>OX422211.1:88517715-91017715 GCA_949130495.1 Sambucus nigra
AACAAGATAATGAAAAACTAGATAACACAAAACCAACTCTGATACCGATCACTCTCAGTACAAATAAACCAACATTGGAATATAAAATGTATCTCATACAAATGTCTAACTCTGAATATAAGTACCACATATAAAAGTTGGCTGAAAATAAAAAGTACAAGAAGAGGATGATATTCACTTTATCTACTCTTACAACCCTAGGAGTAATGAAAGTAACATCGCTTGAGAAGCTCTCTAATGAACCCGATCTATAAGAACCACTATAATCTAAGACCTGTGAAAATAGATATAATAGAAGCGTAAAGTGCCTCCTCTCGTTTTTAGTGGATTTAAATTGGTACTTACTAACCCAACATATAATATAACATATGGTTCTAAATCCTAAACCCATATGTAGCCCATGTGATTAAAGGTATACCCCTTTATGATTTAATCTTTATCATTACTATAATAGGTCAATCTCTTTCATTGTGAATCATATGATGTACTAATGTCTCAAACCTAAGGCACGTCTTAGTAAAATAACAGGCTTATATCCCAAGTTTGTCCATATTAGGCTATCTCACGCCAATAATGCAACATACACGTCTTTAGTATAAATAATACACAAATATGAGTCATAAGTATATAGGTAGGCATCCTTACTATAAGTCATATATATCTTGTATAGCACATAAACTGGCACAACTATCTCTAGTACCACAACATATAATCGCATAAGGTAGGATAAAGACAATCTCTACGTCTAACAACCATACATAGATACAATTCGTGACAAGTATAAATAAATGGGCTTTTCGCACACCCGCACATAACGAAGGCCTATCCCTATCTCCTTCGGGAATCACTCGTACGCAATAAGTATTATCTTAGGCCGCCCAAACCAAAAACCTCATCATGATCAAGGGATAAATCACAACACCTACACGCCATACATATACCCAACCATACCCAAGATTATGCGATGAAATCTCTTCATGAAACCATCCCAGTACACAAATGCCTAAACCTAGGACCCAAGAGTAAAATGATCATGGATTTCTCTTCTACTCACTGAGGCACCATCGTAGTCGACATTGCTTTGCGGTTGACACTGTACGTGCCCCATTATAATATCCCTCCTAGTACTATCACCATGAGCACTTATGCATGGTATGCATTGCACATAAAGCACCCAATCAAGTATAACCCTTATTAACGGGTTGAATTAAATAAATATATATACATACCAACCCAATACTATCGGGTTACATTTAAAACCCTCACTAATAGGATAAATCGACATAGACATAGATATAGACCCATCACTACCAGATCATCTATATTAATCCAAACTAATTAAAGGTAATACACTCATTACTCCTATTTAAATTTATATGATACTATCCTAACCCTACTTCCCAAGCCTTTATAAATTCTAGTTATAGTTTCACACATAACTTATACTAAAGACACGCACAATAACTATATTCAATCTCATATAATTCTATCCGAAATTTCTCTAGGCTACACATCTAGGTATCAATCAACGCCTAATTTATATAAAACCATCGAATATGAAAACTATCCCTCTTTAGAATTTCTTAACTCAAACCTAATCTTTCCTAAAGGATAATTGCCGTACTAGTTATCACAATGACTCTTATAATCCTAGCTAGTAAGACCCAATCCTTTAAACTTCTATACTCAATTTAATCATTATAATCTATTCGATTTCACACATATCCAAATAATCCTAATATCAATTTTAAATCCTCATAAAATTAGAATCCAAATTTATTCTTCAGTTATAAGAAAACCTAAGGCCAACCTAACCAAATCCTAGGTCCTAAAACCTAACAATCCAACTCAACAAATAAAAGATCAAACTAGGCAAAACCTAGGACTATCTATCGATCGATGGCCTGGGGTCGATCGATTGATTATCCTAAAAAAAATAACACTTCCTTATAATGGAATTCATCTTCTTCCATTTCGCTCTCTATATTTCTATTAATGAACTCAAAAGCTTCATCCAAGCCCTCAACCAACATCCAAATGATAAAATTCCATCATATAAATGTTTGGAACCATATTCTAACATCAAATCCTAAGTCTACATCAAAATTCAAAAGAGAAACCCAATTTTCAACCAAGAACCCTAGTTTTGTCAATTTCTTTAATTAACTACAAATTTCAAAGTATTAATAGATATAATCGGAGGGCTTTTAATTAATTTACAATAAAAACATATTCTAATCATTTTTCAACAACCAACAAAGAAGGCATTAGACTGTATCTACTTAATATATTATACATATAAGCATCCTCTTAAATATATAATATACAAAGAAGAAAAAATAAGAAAACAAACTAAGAAACTTATCTTTTTTCATATTTGTTGAGTTTGATATAAAAAATTAAAGCCAAAATATAAAAGAATCAAACAAGGGGGTGATAAAAAGTGAAAGATATGAATCAATTACTCGATATATCAGTTTCTGATATCAAATGGAGAGGATGAGTGCTTAAGGAAAATAAGGAAGAGGGGGAGATTATTTGTGTGCACAATAACCGATAGAGGATATACCTTATGATTATCGAGTTGTTAAACTTCCATCAGAGGTGGACAACTGGTAATAGCAGTGGAAAAACTGTGGGATGGGTTTAATTTGGGCGGATCAAATATGGATTGGTTTAAATTTGGGTTGGGCCATATATGAGCGGACCAAATATGGGCTGGATCAACCCATTTTTTTCCTACTAAAGTAAGTATTATAATTCCAAGTATATTTATAAAAAAAAACTCATATTTTACTCATAACTTTTAAAAATGAGCTTTATATATGACTCGTAATTTTTAAAATTGAGCGCCATATTTGAATATGGGCCTCAAATCTTTTAAATATGGGCCCCATATTTAATTCATAGTTTTTAAATATGGGCCTCATATTTAAATGACTGGGCTAATATAAGTTGTTTTATTTTGGCGACGTTTTGCCACTACTAGCTGGTAAGCGTAGATTGAGAAATTTGTGTGCGTTTTTTATAGGTGTTGTAGGTTGGGAGGCGAAAGATTAATGGAAGAGAGAAGGGTGACTTTTGCTTGGGAAAGGGATAGAGTGAGAAAATGGGTACAATTTGCTTTGAAAGAGTATTTGGTTAAGAAAGTAATTGGATGTTCTAGAATGTTCGATTAAATCGATTATTTTTATCTAACCCATTAATTGGGATGACACGTGTGAAACAACAGAATGCAACCACCGTTTTTAAATAGATATTAGACTACTAAAACTCTCATCAATTAATAGTTACTATGAATAAATTAATATTATGCTACATAAACTATTTAGAATACCCAATAATATTTCTAATTTACTAAAATTAATGAATCTTAACGACTCGATATCACACGGGTTCATCTATTAATTTATAATCTCGTATCCGTTCGAACGGTGTATCATTTTGCCAATTCGAATTATAATAACAAAAGAGTGGCTATTAAAGTGAAAATAAAGCTATAGTTATGTATAACTTATATATGATCTCATTTAATGCGATAACAGTCTGATGGAAATAGCCAAACGCTGCCTTCCTTTTTTGTTGTGTAGCTACTACCTGATCGTTGAGTGAGGGGTTCCTTGCAGAACAGGTTCTTATCCCACATCGCCAATTGGCAGAACCACAAGTAAAACATAGTTACTACTTAAACATGTGCCAGAGGGGTAGGGAAAATCACGCAGCCGATCGATGAGCACAAAGCGAACTATTCTTTCGCCTTTTACTAAAGAATACCGTGTGCTCGCCGCATACATCGGTATACGCCCTTTTTTGGAGGACCATTCCCTAGTGGGTTTGGATCCAAACAATTTAGTTCAATCTTTTTCCTTTGTTTGCAGTATGGGATAAATGGGGTGTATTACAAGGGTAGCCTCTACGTACTCATACCAATTAATTTTGTTTAATTCGATAGCATTAAAAAATCTTTTTTCTTTAAACAAAACATTCACCATTTATATTTTGAATAATCTATTGTCAAACACACAACTATATATCCTTCTTCCACACGTTGTGTTCCAAATCAAATATACACACACACAAATACGTATATATTAGATTACATTTTAAATTGCTACCCAACTTGCATCAGCTTAAAACTATTCAATGAATTACCATAACAGATTAAAGAATCACCGTTACTATAATAACAGAAAAGCAACCATATATAGAATTGTTTAGATACATATTCTTGTCAGAATTATAAAAGTCTGTATACATAATTTTATCGGTGAGTATCACTTGTGTACTCAAAAATGGGTCACCATGACTTTTTTTTTAAATGAAAAAAAGGGGCTAATTTTTTTAATGAGTTTTAAACATTTCAAAATATTCATAAAAAATGATTCAATGTTTTACAGTTTTTTATGAGGATCCTGAAATGTTTAAAACTCACAAAAAAACCAACCAATTTTTTTTACCATTTAAAAAAAGTGATCCGCACCATGCGGATTTATTTTTGATCCAGTGGGTGAGGGGGCCTTCATAATTATATATCTACATATGTAGATCTTCTGGGTTGTGCATGTACAAATCGCTGATTATTGTGATTTCACCCGAGGGGGGTGGAGGGGGCGCAACCGGTGCGCTGCCGAATGAGATAGGTGAGGAGGCAGGGTTGCGGCAGGTTCAATGGGAGGAGGTGGGGGTTGGAGTAGGTCGTCGGAGAGAGGCTAGATGGAGCAGGTCGTTGGAGGGGAAAGGATATCACTTTGGTTTTCATTTTTGTGTTTTCCTTTTTTTCCTAATTGTATTTAAGATAAAATTCACAAGTTTGCTAAATTTTAGGTATATTTGTAATTAATATGTGGATTGATTATTGATTTAAATCTTATTAGGTTGAT
Source organism: Sambucus nigra (assembly GCA_949130495.1). NCBI lineage: Eukaryota > Viridiplantae > Streptophyta > Magnoliopsida > Dipsacales > Adoxaceae > Sambucus > Sambucus nigra. The sequence goes on from OX422211.1 coordinate 88,522,596, forward strand.
ATGTTGGTTGGTCTTATTAAGAAAGGTAATAGAATATGTATTGATGACAAATTTGCCCTTTATTCTATTAAAAGACTAAATTAACGGAAGGATCAAATTGAACCAAATTAATTAGTTGGAGAGCGAATTGGGACAAAATGAGGTTTAGGGACCATATTGAAAACCGGGCATAGTTGAAGGACTACATGTGTAGTTTAATCTAAAAACAATACTATAAAATGCAAATTTTTAGAAAAATTAAGCTTGCATTTTAAAATACAGCAACCTCAGCAACAACCCCACCCCCAACCAAAACCCCCCTTCCCCCCCCTTTTTAAGTTTGGAAACAATAATATGTATTATATCTTTAGCCCATTTCACCACGAATTTTGGATCCTCCCTTCATATATCCCTATACATGTCAAAGAAACCTGCTAGATACAACTTTAGTATATTTGGTACAATGTAACAATAATAATTCCCAGCTTACAGACCTTTTGCTTTACAGTTAGAATCAAAATACTACTTTCAATCAGAATCTCATCAAAACCGAATGCGCAAAATTAAGATGATTTAAAGGCATCAAAGTGATGACATATTTTTCTTCTTTCTTTCTTTATTTCTTTCTCTGGCAATAACTTATATTACAACATATCTCAACTGCACCACGAAGCTTACTTCAGAGAAGACATGCTTTGTTTCCAGCTAAAGGATCTAAAGTTGACAGGCTGAGGAAACAAGCTCAGCCCAAACATTTCCTTTGGTGCCTGACCTGGATCAGCAAACCCAACCAGTTTTGAAACAAGGGCTGCACTCTCGTTAATATGGTCCATGTTTTCCGTATCGGTCCATAGCCGACGGGCCACTTGTAGCCTCCTCTGCTTTGTGTCCAGCTTGATTCCCCACTTCCGGTAAAGAGATGCTCTCTCCTTAGCTGAAAACTTCTTCAGCATTTGTCTGGTTAGCATCTCTCGCTCACGATTGAGAGCCTTAGTACTGTTTTTTCGTAAGATGACAACGTCAGGATTCTCTTATTCTGAATGTAATATACAGTTTACATGTCTTCGTACAAGAAATGGAAATCAAAATTATATTTCCTAAGTGCTCATTTAGTTTGAGTTCTTGTGCTTTCTTGCAATCTCAAATTAGTGAATTTACATATAAGCTTTGGATATTTGGAAAAAAGAATTGATATCCTGTTATCCAAACTCTTGACATGTGTTATGAAACTTTGTAAGTGAGTTTATTAATATGAATATCATGAAAATAGCAAAACTCGAACTAAATGAGCACTAAGGGTCCGTTTGATTGGCATGAAATTATTTTTCATAAAAATCGTAGTTTTAGTTCATTTTTTATCGTAGTCCTTGATTTCAAATACATTTTATAAAAACAATGGCCATAAATACGAAAAGTGTTCCACGGTTTTATCATGGAAAACAATGCTTACCTAAACCCCAAAGAATTGATTTCCATGGAAAACTCCCAAAATAAAACCATAACACTCCTACCTTTTTCCACTCATTTTTCATCTCATCTTGAAACTGAACTAATTTTGAGTTATTTTCCAACTTTGTTATCAAACCCACCCTAACTGTAAAACTTCACAAGTCTAGATCTTCTATTTTAGGAATCTATTCTTCTTTTCATGTCTAGATCTTCAGTAGAAGTCTGTATCTTAATGCTCTTTACTTGGAAGGAAACTCCAAAATTAGTTGTAAAAAATCCATATCAGGTTAAATCTGAATATGACTTCTAATTAGCATATTCAGTTGGGAAATATGTTTTATGTAATTAAGTTGGCTAAAAGCAACAGTTTTAGAATACTGGCTTTGATCACACCAAAGTGCTGCTGTTGATAGAGAGGAGCAGCTCATCTCTCTCTCTCTCTCTCTCTCTCTCTCTCTCTCTCTCTCGCATTGGATTTTCAAATTAATAAGAAAATACTAATTCGATTACTAAAGTACCAACTTTTCTGAAACAATAAGATCAGCAGGCCATTCCCCAGTAACAACTTCTGAGATGAAAATGACCGTGAAATATCACAATAGTTGTCTTTGTGGGTATATTAATATTTTGTCGTCTTCTTGAGCTTTGGTTACATGGATGCCATTCAAGGAGAGAACCAAAATTCAACTATAAGGAGGGAAAAAAAATGAATACTGTTGAATTGTGGCTTAAATTTTTAACTCCTTGATACATTTACTTGATGCGGTATTTTGGTGACTGGATTATGCATAGGTGGGATCCTGCAGATTAAAAAGTATCAGGGTACAGGGGATGGGGCATCTGAGGTGGATGTAGGTTGTAACTCTACATTGCCCAGGAATTTGTCATACAAAGTCTCTAATTAGCATTTTAAAGAGGAAGGAAATCAGAGAGGAAACTGTATGCTTGTAACCTCGGTTGCTCATCTGGACGTAAGTCAATTTGGTCAAATCATTTATATCGCCTTCTTCTGTATATGTATGTGTGATTGTTTTTCGTTTAATTGATTTCTTAATTATGCTTTGTTGGAATTCGTCCTAACTATTATAATTTATAGAACAATGTTTATATGACATATATACAAGGGGGCATAGTACAATTTTCGTCAAAAACAAGGTGGGAAAATTGCTATACCACTACTTATTTGATCCATTTAATTATGAAGTTTTAAAAGTCAGAGAACAATTGCCCCCTTATGTTAAAAGTGGATCCTCCACTCAAGATTATATCATGTACATTTACTACCAATACTACGCATGCAACTGCGAGGGCCCACATCCATGAGGTCATTTAATAAAAACAAAGATAAAATGGAAATGATAATACAGAAAAAGAGTAAAGAAAGTACCTTGAGGTTGGAGGAAGTATTTGACCATATTTCCCAGTCTTAGTTCCATGAGACAATGCCGTTTTGAGAAATGACAACTGTCTGAGCTCCACCTCAATGTAAACAGCGTCTGATGGATCGCCTTTAAAGAGCAGAAAAAAATAGGTTCGATGAACCAACGATACATTGCATGCATTCCACAGTTCAATTATTTCCCTCCTCTGCTTCTCAAATTCTAAGGGCCAATCATTCTCTTTATCCAAACCATCTTCATTTGTTACAATTTTTCGTAGCTCATTTATGTTTTGTATAGCCTCTTGAACCATTTCATCATATTGCATTTCAGACTCCGGTTTGACCACTTCATTGACTTCACTGACAGAACTGTGGAGGCTATCAACATCACCTTCACTTTCACCTTCACCTTCACCTTCACTTGAAGTCTTGACGTTAAGCTCTTTTTCCTCCTCCATGGAAACACTGATCACAGAAGCTACGGAATCTTTTCTACTTAAATTTTCACTATCAGGGCCGGGCTTTAATTCAGAAACCTTCACTTGATAACCTTCTGGTCTTCCAAAAAAATCTCTCGCATATCCATTAGGTGGTGTACTCTCATTTTGCTCTGCTTTCTCAGTCGTTATAATCGCTCTACAACTTCTGCTCCTAGCTAAGTTGATGCTTCTAGAATCAGAAATATCTGTATCAGAAGAACAAGGAGATGGTTCCACAGGGTAAGGGCTGACAAGATAGTCAATAGTTGTTCTCATATCCTGAATCTTTTTCCTCAAAGCTTCATAAGTCTCTTCTTTAAGTGAATGACCCACTCCCTTATCTTCCCTCTCTGGGGATGATTGTGCTTCGGATTTCGTATTTTTGTCTATGCTTGATTCGGTTTCTATACATCGAACTTCCTTGCAGTTATCTTCAGAATCTGCATCAGTATTGCGTGAAATCTTCTCCCAACCTTGAGATGGATCAGGTCCGAAATATTTATTCATAAAGATCCGTGGTGAGGTGGAATCAGACAAAAAATGATCTTCAGAATTCTCTAAAAGATGTGGCTCATGACCTTCAATCTGCATAGGAAGAAGGAACAAAATTTGAACAAAAGCAACTGGGGCACGTTTGATTATAAAGTTGGAAAAAATATTGAAAGCCAAGTCATCTTTATCTGAAGTTGGCAAAAGATATGAGTGGCTTGACAATATATTCACTTACTAAGTCACTCATCTTATTTTTCACTCTTTTTCTATCTTCTCATATTTGCATTCTAGAGTCCAGTAATCATCGGTATGCGAGGTCTATAATTTGCATATTTGCATTTTGAGGTTCATTTTCACTTCTTTTGACATTTTCAGAGGAAGTGTTGAACAAAAATTTATAAAGCATTGTAAAAAGTGAAAATGGACCCCAAAGTGCAGACATGCAAAACTTTGAACCCCAGATTACATATACACATAACTACTGGACTCCAAAGTGCAGGTACCCCAAATATACACTGTTTTTTAAAATTTTCCCAAGTCTGTAATCAAAAGCTTTAGATGTAACCCTAGTGTCTATCCTTAACAAAGGAATTGAGTCATACCCATGGGCTTGAAAATTGATTATGACGGGTTGATCCTAGCAAATCCTCGACACGAGATTGAGCAAGATCGCGTTGCTGAGTTAGCTCTCTTATCTCTTTATCCATCTGCTTAAATTAAACAAACCAACAGGGGCAATGAAAAACATAAATTTACCATTGAAATCATGTAGCTTAATATGTGGGATGTCCCATCAGACGTGTAAAAATACATATTTAATAATGATTTCGGATTACAGGCTCATGTAAGGTGGTGCAAATAAGTAAACGAGCAAGAGACTCAAATTCTCAAGCAAATCAAGATATTTAAAAATTTGCAACATAATTAAATATAATTGCAATTGCAATTGCATCTAAATTAAAAAAATTCTAATGGGTTTCAAAAAATTGGTCTGATAAAATTACATATTACGATAAACGTGATTCCCAACTCTTTCAATTTTATTACTTTGGGAGGGAAAAGACAAAAAGAAAAAGGCACTCCATAAGAGAGTATCAGAACTAAAACATATATAGGTATAGATATGGATATATACACACACACACACACACACACACACTTTATCCATTTCATCACCTTTTCTATGAGAAGTTCCTTCTCTTTTAGTAACGATTCAGAATTGGATGTGGCAGAATTTGATACTGAGCTCCTCAGCTCGTTCTCCAATCTAGCCAATTCTCTTTGAAGCTGCTTTACTAAGGCTTTTTCTGACATAACTACATTGACCTGCGCATTAGTATTAACCTCCTTGGCACAAACAGCAAACAAGAGGGTGTTTCTTGATTGCTCAACGTGACTGTGTGCAGGGCTCATAGTGCAAATTATGGCACTTCTTGCATTGCCTCCAAGATAGTTTTGTAGTATGCGAGTCAGCTTGGAGTCTCTGTAAGGGATGTGTCCATTTCTTCCTTTGCTGCATTCACAAATGGTAATACAATGTCATAAATAAATTTATTAGGTATATATCTTAATGAGGAAGGGATCACTTTAAATTAATATATTTTATCAATATAGAGAAACAACTTTGACAAAGCTGATGACAAGCCCCCAAATAAAAGAAAGTTTTGTCAGGTTATCAGCAGACAAGAGACTCAAATATTTTACTTTAGAAAAGTGAAAAATGCATAGATTAAATCATGAATGTATTGTTCACTCAATATTCAATTTTAACATGCAAAAAAAAAACACCTCAATTTGCGAATAACAGTTCCCAGTGTCAGTAAACTGCGATTTATGTGGCAACCCTCTTTCAATCGCGTACCAGCTGATAAGGTTTGAGAAGCACGCTCGCTTCCTGCTAGATCAACAAAATTCTGGACAAAGCAAAACATCTTATGTTTTTAATTCTTCATTTCACATCTAAAATCTACTGCGGAACAAGAATCATATAAGAAGATCACTTGGATAACTTTGTTAACTGCACAGTAATCTGAATTAAAATAACAATTTCATACCACAGTAGCTGCAAGAGTGCTTGAATTTTCAGAGCCTAAAAACTCACGAGCAGAGCTTTCAACTGTCTGCGCGAATCCATTCATTTGGTAAATAAGTCAGCTGAGTAATTAAAGAAAGTCAATGTGTGAGGCAATAACTACTTTAACCAATAACAGGCATACCAGTCGAAGAATCTGATGAGATCTGGAGCTCATTTCATTAAGAGAAGTCTCCCCTATCTGCCTTTCAGCTGCAAGAATAGAACTTCACTCATAGTGATATAATTGTTCGTTTCTATTTTAATTTCGTGAGTTATTTAATTTTCTATTTTAAACAAAAATAACACGAATGTTCTTACCTTCACAAACAGAGAAGAGCTCCTTTAGATGGCTCCAGTCCCTTAAAGTCACCTCTGTAAGTTTTTCAACAACAGTCCCTCTCTGCAGTGATAAAAAATAATTATAATCAAACTACTAAGATGTTTGTGCTCATGTAATTGGCTATGCTTGGACTTAAGTCAAGTACAATATTTACCTCTGGATCGTCAAGGAGCCTAAGTGGAGTAGTATCAGAGCTGAGGAGGTCTCTCACGGATTCATTGTAGATCTCCATCGCAGAGAATTTCAATACAAATTCTCTATCATTATGCTAAAATTATTTTGAGCACCAGTGAGAAAAAATTCGAAAGAAAATAATCATTTTCAGAAATTTAAATTGCAGATAATAAAAAGAACTTTTTTAATGTACCATATCTATGTACTCGTATATGTCCGCTACTGTACACTCAGTAATTCCACGCATGGTGTATGTCTTTCCACTGCTTGTCTGCCCATATGCAAAAATACTTGCTGGACAAACATTTCACATGTGTAAAATATCACAAGCATGTATATAGATAATAAGATATAAGGAAAAAAATAAACTGAGGACGGGAATGTTACTCACAATTTATACCATTAACAACTGAAAGAGCAACTTTTTTGGCTCCTTCATCATACACCTGTTTCGTGGAACTGTCACACCCGAATACTCTGTCTGTCCCCTCAAATATAAACAAAGTAAAAGACAAGGATCAAGGCAAGAGAACAGGATAACAAAACGAAATAAGAAAGTAACTGAAAGCGGTATCTTTATAAGCTCGTATAGTAAGAAAGGATTAAAAATGAACATGAAAGTTTTGGAATGACCTTAATAATACAAAAACTTATAATAAGATGGCCTAAGAATACAATTATACACTAGTTTTTCTATTAATAGTTATATTCGTTGAGTACTTTAGCAAATGCTTGAGAAAATATTAAGCTGATCTCAAATTTTCATAATAAAAGCACCTAGATAGGTACACAATCTAATTTAATGTGGGACCTGCGACCTATTTGGATAAAACAAACAATTATAGTAGTTGTTAATTAGTAATTACATTTTTCACCGATTCAAGGTGGTTAAAGTTCTATAATTTATTTCACCCCAAACTCTACCATCATCTTATTTTTCACCAAAAATTCAACACAGGAGAACTCCCTTTTAATTTAAGGGCTTAAATGGTTTTGGTCTAAAACCAAATTCACCTTATATGATATTATGTACGACTCACTTAACCATAGGAAGGATATTGTAAATATTTACTGATTAAAAAGTTAATGACAGCTCATAGAAAATTTTTCCCAAAATCTCAATTAAGAATGTTCAAATACCAGGAGATGAGCATTTAAAATTGAGATGATGCAGCAGAAACATGGACCCAAAGGTTTATATGTTCTTGAAGCTTTGTGGGATGATATTTGCTTACCAAATGTATAGGCAGTTGGAAACAATGATCGTTCCGGTAGGGTTTTCTTGAATAAAATGGTGTCGTCGTTGATGCATTCCCAGTCAGACTCATCATTCCTTGCAATTTCTCTCTCATTCAAAGGCCTCAGCCTCACTGAAACAAATATCTTCTCTTCATTTGTACTCGGCCCTTGTGCATCCCACTGCGATAACTCCTCCCCATTCATTGAACCCATCTCTTTTATTGCAAGGCCAGATACACTTTAAGAGAACTCAGAAATTAATGAACCAAATAATCTGACGTATCCCCCCTCTTATGCAAAACTGAGAGGAATCGACCGTTGGAACTTAAATCATTTATTCTCTCTACATCCGCAACAGAATATTTTTCATAGTAAATTCTGACCTATTCATCTTCAAAATCCAGATATATAGGGGAAAATTTTACCTAAAAAAATTTCTATCCCATATCAAGGATCCTATTCATTGATTTGCAAGGTGATCTCCGAATTAAAATTTTTGTTGTTCTGTACAGCTTCGAAACGTGCTTTCTGCTCTTATCTGTTCCTGAAATCAATCTGCAACAACGAAAAACCAACAAAAATTAAATTTTTTAGCTATCAAACTTTAAAAGATGGCTTCATTCTTGCTTCCATAATATTCAAGACAGTGCACACGCAAATTCTACCATTAAAAATTCAATAATCTTCTCAACTCTGATCCAATCTTCTGTAAAACTATTCTACCAGCTTCGGCTTTAATAAATGCCTTCACCTCAAATAATGCAAATTAGTAACAACTTTAAACACAAAATTATTTATTCATCACCTAATCCAAGATTCTCCCCTTCCCACTTCAACATTTAGAAATTTTCTCATTGAAAAGAAGCAATTCAGAGGAAATTCATCAATGTGTTCTTCCCATATCCATAAACACAAGTTCACCTTAAATACATGATTGGATCCTCAAATCATGCAAATTGGCAACAACTTTAGGAACAAACTGATATTTATTCCTTACGTAACCCTAAGTTCTCGATTTTCAGCTCCAACATTCAGAAAATTGCTCACTGTCTTCTCCCAATATCAATAAAAACACGTTCACCTTCAACACATGCTTTGACCCTCAAATCATGCAAATTAGCAACAATTTTAATAACAAAATGACATTGTTCACCACCTAACCCCAAATTAACGACCGCGTTTAACATTAAAAGATACTCTCATTGAAATTATGCAATTCAAACGATTTTCAACAATGTATTCTCCCAAATCCACAACCAAACGTGCACTCTTGATACATGCAAAATTAGCAACAACTTTAAACACAAAATGGTATTTATTCATCACCTAAGCCTACACGACTCTCTTTTTAAACATTCATACAATTTCACATTATATATTCGCAATTCAAAAAATCAAACAACGTTTTCACACTTAATATATGTTTTGATCCTCAATTCACGCAAATTAGCAACAATGCTAAAACTAAAACATTCATAAAAGTTGTCAATTGAAAGAAGCAATTTAGACAAAATTCAACAACATCTCGTCTCAAACACACATTCACCTTTAATACTCAAACATGCAAATTATGTGTTCTATTTTCATATCCATAAACAATCTCGTCCGTTTTTATAACCTCAAATTTAAATTACATACGCATGATTTGAATGTCTTACCTTATGTTAAGTTTTACGAATGCACAAAATGCCAGCCAAATCAAGAGAGAATGTATTTTACGGTGGAAGAGAGAATAGAAAAGGACGGGGAAAACGGGGAGATTGAGAGTGTAGAGAGAAATTCGGACAGACTTTTGAGGCAATTTATACGTGTTTTCAAAAAGTGAAGAGGGAAGGAGAATAAAAAGAGACTCTGTTTTCTAGCCTCAGTTGGAGTGGCAAAGACCTTTGAAATAAACCGCCACCCCAACGACCAACCCCAATTAAGAACAAATATGTAATGTTAAAAAAATAAAATGAAAAGTTACGATTTTGCCCTTTGACTCTTTTCCATATTGCTAGTTGTTAAGGGCACATGAGAGATTATGCCTGCCAGCACAAAAGTGAAATGAAATGAACGGTGGAAAAGGAACATTACTTATCGTTTTGCTCCTTTGTTTAACATCAAAGAAATTGTTTTGAAATTATTACAAGATTATATATAACTATATAAAAATTATAGATTGAAATTTTCTGAAGATGACATGTGACATTGACATAAGTACAAATCATGTAACGAAGACACATGGCAGTATATTAAATATAATTAAGTCTCTTTTAACTCTACGACTCTCTTTCTTGATTTACACATCGTTTCCTTCCATTCTACCTTCTCAATATTCACGCTCTTTTTTTGCCCCTTCTTCTTCCCACGTTTGGTCTCCCAATCCTTTCATTTTCCAACTGCCATTTAATTGCCCATTATTTACTTCTATTAGTTCCCAAGAAAAAGCGACGATACCAAGAGTAGCCAACCCTAAATCTTTTTAAATGGCCACCCAATCTGATCCCAATGGCTCTGCATTTTCGGCAACAGAGCTGGAGTTGTTGGAAAATTGGACATGAATTGGGTTTAAGAAAGCTGTCCAGAATTTTGAGCAACTTTGAGCTCAAATTTAGGTGGGACCCACACTACGAAAATCGTGGGACCATATACGAACGCGTTCACCTCCGCAAGGAGATTAACGTAGTATATTCATACGTCCAATTTTAATAAGTTATGAATGATAAATATGTCCCCAAAGTGACTCACAAAGCAATGAAAGTTAATGAATTGAATGTGTTTTAACTCTTGTCCCACATTAGAAGAGTAGTGGAAATTTGATGAGTTAATAACACCCCAAGTATGGACTAACGCTTGCATACCTTGGGGTATCCCAACTCTTTGAAGGGGAGATGACCTAAGCTATGCACGGGTTGACTTTCGGTAAAAAGTCCACAGGCTTGGGCTTATAAAAATCTCCTACATTTTTTAGCCGAATTTATTTAACTTTCTGGGCTTTAATTATTAATTAATTATGAAATTAATTAATTAATAAACTGTTGGCAGTTATTGCCAACAGTCAACAGTTAATTTCGTTTAACTGTTTTTGACAGTTAATTTCGGTTGACCGTTCCAACAGTCAACACAAAAGCTATAAATTAAACATTTCCCCTACATAATTGAAAACTGAAAATATTTCCCTCCTCCAGAATTGCTGTCATTTTTGTCCCAGAAAATTCCTGTCATATCTGTTCCAGAAATTCTTTTTCCTGCATAACATCTGTTGCATTGTTGTTGAGTAAAGGCCACAGAATTTGAGTTCTTTGTAATTAATTATTGTCGTGCTACATAATTAATTGGAAAATCCGTTCTATCTTGGGAGACAATATTCATCAACCTCGGAGCACATTGGAGGGAATAAATTGTCTTAAGGAGACTGTTCATAACAGGGCTCGGATTTATCTTTAATTCTTTTATTATTTCTGCAAATTCAAGTAAGTGCTTCATTTCTGTAATTTTGTTTTAATTCTGTAATTATATTAATAATTCATAATTCTGTACAATTATTATTTATAAATAGTAGACATAACAATCTTAAGACAATTTATAAAGTTCTACTGTTCTTTAGTGTACAAATTTTTTTTTTATTACAGAAATTTATTTGTTGAAAATAAATCTGTTTTGACAGAATAAAATGAATTAATTTACTGCTTTATTGTAGAAATTAGTAAAACAGTTTTGATATAGAAATTAATTTCTATACTGTTTTATATTATGTTATAGAAAATAAAATTTTATTTGTGTATTCTTGTTAAAATCTGTTTATGTAAAATTTTTAATCTTTAAATTATAATTCTGTTTTGTACAGAATTCTTTTTATTATTAAAAATTAGTGTGACACAGATTTTATATTTAATTCTGTTTTGTACGGAATTCTGTTTATATTATAGTTTAATTCTGAATTTTATTTGAATTCTTTTGGAATTCATTTATTGTGAATTATATTTGGAGGAAATTGGTGCACAGAATTTTGTATTCTGTTTTGATTAATTCATTATATATGAATTTTATCATTGATAAAAATTCTGTTTTTGTAACAGAAATGGAATCACAAAGTACGAACACTACTCCTACGAAACTGATTGTCACCAACACAAATGTGACTGCATCCGTATTTATGCCACACGGGGAGAAACCGGAAAAGTTCATTGGGGCTGACTTCAAACGTTGGCAAGGACAAATGTACTTCTATCTCACTACCTACCAATTGGGCAGGTTTGTATATGAAGATTGCCCCTCTATTCAAGAGGGAGATGACGCTGAAAATGTTGTTGCTGTCGATGCTTGGAAGCATTCGGACTACCTATGCCGAAATTATATTTTGGCCTACTTGGACAAGACTCTGTATCATGTCTACTGCACTATCAAGACATCCAAAGAATTATGGAATTCTTTGGAAAAGAAGTATAAAATGAAGATGCTGGGATGAAGAAATTTATCGTCGGGCGTTTTTTGGACTTCAATATGGTTGATTTTAAATCTGTAATCTCGCAAGTGCAAGAATTCCAAGTGATCCTCCACGACATTCATGCTGAAGGAATGTCAATTAGTGAAACTTTCCAAGTTGCTGCAATTGTTGAAAAGTTGCCACCATCTTGGACTTTGTTCAAAAACTATCTCAAGCACAAGCGTAAGGAGATGAATGTGGAGGAGTTGGTGGCCAGGCTAAGAATCGAAGAAGACAACCGTGAGTCTCAAAAGAAAAGTGGGAAGAATCCGATGGAAACAAAGGTCCATGTCGTTGAAGGTCCTAAAAAGAACAAACGAAAGTATGATGGGGAAGGCACTTCCAAACATAATAAGAAAAAGTTCAAAGGCAAATGCTACAATTGTGGTAAACCGGGACACCGCTCAACTGAGTGTCGTAAGCCTAAGAAGCAAAATAAAAATAACTCTCAAGCAAATGTAACGGAGGGTGAGAATATCACCAATGATTTGGCGGATATGAATCTTTCTGTCGTGGTCTCTGAATGTAACTTGGTTGGAAATACCAAGGAATGGTGGGTGGATACTGGAGCCACACGACACATTTGTGCAAACAAATGGATGTTCACCACCTATAAGCCTTTGGAAAATGAAGAAAATCTCTTTATGGAAAATTCTTCCACTTCGAAGGTGGTGGGACAAGGAAAGATAACTCTGAAAATGACTTCTGGAAAGGAACTTACTCTCAACAATGTTCTTCACGTGCCTGATATCCGAAAGAATCTGATTTCTGGATCTCTCCTTACTAAAAATGGTTTCAAGCTTGTGTTTGTGTCTGATCGCTTTGTGTTGTCTAAAAATGACATGTATGTAGGAAAGGGATACCTAAATGAGGGGCTCTTTAAACTCAATGTTCTTACTGTAACCCCAAAAACATCTGTTTCAATGAATGAATTTGCTAGTTCTTCTTACTAGATTGAGTCATCTAATATTTGGCATGCTAGATTGGGACATGTTAATTTTGATACATTGCGTAGATTAATTAACTTGGAATTTTTGCCAAAATTTAATATTGATAAAAATCATAAATGTGAAATTTGTGTGGAATCTAAATTAGCTAGATTACCTTTCCATTCTATTGAAAGGATAACTGAACCTTTAGATTTAATTCACACCGATATTTGTGATTTAAAATTTGTTCAAACTAGAGGTGGGAAAAAGTATTTTATTACTTTTATTGACGATTGCACAAAATATTGCTATGTATATTTGTTACATAGTAAAGATGAGGCTATTAATGCATTTAAACAATATAAGAATGAAATTGAGAATTAATTAAGAAAAACGATAAAGGCTATTAGAAGTGATAGAGGAGGTGAATATGAATATCCATTTGAGGAATTTTGTTCTGAAAATGGGATTATTCATCAAACAACTGCTCCTTATTCTCCTCAATCGAATGGTGTTGCTGAACTCAAAAACCGTACTTTGAAAGAAATGATGAACTCAATGTTATTAAGTTCAGGAGCTCCACAAAATTTGTGGGGGGAAGCCTTACTTTCTGCTAATTACATTCTCAATAAAGTACCTCACAAAAAGACTCACAAGACACCTTATGAATTATGAAAAGGTCGAAGACCTTCCTATAAATATTTACGAGTGTGGGGGTGCTTAGCCAAAGTGATGGTTCCTAAACCTAAAAAGGTAAGAATAGGGCCAAAAACCGTGGATTGTGTATTCATCGGTTATGCTACTAATAGCAGTGCATATCGATTCCTAGTTTGTAAATCTGAGATTTCGGACATTCATGTAAATACGGTTATTGAATCGAGGGATGCTTCATTTTTTGAAAATGAATTCCCGTATAACATGACCCGAGAATCTGGTCCTTCTAAAAGGACAAATCAAGCTACTACAAGTGGTACTCATCAACCTATTGAATCAATAGAGGATGAACCAAGACGTAGTAAAAGAGCAAAAACCTCGACTTCTTTCAGTCCGGATTTTCTAACATATTTGTTAGAAAATGAACCTCAATCGTATAAAGAAGCTATATCCTTACCCGATGCTTCCAATTGGAAAGAAGCAATTGTAATACCCCGTATTTTCAGGCTATATTAATTTGGGGATTTATTAAATTTAATGTGAGTTAATTATTTAATAAAAATCCAGAAATTAATTATGTTATAATTATTAACGTGACGAGAGTTAGTAATTATATGAAATTTGTTGAATATTACTAATGAGAAAAGTAATATTTTATATTGGTTATATTGAATGTCATGAGTGAATTAAATGACAATTTCGGAAATTTAAGTCGGGACGTGCTCGTGTCGCGTCGGGACTAAATTTTGATAAATAAAAAGTGAATATTTTATAAGTCATTCGTATGGTCGTTTTGGGTGCGCCAACGCGTCCGAAAGGGTCGAGATAGTCAGAAAAGTGTACCCGGGGGTTTAGTTTGGGTCTCGGGGCATTTTTAGGCCTAAGTGGTACCCCGGGAGGGCATTTTGGACATTTCACATTTATGGGTAATTAAACCCACGAAAATCAGAAACCTATATCAGCCATTTAGGTTAGTCAGCTAGGGTTAGAAAACTCAAACATAAGTGACGGCCATAGGAGAGGGAAGAAGAAAGCTTCCAAGGCAATCCAAGGCCCCAAAAGTCATCCGTTTGCACCGCCGCCACCACCAACGCGTAGATCGCGAGACGAGGAACGCAACCACACCAAAATCAGCCATAAACCAGACTTCTGAAAATCCCAGGCAAGTGTTTATCTTGCTTATTTCGTTGGTGCAATTTCCATATTAGTTTAGGAATGATTAGGGATGAAATATATGGAAGAAAACCCAAATTGTGATAGGAATTTGCATGTAGTAAAGACTTAAACCTTATTCTGGAAATCTTTTGTGATGTAAAAGAATAATCCACGAAATTTTATTGTAATTAAGAAAGGAATTCTGGGGTAAAACAGATTAGAACCATGATTTAGAGATTTTTAGGGTTCTTGAGTTTTAAATGAATTTCGGCATGATTAATCCATGTTTAGTGACGTAAATTGACATGCTTTACGTAGGATGTGTATCATATCATGTTAGGATGTTAGTAGGACAAGATTTTGGACGTTTGGGAATGTAAAACTTGAAATTGGATGAGAATAGGTGTTAGAACCCGTAACTGCAATTCTGCAGAAATCACAATACCTGCTTGATCGATCAATCGAGCCTAGAGCCTCGATCGATCGAAGGTTCGATCGAGCCTAGAGCCTCGATCGATCGAAGATTTGATCGATCGAGCCCCAAACCTCGATCGATCGACCCCTCCTGGCAGACTCATATTTCCCTTATTAAATGATTTAAATTTAATTTATCATGAAATAATTCTTGGGCATCCTTAATAGAATGTTTTGGGAGATAGGGGAGACCAGTATGTTATACGAATAAATTTTGGAGATACTTAATGTGGACCAAGAATTACATTTTGGGATAATTACTTATAAATCGATTAATTTATGTATCGAAGGGTAAGGTGCGTAAGAGAGTTACGTTGGAACATAATAAGGACACTTACTGAATTTTACACTTGGGAGGATAGAGTCCATGCATGTTACGTATTCAAATGATAAAATCCTTCAAGTTAAGGTTAGAAACGAACTCTTATACGTAATACTAATAATGTAAAAATAATGGATAAATGTTGTAATTATGGGTGATGAGAGGAACCTATATTAATATATTAAAAGTGGTATATTTATATGATTGTGTATGCATATATTATATACATGTGAAAACCATACCCGCGCTACTTGCTATCCCTGAGGTTTCCGCGCTGGGACAGTCTTATCTCGATGGGACCTTTATGGGGGATATTGACTTGTACTCTAGAAGATAGATATCCTTGGTACAGGCTATCGAATCGATAGTTCAGACGGTCCTAAGAGGCGTGGGGTATGTACTGACCTCTTAGAGACTTGGAATCTACGCTTCGCCTCAATATTGTTTGTATATATATGTTGATACAGTTCGAGAGTGATTCCGAACTTGTATTTCCCTTAGTGTGAGCGATACGGGGATTGGATAGCAGAGTATGCCCGCACCATAGTTTTATTTGGGGTGCTGTTATAATATATATATTATACGAGTAGTTAATATATATATGAAATTTTTGAAATTTGGTACTACCTACTGTGTTAGGGTAAGTAAGACTGATATAATATCCTAAATCGAAAATACTTGTTTGAAAAGTATAATATAACTCTGGAAAGCTTTGTTAATAAATAAAGTAAAATGAGAGCATTGTTATTAAGCGAAATCCTCCTTTTTAAACATTTATATGGTTCGGTTCTGAAATCTTACGAGTAATCTAAGATAAGTTAAATCATTGGGAAGATTAGTGCGATAAATGATAAGATAAACTGTTGGGAAGGATAGTGCGATAGGTGTGCACAGTAGAAGAGATGTGAGAATTTCTCAAGAGAGTGTCGCACTAATATGTTGTTGCATTGGCCTGTATCAATTTAAATACTTGCTAAACGAATTTTTAAATCATACACACTATCGGGCTCTGACCCGTTTCTTTTTCTCTCTCTCTTGTATATATATGTATGTATCACAGGTGCCCAACCACAGGGGCGTCTTGCTTAGGATCCCTTGGAAGGAACACGCTGCAGCTTAGGTGGGAGTTGCAGGTCTCTTGATTAGACGACTTCGTTCATTCGGATCCACTCTTAGTACTTTCATTTAGTTGGGCATGTGTAGCTCTTTCCATTATTCCGTTATTATTGAACATTTGTATTTCAGTTATTTCCAGTACTGTTACTATGGGATTTATTCTGTTTGGATGTGTGACTTTAGACTTCGTATGTTGACATTCGATTGACGAATGTTTTAAATTATTTGGATTATGATGCAGAATTGATGTGGTGTGATTATTACTTTTTGAATGATGTTAATAAAATAAATAAATAATTTTTCTTTAAATAAAATTTGGAAAGTTATGTATGAAAATGGTTTTGACACTTAGCTTAATTATTTAGGGTGTTAAATTGAAAAATTTATTTTTATCGACAGTGATGCTGAGAATGAACCAACTGTTCACCTTGATTTAATTTAATAAAGGAGTGATCGCCCGGTATTTAATTAGGCGGGGTGTCACAGGTGGTATCAGAGCATCAGGTTCTAGTGTCCATAGGATCTGTACGGCTTATTTCGCTTTCAGCTTAACGTTTTTGCTACAGAGCCCTATTTTTAGGATTGTTGTACTCTTGCTTTTACGTTTAAGTCTTCAGCTATTAGAGATTTGATAATAACTGTAGACTAATAAACTTTTTCACGTTTCAGATGCCTCCGAGACGTGCTCCGAAGGATAGGCATGCCCAGGCCGAGCAGCCAGCAGTTCTGGCATAAGGCACAATGAATGCAAATGAAGTAGCCGCCATTGTTGCTCAGGCGGTGAATGTCGCACTAGCGGTGGTTCAGCAGGCTCCACCCCAGGTTCAGGAAGTGGAGCCAGTACCAGCACAGCTTCCATCTGCATGGGAGAGGGTTCGAGATGATTTTCAGAAAGCGCATCCCCCTGAGTTCTCTGGTAGCTCCGATATTGTCACAGTTAGCCAATGGAAGAAAGACATCCAGCGGCACCTCCGTATGTATGAGTGCACCGACGTGCAGAAGCAGTTATTGGCTTCCTTTAAGATGGTGGGAGCCGCTTTGCAGTGGTGGGAGTCCACTACCACTTTGGAGGAGAGGGACACGATCCCTATTCAGTCATTTTGGGAGCGGTTTGACCGCAAGTATTTTCCACCCGCCGTGCAGACTGAGATGAGGCGTAGATTACTGAATCTGAAGCAGGAGAGTCTTACCGTAGCGGAGTATGAGGAGGAGTTCACGAGACTTCTCACCATTGTGCCAGTTGAGGCACTTACTGAGAGCAAGAAGATTATGCTGTTTGTCGACGGGTTAGCTTGGAGGATCCGTCAGCACCTTATTGGGAATTTATCCCTGAGTACTTTCACTGATGTACTCAATGCCGCGTTACTACATTGCCAGGATCACCGCTTCCATCTTCAGGGAAGCAAGAGAGCAGGAGAGTCCAGCCAGCAGGGCAGGGCCGGGGGTAATAGTGCCAGTGGGGCACCATCTCATGGACAGACTCGTCAGCATGAGCAGAGTTCCCATCAGGGGGACCCTGCTAAGCGATTCCATTCAGGTGATTCTAGGCAGGGATATGGGGGCTATAGGCAGGGCCAGCCTAATCAGCAGGGCCAACACCGATAGCAGGGACAACAGCAAGGCCAGCAGGGCCAGCAACGTGCTAATCAGGGCCAACAGGGCCAGTGGCGGGGAGGCAACGGCCAGCAGGGCCGTGGTCAGCAGGGACAGAGGGGAGGTAATTTCAGAGGCCGATGTTTTGGGTGTGGTAAGCACGGCCATAGGCGCCAGGATTGTCCAGAGGGAGAGAGGGCCCCATAGCAGCAGGGTGCCCGTAATGAGCCACAGAGACCACTTTTTCCACCTGCCCTCCCAGCTCCAGCCCAGGTGCCAGCCCTACCAGCCGTTCCAGCAGCTCCAATGCAGTAGGGGCAATTACAGTATGGAGGTGTCTATAACGTCCACCAGGCAGCAGCTCCACAGGCACCGCCCGCGATTGAGGGTATGTTTCCTATCCATGGTGCTATGGGTCGAGTTTTGCTTGATACGGGGGCAACACATTGTTTTATAGCTACGCATTTTGTGAAGGCCTTAGGGTTGTTAGCCACAGCAGAGATCACAGTGACGTGTGTGGACTCACTACTGGGGAGTGGGTCACTTATTTTCTTTATATGCCGGGGAGTGGGGGTAGAGATTGGTAGTTTGGTATTACCTGCAGACATGTTAGTCTTAGACATGCACGAGCATGATGTGATTATTGGTATGGATTGGCTCGCAGCTTATAGAGCCATGATTGATTGCTTCGGTGGGAGCATTGTTTTTGCCATTCCGGGGCAAGAGATGTTTGTAGTGGCGATGCCTCACCCAGAGGGCGGTTCGACCTCTCATTTGTATTACATAGAGGAGGATACCTCTAAGGAGGTTGTGATTCCCTTGGATTCGATCCCAGTTGTTAGGGAGTATTCTGATGTGTTCCAGGAGATAATAGGCCTACCCCCCAGTCGTGAGATAGACTTTGTCATAGATTTATTGCCAGATACGAGACCTATAGCACGCGTACCGTACCGTATGGCTCCGGCAGAGATGCGATAGCTATGAGATCAGATAGAGCAGCTGTTAGGTCAGGGCTTCATTCGTAGGAGTACCTCACCTTGGGGCGCTCCAGTTTTGTTTGTGAAGAAGAGAGATGGTTCACTGAGATTGTGTGTGGACTACCGGGAGCTGAACAAGGTCACGATATGGAATAAATATCCGTTGCCTCGAATCGATGATCTGTTCGACCAGCTGAGGGGAGAAACTTTCTTTTCAAAGATAGATCTGAGGTCGGGGTACCATCAGCTACGTATTAGGGGGCAGGATGTTTCGAAGATTTCTTTCTTGACGAGATATGGGTCTTATGAGTTCCGGGTGATGCCGTTCGAACTCACAAATGCTCCAGCTGTCTTCATGGACTTGATGAACCGAGTATTCAGAGAGTTCTTGGATCAGTTTGTCATCGTTTTCATAGATGATATTTTGATATATTCACACTCCGAGGAGGAGCATGCCGAGCACTTGAGGCAGGTTCTTCAGACTCTACGAGAGCATCAGTTGTATGCTAAGTACGAGAAGTGTGGATTCTGGTTGCGAGAAGTACAGTTCTTGGGCCATGTTGTTTCTGAGCAGGGGATAGCAGTTGACCCGAGTAAAGTGTCAGCGGTGAGGGAATGGGGACAACCCACGACACCGACGGAAGTGCGTAGTTTCTTGGGGTTAGTCGGATACTACAGGAGATTCATTCGGGGATTCTCCAAAATAGCAGGTCCATTGACGAATCTGACTCGCAAGGGGGTACCATATGTTTGATATGACGCTTGTCAGTTGGCTTTCGACGAGCTGAAAGATGAGCTTACTTCAGCGCCAGTCCTTGCTTTACCAAAGCCGGGTGCGGAGTAGCTGGTTTATACCGATGCCTCTTTACGGGGACTTGGGGGAGTACTTCAGCAGGAGGAGAAGGCTATAGCTTTTGCCTCCCGCAAGCTTAAGCCGCATGAGAAGAATTACCCCACCCACAACCTGGAGTTAACAGCGGTCGTCTTTGCATTGAGGATATGGTGACACTATTTATTGGGGGAAAAGTTCCGTTTGTTCACAGACCACAAATCACTGCAGTACCTGTTCACTCAACGAGAGCTGAATATGAGTCAGCGCAGATGGTTAGAGTTTGTGAAGGACTATCAATTCGACATACAGTATCATCCGGGGAAGGCCAACGTAGTTACTGATGCGTTGAGTCGTAGACCGGTAAATGAGGTAGCGGATGTCTGGAAAGCAAAGTGGAAGGAGTTAGGCCACCAGGACGCAGTAGCCCGTTCCTTCATATCTGTTATGACAATCACACCCGAGATTGTTATGAGGGTAATACAGGCCCAGACCACAGAACCGTTTTGCCAGGAGCAGATTATACGGCTTTTAGCCGAGGGTGCTGAGTCCTATTCTATTAGTTTTGATGGGGGTTTGAGGTTTAATGGGAGATTGGTGGTTCCAGAAGGGGCAGAATTGCGTCATGCAGTGATGACCCAATCTCACGGGTCCCGATTTGCAGTGCATCCTGGAGGAGATAAGATGTATTAGGATATGAGGAGACAATACTGGTGGAATGGGATGAACAAGGACATTACTGAGTTCGTGTCCAAGTGTTCTACCTGCCAGCTGGTGAAGGTGGACCATCAGAAACCGTCAGGATTGCTTCAGCCATTGGAAGTACCCGCGTGGAAGTGGGAGAGTATTTCCATAGATTTTATTACAGGGTTGCCTACATCACAGCGGGGCCACGATTTTATCTGGGTGATTGTAGACCGTTTGACCAAGGTAGCTCATTTTCTGCCGGTGCGGACAGACTATACCACGGGTCAGTATGCTCAGTTGTTCATTGCTGAGGTTGTCAGATTACATGGGGTGCCCCTGAATATTTTGTCAGATAGAGACAAGATTTTCTTATCGCGTTTCTGGGAAAGCTTTCAGGAGGCTATGGGTACTGAGTTGAGGTTGAGTTCAGCTTATCACCCACAGACAGATGGACAGACAGAGCGTACTAATCAGATGTTAGAGGATATGCTACGCATGTGTGTTCTTGATTTTGGAGGAGGTTGGGAGCCACATCTTCCACTGGTAGAGTTTGCTTATAATAACTCTTACCAGTTTACGATTGGTATGGCTCCATTTGAGGCTTTGTATGGCAGGCCTTGTCGTTCTCCAACTTGTTAGCTCGAGGTGGGGGATAACAAGTTGCTAGGACCAGAGGTGATTCAGGAAACCTCCGTGAGGATTGAGATGATCAGGAGTCGCATTCGAGTAGCCCAGGACAGGAAGAAAATCTACGCCGATGCGAAACGGTTCTTTCGGGAGTTTAATGTGGGGGACCAAGTGTTACAGCGTGTATCTCCTATGAAAGGAGTGATGAGGTTCGGGAAGAAAGGGAAATTGGCCCCAAGGTACGTGGGACCATTTCCCATCATCGAGAGGATTGGGCCGGTAGCATACAGATTGGGACTGCCAGAACATTTGCATCGCATTCACGATGTATTCCACATCTCGTCGTTGAGACGGTATCTTCGGGATGACATGGCCCATACTCACATTGCGATAGATGAAATTGACTTACAGCCTAACAGCTCTTACGAGGAGAGACCGGTAGCTATCCTAGACTATAGTGAGAGGAGATTGAGGTCGAAGATAGTTCCACTTGTGCGAGTCCAGTGGGAACATCATAATATGGAGGAATCCACTTGGGAGCACGAGGCAGATATGCGCGAGAAATATCTGGACTTGTTCTTACCAGGTATGCCTTATTTTCCGAATTTCGGGATGAAATTCCGTTATTAGGGGGGAAGTATGTAATACCCCGTATTTTCAGGCAATATTAATTTGGGGATTTATTAAATTTAATGTGAGTTAATTATTTAATAAAAATCCAAAAATTAAATATGTTATAATTATTAACGTAACGAGAGTTAGTAATTATATGAAATTTGTTGAATATTACTAATGAGCAAAGTAATATATTATATTGGTTATATTGAATGTCATGAGTGAGTTAAATGACAATTTCGGAAATTTAAGTCGGGACGTGCTCGTGTCGCGTCGGGACTAAATTTTGATAAATAAAAAGTGAATATTTTATAAGTCATTCGTATGGTCATTTTGAATGCGCCAATGCGTCCGGAAGGGTCGAGATAGTCAGAAAAGTGTACCCGGGGGTTTAGTTTGGGCCTCGGGGCGTTTTTAGGCCTAAGTGGTACCCCGGGAGGGCATTTTGGACATTTCACATTTATGGGTAATTAAACCCACGAAAATCAAAAACCTATATCAGCCATTTAGGTTAGTCAGCTAGGGTTAGAAAACTCAAACACAAGTGACGGCCATAGGAGAGGGAAGAAGAAAGCTTCCAAGGCAATCCAAGGCCCCAAAAGTCATCCGTTTGCACCACCGCCACCGCCACCACCAACGCGTAGATCGCGAGACGAGGAACGCAACCACACCAAAATCAGCCATAAAACAGACTTCTGAAAATCTCAGGCAAGTGTTTATCTTGATTATTTCGTTGGTGCAATTTCCATATTAGTTTAGGAATGATTAGGGATGAAATATATGGAAGAAAACCCAAATTGTGATAGGAATTTGCATGTAGTAAAGACTTAAACCTTATTCTGGAAATCTTTTGTGATGTAAAAGAATAATCCATGAAATTTTGTTGTAATTAAGAAAGGAATTCTGGGGTAAAACAGATTAGAACCATGATTTAGAGATTTTTAGGGTTCTTGAGTTTTAAATGAATTTCGGCATGATTAATCCATGTTTAGTGACGTAAATTGACATGCTTTACGTAGGATGTGTATCATATCATGTTAGGATGTTAGTAGGACAAGATTTTGGACGTTTGGGAATGTAAAACTTGAAATTGGATGAGAATAGGTGTTAGAACCCGTAACTGCAATTCTGCAGAAATCGCAAAACCTGCTTGATCGATCGATCGAGCCCCAAACCTCGATCGATCGACCCCTCCTGGCAGACTCATATTTCCCTTATTAAATGAGTTAAATTTAATTTATCATGAAATAATTCTTGGGCATCCTTAATAGAATGTTTTGGGAGATAGGGGAGACCAGTATGTTATACGAATAAATTTTGGAGATACTTAATGTGGACCAAGAATTACATTTTGGGATAATTACTTATAAATCGATTAATTTATGTATTGAAGGGTAAGGTGCGTAAGAGAGTTACGTTGGAACATAATAAGGACACTTACTTAATTTTACACTTGGGAGGATAGAGTCCATGCATGTTACGTATTCAGATGATAAAATCCTTCGAGTTAAGGTTAGAAATGAACTCTTATACGTAATACTAATAATGTGAAAATAATGGATAAATGTTGCAATTATGGGTGATGAGAGGAACCTATATTAATATATTAAAAGTGGTATATTTATATGATTGTGTATGCATATATTATATACATGTGAAAACCATGCCCGCGCTACTTGCTATCCCTGAGGTTTCCGCGCTGGGACAGTCTTATCTCGATGGGACCTTTATGGGGGACATTGACTTGTACCCTAGAAGATAGATATCCTTGGTACAGGCTATCGAATCGATAGTTCAGACGGTCCTAAGAGGCGTGGGGTATGTACTGACCTCTTAGAGACTTGGAATCTACGCTTCGCCTCAATATTGTTTGTATATATATGTTGATACAGTTTGAAAGTGATTCCGAACTTGTATTTCCCTTAGTGTGAGCGATACGGGGATTGGATAGCAGAGTATGCCCGCACCATAGTTTTATTTGGGGTGCTGTTATAATATATATATTATACGAGTAGTTAATATATATATGAAATTTTTGAAATTTGGTACTACCTACTGTGTTAGGGTAAGTAAGACTGATATAATATCATAAATCGGAAATACTTGTTTGAAAAGTATAATATAACTCTGGAAAGCTTTGTTAATAAATAAAGTAAAATGAGAGCATTGTTATTAAGCGAAATCCTCCTTTTTAAACATTTATATGGTTCGGTTCTGAAATCTTACGAGTAATCTAAGATAAGTTAAATCATTGGGAAGATTAGTGCGATAAATGATAAGATAAAATGTTGGGAAGGATAGTGCGATAGGTGTGCACATTAGAAGAGATGTGAGAATTTCTCAAGAGAGTGTCGCACTAATATGTTGTTGCATTGGCCTGTATCAATTTAAATACTTGCTAAACGAATTTTTAAATCATACACACTATCGGGCTCTGACCCGTTTCTTTTTTCTCTCTCGCTCTTGTATATATATGTATGTATCACAGGTGCCCAGCCACAGGGGCGTCTTACTTAGGATCCCTTGGAAGGAACGCGCTGCAGCTTAGGTGGGAGTTGCAGGTCTCTTGATTAGACGACTTCGTTCATTCGGATCCACTCTTAGTACTTTCATTTAGTTGGGCATGTGTAGCTCTTTCCATTATTTCGTTGTTATTGAACATTTGTATTTCAGTTATTTCCAGTACTGTTACTATGGGATTTATTCTGTTTGGATGTGTGACTTTAGACTTCGTATGTTGACATTCGATTGACGAATGTTTTAAATTATTTGGGTTATGATGCAGAATTGATGTGGTGTGATTATTACTTTTTGAATGTTGTTAATAAAATAAATAAATAATTTTTCTTTAAATAAAATTTGGAAAGTTATGTATGAAAATGGTTTTGACACTTAGCTTAATTATTTAGGGTGTTAAATTGAAAAATTTATTTTTATCGACAGTGATGCTGAGAATGAACCAACTGCTCACCTTGATTTAATTTAATAAAGGAGTGATCGCCCGGTATTTAATTAGGCGGGGTGTCACAGCAATTAATAGTGAAATTTAATCCATATTACAAAATCATACATGGGAACTAGTGGATCTTCCATCAGGTTCAAAACCGTTAGGTTATAAATGGATCTTCAAAAAGAAATTGAAGGATGATGGATCAATTGATAAATATAAAGCTATACTTGTAGCTAAAGGCTATAGGTAAAAGGAAGGGTTGGATTCTTCGACACATATTCACCGGTAACAAGAATAACGTCCATTCGGATGTTAATAGCAATAGCTGCGATTAATGGACTTGAAATACTTCAAATGGATGTAAAAACTGCATTCTTAAATGGTGAACTAGACGAGGAAATTTATATGGAGCAACCTGAAGGGTTCAAAGCTCCCGGACAAGAAGGAAAAGTATATAAGTTTGTTAAATCACTATATGGATTAAAACAAGCACCTAAGCAATGGCATAAAAAATTTGATAATGCAATGTTATCAAATGGTTTCAAAATTAATGAATGCGATAAATGTGTTTACTTTAAATACATTCATAATGGATATGTCATTGTATGCCTCTATGTTGATGATATGCTTATCATGGGTAGTAACTTGGAAATTGTCAAAACTACAAAACAAATGTTGAGTAGTAGATTTGACATGAAAGATTTGGGAATCGCCGATGTTATATTAGGAATTAAAATTTCTAGAACATCGGATGGACTTATATTATCTCAATCTCATTACATAGAGAAAGTACTTGAAAAATTCAATAAGTATGATATTAGTCCTACCAAGACACCTGTAGGTGTAAATTTACATCTAGCAAGAAATAATGGTGAAAGCATATCTCAACTAGAATATTCTCGTATTATCGACAGTTTAATGTATATCATGAACTGTACGCGACCGGACATAGAATACTCAATAAGTAAGCTAAGTCGATTTACGAGTAATCCGGGAAGAGATCACTGAAAATCAATATTGAGAGTTTTGGGTTATTTAAAATATACTCAAAACTATGGATTGCACTACTCAAAATATCCAGCTGTTCTTGAAAAACATTGCGATGCAAATTGGATATCTGATACAAAAGACTCTAAGTCTACGAGTGGGTATGTGTTTACCCTCGGTGGTGCAGCCGTATCTTGGAAATCCTCAAAACAAACGTGCATTGCTAGATTGACAATGGAATCTGAATTCATTGCACTAGACAAAGCTGGAGAAGAAGCTGAATGGCTTCGAAATTTCTTAGAGGATGTTCCAAATTGGTCTAAACCTGTACCCGCAATATTTATACATTGCGATAGCCAATCAGCGATTGGAAGGGCAAAAAATCACATGTATAACGAAAAGTCACGACATATTCGTCGTCGACACAATACCGTTAGACAACTTCTCTCAAACGAAATTATCTCAATTGACTATGTAAAGTCAAAAGATAATATATCGGATCCACTAACGAAAGGTTTAAACCGAGAGCAAGTTGAAAGATAATCGAGAGGAATGGGTCTAAAGCCTATAAATAAATAAGAATCAATATAGTGGCAACCCAACCTAGCTGACTGGAGATCCCAAGATTTAGGTTCAATGGGCAAACCGAACTACGTTGTATTCAGTAAGCACTGGAGGATATTTAATCCTATCCATTCCAAAGATGAGACAGTGCATATCTGTCGCGAAATTAGGATAAGTTATGCTTTTAATGACATCTATATCTTAGTACGTCTAAGTGGGGTATTGCAGAATACTCTTTATGGAAGTCACCTACGTGAGTAAGAAGGGGGCCACTTCTATGAGAATAATGAAAGGCATATTCTCTAAAATACTTACGGAACCAAGTGGTGTTCACGGCCAAAATGAACACAAACGTGAGAACCAACTGTGTTGAAGAATTTTTATGTGAATACTGTTGTCTAGGTTTACAAAAACGGTTGACTGTTCAAGGACGTGAAGTCTACTGATTAACCAAGTAAATCCGATAGTATATCACTAAGGAAAGTTCAAGGCCACTAGGCTACTTCTCCCGATGCAATAAGTCTTCAGTTTTACTCAACTTGTGTCTGCATCTGCATTAGCATCTGTTTGGTTTTATTTATAGCGATATATCATTCATGTGGGGGATTGTTGGAAAATTGGACATGAATTGGGTTTAAGAAAGCTGTCCAGAATTTTATGGACAGAATTTTGAGCAACTTTGAGCTCAAATTTAGGTGGGACCCACACTACAAAAATCGTGGGACCATATACGAACGCGTTCACCTCCGCAAGGAGATTAACGTAGTATATTCATACGTCCAATTTTAATAAGTTATGAATGATAAATATGTCCCCAAAGTGACTCACAAAGCAATGAAAGTTAATGAATTGGGTGTGTTTTAACTCTTGTCCCACATTGGAAGAGTAGTGAAAATTTGATGAGTTAATAACACCCCAAGTATGGACTAAGGCTTGGATGCCTTGGGGTATCCCAACTCTTTGAAGGGGAGATGGCCTAAGCTATGCATGGGTTGACTTTCGGTCAAAAGTGCACACGCGCGTTGGCTCGGTTCGGCTTGGGTTCGGGCTTGGGCTTATAAAAATCTCCTACATTTTTGGGCCGAATTTATTTAACTTTCTGGCTTTAATTATTAATTAATTAATAAACTATTTGCAGTTATTGCCAACAATCAACAGTTAATTTCGTTTAACTATTTTTGACAGTTAATTTCGGTTGACCGTTCCAACAGTCAACACAAAAGCTATAAATTAAACATTTCCCCTACATAATTGAAAACTGAAAATATTTCCCTCCTCCAGAATTGCTGTCATTTTTGTCCCAGAAAATTCCTGTCATATCTGTTCCAGAAATTCTTTTTCCTGCATAACATCTGTTGCATTGTTGTTGAGTAAAAGCCACAGAATTTGAGTTCGTTGTAATTAATTATTGTCGTGCTACATAATTAATTGGAAAATCCGTTCTATCTTGGGAGACAATATTCATCAACCTCGGAGCACATTGGAGGGAATAAATTGTCTTAAGAAGACTGTTCATAACAGGGCTCGGATTTATCTTTAATTCTTTTATTATTTCTGCAAATTCAAGTAAGTGTTTCATTTTTGTAATTCTGTTTTAATTCTGTAATTATATTAGTAATTCATAATTCTGTACAATTGTTATTTATAAATAGTAGACATAACAGGAGTTTCTTGCGGAGACCTTTGTTTTACTAACCCTTCAATCTCAAGGTACGGTTCAACACTCATTGAATACCCCATAATCATTCAATTGATTTTCACGGCAGCTTGGAAGAAAAATAGTGTGAAGGCTTGATGTTTGATAAAAGGGAATATATTTTTATGCAGTATGGATGTTTTGCACTTTGATGGGGTTTTCCATCTTGGTATTATTGGAATGAAATTTGAAATTGGAGTTACGATATCTAGCTTTCCTTTCCCTTACTTAAGATTTCCTTGCTTGGGTATCATAATGATTCTACTAAACTTTGAGTGCTAAAACCGGTACACCATGTTCAGTTTGGTTTGTTCAAACTCATTTTTTTTGTTCTCTATTTCGAAGTACAAAGATGAGTTTGTTTTCTTCATTCTCACCATTTTTATTACTATAATATACTATTGACATAACTGTATTTGGTATTTCACAATAGGCTTTTTTGGGTTTGAGTCTTTACTTTTCAACTAATGTAATAATTCTGTTTTTATTTATTTTTATTATGTAGGTATGTTGTATTCTAGAAAATGGTGGAGGTGAGGACTAAGTTTCAAGCTTTTTTCCATTTTTTATCTAGGAGTTTTGAAGCTCCAACTTTAGATCTCTCGCTCACTCCCCTTACTGTTTTTTTACTTAATTGGGGTTTAAAGTTGGTCAGTTTGAGTGATTTATGTTAGAGGATATATCACTCTCCTTACTCTTATTCACTTAATTTGGCATACCCATGGTTTTTTCACACCACCCCGTTTTAGTTCTGTTTTGGTGCCAAAGCAAAATCTGTGTTTGGTGCTATGGAATTTATATGTTTCTATTCATGTTGGTATATTTTATCCACCTGAACGAAATAAACTTTTCTTATTTAAGTTGTTGGAATTGTATTTCACTTGCTATTTCATAGGTGGAACGTAATTGAATTACGAATTGAGAAAATAATAGATTTTCATTTTATTGGAGAAATTTAATTTATATATATATATATTCGGTCATGCATCGCATGGCTTTCATGATAGTATATATATATATATATACAAATGCATTAAGGCTCCTTCTCACCTAATGTGTCCACGTGGCACCTTCTAAAAATTTTCTCCAACCCTTTTTTTTTAATTAGCAAGCATCTCCCCTATCATTTCGTCTTCTCTCGACCTCACTCTCTTTTTTTAACTTCCTATTCCTAACCCTTTCAGTTTCCAAACATATACAAGCCTTAAACTCGGTACAAGCATCAGAGGCATGAGTCCCTGCATCTAGTTTTTCGGCCAAATCTAGGGTTTCATTCATCACTTGAGAGTTATAATATCGGTTTTGACATTCAAGAGCCGAGACATGGTTGAGAGGCAGAGATTGAGTATATCCAAATTGATTTTAAGCGATTAGAATGGAGGCATCATCTAAACGGGATGGGATTTTGGTTTGGAATTGGTGGTGGCCAATGGTGGTGATGAGTTGGGTGATTCTCATGGTGTGTATGAGATTGATATAGTTTGAGTCTGTTTAGGAATATTATACCATCGTTGGCTAACTACTCTCCAGGGGCAATCTTGCTGATTGTGTCAAATCCGGTGACAGTGTTGACTTATCTTGCTTGGAAATTTTCCGAGTTCTCAGATAATAAGGCTATTAGGTCGGGTGTTTGTGTTGAACAAATTGATATTTGTTATTTGGATCTGAAACAAATGGCTTTCGATCCGAGACAAACTGTGGCCAGAGTAACAGTCACAATGTTTGTGATGCTTGGGAACATGATCAAGAGAGAACATTTTGATTCTCTTCAGGTGAACAACGTTTTTTTAATCCGACTTAGTTTTTATTATCTTTACTATCATTTCACTGTTAATGTTAGTTGTAATCACATTTCTGTCACTTTCTACTGTTTAATTTTTCTAGGGTTTTGATAATTCATATGGGTACAACTCATCAAATGAACCACATTTCCTGGAGTTTAGGATGGTTGTTGAGGAAGAAAATGACGTCTTTACGCAACTTATAAGGAATCACATGAATATTGGTTGACTTTAAGGTATGATAAAGATTCAATCTTTCATTGGTTTCTCAATTATTTTATTATTTCCTTGCCAAAAAGAATAATCAATTCAACACTCTTTTTGTTTCTTCAATTTATAAATTTTACACGCACACACAAATACAAACATGTTTAGGATTGACTCGGGTTGTTGATTGCCCTTGGCTATATCTCATCCTTAAATCCTGCTGAATGAGTTTGGTTTTTGGACATAATAATCTTTGATTGGGAATAATCAATTTGATCGAGATTCATTAGTGAGGTTTATGGGGATTTTATCTATTGTTCTACTTATTTGTCCTTTGAGAGGGGTTGAACTCAGATGGATTACACCTGTTAGATTTGAAAAAAAAACATTGAAGAAAAATTTAATCATCTTGCAAATTGGAATTCTGGCAAAAAGATATTTTTCTTTTCGTGCTCTTTGTCAATATGTTATTATTGTTATCTGATTATATTTAGTAGAACCAAAATTAGTTGGAAGTTGATGATAGAATCAAGCATTAAAGCAGGTAAAATGGTCTAACTTTAATCTTAATTGTTTTATTTTTTGTTTTTGTTTCTTTTTTTGCCTGACATCATGTAGATTATATGATTTGTGGCATTTAGATGATTTGTGTTGAAAATAGTATAATTAATTGTGATAGAAATGATAAATTCCATCCCTCACACTGTTGCCTTTATTCCACCTATAGGTTTATTTGTCATTCGTGCCAGATGAGAAGATTGGGGGTCATGGTAATGATGAGAAATTTGTGGAATCGCAGGAGTTTGAGAAGATGAATGTTGGGGTTTGGCCTCTCCTGGTGAGGACTACAAGTTGTTTTATGGGGAGAGGTGCCCTTTGTGGCTGGTCATTAAAGCTATTGCTGTCCTAGACACAGGGCTAAGCTTTATGACAACACTGCTACAAACATGGAAGGACATGACCAACATTTAACCTTCCAACTTTGCCTCATCAGTGGCCAAATTTAGACTGCAAAATTCATTTTGGTTATAAGTTATGATTTTTGGTATGTTGCTCAGTTATCTACCTTGAACAATAAAAATGAAGTTATACTTTTGAACGATTTTATGTTCTTTGTTTTTAGAGATCATGTTTGTTTGGTTTTCTTTGTAAACATGCAATCTCTTTTGTACATGTTGTCTCCAAAGAGGGATGTTTGTATAGCGGGATATCACATAAAATTATATTGATTCAAGAAAAAATTTCACTGTTCAGTATCATAGAGTATACTTTTGTGCTATTCAATTACTCTCCTTGCTTTATATATTTTTAAGATCTATAGTTATGTTCTTTCTATTTTTTTTTAACTTTTTTGTTTGTTGAAATTTCAGGAAAAAGGACGGTTTGAAAAATTGTAGGTTATTGTTATGATGATAATATAGGTGGGACGTGAAGTGTAATTTATATTGTCACATATGATTTAATCTTAAGGTGGATGCAATGCCTCATAAAATTTGAATGATGTTTTTTTGTGAGGTAGAAAATTGCAAGGATTGTGGATCATATGAAGAAATAAACACAAAAATACCACTGACGCCAACCTAAATTGATATGATCAGGTAGTCGGCTTGATTCCACAGTTGCCACAGTTGCCGAACCTTCACAGGGGCCGTGATTTACATCATAAAAATTTTAGAATCCATGGTCGTTGTTTTACAGAGTAGTTAACCGTGGATTCTAAATCAATGATGTAAGATTGATGAGTCGATGAAAGATGATCTGGTAATTGATGTAAAAGAATTTAAATGGGATGTATTGAAAAAATTGGTGGATGTATTAAAAAAATTTCTTTTCATTTTCATGTCTGTTAGAAATTGGTTTTGCTTCCAAGTTGTGGTGGTACTATATCTTTCTACTATGTTAACCTTTATGTCCTCTTCTTTCTTGTGCAGGTTGCTTCAATGTTGCCGCCAGAAGCATTCTCGGTTATTCGGAAATGTTTTGATGCTAGGAAGGTTTGTACAATGTGTAAAATAATTGTGGGTTTTGGTCGTTGGTAAAAAAATTTCAAAGTGCCCAGGTCGTTGAAAATTATTCCTCAAGTCTTATTTGGGCTTTGTTGAGATTTGGGTTCTTTTGTTATCATAGAGTAGAAAACATGTATTATTTTCCTTTACTGTTTCTTCAGGTTAAGAAACTTTTGGTTGTAAAATATCATGTACCATATTTCTTTAAGGAGTTAATGTTCTCTTTTATAAACGAAAATACAAAATGAAAATATAATGGGTTTTATTTATTTTCTTTGCAAATATTCATTTTGTGTTTCATTTGGGATTGTCTTGTCCATTTCTATCCTCATAAATGTTGATTCCAGATTAAACAACGATGGTTTGGGGAGCTTGACATCTCTATTGATATAATCTATCACAATTCTTTTGTTGTTGGGTTATGTATTACTTTTGCTTTTTTGAACCCGAAGAGACGAAGATGTAATTTGTGTGTGTGATATTGGGTATTATAAAATCCGGATAGAGAGATAAAGTGGTGATGTGCTTGCATATGCAAATACTAAAATATGCAACATGTAAGTATGCATTCAACTTTCAAGTGGCTGGAAAAAACTATATTCAGATTTTGTTAGTATTGTATTCTTTAGGGAACCATTATTTCCATTTCAAAATATTTTTTTCTCACTCTACTTTCAACTTTAAATACCAAAATGACTAAAGTATCCTTCTATACATATAACTTAGGTTGAACAAATTATTAATGCATTTATTTATAAAAAAACAAAATTAGTTTGAACAAATATAATATTTTGTCACAAATCTATTATTTATTTTTAAATACATAATATTCCGAAAATAAGAAAGCATAATATTTTGAATATAGACAAATCTAATATTCTGGAAAATAATTTTAAATATTCTGAAAATACATAATATTTTGAAAAAAAATTATTATTATTTTTTTATGGAAGTGGAAGTTAATCAAAAAATTGTGATAATATTTATTTTAAAAAATTAAAATTCTTTTTATCAAAAAAAAATGTTGGGATGTTAATATTATCAAACAAAAATACTGTACAAAATTCTTTTTAAAGAAAAAATGGTCAGAACTTTTATTATAAACTATATTTTTTAAAAACTATATTTTTTACAATTTCTTATAAAACATTACTTTTTTTATAAAACTGTATTTTTTTTGTAAAAAATTAAGTTGTGACTTTGGCACATTACTAATTCTGTATTTTATACTTTAATGCAGGACATGACACAAATAGTGTAATTTATAATTTTTACACCACATTAAATATAACATGACACGAATAACACGAGTAAACTTATGAATTTAATATTGTGTCACTGACACCAAATTATTCGTGTGATATTGTATTCAATTTAGTGTGAAAATTATAAATCACGCTATTCGTGTCGTGCATTAAAGTATTTAATGCAAAAATCAGTAAGTTATCAAAATCACAACTTAGTTTTTTACAAAAAAAGAAATAAAGTTTTATGAAAAAGTTATGTTTTATAAAACTTTGTAAAAAATAAAGGTTTCAAAAAATTTAAGTTTATAATAAAATTTTCGTCCAATTTTTCTTTATAAAAATGATGTCCAGGTTTTTTATTTGATATAATTATCGTCAACATTTTTTTTTATAAAAAGAATGTTCATTTTTTTTATATAAATAACAAAACAGTTTTTTATTAACGTTCGTTTCAATAAAAAGGAATAATATGTTTTTTTTATAAATAACCGGCTATTTTTTTAAATAAAAACTAACTTTTATGTTTGTTTTTTTAGAATATTAAAAAAATTATTTTCCTGAATATTAGGATTTTTATATTCAAAACACTATGTTTTTTATTTTGAAAATATTACGTATTTAAAAATAGATAATAGTCTTTTAACAAATTATTATATATGCTCAAACTAAAGTATACATGTATAGAAGGACACTTTAGTCATTTGGGTGTTTGAAGTTGAAAGTGGGGTGTGAGAAAAATGTTTTAGATTGGGAATAGTGGTTTCATTCTTTACTGTCTATGTTTTTTTCCTTCTTTAAAGGTGGGTGGAAAAGTCTATATTCTAAATTCCAGACTACTTCCTTTTAGCAAGGCATATGAGAACGAGTCTGGCAGTATGTAATGAAAATTTATTTTGGAATTGTTAGGGTTGTTTTGTTTCCAACCCCATTTACAAAAAAAATTATTTTGTAATAAGTTCTCTCATCAAAGGCTTATAATGTGTATTTCAAAACCTATGGTAATGTATTATTTTGTTTGTGATTATGTGATATCATCTTTAATTGCATGTTGTAGTCCATATGAAAATTGAAGTAAGGCAAGAACTAAAGGTACTTTTAAAATTCTTGGTTCATTACCTCTTTTCATTAATTATTTTGGATGCAAACTTTACTTTATTGGATGTAGTTTTTTGGGTCATTCGATAAAATGTCTCTAAACATTTCATAATAACAACCCACATGTCGTGAAACTAAGTATGCATACTAAAAAGATTATTCTAATTTAAGGGTATGCTACCTTGCCATTGAAATGATATTTTTTTTAAAAACATATATTTTTAATCACGCGTACACAATCGTCTCGCCTGCGCATCGAGCGGATTTACAACTAGTATATATAGTAATGCTCTTATACGGATCAGTCCGTATTTTAAGAGTGCGGGCCAGACATGTGTCACCTGACAGTAAACCTAGAAATTATAGGCACACTCTCTCTCTTTTATGGGCTCACCGTCAGGTGACACATGTCCGGTCCTCACAAGAACAGTTATGTATATATATATATATATATATATATATATATATATATATATATATATATTGGTAAATGGGTCAAGATTTTCAACTCGATATGTTTTTAAACCTTTGTGCGATAAGTCGAGTGTCACGAACAACTATAATTTGAATTTAGTTTTTTTTTATTTGTCACCTCACATTTTATATCGATATTTGTGTTTACACCCAACATTTTAAATTCTTTGTGTTTGCACCCCACAAGCAAATCATTCCTTTGTGTTTGCACCCTACCCTACATAGTAAGTAAGATTTGCCTGCGGTGGGGTGCAAATACAAATATCAGTATAAAATGTGGGGTCAATCCGAGGAAGTTCAAGGTTGGGGACTAAATCCTCAGAAAGGTCCTCGACAGCACCATAAGGCCGTCAGACGGCAAGCTCAGGCCTAACTAGGATGAACCATTCAAAGTAATCAGAGATAATCTACAAGGAGCCTATTACTTAAAAACAAAAGATGACAGAGAGATACTAAGAGCATGGAATATGACCAACCTCAAGAAGTTATATTTCTAGTTTTACTTTTCAGCACTTAGTTTTTGCAAATTTTCATTTTAAAACCTATGTTGCTTATAAATGATTATTTCAATTATAAATAAAGACACTTATTTCTCAATCTCTTAAATATCCAATTGGTTTACATTGTTTTCAAAGTATTAGGCTCATAATTGGCATTAATCTTTGAAAGTGTCGATCGGGCTCTCACTACACCAAAATGCTAATTTTGTGACTATTAATGGGGGTGACAAATTTATCACTTCCGAGAGCACTCACAAAATTATATGTAACTTCCATTACGGGTGATAAAATCAATGGGTAATAAAAATTTGAGTCACTTACTTTGTCACCACTAATGAGAGTCACAAATGTTCCCATATAATTAATTTGTGACTCCTATAAGCAGTCACAAATTTATAACTCTCACAAGCACTTACAAATTTATCAGTAATCTTAAGTTCTGACTCTTACGAGCAGTCACAAATTTATAACTGCTATGAGCAGTCACAAAGTTTAGCCTAATACTCAATTTGTGACTGCAATCGAAAGTCATAAATTTGTAACTGCTTATAGATCTCACAAATTTTGGCCTAAGACTTAATTTATAACTGCCATTTATAACTGCTATTGGCAGTTATAAATTTGTAATCGCTCCTAGCAATCATAAATTTTGACCTAAGACTCAATTTGTGACTGCTATCAGGGGTCACAAAATTTTTCACCTACTTTAATTTGCCTCCTCTCTCTTCTCATTTTGCTGTACATGAAGAACTCCCACCCTCTTCTCTCTCTTTCATTTTGCCAAAACCAAAATAAAGAACTCCCGCCCCTCTTTTATCCAAACATGTACTTTTCGATTCTAAATTTTTTGTATATTTTTGTTATATATTTTTAGGTATTTTTACTGTACAGGTTGGTCGATATAGAATTTTCTCATTTCGATTTCATAGTTTACATATCCTCATTTCTGTCTAAAAAGCCAATTTCGATTCTCATTGTGTGTGTGTGCATTTCGATTCTCATTGTGTGTGGGTATGTGTGTATGTATAGATTTTTGTTTATATGTGTGTATGTGTGTGGACGTATAAATTTATGTTTATATGCGTGTGTGTGTATGTATAGATTTTTGTGTATATGTGTGTTTATGAGTGTAACTATAAACAAATTATATTTTATGTTGATAAATCCTAGAAATTTTATTGAGGTTCTTTTTTTGACAAAATATTATTCAAAAACCCTAGACATTATATATTTTTTGACAAAATATAATTAAATGGATTTTTAATAAGTAAAAAACAATGTTGTGAAGAACGTTGTGAAGAACAATGTTTATGTTTTACTGAATGAATCATTTTGAAGAACGTTGAATCACTATGAGTTTATGGAAATCATTGTGGCCCTGATCAGTGATGCTGGGACTCCAGGCATCAGTGATCCTGGTATAAAATTGGTGAGGACATTAAAGTTTCTTCATTTGTTGTGGGTTTATTTTCCCCTGAAATAAGTTTCATTTACTTATCTCCTTTATCATGTCAGTTGTGAATCCTCATGTTGTGAACAACTTTATTTATTAGTTCATAAGGTAAAACTTCTTAAAGAAATAGGATTTCAATCATGCGTGGCTCTACGAGCAATACCCATGTCCCCTCAGCGGCTTCTCATCTTTCTATATGTTACAAACTATTTTAGGAACTATAATAATGATTAAATTAAGCAATCTTGGTAAAGAAAGAAACACAAAGAGAGATCCAAGCCTAAAATAATATTATTTATTATTCTAAACTTTTCATTTGGACTAAAAAACCCTAGTTGTAACTTTACTTTAGTAAAACTTATTATTTAATATGCCACATGTGTGTGTATATGTAATGGTTGAGTCTTTAAACTGTTTTTGTAATTCATTTTAATGTTATAAGTTGTACAAATTGGGTTCGGGTTTTCAACTAGCGACTACTTGATTAATGTTTGTGATAATTATTTCAGCTCCAAAGTAAATCCAAAAGTTTACTCAATTTATTTATTAGTTGATACTTCATAGTGAAGTGATTAACATTTATAGGTCTTGTACATATAGAATTAGGTGAGTGTGGTGAGA
Organism: Sambucus nigra; assembly: GCA_949130495.1. Classification (NCBI taxonomy): domain Eukaryota; kingdom Viridiplantae; phylum Streptophyta; class Magnoliopsida; order Dipsacales; family Adoxaceae; genus Sambucus; species Sambucus nigra. Next base: position 88,560,230 of record OX422211.1, read on the forward strand.
GAGATAAGTAAAGGAATTGAAATTTAACATTTTTTTTGGGACACGGATCTGTTAACTCGAAGCATGCCAGACAAGAAATGTCTGACTGTTACTCTAAATACTATTTAAGTGTATGTGTGTGTGTGTGTGTTGCGTCTAATACGACATTGTTTCTTGACTCTGTTTCTTGTTGCAAACGTAGAAAGGAAATATTTCATTCTAAAAATATTATTCTTGGATGGAAAATAAGATTGTATATAATTTTTTTTATTGAGGATTTGACATGTTGTGGAGTGAAGACTTATGTTTTGAGATTATTAGTTTATTTCAACTGATGTTTGGAAATTTCCTTACTCTCTTTAAATTGTCATTATTTATTCGTGGTTTTTCGCAGGAAGACAAACTAAATGATCTGATTGACTGAGTTAATCTAGTCTAGGACATTCAAGCTATAGTATCGTCGAATTGATATGGATAAAGGTAATTTTAATTCTTGGTCATTGATTAATATCATTAGTCTTTGTACTCGATTAATTTGTAGTGGTGATAAGAGGTTTAGGGTGAGCCAATTGAAAACTCGGATTGTCAATTAGTTGTTGTAGTATAGTTTTAAGATTAATTTATGAATATATTTGTATATTTGTTTGTATGAATTTTGATTAGAATTATTGATATGTTTGTTTGTATTAATTAATTCATGTACTTTGCAAGTAGTTCATGCCATTCAAGTTAGAATTATTGATTTTTTACACTTGTTTATGTGAGTTTACTATTTGATACGAAAGTAATTTAAGGGACCGTCATCGGACTCCCGATTTTTTGAAATTGTCTAGTTGACATTTGTTTTTGGATTAAAAATGGAACTTAGGTCGGGAAAAGTAAAAAACCAATCGCGTGGCCTGGGTAGAGATACATACACCCTAGGCATTACAATGTAACTTAAAGGAAGTGGCGTGTCTCATAAGGCTCCTGGCTTTTGAAATTGACTAGTAAGCATTCGCTTTGGGGTTAAAATGGGATTTAGGGGTGAAAACTGAAAATAACAACCGAATGACCTAAATAGACTAACAAAAACCCTAAGAGGTACAAAAGTATCTTACAGGAAGTGTGAGTGTCCTAATCATACTCCCGATTCTCGAACGTGACTAGTAGAAATTCGTTTTGGGTTTAAAAGTGGGCATTGGGGTGTGAAAAGCAAAAATAACAAGGAAGTGTCCCGTAAAGAGGCACGCATAACCGAGAAGAAGGCTTAGTGGGAAGGGTTTACTCCACTGTCCCTATGACATGAATGGAACTTCATCATCGGGTGGAATTCTTCGGGGTTTATGTTTCAAGAATAAAGATTTTGCATATGATAGTGAAAAAAGATCACTCTTCACTTTGGACCACCGAACAACTCTTGAAAGTCCTGTTTTGCACAAATTTATGCCCACGTTATCTTGGAAAAAATGAGAAGCAGATCCCAACTGATGATAAAGTGAAGTTTACAATGGATGCGTACCGATTAAAAATGGGGGAGACCTTCAAATTTGAACTCTTCTGGCCTATTTTGAATAATCCCAAGTGAATCGTTAACATGTTAGTGTAGTAGAGGTTGATCAAGAAAGCAATGGTTGATTTATCATCTAACTCCCGTCCAAGCGGGTAAGCATAACTTTTCATTTTCACCGAGGCAGATCATCGGACTATATTAGTCCGATGGCTCATGTGTCTTTGGGGATGACACAGACCCTGCCCTTCCCAACTTGGGATTTTATAATTGTCGCCGAGAATTATAATATCCAAAACCCTAAGAATTCTAATATCTAAAACCCCAAAAATTGTCCCCAAGAAAATTCCAAATCAAAAAACATATCCAAACCATCAATTAATCCTGATAAAGTCCAAATCAGTGCAGACCATATAATGAAGATTCAACATTGTGATATTTCCTCTCAAGAACCAGTCATAATTGATCAATTAATCTTATCCTCGGGGATTAAGACCTGCTTGAATATGACTGCCATCAGGCAAAACAAACTGGTCCAATGTGTTTACCTGGTGTAATTATTCAAACCTAGTGTCAGATTGTTCATCAGGTAAAAGCACACGTTATTAGTGCAAACCATATAATGAAGATTCACCTGGTGTAATTAAATAATTGAAGAATATGCTATTTGTGCTAGATTAGACAAAGCTTTATGTAATCCAAGCACATATAATAGAATGGAGATATGGTCTAAAAAAATTATGTATCTTAGGATTATGGTTACATTAGTGGATTTCATATGTTCTCTATCTTAAGAAGTGCCCTTACCAAAGTAAAATATTTTTTTGTTTTAACGTACTTTAAGTGCCCAAACTAAAAATAGAGAGTGCCCTTATCGGAACCTTAAATTTCTAACAGCATATGCTTCACATTAGGATTGTGTGATACAACCTAGCCCTAGGTGTGATACCTTCACATTAGGATTGAACTCTTCAATGCCTTGGCCCGAGTTTTTAGAAAGTCTTTTCACTGCTATTTCTTGTCCATCTTCTAGTATACCCTATAAATAGTCCACAATTTTGAAAATTAGCATACAATTATTATCTTTTTAAAAAAATATATATTTATGCATGTGTGTGTGTGTGTGTGTGCAAAGCATACTAAAACAATATAATGATGTTACTTTATAAACATGGCTAAATCCTCCTTCCCCAAGTTTGTTTGACTTGCTGAAGTTGTCGGTCGCACCTACACCTTTAGCTAAGTCGAATGTTGGTAGTTCAGATGACTCCTGTTGTAAGGTATCTTCACGCTTGTGTTTTGAACTTGGTTTGTCCAAATTAAATTCCTTTACTCTCCCTTTCCTTGCTGGAATTCATATTTATGCACATAACAGAAAAAAAAAAATTCAACATTCCATATTCGTGGAGATATTTAAAGATTTGTAAGATTTGCTTCTTTGAACATAATCATAATCTAAAGGGATACGACAGATGTGTTGAACAAGGTAAAATCCCTCACCCACACAAACAAAGAAAAAAATATCAAAGAAGATCCTAATTTAACAATAACAACATCCCTATTCTATCTCTTCAGTACTTATCAGTTTATGGTTTGGCATAAGTTGACAATGAAGTTGTCTTTAGGTAACTTTTTTGTTTGTGCTATTTAAAAGAAAAAACTTAGGCCATCTCTGATAAGTACTGAAGATATACTAATATTTATTTGGGAAGTAAATGCCTTCTGACCTACCATTTCTACTAGAACTGATACTAATGAGAGTGATGAAAGTCCATTTCAATGTAAATGCAATTAAAGGATAACTTAAAAAAAAAAATTGTTTTCTTGCTTTCATATGAGGGAGAATTACTATCCTAAAAGTTGGTATTACATAAATAAAAAATGTAGGTATCGATATCTTGGTTTATTTCAAGACAAAAACCCTGCTTCATTTTAATTTATTCTCTATGAAGATAGTTTACTGCCATTCCTTATATAGTCTTGAACGAATCAGGGATGAATGGGAAAAAATCAATTAATACAAATTATACAATCTCCCTTGCATATTTTTTATTCCCCTATTTACCTCTTCGGTACACTTTACTTCTATACAAACCATACATGACGTCACCCAAGAGAAGCAAAAACCAGAAATTGTAGTGAAGCTGATGATGAGTTTGGGATTGTATATATTCAAATGTATATATTCAAATAAGCAAATATCTGACATTAGGTATTGTATCATTATACGATTAAATTTTTGTTGATTTTGACTTTGGACTGTATTTGTTTCTACTAACCTTTTTTTCCATCTAAGGTTATCAGTTCTTGGACTTTGATTTTCACTCTAAACAGGTTTGGTTTGTGAAATTTCAACAAGTTTTTTAATCTCACATCTATTTGGGTGGAAGATTCCATCTGGTTCTGATGATGGTGCAGACGGGAGAGAGTAAAAAAACTCAGTAAAAGTCTCAACAATTTGTATTCCTTTAGTGAGAATAATCAAAAGGTTAGCTGCTACATTACTTTGAGTTTTTGATATTGCATACTACAATATTATCATTTGATTACATAAAAGGGCCTCTATCTTTATTCCTGGATTAGTTAGTTGATTTCAAATTAAATGTGTATTACAGGTAAACAACCCATTTTGTTCTTAGAATGGAGTAAGGTGAACTAAGGAAGCAGTGAACTTGGGAACTAAGGATGAGCGAAAGCTTGATCCTGTTACTTGTGGATCCTGATGATGTAAATAGTTTACTTATATCTATGTCTGCGTGCTATATATACATATCTATGGATTTTACTTTTACACACTTTCACACATGATTGATTATTCCATTGTAACTTGAGCACAAGCCTTTTTTTTTTCTCAAGGCAGAATGCTAGGCAAGTTGGTAGGCGTATCCTTGAATAAGTTTCAAACACGCGTGACCTTGCTTCTAGTTTGCAGTTTATTTTCTCCTGCTCACCTTCTTTATCATCTAATTTCTTGGGGTTGAGACATGCTCTGAAATTGGTATGTTTCTTTCTAATATATTTTTCAATTTCAGCTATCAATTGGGTTGTACTTTGGAGATTTTCCTTATCATTGGAAATTCAGAATTGTTTTTTATTAATATTTTCTCTTCATTGACAAGTGAAATAATGCCCCAAACATTTTCCCACGAAAATTCATCTTTTTACCTATTTTTTACTTTTACGGTGATTAATTTCAAATGTAAAAATTGTGACAGGTGCTCCATCTTTTCCTCATTTCTATGAAAAACATTATAATGAGAGAGTTGTTTCTATCTGCAGGTTTATTATGAAGGCTGATATTCCTATTTATTATTGGCTGTTGATTTTGATTAATGCAGATTCTAGACATAATAATCTTTAGTACCAAGCCATTAGGCATTAGTATTATGCCCTTAAGCAGTGTTTGGTATAGGCTCTTCATCCAGTCTGTGTAATGTTGGTGATGTCGATGTTTTTGTACGTTGGATATGGTTTTATCTTGATGCATCATTGGTAGATATGGCATTAACTGGTTGGTGGTAGTTGAGTAAAAAAGTATATTTTAAAACTAATTGTAGGTAATATTTCCATGATGTTTTAACCGTGCAATGTCGATTACCTTGGCTATATAAAACTGTATTGGTTTTGTGTATTGGATGGCTAACGTGCCACATCATTTGAGCATTGGTTGGAAGACTTGCCTTGGTACATGGTGTCAGATGATCCACGCGCATGGTCTTTGGACGTCGATTGGCCAAAATTTCGTTGGTGATGTGTGTCAACTATAGGAATACACACTGCAGTAGGCACATTTGATTTTCGTAGCCCGCATAATTATGTTATTACTAATCTAAATTATTTTCTTTGGATAAATACTAATGTTGAAAATTATCTATCTGTTCAAATTAGCTATTTGTTGTGTTATTTTTTGTATGTTGAAAATTAGCTATTTCTTTTTTATATGTTGAAAATTAGTAATCTGTTCAAATTAGCTACATGCCACTGTAATATATCTGTTGCATTGTTTATTTATGTTGAAAATTTGCTATTGTTTCAAAACTGCTCCACATCATTTTGCAAATGATAGTTACTTCATTTTTGTATCTCAGTCTTGAAACAAACGACTGACTTATATTCAAATGATAACAATTAAATTTCAGTGTTTTCAAGTATACACATGGTATGCGTAGTATTCAAAGGATTAAATTCAGGTGTTTATACTTCGTGGAAAGCAACACAAGTACAAGTCAATGGATACCGATGTGTGGCATATAAAAAATATGAGTTCGTTAAACTTGCCCATTAGGCGTACTCCAAGTACATGAGGGAGGATTTTACCGCATCAATGCCTCTCACAGTTTATATACCTATACTTCACGAAGCATATCACCATGCGATGACCCTTGGTATAGGCTTAGGATGATTTGTTACATGTTCATGACATTTCATATTATCGAAGTGTTGTGACGTTATTTGTTTAGTTGTTTTTTTTATTTTCATTTTGTATTTGGCACCCGAGATGGCTTCGTTGGATGTTCAATTATGTTCAATAAAGTTTTATGTGTACATGATATTTGGAATGTTCGAATTATAAATGAAATATTGTCAATTTTTTTCACACTTTATAAATGTCCATATTATTTTTTTTACATTTGTTACATGTTGATGGTATTTTATCTTAGCAGTGACACATAAAATATAATTATATTTTCTCAAAGTATAATAATATTTTCTGAAAATATAATGATATTTATAACTGCTAACATCAGTCATAAAATTGTCATTACTTTCAATTTTTTGACTGCTAACAACAGTCGTAAATATTTAAGTTATGACTGCTAATAGCAGCTACGAATATTTAATTTGTGACTTCCGTTAGCAGTTACGAATATTTAATTTATGACGGCTGTGAGCAGTCACAAATACGTAATTTGTGACTCCTAATAGCAGTCACAAATATTATATTCATAACTGCTGACAACAGTTACAAATTGGGAGGGGTCATTGTTGTTATAACCCCTTAGGGGTTATAAAAGTTTGTGACTGCTGTTAGGAGTTATAATTTTTCTTTTGTCACCCCCTAAATTATGACGGTAAATAGTAGTTACAAAGGTCATTTGTGACTGCTGACAGTACTAAAAAATCTCATATTTTGGTGTAGTGTCTAACTTAATTATAATAGCAATTTGGCTTATTACAATTAAAATTAAAGTCCTCGGGTCCTTGTTAAAGTCAACACAGGTGACCTTATGACTTGCCCAGGCAAAATAAAAGCCCTACGGGGGATCCCTAAATAGCACGGCAACTATGTTTGGTTGAATAAAATCCTGAAACAGGTGGACAACCCATAAACCAGGTGAATTTTTGACATTGTCTCTTCTAGGCCTAAGGGAGTGTGACGACGAAACTTAAAAGGTAAGAAAGACAAACAAAACACATGCAATGCATAATGGAATGGAAATATGCATAAATATTGGTATTAACTTGTTTAGGAATGTCCGATTATAAAAAGTACTAATTACAAAATAAGCACAAAGGTCACGAAAATTGTTATAACAATTTATGGTCAACTGGACAAAACCTTCTCGATCGGCTAACTCCGACTGTCGTTAGGATCAGGCCGATATTTGTCATTGTTATCACATCCTTCTAAGTAGCTCTCAACAAGCTGAAGATGAATGGCGTCTATAGGGACCCACGTCTGATCTCTCCCAAAGAGAGGTTGTCGGTACGCTGGGCACTCAACGTGGTATATATACCAAAGCTGGGACTCATTGGGTTCTTTGACGACCTTAAGGGAATTAATCCAACCATGGTTGTAGGCAATGTTTTGAGCTTCCCACAACCTCACAGAGGCATCTTGCCTTCCTTTGTCATAACCAGCCGCCCAGGTTATTCGGAGACCCATCCTGAACAAGTACCAGAGCTTCTTTACATCACAATTTAGCCCTATTATTATGACATTGCTCCTATGAATCCTCTCATCAGCTTCAATAAGACGCCGATTTAAATCATCATTCATTGATTGGACTAAAGAGTCGACCTCCCCTGCATCCTTAGTTTCAGCAACCTGGGCCTTCAGGTCATCTATTTCTTTCTACAAGGAAGAGTCCACATCCTCCAAGTCTTTAAGGTCTCCATTCATCTTGGCGACCACGTGGACTGGTCCTTATAGGCCTTAGTCCTTTTCTTTAAAGCCTTACAGGCAATCATAAATTCTTGGCGAGCTTGTGCACTTATATCTCGACCAGGCACATTATTTAAATTATTGGAGTAAGGAACCTCCTTGACAAAGGGTACAACATAAAAGAAGAACAAACAATGATTGAGCAAAAAAACTTAAAATGGCACACACAAGTGGAGAAAATATTATTTTCATTAATAAGGGAGTAGGCAGAGCCATTATAGTCCAGTAAAAATAAAGAAGAGTAAATACAATATATAAAAATTATACGACTAAGGGCTTTATATCTTCACCTGCTCCTCAACCTGAGCTTCCTTCCCCTTAGTCGCCACCTTCTTATCCTGCTCGACAAGGTTTCTGGTGGAGGGTTCCTCATCAACTTATGGAGTCAAACCAAGGTGGTGCTCACCGAACAACTCAGACTCGACAGGAACTCCATCTTTCACCAAGGCTTGGTCCCAACCTTGCTTAAAACTAGTCTTGAGAGCATAATCTATCTGAACCTTAACGTCGACATAATCTCCATCCCAACCTTGTCCAAAGATGGCATCCTTGGAAAAAGGGAACTGGGCAACTTCAGCAGCCAATTGAGAATTTTCAGTCTTTAGGTGAGTGTTCTCCACCTTCAGTAGGCTGTTCTCAGTCTTTATTAAGGCCATGGACTCAATGGTGTACTTATTCTCATTCTCATAGGTCTTCTGGGCTTTGGTCATGGCCTCTTGCGACTTTTTGAGAGCCTCACTCAATTTATCATTAATTCTGGCCTAGTCTAAGTGACCATTCAGGAGACTAGTAAACTCTGTCACAAACTGCAAAGCGAGAAAACAAGAGTCAAGTGTTAAGATAGATTCACAAATAGCAAACTGTGCAGATCAAAAGGAAAAATGAGAGAGTTCTCACCAGTGATGAAGTTTGAGAAGCGTAAAGAGAAAGCTGGTCAGGTCCCAGCATCCTCAGCCGCTCATGGTCACTAAAGAGCACTGCCCCCCTTAGCAGGTTATGGGCTAATGAGGGGTTGTGGGCCATGAACATAGCCTGATCAGTTCTGGAGAATGGGGGGGGGGGGGGGGGGGTATTTCCTCCCTTGGAAGAAGGAGGGGCCATGAGGGCCTTTCTTTTCTCCTCCTCCTCCTCATCCTCCTCCTCCTCCTCCTTCTTCTTCTTCTTCTTCTTCTTCTTCTTCTTCTTCTTCTTCTTCTTCTTCTTCTTCTTCTTCTTCTTCTTCTTCTTCTTCTTCTTCTTCTTCTTCTTCTCTTTGATGAACAGACCCTGGTCATCAACTCGGGAGGATTCAACTCCAATCCTCTTCTAGGACTTGGCCTTGGGGGATAGAAGGACATCATCATCATCACTCAAAAGTAGGACTTCGTCCGATAGAATAGAGGTAACATAGAGGGACTCGAAAGAGGATGAGGCTTCCTCTTCAGAAATAAAGAGATCATCGATATTGTCTACCGAGCAAGTGATAAAGATTTTAGTAGTGTTGGTGTACTCCAAAAGAAGGGAGTCCGACCTTGGATGCTCGCCGTCGGGAAGGTAATCTTTCACCTTCTAAGTTTTCAGTGAATCATCAACTTTAATATCTCGTAGGATAGGCTCCTTTTTCTTCTTGTAAGCTACTTAAAGAAACGATAAAAAGCATTATTAGCAATAACATAATAGAATGATAAAGCAAATGCAAATAATTGAAGAAATAGGTTTTAACCTATGTTACCCCCTAGTCTGGGCACAAAACCCCCGTGCATTCCTCGCCCTCAGGGAGCGATGGATGTTGCCAATTTTTGGCGATGAACCCCTCATCCCAATATCCTTTATTGGAATCAGGGAGATTTACGACCAACACCCTGTTGGCCTTCCTCATATTTAAGTAAATAATCTGTAATGTTAGACCAGGTATAGCAGTAACTGATCTCTCGAATACCAAGGTGGGTCCCATAAAGCTCGTTTATCCTATTTACCCCATTAATAATACGCCATGTATTGAGGGCACACTGAGTTCGAACCACTTCGAAGGATTCAAAGAACTCCAAGAAGAGAGGGTTAAAGTCAACCCCCCTGGACCACGACAAGGGTGTGAATCCAGTGCCCCCCATTAACAACAATAACATCTTTGGGTATGGGGGCACAATAGATTGTGAACCAAAAAGGGATAGAATAAGTTTTTCTAAACTCTTCTACACTTTTCCATGGATAATATTCAATATTTTCTGAAGGTTCAACTACCACGGAAGAAAACAGAGGAAGAAAGGAAGGTATAAAAAAAAACGATGAAGAAAATGATGGAGAATTACAAAGTTGGATGAATGCAAATGAAGAAGCTATGGAGTCTTTTATTAGCAAAGAAGTAGGTGTCAAGTGTAGAAGCAAACCTCGTTTGAAAGATCATGCACAATCATAAGGCGTAGGAACCGGGGGGATTTTTGACGCTTCCCTCTTTGGTCGGACAAGCGTACCCTTACAACTTTAACTTATTTACAAATATGATCTGATGGTTCAAATTCATAAGAATGGATCAAGATATCTGGGCCCATAAAAGTAGTAAAAGCCTCTTGCCCAACGCCCTTTAGTCGGGAGTTTTAGGGGCAATTGTGGGGACCATAATACAAATTAGGCCCAGTACAAGATCAACTGACCAAGCCCAACAGCGCTTAGGGGACGTTCGGTCCATATCCTTTAAAACAAGGATTATTGCAATCATTTATCACATGGATAATTACAAGCATGTCAACAATTACAATCAGCTCACGTTGGCTACCCAAAATCTCGGATGAGATATTTAGGGAATCACCACACAAGCTTATCTCAAGCCAAGGGAGTTCCTTGGCTTATTCAACCACTATGATTTTATAAAACTATAAATATAACCCACACCCCAGGCCCAAAGGGGATGTAATTTCGAAACATTGAGAGAACTTAATAAGAATAGAGTGACCTCTCCCTGGACATAGGATATTTTTTGAACCACATATATTTGTGTGTGGTGTGATTGGCATCTTTATATTTATTTTTTTAATTGCTTTCTAAGATCTTTTTATTGTGATTAATTGTCACTCACGGTATGAATGAAATGTCCCAAATGAGGTTATGCCAGGTCTTATGTATATTTGGATGAGGTTGCACGAGGATATCATGTGACCTGGTAGAGGCTTTAGAATTCTTATAGGCGATACTCGAACGCAATAGAGACTTTTGATTTAATGTAGTTCTAAATTGGGGTGTTAAGTTTGCGGCCTTTGTATCTAATGGGATCACTATTGGGATAACATAATGGGTCCAATGTTGTATGAGGCAGCTAGAACAAAAATGGATTACGAATTTTACCTTTGACTTTTTCCCCAATTATTGGCTATTAAGGGAACATACGTGAATATGTGTTAAAAAATAAATGAGTTTAGTCAAAGTTTTATATATTTCTCTCCGTTGAGTATTCCTAATGAGCAAGTTTAATAAGACATTGTTAGGTAATTTTAAACACGTCTCTACTTCAATGGCAAATGACATATGTGCCAAAATTATTGGTATGGAATGCATTTAGGGGCCTCATTTGAGGGAAGAACATGAAGTTCCTTTTTTTGTATTCACATCGATCATCATCTTCAATCTCAAATTAAGCTCATGAAATTATAATATTATCATGCTTTCTCCATAATTGTGCATATTAATCGAACGACAAAAAAATGTTCATTAACAAAATCATAAGACCTTACAAAGAGAAATTAGGTTTTACCTTAGATTTTATGAGGGGAAATAATATGCCACACTTGAGAAAGAGGCACATGGATCACTGACCCATTCACGTATTTCCACCATAAGGATAAAGATAATTGAAGATAATCGACCTACATAAATTAAGGGAAATATATGGCCAATCAGCTGGGTATAAATTCTGAGGTGATTGAGATCAAGGACTTTATCACCTCCTTTTATAAATGTAAGCCTATCCCCTAGGGAAAATAAAATTTGATTCACGACTATTGAAACTCTGATAATAACAAAGTAGAACCACCCATGGACGTAAGCACATTGCCAAACTATGTACGTCTTGTTCTTGTGTGCGTGTGAGTAATTTTTTTTGTTATGTTCGGTTGGTTTGTGATGAATCTTGATTAGTAGGATTTTACCCCTACAATTGTCACTGTTCGTGGGAAATGAATTTCTTTCCTCAATCTTACTAGCCAAAAATGGTCATGTCTCATTCATACAGTGAGCACTCATAATCTCGCGATGATAATCACAACTATCACAATGAACATGTCCCTCTTAAGATTAAATTTGTGATCAGGCCCCACCAAAACTAAAGTATCATCAGCTCTTTCTACCGTCCTCTTAAGGAACAAATGGTGGATAGAAATGAGCCACCAAGATCTAGTCAAATATCATGACTCAAAGATGCTTATGAGCAACGTCTTCGCAAATAAGAGGCACCTACACATCATCAATAAGAAGAGAAAGATCGCTTTAAACGCAGTTTGGAAAAGATGGAGTAGGAAATCTAGAGGGACAAATGCAAACATTAGGGGCTTGTCCACACCCTTAGTCCTCAGGTGAGTAAAACTTGCAGTCAAGGAAGGAGTTTGAGGCAAGATCTAAGATTGCCCACACCCATATCACTCAAGAGATAAAAACTCACGTCCGATGAAGGAGTTTACGATGTGATCTAGACCTCTCCCATCAAAGGATATCACGAGAGATCAACCTAGTAGTGACCATGGTAAAAAAGACCTTCACAATATCATACAGAGAGAGATGGATGATCAAACGCTCATTGAGGATCCGGGAATACCAACAAGCTAACTAGAAGAACCATTGTCATCCAGATGAAATCTTCATTTTCTTGATCAATTTAAGACTTTGAACCATCATAGAAATTTATTACGCCAAGCACTACGCCAAAAATAAAAAATTGTCACGGGTTTGGACCGTGATAAACTGCATTAGTCACGATCTTGGACTGTGATAATTTTAAGGGTATCCATTTTTGGGTCACGATCCAAAACTATGACCAAATTAAGAGTTACGGCCAATAACTATGATCAATGGTCACAGTTCATGACTGTGACCCTAACTGTTACCACTATTTACTGGTCAAGACCATGAACTATGAGCCCCTACCGTGAAATTAGGCCATATGGTCAAAATTCTTAACCATGAGCATAGATTAGGTGATCACAATTCTTGACCGTGACCACCTTTTAACCCATTAAACGATTTTCACGGTTATGGTCACATTTTCGGGACCATGACCAATGATAAATTTATTTGAAAAAATAATTTAGATTTGTTTGTTTCCCAAAAAATTCCTGTACATGTTTTCAAACATGTATTAAATTCCATTATAAAACTAACTAGTACATAAAAAACAGTAATATTAAATTTATCAAGCCATAAAATTAATTAAATGAATCCAAAAACTAATAATATTAAAATCCTTAAAAAATTCCTTCCTCGAAGCATATGCAAAATGTTCCAAATGTTAATCCTCAAAGTGTTCCATCCAACTAGAGCTAAAAATATTATAAAATGTTTCAAATGTTAATATAATATGATCCAAACAACAAAATGTTCCTTACCCAAACTTAGAAATATTATAAAATATATTGAACATAATTTATAAGCAAAGAGTTACGATTTTAACGAGTTATCTTACCGGTTGTATCATAAATACCCAAATTAAACTGTTATATTAACAAGTTTATTGGGCATGGTGCATGGATGTGAGAAACAAAGGGTGGGCACGTGTGTTAAGAGTAAAATCATGTTATATATCCACATCATGGAAAGGGTGAGTAAGAATGAATGGGACCACTAAGAAGAGAGTAAATAAAGTAAAAATGACTAAAATGTGAGTGACATAGTAATAAATGCAAGATAACTAACTATATGAGTAGAAGATGTTAACTGTGTGAATAAAATGATAACATATGGAGATAAACTAAAGAAAATTGGTAATAAATGACTTGAATTCGAAAATGACTTCGGAACGCCTACGTAGCCAAAATGGCATCAAAGTCCATGTAGTTCTAATGCGACAAAAGATTAGAAGTTAATGTCCTATTAGTAATTTTATTCATACGTTCAATGATCCAAACAGTGAAGCCAATCCACATTGATCACGGTCCAAAATTGTGACCACTGACCATGTTCGCTAGTACCGTCAAGCCATGATACTCTTGAATAACCACTAACCTTTTATGTACTGGATATTTCCCTCAAGCTTGGGGGATATAGTGAAAAATTGGTTCAAAAAGATACCTCACATCTATCTTCAGTTTTAAACAACTCCTGAAGTCCTTCACCGTAAGATTCATCACAAGCAACATCAACTTAAAGAGAGTGGATTCACTCCTCATGCTAAAAAAGAAGCCTATAGAAACCCTACATGAGTATGCCAAGTGATCATTATCGATGATGTAATGTCAAGGATTGAAAAGTACACCAAAGTAGATAATGTGTTCACATGAAAAAAAAATAGGACAACAATCAACCAAAGACAAGTAAGAATGGAGGTAAAGACGTTACTCCAAAAAAGGGTCAAGAAGCAAAATGATGGATTAAAGGGAGACGTGAAGTGAGACCTAAGTAAAGATTATTATGACATCAACACAACCTTTAAGGAACCAATATATAAGATCTTAACCAAGATCAAGGACCATAATACTTCAAGTGGTCAAGAAAGATGACAGGGGACCTTTCCAAAAGGAGCAAGACCTTGAGATGCTCCTATCATAAGGAACACAAATACAAGACAAAGAATTATAAAATGTTGAAAACACACCTAGAGGAACTAGCCCAAGCAAGGCATCTGTATGATTATGCTAAGAAGAAAAATTGGAAAAGTTAGGCAAAACGAGATCAAAAGCCAAACAATGTCTTGGAAGATGATGAATTGGGACATGTTTTTATCGTGATTCATGGAGCCACCAATCCTAACCAGATTAAAGGGAATGTTGTAAGAACATATTTAAAAAGATCACTTTAGCAGTTGAGGCTTTCCAAATTGATCTGACCAAGCCCACTATCGTTAAACGTCATCGACCTGAAGAAATAGACTGCGTTAAGGATATCGTCTTTACCGAGGAGAACCTATCCGGAGTCGGTACCTCACATCATAACACATTAGTAATCGCACTCAAAATTATTAGATGGGATGTGGATAAGCTACTAGTGAACTAGGGAAGATCCTCAGAGGTCATGTACCTCTATTTGTTCAACCAACTCAAGTTACAAATTGGAGACCTAAAGGAGGTTACCATCCCTCTAGTCGGATTTATAGGAAAAATGACCATGCCATTGGTCAAAGTTGTGTTGTATACCCTAATTTGCAATTCATGTGTGGGTTATTTTATCCCGTTCATTGAAGTACCTTAAACCCAATCCCACTAAAATTCGAAGGGTAAAAGAGAGAAACTACCCCCAAAGAAAATAAAGAAGGTCAAAACCGTAAGGATAAAACTTTGAGGGGCAAAAGTGCAAATACCAAAAACCTACAAAAAGGCAAAAACCCTTCACAAGGGGTCCTTTAACCTAATGATTAAAATCCTACAGCCCCTTTAATCGATCGGTAAAGACCGTTAATCGAATAGCTAACTCTCCCAGGTAATGATTGCAGAATCTATGTAATCTTACCCATGACCCTACATGTGTCCCCCCAATCCCCATCCACCATACACGTGGCATGGCCTTTAACTTATTGATTGAAGTCCTCCTTTGAGAGAATGATCGAAGGACTCAAATTTATCCCTATAAAAGGAGGTCCCCACTAACCTTGGAAAAGACCCTAAAACATAATATTTATTCAATTTTTTAACTTTCCTCCATCATGAGATCTTGAGATACTCGAGATCATTCTAAAAAGTCCTGAGTGAAGTTTATACTTTTTAAAAGTCACTTCCCCCCGAGATAAGTGTAACACCCCGCCCGCCCGGGAAGAGCGAACGGAGCGCTAATGCGATAAAATAAATCAAAATCCACAAGTGACAAGGTATAGAACATCTAAATAAACCCACAATAATATAAATCCACTAATCTCAATCACTTCAAATTAAATACAAAATCTCTCGAATTACATACAACAACTAACTCGAAAATAAAATACAAATCTCCAAAGCTCTATACATCAAAATAATACAAATCTTTCCCAAACAATCCTCGCCAAAATCAATCTCCATAGCGCCCCAAAATCCGCGCTAACCTGCCACTAAAAGAAAATATGGGGAAGTACACAATACGACAAGAAAGATGCTCAACAATTATATTAACGATAAACAAAGCGTAACAACACGAGTACGAATATTCAAATCAAAATGCAAATCTCAAAGCATTTATCAATATAATTTCTCAATAACACTTTAACCGGGTCACCAGGCCTCACCACATCCGTATATGCTTTATCAAGCCATAGCCTGGGAAACAGGAATTTTGGCGGGTGCCCAACATTCGTGCCATATTAAAATCTCATGACAACGTTCTCATCAACAATATAATGATACCACATGAATCGAAATAAATCCAACAATTATTTTTCCAGATTTCAACGAATTTAACAATTCAAATAGGAGTTCAATAATCATATGTGTAAGGAAATTTTTGTCCATTATCAATTTGTTATGTCGTACGCCGTTACACCATTGAAGAAATTCAAGATTCATACAATCATCAACGGATCTGAATATCAAAAGAAGAAGAGGAATCAAAGTCTGACAGGCCGGACCGGTCCGCCTAGAATAAAAGAACCGATCCGCATGCGGACCGGTCCGCCTGCTGAAAAGCCAGTACACCCCAGACCGCAAGCTAACCGAAGAAGCCTAAAATAAAAAGAACCGATCCGCCTACCCAGACCGATCCGCCTCAGACCCTGACCGGTCCGCCTGGGATAATCTCAAACAGATCGTGCAGAGATTTTTTAGGCCATGTTATTCCTTTATAAACCCACTATGGGAAGTGGTTTTCTAAGACTTCTATACACGACTTTCAGAGTACAAAAAACTCTAAGTCTTAACCTATTGAGTACCAAGACTCTAGGTTTTTTTGATTCACATAAATTTCCAAACACTTTGAATCTTTTTGCAACCCAGGAACGCACTTTTGCTGTTCATACCATTGTGGAGAAAACCATTCTTCTTCTTCATTGCAGCCCTACTGGAAAGGGATAACTCCAGCCGTCGACTATATAATCCGACACCTGAGGGTAATTCTTAGTCACTTGTATTTTCATTGTAATTCGAAATTGTACAGTTACAATATTATAATGAAAATAAATGGTTTTGCCCCTTTGGGGGATTTTTCCTCACAAGCATGTGTTTGAATGTTCTTGCTTAGTTCATTATCTTATTCAATCACATACTGTTGCATGTTTAATGTTTGTTTGGGTTAAAAGGTGTTTAATATATAATTTTCTCATTTGAACGCAAGCGCATACGTTCTCAAATTGGTATCAGAGCAGGTTACGCTAATCTATCGCGTATTCCTATTTCTCGCAAAATTTTTCTAAGATATCAATTTTCTAAAAATTGATTTTTTTGAAAAAGTGCATGTTCAAATGGAGAAGTTATATAATAAAATGCCAGTTTTTGACGGGACAAACTATGCCTATTGGAAAGCCCATATGAGATCTGTATTAAAAGCCATTGATGAGCGTGTCTGGATTTTGGTTGAAAGAGGGTGGACACCTCCCTCCATGACTGTCGATAATAGTGATTTGTGTTCTTCGAGTGAGGGAGAAAGCGAGGAGGAGAGTGGAAACGAAAGTGAGCTCCAAAAAGCTTTTAGAGATTTGTACACCGAGACCTTGAAAACAAAAAAGTATAATAGGGATTTAGGTCATCGGGTTTTAGATTTGGAGAAAGAGAAGGAGGTTTTGAGAAAGGAGAAGTGTGATTTGACCGACACATTGTCTAGTCTGACGACACGTGTATCCAACTCGAGAGTGATCTAGAACGTGCCAGGGAGGTCGAAGTCAATTTTTTGAACGCACCTAAGAAGGTTGAAAAGGTGGTTCATAAGGGTAAAGGTGAGAAGTTAGGAATAAGTCATGACGGTGCTTCTACTTCCAAATTAGCACCCGAGCCGGTTCCCACTTTAGTGTTTGATTCTCGTGAGTCTCACCCTAACCCACCTAGGCGTCCCATTCCTATTAGGAGAGTGCATCCTAGAGTTTTTGAGAGAGGTGTTCCTAGGCCTATTTATATTTGCTCACATTGAAAGAGGAGAGGACACCTTAGGGAATTTTGCTTTAAGTTGGGTTATGTGTCACGTTTTGCCTCTACACGTGTTTCAGGCACACATGATACTTTACATGCTCCCGGAGACTACACGAGAGAGATTGCACACTTAGGAGAGCAAGTTAAGTTTTTAGTCAAAACTTCACAAGAACTGATGGAGGTTTTTCATAAGTTGTCACCACCTTTGGAAAATCCCTCCGCACCTAATGATTGAGGTTTGACTTGTTTACTAGCATAGGGTGATTTTCATGATGACATTGTTTGCCTATTGCTAGTATGTATCATTTTGTATGTTTTATTTTTTTTATTTTTTTGAAAAATACAAAAAGATTTTATTTTGATAATTTTTTTTGAAAAATCCAAAAAGATTTTTGTATTTTGTTTGCACCGTTTATGGATGAACACTTTGGATGACCAAGTCACAACATCATTCCATTATTTTCATGTGACTATTTGATAGTGTTTTGAGACAATAGGTCGATTCATCCTTGTGCTTTATAATGTTTGGAGTCATTAAGATGTAATTAAGTGTTACTTCCTACATGTTTGACTCATGTTTCCTTTATTGCACACATGCACTAATTTGTTTGATTATTGTGCTTGTCTTATCACATGTTGGTTGGGTATTTTCACTTCAATCCTGTCCTTAAAACGAACCAAGCGCGATAATTTTTTATAAGGAAATTGTGCATATAAAAACCGTGTTGTGAGTTTGTGTGCTTTGTTTGAAAAACGGGGAGGGGCTGCGAAAGGTAATTATCTATCCTTTGCGCAAAAGCCACCGTTAAATTGGACCTAAAAAATGGAGGAATTTTATTATCTGGGGTCCAGAGAGGTTAAAAGAGCCCGAAAAAAATTGAAAGGCAATAAAAAGAAATTCATGCCAATTATGGGCCATTTAGGTTTTTGCTCCAATTCTCCAAAGTTTAAGAATTTAGATTACCTCTAAAAGAAAATATATATGAGGGAGTTTGGTTGAAGATTTAAAATGGGTTTGCACGTCCTTGAAATGCTTGAAAAATGCGCTACATGGTTTTGGACATTATTGGTGTGGAAATCACTTTGACTTTGATTTGTTGATTTGCATAAGACGATGTCATTTAAATTCAACAAATTTTTTTACACCTAAGGATACTTTTGATGTTTATTCGTTAGGGGTACACATATGCATCGAGCACATATGATTGATTGATTTGATTGAGTCAATATCTTATATTTTCATTCTTTTACACCAAAAGACGCCTTTGAGTTCATTCGCTAGGAGTATCCAATATTCATCGTGCACATATGTCATGTTTGTATGCATTGATTTTCCTATCGAATTTGATCACACCACTTCATTTACGCTATCATCGACTTGGTTGCTTTGTGTTCATTCATGGTGTGAATTTATCCTAGTGACACCCCGCACTTGCTTATTTTGCTTTATTTCTCTCATTTGTCTATTTGGGGACATCATAAAAAGGGGAGAAAGAATTATCATATTTTGGGGGAGTTTTGTGTTTTTGAGATTTGATACAACATGCTTTCTTCATTTGATATCTCATTTCAAACTCGATACGTCACATGGTATTTTGTCTTTTCTCATGTGTGTAGGTACTACATGGATTATCATTGGATTGCACACCCTAATGAGAAAAGTTTTGAGATTCCTGAAGAGTTGAAGAGTAAACGTTGAAGTCTTATTCAATTGTATCTTTCCAATTTTGGGTTCATGGAAGGGTAGATTTGTATAGGCATTTTTAGTTGTTTGATAATTCGGATGTCTATTTTTATGTATGTACTGGCATAGACATAGGGGGAGATTTGTAAGGACATTTTTTTCCATTATCAATTTGTTATGTCGCACGCCGTTACACCGTTGAAGAAATTCAAGATTCATACAGTCATCAACGGATCCGAATATCAAAAGAAGAAGAGGAATCAAAGTCTGACAGGTCGGATCGATCCGCCCAGAATAAAAGAACCGATCCGCATGCGGATCGGTCCGCCTCATACCCGGACCGGTCCGCCTGTTGAAAAGCCAGTACACCCCTGACCGTAAGCGAACCGAAGAATCCTAAAATAAAAAGAACCAATCCGCCTACCCAGACCGATCCGCCTCAGACCCGGACCGGTCCTCCTGGGATAATCTCAAACAGATCGTGCAGAGATTTTTTAGGCCATGTTATTCCTTTATAAACCCACTACGGGAAGTGGTTTTCTAAGACTTCTATACACGACTTTCAGAGTACAAAAAACTCTAAGTCTTCACCTATTGAGTACCAAGACTCTAGGTTTTTTTGATTCACAAAAATTTCCAAACACTTGTGAATCTTTTTGCAACCCAGGAACGCACTTTTGCTGTTCATACCATTGTGGAGAAGACCGTTCTTCTTCTTCATTGCAGCCCTACTGGAAAGGGATAACTCCAGCCGCCGACTACAAAATCCGACACCTGAGGGTAATTCTTAGTCACTTGTATTTTCATTGTAATCCGAAATTGTACAGTTACAATATTATAATGAAAATAAATGGTTTTGCCCCTTTGGGGGATTTTTCCTCACAAGCATGTGTTTGAATGTTCTTGCTTAGTTCATTATCTTATTCAATCACATACTGTTGCATGTTTAATGTTTGTTGGGGTTAAAATGTGTTTAATATATAATTTGCTCATTTGAACGCAAGCGCATACGTTCTCAATATGAATTCAAAGAGAATGACACTCGCGAGATTTAAGGGGCATATTGTGTAAAACCCCATACCTCAAATCCTGATGAGAAACCAATGATCACATCCTCAAGATCAACACAAAAGATCTACAAAAGCTCCTCCAAGAACCTCCAATAAAATAGCCCCAAGAACACCTCTAATCCCACATCCGTATATGCTTTATCAAGCCATAGCCCGAGAAATAGGAATTTTGGCGGGTGCCCAACATCCGTGCCATATTAAAATCTCATGACAACGTGCTCATCAATAATATAATGATACCACATGAATCGAAATAATTCCAACAATTATTTTTCCAGATTTCAACGAATTTAACAATTCAAATAGGAGTTCAATAATCATATGAATTCAAAGAGAATGACACTCGCGAGATTTAAGGAGCATATTGTGTAAAACCCCATACCTCAAACCATGATGAGAAACCAATGATCAAATCCTCAAGATCAACACAAAAGATCTACAAAAGCTCCTCCAAGAACCTCCAATAAAATAGCCCCAATAACACCTCTAATCTAAGGTTGGAACTCACAAATCTCAAGGGCCAAAGTATAATTAAAAAGGAGAGGAATATAAAATATATTTTCTGCCAAAAATTGTGCCAAAAGTAGGTTAAAAGGCTTGCCCATGACTTCCTTTTATAATGCAAAGAAATGAAGAGTTGGAATCCAAAAGACTCCTTTAAATAAGGCAAAGAAATGAAGAGTTGGAAGCCAAAACAACTCTTGAAAATTACTTAATGTTCGCCGACTTAGAATTCCAAGAGTTAAAAACATTTAAAAATCATTTTAAAATCCGTTTTAACTCCGATTTCGAAACCGTTTCAAATTCTCGCCTTTAAAAATAATATTCAACATATTTGAGCAATAAAAATAATTTTATCAAAAACTTTATTTTCCTCCATTTTCCAGAAATTAATTAAAATAGCCCAAAATTACGCGGGTTGTTACACTTCCACAACCCGAGTAATTTTGGGCAATTTTAATTAATTTATGAAAAATGGAGGAAATAAAGTTTTTGATAATATTATTTTTATTGCTCAAATATGTTGGTTATTATTTTTAAAGGCGATAATTACAAACGGTTTTGAAATCGGAGTTAAAACGAATTTTAAAATGATTTTTAAATATTTTTAACTCTTGGAGTTGTTTTGACTTCCACCTCTTCATTTCTTTGCCTTATTTAAAGTAGTCTTTTGGATTCCAACTCTTCATTTCTTTGCATTATAAAAGGGAGTCATGGGCAACCCTTTTAACCTACTTTTGGCACAAATTTTGGTAGCAAATATATTTTATATTCCTCTTTTTTTTATATACACATTGGCCCTTGAGATTTGTGAGTTCCAACCTTAGATTAGAGGTGCTCTTGGGGCTATTTTGTTGGAGGTTCTTGGAGAAGCATTTGTAGATCTTTTGTGTTGATCTTGAGGATGTGATCGTTGGTTTCTCATCGTGTTTTGAGGTATGGGGCTTTACACAATATGCTCCTTAAATCTCGCGAGTGTCATTCTCTTTGAATTCATATGATTATTGAACTCCTATTTGAATTGTTAAATTCGTTGAAATCTGGAAAAATAATTGTTGGAATTATTTCGATTCATGTGGTATCATTATGTTGTTGATGAGCACGTTGTCATGAGATTTTAATATGACACGGATGTTGGGCACCCGCCAAAATTCCTGTTTCCCGGGCTATGGCTTGATAAAGCATATACGGATGTGGTGAGGCCTGGAGACCCATTGATGTGTTGTTGAAAAATTATAATGATGAAATGCTATTGAGATTTGCATTTTGATTTGAATATTCGTACTCGTGTTTTTACGTTTTATTCATCGTTAACATATATTTGTTGAGAATCTTTCTTGTCGTATTGTGTACTTCCCCATATTTTCTTTTAGTGGCAGGTTAGTGCGGATTTTGAGGCGCTATGGAGATTGATGTTAGCGAGGATTGTTTGGGAAAGATTTGTATTATTTTGATGTATAGATCTTTGGAGATTTGTATTTTATTTTCGAGTTAGTTGTTGTATGTAATTCGAGAGATTTGGTATTTACTTTGAAGAGATTGAGATTAGTGGATTTATATTATTGTGGGTTTATTTAGATGCTCTATACCTTGTCATTTGTCACTTGTGGATTTGGATTTATTTTATCGCATTAGCGCTCCGTTCGCTCTCCCCTGGCGGGCGGGGTGTTACAAATGGTATCAGAGCTTAGGTATAGGTCAACCCTCGGGGCTTGGGTTTTGGGTTCATTGCGTGGATAACAATTTTTGGAGATAGAAAATTTTAGGTGATATTAGTGATAGGTTTCGAGATTAGATGTGAGGAATTTATTTTTGGAGACGAGATTATTTTGGAGATTGTTGGCCTGATTTTGAGAGTTAGGCATTCGGCGAATTTCGAGGGCGAAATTCCATTGTTAGTGGGGAAGTGTAACAACCCGCGTAATTTTGGGCAATTTTAATTAATTTCTGGAAAATGGAGGAAAATAAAGTTTTTGATAAAATTATTTTTATTGCTCAAATATGTTGGTTATTATTTTTAAAGGCGAGAATTTCAAACGGTTTTGAAATCGGAGTTAAAACGAATTTTAAAATGATTTTTAAATGTTTTTAACTCTTGGAGTTGTTTTGACTTCCACCTCTTCATTTCTTTGCCTTATTTAAAGTAGTCTTTTGGATTCCAACTCTTCATTTCTTTGCATTATAAAAGGGAGTCGTGGGCAACCCTTTTAACCTACTTTTGGCACAAATTTTGGTAGCAAATATATTTTATATTCCTCTTTTTTTTATATACACATTGGCCCTTGAGATTTGTGAGTTCCAACCTTAGATTAGAGGTGCTCTTGGGGCTATTTTGTTGGAGGTTCTTGGAGAAGCTTTTGTAGATCTTTTGTGTTGATCTTGAGGATGTGATCGTTGGTTTCTCATCGTGTTTTGAGGTATGAGGTTTTACACAATATGCTGCTTAAATCTCGCGAGTATCATTCTCTTTGAATTCATATGATTATTGAACTCCTATTTGAATTGTTAAATTCGTTGAAATCTGGAAAAATAATTGTTGGAATTATTTCGATTCATGTGGTATCATTATATTGTCGATGAGCACGTTGTCATGAGATTTTAATATGACACGGATGTTGGGCACTCACCAAAATTCCTGTTTCCCGGGCTATGGCTTGATAAAGCATATACGGATGTGGTGAGGCCTGGTGACCCATTGATGTGTTGTTGAAAAATTATAATGATGAAATGCTATTGAGATTTGCATTTTGATTTGAATATTCGTACTCGTGTTGTTACGTTTTATTCATCGTTAACATATATTTGTTGAGCATCTTTCTTGTCGTATTGTGTACTTCCCCATATTTTCTTTTAGTGGCAGGTTAGTGCGGATTTTGAGGCGCTATGGAGATTGATGTTAGCGAGGATTGTTTGGGAAAGATTTGTATTATTTTGATGTATGGAGCTTTGGAGATTTGTATTTTATTTTCGAGTTAGTTGTTGTATGTAATTCGAGAGATTTGGTATTTAATTTGAAGAGATTGAGATTAGTGGATTTATATTATTGTGGGCTTATTTAGATGCTCTATACCTTGTCACTTGTGGATTTGGATTTATTTTATCGCATTAGTGCTCCGTTCGCTCTCCCCTGGCGGGCGGGGTGTTACAAGAAGCTCTTACTTCCAAAAATCTCTTCCCCTCAAGAGAATCTCGTACTTCCAAAAAGTCACTTCTTTAGAGTGAAGTTCGTACTTCTAAAAAGTAACTTTTCATTATTGTCTTGCACCCACACACATTCAAATTCAAATAATAAAAATATGTAGCATATTAAAGTAAAGCATGAATATAAATAGAGTAAGTTAGGATAAAGGGTTTAAAGAAACTCTGCAAATCAAGGTTTTAACGTGGTTCGATCTTGCCTACGTTCACACTCAAGATGGTACTCAAGAAACTTCAATATCTCTGATTCACTAAGGCAGAACCAAAAAATCATAAGGAATTATAACACCTTGCAAAATAAAACCAACAAAGGAACTATTATCGTCCTTTCCCAAGCGGTACACATAAGAGCCTAATGTCTGATTACGCCTTTACTCCTCAAAACACCGACACTACCATCCGTGAAGATACAATGAAGTTCATCGTAAGTAACAATAATAGGATATGTAACCAAAGTGTAAATAAATTTTTCTTTACTAAAAAAAGTATGAAATGCATTTAGTTTCTTTTTCTAGAAATGTAAACAAACGAGTAATCACAAGTATGTTTCTTAAGTGGGTATTTATTTTTTTATCTTGACTTAGAAGATTGGGGTTTTAATATATAAGCACAAGTGATATTTTGGGTACCTAGGTTCAAGAAAGATTTTGTGTTTAAATCACTTTAAAGCTCATGTGGGTTTTTGGGTTTGTAACTTTTCTAGAAATCTCAATGGTTTGATGTTGTGTTTTGTTTCTCAGCACAAGTGTTATGAGTTTGAATCTTTAGATTTATGAGTTTTGAATCTTTAGATCAAATAGGGATTGGGTTTGGAATTTGGATAAAGAGAGTTTAGACCTTGAAGCTTTGGTTCAAATCGGTTTTGGGTGTGAAGATTTGGTTCAACGGTTTTTTTTGCTTCGATGAAGATTTGGGATTGAATTTCACATATATGGAAATTGGTTTATAAACTTTATTTCTCTTTCTAGAAAGATTAAGTCAGGATGACACAAACTTGTGATTAGCTTGGTGGATTGGAATGAAGCCTTGGAGGTATATATATATAGGCTTAAGAAGAAACTAGTCGTCAGAGGGTAGTATGGTAATTTTTGGGTCTTGTGGAATTCAAAATTTGAAAACTAGCCGTTGTAAATTTTGCACTGTACATGGTTATAGTAACTATACCTTGTTATAGTCGACCCAAACTCCTCTCTCTAAAGTGGTTTTTCAAATATTTAAATTCAGTCCAAAATGGCCTATTATATTCAACTATAACTCAAGGTATAGTCGACTTAAAGTCTTGTTATAGCCGGCTATAAGCCACATATAACACCCTTTTTGGTTATTCATGTTGTTGTGTCACTGTTCGAGCTTTTGGGAAGGTTAAGGCGTATTGGATTGAACATATACATGATCATATAAGTTCATTTACATTTTTACAAACATTCTTAAAGATCGTCAAATCTTTGGTAAGGTCTTTTGGAGTTTGATCAATTCTTTGGTACGTATGGAACATATAATGTTGCTTTTATATGATGATTACGATCTTTACTTGTATGATTGGTTGTGGTAGACTTCTCTTGATGCATGATGAATGAACTAGGTTGATCTTTATCATAATTTGAGTGTGATCTTTGTGGTTGAACTTTTGGTGACCGCCAGGGATGATCTCATTCCTTGGGTGATGATGATGGTCAAGACTTTGTTCTTCTTGGTTCATGATGCATGCTTGAGTATATGTCGAACTTGCTAGATCTATGTTTGTGTATACATTCTTGGGCATTTGATGATTTGGTTGCATGGATGATATGATCCTTGTAATATATATCATCATGTATTGAGTGCTTGATTTTATCCCAAGTACATTTAATAGAAGATAATGTAGTATGATCATATATCAATTGTGTTGTTATCATATAAAATCATTTTCTTAAAATAATTTATGTTTCACAATTGCAAATATGAAATAAAAGACAAAATTATGCCTTTACATCATGACCTAAACATCTTCCTCGAGTAGACTCCTTAAAGATAATGGTTAATTTGGTGAAAATCGAGTGGTCATGTAAGGACACTATCGTTTGTTGGTTTATCACCTCAATACCATAACCTAGACAATTACTAAACTTGTTTTTATAAGTATAGCGACGTGTAGGGTATCAAATCCACAGAGAACGTTATTTAGAATTTAATTGATTTATTACTTACAAAAAAAAAGTGTAAACGATGATTTTTTGGTTTTTAATGGTTTTGTACTATAATTAATCTAAGCGAGTATTGAAACTAAATTATTTGACAAATATAAAAACTATAGGTTGAGAATTAAATCCCTCACTTCAAACTAGATAGCATAAATGGTTTCATGGTTAGACATGAATAAAATATGATTTATACTCATTTAAACATTTATTTAAATCTAGGGTGTCACTCCCAAATTTTCATAAAAGTCTAAATACAAGTTTGGTGTAAATAATACTCCCAAAATTAGACACGCAAGGTAGAAAATATGGTGCATACGTGATATACCCAATTAGGATTACTAGGTGTAAAATTAGAAATAGTTAACCCATCAAAACAAGTGCATTCCATCATACCATAGCGAAGCAACCACATACCTAGGGTGAGTTAATTAATGTTAACCTAATTTAATTATCTATAAAGCATGTTTAAATAATTAAATAGAACATCATAGGTGAGAAAGCGTTAAAAATAATAACACTTACTTAAACACGGATGAAATAAAAAATGAGAAGAATTTAGATTGCATATTTGAGTGTGTCACTCAATCTTCATATTACAACCTCGTAAATCTTTCAAAAAATATACTAAACTAATAAAACTAAGAGATAATTTCCTACTCTAATGGTTTGGTCTCTAAGTCTAAGAAAATGGATGATCAAATATGTCTTCAAATGATTCTTTATAAATTGAACAAAATTAGGTTGGGGGTAAATAGAAATTTTAATATTTTTAGTGGGGTTTTAAAAAAATATCAAAACATTTACTTAATGAGTGTTGCATATGGAATTAATGGAGTAGAAATGGTAGTGGGGAGAATGGGTGATAGGCAAAAAGATGAAAGCATGTGGAAAAAATAAGAAAGGAAATAAAAGAAATGAATCATATGGGTAAGCTTATAAAATAAAGAAAATCGGGAGGAAGAAAGTGATGGAAATATAAAAAATAAGAAAGAAGAAAGTGGGAGAAACAAAGAATAAAGAAAGAAGAAGGTGGGAGAGAGAAAGAGAGGGTGGAAAAGATGGGTAAAGAAAGTGGGTTGAATTATGGATTATATATTAATGGGTACATGATATTTCATGAATGATAGGTTGGTCTGATGACAATAAAAGGGAAGGGTAAGGGGAGGTCTTAGGTTCAACTTTCCATAGCCCTATTTAATTTTAAAAAGCATTCGTAGTGCCACATGGAAGCATCAGATTGTGACACTTAACACCACAGGATCATGATACATGACATCATCAGATCATGCCATGTGGCAGCATAGGATCATGACCATCGATTTTTTTTCAGTTTCAAACTTTGAATCTTCATAAATTCTTCATTTTAGATCGGATTGATACGTCGTTTGTACCCAAACTTTCCTTATTTTGATACTGACAATCTTTGTGAAGAGTCCAAATCCGGTTCCTCCTTTATGAAATTAACATTTTGCTAAGATCATGACGGAAGGGATATAAACATTCAAATTCTACAAAACCATATTAGTACACAGACATATACATCCATGCACATATTTTTAACCTGTAGGACTAGGATCTAAGCCACTGGTGGACAATATAGGTCTTCCTAAAACATGATCATTCTACAATGTGGGCTCTGATACAAATTGATGGGGATAGATATACGCAAAATAAAATTTTCATCCCATGAATATTCAAATGATTATGCAATTGGAATAACAATTGTGGCCATACGGGATTTTTTGACATGGGTTGACCCTGAAAGAGAGAGGGATCTGGTGCGTGCAGAGATCAATGAGGGAACTCGTCCTTTTTCCACTGGTATGATCTTTGCGGGATCCCACGGATATAAATTGGTCATCGTCAAAAGGGGTAAAAATATAAAAAATGGAGTCGCCAGCCTATTTTTCTCAAAAACACGAAAAAAGATTTAGCCATCCTCGAACAAACGGCATCAAAGACAAACTGATGCATACAAAACCAAATAGATCGAGGGTTCAAGGACTAAGTTACGGAATGGAAAGGTGTTAGGCACCCGTTCCACGATTTCGGTCTCTCATGGGATATGATAATATTCTCCTTTTGAAACACCCTAAATCTTTGACTTACTTTAGTCTACATTATTTAGGCATTTCAACTAATTAGGCTACTGTGTCAAAACATATTTTTTAGTACGATCCTTCTCCATGGTACATCAAGTAACATTACTCGATGACTCAACATGCCTCGACTCTACACAACGATATATACGAGTAAAGGTATTCACGCGTGGTTGCACATTTACACTTGACACATTAGGCACAAATGCATATATATTGATCCATTTTGTTTAATTGTGTGTCAAAACATTTTCTAGAAATGAAATTACATTATTTTTTCTAAAAATATTTTTTAAATAAAATTGATATAAGTTTTGTTTAAATTTTTTTTTTCTTAATTCTTAAATAAAATTTCAGAAATTATTTTTTTGTAAGTTTGTATGCTTTAGTAGGTTTAGTAAACAAGGCTTAATAGTTGGCTTTTGCTTTTGCTTTTGCTGGTAACGATTTGAGCCATTAGTCATTTAGGTTCCTGTTTCGTCCTCTTAGTTGTTGTGTCCGATGTGGACCTGTTAGAAGCTTTACTGTTTTCGTCCTTATATCAAGAAGCTTTGGATTATATTTTATAACCTTTAAGATTTTGTACTATTTCCTTGGGATGCATAGACCTGTTCGTCTTTTTGTTTTAAGAGCTACTGCTCATTTTATTTAGACACCAGATTCGTGAACTCTCATAGGATTAGACTCATTGGAGAAGGTACCTGCTGTAACTGTTCGACCAAACCTTAGGACCTGCTATTACCTGCTTTCTTCCGGCTAGTTCTGTTGAATAATTATTTGTCCAAGATTTTTATTAAGGTGTCAAAACTTTCTAAAGTTAGAACTATTTTTTTCTTATCCTAGTATAACTTTGTTTTATTTTTTTAAAAAACCTTAGGAATAAGACCTGCTACTAGAGTTGCCCGATTGAACCTTTTATGAGCTTTCCAACTTTCGGCCCTAACTGTTTGTTACATTTGGTTTACTTGCTTTGGTTCGATTTCGGCTATACCCACTGTTGGTTTACTTCGGCCTTATCTGTCATTAGGCTTACCTACCATTAGGTTTACATGATTTGACCGACTATAGTAACTTTCGGTTTATTATTTTTTTAAACCTTTAAGAGCCTTTGTCCCAACAGTTTTTTACCATTGGAATATTATGAGACATACGGGATATAGTTTATGCCAGATAATTTTTTAGTTATACCTTTTAACTGTTAGATAAATCTTTGGATCTTTTTGGGTGAGATTGATTGCATGCTGGCTGTCTTTAATATTACCGTTGGAGGAGTTTGTTGTAACTAAAACCTTATATCAGTCTGGTATCTTTGCAATGTTTTTCAAGAGAGTGGTTTTTGTTTTTAAAACAAACTTAATAAGTTAGAGAGCTTGACTTGTTAAAAATGAATTTGTTGAGTTATTTAGAATCGGTTAATTAGTTTTAACTAGATTTAATCACAGCCTTAGATTTATAATTTTTAATCTGAACCCTTGATTTAGAAGTTTCTAGAATATTTTTTTCTCACCTATATAAACATCATTTGACAGTTTTTTTCTATTAGACTTTTGTTAGATATTCAGAACATATTTTCTAGAGTGAGAAACACAAAAGGGTTAGATTTTGTAGAGAGAAAAATATTTTGAATTAGAGAGAATATCTAAGGGAAAGATTGAATGTTATTCTACACACATTGTGTTTATTTCTACTTCATCTCTTTTCTGTTTTTGTTTTTAAATTCTCAATGATCTTACACATCATCTCATAACTTTAGAGATTGAAATATTGTGTTATTGTAGAGAGAATTTATGTGCTTTCATGATGAAATGATTTTTTACAAAAACTAGAAATCCTTAGAGTTTTTAGATCTGAATTTTATTGAATATTTATATGATCTAAATATTTTGATTTTATGTTAGATGCTATATGGTGTTAAAATTAGAATTTCTCCGGATCTTATATGTTTATTGAAAATCTTTTTAAAGATCTGTTTTCTTATATTTGTGAAATTATTTGTAAAACACTTTCCTTATAAAATTGATAATATATTTTTGAGAGATTGAGAACACATTTTTAAATGATTGAATAATCTTGTCGTGTGTCCATGATAAGTGTTGTATGCATTTCTTAGAAAGAATGTTTATAAGATTTATGATTGAAAATTTATTTTGTAAGTTTTTGTAGAAAACTTAATTGATTGTTAATTGAAGATGTATTTTTTTTTAAAGTTTTTATAGAAAACCAATGTGCTTGATTACAAATTCATTTTTGTTAAGTTTTTGTAGAAAACTTATATGCTTGTGATATGAATTAAGTTCTTGCATAGTTTGCATTTAGAACATATTACAAAAACTTATATGCTTGAGATATGAATTAAATTCTTGCATGGTAGCATTTAGAATATATTCACTTACACGTTTTGCACAACTAGTATGTTGTTGAGAGATCAGTTTTGACTGAGTTGGAATTCGCTAAAAGGAGTTGAGTTACGAAGTTGAGAGAACAACTACAACATCAGAGCCTTGGGATAAGTCAGAATAATCCAGAGGAGTTGGTAAAAATTATGTTCTTAGATTAGGTCTGTTTGTGTGCTTAGTTTGTTATATTACTCGTAACCTATATTCTTTTTTAGTGGAATTTTTGTTTTGTGGCGTAGAGGTCACCGTGGATGTTTTCCCTAGTTTGAATTTTTACCACGTTAAAAAATCATACTTGTTATTCTTCTTTTCCTCGTCTTATTCTTTTTATGATTTAGAATTAAAATTGTTACATGATTTAATTACTTGAATTGGAATAATTAATCATATTTGATATATTGAATTGTAATGTAATAAATAAGATTTAATTGATTTTAATTTCCGCATGTATTAAAATATGATTAGTTGAATAATGAAGTTTTTCTTGATTTGATTATATATATGTTATTAGAAAAACTTGCATGAATCAGAGTATGTTCATTTGCGCGTATGGCATTGTTTCATGGGCGCATTTCGGGAATTTCAATTGGTATCAGAGCGGGTCGCTCCGAAAAAGATTTAACCGTCTGGAGTGTTGATCCTTTATTTCTTGATCATACAATTTCATGTTGCAAATCTGATTATTTTTTATATTCAAATATGATGATGAAGGTTTACATGTCTGACCTCATGGTAGACAACATGTTGTTTTTTTCTCTTCTAATTGTTCTCATTCTATTTCTTAAATTTAGAACCCCTATATGTTTTGTATGCTTAGTTTAATATTTTTTTTTATAACCATAGCATTGGTTGAGGGGAAAAGACCTTATTTATTGATTACTCTAGAATATGCTGATCATGTTTAAATTATGTCTAGTATGTCATTTACCCTTGATTTTTATTTGAGAAGTCTCTGAAGACTAGATGAATGTGTTTTATTCTTTTTCTACCACATTTACATATTTTCCTGTCATAATCATGGTAATTATATGTCCTTTGAGATTTTAGGGTATGATTGTTTGTCAATGAAAACGACACCTCTTAAAATCATGTCAATATAGGAGTGACACTTGATTAGAACTGTTAATATGTTTATTGCGGTAGTTATTTATTTTTTAATCTTCTCCATGTTATCATTGGTTTTATCCTTTGTCTATTTGAGATAAAAAGGGGGAGAAGAGTACATCATTTTATTTGTCTTGATTCTTGAATTATTTTCATGATATCTTGTTTTTTAATGATTTGTCAAATTCTATGATATTTTACAATTGATCTTGTGAGTTTGGTCTTAAAGTTTTATGCAGAAAATCACAAGAAGGTGTTAGTGTAATTGATGTATAGTTGAGTCTTGTAATTTTTATTTTCCAGGATTTTTTGTGGATTGGGTAGAATAGTAAATGTTGTATAGGAATTAGGTTATTTTATTTTTTTCCTAAGACTACCACGATGTACTCAAAGGGTTTTGTCAAAAATATCCAAAGGGGGAGATTGAAACACCCTAAATCTTTGGCTTACTTGAGTCTACATTATTTAGGCATTTCAACTAATTTGGATATTGTGTCAAAATATATTTTTTAGTACGAGCCTTCTCCATGGTACATCAAGCAACATTATTCGACGACTCAACATGCATCGACTCTACACAATGATATATTCGAGTAAAGGTATTCGTGCATGGTTGCACATTTACACTTGACACATTAGGCAGACATGCATATATATTGATCGATGTCATTAATTGTGTGTCTAAACATTTTCTAAAAATGAAATTACATTATTTTTTTCTAAAAATATTTTTTAAATAAAATTGATATAAGTTCTGTTTAAAAAAAAGAATTTCTTAATTCTTAAATAATATTTCAAAAATTATTTTTTTGTAAGTTTTTATGCTTTAGTAGGTTTAGTAAACAAGGCTTAACAGTTTGCGTTTACTTTTGCTGGTAACGATTTGACCCATTAGTCATTTAGGATCATGTTTCGTCCTCTTAGATGTTGTGTCCGATGTGGACCTGTTAGAAGCTTTACTGTTTTCTTCCTTATATTAGGAAGCTTTGGATTATATTTTATAACCTTTAAGATTTCGTACTATTTCCTTGGGATGCATAGACCTGTTCGTCCTTTTGTTTTAAGAACTACTGCTCATTTTATTTAGACACTAGCTTCGTGTACTCGCATAGGATTAGACTCATTGGAGAAGGTACCTGCTATAACTGTTCAACCATACCTTAGGACCTACTATTACCTGCTATGACCTTCTTGCTTTCGGCTAGTTCTGTTGAATAATTGTTTGTCCAAGATTTTTATTAAGGTGTCAATACTTTCTAAAGTTAGAACTATTTTTGTCTTATCCTAGTGTAACTTTGTTTTAGTTTTTTTTAAAAACCTTAGGAATAAGACCTGCTACTAGAGTTGTCCGATTGGACCTGTTATGAGCTTTCCAACTTTCGGCCCTAACTATTTGTTACATTTGGTTTACTTGCTTTGGTCCGATTTCGGCTATACCCACTGTTGGTTTACTTCGGTCTCATCTGTCATTAGGTTTACCTATCATTAGGTTTACAGTGATTTGACCGAGATTTGACTTACTATAGTAACTTTCGGTTTATTATTTTTTTAAACCTTTAAGAGCCTTTGTCCCAACAGTTTTTTACCATTGGAATATTATGAGACATACGGGATATAGTTTGTGCCAGATAATTTTTTAGTTATACCTTTTAACTGTTAGATAAATCTTTGGATCTTTTTGGGTGAGATTGATTGCATGCTGGTTGTCTTTAATATTACCGTTGGAGGAGTTTGTTGTAACTAAAACCCTATATCAGTCTGGTATCTTTGCAATGTTTTTCAAGAGAGTGGTTTTTGTTTTTAAAACAAACTTAATAAGTTAGAGAGCTTGACTTGTTAAAAATGAATTTGTTGAGTTATTTAGAATCGGTTAATTAGTTTTAACTCGATTTAATCACAGCCTTAGATTTATAATTTTTAATCTGAACCCTTGATTTAGAAGTTTCTAGAATATTTTTTTCTCACCTATATAAACATCATTTGAGAGTTTTTTCTATTAGACTTTTGTTAGATATTCAGAACATATTTTCTAGAGTGAGAAACACAAAAGGGTTAGATTTTGTAGAGAGAAAAATATTTTGAATTAGAGAGAATATCTAAGGGAAAGATTGAATGTTATTCTACACACATTGTGTTTATTTATACTTCATCTCTTTTCTATTTTTGTTTTTAAATTCTCAATGGTCTTACACATCATCTCATAACTTTAGATATTGAAATACTGTGGTATTGTAGAGAGAATTTATGTGCTTTCATGAGGAAATAATTTTTTACAAAAACTAGAATTCCTTAGAGTTTTTAGATCCGAATTTTATTAATTATTTTTATGATCTAAATATTGGGATTTTGTGTTAGATGCTATGTGGTTTTAAAATCAGAATTTCTCCGGATCTTATATGTTTATTGAAAATCTTTTTAAAGATTTGTTTTCTCATACTTGTGAAATTATTTGTAAAACACTTTCCTCATAAAATTGATAATATATTTTTGAGAGATTGAGAACACATTTTTAAATGATTGAATAATCTTGTTGTGTCTCCATGACAAGAGTTGTATGTATTTATGAGAAAGAATGTTTATAAGATTTATGATTGAAAATTTATTTTGTAAGTTTTTGTAGAAAACTTAATTGATTGTTAATTGAAAATGTATTTTTCTTAAGTTTTTATAGAAAACTTATGTGATTGATTACAAGTGCATTTTTGTTTAGTTTTTGTTGAAAACTTATATGCTTGAGATATGAATTAAGTTCTTGCATGGTTTGCATTTAGAACATATTCACTTACACGTTTTGCACAACTAGTATGTTGTTGAGAGATCAGTTTTGACTGAGTTGGAATTCGCTAAAAGGAGTGGAGTTACGAAGTTGAGAGAACAACTAAAACATCTGAGCGTTGGGACAAGTTAGAACAATCCAGAGGAGTTGGTAAAAATTATGTACTTAAACTAGGCCTGTTTGTGTGCTTAGTTTGTTATATAGCTTGGAACCTATATTCTTTTTAGTGGAATTTTTGTTTTGTGGCGTAGAGGTCACCGTGGATGTTTTTCCTAGTTTGAGTTTTTACCACGTTAAAAAATCATACTTGTTATTCTTCTTCTCCTCTTCTTATTCTTTGGATGATTTAGAATTAAAATTGTTACATGATTTAATGACTTGAATTGGAATAATTAATCATATTTGATATATTGAATTGTGACATAATAAATCAGATTTAGTTGATTTTAATTAGGGGTGGAAGCGGTACGGGTTTTTACCGTACCGTACCGTTTTGGTCCGAAAAAAAATGGTTTTGGTTTCATATATTAAAATACCAGAAACCGGTCTTACCGAAACCAAAATTATCGGAAAAAAGTTGGTTGGTTTTGGTTTTAATATTTACAAAACCAATTTACCGAAATTATCGTACCAAATTTATCGAAACCAGAAAAAACCGTACCAAAATTACCGTACAGTACCGAATTTACCGAAACCAGAAAAAACCGTACCGAATTTATCGAAACTAGAAAAAGTTGGTTTTGGTTTTGGTTTTAATATTTAAAAAAGTTGGTTGGTTTTGTTTTTGGTTTTTTGGAGCTTTTAGTGTTGTTTACTGAAACCAGATAAAATCGAAACTAGAAACCAGAAAAAACCAGAATTTACCAAAACCAGGAAAAAACTAGAATTTACCGAAACCAGAAAAAACCGAAATTACCGAAAAAACCGAAATACCGTCCGGTTTGGTTTTGGTATTGTTTGGTGTACCGGGTGGTAAACTGGTACTGTTTGGTTTTACCATCCAGAGTTTGGTTTTGGTATTGGTATCTACTATTTACCGACCAAACCGTACCGCTTACACCCCTAATTTTAATTTCCACATGTAATAAAATATGATTAGTTGGATAATAAATTTTTTCTTGATTTGATTATATATTTGATATTTGAAAAACTTGCATGAAATCAGAGTATTGTGATTTGCGCGTATGGCATTGTTTCTTGCGCGCATTCCAGGAATTTCGCCTTTTTCTCCAAAACGTAATTCATGTGTATAATATGTGTGATGTGAAAATAAGTGAGAAATGAAGTACTCACTCTCACATCATGGAAAAGACTGAGATGAGTCATTATGATGAGTATAAAGAGAAAGAAAAAATATCTCAAGGTAGCCAAAATGTGAGCACTGCACAGGATCACAATCCATCGTGAAGAATGGCATACGCATGTCTGACGGGGCCACTAAAAATATAATAAAGAAAAAGGGTTACGATATGTGCCATACACCAAATTATAGTCCACTATGAGAAATTGGATATGCATGTCTAACGGAATTGAAAATAGTATATATATATATATATATATATATATATATATATATATATATATATATATATATATATATATATATATATATATATATAAATGACTTGAATTGGAATAATTAATCATATTTGATATATTGAATTGTAACATAGTAAATCAGATTTAATTGATTTTAATTTCTGCATGTAATAAAATCTGATTAGTTGAGTAATAAAGTTTTTCTTGATTTGATTATATATATGTTATTAGAAAAACTTGCATGAAATCAGAGTATGTTCATTTGAGTGCATGGCATTGTTTCATGCGCGCATTCTGGGAATTTCACCTTTTTCTCCAAAACCTAATTCATGTGTATAATATGTGTGATGTGAAAATAGGTGAGAAATGAATTCATCACTCTCACATCATGGAAAAGACTGAGATGAGTCATTATAATGAGTATAAAGAGAAAGAAAATAATCTCAAGGTAGCCAAAATGTGAGCACTGCATCGGATCATAATCCATCGTGAAGAATGGCATACGCATGTCTGACGGGGCCACTAAAAATATAATAAAGAAAAAGGGTTATGCTATGTGACATACACCAAATCATAGTCGACTATGAGAAATTGGATATGCATGTCTAATGTAATTGAAAATAGTATATATATATATATATATATATATATATATATATATATATATATATAGAGAGAGAGAGAGAGAGGCTCCTGTACAAACCAAGTTTACATACCGATTTTTTTTAAATAGTAAATAAAATATTTTTGAGTTGAATATTTTTATATGGTATTTAAACATTTCAATGGACCCATATAAAAACAATCAGCTCAAAATAACTTTTTTTTTGTTATTTGTAAAAAATTGGTCAAACTTTCACAGCTTTTAAAGCACTTTAAAAACTCTGAAAGTTTGATCGATTTTTCAAAAATGGCAAACAAAAAATTATTTTGACCTGATTTTTTATATAGGTCCATTTAAATATCACATAAAAAAATTCAAATCAATTTTTTTAATATTTTATTAAAATAGGTTTGTGCCAGCAAGTATGTAAACTTGGTATGTATGAGAGTTTATCTCTCTCTCTCTCTCTATATATATATATACACGATACTAATAAATGCGAGAATTAGTAAAGTAACGAAATAAGAAAATGGAACTCGAACCCAAAGATGACCTGGGATGCCTGCGTAGCCAAAAAAGGTATCAAAGTCCACGTAGTTCGATAACATGCAAGGGTGGGGTTTAACCCATGAACCCAAGACTATAATTTCCTTGAGTTTGTTGGAAAATGTGTACAAGTGTAGAAAGTGTGAAAAGGGGGAGAAAATTCTAATTTGGGGTTTAAATATTAAACCCTCTTTATGATTTTTTAGATTTATGAAAATATATTTTGTGCATATAAGTAATAAAAAGTGACTTTTCAGAAAAATTGGCATAAAATGCAAATTGTAAGTTCGAATTCCGCATGGATGGAACCGTTAAAGGGGTATTCATAGACTTATGGAAATATATTGAGCCACTCTCGAATCTGAGAGTTGACAAAAGTCAAATGGGCCTTGTAAGTGCCCGGTGGCCTTTAAGACGGGATTCTTGGAGTAAAAAAGCAAGTACGTGCGAACTGTAAGGCCGATTCACGCACTGTATGGACCGTTGGAGAGGGTATTCATAGCCCTATAAAAATGCTTTAATATACTCTCAATTAAACTAGCTTACCAAAGTCAAACGGAGCTTGAAAGATCCGAGTGGACTATAGGTTAAGGTTTAGAGCAAAAAGGCAAGTACGAGCGAACTATAAGGTTGATTCGTGGAAATGGTATTCAGATCTTTATGAAAGTGCAATAATATCTCGAGTTCAAGATTTGACGGAATTCAAATGAAACTCGAAAGCATCCGATGGCCTTTAGGTCAAGGTTTGGCATAGGACCTGGGGTCTGAGGGTAAACGGAATAGTGTTAGGGACTTAATGAGGTATTTTAAGGGTACTAGGATGTGTGTATACATAGTCCCCAGATGGGTGAGATTAGGACAAGAAGAGGTCATTGAAAGATGGACACCTCATGGAAGGTTATGATCTTTTAGGGTAAAGGCTTTACGCATATGACCTAAGGAGCGTAAATCACCAATTCAATGGGTCAGGACCTTTACTAGGGATTAAGGGAGGTAGCCACCGAATTCAAAGGGTCAAGGCCAACTTTGCAGGCCTAGGTTAATTTTGCAGACCTAAAGAGTGAAAGAGACCTAATTAAGCGGGTCGAGGCCAATTCTATGAGCCTAGGTCAATTATGCGGACCTAAATAGTGAAAGGGACTAATTTAGAGGGCCGAGGCCGATTCGGAGGGCCTAGATCAATTCTACAGACCTAGAGAGTAATAACGACCTAATTTAGAGGGTTGAGGCCATTTTTGCGATCCTAGGTCAATTCTACTGACCTAAAGAGTGATATCGACCTAATTCAGAGGGTCGAGGCCAATTCAGTAGGCTAGGTCAATTTTACAGACCTAAAGAGTGATAGAAATAGAGGGTCAAGGACAATTATGTAGGAATATGTCAATTATGAATATCTAAAGAGTGATAGTGACCTAATTCAGAGAGTCGAGGCCGATTATATGGGCTAAGTCAATTCTTTGGACCTAAACAGTGATAGCGACCCAATCCAGAGGGTCGAGGCCAATTCTACTAGCCTAGTTCAATTTTGTAGACCTAAAGAGATAGAAGAGTTGATAAATTCACCTAGTGATCAATGGTTATGACGGGCAATACATTTTCTATTTTGATCCTATTGGGGAGTATGTCGGAGCAAACCTTTTGAAACTTTTATATTTTTCGACCAAAAGTGTTTTTTGGAGATTTTAGAGTTTCATGACCTTTTGGAGATTACGGGGATTTTTGAAGATTTTTTGCTTGTGTACAGGTGGACTTTTCTTTATTAGGCATTTGTTCTCGCGATTTTACATGGATAAATAAGGTCTAGGATAAGCTCCTTGAGGCAGTGCAGTTGATGGTAGAGGTTGTTGGATTTGGTCCTCTCGCCGGGGCTCTAGATGAGACATCGTGCTCTTTGGCGGTGTTGTGCGCTTTGGGACAAAGATTGTGGGGCACCACCCATACGTTTCACTTGGACAGGGGGAGAGTACAATTACTCCCATTGGTGTGCATTAGTTGATCGGGTTGGAGTGTGAGGGCCAACAGATTATAGTGAACCTTACCTTACACATTTTCGAGGTCGCAATTTGGGATGACCTAAGGGATATTGGGCGAATCATTTTGGAGGATTTGGTTAGGATATCAGTGTTGAAGGACACCTTATTTGCCAAATAAATTGATGTGACTAATGGGAGACAGGTGAGGCAGGCAACCCATTTATTCATTTTTCTTTTGTTAGGGGGGTTATGGTGGTGACGAGTGGCTATGTCATCCATTTGTGGTTTTCCCCCTTTTGCAGATTATTTTGTAGATTCACTTGTATGAATGGGGGAGATTTACTCTCGCATCCCTTTACGCTTCTTTGGATGCCTGCAGTCAGTGTTGCCGATAGACATTTATAGGGCCCACGTACCTTTTGGAGGTAACCTTTACATACAACTTTCATTATTTTCCTTCATTTCTTCTTATTTTTTGAATTATTGTGTTTCTTTCTGTAGACGTGGTTTTATGAGGTGATTGGGCACAACGTCGGGTTGGTATCCTCATCATCCTCAAGTAATTATAGACGGTTTCACTCCCTTTCCCGAGGAGGTTCTTTCGAGGGAGGTATGACTTTACTTTTATACTTTGATTCTGATCTCCTTCTCTATTATGGACTTTCTTATTTTTGTTGGATTTATTCTTTTGCAAACTGTTAGTGTATCGACATCTTGGTTGCGGGATATTCGAGAATGGATAGCTACAGTGTTATATCATATGAGGAAGGTGGCCAGGTCTTATATAGTGCCACCATCCACTTATGAGAAGAGCTTTAGTTCTGGGAGCGAGGGGTCCACTTCTCGTCATCAAGGGAAGATTGTTTGCTGAGGTCCTTGAGGCATTGGTTTTAGTTGGCAAACTTTCGAAATGTTCGGGCTGCGTGCTAATAGATTTTGATTTTTTTTCTTTTTTTTTTCTCTTTTATTCATGAAAAATGTAAACGCAATGATGAATATATATACAAGATACATTTTTCATTTTCTTGATTTATCTTGAATAAATGGCCTAGTCTATATGCACTTTAATTTTCGAGTGGGGCTTTATTCATTAAAGAGGTAAGAAAGAACCTTTTTTAGAATATTTACCATTTTTGGAAACTATTTTCTTGAAAGGAATATTTGGTAAGACATTTGTAAACAAGTTGTTTTGATAAACAAGGATTTATTAGAAAGATGTACAAAAGGGAAAGGTAGAAAATTCCCAAAATAGGGGGTGCCGATCAACATACCCCTTGGCCTGCCTATCGGATTACCATTCAGGTCTAAATCACTTTTTCATCCATTATTGTCCTCCTTCTGCACTTATGTGTACTTAAAAACAATTATTATAATAGTAGGTTGGTCCTCTTGTCCTTTGTGGGTGATTCCAAGTATAAAAGGAGACTTTGAGATGGAATTTCAAACCACACTTCAACTTCTCTCTTTCTTTTTATTCCTCAAAATTTCTTGCTCCTTTAAGATGGGGGTTCCCATGACTGAAGTTTTGCCGCTTACCTCGAGGGGTTGAAAGCTATGTGCCTATAAAACTTTAACTATGAGGCTTTCAACTTGCATCCGGTCACCTTATGGCGTAACCGTTCGATTGATTGTAATATTTTAGAAACATCACCGCGGTTATGTTATATCGAGGACCATATGTTTCTCTTTTGTCTAGACGAAGTGTGTCCTACCTATGAGGAGCTTTTTGCAATGTTAGGTGTCAACCCTAGTGTTGTCGTGGATATGATGGACCTATCCTATTATCCTCGGGTGTCGCTAGCCAAGTTACTTCATGTCTTTCCTTCGGTTGCTGACCATTAGTGCATGGAGGAAGCATTATCATTTCGGCAGTGTTATGTTCAGTATGTTAAAGAGACTATATTGAAAATAATTTTACAAGTGATATGGCTTTGGGATTTATCAACAAAGGTTTGGCTAGTGTTGTTTTGATCTTATTATAACTTTTTCCCTTATTTAGAGTACTAGGTTAGTTAGCTCGTGGAACATGGGGCTAAAAATATTCACTGGTTAGTGCCATAGTGGGGTGACCTATAGCCTGTCTTGCAACTGGGTGACTACCATCATGTTAGACTGGTAAGCTTTTGCCATACTTCTTTCTATTTTTCTTGGCAACTTTTGCGTCATGAAAACTGGGAGAATATTATTCCTCCTCATATAACCAACTTTTTTTTGGTGGAGGATCTGATTGAATCTCTGAGAATGATTGTGGGGCCTTTGTGGAAGGGTCGTCGACCGTCTACACGTCCGTCTCAGTCCGTTAGGGAGCTTGGGTATGTACCTAGGGATTATTTGAAGTGGTTATGGAAGAAGATAGTTATGAAGGTCTGTGCTAAGGAGACTGGGAAAAGTTGGCTTGTGATATTTGACGCTCTATAGGAGGGCATTATGATTTCATCCAAACCGATCAAGGCATACAGTCACATGCAGCACATATGAAAGTGTAGTCGGGATCAAGATTCTTTGGTACTCTGAGGACTTGTAATGATGACGAGGAGGTCCCAATTGGAAATTAAAGTAGGTTTTATGGGGATATGGGGTAAGGTTTGGCAATAGGTGCATATGTGTGTAGGTAGGTTAGGTTATGGTGTTGGTAAGGTGTTTTTATTTTTTCTTGTCACTGATACATCATGTAATTATTGGGTTTTGTAATAATAAAAGAATGGAATAATTTTCTCGACATATTTTATTATGCCTTTGAATAATCTCTTTTTGTTTGATTCATTAATACCGATGGCTAAGGCATAAATAATCCTTTTGTTCACTTAAATGATGAGAGAGAGACTAGTGTTCCCGACGGGAGAAGATAATAGTATTTTGTGAAAGAGAAATGACCATAACCATGACCAAAGTGGTTTTATGGACTGCCTACATACCTCTGTGGGCTTTGAAAATTATTTTGTAAGTTTTTTTAAAGGAAATTTTGAGAGGATCAGGTCCCAGATTGTTCTGAGAAGAGAGGAGATAATTTTTTAATAATAGATGGTCAGTGAAATGAGTTGTATCATAACGAAAGTTGGACTACGGGTAGAATTTCTTAAGACGGTCCAAATTGACTGGTCGCACTATCTCTTCTCCATCGAGGTCTGTTAGAATAGTAGCGCCACCTGATATAAACTTCTTCACGATGTGGGGCCAACTCCAGTTAAGTTTGAATTTTCCCCTTGGATCCTAGATAGGCCATAATTTCTTTGAGGGCGAGATCTCCTTATTGTACGTCGCAGTCGTTGTCTTTTTTTATTGAATGACCACTCAATAAAGTGGTGGTACCCTTGTAAATGATATAGGGACATTAATCTTCTTTCAACTAAGAGTACGAGTTCGTCTTAGCGACTGTGCTGCCAATTACCTCGTCGATTTGACTTTCAAGCATGACCCGCATATAGGGTATTTCAAGTTTGAAAGGTAGGACCTCCTCCATACCATATACTAGGGAGTAGGGGTTAGTCTACGTGGATTTTTTGATAAAGTGCGGTATCCCCAAATATTATATAGGATCCTTGTGCCCAATCTCTACAACGTTCAATCATATTGCTAATTATGGACATGAGGATTTTATTGGCTGCTTCGACAACCCCATTGGTTTGCAGTCGGTAGGGTGAGAATTCTATACTCATCACCTAACTTAGTTGTAAACACCACATTCTAGGACCCGCTAAGTCTCTCCTTAGTTCCCTAGCATCTCCACATTTCACTGTAAACCATAAGTCATACTCAGAGTACCGATCTAGAGGCCATCAGGCACTCTCGGACCCTATTTGACTCCGATCAACTATATCATCAGAGCGAAAGCTCTTTAAATCTTCGAAGGGCTATAAATACCCTTTCCAATGGTCTGGCCCGTGCATGAATTGGCATAACAGTTCAGACGAACGAACCATTTTACTACCAAAAATTAATCTAGAGGCCACTAGGCTCTCCCGGGACCCGATTTTACCCAAATCAACTTCATCTTTAGAGCAAAATATCTTTTAATCTTTAAAGGGCACTGAATACCCTTTCCAACGATCCACTTTGTGCATGAAACGTCATAATCATTCAGACAAACGATCCGTTTTCCCTTGAAAATTAATTTGGAGGCCATCGGGTGCTCCTGAGCTCCATTTGACCAAGGTCAACTCTTCATCTCAAATGATACTGAATGAATATCCTAAGGGAACTAAATACCCTTTCTAATGGTCCTCCTCATGCGTGATTCTGACTTATGGTGCAGACGGGCAATTCATTTTACTCTGAGAGGTCATTGGGAACTTCCGGGCCCCGATTGACCAAGGTCAACTTTTAGAAATGAGTAAAGCTCTTTGGAATGTCTAAGTTCATCTCCTAACCTTTCCAACAGTCTACCTTGTGTGCGATTCTGACTTATCGTTCGGATGAATGATCCATTTTTGTCCGATGATCTCCCGTCCAAAGGACCAGCGTACGCTTCTGAGACACATTTGAGCCAAAGTCAATTCCCAGACCCAGGAAGTATCTAAAGGAATCTTGAAGGTCTCTGAATTACCTTTCTAACGGTATGCCCCGTGCATTATTTTGATCATCGAATTGCTTTCTACGATCATTTTTCTAAAAACATCTGCATGAGAGTGCCAATTGGCAGGTCCATTTCCCTGCCTATCGGCAGTGTGTATAGGGTCACCTATTAATTTTGCCAATTTTCCCAAATTCCCCATTTTCACATTTATCATATTATTACATTACTATACCTGTTATGTTTGTAATATTTATTAGATCTTTATCCGACATATATTATCGTTTCACCATAACGATAAATACCACAATAAGCGCTTAAAATCTCATTCTATATTGAATATTTTGGGAATATTCCTATGGATGGCCTTACTCTATCTCCTTACATTCACCCCCACACTGATGATG
This sequence comes from Sambucus nigra, assembly GCA_949130495.1. Taxonomy (NCBI): domain Eukaryota; kingdom Viridiplantae; phylum Streptophyta; class Magnoliopsida; order Dipsacales; family Adoxaceae; genus Sambucus; species Sambucus nigra. The sequence goes on from OX422211.1 coordinate 88,604,647, forward strand.
GCCAAAGCGCTCCAAGAGTGCACAAGACCTTTTGTTCATCCCCCTTTATTCTTTCCCCGACCCCCATCCATGGGAGGAAATAGAGAGGAAGGAGAGAGAAAGATGGGAGGGACACCGCGAAAAATCGGGGATGGCCACATTAGTGACTTCAGATTCAAATGGAGTCCATTATCTGATACCAACTTGTGGGGAACTCCGTAACGACAGATGATGTTCTTTCTAATGAACTTGATCACTTTCTTCTCATTTAAAACCACGTATGATTCAACTTCAACCCATTTGGTAAAATATTCAACGCCGACCAGGATAAACTCGTTCTCATTTGATACTTTGGAGTGATTTTCCTAATGATATCAATGCCACAAATGGAGAAAAGGACAAGGTTAATCATGATGTATAACTCTGATTTTCTGCAGGTAGATTATGTCAAAATTTATCTTAAAGAGTGCCTTATCGCAAATGATGTACTGAGCAGTAAGCCTACGAAGGATCTCACGGTCTTTCTTATTAGCATCCTAAGGATATCTACCATGCCTACCACAATCCAACTATGTCTAGATCTCATTCTGGTGCGAGGTCAATGTGGTTAGTAGTGAGTGGGTGATACAACAGTGAGAACTTCCTCAAATGAGGTCTCGTTTATAATCATATCAATGATATAAGAAGAGGGTATAAACTCAGGTTCGTCTTATAGGGGTGAACAACATGGTTTGCGCTAGTCTAAGTTGGGTTAGTGGGAATACTGTGCCAGTTGAGGAGTAGTTTTTCATTTTTGACTTTTCACAGCAGAGAAATGTTAGAAAGAGGGGTCAGGTATCCATTTAATTTTAGGATGGTGATCAGTTTGGAGATGTACATACTTATTTTTATTTGATAAATTCATGAGACATGACTTGCACAATACTATCCAAACTGAACTCTTTTGCAGACACGAACGAATCATCAGACTGTCGGGTCCATTATCAAGCTTCCATGTACATATCAATGATTTTTTCACAATCACATTCTTTGAGATTCATTCCTGGTGGCAGATTTGGCCCAAAACCTGAGAATTAATTCAAGACTCCAGGCAGCTCCATACTCCCCACTTCTGAAGAGGTTCGTACAGCTATACAAACCCTAATTATGATGGATAAGGCTTGTTATGATGCCCTTTCTGTATGTAAAAGTAAAAAGGGGAAAATCTTGAGGGTTTCAAGTGAACTAGTAGATGCATTAGGTGTTTCGATGGGCTTAATTCTCGTAGAAGGGTCAAAATCTTGATTTTATTCTAAGAGAATGGCGATCATTCCGGTTTGGAGTCCTGGAAGAGGGTTTTAAGTGGTATTGGTCTTTGGATTAACTGGAGGGGAAATTCCCCCTCGTCAATGAGTCTTTTAATCACATTCTTCAAGTGAAAGCACTAGTCGGTGGTGTGCCTGATGATTTGATGGGAGTCACAACAAGCATCATGCTTGAAATTTTGAGGACGTGGGTCCAGTAATGGTCGAGGTTCTAGAGGTTTGATGAGAATTCGAGATAGAAGGGCTTAGTAAACCTTTGATAATTAGGCATGGAGATTGGTGAATTCTCTTTTGACTGTACCGGGACAATTTTGCGTGTCCATGAGGTAGCGGGAGGAGAGATGTTATTAATGATTGAGATAAAGTTCGTCGGCTTATCATACTTTCGAGAGATAAACTGTCCAGTTAGTCTCTTTATCACAAATTCGTCTTTTTGACTGATAACCCCTTCTTTAATATCAACCCAGCCTCCCAGATGGCTATAAAATGGAGGTAATACTTGCTTTTTATGGAGGTATTATATGCGGTAAGAAATTATTTTTCATAATACTCACATGTTCTTCCTCAGATGGTTGATTCATCATGGTAGCGGCCTTTTCTCTCCCTCGTCTGATAAAACTACTTACTTATTCACCGGGGTTTTGCTTGAGTAGCTCAAGGTCTTGGTAGGTAACCTCTAGCTCCTTGTTGTATTTGTACTGGGTCATGAATTCTCAGGCAACATCCTCCCACTTACGAATTCCGAATTCTTTAAATAATAGGAACCATCGGAGAGCACTTTCTTTGAGAGTTTGTGCTATTATATCTTTAGATGCTCCGAGAAGATCATAGCATGGTGATAGCTGCGAAAGTGTATGATGGGAGGTCCGTTGCCTCTGAACTTTTCGATATCTTACATTTTGAACTTCTCTAGCAACCCTGCTTTAGGGTAGGGAAACATATGGGTGTAATCCATGTAATTCCTCAATATCTTGACTTGGTCAAACTTTTTAGACAACAATCTGAGGTATTCCTTCACCTTGTTTAATTATTCATCTTTGTGATCAATAGGAATAGGCATTGGTAAATTAGCCCCTGGCTAGGCGAGGTTTGGTATAGAAAATTGGGTTAACGATGACCCGTTAGCAAGTAGGATGTGAGGATCATGTTGGTACTATTCCGGAACCCACATCGATTCTGGATCTTGTGAACCCATAACATGGGGGAAGACAACATCAGTCTCGAGAGGCTCGGTAGTCTAAACCCTATTTTTTTGCATCTCTTGGATCTCTGCTGAGAGATTATCAATCTTAGCACTGAGCTGAGCGAGGACTGCCATCAGGTCTGGTTGAACATTAACATTCTAATATATGTTTTCCATGAAGAGTATTCAAAGGGGTTATTCAAATTTTGTAAAGGTGGTAGAACTTCAAGGCAACTTGATAGAGGATCTGAGCCAATAGGGAGCCATGCCAAAACTAGGGTATGCGATTACATCTGGAAGGGAAAAGGATCTTTATGTTTATTTTAATGACAAAGAATATTTTTGGTATTAAAAAAAGGGGTGGGAGGAATTTTTTTGGTATTTTGAAAAAGGGAGAAAATATTTTTTATATTTTGAAAAAAGGAGAAAAGAAAATTTATGAGTGTAGTTATTATTATTAGGTTTCACTTGTATTATGTTCTACCTAGGGTGAAAGTGAAATGTCGGGCAAGACTTGAGCTTAGGGATAGTGTACACGATTTGACATGTTTCTAGAGTCACGGATTGGGCCATGTTTAAAAAATGGGCATAATAGCATGAAATTTGGTCGGAAAGATGACTCGAAGTTCTGACAGAGTTTCTCGCTAAAACTGGAAAACTAGGTATGAGTTTCCTAGGACAGATGCCTATTTGAGGTTGATACATTGTGAGGTTAGTGGAAATATTCCCCCATTTGGCCTGCTTTCCATGACATGCATTTTGCCTATTAGGACAGTCATTCATCGGTACGTGTGGACAAGCAATTTGATATACCCGAGTGTACATGAATTGTTTCATGATATACCTCGTGGAGATGATATGTGTGAGAGCGAATTTGATATCCTCGATGTATGCGAATGAATTCCCTTCTATATACCTCCAGTCGTGAGTTCGGTCAAGCGGTACGATGCGAGGGAAACCGTTCGATATACATCTAAGGTACTAGGCAAATGGAAGGTGAAAATCATATTGCTTAGGTTAATCGCACCTCATAGGACTGGCACCCATCACAAAGTAATCCCCTAATATGGGATAAAATTTTGGTCAAAATGTAGTGCTCAAGTGATGTAGTGTGCAAAAATAGAGGAGTCTTAATTACTATTTTATGGAGAGTTTTATGTATGCTAATCGAGGGAAATATTATTACTAAGCATGAGATATAAAATGGAATATACAGGAATAACATGGGATGAGGGGGGTAAACATGTCATATAATGCTAGAAAGTATGTACGTGAAGCATGGAGAGTAGACAAGGCATGATGGTATATACAAAGTGTAAGGCATGAGAATATACACAAGTGAGTATAAGGTATGTGCAAAGTGAGAGTCATATGAGAATATGTGTAAGTGAGGAAAATATGTGGATATATACGAGCGGGAGTAATGTGTGACGTGTGTGCTAGTGGGACTAAGAGAATTTAGAGTGGCATTAGAATATGTGTAAGTGAGGAAAATATGTGGATATATACAAGCGAGAGTAATGTGTGAAGTGTCTGCTAGTGGGACTAAGCATGGATACCTACAATTAGTGTGCGAACATGTGAGCAAACATGTGGCTATATACAAGTGAGAATAATGTGGGAGTGTGTGTTATAGTGATATGGAGCATGTGAAAAATGTGAGTAAGTAAAGTGAACATGGTATCTATATACACGTGAATAAATCATGAAGCATGTGATAGAAAAGGTGGTATATACATGTATTGAGGAAAAGATCATGACAGAAAGAAGGATATAAATGGTCATGATTATATGACCAAGACATATATAAAACATGTAAGTATGAGAGTGAGAAGAATATACAAGTGGAGGCACATACACACATGTAGAACATATAGAAAAAGAGAAAAAAGGAAATAAAGACCATGTGAACTAGAGTCTAGTCCTCTAAAAAAACTAAGTATCCCCAGTAGAGTCACCACTGTGGCCATCTGGGATTTTTTACTCGGGTTCGCCCCCAAAGAGAGAGGGATTTGGAGCATGCGGGGATTAAGGATGGAAGTCCTCTTTCTACCACTTGCGTGATCTTCGCGGGTTGCCACAGATATAAATAGGTTGTTACCAAAGGGGGGTGAAAATATAAAAAATGGAGTCGCCGACCTATTTTGCTCAAAACAGGAAAAAAACGTAGCCGTCCCTGAAGAAACAAAATCAAAGACAAACGGATGCATAAGAAACCAACTAGCTCGAAGGTTCGGTGAGTAAGTTATGGAATGTGAAGGTATTAGGCACCCATTCCACCCTTTCGGTCTCTCATATTCTCATTTTTCTCCAAAACATAATTCATATGTATAATGCGTGTGGTGTGAAAATAGGTGAGAAAAAAATTCGGCATTCTCACGTTATGGAAAAGACAGAGATGAGTCATTCTGAGGAGTATAAAGAGAAACAAAATAATCTCAAGGTAGCCGAAATGTGATCAGCGCACCAGATCCTAATCCATCGCGAAGAATGGAATACGCATGCCTCACGGGGACACTAAAAATGTAATAAAGAAACATGAATACGCTATGTGCCATACACTGGATCATAGTCCACTATGAGGAAGTGGATATGCATGTCTAACAGGATTGCAAAGAGCATATAGACTATATATATATATATATATATATATATATATATATATATATAAAAGTAGAAAACTTATGTATGTCATAAGCTTAGTTGATGATGTCATCAATATGCATTTTTTCCTAAAATACGCATTTTATCCCTTACAAATTTGGATTCCCCCTCTTTTATTACCTCCCAAACTTACACTTTAATTCAAAATTGGGGATATTTTCGTCAAAACGTGTTCATCAATTTGTCCACACTCTCTCATTACCCCCACACAAACCTCTCATTCTCTACTTCCCTCATGTTCTCTCTCATCAGCAACCCCAAGAAAAACCTACCTCAAACATCAACCCTCTCCCCACTACTTAGGCCGCCGCCGCACCTGTCGCTCCTCTCTTCACACAATCGTTCCTGGTACGTAAGTTTCAAATATCAACCCTTGGTTTTGATTGGTTTCTATTTTAGGTTTATTTTTTGATTTTGGGTTTAGTTTCTGATCCAAAATGTATCCACCATGTTTTTAGTCAAGATTTACACCATGGTTTTGATGAAATGCCCATGTCATTTTGGTTTGAAATTAAAGACTTTGAACAATTCCTTTTGTTTTTGAACTTTCTTGCAAATCTGGTATATTTGATTTTTGTACTTTTTTGGATTTTTGAAATGTCGAATTTGGCTTCCAAGGTCAGATCTCTCTTCTTTTTGTGGGTATAGATACATTAATAATTTGGGGGTTTGGTTCATTTTTTTCATGTTTATTGTGTATATATTGTTACTTTATGGAACATGAGATTTTATTTTGGTCCTTTACAGATTTGAATCAATATGAGATACGAAACTAATGCTGGTGAAGGTCTCAGTCAAGAATCCTACAAATACATGTCTCAAAGCTTAGTAAGTTGACTGAATCTAAACTTTTACATTTTCATTTTTGTTTGACATAATATCCAAGTCGGATTTTGAATATGCGTAGGTTGATTTTGGGGGAGAGATATGGATTATTTCATACGAAGCTAATGATGGTCAGGATTTATAGTTAAATTAGTGGTTTAAAGTTTATGTAATTGTTAGCTTGATTTTTTTCCATTTCATTGTATGATTTATTTACAATCACTAACTTTGTTGTTTGTTCGTTGACAGATGATATGGTAATTTTACTACTATTAATGCATTTTTTCATTGGAAACTATGAAGGTATTCATCTTAGTTTGATGGTGATTGACAACAATATAAATATGGTAGTTGGATGTTTCTATGTGTATCACTCTATATAAGCTCTCAAAACTACTATTGATGCTATCAATTTGTAATTTTCATCATTCAAGGCCCTCTACATTGTTGTTTAGGCTACTGTTTAGCTTGATTGGAGATATGACATTTTTTGAGTTTTTATTTTGAAATATTATTCCTGATGGAGATATGAAGTCTTGCAAGAAATTATGTTTTTTTGTGTGGGAACTAATATTTCACCCTTATTTTTTATGGAAGTATGGTTGTTTCTAATTTAAAATGTCGTTGGATTGCCAAGGTAATACTAACTATGTTGTATAAATCATTATGTAATGTTTTGTATTTGTTACTGATTTGGTTATTTTTGTGGTTGTCTTTTCGGGTTTGTTGTGGTGATATATGACATGGGGTCACAATAGATGCGAGAAGTGTAGTAAAAAGTGTGTCGTAATATATTTGATACCTTACTAACATATTCTCTTCCTTTACCTACATACCCTGCCTCCATGTTGTAAACTTGGATATTACACATCTTCAAATGGTAGTTCAATAGTATAAGCTTCCATTTTAGATTAAATGCCACCATATTGTAAACTTAGTCCTATTTGGGTTGATGAGCTTCAAATGGCTGCTTCACAGAACAATCATCATCAATTTCATAATGGATTTCAGAATTTGGTTCCTTATTTTCTTTGAACTCGAACAACTCTCCATCTAAGAAGAAAAGGCCTTTATTATTTATTCTTGAAAAATAAGCTCCAATAGTGCATTATTTAGTTGATTTCAGCTACTGATCAAATTGTGAATTTCAAATCTTCCCAAATAGAAAGAAAAGAACACTGAGAATCATATGATTTTCTTCCTAACGAGTGTCTGTAAAAATTCCCCAATTGCAAATTACTCTCTGAATTCATTATGTTTCATTTAGTTATTTTTGGTAACACAAACCATTAATCTCATTACATGGAAAAAATCACCATTGAATTACATTTGAATAAGGGTACATAATGGCCTATATTAATGAGCCTTAAAACATGCTTTTGGTTATTAAGATTCATATCGAGGAAAACTTTGAATGAGAATCAATGTTTTGTTTGTTAATTTTGTGCATAACTGAATGGATATCTGTCCAACAGAACAAAATAATAAACATAACTGAATTGGTATCTGTTAATATTTTGTTCTCTTTAACATTTTAATACTTTTTTGTGTATTTAAGGTAAAGTTCAATATAATTTTAACTATGTGTCATTTTTTTCGAAAATTTGGTTTCTCTCCAATATCGTAGTTTAGAAAGTATTTAAGTTTTGAGTTGGACTTTGTGGGCATTAGGAATTTTACCATTGGACTTTTAGTTTTGGCGCTTGGGTTTATGTTGCTATTTTGAGATTGTAATTGTTTCCTGTAGAAAACTGGAGAGGATGATGGTGAAGATCAAAGTACCGAGGTTAATGGAGTACAAATTTTCCCCTGGAGTTCAGTTAAGATATCATTCTACTCTTATTGTTCATGTATGTTCATAATACTATTGGGATTTTGTTGATTTTTATATTTTAATTGTAATTTTGTTGACAAAGAAATGGATTGTTGAAAGATCAATGAACAAAAGTAGAGGACGCGATGCCGAAAGAATATTAGGTACATAGGTATTATGTTCATGTATGTGTTTCAACACATTGTACTTAAGTTCACATGAACTGCACACTTCTTCCTGTTTCGTTTAGATTGCTCCTAATATATGTTGTTGACATTTTTCAACAACATTTTGAATGCAAGATAGGTATTTATTTCTGTGTTTTTAAGTGATTGAAAACTTGAAATGGAGTATTGAATATAGAGTTAGATTTATTTGTATTATTGTAACATCTTCTTAGTTATCTTTGAAATGGAGTATTGTATGTAGGGCCGATGTGCGTGGGTGTATTCTTAGTTATTTTTCCATGTTGCCCCTTAGGCTGTTCTCTACAATTGCACAAATTTTTCATGACCCATGAATCACAAATTAAATTTCTATTATATTGAGTATTGTTATGGCAGACTAGAACAATTAGAAATTGTGTTTTGGTTATGTTCTTAGGTTTGGTAAAAACAACGGAATCTACTCAATTAATTGCTCATTGCAAGCATGATATATGATTTTAATTATGTTCTTAGTAATGATAAATGAATTTTTTATTTCTGTTCTTTTTTATATTACTGTACAATCACAATGCTCTGTTTGGCATTTAAATTACTGAGTCAATTGTGTATGTAATGGATTATGTAGTTCAGGTGCTTAATATAGTGCTGGATTGCTGCCTCATAAGTCGATCGAGAAGTCAAAACGGCAAGGAAACTAAGACGTAGTTGAATCAAAATTTTGTAACCAAGAAATTAAACAAAGTAAATATGGACTGGTCTCTTTTGTTTCTATTTTGGTTATTTTGTGGTTGTTTTTTCGGGTATATTGGAATGAAATCTTAGATGGTACCATGGTGTTTTTTTGGGTTCTGGTTATTATGCAGTTATGTATTACTACTGTCATCGATGGCTACGACGACGTCTATAATTATTCGATAAAAAAGTCAGGTATAGATCTCATTCAATGATGGTCTTTTAGTTCTTCTTCTTTGCTAACGCAAGTACATGAGTTGCATTTTTATGTTTCTATTTTTGTTTCTCTATGCTTAATCAAATGATGATCTTCTCATAGTTTCTGCTGTTATATTGAAAAAAATAATGTTCTATCGATTCTTATTATGTTTATTAGTGCTCATGGTGCATATGGTTCTATTTTTCCCTTGGCAATGTCGAGGGAAGGGTTTTCTTAATCTTTTTGTGTTTTTACCGACGAGATGGAATTTGGAGTTCCACGACAAGCCTTTTGTAGTAATTAGAGTGCCACGAGACCTCGCAAAATTCATTATTGCTAGGAGCAACACCCACATTTTGGTTATGCAAATTGCATTTTTGCCAGGCCAAAATGCACTTTTTTTTCTTCTAAAAATTGTATCAGCTTCTTTAATGTTTTGTTTTGTTATTGTTATTATCTTGCACTTACTCCTTGCTTTTATTTATTTTTGGGTCATGGAATTACAATGAAACGTGAATAAGACTTGAATGATGTAGGCCCGAAGACACCATCTTGATTGGTGTAGGAGGGAGGGACCTTGCTTCTAATATTTAGATCAAGAAGCCACTTTACCTGTTATGTCAAGTCTCTTATGAAGTTGCTATATTCACACCCAAATCCTAGAAAAATGTTATCTTTTTTCAGAATTTATTATATATATATCGACTTACCCCTTATAGCTAATGTAATATTTAAGATACTCCCTGTTTCCAAAATCACCCCCCCCCCCCCTCTGAGAAATTACATTAATATATTTGTGCATATAATCTCTGGGGTAAATTTGGTAGCAACTGAAGTCGCTAATTTATCTTCACCATTTGATTCGAGCTGAAGTTGCTAATTTATCTGATGATCTACAGATATAAGAGCCGTTAGATCTGCTAAATCTCCGTTCCTTATCTAATCCTGACGTATTTTGTGGGGTTAGTGCATTTAAGATCATGCCATCGACATCGGTTATCCTTAATCATACCATATTATTATTCTATATTTGTAGGTTTGCTTTGGTGGGAGAGGTGTTGTACGATCTAGGCTATTCATCCAAATCCTTAATTTTCAACCTCTAAACTATAGTTGATTCATAAGACGGTAGGACGAATTCTGGGTACTTTTGGCATTGATTTTTTCATCAGTTTGGAACTTTAAACCACGTTCAAAGGCTGATGCATATAATGGTGTTATAAATGAGGCCAATAATCTCTAAGATGTGCCCCAACCTCGGCCATCTGAAAATAAGACACCCTGTCTAGCCTGCAAACATTTAGAAGCAATTGCATATTCTTACCTTCTAAGATTTATGTGTTTGTTAATATCAGTACGAAAGCAACAACATCCTTGACAAAGACAAGGTAATGGAATTCATCATCACATGATTCCAATTTATCTCCCTTTTAAAGGACACTACCAGCTCGGGAGATACCTGACTTTCCATAATTTTTGTTCTGTTGTTTTCCAAGAGCTAATATGTTTCTCTTTGTATAATTTTTGTACTTATAGTACTGAATGTCACAATAATTATATGATTGTATTTCCATTGGATATGTTGGCTCCTCATCTATGTTTACTCACCCACATGTTTAAATTTCGTGTATGCATTGATAGAGAGAAAATGAGAAGCTGTGTTGAAGTATATCACAGCTGATATATCTATACACTCAGGGTCTGATACCCAGTTTTTGGATTATAAGCAATACGCTTGTGGCTGATCTATAATACACTCGGGGATGATACAGGTACAATTTATATGATGTGTATGTTTTTACATACTTTTACCCTTTCTTTTAATCCATTTCAATCCAGCAACAGCTTGCTTCTTTAAGCTTTAAAGAAGCTCCTATAATTGGTTCCTTCAATCCGAAGAAGGGTGAAATCATCATTTCTCATTTCATTACAGATAATTCCCAGAATCAAGCAATGTTGTAAACACTCCTCAAGCTGCCATTGAATCTCCAAAAGACAAGTTCGAGGTGTTTTACATCGACTATGGGAACCAAGAAGTGGTTACTTTTAGTCAGTTACGGCCTCTTGACCCTTCTGTGTCAGACTAGGACAATGCCCTACCTGTTAGGAAAGTTGGAGGTGGTAAGCGCTGAACACCAAGTTTTTGTTAGGTGAGAACCCTGCTGGCGGGAGATGAGTTAAAGCTACAAGTACTGGTGTTTTGATGCTAGAGAAATACAATTATAAAAAACATGTTGAAGGTTACAAGTGTTTTTAAATTAAATATGTTTTTTATAATTTTTTTAGCCGTTATACTTGGGGATTCATGCACTGCAGTTCACAAACTAAGACATGGAGTCAAGTAAATATTGGTTAATCATATTTTATGTTTTATTAATATTGGTATGTATAATTACATGTTGTATTATAAATGATATGAGTTGATTTATTACACACTTCCTAATTGCAGTTTCTCTGTTCAGTTTGTAGTTTTTAGTGTTTCCTACCAATGAGAAATAATGTTCAGTTTGTACATTTTAGTGTTTCTTGCATTGCATATCTTTTCCTACCTTGCATATCTTTTACTGATCTATTTATGTTTTTGTTTTGTGATTTGTATAAAAATGTTATATCCAGTGTTTGAAAAGGATTCACATTGACTAGAATAGTCATAGCCTTACAATTGTCCTAATTTAGTTGTAGTTAAACAAAATTGATTTAAATATTTGGTGCTCCCAGCTATCTATATGGAATTATTTAGCTAACATGCTTACCGACATAAATGGGGAGTTTAATTCACATTACTGTGAGTAGTACCTCATTGAGTACGATATAATATGACCCGAGGTTTTAGGAGGACACCTTAAATATTCATCCATATTTTTTAAGTAACATTAGCTACATATATGGTATATATTTTTGGGTAATCTTTTGTTAACTTATTCATCTTTATTTTTCGCTATCACATTAGTTACATATTGGGTGCAATTAGAAGGAAGCGCTAAAGAGTTGTGAAGGAACCAGCACCTGAAAGAGAAACTTTGGAGGATCTTGATCCAAACATTGTTGGTTGTTCAAACTCTGAATCCTCAAAGTGGCAGAACTGAATGACTAAAAGTCTCAATTGATAATCCCCCGAATATCTTAATTTTTAAGGAGGATATATAAAGTTGCATGGTACTTTGGAACTCAGTCAAATTATCATAGGTAACAATATATTTCTTTCTATTTCGTTTATAAAAAAATGATCGAATTCTTATTATTATATTTATAAACTACCTAATTATGTGTTATTGAGTTTAAAAGGGGAGGAACACCAAGGGTTTTGAGTGGGAACATGAAGATAAAGTTTTTGTTCATTGTATGCCTATAAGGAAGGAGTATATTAGATGCATTTTCAATCTAAAACAAATAGAACCCGACAATTATGTTAATTAACGGCTTTAGTTAATGCCAATTTAGTGAAATTAAATTAGTTGCAACTCTAAATGGCTAATGTCAATTTTCCATATATAGAATCTAAATTTGTAAGTTATGTTGAATGTATTAAAAAAGAGATTTTTCAGTCTTGCAATGCTATGTTGAAGGCATTTGCAGCTAGCTATCAGGGGGGATGTGTAACACCCCGTAATTTTGAGGATTTAGTATTTAATTATCTTTGGAAGAAAATAAAAAAATATTTAAATTGGAGCAACTTAAATTTATGATTTCGAGAATTTAATTGAGTGAGAAGAATTATTTTTAATGGACGACTTTAAGTTAAATTGTTCGAATTAATGTGCATCGCATTTTTGAGGTCAAATTTGAAAATGTCAAAAAGTATTTTGGATGACAATTCTGAGTGCGCGGTTGAGTCCGGATGGGTCGAGATAGTCAGAAAAGAGTGCCCGGGGGTAGTAATCGGGTCTCGGGGCATTTTTGGACATAGTCGGGCCCACACGGAGTGATTTCGGCCATTTTAATTAGGCCCGTATGGCCTAAAACGGGATTAGGGGTTTTAAACCTAATTGGGGGGAAAAGTTGAACGGCAGTTAACAAATTCTAAACCTAGGGTTTGAGAGATACACAAAGGAAAGAAATCAAGAGCCAATTGGGGATTTTTGGAGCCAAATTTAGGGACTAATTAGGGTGTTCTTCATCAACACCTCAACTACACCAACAGATCAAACCCTAAGAACGATTTCAGGCAAGTGGTTAACTGTTATGATTCGAAATTGGTGATAATCAATTCATATTTTTGTGATGTGTAAACCAAAATCCGTTTTGGGAATAAATGGGTATTCGGGTGAAATCAGTATTTGGAAAATGGTATATCTTGATGAGATTTGGGATGACATTAGTAGGTTTCATGATTCTGTAGTTTAGGGATATGAACCATATGATTAAATCCAGCATGAATGGCTATTTAAATTGAAATCTAAAGTGTTTGGGTGTTTGAAACCCGGGTAAAACCCGAATCTGTAAAACGTTAAGATTTGTGGAAATCGGTAATTAGATTAAGGCTTTAGGTTGAGTAGAACCTGTTTTCATATGTTAATATGGTAGATTATGATCGTATATTTTGATGGGAGAAATTAGAAGCTCTAATGGGTTAACAATGGTTGAACAGCAAGCCGGAGAAGAAAGGGACCTGCTCGATCGATCCATCGACCCAAGGGGATCGAAGGTCCCAGAATTTTGGCAATTCAGCTAGTTTTATATATATAAGGGAAATTAATTTAGGATTTAATCCCTACGTTTATTTAGTGATAAATTCATATGTGACACATATTCCTTAGCAATTATAAGGTGGTATAATTGGGTTTAGGAGGGTGATAATTGTATGCCATGAGATGAATAAATTTCAGGAAATAATTTGTGAGTATTGATTTTAGACCGAGGGAAAATGTTCGGGTATTGTAGTTGAGAGGCACTACATTATTAAAGGAATTGAGGTGTAATTTATTAGTTATGGGGCGAAATATAGAATCAGGTATTAACGATGGTACGGGCCAAGTGAGCGAGTCCGGGTATAATGGTTGGGCGACACCAAGTGCTAAATTAATTAATGTGTAAATTAATTAAATTAGAGTCGGACTAGTGACTCGAATTGGTATTAATTAATTAATGTGTAAATTAATTAAATTAGAGTCGGACCATTGGCTCAGATTGGTAATAATTAATTGATGTGTTAATTAATTAAATTAGAGTCGAGCTGTAGACTCGGGAAAGTGATAAATTTATTAGTGTGTTAATTAATTAAATTAGAGTCGAATCGTAGACTCGAGAAGGTAATGAAATTTATTAATGAGAGATTAATTAATTTAGAGTCGGACCAAAGACTCGGGAATATATAAGCTAGTGTTATGGGTTTTAGTACACGGTAAAGCCGGAATTGATATTTTATATACATACGGTGTGGTGATAGTATATGTATATACATGTGTGTACTTTGTGTGTGCTATTAAATATCAGGGACTAGATATTTATTTAAGTTATATACTCTAATGCTATCAAGGGAGGTTGCGCGATGTGGGTGAATTCCCTAGCTTGAGGAGTAGGGTGAGTATATCCCCAGTCACAGCGTCCGGTATATGGGTGAGGGGTTTATATCACTTTTAGGGAAGGAATATGACCACCTCCACTACGTTTATATTTTGGGCCAGGTTGGTGAGCGATTCCCACTTGGGGAACTAGGTTATGTGAGCACACCTAGTGAGATAGCACTTTAGAAGGAATCATCCGGAGAGGGTATACTTGAAGGGATGGATATACATATGATATATGTGTGGATGTTATGGTAGAGGTACGTATATAATGGTAGTAAATATTATAAGCAGGTAATAATACAGTGTGTGATGTAATTATTTTATATAACTTGTGTCACAGTTATATGATATTATTTAAAGGAAATTAATTAAGTTAATTAGTGAGATAACTTATAACCCATGGATTATTATACTCATGTTGGAGTAGTATGGCAAGGGGAGATTATACCAGGACTTGTTGGACAGGGTAGTACAACTAGGTGGGGTTAATGTAACCGTTAGGTGTGCACAATAGTGGAGGGGTAAGAATGTCCTTAAGAGAGTGCGACGCTAACTTATATATAAAGTGCATTCATACATTTTAAATTACTGCAGTTAATTCACTTGCTAAATATTTTCAAAATGTTTTGGGTTCTAACCCTTGCTATAAAATTATTTTCAAAACCTTTTAGGTGTCCAGCCACAGGGACGCCAGGATTGATATTCTATTCCAGGGACACAGAGCTGCGGCATATGTGGATGCTAGCAGGAGCTTGGATTAAACGCATCCTTCTTTCATTCCTAGAGTAGGAATCATTTATCAGCTCCAGTTTTAATTAGGGCATGTCACTAAGACTTTCAGTTCAGTTTTCAAATTTAATTTATTCCGGTGTTGAATATTTGTATTGGATTATTTACTTTGGTGACTGATGGTTTATTCGACATGTAGTCATTATTTATTCGGTTGATTTAATTCAGTTGTGTGCATGGATTATATTTATTTTCTCATGTACTGTTTGGTTTAATTAATAAGATAAAAATTGGCACCAGCTTTTGGAATACTAGGTGGTTAGTAAGTTTTAAAAAGGGTTTTCGACAGTGATGCTAAGGATGAACCAATTGGGATTCATGTTTTAATTTGGTATAGGACTGATCACCCGGTATTTTATTAGGCGGGGTGTCACAGATCAGAGCATCAGGTTCTAGTGTCCTTAGGATCTGTGCATTTTTCAGGTTTTAGCTTAGCGTCCTTTGATGTAGAGCCTTATCATAGGATTGTTGTATTCTTATACGTATGCGCATTTACGTTCTTCTGCCAATTACTTTATATTTGAGGGTGAACTCATACGTTTTGATTCTCAATTTAGATGTCGCCCAGGATAGAGAGAGAGAGAGAGAGAGAGTAGCTAGGGCAGTAGGGAGAGATGAGACTAGGGAGGCTCATCAGGAGCCAGAGTTATCGCAGAAACTGCCAGAGATGATTTCAACTGCACAAGTAACTGAATTAGCAGCACAGGCAGTTCAAGCGACAATGATCACAATGGAAAGGTACTTTCCAAGAGATCAGCCACAGGCGTTAGTGGTACCGAATGTTCAGGTTCACCAGGGGCAGTCGGAGTGGCAGCAAGTACGGGAGGTCTTTCAAAAGGGACACCCACCAGAGTTTCGAGGGGGTTCAGATGTAATGCTAGCGTGTCAGTGGATGAGGGATATCCAGCATCACCTATGCATGGTAGATTGCAATGAGGTGCAAAATCAAATGCTATCCACTTTTAAGTTAGTGGGAGCAGCGCTACAGTAGTGGGAGTCGATCACCACAGTTAAGGAAAATGATACATTAGCAATTGCAGAGTTTTGGGTGCGGTTCGAACGCAAGTATTTTCCGCCAGCAGTGGAGACCGAAATGAGGAGAAAATTTAGAGAGGTGACTCAGGGGGATCGTTCAGTGGTCGATTACGAGGAAGAATTGACTCGTTTGGCAAATTTTGTACTGGATGAGGTACGCGATGAAGAAAGAAAGAAGTCAAAGTTCATGGATGGATTAGTTTGGAGGATCAGGCAACATTTGATTGGTAATCCCGCATTAGTAGCTTTTACGGATGTCGTAAATGCAGCACTCCTGCACTGTCAGGAATATTGCTTCCACGTGAGAGGAAGCAAGAGGGGAGGGGAACCCAGTTAGTCGGATAAAGCGGGAGGGAACATTACCGATGGGGTGTCTCAGCAGTAGGCAGGGGGACATCAGGGGTAGGATTCCCGATAGGGGAATCAGGCTAAGCGATTTAGGTCTGGAGGCTATCGATAGGATGGCCAGGACTTTTGACAAGGCCAACAAGGAAGGGATCAGTGGCATGGTGAATTTATTTAGAGGTTTTTCATTTTTGGGGAAGCGAGATATGTGAAGAGAGATTTTCCTCAGCGAGGAAGGGGTCAACTACAGGACGAGGTCCTGGATGTACAACCGCTACAACAAGTCATGTGTGCGTTCGGGCAGGGGGAAGCTTCTTAGGAAATCGAGGATCATCCATTGCAGCTACAGTATGAAGGTAATTATCTTTTTATCCTATGGGCATGGCGTATTTTTTGAGTGACAGTGAGGGTGCCACAATATAAGAATTATTTTCACTAGAGTTTGCGGCTAAGTCGAATTTAGTGGGTGTGCTGGCTATAGCAACCATGTTATTTATTTATATTTCTGTGGGGTAGGGATTTCTTTAGTGTTGACCACGAGAGAGTGGGGGTGTACACAGAGAGAAGTTTTGAATTATACGAGTGGTTACTACTTTCGAGAATAATGGAAGTAGGGTAGATAATTTTTTTTTATCGGCTGATTAGCGATGGATTTGAACTATTGTGAATAGTGGGGGTACGTTTTGGTGTTCGCGACACCAGGGTATGAATGATTTCTACTAGGTATCACCTGAGAGGGCGTCTAGCCTATATATACGTGTGTATATATGTTGTATTGTGTAGTGCGATAGACACATAATGAGGTCTTGTGTTCTCATATTCTATCTCAGTAAGTAGGGGTGTTTACTGAAGTGAATCAGGGTGGTTAGATTTATTTTAGAGCAGGGAGAGATAGCTCGGGGTTTATTTTATGCAAGAACTAGTGATAGTAAGGGCGCAGTAATTTATGTTGTCTTTTGTAGCATAAGGGTAGGCGTGCATGCTTTTGTGTTAAGAGACAAGTATTTTGGGGAACGTGCTATGGACTGAGGGTCTAACGGATCTCAACGATCGACAATGTTAGGTAGTAGTGTATCGGGGGGTTACTTGTTTGGATTTTCTTTGCGAGACGTCCAACGCATGAAACTTAGCGCAACGCTGGAAGTAAGGAGATGTTTGGTCGTTAGTACATGGGTTAGGTACCCCGGTTATTATTCATAAATGTGATATGACTACGGGTTGGAAGCTATATTACGGGTTACGGCTAGCATAGTCGGGTAACTTACGTGCGGTTAAGCACGGGGATAGGGTGTATGGGCACCCGGGTTAATTTAGGCAACTTTTGTGTGGTCAAGCACGGGTAAGGGTGTGTGGGTGCCCTGGTTAATTAAAATGCATATTTGTGTAATTTATAGTTAGAAGCGGGAGAGATAGATATAGCGATCTTAGAGTCACATGTCTAGAAAGTGATATTCAAAGCTTGGAGCACTAGGCTCATCTTAATTTCGAGGACGAAATTCCTTTCTAAGGGGTGAAGTATGTAACACCCCATAATTTTGAGGATTTAGTATTTAATTATCTTTGCGAGAAAATAAAAAAATATTTAAATTGGAGAAACTTAAATTTATGATTTGGAGAATTTAAATGAGTGGGAAGAATTATTTTTAATTTGCGACTTTAAGTTAAATTGTTCGAATTAATGTGCGTCGCATTTTTGAGGTCAAATTTGGAAATGTCAAAAAGTATTTCGGATGACAATTCTGAGTGCCCGGTTGAGTCCGGATGGGTCGAGATAGTCAGAAAAGAGTTCCCGGGGGTAGTAATCGGGTCTCGGGGCATTTTTGGACATAGTCGGGCCCACACGGGGTGATTTCAGCCATTTTAATTAGGCCCGTATGGCCTAAAACGGGATTAGGGGTTTTAAACCTAATTGGGGGGAAAAGTTGAATGGCAGTTAACAAATTCTAAACCTAGGGTTTGAGAGAGACACAAAGGAAAGAAATCAAGAGCCAATTGGGGATTTTTGGAGCCAAATTTAGGGACTAATTGGGGTGTTCTTCATCAACACCTCAACTACACCAACAGATCAGACCCTAAGAACGATTCCAGGCAAGTGGTTAACTGTTATGATTCGAAATTGGTGATAATCAATTCATATTTTTGTGATGTGTAAACCAAAATCCGTTTTGGGAATAAATGGGTATTCGGGTGAAATCAGTATTTGGAAAATGGTATATCTTGATGAGATTTGGGATGACATTAGCAGGTTTCATGATTCTGTAGTTTAGGGATATGAACCATATGATTAAATCCAGCATGAATGGCTATTTAAATTGAAATCTAAAGTGTTTGGGTGTTTGAAACCCGGGTAAAACCCGAATCTGTAAAACGTTAAGATTTGTGGAAATCGGTGATTAGATTAAGGCTTTAGGTTGAGTAGAACCTGTTTTCATATGTTAATATGGTAGATTATGATCGGATATTTTGATGGGAGAAATTCGAAGCTCTAATGGGTTAACAATGGCGGAACAGCAAGCCGGAGAAGAAAGGGACCTGCTCGATCGATCGATCAATCGACCTAGAGGGATCGACGGTCTCAGAATTTTGGCAATTCGGTTAGTTTTATATATATAAGGGAAATTAATTTAGGATTTAATCCCTACGTTTATTTAGTGATAAATTCATATGTGACACATATTCCTTAGCAATTATATGGTGATATAACTGGGTTTAGGAGGGTGATAATTGTATGCCATTAGATGAATAAATTTTGGGAAATAATTTGTGAGTATTGATTTTGGACAGAGGGAAAATATTCGGGTATTGTAGTTGAGAGGCACTACATTATTAAAGGAATTGAGGTGTAATTTATTAGTTATGGGGCGAAATATAGAATCGGGTATTAACGATGGTACATACCAAGTGAGCGAGTCCGAGTATAATGGTTGGGCGACACCAAGTGTTAAATTAATTAATGTGTAAATTAATTAAATTAGAGTCGGACCATAGACTCGAATTGGTATTAATTAATTAAATTAGAGTCGGACTATAGGCTCGAATTGGTAATAATTAATTGATGTGTTAATTAATTAAATTAGAGTCGGACTGTAGACTCGGGAAAGTGATAAATTTATTAGTGTGTTAATTAATTAAATTAGAGTCGGATCGTAGACTCGGGAAGGTAATGAAATTTATTAATGAGAGATTAATTAATTTAGAGTCGGACCATAGACTCGGGAATATATAGGCTAGTGTTATGGGTTTTAGTACACGATTTAGCCGGAATTGATATTTTATATATATACGGTGTGGTGATAGTATATGTATATACATGTGTGTACTTTGTGTGTGCTATTAAATATCAGGGACTAGATATTTATTTAAGTTATATGCTCTAGTTCTATCAAGGGAGGTTGCGCGATGTGGGTGAATCCCCTAGCTTGAGGAGTAGGGTGAGTATATCCCCAGGTCATAGCGTCCGGTAGGGGTGGCCGTGGGCCGGGCCTGGGCAGGCCCGGTCGGGCTCGGGCCGGGCTTGAAAAATTAAGTGCTATCCCAAGCCCGCTCGGGCCCAGATCGGGCCTTATTATGTAATCCCAAGCCCGCCCAGATTTGAAAGCTCTTTACCCAGGCCCGCCCAATCGGGCCTTGTTATGTTAATTAAAAGATTTTTTTAAAAATTAAAATACCTATTTTTTTATTTAAAGACCAATTTTTTTAATTAAAAATCTATTTTAAACTCCATGTATTACAAAGTCCATATATAAAGTTTTCCACTCTACATGAAAAGACTTGGTATACGTTTTTATATTTATAAAATTCCCCCCCCCCCACATATATATATATATTTCGGGCCTCGGGCCGGGCCGGGCCTCATCGGGCTTAAGAACTCATGCCCAAGCCCGCCCGAAAAAAAATCGGGCCTATAAAATTTTGCCAGGCCCGCTCTGCGGGCCTATTCACCTTACCCAAGCCCTATTTTTTTATTGGGCGGGTTGGGCGGGCTTGGCGGGCCTCGGGCCTATGGCCACCCCTAGCGTCCGGTATATGGGTGAGGGGTTTATATCAATTTCAGGGAAGGAATATGACCGCCTCCACTACGTTTATATTTTGGGTCAGGTTGGTGAGCGATTCCCACTTAGGGAACTAGGTTATGTGAGCACACCTAGTGAGATAGCACTTTAGAAGGAATCATCAGGAGAGGGTATACTCGAAGGGATGGACATACATATGATATATGTGTGGATGTTATGGTAGAGGTACATATATAATGGTAGTAAATATTATATGCAGGTAATAATACAGTGTGTGATGTAATTATTTTATATAACTTGTGTCACAATTATATGGTATTATTTAAAGGAAATTAATTAAGTTAATTAGAGAGACAACTTATAACCCATGGATTATTATACTCGGGTTAGAGTAGTATGGCAAGAGGAGATTATACCAGGACTAGTTGGACTGGGTAGTACAACTAGGTGGGGTTAAGGTAACCGTTAGGTGTGCACAATAGTGGAGGGGTAAGAATGTCCTCAAGAGAGTGCGAAATTAACTTATATATGAAGCGCATTCATATATTTTAAATTACTGTAGTTAATTCACTTGCTAAATATTTTCAAAATGTTTGGGTTCTAACCCTTGCTATAAAATTATTTTCAAAACCTTTTAGGTGTCCAGCCACAGGGACGCCAGGAATTATATTCTATTCCAGGGACACGGAGTTGCAGCATATGTGGATGCCAGCAAGAGATTGGATTAGACGTATCGTTCTTTCATTCCTAGAGTAGGAATCATTTATCAGCTCCAGTTTTAATTAGAGCATGTCGCCCAGACTTTCAGTTCAGTTTTGAGATTTAATTTATTCCGGTGTTGAATATTTGTGTTGGATTATTTACTTTGGTGACCGATGGTTTATTCGGCATGTAGTCGTTATTTATTCAGTTGATTTAATTCAATTGTGTGAATGGATTATATTTATTTCCGCATGTACTGTTTGGTTTAATTAATAAGATAAAAATTGGCACCATCTTTTGAAATACTAGGTGGTTAGTAAGTTTTAAAAAGGGTTTTCGACAGTGATGCGAAGGATGAACCAACTGGGATTCCTATTTTAATTTGGTATAGGACAGATCACCCGGTATTTTATTAGGCGGAGTGTCACAGATGGTATCAGAATTTGACACCCTCATCAAAGGAACCGTAACTGGGTGGTGGAGATATACCCCACATCCTCAACTCTGTTATCAACAAATCTTCAAAGGAGTAGTTTGTTCCACGCATAATTTGTTTGTTTACGTTAGATGGGGGTTTGTTAATTTGTACTTTTTTCTTTGCTGAGAGGACTATATGTGAAGACAATTGCATTAGTTGCATGTGATGTGAGGAATGTATGGCCCCTTATCCTTTCTTTATCCTGACAATATATACTCCTTAGTGGTAATTTGTTCTGTGACCTGCAATATGGTCGGTCATTAATATAATGATCATTTATGTGCCTAAAAAAAATATATTATTTGTATTCTTTTGAGTATTTTGAATTTTTTGTGTTTTCGTAAAAAACTTCAGTTGGTGGGGAGAACTTGCTGTTGTTAAGTCTTTTATGGCTTTACCACACGATTCATACTTGGGAGAAATGTCATCGTGCCTTCAGGCATGGGCATACCCTAGTATATATATATATACGAGGATAAGTAAAGTGACGAAATAAGAAAATGGGACTCGAATCCCGAAGATGAATCGGGATGCCTATGTAGCTGAAAAACGCATCAAAGGCCACATAGTTTGATAACACGCAAAGGTGATATTTAACTCATGAACCCAAAACTATAATTTCCTTTAGTTCATGGGAAAATTTGTACAAGTGTATAAAGTGTGAAAAGGGGGAGGAAAGTTATAATTTGGGATTTAAAGATTAAACCCTCTTTTTGGCTTTTTTAAAATTTATAACACTATATCTTGTGCATATAAATAATAAAAAAAAAAGATTATTTAGTGTGACAAAGTGAGAATAAAGTAAAAATATGCTAAGAATAAATGAAATGTTATAAGTAACACTAATTAAATGAGCTTCAAAGAAGTGGAGGTAGACCTTCTATGAGACTATACTAATAAATTGAGATAAAGTATGCTAATTTTTATGGTGGTGGAGTAGTGGTGAAATGGTGGTAAAATGGTTGACAAAATATTAGGCTTAGGTGATGTAAGAAAAGTGGAGAGAATGTTTGGAAAATGGTAATTTTTTTAAAGACGCCGAACCGATTTCAAGGTAGAGGCTCCTCTGATCTTCTAAAATGCGGTCCTTTGGAACGAAGTCATGGCCTCCTTAAATAGCAAAATCTAGGGTTAGGGGGTCTACCGATCGACATAATCCCTCCTCAACCTATAATCATACCCCTGGCTTGCTAGCGAAGTAAAGTACACCTATGCCAATTGGCAGAGGGTCTGGGGTACCTATAGGCAGTCCAAAAGGGAATTTTTCAAAAAAATTGGCATAAAATACAAATCTTAAGTCCGAATCGTGTATGGACGGAACCGTTAGAAAGAGTATTCATATCATATGAAAATATAAGAGCCACTCTCAGGTCCAAAAGTTGACCAAGGTCAAACAGGGCTCAGAAGCGCCCACTGACCACTAAGACGGGGTTCTTAGAGTAAAGAGAAAAGTACGCGCGAATCGTAAGGCTAATTCGAGCACGATATGGACCGTTGGAGAGGGTATTCAGAGACCTATGAAAATGCATTATCAAATCTATGTTTTAAGAGTTGATAGAAGTCAAACGGAGCTCAAAAGCACCGGGTGGCCTATAGATTAGGGTTTGGAGAAAAAAGGCAAGTATGCGCGAACCATAAGGCCGATTCGTGCACGGTATTGGCCGTTAGAAAGGGTATTCAAAGCCCTATTAAAGTTCAATGCGATACTATTGAGTTAGAGATGTGATCGAAGTTAAATGGAGCTCGGTAGCACCTGGTGGCCTCTAGTTTAGGGTTTAGCATTGAACCTAGGGTCTAAGGTTGAATGGAATAGTGACAGGGACATAAGGAGGTATTTAAAGGGTACTAGGATGGGGTGTCTACAAAAACAAACAAATACTATCTTTGAAAACTAAACCTAAGGTTACGAATATAATACCTTTGCAGATCTAATGACAATTCTATATGGAGAAAAGTATTTGTTGATGATAAAGTGTTGCCTTTTTTTGGTCCTTCAAATATGTGTTTGTGTCCTCCGAAATTCTTGGATTTTCTAGTATATGATCCCACCAAAGATACGTATGTATGTGGGAAACTTTAGAGATAAAAAATCTTGGTTTTGAATGAGATATGGACCTCTCACTGTATAAGCAAGTTTTACAATTGCTCATATGTTATTTTTATTTTTGCATATCCCATTACATAAACACTCCACCTATATGACTTCTTTAGATTTTAAGACAAATTTGAAGACATTTGGAAGATTGAAGAATCGTACGTCTCTACAACTAAAGACGAAATTAGATTTTGGATTGTTAAAATGTTTACTTTATCATTTCAGGAGTTTAGAATTTTTTAAAGAGGTTATTTTTCAAAAAAGGCTCTTGAATTTTATAAAAAAAATCGAAAAAGCGTCGCCTTGTTAGAACGAACTTGCCAAGTCGTTCGAACTAGACTGGCTAATTCATTTGAATGAGATCTGTTTTACTTTGAATGAACCAATTTTTGGCGTACTCTAGAATCTCATTCGAAGGCCCATTCTATACCTATTCGAATGAGAACATGCATGTCATTCGCACGATGTACCATTTCGTTTGAACGACCAGGCGAGATTTTATTTTTTAATTAGCTCTAATCCAAAATTTTCAGTTTATCCTTTTATAAAAAAACCTTTTTATAAATAGGATGCATAGGATTAGACTTCTTAAGAACTCCATTTACTATCTAAAAATACCTTTTTGAGTTCTCTTTGTGATCAAACACTTCTATAATCATTCCAAACCCCCTAGAATCATACAGATCACTTTACAAAATCGAGAAGATAGTTTTTAGATCAAAAACCTTTATGGAGAGAAATCTCTACTACTGACTTGTGGAACCAAGGTTTCACTACTGAAGAAGAAAAGACTAATCGGTGGATACTGATGATAGATCGCCACATGTGGATGGCTCTAGATCAAGTCGTATGTTATTGAAGGTTTTAAAGACTCTGCACATCTCTCTTAGATTGTCCAAGTTTTGTAGGTCGATTATCTGTGAGATCATTCGATAGCGTTGAATATATGCTTTTGCCCTTTTTAGGGATTTTTCCTCATCTCTCGTGTTGATTGCATGCTTGGGTTGATAATTGAAAATTGGAACACATCTTGTATACACAGCTAATTTAATTGAAGATAATATTTGGTAAAAATTGGATTTGTGTGTTTGAACCTAAGATACACATCAATCCATTGAATCACTAGCATGCTCAAATTGGTATCAAAGTTGGTTGCACTAAATTATTGTGTAATCTTTTTTATAATTTTTTTATATCAATATTTTCTAAAATTTGGATTTAATGGATAATCTGTATAATAGAATGCATATTTTTTACGGGTCAAACTAGACCTACTGGAAAACAAGAATAAGGTCTGCTTTAAAAGTAATAGATTAAAGGGTCTGTCTTGTATGTGAAAGAGGGTGGACACAACCTACAGTGAATGTCAACAATGTCGAAAGTCTTAAACCCGTCACTTCCTGGACGGAGGATGAATTTAAATGGAGTACTTACAACTCAAGGGCTCAAGTGCTATTTCTGGAGTGCCGCATTATGATGCCACCACGTCTAAAGAATCTTGGGATATCCGCCAACTTACTCACGAGGGTAAAAATGTCTAAGCTTCAAAATTTGACCCCCCAAATTTGAGATCATCACCATGAATGAGTCTAACACTTTTGATGAGTTTTATGCGTTTGTCAAAAATAGTAAATCCTAGTTTTAATTTGGGTGAGAAAATTCCTGAGACGAGAGTTATTAAGAAAATTTTAAGATCCTTGCCAGTCCGTTTTATCCCTTTAGTCACTGTTTTGAATTCACTGGGAATATTAGATACTCTTAGGTTAGAAGAACTCGTAGGAGACCTTCAAACGTATGAGATAGATATGTTTCCTAAAACTGTTAAGAAAAAGAAAAGAGGGATTGCTTTAAAATGTAAGTCTAAAAAGAAAAAGGAGAAAGTCTGTGATTCTCAGTTTAAATTTGATTTTATGATGGATGATTTATCCCTTTTTGCGAAAAATTTCAAAAAAATTCTCAAATTTAACAAAAAAAATTCATCCAAAGAATTTTTTTTTGAGAAAAATAAAAATTAGAATGAGGGCGAGAAGGTTTGTGAGAAAGATGAGATAAGATGCTATGAATGTCTGGGAAAAGGTCATAAGTCACATGAGTGTCCCATTAGGCTTAAGAGACATGGCAAGAAAGTTGCACATAAGGCCACTCTTAGCCATAATGACGTCGAGTCGATTGATTTCGGGAATGAATCACCACATGAACCTAACTTCACTGTGTTTATGGCTAGTCACATGAGTAATTCTAGTTTGTCCCATCATGAATATGAGATTTATTTATGTGAAAGCCTCAACGATGTTTCTAACCATTGTGGAGAGAGTGAAAATGAGGATGAGAATTTGAGTAAGGGAGAAGATGGAATCCAAAAAGCGTTTAGTGATCTTTACACCGAGACTTTAAAAATAAAAAGGATTAATAAACATTTGTCTCTGAGGTTTTAGATTTAGCGAAGGAGGTGAAATTATTTAGAGAGTGTGAGGCGTAGGTGATTCAGCTCGAGAAGGTAAAAATTTCTATGTGTGAACAGTTGACTGTTTTAGGTAGGGAGAAGAACGATTTGACCAACACTGTGTCTAGTCTTATGAGAGATGTTCAATCTTCATTAGAGACTCGTGAAAAAGTTAAAGATCATGAATCCCAACTCATGAGTGATCTCGAACGTGTTCGGGAGGTCTAGGTCACTTTAGAGGATACGTATAAGAAGGTTGGAAAGATATTCCTCGATCCTGTGTTAAGTAATGTTGAGAAGCAAGGAATAACTTATGACGATGCATCCACTTCCAAAGCCACACTCGAGTTGGTTCTCGAGTTTGTGATGGATCCTTATGACCTGGTGGTCCTACACGTTTTGAGAAAGGTAGACCCAAGCTTGTTTATGTTTGTTCCCATTGCAAACAAAGAGATCACCTTAGAGAATTTTATTTTAAGCAAGGGAGAGTTTCTCATAGTTAAGTTCCCGCACCCACTCCCACATGTGTTACTCCATATTATCCTACACATCATCATAGACATTTTGAGAGCTTTCGAGAATAAGTAGAGTATTTAGTTAAGACTTCACAAAATTGACGGAGGAATTTCTTAGGATGTCATCTCCTTTTGAGAACTCCTCTGGGCCTAATGATTGGAGTTGGTACTTTATCTAGTGTAGGATGATTACCATGTTCATATCTTATATCCCCATTACTAAATTGTATTATTATTGTATTTATTTATTATTTCATTTTGATATTTTTAGAAAATTCCAAAAAGAGTTTTGTTTTTCTAGAAAAAGTTTGAAAAATTCAAAAACATTTTTGATTTTTTTTAAAGAAATTAAAAAAGTGAAAAAGATTTAATTTTTGATAAAGACAAAAAGAGTTCTGTATTTTCTTTTATCATCGTATATGGATGATCATTTAAGATATTCGGATCAACCCATAATTTGATCCATTCACATGACTTTTTCATAGTGTTTTGAAACATGACTTCATTTCAATACTGTGTGGATTAATTACGTTGATCTTTGATGACTACTTTCTACATGCACCTTTATTGCACACGTGCATGAGATTTATGAACATTGTGCTTACTTGTCATTTGTCGAATACGATGTTCTCATCTCAATTATTCTTAATAACAACTCAAATGTGAAAAGAGATAAGTTGTGCATGTAAGAGCCATAGCCCATAATTCCTCTATTTTTCTTGAAAATATTGTTATATGTTAAGCAATGCAAAGGGGCTACGAAAGATAAAAATGTTATTTTCAATAAAAGTCATCATTTGCATAAAAGAGCCTAATAAGATTAGAGGCAAATAAAAACAGAATTGTCAGGCCAAAATTTTTAGATTCATTGATGCTTGTCTACACAAAACCATTAATTTCTTAAAAAATTGAGAGTAAATTCATAATATATGAGAGTTTTTCGATAGTTAAATTTGAAGATCAATGGGTTTGCACAACGAAATTTCTTGGAAAACATTAAATAGTTTGGCATTACTGGTGTGAGAATCATTCATGTTCATGACATGTTGATTAAGATGAGTTGATTTCGTATGAGCTCACAATCTTTACACCTAAGGAAAACTTTGAGTTCTTTCTTTACAATTGCACATTTGTTATGAATGTTTATCTTGATTTTCCTATGGAAAATATTCACACAGTTTCATTTTTCATTCACGATTCGAATATTTTAGTGTTATTCCATGGTTTGTTATATTTGTACATTTTATACTATATACTTGGAAAAATGAAAATTTTCAAAAATAATTAATTGAAAGGTTGTCGTTTGAGATTATAATTACTTGTCCATTATTGATTACTCTTGTGATTATATCTATCTTCTTTATGTGATGCTTTATTTTTCATGACTAGATTCTACTCCTTTGTCTATTATAGACAAAAAGGGGGAGAACAAATCGAGGGGGAAGTTTTTTCTATTAAAAATCGTATGTGTCGAGGTATTTAGTTTGTCTCATGCGTATAGGACGTTCCGCTAGATGATGATCTTTTGGACCCACATAAAATGAAGACAAGGCTACCCAAAAGGGAAGATCCATTCCATTTGAAGACTTGCGCAAAATTTACATTTCGTTTCTTGATTTGGGAGGGAAGTTATTGTTAGTCTTTAGGATACAATTTGGCATCAGTTTATGTTTTGTACCGGAATAGCCAAAGGGGGAGATTTGTAAGAGAAAGTTTTATTATTGCTCATGTTTTATTTTTATTTTTATTTTGGCATACCCCGTTACACAAACACTACACCTACATGACTTCTCTGGATTCGAAGACAAAGTTAAAGATATTTAAAGAGGTTATTTTTTAAAAAAGTCTCTCGAATTTTTTAAAGTTTTTTTTTGGAAAAGGCCGCCTCGTTAGAACGAACTTCCCAAGTCTTTCAAACGAGACTGGGTAATTCATTCAAATGAGATCCATTTTACTTCAAACGAACCAATTTTGGACATCCTCTAGAATCTCGTTCGAAGACTTGTTCGATAGGAGTTCGAACAAGAACAGGCATGTCGTTCGAATGAGGTACCATTTCGTTCGAACGACCGGGCGAGATTTTGTTTTTTAATTAGTTCTAATCCAAATCTTTCATGTTTATCTTTTTATAACAAACCATATTATAAAATAGGGTGCACGGGATTAGACTTATTAAGAACTCCATTTACCATCTAAAAACAACTTTTTGAGTTCTCTTTGTGATGAAACACTTCTATAATCATTCCAAATCCCCTGGAATCATAAAGATCACTTTCCTAAATCAAGAAGAAGGTTTCTAGATCAAAAAACTTTGGGGAGAGAAATTTCTATTGCTGACTTGTGGAAGCGAGGTTTCACTATTGTAGAAAAAAATGCTGATCGGTGGATATCGAGGGTAGATCGCTACTTGTGGACAACTTTAGATCGAGTCGTATTCTATTAAAGGATTTTAAGGCTCTGTGCATCTCACTTAGACTGTCTAAGTTTTTTAAGTCGATTGTTTGTCAAATCATTTGTTAGTGCTGAATATATGGTTTTTCCCTTTTTAGTCATTTTTCCTCATCTCTTGTACTAATTGAATGCTTGGGTTGATAATTGAAAAGTGGAACACATCTTGTATACACACCTAATGTAATCGAAGATACAATTTTATGATAATTGGATTTATGTGTGGGAACCTAATATATAAATCAATCTATTTAATCACTTTCATTCTCACTCACTATGAGCCTCTTCACAAAAATGTGAATAGTGTTTTCTCTTCCCTTTTCTAACCCTTGATAATGAATATGCAACTTAAAACTCGAGAGTACACTAATATAAATTAATATAAGTTGTAGGCTGGGGATAAATGGGCTTCCGAAGATTTTGGGCCTAAATACTTGGGAATATGGACTATACTAGGGACCCAAGATAAATGATTAAATTGGATTCCAAATAAATACTCAAAAATTCCAAATTAAAATCCCGTAATTAATTTCCTTTCTTTATTTAATTATAATTAATTCCACTAAATAATTATAATTATTGTGGCGTTATGGGCCCCGAGCGGTGGTGTGCCCGGGGAAACAGAGCTTGTTCGTTACATTGAGCGCGTGAGTGATTAACTCTCAATCTGCCATTCCCCCCCGAGATCAAATTATCGATCCGATGGACTCGAATGACTTTTCCCTTGGAAGCTTTTTGATGCTATACCTAGTTTTTAGTGCACGCCCCTGCTTTTTTTCCTAGGCCTAATTGTGTTTCGTGCGAGGGGTTTGTCGGTGGTTCTGAATCGCCAGTTTGTTTTATATACAACAAACAAAAGGTTCGGGTTAGCCTTTTGGGATAATCCTAAGGTAGGTTTAGATTTGCGATTAGTCATAGATTCTTGTTGTGGTGTTTTAGAACCGAGTAATGAGTGAGTACGGTGTTAGGCAACCAATTTTTCTATATGCTTCCTTAATTATATTCTTATTATCGCTATTAACATTATTTGATTACTTTTTAATTTATTTTAGAACTAGTTTAGATACTTAGGTTAAGAATCTCTTAAAACGTAGATAGGTGATTAGGTAGGAAAAAAACATGAGCGAGTGGTGTAGGACCATCACTCAAATTCGGTATGGGTTCAAAATAGCGCTTGTGCATGACTTTGTATTTGTATAACGAATGGTCGTTATTATATGAATAAATGTGCAAGAGAGCTCAGATTGTGTAACAGGTGGTCATTACTGTTATGTGTATGCGCGCAAGAAATCGCGGATTGAGATAGTCGGATATCTCGTTTGCACTATCTCAGAGGGTTGATATATGGGAGCATCTCCGTGGGGATAATACGTCAATATACATATTGTAGAGGATTGTGCTCACGAGAAGGACTTGGTATTGCACCTACGTACTCGTGTAACCATGATATCAAAGCCTATGTAGTTAGATTATTTAATTCATGTGTTCCAATGTGATGTGTGTGCAAGTGTAGGGATTGTCTTGAGAGGGAAAGAAGGTATATATAGGATAGAGGGTAGATTCAGTGGAGGTTCAAATTGGGAATGGTCCCTAAGATCATCGATATTTGCATATCATGTTATGATCATCAGGTGATCACTAGAAGTAAGGTATTGCCCTTCGGGCTAGTTTAGAGGTGTAGAAAAAAAATGGGTTAGAGTAGAGATCAAGGCATACATAAGAAATAATACACTGAGAGGTTTCTTATGAGGCTTGAGCTTCACGAGTTTGTCTCGATATATTGCCTACGGACCCACGAGTACTTGGGGATCAAAGCTAATGCAGTTACAACAAATGGGACATATTTATAGGGGTAGGCAACGAGGTACCAGGTATAAATATACAATATTACAGTATTTATCCTTAATATAGAATTTCCGTTATGTAAGATTAATATATTTATATGTTAAAAATACAATAATCAAAGGTTGATATAAAAAGACATATTCAGGGTTGCCACCGCAGATATGGGATTTTTTCGCTTAGAGAAGCGGTAGGAGTAGTCCAATTTTAGACTTTGGATTATGCAAAGTTTCGGCATGACTCGACTATTTGACACTTTCCTAAGAACGATTTTGAAAAGTATTTTTCATGTTTTTATTTAGTCATTATGTCAATTGATTATCATTTACTTAACATATAATCATGTAAATTCAATTAACAGAGGTGTTGGGTTGGAAACCAAGCTTTAAAATATAAATATTATGACGTGCATACCCGGTCCCCTAAATGGGGGCCAATTTAAAAGAGATAAACAGGTATTGACAGTTTTCCACAATATATATGGGGTATTTGACCAAAGATTCGGGTAGAGTTTCCTTATCCTTGTAGTGTGAATTGATTTTTTTTCTAGGGGAGTGTTCCCACTTGAGGTGACTGATTGGACAGAACTTTGTTTAGTCAGCCAGAGCTTCGTTTAAAAACATCGACTTTTCTAAAACGTGCACAGATGTTTGCCTTTGTTTGTCTAGGAGGAAGCGACTTTTCATAAGTACGAACTTTACTCTAGGGAAGCGACTTCCCGTAAGTACGAACTTTTCTCGGGTAAAAGTGAATTTTTAGAAGTACGAACTTCTTCAAAACTTTTAAGAATGACCTCGAGTATCTCGGGCTCTCGTGATTGAATAAAGTTAAAAAAAATGGAATCAATGTTGGGTTTGGGGGTCTTTATAAATACAAGGGAGGTTATGGATTACTTTTTTGACCTCTGAAATATGTGTGCATGAGTTATGAAGTTCACAATTGTTTCAACGGTTACACTCGCACTTTAGGTAGACTATCAATTATGCAAGGTATGAGCCTTACATGGAATATGAACACCTTAATCATGAGACTGTTAACAACTGAATATACTTCTATTTCTTCCAGAAACTACAAGGATAACATTATTTTCAAATGGGTGAGATAATAATCCGCAAAATAATTAACTAGTGAGATATTTATAAATGTGATAAACTAGTTATCAAAGTGATGAACTAATTAAACTAATTAATAAAGCAAAAATTAATTTTATCTAATTATCAATGTAATAAACTAATTAATAAAATAATGAAACTAATTAATAAATCATTTAAAATAATTAACTAATATAGTTAAGCAGTTAAACTAATTAACTAATTAGTAACAATTAAACTAATAAAATAATTAACTAATTAAATAAAGCAATTAAAATAATTAACTATTTAATAAAGTCATTAAACTAATTTATAATAATTAACTAATTAAACTAAGAATATAATCAAAGTTTCTAGAGAAAAAGAGGAGGTGAATTGGTGCCTTTTAAGGTTGATGGTGTATCGTATTTAGAGGGGTTGATCCGTCGCCTTTGATCGATTGGTCTTCTGTGGAAATTAACCGATCGGGCATTCATAGTGAAACATGTACGGTGGAAACCGATTGGTTAAAAGGATGTTGGCACCTTAAACCGATCGGTTAGAGGGAGGTCAACTCATTTGATCGATCAGTTAAAGGGTGGTATGGCCCTTTAATCGATCCGCTAAAGGGTGGTATGACCCTTTAACTGATTGGTTAAAGGGTGATCTGGCCTTTATCGGATTGGTAGTTCTGCATTATTTTCATAACTTTTTACTCGTAACTCTGCTTAATGCGTGGTTTTCATCGTTGGAAAGATAATTAAAATCTCTACTTGTTTGTGGTTCCCAACTTACCCAATCATGAAATTTGGTAGGGCCAAAATACTCCTAAAGTTGCACGTAGTGTGAATTTCTTTAGTCAAAGGACCCTAGGGTTTTGATGCAAGCTTTGATTGGAGCATGTCCTTCACCATTTGAAGTATATTCCAAATATATACAACTTTTGTGCTAACCACCTTCCCAAATTGTAAAGTTTTGTCGGTCCAAAATGTCCATAAAGTGATATTTACTGTAGATTATCTCAATCGGGATTACCATTGGCTTCGAACTTTGAAGTGAAACACAAACAGGCATAAGGGAGATTTGATAAAATGTGTTTGGACATGTAGGGTACGTATTACACCTTTTTAAGTCCATGATGATCCAAACTTTGCATATTTATAAGAGTGCCCTTATCATCACGAGAGGTCTAGGGTTTCCCTATCACCGAAGTTGGGATTTTTTAGGCCAATGGGCCATGAAAATGATGCTCCATTAAAGATCAAGTTGACATATGACTCACATTATGATTGAAAATCGAGGTTTCTATAAAGGTGAACTACTAAGAGGGTGGCATGCGGACAATCTTTGTCAAAATTTGGTGACCACAACCATCCTTAATGGTGTAAGGATTCAGATGATTTATCCAAGTAGATAAATATATGATCGATACCCCAAAAGTTCTTCTTAGAGGTTGTGTGAGAACCTAAATATGTGGTGAGAGATTGAGGATGGGTGTCCGATGTTATACTGAGGCTCATAAGGTCTCTGTTGAGGTCTCATGGAGACCAATTACAAGTCAGAACCTGAAGATGCGGTGTAGGCCTGAAGATGGTTGCTCAATGTTGCGTAAGAGATGGGAACATTATTTGAGGATTACCTCATGATCTATTAATGTTATTGGTAAGCAAGGATCGAAGGTAGCTTAAGTATGAACATGCGTTTACCCAAACTCAGGGAGGGAGAAATCTCTGGGGGCTTTCTAGTTGTCTCATATTAGTAATCCTTCCTGGTTAGTGGGAACCGAGGATAGGGAGATTAACTGTGAACATACCGTAACCCAAACTCTGGGAGGGAAAAATATTCGGGGGGTTTATGGTCACCTCACGACTAGTTATCCTTCATGTTTAGTGGGAAACGAGGGTAGGTAGATTAAGTGTGAACACGCGGTAACCCAAACTCTAGGAGGGATAAAGTTTTGGGACTATTTATCCTTCCTAGTTAGTGGGAAACGAGGGTAGAGAGATTAAGTGTGAACATACAGTAACCCAAACTCCGAGAAGGAGAAAGCTCTGGGGGCCTTCTATTAACCTCATAATTAGTTATTCATCCTATTTGGCAAGAGCCGAAGACAGGGAGATTAAGTGTGAACATAAGGTGGGTTCTGCTCACTTTACAACCTGTTATCCTTCCTGGTTAGCGATAATTGAGGGTAGGGAGATTAAAGGGATAAACACTTATTTTATCCTATATAACGAGTCATTTTTGGGCTTAAAGGGATAAACACTTATTTTCTCCTATATAAGACACAGGAGATTGGGAGAAAATAAAGAAAAAGAGAGAAAGAAGAAGAAAGAAAGGAAGAAGGGAGAAAGAAGAGAGAAAAAGGATTTTCGGGCCAAACTCCATCGGATTCAACTCGGGGTCATTGGATTTTATCCTCCAGGCAAGTGTTTACTTGCTTTATTTGATTTTGAGCATAAATCTCATATCATAATTGGTAATAACAAACCCTAAAGATTTTGGGTTGGATTTTCGTGGGTTAAACGGGATTTTCGAAAGTTTAACGGTTGAAAACAGGAAAATGTCAAATTCGGGAAACTTAGGAATTTCCTGAAACCGTTTGTTGGTTTTGGGTTCTTGGATGTTTAGAACCCTTTTTATATGTGTATATGTCATTGATTGAAGTTGGAGGACGTTGGGGGATGAGATAAAAGCTTGGGAGAAGCTTTAATGGTTGAAACAACTTCTTAGAAAAGAAGTTGTCCGAACCCATCGATCGATCGAGGGCCGAGGATCGATCGATCGAGGGCCAAGGGTCGATCGATCGACCCTTCAGGAATTTTGGCAATTTTGCCTAGGTTTAGATATATGGGATAAATCCCCAAATTAAGGATTCCTAGCCTATTTAATTGAGGAAATAAATATACTTAACTAAGGGAAATATATTTATCTAATTGAGGAAATTTATGGGGGTTACGAGAGTATCTTAAGTGTTCGACACTAGAAATTATATTTTCGAGGAAAATAGATAAAGTGAGAAATTAAAGAGTTGGGGTTTATCCAAAAATAGAGTGGGGACCTCTAAATTATTAATTGGGCAAAAATGTAGTACTTGGGTTCTTGGAAATGGAATCGACGGCTTATCTAAATTAAGGATGTTTGATGACAAATATTTTTGGGATAATTTTGGTGGGCCTTTAGGCCTAAATATTATGCGCGTAGAAAACATAATTATAACGATTGTGGTTGAGTACATCCTACGAGA
Source organism: Sambucus nigra (assembly GCA_949130495.1). Classification (NCBI taxonomy): domain Eukaryota; kingdom Viridiplantae; phylum Streptophyta; class Magnoliopsida; order Dipsacales; family Adoxaceae; genus Sambucus; species Sambucus nigra. The sequence continues at coordinate 88,640,042 of OX422211.1, forward strand.
CTATTAGGATAAATTTGGGAAGATGTGTATTTACTTAGTGTGAATTGGTATAGTGGGAGAAATTATACAAATCCGTAAGTGTGAATAAGGTACAAGTTATTTATCAAGTGAGGGAATACTTTTGAGTTTAGTATCGTGAGTGTGCGAATACTCGAATATTATTAATTATGAGAATCTTTGTGATTATTGGTCATCGCTATATGTGATTGGCAATTATGGCCATTTATATGTATATTTGAGGAACAATGTGGAATATGTATATACTATGTGAGTAAAGGATATATATTATATGATACGGATATGTATATATATCTATGTGTGGATGGTATATATATATATATATATATATATATATATATATATATGAAGCATACCCCCTCTAATCCATTCATGGGAAGTTGCCCGATGTGGGTGAGGCCCATGGCTTGAGGAGAAGGGTGAGTATAGTCCCGAGGTCATAGCGTCCATTTTTATATTGTGTGATTTTTATTAGGGGTGAGACGGGGTGGGTATGTTTCGTCTCACTTTCGCGGAGGAACTATGGCCGCTTCCCATGCGTTGTGGTTTGGTTTTGACGATGAAGTAGGTGATATTTAGTCCTACCGGTGGTCCCCAGGATGGTATGTGAGTGATGCCCTGGAAGATGATAGCATTGAGAGACCACATCCTCGAGTTATAGCTCGTTGGTATGGTTAGTGTACTTGTGTGTATAGTACATTACTTGTGTATGAGAACAAGATATTATATCTCTATGAGAGAAAAGACATAAATGGAATATGAAATGAAAAAGGATTAATTCTCATTCGGGGAGATTATATCCGGAAGTGTAATATGATGTGCATATAAAAGTGAGTATGATAATATATATAATTATATGAGTATATATGTATGTTGTGTACTGAGGGTCTAATGTATCTCGACGATCGACCTTGCCAAGTAGTAGTGTATCGCGGGGTTCCTTATTTGGATTTCGCTTTGCGAGACACCCCACGCACGAATATGGCTTAGTATTGAGACTGGGGAGAAGTTTAACCCTTAGTGCTCTAGTTTTGGATTTTTTTATATGAGAATATATGTATGTTGTGTATTAGGGTCTAATGGATCTCGACGATTGACCTTGCCAAGTAGTAGTGTATCGGGGGGGTTCCTTGTTTAGATTTCGCTTTGCGAGACACCCCACACACAAACATGGCTTAGTGTTGAGACTGGGGTGAAGTTTAACCCTTAGTGCTCTAGTTTTAGGTTTTCTTATATGAGTTCATATATATATATATATATATGTTATGAACTGAGGGTCTAATGGATCTCGACGATCGACCTTGCCAAGTAGTAGTGTATTGGGGAGGTTTCCTTGTTTGGATTTCTCTTTGCGAGACACCCCACGCACGAACATGGAATAGCATTGAGACTGGGGAGAAGTTTAGCCCTTAGTACTTGGTTTGCTTAGGACTTTAGAGTTTGCGGGTGGGGAATTAGTTAGGCAGTGTAGCTTGATTAGGATGTATAGAGGTATGCGCTAGGTGTGCACTATTAGAAGAGAGGTGAGGGGTATCTCATGGGAGTGTGATACCACTTTGAATATGAGATAAGACATATTTTAAAAAAATAAAGCATTTATACACTTGCTAAATATTTTCACAACTCGGGCTCTGACCCATTTCTATATTTTTCCTCTCCTGCAATATATTATATATATAGGTGTCCAGACACAGGGACGCCTGGATGATGATCCTTTCGAGTCAGACGTCAGCAGCTGTGGATGCATGCAGGTTTGATTTATATGTTTCTATTCTTGCGATCTAGATAGGAAGCATTGTAGTTACTCTCGGGCCGAAAGATCAATTGTATTTATTTATTCTTTCAATACCTTTTAGTGCGGCATTCGATTTGGTTGTATTATATTTGAACCGAGTGTTCGGTTAATTTATCTCTTTCCATTTTCATTTATATAAACAGTGTGAATGTTTTAATTGTATAGTTCATTTAAAAAGACTAGTTAAATAAAATTTTGACGCCAGCCTAATAGGTTATTAGTCATTGATTTGGTTTTCGACAGTGATGCTGAGAATGATCCATATGCGACTCTTGTTTTAATTTGATATAGGAGTGATCGCCCAGAATTTTATTAGGTGAGGTGTCATAGTTTTCTCCGGTGGTGTCTGAGTCTTATGTTGAGTGCTGAAGGTATTAAAGATTTTATTTGTTTCGGTTGAGTGTGAGTGTTGGATATGTATGATCGGAGGAGTGTGAGGCTTTACAGTGGTTTGTTTGGGCGGTGTCTAAAGCTTAATTGGGGTGATTAGTGTAGTGAGTTTTTTTTTTGCTCGGATGGGGTCCATGAATTTAGAGAGATATGCCTCGAGCGTCTGAGGATTTGGTTAGGATTTTTCTCAGGTGGATTTCGAGGCCCTGGAGAGGTGCTCGGTGTGAGGCTTCATTTTAGTAAGAGGCAATGGACGCCTATTATAGGGATGTAGACAATAAATTATTGATGCATATTCGATATATTTATGGGGGAAGGTGGTGTATTTTATACAAAGGGTATGTACAGGGTGGTTGCTCTTTTAGGAGGCAAATGGGCTTCTAAGGTAATGGCAGATTTTGGAACGGTCCATGAGATGATTTATCTTTGAGAGTTTTAAATTTTTTTCCATTTTTGTATTGGGTGTCATCGATCACTTTTTTAAACACAAAGAGTACCCATGTGATGTGGAATCGACACAAAGTTATTATTTTTTGGTTGAAATCATGGGTGAAGAGGTTGAATGGTTACCTGAAAATGGAGGATAACTTTAAAGATCTTTATAGACTCTTACATTAAAGGAAATTTTCAAAAATATTTTCTTATTATCATTCTCTGACGTGAAATTATTCCTTGGGATTTGATGATTCTGGGATGGTGGATTTGATCACAGGGTTTGACTTTGGTTCAACGGGATTTGAAAAAATGAGGGATATATTTTATGGTGTGATCGAGAATCTGAGTGGACTACATACATATCCATTAAAGGGATTTAGGTCAAATGTAGTTCCAAGAGTGTGGTGGCTTATACTGAATATTCTCCGAATGTTAGTAGTGTATGATTTTTTGGGTCTTGTCTTAAGGGCAAGGCTTATTTTATAATGGAAAGTTGAGAGGATGGGAACGTTCTTTCTCTCCAGGCCCCGTAAGTTCTGTTTCGAGTGCACCGATTATTGTGTCACATTTTAAATAATGATAAATTATGTATTCATAACACTTTAGAATGGACTTTATTACTTCGCGTCATTCATTAGACCATGTCACATATTTCTCAATTAATACACAACGACCATGTTTCTTTAGGAAATCAAGTTAGGGTTTTTATTTAGTGTTTGACCCGCCCGAAGTGATATCTTGGGTTGCCTATGTATCTTTGATTCAAAGACAACAACGTCTATGTATATGAATGTCTGCGATAATAATATAACAAAGAGTTGGGTCTATGTAGTTCTATTGAATGAAAAAGTTAGGGGCCCAAAGTTTTTAGCTAACTTCAAATGAGTTATTAGGGCTCAAGTGGGATTTTTGATGTAAGGTTAAGGATTTTTATTATTGTAACATTTCTCTTTCTCGGTCATCTGTGTTTTATTCTTTTGTCCTGGCTAGTAATCTTTATGAAATTTGAAGCTTCGATCAAATTTATCTCTTTATCATTTTGGCTCATTTTCTTTTTGTGGCTCTTTTGTCCCTTTTTTCTTTTCTCTTTCTTTCATGTCGGCTTCTACTCCTGTTTAGGACATATCCGTGGATAGTGAATTTTTTGAATGGTCGAGGTTAAAGGCTTGAGAGAATGTGACCTTGTCAGGGCAAGCCAAGGTGGCTTCAACCCCAGTGTTTATTTCAGGTGATAAGGTAGGGACCCTCTTAATATGTATGAACTTACGTATGAAAGTATAAGAGGGCTTTAAGTTATCCTTAAGGATTAGGTTATCCTCATGGAAGTCTGATTGATTTTTCATTGAAGGTTATGGCGAAGTGCCATTAATTGAAGGAGGGTCCCATATAGATATATTTTGGGTACTCAAGATTTCCAAAGCTACGAGTCATTTTATCTCTCTCGATATGATTTATACAGTCGTTTTGATATTTGTTAAGCTTTTTGAGGTACTTTTAGTATCTTTGATTCGTAGAGTCTCATTATTAGTTGTGTCATTTGATTCATTTAGAATGTTAAACTCAACACACATATTACACAATGGTAAGTACTTAAAATCACTACGTATCATACCATCAAAGGGAGAAAAGGAAACTTTAGAGATCTTGGAGAAGTTCGACTCATCGGGGGATACGGGGAGACTTGGTTTTCAGTGGGTAGACTTAAGAAGTTACTGGTAATTTGAAAGGGGCAGTCTCACTAGTGAGAAGTTAGGATATTTGTAGGTCGTCTTGTCAACGGGCTCCATTGAGGAGGGGGTAAGGAGGATTGGGTTATTTTCCAAATCCATTATCATTTTGAATGAGAATAATTTATATTTTCAAAATTTTGACCGTAATGTAAGAATACTCTTTTTCGTCTCAGTAGAGATTTTTTGGTCGCTAAGTGGAGACTTTATAGTTTTGACACACAGGGTATATTTTGATAATTATCGACAAGGCGAGAAGGATATAGGTGAGGTTGGTTTAGACCCATGAAGTCTTTTAGAAGAGATTTTAAAAGAGATAAAAATAAGTTGACGATTTTTAAATTCATGATTCGAACTTGAAACAAATATGATAAGTCAACATTAGAGATGATAAAAGATCATGGGTGGACTTTGTCTGACTCCAAAATGTGGTAAGTGGTCTTTTTCTCCCATTTTTTTTTATCCTCATTTTTTTTCTTTTTTCCCCATAAAAAATGGTTGATTGACCTCTGAGAGCATAAGTTGTCTTAGAGTAACCCTAACATGGATGAGGGTTCTGATAAATCCCTTGATTGAGCAAGGTCTTAGAGGAATCTCCAGGCATTGAATGCGAATTTGGGGTAGGCTCCAAAAATGAGGGGTAGACTAGGAAATCGTTGCTTAGATCAGACATAATAAGTCTTGAAAGTGAAGAAGGTTTATTGCCATCTCATAATACGGTGGTGGGTTTGGAAATCCCTTGATTGGATTGGGCATAATAGGCTCTGCATGAATGTGGGTGTCTGGTAATCACCTTAAGAGGGGATAAGTGCCTCAGAGAGGTAGTCTCTCATGAACGATGATGTTTGAGGAGAGACGTAAAAGCATAGTCCAGGTAATTTTTTTTACTTGGAGGATGCATGCGAGACAACATGTCTAGCCACATACATGTGTGGTGGGTGTCTCCTTCGAAATCCGAGTGTAGGCTTTTTTTGCCATGTTATCATGATTTGTAAGTGTCTCTTATGAAAAAGACATCTAATTTCCATAGCCCTATGGGGGGATTTGGAAGGAATTGTGTGGATACTCGGGGGATCATGGTAGGTTTCGAAGTAACCATGTGGGGAAAATGGTATTTGGAAGTGGGGGCACCCGCATTAATCGGGGGAGCAGGTGTTAGAGATGGCGCATGTGGATCGTTGGGTTAGTTGAAACTATCTCGACAGTCGTCGTAGGTGGTGTAACTATATTGGGGATAGGGGGAGTATTATCTATCCTATCCCGATTGTATTTTTGGCCTCTTATAGGCAGACTGGTGCTAGACCCCGTATCCTAATTTCGGACTGCATGGTGTTCCGGGAAGCAATGACTTTTTCACGTTCTCTCAAGATTTGATCCATCCCGAATGGAGCCTAGTCTTCTTTATTATACATAGCGAGTATTGTGGATCAGACTTGATATTCATGGGTAGGGATAGTTAAAACAAAATGACCTCATGGAGCGTGAACTCGGGTTTCTAGGGTAAGAACTTAGTGGAAATTCTCTTACGATAATGGTAACTATAGAAAAATTCATGGCACTTCGTTCAGGATTATATAGACAAAAGGAATGGCAAAAGGACAATATAGAAGGGGATACGGACTCACATATGAATGATTTTTCTGATGAAATTCTCTTACTTATTTTTAACCATATGTGGACAGTATTTTTTTGTTGGGTAGTATCACCTCGGGGGAAGAACTGAACAGAGTTCGATTCGATTTGGGTAAACAAGAGTGAGCTCTCATTTTTCATGCTAGCAGAAAGAAAGTAATATATCGTGGTCTATTATTTCCACCAAATAAAATGTGGGTGGGGGAATTCAACGTAAGGGAATTTTGATTTGGCGATGACTTATGGATTCATATTGTTTATCTTTCATGTAAATATGAGAAGACTTTGAGTCGGGAATCTGAAGGGATTTGGACTACTATCCGGACGTCTGATAATTTTGAAATTTTTTTTTAAGCAAATGGCCAGTAAGTATCTGTTCTTTTTTTCTAATAGGGTGTGTTCCTAGAGCTTTTTCTATTTGCATAAAGGCAACTCGACTCGGTGATTCGTGTATCGCTTTTTATTGCCATGGATCACGATATACCGATTTGCTTAGACTAAACATCCCTTTTAAGGTATGTGTGAAACCACTTTACCTTTATACTAAATAATTGTGAAAGCTTGCTCGATATACATCTATGCACATATATCTAACTTTTAACTAAGCCATTGGACAATATGGGTCTTCCAAAAACATGATCATTCTACAACATGGGCTCTGATACTAATTGATGGGGATAGATATACATTGAATAAAAATTTCTTCCCAGGAATATTCAAATGATTACACAATAGGAAGAACAATAAACAAAAACTTGGTTTGAAAACCAAACTTGAGGTTATGAATATAATACCTTTGTGGACCCGTTGCAATCCGATATGAAGAAATCTATTTGTTGATGATATAGGGTTGCCTTATTTGCCCCTCCAAATGCTTGTTTGTGTCCTTCAAAACTCTTATATTTTCTAGTATATGATCCTCCCAAAGCTAGGTAGATATGTGTGCACCTTTTGAGAAGAAAACCCTTGATTTTGAATGAGATATGGACCTCTCTCTATAAGCCTCTTCACAAAAACGTGAATATTGTTTTATCTCCCCTTCTCTAAACCTTGATAATGAATATACACCTCAAAACTCGAGCTTACACTAATATAAATTTGTATAATGTTTGGTCTTGGGATAAACGGACTTTCAGAGAGTTTGGGCCTAACTACAGAGGAATATGACTATACTAGGGACCCAAGATAAATAATTAAATTGGATTCCAAATAAATTCTAAAAAATATAAAATTATAACCTCGTAATTTATTTTCTTTCTTTACTTAAATCATAATTAATTCCACTAAATAATTATGATTTTTGTAACGTTGCAGGCCCCGAGAGGTGGTGCGCCTGGGGGAAATAACTTGTTTGCTAGGGTGGGTGCGGGAGTGCTTGTCTCTCGGTCCGTCATTTCCCCCGAGATCAGGTTATTGGTTTGATGGGCTCGAATGACTTACCCCTGGAATCTGTTTGACTCCATATCCATTTTTTGGTGCAGGACCCTAGTTTTAGGCCTAGGCCTAAGTGTGTTATGTGCGAGGGTTTCATCGGTTGTTCAGAGTCGCCAGTTTATTTTATATAAAAACAAAAAAATGTTTGGGTTAAACCTAAGGTAGGTTTAGGTTTGCGATTGGTCTAGAGATTCTTGTTGTGGGGTTTGAAAATTGGGTTACGAGTGGAAAAGGCATTAGGCACCCCACTTATATTTTATTCTTCTGTATTTATATGTTTATTATCGTTCCGGTAATCACTATCAGGAAGTTATTATCCTTCAAGCTGGATTTGAGATGTAGAAAAAAGGGGCTTGAACTAGAGATGGAGGGATCTCCAAGAAATAATACGCTGAGAGACGTACTATGAGGGTTAGGTTCACAAGTTTATGTCGGTATAGCGCCTTCGTACCCAATAGGACTTGGGATAAAATCCAATGTAGTTCTAATAAATGGTACATATTTATAGGAGTAGGCAACGTGATACCGGGTATAAAATATAAAACATTACGGTATTTATTGAGCCTAGTCCTTAATATAGCATTTCTGTTAGGTTGGATTGATATATTTATTTGTTAAAATGACATTAATCAAAGGCTGGCGCTTAACTTGTATTTGGGGGTGCCACTTCAAAGATGGGATTTGTTCGCTAGGAGAAGTGGTGGGAGTAGACCTATTTTAGACGTTGGCTTGTGAAAAGTTTCATAATAACTCAACTCACTGACACTTTCCAGAGAATGGTTTTGAAAAGTATATTTTCATGTTTTTATTAAGTCGTTGTGACATTCGATTAGCATTTATTTAACATATGAGCATGTCAATTCAATTAACAAATGTGGCGGGTTAAAAACCTGGCTTTGAAAAATAAATGTTTTCAAGTGCATACTCGGTCCCCTAAATCGGGGTCGGGCTAAAAGAGATAAATAGATATGGACAGTTTATCATAATATATATGGGTTATTTGACTCGAGATTCAGGAAAAGTTTCCTTACCCTTGTAGCGTGAACCAAATTTTTCCCAGGGGAGTGTCCCGACTTGAGGTGCCTAATTGGGCAGAGCTACATTTAGTCGGGCAGAGCTTTGTTTAGAAGTGTCGACTTTTACGGAATGCGTACAGAGGTTTGCCTATGTTTTTCTCGGAGGAAACGACTTTTTATAAGTAAAAATTTTCCTCAGGGGAAAGATACTTCTCTAAAGTACTAACTTCTTTGAAACTTTTCAGAATGAGCTCGAGTATCTCGGGCGCTCTAGATTGAAAAAAGTTAGAAAATCGAATAAATGTTGGGTTTAAGGGTCTCTATAAATTCTAGGGAGTTTATGAATTACTTTTCGACCTCTAAAATATGTGTGCCTGGTTAGAAAGATCACAGTTTTTTCAACGGTTACACTCACACTTCAGGTAAGCTATTAACTATGCAAGGTATGAGACTTACATGGAAGATGAACACCTTAATCATGAGAGTGTTAACAATTATGAATATACTTCTATTTCTTCCAAATTATCAAGGGAGGACACTATTTTCAAATTGGTGGGATGATAATCCGCAACATATGTAATTAGTGAGATATTTATCAATGTGATTGTAGACAGCCCATCCCAGTACCCTCCCTAAGCACCTCCTTAGGTCCCTAACACTCCTCTTCCCTCCATAAACCCTAGATCATACCCCGAGTATTAATCTGCAGACCATAGGGTGCACCCGAGCCCCAATTGACTCCAGTTAACTCTTCGACCTGAGCGAAGCTCAATGAAACCTTGAAGGGCTCTGAATTCTCTATTCCAACGATCCGATCCATGCACGAATCGGCCTCACAGTTCGCACGAACGACCCGTTTTACTTCGAAAGGTCACTAGCATTTTGGGCCCCATTCAATCTTGATCAACTCTCCAAATCGAGTTAAGCTCCATGAAATCTCAAAGGTCTCTGAATTCCCTTTCCAATGGTCCATGCAGTTCATGAATCAGCCTCACGGTTTGCATTTTATGCCCATTTTTTTTAAAAAAAAGTCCATTTTGGACTACCTATAGGCACCCCAAGACCCCTGCCTATCGGCAGGGTGTACTTTCCTTGGCCTGTAAGGAAGAGGCTATGGTAATAGGCAGTCCAGGGTCCATTCCAATCGTCACCCCCAACCCTAAATGGCACTATATAAATAGCCCATGACCTCACTCCTAGGAGGTCCCTTTTGAGCAGTCAGCAAAATTTTCTCAAAATCAAAGCACCGTCATTACCCAAAAACCCAATTTTCCTACATTATCCCACCTCACTTTCCTACAATTTTTGTCACTTACCTCATCCTACTATACCACCCTTATACCACTACAAAAATTAGCCTACATACCTTCCAAATTTAACAATAAAAAGCCTTCTAAGAGGTCCACCCTGAACTCTTTTCTAGTTTATTAATTTACTATTATTATTCATTTTATTCTCATTTTGTGATATATTTTATCCTTGTTCTATCATCTCACACTAATTAATATCCACTTTTATTATAAGTACTTCACACAACTTATTTTCGTAAAAACCCAAAAAGACAAAAATAGGGTTTACTTGTAAATTCCAAAGGTAAAACTTCCCTATTTTCTCACATTTTTACACTTGAATACATTTTCTTCAAAAAAACGCAAAGAGGACTCTTAAATTTGGGTTTATGAGTTAAACCCCACTCCTACAACATATTCGAACTACATGAACTTTGATACCCCTTAGGCTACATAGGCATCCCGGGACAATCTGGGGTTCGAGTCCTCTATTTTCATTTATGCCGTTTATATTCAATCATATGTATTTTTTAAGTCTTTAACTCCTACATATTCGTGTCTCGTCCAACATGCACATTCGTTTCCCCATAGCGACCCGTGATTTGGGGAACACTACATCATATGTTTATGATTATTTTTGGCTACACTCCTACGGTTGAGTCTGCTTTATCCCTTCCATGATGTGATTCATAGGATTACCTTCTCCCGTTATTTATATTACAAACATGTACACACACATCACACTATAGAGAAAAATGATAAAATCAACATTAGCCCATGAGAGAATGAAAGGGCGGAATGGGTGCCTAACACCTTCCCATTCCGTAACTTAGTCCTCGGACCTTAGAATCACTTGGTTTCACATGCATTAGTATGACCTTGATGTCGTTTTCTCGAGGAGACTACATTCTTTTGCCTATTTTGAGCAAAGTAGGCTGGCGACACCATTCGTTCGTGTTATCCCCATTTAACGACGACCAATTTTATATTCGAGGAAGCTTGAGAAGATGTTAGTGAGAGTGACAAAAAGAGGACTTCCATATTCTTGAATCACCCATACATGCACAGGTAGGGGAAGAGAGAGCGGGACATGCCCTCTCCCTTCTCGATTTTGTCCGACCCGAATGGCCACAGTGGTGACTCCGTTGGGGGTTTTCTTAGAGGACTAGACTCTATTTTCACATGGGTGTTTCTTCTTTGCTCTCCTATTTTTCTACATGCGTACATATTCCCCCACGTGTACGTTCTCCCTACTTTTATGCTTACATGTTGGATATTTATCTCATGTTTCTCTCTACCATGCTCTCTTCTCATGTATATATCACTTTTTACTCACTTGTATATATGCTCCGTGCTCAGTTACACATCTCACACACCACTTGTAGATTATCCATGCTTAGCTTCACTAGCACACACCCTCACTTTTTTCCTCACTTGTATATCTCAATGCTCATTTACACATATTTCACACACCACTTATAGATTATTAATGCTTAGTGTCACTAGCACACACTTTCACTTGTATATATTCCCATTATTTTTCACTTACACTAGTATCATGTCACTCTCTCACCGTACACATATTCCTTACTTGTATATTCACATGCTTCACACCCTATTACCATGATTCATATAGTCTTCATGCTCCATGTATGTAATTTCTAACTTTGCTTTCCATGGTAATCCCTCTTATCTCATGTTATTTGTATATTATCCCTCGTCGTGGTAGTACTCCCTTACTTTGAATACAAAAAAATCTCCATAAGATACTATTCAAGACTCTTGCATATTCGCACACTACATCACTTGAGCATGGAAATATTTACCAAAATTTATTCCATACTAGCGGTCACTTTGTGATGAGTGCCGATCCTTCGGGGCACAATTAACCTAAGCGATATGATTCTCACCTTCCATTGGTCTCGTACCTTTGACATATATTGAACAGTTCCTTCTGCATCGTATCGCTTGAACAAACTCACGACGGGAGGTATATAGCAGGGAACTTATTCATGTACATCGACTATCACATGTACCGTACCCACGAGGTATATCGTGAGGCAATTCAAATACACTCAGGTATATCAAATGGCTTGTCCACACGTACCGATGAATGATTGCCCTTATAGGCAAGAGGTATATCATGAAAGTCATGCCAAAGGGGGGAACCCTTCCACTGACCCACCAAATGCATAAACCTCATATAGGCATCTGCCTTAGGACATTCGTATCTAGAATTTCACTTACAATGCGAAACTCTGTCAAAATTCTGGATTTCCATACCGCCCGAATTTTTGTGCTATTTCACCCGTTTTTAAAACAGTACCCTATCTGTGAGCCTGAAAACAAGTCAAATTGTGTCTTACATCTTATACCCTATGTTTTCCCAAGGCTCAGTCCTGTCAGATATTTTTCTTGAATTTAGGTAAACATAATACGAGTGGAACCTAATAATAATAATCGTGCCGAGGATTTCCCTTTTCCATTCTTTTCAAAAATGAAAAATGCCAAAAACACATATTTCCTTTTTCAAAAAGAAACATACCAAAAATACTCCTTTTTCCCTAAAAAATAAACCAAAATATTTGTTTCCTCTCATATTGATCGCATACCCATATTTTTGGTCTGGCTTCCTACTAGCTTCGATCTTCTATCAAACCACCCTAAAGCTCTAATGCCTCCTCTGATGCTTCCACCGAATTTGAGATCTACCTTTGCAAGTTATTCATAGAGAATACAGACCAAGATTCGAACATTCAACCAGATTTGATGGCCATCAGTGCCAAGATTGACAACCTTCAGGCTGATGTCCAAGAGATGTAGTGACATCGAATCCAAACTCTTGAGGACCACGAACCTGAAATACTTTTCCCTCATGCCATGGAACCACCTGCTCTTGAACTAGTTTTTATCCCAAAAGAGTATCAACATGCCTCAAGTACCCCACTTGCAAATGGGCCGACACTAACTCAGCTACTAATCCAAAATCTTACCCAGCCAAGGGTTAATCTGTTGGTACCCATGGATCCTAAGGAAGAAGAACTAAACAAGGTCAAAGAAAACCATAAACTGCTATTAAAGAAATTTGACCAAGTCAAGATCTCAGGGAATTACATCGACTACACTCACATGTCCCCTATCCTAAATCCAGACTACCAGTGAAATTCAAGATGCCAGACATTGAGAAATTCGGAAGCAATGGGACCTAGATTGTGCATCTACACAGTTACCACCGAGCCATGACCCTCCTTGGACCTTCAGAGGAGATAATGGCCCAAATATTTCAGCAAACCCTAAAAAAAGTTCCCTAAGGTGGTTCTTATCACTCGAGGAATCTAGAATCTATAGTTGGGAAGACGTGGCCAGCGAATTCATGTCACAGTACAAGTACAAATTTAGAATTAAAAGTTACACACAGAGATTTAGAGCTACTCAAGAAGAATCTAGGGGATTCAATCAGAGTTTCATCGAAAAGTGGAGAAAGAAAGCTGCCACTATGACCAACGGGCCATCAGAGAAAGATCAAGTGAGTATAGTGAAGAATAATTTATTGTCCATATTCGAGCATCGATGGGAGGAAAATGTTACCCGCACTTTAGATCCCTTTGGGAGGCTAGTTTAGAGATTAAAGAAGGGGTTACTAATCATAAGATGGGGTCTAAACTGAAAAGGTTGATCGGGAAATTTGCACCAAAGAAGTACGACAAATCCACGAGTAGCTCAGTCTCAATAATCAATAACATATCCCAACTTACCACTTCCTAGACACCTTAGAATCGTCCCAACCCTACCAAAAAATAATATACTAAAATCCACGCTCCCCTGTCAAAATTCTACCAAGCCTTTCTAGCCCGAAACCTCATCAAGCCATTGGAACCCGAACCACTACCAAATTCCCTTCCTTTGAACTTCAAACATGATGCTCATTGTGACTTTCACCAAATTATAGGCCACACCACCGACCAGTGTTTCCACCTTAAAATGTAATCCAAGTCCTCATGGATCGGGGCATCATTGCTCCACCAGTTAACTCTAAACCTAACACCACTCATGGCCCCTCTCCAAGCACATGGAACCAAGGTGAACACCATATTCCTAGAAGATAATCCAGAGTTTGACCCATCTACCCAAATCATTCCTGTTAAAGTACCTAGCATACCTACAATCTCACCCAAACCCCTCAAGGGTTTCCTTATCCTTTCTCCTACATCCCACGAGCTTCACTAATCAAGATTTGTCACTCTTCACACGAGCCTGTATTATTGTCTTCACCCAATTAGAGGGGGGAGACATGGAATTGCACCTAGTTCGGGATCAACTCCAAAGTTTTAGGATAAAATTATCTAGAGAAATGACCGCCAACTATAAAAAAAATCAGTGGCATGTTTATGAAAGCCCGAAAGTGGGCTCGAGAATCAGATTAATGGGTTGTACCCGTGAAATAAATTAGTTTGGATGATGTCGCTCTCCATGTCATAAATGTTTTGCTAAAAAGAAGAGATATGTAGCATCCTTAAGTTGATCACAACCTTCAAACTCCAGTGTCGTCTGGTCCCCTTATTCCTTCACTTCCCCGCTGAGTGGGATGACCTGTATGATGAACCTGTGGAGGTTGTTGAATACGTCGACTACTCTTGATAGGAGGAAATCATCACCATGGGATGGGGTGATGATTTTGGAATCTCAAACGATGAATCAGAGGGCAAAGACTTCCCCTTTTGCTGATTTTTCTAAACCATGGTATGACCCCGCTGATAAAAAGATGAAGTCGAGGATGGAAATCTTCTTCCAAGATGATAACACCCGGGATGAGGAATGAAATCATAAGGTGGAGCCTCCGACTGACAAGACCATAGAAAACATTAAAAACTCCGAGGACAGCAATATCGGGAGTAGTTGAATGAGCAGACACTGGGGTTGAGTCTCTGCAAGGTTTGCCAAGAAGCTGCGCCATCGAACCATCTGTAAAGATCGTCATTACTGAAGCGCCTCTACTTAACTGTCACGTCGTTCTATTCTAGCCTTCTCAAACCCATTTAAACCCTTCTATCCCCTCTCCTTAAAAGATCCCTGAACTTGTTATCGTTTCTCTTATTTCTAATATCATTATAAATGAGGCCTCATTTGATGAGGTTCTCAATACTGTTTTTCCTGAGAATGAAATAAACGAGGATATCTAGTATCTTGTTGTGCCTTACATTGATTGTCTTGATTATAGTAAAACTTTTGATAATGACTATTTATTAAATGAACAATTCTTAATTGATCTCAATAAGGAAAATAATCAATAATGTAACTGCGTTCAAACTAATGATGATGAGATTGTTATTATTAATATAGGTTTTAGTATCTATTTATGCGAGATTAGGATAGGGTCGACCCTTGATGAGCATGAGTGATCATAATTTAAAGAGGTTCTAAAAGAGTTTGTGGGCGTCTTCACATGGTCCTATAATGAGATGGTTGGTATTTATCCAGAGATAGCTCGCACGAGATCCCTACCTTCTCAGAGAGCAAGCCCGTCAAGCAAAAATTGAGGAAGCTCTTAATACAATGATCCCTCAAGGTCGAAGAAGAAGTGGTGAAACAGTTAAACAAGGGCTTTATTTGTGTAGTCAAATAGCTTACATGGCTTGTAAAAATTATCCCCATGCCAAAATGGATAGAAAAAGTCTGCATGTATGTCGACTATCGGGATCTGGATAAGGCATCTCCAAAAGATGATTACCCTCTTCCCAATTTCAAAATAAACAGGGACAACACTGCCAGTCACGCTCTCAAGTCATTTGTCGATGATTTTTCTAGTTACAATCAGATTAAAATGTATCCTGACCATCAGGAGAAGACCGCCTTAATCACCCCATGGGGAACCTTTTGTTACACAGTCATGTCATTCCGTCTCAAGAATGTCGGGGATACCTACCAAAGGGATGCCAGAACCATCATGCACGACCTCATACATAAAGAAGTTGAGGTCTATGTCAACGATATGATCATTAAGTCTAAGACCCGGTAAGGTCACATTCATTCCTTAAGGAAATTCTTCGAGTGACTTCACTATTACAAAATGCGACTCTGCCCATATAAATGTGCCTTCGATATAACTAGAGGAAAACTTCTCAAGTTCATGGACAGTGAAAAAGGGATTGAAGTTGACCCCACAAAACTAAGTATGAGGATTCCTAGGTAAGTTACAATATAACATCCGATTCATCAGCCAACTGACCTCTATCTATGAACCCGTTTTCAAACTTCTTTGGAAGAACTCAACTAAATTTTGGAATGAGGTTTGTCAAAAATACATTGACCAAATCAAATGATACCGCACTCGACCTCCGGTGCTCATGCCTTCGTAGTTAAGTCTTCCCCTACTCCTATATTTTATTGTCACTGATACTGCAATAGGGGCTTTATTGGACCAATACATTGAGGCATATCATAAAGAGAGAGTGATTTACAATGTTGTCAGAGAACATATTGTGAGTTACTCATAGCTTAGGATTTTATTTTCATTTTGGTGCATTTGGCATATCCCGTTACAAACTTACACGTATTGACACGTCAAATCGAACACCGACATCTTTAATAAGGAACACACCTCTACATCTCAAGAAGTTATAAAACTTTGGGTCTTCATAATTATTTATATTCGTATTTGGGATGTATTTTTATAAAAAATCGAGGCTTCACTTTAAAAGGATTTAAAATTAATTTTTATTTTTAAATTCCTCATTCAAACAAAAAATGGATTTCGTTAGAACGCCATTTTAATGAATATTTAACGAGGTTGGACTGCTTTACAGGGACTTCTTGTTAGATGTAGACTTTGAACGAAGTGCCTTTTTCGTTTGAACGATATGTTCCCTCATTCGAAGTAATGTATATTCTCGTTCAAATAAGTTGCCGCCTCAAAATTTGTGTCATGCTTATAAATACCTATTTCGAACCCTTTTTGCATGGGACTTGGGAAAAACGTGAAGAGAAAATCTGAACCAAAGTTATTTATCTTTTGTGTTTCCAAACACTTTTTGATTCACAATCTTTACATCCATATATGAATTGTGAATCCTTTTGAAACCCTTTAAATTTCTATATCTTGCATACACCTTGTGGAGAGGATTCTCTATGGTTGATCTAATGAACCAAGGATTCACTACTAAAGAAGGAAGAATGTTGATTGGTGGATACCGAGGGTGGATCGTTGCATGTGGACGAATCTGGACTGCGATGTTTACTTTAGAAGGTTTTAAAGACTTTGCGTGTCATACTTAGGTGTACTAAGTGATTTGTAAGTCGAGTGTCTTGTAAAATATTTTAAATTGTTGAATATAGGTTTTGCATGTAAAAGGATTTTTCCTCAATTTTTGTGTTACTTACATGTGTGGTTTTATTACTTGATTAGAACATTCATTATATGCAACCTAATTTAATCAAAGATTAAAATTTGGGAAAAATGGTCTTGTGTGTTTAGGGCATTTTATTAAATAAATCGATCCATTAGTTCGTCCACACTCCCAAAGTCGTATCAGAGCGGGTTACACTAAGTTATGGTGTAGATCATTTTTTAGTATTGTATAGGGTGGTTGTTTATTCATCTCTCTCGTGTGTGTTTTTCTCTCGATGGGTTTCCATAGTGATAATTTCTCCGATGATTTTAGTGATGATGATTTTTTATATTTGAGAAGAGTTTAATGAGCTTCATAACCGTGCTGAAAAATTAAATCACTTGAATTTGAAGTTTGTGAAAAGAATTAAATTTCTTAAAAAAGAAAACTTTCATTTTAAAGCCGCCATGGAAATTTTGCAAGCTGTTAAAACTCAAAGAGATTTCTTTTGTGAGAAGCTTATGGACGTGGACCGTGAGTTTAAAATTTTAGAAGTTTCCAAGAAAGAGAGTGAGGGCAGAGTTCGAATTTCAGAGAATGAATTAGAGGACTCTAAATTTTCTAGGGTTTGTGTACATGCCAATGAGGATAATGATAATTTGATTAATGATTTGAGAGCATGCGAGAAGACTCTTAGGGATAAGTGTGCTTACATTGAGGGGGAGATAGATAACCTTCTAGGAATGATTGAAAATTTAAAGAAGGATTCCCTAAAACTTGAAGAGTCAAATTCTTTGCTTGAGTCTAGAATTTTGAAGTTAAAAAAAGATCTGAAAGACTCGAGTAGTGTTAGTAGTGATGGCACTGGCTTCTCTGGTCCTAATTTTTTCTTTGCCAAATCCAAGATCATTATTTGTTTTAGAGGGTCAACCACATCCCAGGACATTAGAAAAGGTCAGCCCATAGGTAACATTCCTCATGTTTACACATGTTCGCATTCTGGTAGAAAATATCACCTTAGATCATTTTGTTATGATCTTGGAAGAGGTCATAGGAAGTTGAAGTCTAGTGTCCCCTTGGTTCTCGAAACTCTTCACGTTAGGTATACATCTATTTGGGTTAGGAAATCCATTTTGAAGGCGCTAAATATTAAACTAGTTGATTCTCGCCTGCTTGCACATGACTTTTCATATTCTATATCTTATGGGTTGTTTGCATGTTTTTATTTATCCTAGGGGTGGAAGCGGTATGGGTTTTTACCGTACCGTATCGTTTTGGTCCCGAAAAAAATGGTTTCGATTTCATATATTAAAATACCAGAAACCGATCTTACCAAAACCGAAATTATCGCAAAAAAAAATGGTTGGTTTTGGTTTTAATATTTAAAAAACCAATTTACCGAAATTACCGTACCGAATTTACCGAAACCATAAAAAACTGTACCGAAATTACCGTACCGTACGAATTTATCAAAATTACCGTACCAAATTTACCGAAACCAAAAAAAAAGTTGGTTTTGGTTTTAATATTTAAAAAAGTTGGTTGGTTTTGTTTTTTGTTTTTTGGGGCTTTTAGTGCTGTTTACCGAAACCAGAAAAAACCGAAATCAGAAACCAACAACCAGAAAAAAATAGAATTTATCGAAACCGAAAAAACCCAGAAGAAACCAGAATTTACCGAAACCAGAAAAAATTGAAATTATCGAAAAAACTGAAATACCGGTCGGTTTGGTTTTGGTATTGATTTTGGTGTACCGAGTGGTAAACTGGTACGGTTTGATTTTACCATCCAGAGTTTGGTTTTGGTATTGGTATCTACTATTTACCGACCAAACCGTACCGCTTACACCCTTAATTTATCCTACTCTAGTCTGTGCTTCATGATATATGTTTTGCTAGTGTTATGACACATGTATCTTTTTTATTTTATTTTTTTATTGGGTCATATTGAAAAATACAAAAAGATTTTTTTAGATAAAATTTTTGAAAAAAACAAAAAGATTTTGTTTGTCTTTTGAGTTAGAGTGGTTTTCAAATTGAAAAATTGGTATTTCATTTGAAATTTTTTAGAAAAATTCAAAAAGATTTTCGGTTTCATGTATTTTAGTTTTACACATTTAGTGTGGCTTATTAGTGTGTTTGAATCCGATTCATTTCGTACTTTTCATGTGGCTAGGACATTTGGTTATGATTATAGATACTTAGATTGTTCTTAACCATGATATCATGGAGTTGTTTCAAACTTGATTTGATTTATGGATTCGACTTTGCCCATGCATCCACACACACATGCATGAGCATTTTTAATTTTAACTTCACATGTATATTTAAGATTTGTGAGATGTTCTCCCATCAATTTTATCATCTACATATTTTGTAACTATGGGGAATTTGTGCATGTAAGAAGCGTTGTTCGTGAGTGATTTTTATTAGTATTAAAAAATATGAGGGTGCACGGAAAAGGGCTATGAAAGGAGCAAATCTCCTTTGCGGGAAAGCCACCATTGTCAAGAGCCTAATGAAAAGATTAAAGTTTATAAAAATAGAAAAATTATCGAAGGCCAACATAGTTTAGTTTGTTTGATCTTTCAAAAGCAATAGCTTTAAAATAATTGAGAAAAGAAAAGAAAATATGATATATATTTATCTTTTGAGGGTGTTTAGTTGAACATCAATGGGTTTGCACAATGAATCCTAGTTATACTTATTTTGTCATGGCCCTATTGATTTTTAGAATCAACAATATTCTAGGCTTGTGTGCATTGTACTTGTTTGTTCATTAAGATTCACTTTATCTTGTCACTTGAGGCTAAATCTTAGTTTGATAAAGTTTTACGGTCAATTAGAACTTCTTGAACATATTTGAGTGTTTGGGTTATAATTCATTAATATCTAATTCACGCTTATTCATTCCATTCCACATGTTTAGAAACATCGATTATATGCTAGTGTGTAAAGCTTATGTATTTTGTGTCGTGTTTCGTGGTCATTTATACCGAGATATATATGTGCCATATTTTTATAAATATACTTTGCATATATTATACTTGGTATCGTATTTTGAGTCTTTGCGGTTTACTTATGGTCCATGGTTGGCATATGCATGATCATAGTTTGGATTATATGTGCTTGAGTTCCCATATTGCGTGTTTGTTATACTTTACGCCGTTGCATGATTTATTCCCATATCCCTTTGATTACAAATGGTATCTTACGATCACATATTTAGGGGGAGATTTGGCTTGGGGGAATAAATTATTTTAAGTTATCTTGCTTTGTTTATTCCTGAACAAAAATGGGCAGAAATGGTATATTTCATTTGCATGATTAGGACACCAAATGACGAAAATGGTAACGTATTTTTTTCCTATTTGTAACGGATTTTGTCCATTACACATTTGTAATGGACAAAATCCATTATCAATAGCAAAAAAACGTTACAAATATATTAGAATTACATGAAAAAGTCATTAAAAAGAATGTGGGAGAGAACAAATGATTTCCACTCTCCAACTCTCTCCCGTCTCTCTCTATAACTCCCCATACATGCCCCGTCTCTCTAAGTATACCGCCCGCCCTCTTTTAGTCTCTCCATACGATTCACACGGTTTTAATCAGTTATTTTTCTCTCTTTGTTTCTCTCGTTTCTCTCGTTTTTCTCCATAGCTTTCACGATTTCGTTAGGCACAATTGTGGTTATTGGGGATGCAATCAAAAGTTTGAATCCTGGTTGAACACAATTGTGGATGATAAAATTCCTACATATGATAATATTAAAGCCAAAAATAAATAATAAATCAGGAAATAAGATCCAATGTTCAGAAAAAATTAAAAGAATGAAGAGAAAGAGAGTTTTATATTTTTGTATCATGTTTATTATGGCCCATCGTGTGGATTCTAAGTGACAATAATGCGTAGTTAGAAGCAATTTTTTCTGATTTAATGAACTCAAATTTCTGTCTAAATTGACAAGGGAAGGTTTAAGTATCAGAGTATCCCTAAAAAATAGGTTACTAGAGTAGTTGTACGACATAATTATTTTGGTTACAACCATGGTTGGGTTTTGAGCTCTTCAGAGGTAATTTATTAGGCCCGATTTAGATTTTAAAGCTGTATTGGAATAAGTTAAATCTTATAGGTTAAACAAAGGTTGATTCGTTTAAGCGAGTTGTGTATAGATATGATAATGAAGTTGGTTGCTTATATAATAATTGAGGGATGATTCTTATTACTATTACATTTTTTAATTTGGATATTGAATATGATAGAAATTGTGTTTTTCGATGGGGGTCAATTGTTTAATGCCGTGACTTTGTTTTATTGGTTCATTTTGGTGGGTCTGGTAGAGGTTAAATTAGGTCTTTTTGTTTTTTGATCTTTCATTTTGCTCGATTTCCATGTTCCTATATGTCAATGTCTATATATGCATAGGCATCTATATAAATATGTTTAATTGCTCAAATTAAACTTTGTTTCTAGATTAGGAGTTTCACTTTTTATTTTCAAATTGTATAACCATTGTTTACTGCCCTGATTTTATGTTATGACCACTAATAATATCGATTAGTTTGATGCATGTTGTTTTACCAAGAAAATTCTTTCTCTAATATTAATATGTTATACACAGTCCAAAATACTACTTAGGTTTTTAATATTATCTTATGGTAGCTAATGTTAGAGACAAAGTGAAAATTTAAGGTTAATACTTTATGCATGCTAATAGTTATACTGTGTATTATTTTATTAACCAAAGTTGTTGATACATATTTGGTGTTAAAAACATGGGCTTTAGGATAAGTATCCATTTTAGGTTGAGCCGTTACATGGAGGGTCATTTTCTTATCTATGTATCTTAAGTTGATTAATGTTTAGTTTTGCTCAATGCACTTTGTAGACACCCAATCTAATACCCCCTAACTTCTCCTAAGGTCCCTAGCACCTCCCTTCATCATTTCAAACCTAAGTCACACCCCGAGTACTGACCTCAAGGCCATCGGGCACTCCCAGGCTCCGTTTAACCAAAACTCAAAACTCTTCAACTCAAATGATACTAAAAAGGGCACTGAAACCCCTTTCTAATGGTCCGTCCCATGCGCGATTCTGACTTACCATGCGGACGAATGACCCGTTTTCCCTCGAAACTTGATCAAGAGGTCACCGAACGCTCCCAGACTCCATTTCACCAAAGTCAACTCTTCAGCTCAATCGAGACTGAATGAATCTTTGAAGGGAACTGAAACCCCTTTCCAATTGTCCGCCCTGTGCGCGATTCTGACTTACGGTATGGACGAATGATCCGTTTTACTCCGAAAGGTCACCGAACGCTTCCAGGGCCCGGTTGACCAAAGTCAACTCCCCAAACTGAGTCAAACTCTTTAGAATGTCAAAGTACATCTCCTAACCTTTCCAACAGTCTGCCCTGTATGCGATTCTGACTTACCATGCGGATGAACGATCTGTTTGTGTCCGACGATTCCCCGTCCAAAGGACCGATGAACTCTTCCGAGAAATATTTGACCCAAAGTCAACTCTCGGAACCGGGAGCAGTCCAAAAAACTTTTGAAGGTCTCTGAATTTCCTTTCCAATGGTTTGCCCCGTGCGTAATTTGAATCAACGGTTTGCACTCTACGACCGATTTTTCGAAGGAACCTGAAAGAGACTGCCAAACGGCAGGTTCCAACCCCTGCCTATCGGCAATGTGCCTAAACACACCTGCCAATTGGCACGACCAGGGCTATTCCGATCGACAATGCCCTGGGTCTATAAAAAGTAGGGCCTAACCTCATTTCAAGGAGAGGAAGATTAGAGATCCATCACTCTCAGTAAGCTCAGAAAACCCCTCTCGAAGTCAGCGTGATTTCTACATCCAAGTCCCTTTCCAACCTTCACCTTTCATCACCTTTTTCATCAAACTTGGTGAATTAAGTATCCTCCATCATCACTCAAGTGTAAGGTCTGCTCTCCAATATCCAATATTAAGCTCAAGATCTTCAAGAAGGTCCAATTTTCTCCACTCTCTCCTTAAATTCTCCTAAATTCGCATTAGTTTATTTTGTTACTTAATAGTTTTATTCTCTCATCTCACATATCCTAATATACTTTTTATCTAGTATTATTGCACATCTCTTATCTTCATATAAATAAAACCCAAAAAATAAGAAAAAAACGATTTGCTCATAAATTCCAAACAGGAATTCTCACACTTTTCTCACAACTAAAACACTTTTTTACGCACACACACACATATATCAGAGAATTCCCCGATTGGATTTATGGGATAAATCTCACCCCTCGTTTTGCACACGAACTACGTGTACTTTGATGCCTCTATAGGCTACGTAGGCGTCTTGGGGTAAAATCCAAGACTCGAGTCCTTTTCCTACTTTTTTTCTATATTCTTTAAACTTAACTCTCTTAGATTCTATATATTCATATATACGTATATTTATGCTTAGTGGTATATTATTCCATATGTGTTATCATTTCGTTATGATGATCAATGCTAGGATAATCGCGTAAATCCTATTTTTCTAATATTACTTTTAAGAACATTCCTACGGATGATTAACTTTATCTCTTCCATGATACAAGCCGATGATTCCTATCTCCACTACATATACACATGCAGACATATCATGCGGAAATAAAGGAAAATAACAATAACCTTGAGAGACCATAAGGGCGGAATGGGTGCCTAACACCTTCCCATTTCGTAACTTAGCGTCCGAACCCTTGTCGAATCATTTTTGGTTTCGTATGTATCAGTATGCCTTTGGATTATGTCTTTCGGTACGGCTCCCTTTTCTTTTGTCTGTTTTGAGTAAAATATACAGGCGACTCTATCTCTCTACATTTTTAACCTCATCACCGACACCGATCGAAGCGCTCCCGAGAGGGATGCGCGGGACCAAGATCCTCCCGAGAGGGACACCATCCCTCTTCTTCGCCTCTCCCACCACGAGGATCGAAAAGGGGATGGCCACAGTGGCGAATCTGATGGGGAAAACTTCATTTTGAGGGCTAGACTCTATTTACATGGGTGTTTTATTTTCTTATATATCCCCCCATTTGCATGTTCCCCTTTCTATTCATGTGTACCTCATGCTTATACTTCTATTCGCACACTCGTAGAAAATTCTCCATGTACACTTCACACCACGCGCACCTAGGATCACATATATCCCCATGTTGCACCCATCACCCATACTTGGTATACCATTGGTACTCTTACTTTGCTCCCTGTTGGGCATGATCAAGAAAGATACTCTCATAAGATACTAATAAGAGAATCATGCATGATTCACACGATATCACCAAAGAGCATTGTGATTTACCAAATTTTGTTCGATAAATGGAGGGTCACTTTGTGATGGGCGCTAGTCCGACAGGGCGCAGTTAGCCTAAGCGATATGACTCTCACCTTCCATTGGCCAAGTACCTTCGACATATATTGAATGGTTCGCTCGCATCGTACCTCTTGACCAAAGTCATGACGGGAGGAATATTGTAGGAAACTTGTTCACGTACACCGAGTATGTCGAATTCACTCTCACACGTATCGTCCCCCATGAGGTATATAGTAAGGCAATTCACGTACACTCAGGTATATCAAATAGCTTGTCCACACGCACAGATTGCCCTCAAAAGCAAGACGTATATCGTGGAAGCCACGCCAAAGGGGGGCACCCTTTTCGATTCACCCAACCAAACTACATACCCGCGTATAGGTGTCAAGCCTAGGACAAAAAACTCTGCCAAAATTCTGGGTCGTCCTACCACCTAAATTTTTGTGCATTTTTAAAATGGTACCCTGTCCATGAGCCTGGTTACAAGTCCAGCCATAGCTTTTCATATGTTACAAACCCAACTTTTCTAAGCTCGGGTCCCATCCGGCATTTTATTTTTGCATTGAAGAGAATTTAATACAATTGAGAAACATAATAATAATAATAATAATAATAATAATAATAATAATAATAATAATAATAATAATAATAATAATAATAATAATCATCATCATCATGCTGAGACCCGTCTCCAAAACATTCCTCCCTTTATCAAAAATCCCAAAATATTTCTCCCTTCTTCATCAAAAATTCTAAAATATTTCTCTTTTCTTTATCGACAAATATTGTCTTTATATTTCGAAAAAAAATGTTAAAAATAGTTTCCTTCTTTCTTTTCAAAAAATAAATCCCGTTTTACGCCTTCTCAGATCGATCGCACGTCCTTGTCCTGGATCTTTATTGGCTTCGGTCTTCAGTCAAATCACCCCGGAGCTCCATCTGTTACCCTGTTATTTATTCTGAGTCCGGTATCCATCCGCTTTCCATGGAGAACATAGATCAAGTGCCATTTGTGCGGCCAGATCTGACGGAAGTTTTAGTTCAACTCGTGTCCAAGATTGACAACCTTCAAACTGAAGTCCGAGAGATGCAACGAAACCAGATTCCTGTTCCTCAAGAGCCCGAGGCCCTATTCCCTCGTTCTATGGGTCCACCCGAGCCTATCTCAATTCCTGAAAAGTATCAGCACGCTCCATGTGCCCCTCCTGTTAATGGGCCTCCGCCTGCCCAGCTTCCTATGACAAACCTTGCCCAGCCTGGGGCTAACTTGCTTGCGATCGTTGATCCGAAAGAGGAAGAATTGAATAAGGTCAAATAAGATCTCAAGATGCTAACTAAGAAGTTCAACCAAGTTAGAATCTCCAGAAATTACATGGACTACACCCACATGTCTCCTTATCCAAAGACGAGGTTACCCGAGAAGTTTAAGATGTTGAATATCGAGAAATTCGGAGGAAGTGGACCATAAATTGTTCATCTTCGTAGTTACCACCGTTCCATGACTCTCCTAGGGGCTTCTGAAGAAGTGATGGCCCAATTATTTCAGCAAACTTTGAAGGATAGCGCTCTCCGATGGTTTTTATCTCTCGAGGAGTCCAGAATCCGTAGCTGGGAGAATGTAGCCCGTGAATTCATATTGCAGTACAAATATAACGAAGAGATTGAGGTCACCCACCGTGATTTAGAGATGCTCAAACAGAACTCTGGGAATCAGTTAGTAACTTCATAGCCCGATGGAGGGAAAAGGCAACCGCTATGACCAATCGGCCATCCGAGGAAGAACAAGTCAACATAATGAAAAACAACTTCTTACCCCATGTTCGAGAAACCATGGGAGGACAATACTATCCCCACTTCCATGATCTCAGAGAAGCAGTAGTATAAATCGAGGAAGGTCTTGCTAAAACAGAGGTTGAACCAAAGAAAGTGTCCGGACAGTTCACCCCCAGAAAATATGACAAACCTGCCAATGTTGCAGTCTCAACCATCAACAACATCTCTCAACTAACCACTTCGTAGGCACCAGAAAGCCACCCTATCCCAGTTCGAAAGGAATACACCGAGCTCCATGCTCCCCTCTCCAAAGTCTATCAAGCCCTGTTAATCCTAAACCTCATCAAGCCCTTGGATCCCCATCCATTGCCTAATCTACTTCCAAGAAACTTCAAGGCAGATGCCCATTGCGCCTTTCACCAAACCGCTGGTCATACCACCGACTAAGGCTTTCACCTTCAAAACGTAATCCAAGGTCTAATTGAACGCGGTACCATTGCCCCACCAGCCAATCCTAAGCCAAACACTACTCACAACCCACTCCCAAATCATACCAATGCTATCTTCCTAGAAATGAACCCAGAATTTGATCCCTCAACTCAAATCACACCCATACACTCTCCCAAATCTCTCAAAACTTGCCCATAATTCCTCCTACACCCTGTAAGCCTCGTTGATTAGGCACAGTCATTCCTTACCAGAGGATGCATCGTTGTCCGTACCCGTTTTGAAAATGGAGCTGTGGAATTATCAGAAGTGGAATTATCAGAAGTGCATTATTTTGATCATCGAATTGCTTTCTACGATCATTTTTCTAAAAACATATGCATGAGAGTGCCAATTGGCAGGTCCATTTCCCTGCCTATCGGCAGTGTGTATAGGGTCACCTATTAATTTTGCCAATTTTCCCAAATTCCCCATTTTCACATTTATCATATTATTACATTACTATACCTGTTATGTTTGTAATATTTATTAGCTCTTTATCCGACATATATTATCGTTTCACCATAACGATAAATACCACAATAAACGCTTAAAATCTCATTCTATATTGAATATTTTGGGAATATTCCTATGGATGGCCTTACTCTATCTCCTTACATTCACCCCCACACTGATGATGGCCGAAGCGCTCCAAGAGTGCACAAGACCTTTTGTTCATCCCCCTTTATTCTTTCCCCGACCCCCATCCATGGGAGGAAATAGAGAGGAAGGAGAGAGAAAGATGGGAGGGACACCGCGAAAAATCGGGGATGGCCACATTAGTGACTTCAGATTCAAATGGAGTCCATTATCTGATACCAACTTGTGGGGAACTCCGTAACGACAGATGATGTTCTTTCTAATGAACTTGATCGCTTTCTTCTCATTCAAAACCACGTATGATTCAACTTCAACCCATTTGGTAAAATATTCAACGCCGACCAGGATAAACTCGTTCTCATTTGATACTTTGGAGTGATTTTCCTAATGATATCAATGCCAAAAATGGAGAAAAGGACAAGGTTAATCATGATGTATAACTCTGATTTTCTGCAGGTAGATTATGTCAAAATTTATCTTAAAGAGTGCCTTATCGCAAATGATGTACTGAGCAGTAAGCCTACGAAGGATCTCACGGTCTTTCTTATTAGCATCCTAAGGATATCTACCATGCCTACAACAATCCAACTATGTCTAGATCTCATTCTGGTGCGAGGTCAATGTGGTTAGTAGTGAGTGGGTGATACAACAGTGAGAACTTCCTCAAATGAGGTCTCGTTTATAATCATATCAATGATATAAGAAGAGGGTATAAACTCAGGTTCGTCTTATAGGGGTGAACTACATGGTTTGCGCTAGTCTAAGTTGGGTTAGTGGGAATACTGTGCCAGTTGAGGAGTAGTTTTTCATTTTTGACTTTTCACAGCAGAGAAATGTTAGAAAGAGGGGTCAGGTATCCATTTAATTTTAGGGTGGTGATCAGTTTGGAGATGTACATACTTATTTTTATTTGATAAATTCATGAGACATGACTTGCACAATACTATCCAAACTGAACTCTTTTGCAGACACGAACGGATCATCTGACTGTCGGGTCCATTATCAAGCTTCCATGTACATATCACTGATTTTTTCACAATCACATTCTTTGAGATTCATTCCTGGTGGCAGATTTGGTACAAAACCTGATAATTAATTCAAGACTCCTGGCAGCTCCATACTCCCCACTTCTGAAGAGGTTCGTACAGCTATACAAACCCTAATTATGATGGATAAGGCTTGGTATGATGCCCTTTTTGTATGTAAAAGTAAAAAGGGGAAAATCTTGAGGGTTTCAAGTGAACTAGTAGATGCATTAGGTGTTTCGATGGGCTTAATTCTCGTAGAAGGGTCAAAATCTTGATTTTATTCTAAGAGAATGGCGATCATTCCGGTTTGGAGTCCTGGAAGAGGGTTTTAAGTGGTATTGGTCTTTGGATTAACTGGAGGGGAAATTCCCCCTCGTCAATGAGTCTTTTAATCACATTCTTCAAGTGAAAGCACTAGTCGGTGGTGTGCCTGATGATTTGATGGGAGTCACAACAAGCATCATGCTTGAAATTTTGAGGACGTGGGTCCAGTAATGGTCGAGGTTCTAGAGGTTTGATGAGAATTCGAGATAGAAGGGCTTAGTAAACCTTTGATAATTAGGCATGGAGATTGGTGAATTCTCTTTTGACTGTACCGGGATAATTTTGCGTGTCCATGAGGTAGCGGGAGGAGAGATGTTATTAATGATTGAGATAAAGTTCGTCGGCTTATCATACTTTCGAGAGATAAACTGTCCAGTTAGTCTCTTTATCACAAATTCGTCTTTTTGACTGATAACCCCTTCTTTAATATCAACCCAGCCTCCCAGATGGCTATAAAATGGAGGTAATACTTGCTTTTTATGGAGGTATTATATGCGGTAAGAAATTATTTTTCATAATACTCACATATTCTTCCTCAGATGGTTGATTCATCATGGTAGCGGCATTTTCTCTCCCTCGTCTGATAAAACTACTTACTTATTCACCGGGGTTTTGCTTGAGTAGCTCAAGGTCTTGGTAGGTAACCTCTAGCTCCTTGTTGTATTTGTACTGGGTCATGAATTCTCAGGCAACATCCTCCCACTTATGAATTCCGAATTCTTTAAATAATAGGATCCATCGGAGAGCACTTTCTTTGAGAGTTTGTGCTATTATATCTTTAGATGCTCCGAGAAGATCATAACATGGTGATAGCTGCGAAAGTGTATGATGGGAGGTCCGTTGCCTCTGAACTTTTCGATATCTTACATTTTGAACTTCTCTAGCAACCCTGCTTTAGGGTAGGGAAACATATGGGTGTAATCCATGTAATTCCTCAATATCTTGACTTGGTCAAACTTTTTAGACAACAATCTGAGGTATTCCTTTGTGATCAATAGGAATAGGCATTGGTAAATTAGCCCCTGGCTAGGCGAGGTTTGGTATAGAAAATTGGGTTAACGATGACCCGTTAGCAAGTAGGATGTGAGGATCATGTTGGTACTATTCCGGAACCCACATCGATTCTGGATCTTGTGAACCCATAACATGGGGGAAGACAACATCAGTCTCGAGAGGCTCGGTAGTCTAAACCCTATTTTTTTGCATCTCTTGGATCTCTGCTGAGAGATTATCAATCTTAGCACTGAGCTGAGCGAGGACTGCCATCAGGTCTGGTTGAACATTAACATTCTAATATATGTTTTCCATGAAGAGTATTCAAAGGGGTTATTCAAATTTTGTAAAGGTGGTAGAACTTCAAGGCAACTTGATAGAGGATCTGAGCCAATAGGGAGCCATGCCAAAACTAGGGTATGCGATTACATCTGGAAGGGAAAAGGATCTTTATGTTTATTTTAATGACAAAGAATATTTTTGGTATTAAAAAAAGGGGTGGGAGGAATTTTTTTGGTATTTTGAAAAAGGGAGAAAATGTTTTTTATATTTTGAAAAAAGGAGAAAAGAAAATTTATGAGTGTAGTTATTATTATTAGGTTTCACTTGTATTATGTTCTACCTAGGGTGAAAGTGAAATGTCGGGCAAGACTTGAGCTTAGGGATAGTGTACACGATTTGACATGTTTCTAGAGTCACGGATTGGGTCATGTTTAAAAAATGGGCATAATAGCATGAAATTTGGTCGGAAAGATGACTCGAAGTTCTGACAGAGTTTCTCTCTAAAACTGGAAAACTAGGTATGAGTTTCCTAGGACAGATGCCTATTTGAGGTTGATGCATTGTGAGGTTAGTGGAAATATTCCCCCATTTGGCCTGCTTTCCATGACATGCATTTTGCCTATTAGGACAGTCATTCATCGGTACGTGTGGACAATCAATTTGATATACCTGAGTGTACATGAATTGTTTCATGATATACCTCGTGGAGATGATATGTGTGAGAGCGAATTTGATATCCTCGATGTATGCGAATGAATTCCCTTCTATATACCTCCAGTCGTGAGTTCGGTCAAGCGGTACGATGCGAGGGAAACCGTTCGATATACATCTAAGGTACTAGGCAAATGGAAGGTGAAAATCATATTGCTTAGGTTAATCGCACCTCATAGGACTGGCACCCATCACAAAGTAATCCCCTAATATGGGATAAAATTTTGGTGAAAATGTAGTGCTCAAGTGATGTAGTGTGCAAAAATAGAGGAGTCTTAATTACTATTTTATGGAGAGTTTTATGTATGCTAATCGAGGGAAATATTATTACAAAGCATGAGATAGAAAATGGAATATACAGGAATAACATGGGATGAGGGGGGTAAACATGTCATATAATGCTAGAAAGTATGTACGTGAAGCATGGAGAGTAGACAAGGCATGATGGTATATACAAAGTGTAAGGCATGAGAATATACACAAGTGAGTATAAGGTATGTGCAAAGTCAGAGTCATATGAGAATATGTGTAAGTGAGGAAAATATGTGGATATATACAAGCGGGAGTAATGTGTGACGTGTGTGCTAGTGGGACTAAGAGAATTTAGAGTGGCATTAGAATATGTGTAAGTGAGGAAAATATGTGGATATATACAAGCGAGAGTAATGTGTGAAGTGTCTGCTAGTGGGACTAAGCATGGATACCTACAATTAGTGTGCGAACATGTGAGCAAACATGTGGCTATATACAAGTGATAATAATGTGGGAGTGTGTGTTAGTGAGACTAAGCATGGATATCTACTAGTGATATGGAGCATGTGAAAAATGTGAGTAAGTAAAGTGAACATGGTATCTATATACACGTGAATAAAGCATGAAGCATGTGATAGAAAAGGTGGTATATACATGTATTGAGGAAAAAATCATGACAGAAAGAAGGATATAAATGGTCATGATTATATGACCAAGACATATATAAAACATGTAAGTATGAGAGTGAGAAGAATATACAAGTGGAGGCACATACACACACGTAGAACATATAGAAAAAGAGAAAAAAGGAAATAAAGACCATGTGAACTAGAGTCTAGTCCTCTAAAAAAACTAAGTATCCCCAGTAGAGTCACCACTGTGGCCATCTGGGATTTTTTACTCGGGTTCGCCCCCAAAGAGAGAGGGATTTGGAGCATGCGGGGATTAAGGATGGAAGTCCTCTTTCTACCACTTACGTGATCTTCGCGGGTTGCCACAGATATAAATAGGTTGTCACCAAAGGGGGGTGAAAATATAAAAAATGGAGTCGCCGACCTATTTTGCTCAAAACAGGAAAAAAACGTAGCCGTCCCTGAAGAAACAACATCAAAGACAAACGGATGCATACGAAACCAACTAGCTCGAAGGTTCGGTGAGTAAGTTATGGAATGTGAAGGTATTAGGCACCCATTCCACCCTTTCGGTCTCTCATATTCTCATTTTTCTCCAAAACATAATTCATATGTATAATGCATGTGGTGTGAAAATAGGTGAGAAAAAAATTCGGCATTCTCACGTTATGGAAAAGACAGAGATGAGTCATTCTGAGGAGTATAAAGAGAAACAAAATAATCTCAAGGTAGCCGAAATGTGATCAGCGCACCAGATCCTAATCCATTGCGAAGAATGGAATACGCATGCCTCACGGGGACACTAAAAATGTAATAAAGAAACATGAATACGCTATGTGCCATACACTGGATCATAGTCCACTATGAGGAAGTGGATATGCATGTCTAACAGGATTGCAAAGAGCATATAGACTATATATATATATATATATAAAAGTAGAAAACTTATGTATGTCATAAGCTTAGTTGATGATGTCATCAATATGCATTTTTTCCTACAATACCCATTTTATCCCTTACAAATTTGGAGTCCCCCTCTTTTATTACTTCCCAAACTTACACTTTAATTCAAAATTGGGGATATTTTCGTCAAAACGTGTTCATCAATTTGTCCACACTCTCTCATTACCCCCACACAAACCTCTCATTCTCTACTTCCCTCATGTTCTCTCTCATCAGCAACCCCAAGAAAAACCTACCTCAAACATCAACCCTCTCCCCACTACTTAGGCCGTCGCCGCACCTGTCGCTCCTTTCTTCACACAATCGTTCCTGGTACGTAAGTTTCAAATATCAACCCTTGGTTTTGATTGGTTTCTATTTTAGGTTTATTTTTTGATTTAGGGTTTAGTTTCTGATCCAAAATGTATCCACCATGTTTTTAGTCAAGATTTACACCATGGTTTTGATGAAATGCCCATGTCATTTTGGTTTGAAATTAAAGACTTTGAACAATTCCTTTTGTTTTTGAACTTTCTTGCAAATCTGGTATATTTGATTTTTGTACTTTTTTGGATTTTTGAAATGTCGAATTTGGCTTCCAAGGTCAGATCTCTCTTCTTTTTGTGGGTATAGATACATTAATAATTTGGGGGTTTGGTTCATTTTTTTCATGTTTATTGTGTATATATTGTTACTTTATGGAACATGAGATTTTATTTTGGTCCTTTACAAATTTGAATCAATATGAGATACGAAACTAATGCTGGTGAAGGTCTCAGTCAAGAATCCTACAAATACATGTCTCAAAGCTTAGTAAGTTGACTGAATCTAAACTTTTACATTTTCATTTTTGTTTGACATAATATCCAAGTCGGATTTTGAATATGCGTAGGTTGATTTTGGGGGAGAGATATGGATTATTTCATACGAAGCTAATGGTGGTTAGGATTTATAGTTAAATTAGTGGTTTAAAGTTTATGTAATTGTTAGCTTGATTTTTTTCCATTTCATTGTATGATTTATTTACAATCACTAACTTTGTTGTTTGTTCGTTGACAGATGATATGGTAATTTTACTACTATTAATGCATTTTTTCATTGGAAACTATGAAGGTATTCATCTTAGTTTGATGGTGATTGACAACAATATAAATATGGTAGTTGGATGTTTCTATGTGTATCACTCTATATAAGCTCTCAAAACTACTATTGATGCTATCAATTTGTAATTTTCATTATTCAAGGCCCTCTACATTGTTGTTTAGGTTACTGTTTAGCTTGATTGGAGATATGATATTTTTTGAGTTTTTATTTTGAAATATTATTCCTGATGGAGATATGAAGTCTTGCAAGAAATTATGTTTTTTTGTGTGGGAACTAATATTTCACCCTGATTTTTTATGGAAGTATGGTTGTTTCTAATTTAAAATGTCGTTGGATTGCCAAGGTAATACTAACTATGTTGTATAAATCATTATGTGATGTTTTGTATTTGTTACTGATTTGGTTATTTTTGTGGTTGTCTTTTCGGGTTTGTTGTGGTGATATATGACATGGGGTCACAATAGATGCGAGAAGTGTAGTAAAAAGTGTGTCGTAATATATTTGATACCTTACTAACATATTCTCTTCCTTTACCTACATACCCTGCCTCCATGTTGTAAACTTGGATATTACACATCTTCAAATGGTAGTTCAATAGTATAAGCTTCCATTTTAGATTAAATGCCACCATATTGTAAACTTAGTCCTATTTGGGTTGATGAGCTTCAAATGGCTGCTTCACAGAACAATCATCATCAATTTCATAATGGATTTCAGAATTTGGTTCCTTATTTTCTTTGAACTCGAACAACTCTCCATCTAAGAAGAAAAGGCCTTTATTATTTATTCTTGAATGATTCTTGAAAAATAAGCTCCAATAGTGCATTATTTAGTTGATTTCAGCTACTGATCAAATTGTGAATTTCAAATCTTCCCAAATAGAAAGAAAAGAACACTGAGAATCATATGATTTTCTTCCTAACGAGTGTCTGTAAAAATTCCCCAATTGCAAATTACTCTCTGAATTCATTATGTTTCATTTAGTTATTTTTGGTAACACAAACCATTAATCTCATTACATGGAAAAAATCACCATTGAATTACATTTGAATAAGGGTACATAATGGCCTATATTAATGAGCCTTAAAACATGCTTTTGGTTATATAGATTCATATCGAGGAAAACTTTGAATGAGAATCAATGTTTTGTTTGTTAATTTTGTGCATAACTGAATGGATATCTGTCCAACAGAACAAAATAATAAACATAACTGAATTGGTATCTGTTAATATTTTGTTCTCTTTAACATTTTAATACTTTTTTGTGTATTTAAGGTAAAGTTCAATATAATTTTAACTATGTGTCATTTTTTTCGAAAATTTGGTTTCTCTCCAATATCGTAGTTTAGAAAGTATTTAAGTTTTGAGTTGGACTTTGTGGGCATTAGGAATTTTACCATTGGACTTTTAGTTTTGGCGCTTGGGTTTATGTTGCTATTTTGAGATTGTAATTGTTTCCTGTAGAAAACTGGAGAGGATGATGGTGAAGATCAAAGTACTGAGGTTAATGGAGTACAAATTTTCCCCTGGAGTTCAGTTAAGATATCATTCTACTCTTATTGTTCATGTATGTTCATAATACTATTGGGATTTTGTTGATTTTTATATTTTAATTGTAATTTTGTTGACAAAGAAATGGATTGTTGAAAGATCAATGAACAAAAGTAGAGGACGCGATGCCGAAAGAATATTAGGTACATAGGTATTATGTTCATGTATGTGTTTCAACACATTGTACTTAAGTTCACATGAACTGCACACTTCTTCCTGTTTCGTTTAGATTGCTCCTAATATATGTTGTTGACATTTTTCAACAACATTTTGAATGCAAGATAGGTATTTATTTCTGTGTTTTTAAGTGATTGAAAACTTGAAATGGAGTATTGAATATAGAGTTAGATTTATTTTTATTATTGTAACATCTTCTTAGTTATCTTTGAAATGGAGTATTGTATGTAGGGCCGATGTGCGTGGGTGTATTCTTAGTTATTTTTCCATGTTGCCCCTTAGGCTGTTCTCTACAATTGCACAAATTTTTCATGACCCATGAATCACATATTAAATTTCTATTATATTGAGTATTGTTATGGCAGACTAGAACAATTAGAAATTGTGTTTTGGTTATGTTCTTAGGTTTGGTAAAAACAACGGAATCTACTCAATTAATTGCTCATTGCAAGCTTGATATATGATTTTAATTATGTTCTTAGTAATGATAAATGAATTTTTTATTTCTGTTCTTTTTTATATTACTGTACAATCACAATGCTCTGTTTGGCATTTAAATTACTGAGTCAATTGTGTATGTAATGGATTATGTAGTTCAGGTGCTTAATATAGTGCTGGATTGTTGCCTCAGAAGTCGATCGAGAAGTGAAAACGGCAAGGAAACTAAGACGTAGTTGAATCAAAATTTTGTAACCAAGAAATTAAACAAAGTAAGTATGGACTGGTCTCTTTTGTTTCTATTTTGGGTATTTTGTGGTTGTTTTTTCGGGTATATTGGAATGAAATCTTAGATGGTACCATGGTGTTTTTTTGGGTTCTGGTTATTATGCAGTTATGTATTACTACTGTCATCGATGGCTACGACGACGTCTATAATTATTCGATAAAAAAGTCAGGTATAGATCTCATTCAATGATGGTCTTTTAGTTCTTCTTCTTTGCTAACGCAAGTACATGAGTTGCATTTTTATGTTTCTATTTTTGTTTCTCTATGCTTAATCAAATGATGATCTTCTCATAGTTTCTGCTGTTATATTGAAAAAAATAATGTTCTATCGATTCTTATTATGTTTATTAGTGCTCATGGTGCATATGGTTCTATTTTTCCCTTGGCAATGTCGAGGGAAGGGTTTTCTTAATCTTTTTGTGTTTTTACCGACGAGATGGAATTTGGAGTTCCACGACAAGCCTTTTGTAGTAATTAGAGTGCCACGAGACCTCGCAAAATTCATTATTGCTAGGAGCAACACCCACATTTTGGTTATGCAAATTGCATTTTTGCCAGGCCAAAATGCACTTTTTTTTCTTCTAAAAATTGTATCAGCTTCTTTAATGTTTTGTTTTGTTATTGTTATTATCTTGCACTTACTCCTTGCTTTTATTTATTTTTGGGTCATGGAATTACAATGAAACGTGAATAAGACTTGAATGATGTAGGCCCGAAGACACCATCTTGATTGGTGTAGGAGGGAGGGACCTTGCTTCTAATATTTAGATCAAGAAGCCACTTTACCTGTTATGTCAAGTCTCTTATGAAGTTGCTATATTCACACCCAAATCCTAGAAAAATGTTATCTTTTTTCAGAATTTATTATATATATATCGACTTACCCCTTATAGCTAATGTAATATTTAAGATACTCCCTGTTTCCAAAATCATCCCCCCCCCCCCCTCTGAGAAATTACATTAATATATTTGTGCATATAATCTCTGGGGTAAATTTGGTAGCAACTGAAGTCGCTAATTTA
The DNA here is from genome assembly GCA_949130495.1 of Sambucus nigra. NCBI lineage: Eukaryota > Viridiplantae > Streptophyta > Magnoliopsida > Dipsacales > Adoxaceae > Sambucus > Sambucus nigra. The sequence goes on from OX422211.1 coordinate 88,677,052, forward strand.
TCTTCACCATTTGATTCGAGCTGAAATTGCTAATTTATCTGATGATCTACAGATATACGAGCCGTTAGATCTGCTAAATCTCCGTTCCTTATCTAATCCTGACGTATTTTGTGGGGTTAGTGCATTTAAGATCATGCCATCGACATCGGTTATCCTTAATCATACCATATTATTATTCTATATTTGTAGGTTTGCTTTGGTGGGAGAGGTGTTGTACGATCTAGGCTATTCATCCAAATCCTTAATTTTCAACCTCTAAACTATAGTTGATTCATAAGACGGTAGGACGAATTCTGGGTACTTTTGGCATTGATTTTTTCATCAGTTTGGAACTTTAAACCACGTTCAAAGGCTGATGCATATAATGGTGTTATAAATGAGGCCAATAATCTCTAAGATGTGCCCCAACCTCGGCCATCTGAAAATAAGACACCCTGTCTAGCCTGCAAACATTTAGAAGCAATTGCATATTCTTACCTTCTAAGATTTATGTGTTTGTTAATATCAGTACGAAAGCAACAACATCCTTGACAAAGACAAGGTAATGGAATTCATCATCACATGATTCCAATTTATCTCCCTTTTAAAGGACACTACCAGCTCGGGAGATACCTGACTTTCCATAATTTTTGTTCTGTTGTTTTCCAAGAGCTAATATGTTTCTCTTTGTATAATTTTTGTACTTATAGTACTGAATGTCACAATAATTATATGATTGTATTTCCATTGGATATGTTGGCTCCTCATCTATGTTTACTCACCCACATGTTTAAATTTCGTGTATGCATTGATAGAGAGAAAATGAGAAGCTGTGTTGAAGTATATCACAGCTGATATATCTATACACTCAGGGTCTGATACCCAGTTTTTGGATTATAAGCAATACGCTTGTGGCTGATCTATAATACACTCGGGGATGATACAGGTACAATTTATATGATGTGTATGTTTTTACATACTTTTACCCTTTCTTTTAATCCATTTCAATCCAGCAACAGCTTGCTTCTTTAAGCTTTAAAGAAGCTCCTATAATTGGTTCCTTCAATCCGAAGAAGGGTGAAATCATCATTTCTCATTTCATTACAGATAATTCCCAGAATCAAGCAATGTTGTAAACACTCCTCAAGCTGCCATTGAATCTCCAAAAGACAAGTTCGAGGTGTTTTACATCGACTATGGGAACCAAGAAGTGGTTACTTTTAGTCAGTTACGGCCTCTTGACCCTTCTGTGTCAGACTAGGACAATGCCCTACCTGTTAGGAAAGTTGGAGGTGGTAAGCGCTGAACACCAAGTTTTTGTTAGGTGAGAACCCTGCTGGCGGGAGATGAGTTAAAGCTACAAGTACTGGTGTTTTGATGCTAGAGAAATACAATTATAAAAAACATGTTGAAGGTTACAAGTGTTTTTAAATTAAATATGTTTTTTATAATTTTTTTAGCCGTTATACTTGGGGATTCATGCACTGCAGTTCACAAACTAAGACATGGAGTCAAGTAAATATTGGTTAATCATATTTTATGTTTTATTAATATTGGTATGTATAATTACATGTTGTATTATAAATGATATGAGTTGATTTATTACACACTTCCTAATTGCAGTTTCTCTGTTCAGTTTGTAGTTTTTAGTGTTTCCTACCAATGAGAAATAATGTTCAGTTTGTACATTTTAGTGTTTCTTGCATTGCATATCTTTTCCTACCTTGCATATCTTTTACTGATCTATTTATGTTTTTGTTTTGTGATTTGTATAAAAATGTTATATCCAGTGTTTGAAAAGGATTCACATTGACTAGAATAGTCATAGCCTTACAATTGTCCTAATTTAGTTGTAGTTAAACAAAATTGATTTAAATATTTGGTGCTCCCAGCTATCTATATGGAATTATTTAGCTAACATGCTTACCGACATAAATGGGGAGTTTAATTCACATTACTGTGAGTAGTACCTCATTGAGTACGATATAATATGACCCGAGGTTTTAGGAGGACACCTTAAATATTCATCCATATTTTTTAAGTAACATTAGCTACATATATGGTATATATTTTTGGGTAATCTTTTGTTAACTTATTCATCTTTATTTTTCGCTATCACATTAGTTACATATTGGGTGCAATTAGAAGGAAGCGCTAAAGAGTTGTGAAGGAACCAGCACCTGAAAGAGAAACTTTGGAGGATCTTGATCCAAACATTGTTGGTTGTTCAAACTCTGAATCCTCAAAGTGGCAGAACTGAATGACTAAAAGTCTCAATTGATAATCCCCCGAATATCTTAATTTTTAAGGAGGATATATAAAGTTGCATGGTACTTTGGAACTCAGTCAAATTATCATAGGTAACAATATATTTCTTTCTATTTCGTTTATAAAAAAATGATCGAATTCTTATTATTATATTTATAAACTACCTAATTATGTGTTATTGAGTTTAAAAGGGGAGGAACACCAAGGGTTTTGAGTGGGAACATGAAGATAAAGTTTTTGTTCATTGTATGCCTATAAGGAAGGAGTATATTAGATGCATTTTCAATCTAAAACAAATAGAACCCGACAATTATGTTAATTAACGGCTTTAGTTAATGCCAATTTAGTGAAATTAAATTAGTTGCAACTCTAAATGGCTAATGTCAATTTTCCATATATAGAATCTAAATTTGTAAGTTATGTTGAATGTATTAAAAAAGAGATTTTTCAGTCTTGCAATGCTATGTTGAAGGCATTTGCAGCTAGCTATCAGGGGGGATGTGTAACACCCCGTAATTTTGAGGATTTAGTATTTAATTATCTTTGGAAGAAAATAAAAAAATATTTAAATTGGAGCAACTTAAATTTATGATTTCGAGAATTTAATTGAGTGAGAAGAATTATTTTTAATGGACGATTTTAAGTTAAATTGTTCGAATTAATGTGCATCGCATTTTTGAGGTCAAATTTGAAAATGTCAAAAAGTATTTTGGATGACAATTCTGAGTGCGCGGTTGAGTCCGGATGGGTCGAGATAGTCAGAAAAGAGTGCCCGGGGGTAGTAATCGGGTCTCGGGGCATTTTTGGACATAGTCGGGCCCACACGGAGTGATTTCGGCCATTTTAATTAGGCCCGTATGGCCTAAAACGGGATTAGGGGTTTTTAACCTAATTGGGGGGAAAAGTTGAACGGCAGTTAACAAATTCTAAACCTAGGGTTTGAGAGATACACAAAGGAAAGAAATCAAGAGCCAATTGGGGATTTTTGGAGCCAAATTTAGGGACTAATTGGGGTGTTCTTCATCAACACCTCAACTACACCAACAGATCAGACCCTATGAACGATTCCAGGCAAGTGGTTAACTGTTATGATTCGAAATTGGTGATAATCAATTCATATTTTTGTGATGTGTAAACCAAAATCCGTTTTGGGAATAAATGGGTATTCGGGTGAAATCAGTATTTGGAAAATGGTATATCTTGATGAGATTTGGGATGACATTAGTAGGTTTCATGATTCTGTAGTTTAGGGATATGAACCATATGATTAAATCCAGCATGAATGGCTATTTAAATTGAAATCTAAAGTGTTTGGGTGTTTGAAACCCGGGTAAAACCCGAATCTGTAAAACGTTAAGATTTGTGGAAATCGGTAATTAGATTAAGGCTTTAGGTTGAGTAGAACCTGTATTCATATGTTAATATGGTAGATTATGATCGTATATTTTGATGGGAGAAATTAGAAGCTCTAATGGGTTAACAATGGTTGAACAGCAAGCCGGAGAAGAAAGGGACCTGCTCGATCGATCCATCGACCCAAGGGGATCGAAGGTCCCAGAATTTTGGCAATTCGGCTAGTTTTATATATATAAGGGAAATTAATTTAGGATTTAATCCCTACGTTTATTTAGTGATAAATTCATATGTGACACATATTCCTTAGCAATTATAAGGTGGTATAATTGGGTTTAGGAGGGTGATAATTGTATGCCATGAGATGAATAAATTTCAGGAAATAATTTGTGAGTATTGATTTTAGACCGAGGGAAAATGTTCGGGTATTGTAGTTGAGAGGCACTACATTATTAAAGGAATTGAGGTGTAATTTATTAGTTATGGGGCGAAATATAGAATCAGGTATTAACGATGGTACGGGCCAAGTGAGCGAGTCCGGGTATAATGGTTGGGCGACACCAAGTGCTAAATTAATTAATGTGTAAATTAATTAAATTAGAGTCGGACTAGTGACTCGAATTGGTATTAATTAATTAATGTGTAAATTAATTAAATTAGAGTCGGACCATTGGCTCAGATTGGTAATAATTAATTGATGTGTTAATTAATTAAATTAGAGTCGAGCTGTAGACTCGGGAAAGTGATAAATTTATTAGTGTGTTAATTAATTAAATTAGAGTCGGATCGTAGACTCGGGAAGGTAATGAAATTTATTAATGAGAGATTAATTAATTTAGAGTCGGACCAAAGACTCGGGAATATATAAGCTAGTGTTATGGGTTTTAGTACACGGTAAAGCCGGAATTGATATTTTATATACATACGGTGTGGTGATAGTATATGTATATACATGTGTGTACTTTGTGTGTGCTATTAAATATCAGGGACTAGATATTTATTTAAGTTATATACTCTAATGCTATCAAGGGAGGTTGCGCGATGTGGGTGAATTCCCTAGCTTGAGGAGTAGGGTGAGTATATCCCCAGTCACAGCGTCCGGTATATGGGTGAGGGGTTTATATCACTTTCAGGGAAGGAATATGACCACCTCCACTACGTTTATATTTTGGGCCAGGTTGGTGAGAGATTCCCACTTGGGGAACTAGGTTATGTGAGCACACCTAGTGAGATAGCACTTTAGAAGGAATCATCCGGAGAGGGTATACTCGAAGGGATGGATATACATATGATATATGTGTGGATGTTATGGTAGAGGTACGTATATAATGGTAGTAAATATTATAAGCAGGTAATAATACAGTGTGTGGTGTAATTATTTTATATAACTTGTGTCACAGTTATATGATATTATTTAAAGGAAATTAATTAAGTTAATTAGTGAGATAACTTATAACCCATGGATTATTATACTCATGTTGGAGTAGTATGGCAAGGGGAGATTATACCAGGACTTGTTGGACAGGGTAGTACAACTAGGTGGGGTTAATGTAACCGTTAGGTGTGCACAATAGTGGAGGGGTAAGAATGTCCTTAAGAGAGTGCGGCGCTAACTTATATATAAAGTGCATTCATACATTTTAAATTACTGCAGTTAATTCACTTGCTAAATATTTTCAAAATGTTTTGGGTTCTAACCCTTGCTATAAAATTATTTTCAAAACCTTTTAGGTGTCCAGCCACAGGGACGCCAGGATTGATATTCTATTCCAGGGACACAGAGCTGCGGCATATGTGGATGCTAGCAGGAGCTTGGATTAAACGCATCCTTCTTTCATTCCTAGAGTAGGAATCATTTATCAGCTCCAGTTTTAATTAGGGCATGTCACTAAGACTTTCAGTTCAGTTTTCAGATTTAACTTATTCCGGTGTTGAATATTTGTATTGGATTATTTACTTTGGTGACTGATGGTTTATTCGACATGTAGTCATTATTTATTCGGTTGATTTAATTCAGTTGTGTGCATGGATTATATTTATTTTCTCATGTACTGTTTGGTTTAATTAATAAGATAAAAATTGGCACCAGCTTTTGGAATACTAGGTGGTTAGTAAGTTTTAAAAAGGGTTTTCGACAGTGATGCTAAGGATGAACCAATTGGGATTCATGTTTTAATTTGGTATAGGACTGATCACCCGATATTTTATTAGGCGGGGTGTCACAGATCAGAGCATCAGGTTCTAGTGTCCTTAGGATCTGTGCATTTTTCAGGTTTTAGCTTAGCGTCCTTTGATGTAGAGCCTTATCATAGGATTGTTGTATTCTTATACGTATGCGCATTTACGTTCTTCTGCCAATTACTTTATATTTGAGGGTGAACTCATACGTTTTGATTCTCAATTTAGATGTCGCCCAGGATAGAGAGAGAGAGATAGAGAGAGTAGCTAGGGCAGTAGGGAGAGATGAGACTAGGGAGGCTCATCAGGAGCCAGAGTTATCGCAGCAACTGCCAGAGATGATTTCAACTGCACAAGTAACTGAATTAGCAGCACAGGCAGTTCAAGCGACAATGATCACAATGGCAAGGTACTTTCCAAGAGATCAGCCACAGGCGTTAGTGGTACCGAATGTTCAGGTTCACCAGGGGCAGTCAGAGTGGCAGCAAGTACGGGAGGTCTTTCAAAAGGGACACCCACCAGAGTTTCGAGGGGGTTCAGATGTAATGCTAGCGTGTCAGTGGATGAGGGATATCCAGCATCACCTATGCATGGTAGATTGCAATGAGGTGCAAAATCAAATGCTATCCACTTTTAAGTTAGTGGGAGCAGCGCTACAGTAGTGGGAGTCGATCACCACAGTTGAGGAAAAGGATACATTAGCAATTGTAGAGTTTTGGGTGCGGTTCGACCGCAAGTATTTTCCGCCAGCAGTGGAGACCGAAATGAGGAGAAAATTTAGAGAGGTGACTCAGGGGGATCGTTCAGTGGTCGATTACGAGGAAGAATTGACTCGTTTGGCAAATTTTGTACTGGATGAGGTACGCGATGAAGAAAGAAAGAAGTCAAAGTTCATGGATGGATTAGTTTGGAGGATCAGGCAACATTTGATTAATAATCCCGCATTAGTAGCTTATACGGATGTCGTAAATGCAGCACTCCTGCACTGTCAGGAATATTGCTTCCACGTGAGAGGAAGCAAGAGGGGAGGGGAACCCAGTTAGTCGGATAAAGCGGGAGGGAACATTACCAATGGGGTGTCTCAGCAGTAGGCAGGGGGACATCAGGGGTAGGATTCCCGATAGGGGAATCAGGCCAAGCGATTTAGGTCTGGAGGCTATCGATAGGATGGCCAGGACTTTTGACAAGGCCAACAAGGAACGGATTAGTGGCATGGTGAATTTATTTAGAGGTTTTTCATTTTTGGGGAAGCGGGATATGTGAAGAGAGATTTTCCTCAGCGAGGAAGGGGTCAACTACAGGACGAGGTCCTGGATGTACAACCGCTACAACAAGTCATGTGTGCGTTCGGGCAGGGCGAAGCTTCTTAGGAACTCGAGGATCAGCCATTGCAGCTACAGTATGAAGGTAATTATCTTTTTATCCTATGGGCATGGCGTATTTTTTGAGTGACAGTGAGGGTGCCACAATATAAGAATTATTTTCACTAGAGTTTGCGGGTAAGTCGAATTTAGTGGGTGTGCTGGCTATAGCAACCATGTTATTTATTTATATTTCTGTGGGGTAGGGATTTCTTTAGTGTTGACCACGAGAGAGTGGGGGTGTACACAGAGAGAAGGTTTGAATTATACGAGTGGTTACTACTTTCGAGAATAATGGAAGTAGGGTAGATAATTTTTTTTTATCGGCTGATTAGCGATGGATTTGAACTATTGTGAATAGTGGGGGTAAGTTTTGGTGTTCGCGACACCAGGGTATGAATGATTTCTACTAGGTATCACCTGAGAGGGCGTCTAGCCTATATATACGTGTGTGTATATATGTTGTATTGTGTAGTGCGATAGACACATAATGAGGTCTTGTGTTCTCATATTCTATCTCAGTAAGTAGGGGTGTTTACTGAAGTGAATCAGGGTGGTTAGATTTATTTTAGAGCAGGGAGAGATAGCTCGGGGTTTATTTTATGCAAGAACTAGTGATAGTAAGGGCGCAGTAATTTATGTTGTCTTTTGTAGCATAAGGGTAGGCGTGCATGCTTTTGTGTTAAGAGACAAGTATTTTGGGGAACGTGCTATGGACTGAGGGTCTAACGGATCTCAACGATCGACAATGTTAGGTAGTAGTGTATCGGGGGGTTCCTTGTTTGGATTTTCTTTGCGAGACGTCCAACGCATGAAACTTAGCGCAACGCTGGAAGTAAGGAGATGTTTGGTCGTTAGTACATGGGTTAGGTACCCCGGTTATTATTCATAAATGTGATATGACTACGGGTTGGAAGCTATATTACGGGTTATGGCTAGCATAGTCGGGTAACTTACGTGCGGTTAAGCACGGGGATAGGGTGTATGGGCACCCGGGTTAATTTAGGCAACTTTTGTGTGGTCAAGCATGGGTAAGGGTGTGTGGGTGCCCTGGTTAATTAAAATGCATATTTGTGTAATTTATAGTTAGAAGCGGGAGAGATAGATATAGCGAGCTTAGAGTCACATGTCTAGAAAGTTATATTCAAAGCTTGGAGCACTAGGCTCATCTTAATTTCGAGGACGAAATTCCTTTCTAAGGGGTGAAGTATGTAACACCCCATAATTTTGAGGATTTAGTATTTAATTATCTTTGCGAGAAAATAAAAAAATATTTAAATTGCAGAAACTTAAATTTATGATTTGGAGAATTTAAATGAGTGGGAAGAATTATTTTTAATTTGCGACTTTAAGTTAAATTGTTCGAATTAATGTGCGTCGCATTTTTGAGGTCAAATTTGGAAATGTCAAAAAGTATTTCGGATGACAATTTTGAGTGCCCGGTTGAGTCCGGATGGGTCGAGATAGTCAGAAAAGAGTTCCCGGGGGTAGTAATCGGGTCTCGGGGCATTTTTGGACATAGTCGGGCCCACACGGGGTGATTTCGGCCATTTTAATTAGGCCCGTATGGCCTAAAACGGGATTAGGGGTTTTTAACCTAATTGGGGGGAAAAGTTGAATGGCAGTTAACAAATTCTAAACCTAGGGTTTGAGAGAGACACAAAGGAAAGAAATCAAGAGCCAATTGGGGATTTTTGGAGCCAAATTTAGGGACTAATTGGGGTGTTCTTCATCAACACCTCAACTACACCAACAGATCAGACCCTACGAACGATTCCAGGCAAGTGGTTAACTGTTATGATTCGAAATTGGTGATAATCAATTCAAATTTTTGTGATGTGTAAACCAAAATCCGTTTTGGGAATAAATGGGTATTCGGGTGAAATCAGTATTTGGAAAATGGTATATCTTGATGAGATTTGGGATGACATTAGTAGGTTTCATGATTCTGTAGTTTAGGGATATGAACCATATGATTAAATCCAGCATGAATGGCTATTTAAATTGAAATCTAAAGTGTTTGGGTGTTTGAAACCCGGGTAAAACCCGAATCTGTAAAACGTTAAGATTTGTGGAAATCGGTGATTAGATTAAGGCTTTAGGTTGAGTAGAACCTGTTTTCATATGTTAATATGGTAGATTATGATCGGATATTTTGATGGGAGAAATTCGAAGCTCTAATGGGTTAACAATGGCGGAACAGCAAGCCGGAGAAGAAAGGGACCTGCTCGATCGATCGATCAATCGACCTAGAGGGATCGATTAATCGATGGTCTCAGAATTTTGGCAATTCGGTTAGTTTTATATATATAAGGGAAATTAATTTAGGATTTAATCCCTACATTTATTTAGTGATAAATTCATATGTGACACATATTCCTTAGCAATTATAAGGTGATATAACTGGGTTTAGGAGGGTGATAATTGTATGCCATTAGATGAATAAATTTTGGGAAATAATTTGTGAGTATTGATTTTGGACAGAGGGAAAATATTCGGGTATTGTAGTTGAGAGGCACTACATTATTAAAGGAATTGAGGTGTAATTTATTAGTTATGGGGCGAAATATAGAATCGGGTATTAACGATGGTACATACCAAGTGAGCGAGTCCGAGTATAATGGTTGGGCGACACCAAGTGTTAAATTAATTAATGTGTAAATTAATTAAATTAGAGTCGGACCATAGACTCGAATTGGTATTAATTAATTAAATTAGAGTCGGACTATAGGCTCGAATTGGTAATAATTAATTGATGTGTTAATTAATTAAATTAGAGTCGGACTGTAGACTCGGGAAAGTGATAAATTTATTAGTGTGTTAATTAATTAAATTAGAGTCGGATCGTAGACTCGGGAAGGTAATGAAATTTATTAATGAGAGATTAATTAATTTAGAGTCGGACCATAGACTCGGGAATATATAGGCTAGTGTTATGGGTTTTAGTACACGGTTTAGCCGGAATTGATATTTTATATATATACGGTGTGGTGATAGTATATGTATATACATGTGTGTACTTTGTGTGTGCTATTAAATATCAGGGACTAGATATTTATTTAAGTTATATGCTCTAGTGCTATCAAGGGAGGTTGCGCGATGTGGGTGAATCCCCTAGCTTGAGGAGTAGGGTGAGTATATCCCCAGGTCATAGCGTCCGGTATATGGGTGAGGGGTTTATATCAATTTCAGGGAAGGAATATGACCGCCTCCACTACGTTTATATTTTGGGTCAGGTTGGTGAGCGATTCCCACTTAGGGAACTAGGTTATGTGAGCACACCTAGTGAGATAGCACTTTAGAAGGAATCATCAGGAGAGGGTATACTCGAAGGGATGGACATACATATGATATATGTGTGGATGTTATGGTAGAGGTACATATATAATGGTAGTAAATATTATATGCAGGTAATAATACAGTGTGTGATGTAATTATTTTATATAACTTGTGTCACAATTATATGGTATTATTTAAAGGAAATTAATTAAGTTAATTAGAGAGACAACTTATAACCCATGGATTATTATACTCGGGTTAGAGTAGTATGGCAAGAGGAGATTATACCAGGACTAGTTGGACTGGGTAGTACAACTAGGTGGGGTTAAGGTAACCGTTAGGTGTGCACAATAGTGGAGGGGTAAGAATGTCCTCAAGAGAGTGCGAAATTAACTTATATATGAAGCGCATTCATATATTTTAAATTACTGTAGTTAATTCACTTGCTAAATATTTTCAAAATGTTTGGGTTCTAACCCTTGCTATAAAATTATTTTCAAAACCTTTTAGGTGTCCAGCCACAGGGACGCCAGGAATTATATTCTATTCCAGGGACACGGAGTTGCAGCATATGTGGATGCCAGCAAGAGATTGGATTAGACGTATCGTTCTTTCATTCCTAGAGTAGGAATCATTTATCAGCTCCAGTTTTAATTAGAGCATGTCGCCCAGACTTTCAGTTCAGTTTTGAGATTTAATTTATTCCGGTGTTGAATATTTGTGTTGGATTATTTACTTTGGTGACCGATGGTTTATTCGGCATGTAGTCGTTATTTATTCAGTTGATTTAATTCAATTGTGTGAATGGATTATATTTATTTCCGCATGTACTGTTTGGTTTAATTAATAAGATAAAAATTGGCACCATCTTTTGAAATACTAGGTGGTTAGTAAGTTTTAAAAAGGGTTTTCGACAGTGATGCGAAGGATGAACCAACTGGGATTCCTATTTTAATTTGGTATAGGACAGATCACCCGGTATTTTATTAGGCGGAGTGTCACAGATGGTATCAGAATTTGACACCCTCATCAAAGGAACCGTAACTGGGTGGTGGAGATATACCCCACATCCTCAACTCTGTTATCAACAAATCTTCAAAGGAGTAGTTTGTTCCACGCATAATTTGTTTGTTTACGTTAGATGGGGGTTTGTTAATTTGTACTTTTTTCTTTGCTGAGAGGACTATATGTGAAGACAATTGCATTAGTTGCATGTGATGTGAGGAATGTATGGCCCCTTATCCTTTCTTTATCCTGACAATATATACTCCTTAGTGGTAATTTGTTCTGTGACCTGCAATATGGTCGGTCATTAATATAATGATCATTTATGTGCCTAAAAAAAATATATTATTTGTATTCTTTTGAGTATTTTGAATTTTTTGTGTTTTCGTAAAAAACTTCAGTTGGTGGGGAGAACTTGCTGTTGTTAAGTCTTTTATGGCTTTACCACACGATTCATACTTGGGAGAAATGTCATCGTGCCTTCAGGCATGGGCATACCCTAGTATATATATATATACGAGGATAAGTAAAGTGACGAAATAAGAAAATGGGACTCGAATCCCGAAGATGAATCGGGATGCCTATGTAGCTGAAAAACGCATCAAAGGCCACATAGTTTGATAACACGCAAAGGTGATATTTAACTCATGAACCCAAAACTATAATTTCCTTTAGTTCATGGGAAAATTTGTACAAGTGTATAAAGTGTGAAAAGGGGGAGGAAAGTTATAATTTGGGATTTAAAGATTAAACCCTCTTTTTGGCTTTTTTAAAATTTATAACACTATATCTTGTGCATATAAATAATAAAAAAAAAAGATTATTTAGTGTGACAAAGTGAGAATAAAGTAAAAATATGCTAAGAATAAATGAAATGTTATAAGTAACACTAATTAAATGAGCTTCAAAGAAGTGGAGGTAGACCTTCTATGAGACTATACTAATAAATTGAGATAAAGTATGCTAATTTTTATGGTGGTGGAGTAGTGGTGAAATGGTGGTAAAATGGTTGACAAAATATTAGGCTTAGGTGATGTAAGAAAAGTGGAGAGAATGTTTGGAAAATGGTAATTTTTTTAAAGACGCCGAACCGATTTCAAGGTAGAGGCTCCTCTGATCTTCTAAAATGCGGTCCTTTGGAACGAAGTCATGGCCTCCTTAAATAGCAAAATCTAGGGTTAGGGGGTCTACCGATCGACATAATCCCTCCTCAACCTATAATCATACCCCTGGCTTGCTAGCGAAGTAAAGTACACCTATGCCAATTGGCAGAGGGTCTGGGGTACCTATAGGCAGTCCAAAAGGGAATTTTTCAAAAAAATTGGCATAAAATACAAATCTTAAGTCCGAATCGTGTATGGACGGAACCGTTAGAAAGAGTATTCATATCATATGAAAATATAAGAGCCACTCTCAGGTCCAAAAGTTGACCAAGGTCAAACAGGGCTCAGAAGCGCCCACTGACCACTAAGACGGGGTTCTTAGAGTAAAGAGAAAAGTACGCGCGAATCGTAAGGCTAATTCGAGCACGATATGGACCGTTGGAGAGGGTATTCAGAGACCTATGAAAATGCATTATCAAATCTATGTTTTAAGAGTTGATAGAAGTCAAACGGAGCTCAAAAGCACCGGGTGGCCTATAGATTAGGGTTTGGAGAAAAAAGGCAAGTATGCGCGAACCATAAGGCCGATTCGTGCACGGTATTGGCCGTTAGAAAGGGTATTCAAAGCCCTATTAAAGTTCAATGCGATACTATTGAGTTAGAGATGTGATCGAAGTTAAATGGAGCTCGGTAGCACCTGGTGGCCTCTAGTTTAGGGTTTAGCATTGAACCTAGGGTCTAAGGTTGAATGGAATAGTGACAGGGACATAAGGAGGTATTTAAAGGGTACTAGGATGGGGTGTCTACAAAAACAAACAAATACTATCTTTGAAAACTAAACCTAAGGTTACGAATATAATACCTTTGCAGATCTAATGACAATTCTATATGGAGAAAAGTATTTGTTGATGATAAAGTGTTGCCTTTTTTTGGTCCTTATAATATGTGTTTGTGTCCTCCGAAATTCTTGGATTTTCTAGTATATGATCCCACCAAAGATACGTATGTATGTGGGAAACTTTAGAGATAAAAAATCTTGGTTTTGAATGAGATATGGATCTCTCACTGTATAAGCAAGTTTTACAATTGCTCATATGTTATTTTTATTTTTGCATATCCCATTACATAAACACTCCACCTATATGACTTCTTTAGATTTTAAGACAAATTTGAAGACATTTGGAAGATTGAAGAATCGTACGTCTCTACAACTAAAGACGAAATTAGATTTTGGATTGTTAAAATGTTTACTTTATCATTTCAGGAGTTTAGAATTTTTTAAAGAGGTTATTTTTCAAAAAAGGCTCTTGAATTTTATAAAAAAAATCGAAAAAGCGTCGCCTTGTTAGAACGAACTTGCCAAGTCGTTCGAACTAGACTGGCTAATTCATTTGAATGAGATCTGTTTTACTTTGAATGAACCAATTTTTGGCGTACTCTAGAATCTCATTCGAAGGCCCATTCTATACCTATTCGAATGAGAACATGCATGTCATTCGCACGATGTACCATTTCGTTTGAACGACCAGGCGAGATTTTATTTTTTAATTAGCTCTAATCCAAAATTTTCAGTTTATCCTTTTATAAAAAAACCTTTTTATAAATAGGATGCATAGGATTAGACTTCTTAAGAACTCCATTTACTATCTAAAAATACCTTTTTGAGTTCTCTTTGTGATCAAACACTTCTATAATCATTCCAAACCCCCTAGAATCATACAGATCACTTTACAAAATCGAGAAGATAGTTTTTAGATCAAAAACCTTTATGGAGAGAAATCTCTACTACTGACTTGTGGAACCAAGGTTTCACTACTGAAGAAGAAAAGACTAATCGGTGGATACTGATGATAGATCGCCACATGTGGATGGCTCTAGATCAAGTCGTATGTTATTGAAGGTTTTAAAGACTCTGCACATCTCTCTTAGATTGTCCAAGTTTTGTAGGTCGATTATCTGTGAGATCATTCGATAGCGTTGAATATATGCTTTTGCCCTTTTTAGGGATTTTTCCTCATCTCTCGTGTTGATTGCATGCTTGGGTTGATAATTGAAAATTGGAACACATCTTGTATACACAGCTAATTTAATTGAAGATAATATTTGGTAAAAATTGGATTTGTGTGTTTGAACCTAAGATACACATCAATCCATTGAATCACTAGCATGCTCAAATTGGTATCAAAGTTGGTTGCACTAAATTATTGTGTAATCTTTTTTATAATTTTTTTATATCAATATTTTCTAAAATTTGGATTTAATGGATAATCTGTATAATAGAATGCATATTTTTTACGGGTCAAACTAGACCTACTGGAAAACAAGAATAAGGTCTGCTTTAAAAGTAATAGATTAAAGGGTATGTCTTGTATGTGAAAGAGGGTGGACACAACCTACAGTGAATGTCAACAATGTCGAAAGTCTTAAACCCGTCACTTCCTGGACGGAGGATGAATTTAAATGGAGTACTTACAACTCAAGGGCTCAAGTGCTATTTCTGGAGTGCCGCATTATGATGCCACCACGTCTAAAGAATCTTGGGATATCCGCCAACTTACTCACGAGGGTAAAAATGTCTAAGCTTCAAAATTTGACCCCCCAAATTTGAGATCATCACCATGAATGAGTCTAACACTTTTGATGAGTTTTATGCGTTTGTCAAAAATAGTAAATCCTAGTTTTAATTTGGGTGAGAAAATTCCTGAGACGAGAGTTATTAAGAAAATTTTAAGATCCTTGCCAGTCCGTTTTATCCCTTTAGTCACTGTTTTGAATTCACTGGGAATATTAGATACTCTTAGGTTAGAAGAACTCGTAGGAGACCTTCAAACGTATGAGATAGATATGTTTCCTAAAACTGTTAAGAAAAAGAAAAGAGGGATTGCTTTAAAATGTAAGTCTAAAAAGAAAAAGGAGAAAGTCTGTGATTCTCAGTTTAAATTTGATTTTATGATGGATGATTTATCCCTTTTTGCGAAAAATTTCAAAAAAATTCTCAAATTTAACAAAAAAAATTCATCCAAAGAATTTTTTTTTGAGAAAAATAAAAATTAGAATGAGGGCGAGAAGGTTTGTGAGAA
Source organism: Sambucus nigra (assembly GCA_949130495.1). Classification (NCBI taxonomy): domain Eukaryota; kingdom Viridiplantae; phylum Streptophyta; class Magnoliopsida; order Dipsacales; family Adoxaceae; genus Sambucus; species Sambucus nigra. Next base: position 88,692,658 of record OX422211.1, read on the forward strand.
AGATGAGATAAGATGCTATGAATGTCTGGGAAAAGGTCATAAGTCACATGAGTGTCCCATTAGGCTTAAGAGACATGGCAAGAAAGTTGCACATAAGGCCACTCTTAGCCATAATGACGTCGAGTCGATTGATTTCGGGAATGAATCACCACATGAACCTAACTTCACTGTGTTTATGGCTAGTCACATGAGTAATTCTAGTTTGTCCCATCATGAATATGAGATTTATTTATGTGAAAGCCTCAACGATGTTTCTAACCATTGTGGAGAGAGTGAAAATGAGGATGAGAATTTGAGTAAGGGAGAAGATGGAATCCAAAAAGCGTTTAGTGATCTTTACACCGAGACTTTAAAAATAAAAAGGATTAATAAACATTTGTCTCTGAGGTTTTAGATTTAGCGAAGGAGGTGAAATTATTTAGAGAGTGTGAGGCGTAGGTGATTCAGCTCGAGAAGGTAAAAATTTCTATGTGTGAACAGTTGACTGTTTTAGGTAGGGAGAAGAACGATTTGACCAACACTGTGTCTAGTCTTATGAGAGATGTTCAATCTTCATTAGAGACTCGTGAAAAAGTTAAAGATCATGAATCCCAACTCATGAGTGATCTCGAACGTGTTCGGGAGGTCTAGGTCACTTTAGAGGATACGTATAAGAAGGTTGGAAAGATATTCCTCGATCCTGTGTTAGGTAATGTTGAGAAGCAAGGAATAACTTATGACGATGCATCCACTTCCAAAGCCACACTCGAGTTGGTTCTCGAGTTTGTGATGGATCCTTATGACCTGGTGGTCCTACACGTTTTGAGAAAGGTAGACCCAAGCTTGTTTATGTTTGTTCCCATTGCAAACAAAGAGATCACCTTAGAGAATTTTATTTTAAGCAAGGGAGAGTTTCTCATAGTTAAGTTCCCGCACCCACTCCCACATGTGTTACTCCATATTATCCTACACATCATCATAGACATTTTGAGAGCTTTCGAGAATAAGTAGAGTATTTAGTTAAGACTTCACAAAATTGACGGAGGAATTTCTTAGGATGTCATCTCCTTTTGAGAACTCCTCTGGGCCTAATGATTGGAGTTGGTACTTTATCTAGTGTAGGATGATTACCATGTTCATATCTTATATCCCCATTACTAAATTGTATTATTATTGTATTTATTTATTATTTCATTTTGATATTTTTAGAAAATTCCAAAAAGAGTTTTGTTTTTCTAGAAAAAGTTTGAAAAATTCAAAAACATTTTTGATTTTTTTTAAAGAAATTAAAAAAGTGAAAAAGATTTAATTTTTGATAAAGACAAAAAGAGTTCTGTATTTTCTTTTATCATCGTATATGGATGATCATTTAAGATATTCGGATCAACCCATAATTTGATCCATTCACATGACTTTTTCATAGTGTTTTGAAACATGACTTCATTTCAATACTGTGTGGATTAATTACGTTGATCTTTGATGACTACTTTCTACATGCACCTTTATTGCACACGTGCATGAGATTTATGAACATTGTGCTTACTTGTCATTTGTCGAATACGATGTTCTCATCTCAATTATTCTTAATAACAACTCAAATGTGAAAAGAGATAAGTTGTGCATGTAAGAGCCATAGCCCATAATTCCTCTATTTTTCTTGAAAATATTGTTATATGTTAAGCAATGCAAAGGGGCTACGAAAGATAAAAATGTTATTTTCAATAAAAGTCATCATTTGCATAAAAGAGCCTAATAAGATTAGAGGCAAATAAAAACAGAATTGTCAGGCCAAAATTTTTAGATTCATTGATGCTTGTCTACACAAAACCATTAATTTCTTAAAAAATTGAGAGTAAATTCATAATATATGAGAGTTTTTCGATAGTTAAATTTGAAGATCAATGGGTTTGCACAACGAAATTTCTTGGAAAACATTAAATAGTTTGGCATTACTGGTGTGAGAATCATTCATGTTCATGACATGTTGATTAAGATGAGTTGATTTCGTATGAGCTCACAATCTTTACACCTAAGGAAAACTTTGAGTTCTTTCTTTACAATTGCACATTTGTTATGAATGTTTATCTTGATTTTCCTATGGAAAATATTCACACAGTTTCATTTTTCATTCACGATTCGAATATTTTAGTGTTATTCCATGGTTTGTTATATTTGTACACTTTATACTATATACTTGGAAAAATGAAAATTTTCAAAAATAATTAATTGAAAGGTTGTCGTTTGAGATTATAATTACTTGTCCATTATTGATTACTCTTGTGATTATATCTATCTTCTTTATGTGATGCTTTATTTTTCATGACTAGATTCTACTCCTTTGTCTATTATAGACAAAAAGGGGGAGAACAAATCGAGGGGGAAGTTTTTTCTATTAAAAATCGTATGTGTCGAGGTATTTAGTTTGTCTCATGCGTATAGGACGTTCCGCTAGATGATGATCTTTTGGACCCACATAAAATGAAGACAAGGCTACCCAAAAGGGAAGATCCATTCCATTTGAAGACTTGCGCAAAATTTACATTTCGTTTCTTGATTTGGGAGGGAAGTTATTGTTAGTCTTTAGGATACAATTTGGCATCAGTTTATGTTTTGTACCGGAATAGCCAAAGGGGGAGATTTGTAAGAGAAAGTTTTATTATTGCTCATGTTTTATTTTTATTTTTATTTTGGCATACCCCGTTACACAAACACTACACCTACATGACTTCTCTGGATTCGAAGACAAAGTTAAAGATATTTAAAGAGGTTATTTTTTAAAAAAGTCTCTCGAATTTTTTAAAGTTTTTTTTTGGAAAAGGCCGCCTCGTTAGAACGAACTTCCCAAGTCTTTCAAACGAGACTGGGTAATTCATTCAAATGAGATCCATTTTACTTCAAACGAACCAATTTTGGACATCCTCTAGAATCTCGTTCGAAGACTTGTTCGATAGGAGTTCGAACAAGAACAGGCATGTCGTTCGAATGAGGTACCATTTCGTTCGAACGACCGGGCGAGATTTTGTTTTTTAATTAGTTCTAATCCAAATCTTTCATGTTTATCTTTTTATAACAAACCATATTATAAAATAGGGTGCACGGGATTAGACTTATTAAGAACTCCATTTACCATCTAAAAACAACTTTTTGAGTTCTCTTTGTGATGAAACACTTCTATAATCATTCCAAATCCCCTGGAATCATAAAGATCACTTTCCTAAATCAAGAAGAAGGTTTCTAGATCAAAAAACTTTGGGGAGAGAAATTTCTATTGCTGACTTGTGGAAGCGAGGTTTCACTATTGTAGAAAAAAATGCTGATCGGTGGATATCGAGGGTAGATCGCTACTTGTGGACAACTTTAGATCGAGTCGTATTCTATTAAAGGATTTTAAGGCTCTGTGCATCTCACTTAGACTGTCTAAGTTTTTTAAGTCGATTGTTTGTCAAATCATTTGTTAGTGCTGAATATATGGTTTTTCCCTTTTTAGTCATTTTTCCTCATCTCTTGTACTAATTGAATGCTTGGGTTGATAATTGAAAAGTGGAACACATCTTGTATACACACCTAATGTAATCGAAGATACAATTTTATGATAATTGGATTTATGTGTGGGAACCTAATATATAAATCAATCTATTTAATCACTTTCATTCTCACTCACTATGAGCCTCTTCACAAAAATGTGAATAGTGTTTTCTCTTCCCTTTTCTAACCCTTGATAATGAATATGCAACTTAAAACTCGAGAGTACACTAATATAAATTAATATAAGTTGTAGGCTGGGGATAAATGGGCTTCCGAAGATTTTGGGCCTAAATACTTGGGAATATGGACTATACTAGGGACCCAAGATAAATGATTAAATTGGATTCCAAATAAATACTCAAAAATTCCAAATTAAAATCCCGTAATTAATTTCCTTTCTTTATTTAATTATAATTAATTCCACTAAATAATTATAATTATTGTGGCGTTATGGGCCCCGAGCGGTGGTGTGCCCGGGGAAACAGAGCTTGTTCGTTACATTGAGCGCGTGAGTGATTAACTCTCAATCTGCCATTCCCCCCCGAGATCAAATTATCGATCCGATGGACTCGAATGACTTTCCCCTTGGAAGCTTTTTGATGCTATACCTAGTTTTTAGTGCACGCCCCTGCTTTTTTTCCTAGGCCTAATTGTGTTTCGTGCGAGGGGTTTGTCGGTGGTTCTGAATCGCCAGTTTGTTTTATATACAACAAATAAAAGGTTCGGGTTAGCCTTTTGGGATAATCCTAAGGTAGGTTTAGATTTGCGATTAGTCATAGATTCTTGTTGTGGTGTTTTAGAACCGAGTAATGAGTGAGTACGGTGTTAGGCAACCAATTTTTCTATATGCTTCCTTAATTATATTCTTATTATCGCTATTAACATTATTTGATTACTTTTTAATTTATTTTAGAACTAGTTTAGATACTTAGGTTAAGAATCTCTTAAAACGTAGATAGGTGATTAGGTAGGAAAAAAACATGAGCGAGTGGTGTAGGACCATCACTCAAATTCGGTATGGGTTCAAAATAGCGCTTGTGCATGACTTTGTATTTGTATAACGAATGGTCGTTATTATATGAATAAATGTGCAAGAGAGCTCAGATTGTGTAACAGGTGGTCATTACTGTTATGTGTATGCGCGCAAGAAATCGCGGATTGAGATAGTCGGATATCTCGTTTGCACTATCTCAGAGGGTTGATATATGGGAGCATCTCCGTGGGGATAATACGTCAATATACATATTGTAGAGGATTGTGCTCACGAGAAGGACTTGGTATTGCACCTACGTACTCGTGTAACCATGATATCAAAGCCTATGTAGTTAGATTATTTAATTCATGTGTTCCAATGTGATGTGTGTGCAAGTGTAGGGATTGTCTTGAGAGGGAAAGAAGGTATATATAGGATAGAGGGTAGATTCAGTGGAGGTTCAGAATGGGAATGGTCCCTAAGATCATCGATATTTGCATATCATGTTATGATCATCAGGTGATCACTAGAAGTAAGGTATTGCCCTTCGGGCTAGTTTAGAGGTGTAGAAAAAAAATGGGTTAGAGTAGAGATCAAGGCATACATAAGAAATAATACACTGAGAGGTTTCTTATGAGGCTTGAGCTTCACGAGTTTGTCTCGATATATTGCCTACGGACCCACGAGTACTTGGGGATCAAAGCTAATGCAGTTACAACAAATGGGACATATTTATAGGGGTAGGCAACGAGGTACCAGGTATAAATATACAATATTACAGTATTTATCCTTAATATAGAATTTCCGTTATGTAAGATTAATATATTTATATGTTAAAAATACAATAATCAAAGGTTGATATAAAAAGACATATTCAGGGTTGCCACCGCAGATATGGGATTTTTTCGCTTAGAGAAGCGGTAGGAGTAGTCCAATTTTAGACTTTGGATTATGCAAAGTTTCGGCATGACTCGACTATTTGACATTTTCCTAAGAACGATTTTGAAAAGTATTTTTCATGTTTTTATTTAGTCATTATGTCAATTGATTATCATTTACTTAACATATAATCATGTAAATTCAATTAACAGAGGTGTTGGGTTGGAAACCAAGCTTTAAAATATAAATATTATGACGTGCATACCCGGTCCCCTAAATGGGGGCCAATTTAAAAGAGATAAACAGGTATTGACAGTTTTCCACAATATATATGGGGTATTTGACCAAAGATTCGGGTAGAGTTTCCTTATCCTTGTAGTGTGAATTGATTTTTTTTCCAGGGGAGTGTTCCCACTTGAGGTGACTGATTGGACAGAACTTTGTTTAGTCAGCCAGAGCTTCGTTTAAAAACATCGACTTTTCTAAAACGTGCACAGATGTTTGCCTTTGTTTGTCTAGGAGGAAGCGACTTTTCATAAGTACGAACTTTACTCTAGGGAAGCGACTTCCCGTAAGTACGAACTTTTCTCGGGTAAAAGTGAATTTTTAGAAGTACGAACTTCTTCAAAACTTTTAAGAATGACCTCGAGTATCTCGGGCTCTCGTGATTGAATAAAGTTAAAAAAAATGGAATCAATGTTGGGTTTGGGGGTCTTTATAAATACAAGGGAGGTTATGGATTACTTTTTTGACCTCTGAAATATGTGTGCATGAGTTATGAAGTTCACAATTGTTTCAACGGTTACACTCGCACTTTAGGTAGACTATCAATTATGCAAGGTATGAGCCTTACATGGAATATGAACACCTTAATCATGAGACTGTTAACAACTGAATATACTTCTATTTCTTCCAGAAACTACAAGGATAACATTATTTTCAAATGGGTGAGATAATAATCCGCAAAATAATTAACTAGTGAGATATTTATAAATGTGATAAACTAGTTATCAAAGTGATGAACTAATTAAACTAATTAATAAAGCAAAAATTAATTTTATCTAATTATCAATGTAATAAACTAATTAATAAAATAATGAAACTAATTAATAAATCATTTAAAATAATTAACTAATATAGTTAAGCAGTTAAACTAATTAACTAATTAGTAACAATTAAACTAATAAAATAATTAACTAATTAAATAAAGCAATTAAAATAATTAACTATTTAATAAAGTCATTAAACTAATTTATAATAATTAACTAATTAAACTAAGAATATAATCAAAGTTTCTAGAGAAAAAGAGGAGGTGAATTGGTGCCTTTTAAGGTTGATGGTGTATCGTATTTAGAGGGGTTGATCCGTCGCCTTTGATCGATTGGTCTTCTGTGGAAATTAACCGATCGGGCATTCATAGTGAAACATGTACGGTGGAAACCGATTGGTTAAAAGGATGTTGGCACCTTAAACCGATCGGTTAGAGGGAGGTCAACTCATTTGATCGATCAGTTAAAGGGTGGTATGGCCCTTTAATCGATTCGCTAAAGGGTGGTATGACCCTTTAACTGATTGGTTAAAGGGTGATCTGGCCTTTATCGGATTGGTAGTTCTGCATTATTTTCATAACTTTTTACTCGTAACTCTGCTTAATGCGTGGTTTTCATCGTTGGAAAGATAATTAAAATCTCTACTTGTTTGTGGTTCCCAACTTACCCAATCATGAAATTTGGTAGGGCCAAAATACTCCTAAAGTTGCACGTAGTGTGAATTTCTTTAGTCAAAGGACCCTAGGGTTTTGATGCAAGCTTTGATTGGAGCATGTCCTTCACCATTTGAAGTATATTCCAAATATATACAACTTTTGTGCTAACCACCTTCCCAAATTGTAAAGTTTTGTCGGTCCAAAATGTCCATAAAGTGATATTTACTGTAGATTATCTCAATCGGGATTACCATTGGCTTCGAACTTTGAAGTGAAACACAAACAGGCATAAGGGAGATTTGATAAAATGTGTTTGGACATGTAGGGTACGTATTACACCTTTTTAAGTCCATGATGATCCAAACTTTGCATATTTATAAGAGTGCCCTTATCATCACGAGAGGTCTAGGGTTTCCCTATCACCGAAGTCGGGATTTTTTAGGCCAATGGGCCATGAAAATGATGCTCCATTAAAGATCAAGTTGACATATGACTCACATTATGATTGAAAATCGAGGTTTCTATAAAGGTGAACTACTAAGAGGGTGGCATGCGGACAATCTTTGTCAAAATTTGGTGACCACAACCATCCTTAATGGTGTAAGGATTCAGATGATTTATCCAAGTAGATAAATATATGATCGATACCCCAAAAGTTCTTCTTAGAGGTTGTGTGAGAACCTAAATATGTGGTGAGAGATTGAGGATGGGTGTCCGATGTTATACTGAGGCTCATAAGGTCTCTGTTGAGGTCTCATGGAGACCAATTACAAGTCAGAACCTGAAGATGCGGTGTAGGCCTGAAGATGGTTGCTCAATGTTGCGTAAGAGATGGGAACATTATTTGAGGATTACCTCATGATCTATTAATGTTATTGGTAAGCAAGGATCGAAGGTAGCTTAAGTATGAACATGCGTTTACCCAAACTCAGGGAGGGAGAAATCTCTGGGGGCTTTCTAGTTGTCTCATATTAGTAATCCTTCCTGGTTAGTGGGAACCGAGGATAGGGAGATTAACTGTGAACATACCGTAACCCAAACTCTGGGAGGGAAAAATATTCGGGGGGTTTATGGTCACCTCACGACTAGTTATCCTTCATGTTTAGTGGGAAACGAGGGTAGGTAGATTAAGTGTGAACACGCGGTAACCCAAACTCTAGGAGGGATAAAGTTTTGGGACTATTTATCCTTCCTAGTTAGTGGGAAACGAGGGTAGAGAGATTAAGTGTGAACATACAGTAACCCAAACTCCGAGAGGGAGAAAGCTCTGGGGGCCTTCTATTAACCTCATAATTAGTTATTCATCCTATTTGGCAAGAGCCGAAGACAGGGAGATTAAGTGTGAACATAAGGTGGGTTCTGCTCACTTTACAACCTGTTATCCTTCCTGGTTAGCGATAATTGAGGGTAGGGAGATTAAAGGGATAAACACTTATTTTATCCTATATAACGAGTCATTTTTGGGCTTAAAGGGATAAACACTTATTTTCTCCTATATAAGACACGGGAGATTGGGAGAAAATAAAGAAAAAGAGAGAAAGAAGAAGAAAGAAAGGAAGAAGGGAGAAAGAAGAGAGAAAAAGGATTTTCGGGCCAAACTCCATCGGATTCAACTCGGGGTCATTGGATTTTATCCTCCAGGCAAGTGTTTACTTGCTTTATTTGATTTTGAGCATAAATCTCATATCATAATTGGTAATAACAAACCCTAAAGATTTTGGGTTGGATTTTCGTGGGTTAAACGGGATTTTCGAAAGTTTAACGGTTGAAAACAGGAAAATGTCAAATTCGGGAAACTTAGGAATTTCCTGAAACCGTTTGTTGGTTTTGGGTTCTTGGATGTTTAGAACCCTTTTTATATGTGTATATGTCATTGATTGAAGTTGGAGGACGTTGGGGGATGAGATAAAAGCTTGGGAGAAGCTTTAATGGTTGAAACAGCTTCTTAGAAAAGAAGTTGTCCGAACCCATCGATCGATCGAGGGCCGAGGATCGATCGATCGAGGGCCAAGGGTCGATCGATCGACCCTTCAGGAATTTTGGCAATTTTGCCTAGGTTTAGATATATGGGATAAATCCCCAAATTAAGGATTCCTAGCCTATTTAATTGAGGAAATAAATATACTTAACTAAGGGAAATATATTTATCTAATTGAGGAAATTTATGGGGGTTACGAGAGTATCTTAAGTGTTCGACACTAGAAATTATATTTTCGAGGAAAATAGATAAAGTGAGAAATTAAAGAGTTGGGGTTTATCCAAAAATAGAGTGGGGACCTCTAAATTATTAATTGGGCAAAAATGTAGTCCTTGGGTTCTTGGAAATGGAATCGACGGCTTATCTAAATTAAGGATGTTTGATGACAAATATTTTTGGGATAATTTTGGTGGGCCTTTAGGCCTAAATATTATGCGCGTAGAAAACATAATTATAACGATTGTGGTTGAGTACATCCTACGAGACTATTAGGATAAATTTGGGAAGATGTGTATTTACTTAGTGTGAATTGGTATAGTGGGAGAAATTATACAAATCCGTAAGTGTGAATAAGGTACAAGTTATTTATCAAGTGAGGGAATACTTTTGAGTTTAGTATCGTGAGTGTGCGAATACTCGAATATTATTAATTATGAGAATCTTTGTGATTATTGGTCATCGCTATATGTGATTGGCAATTATGGCCATTTATATGTATATTTGAGGAACAATGTGGAATATGTATATACTATGTGAGTAAAGGATATATATTATATGATACGGATATGTATATATATCTATGTGTGGATGGTATATATATATATATATATATATATATATATATATGAAGCATACCCCCTCTAATCCATTCATGGGAAGTTGCCCGATGTGGGTGAGGCCCATGGCTTGAGGAGAAGGGTGAGTATAGTCCCGAGGTCATAGCGTCCATTTTTATATTGTGTGATTTTTATTAGGGGTGAGACGGGGTGGGTATGTTTCGTCTCACTTTCGCGGAGGAACTATGGCCGCTTCCCATGCGTTGTGGTTTGGTTTTGACGATGAAGTAGGTGATATTTAGTCCTACCGGTGGTCCCCAGGATGGTATGTGAGTGATGCCCTGGAAGATGATAGCATTGAGAGACCGCATCCTCGAGTTATAGCTCGTTGGTATGGTTAGTGTACTTGTGTGTATAGTACATTACTTGTGTATGAGAACAAGATATTATATCTCTATGAGAGAAAAGACATAAATGGAATATGAAATGAAAAAGGATTAATTCTCATTCGGGGAGATTATATCCGGAAGTGTAATATGATGTGCATATAAAAGTGAGTATGATAATATATATAATTATATGAGTATATATGTATGTTGTGTACTGAGGGTCTAATGTATCTCGACGATCGACCTTGCCAAGTAGTAGTGTATCGCGGGGTTCCTTATTTGGATTTCGCTTTGCGAGACACCCCACGCACGAATATGGCTTAGTATTGAGACTGGGGAGAAGTTTAACCCTTAGTGCTCTAGTTTTGGATTTTTTTATATGAGAATATATGTATGTTGTGTATTAGGGTCTAATGGATCTCGACGATTGACCTTGCCAAGTAGTAGTGTATCGGGGGGGTTCCTTGTTTAGATTTCGCTTTGCGAGACACCCCACACACAAACATGGCTTAGTGTTGAGACTGGGGTGAAGTTTAACCCTTAGTGCTCTAGTTTTAGGTTTTCTTATATGAGTTCATATATATATATATATATATATATATATATATATATATATATATATATGTTATGAACTGAGGGTCTAATGGATCTCGACGATCGACCTTGCCAAGTAGTAGTGTATTGGGGATGGTTCCTTGTTTGGATTTCGCTTTGCGAGACACCCCACGCACGAACATGGAATAGCATTGAGACTGGGGAGAAGTTTAGCCCTTAGTACTTGGTTTGCTTAGGACTTTAGAGTTTGCGGGTGGGGAATTAGTTAGGCAGTGTAGCTTGATTAGGATGTATAGAGGTATGCGCTAGGTGTGCACTATTAGAAGAGAGGTGAGGGGTATCTCATGGGAGTGTGATACCACTTTGAATATGAGATAAGACATATTTTAAAAAAATAAAGCATTTATACACTTGCTAAATATTTTCACAACTCGGGCTCTGACCCATTTCTATATTTTTCCTCTCCTGCAATATATTATATATATAGGTGTCCAGACACAGGGACGCCTGGATGATGATCCTTTCGAGTCAGACGTCAGCAGCTGTGGATGCATGCAGGTTTGATTTATATGTTTCTATTCTTGCGATCTAGATAGGAAGCATTGTAGTTACTCTCGGGCCGAAAGATCAATTGTATTTATTTATTCTTTCAATACCTTTTAGTGCGGCATTCGATTTGGTTGTATTATATTTGAACCGAGTGTTCGGTTAATTTATCTCTTTCCATTTTCATTTATATAAACAGTGTGAATGTTTTAATTGTATAGTTCATTTAAAAAGACTAGTTAAATAAATTTTGACGCCAGCCTAATAGGTTATTAGTCATTGATTTGGTTTTCGACAGTGATGCTGAGAATGATCCATATGCGACTCTTGTTTTAATTTGATATAGGAGTGATCGCCCAGAATTTTATTAGGTGAGGTGTCATAGTTTTCTCCGGTGGTGTCTGAGTCTTATGTTGAGTGCTGAAGGTATTAAAGATTTTATTTGTTTCGGTTGAGTGTGAGTGTTGGATATGTATGATCGGAGGAGTGTGAGGCTTTACAGTGGGTTGTTTGGGCGGTGTCTAAAGCTTAATTGGGGTGCTTAGTGTAGTGAGTTTTTTTTTTGCTCGGATGGGGTCCATGAATTTAGAGAGATATGCCTCGAGCGTCTGAGGATTTGGTTAGGATTTTTCTCAGGTGGATTTCGAGGCCCTGGAGAGGTGCTCGGTGTGAGGCTTCATTTTAGTAAGAGGCAATGGACGCCTATTATAGGGATGTAGACAATAAATTATTGATGCATATTCGATATATTTATGGGGTAAGGTGGTGTATTTTATACAAAGGGTATGTACAGGGTGGTTGCTCTTTTAGGAGGCAAATGGGCTTCTAAGGTAATGGCAGATTTTGGAACGGTCCATGAGATGATTTATCTTTGAGAGTTTTAAATTTTTTTCCATTTTTGTATTGGGTGTCATCGATCACTTTTTTAAACACAAAGAGTACCCATGTGATGTGGAATCGACACAAAGTTATTATTTTTTGGTTGAAATCATGGGTGAAGAGGTTGAATGGTTACCTGAAAATGGAGGATAACTTTAAAGATCTTTATAGACTCTTACATTAAAGGAAATTTTCAAAAATATTTTCTTATTATCATTCTCTGACGTGAAATTATTCCTTGGGATTTGATGATTCCGGGATGGTGGATTTGATCACAGGGTTTGACTTTGGTTCAACGGGATTTGAAAAAATGAGGGATATATTTTATGGTGTGATCGAGAATCTGAGTGGACTACATACATATCCATTAAAGGGATTTAGGTCAAATGTAGTTCCAAGAGTGTGGTGGCTTATACTGAATATTCTCCGAATGATAGTAGTGTATGATTTTTTGGGTCTTGTCTTAAGGGCAAGGCTTATTTTATAATGGAAAGTTGAGAGGATGGGAACGTTCTTTCTCTCCAGGCCCCGTAAGTTCTGTTTCGAGTGCACCGATTATTGTGTCACATTTTAAATAATGATAAATTATGTATTCATAACACTTTAGAATGGACTTTATTACTTCGCGTCATTCATTAGACCATGTCACATATTTCTCAATTAATACACAACGACCATGTTTCTTTAGGAAATCAAGTTAGGGTTTTTATTTAGTGTTTGACCCGCCCGAAGTGATATCTTGGGTTGCCTATGTATCTTTGATTCAAAGACAACAACGTCTATGTATATGAATGTCTGCGATAATAATATAACAAAGAGTTGGGTCTATGTAGTTCTATTGAATGAAAAAGTTAGGGGCCCAAAGTTTTTAGCTAACTTCAAATGAGTTATTAGGGCTCAAGTGGGATTTTTGATGTAAGGTTAAGGATTTTTATTATTGTAACATTTCTCTTTCTCGGTCATCTGTGTTTTATTCTTTTGTCCTGGCTAGTAATCTTTATGAAATTTGAAGCTTCGATCAAATTTATCTCTTTATCATTTTGGCTCATTTTCTTTTTGTGGCTCTTTTGTCCCTTTTTTCTTTTCTCTTTCTTTCATGTCGGCTTCTACTCCTGTTTAGGACATATCCGTGGATAGTGAATTTTTTGAATGGTCGAGGTTAAAGGCTTGAGAGAATGTGACCTTGTCAGGGCAAGCCAAGGTGGCTTCAACCCCAGTGTTTATTTCAGGTGATAAGGTAGGGACCCTCTTAATATGTATGAACTTACGTATGAAAGTATAAGAGGGCTTTAAGTTATCCTTAAGGATTAGGTTATCCTCATGGAAGTCTGATTGATTTTTCATTGAAGGTTATGGCGAAGTGCCATTAATTGAAGGAGGGTCCCATATAGATATATTTTGGGTACTCAAGATTTCCAAAGCTACGAGTCATTTTATCTCTCTCGATATGATTTATACAGTCGTTTTGATATTTGTTAAGCTTTTTGAGGTACTTTTAGTATCTTTGATTCGTAGAGTCTCATTATTAGTTGTGTCATTTGATTCATTTAGAATGTTAAACTCAACACACATATTACACAATGGTAAGTACTTAAAATCACTACGTATCATACCATCAAAGGGAGAAAAGGAAACTTTAGAGATCTTGGAGAAGTTCAACTCATCGGGGGATACGGGGAGACTTGGTTTTCAGTGGGTAGACTTAAGAAGTTACTGGTAATTTGAAAGGGGCAGTCTCACTAGTGAGAAGTTAGGATATTTGTAGGTCGTCTTGTCAACGGGCTCCATTGAGGAGGGGGTAAGGAGGATTGGGTTATTTTCCAAATCCATTATCATTTTGAATGAGAATAATTTATATTTTCAAAATTTTGACCGTAATGTAAGAATACTCTTTTTCGTCTCAGTAGAGATTTTTTGGTCGCTAAGTGGAGACTTTATAGTTTTGACACACAGGGTATATTTTGATAATTATCGACAAGGCGAGAAGGATATAGGTGAGGTTGGTTTAGACCCATGAAGTCTTTTAGAAGAGATTTTAAAAGAGATAAAAATAAGTTGACGATTTTTAAATTCATGATTCGAACTTGAAACAAATATGATAAGTCAACATTAGAGATGATAAAAGATCATGGGTGGACTTTGTCTGACTCCAAAATGTGGTAAGTGGTCTTTTTCTCCCATTTTTTTTTATCCTCATTTTTTTTCTTTTTTCCCCATAAAAAATGGTTGATTGACCTCTGAGAGCATAAGTTGTCTTAGAGTAACCCTAACATGGATGAGGGTTCTGATAAATCCCTTGATTGAGCACGGTCTTAGAGGAATCTCCAGGCATTGAATGCGAATTTGGGGTAGGCTCCAAAAATGAGGGGTAGACTAGGAAATCGTTGCTTAGATCAGACATAATAAGTCTTGAAAGTGAAGAAGGTTTATTGCCATCTCATAATACGGTGGTGGGTTTGGAAATCCCTTGATTGGATTGGGCATAATAGGCTCTGCATGAATGTGGGTGTCTGGTAATCACCTTAAGAGGGGATAAGTGCCTCAGAGAGGTAGTCTCTCATGAACGATGATGTTTGAGGAGAGACGTAAAAGCATAGTCCAGGTAATTTTTTTTACTTGGAGGATGCATGCGAGACAACATGTCTAGCCACATACATGTGTGGTGGGTGTCTCCTTCGAAATCCGAGTGTAGGCTTTTTTTGCCATGTTATCATGATTTGTAAGTGTCTCTTATGAAAAATACATCTAATTTCCATAGCCCTATGGGTGGATTTGGAAGGAATTGTGTGGATACTCGGGGGATCATGGTAGGTTTCGAAGTAACCATGTGGGGAAAATGGTATTTGGAAGTGGGGGCACTCGCATTAATCGGGGGAGCAGGTGTTAGAGATGGCGCATGTGGATCGTTGGGTTAGTTGAAACTATCTCGACAGTCGTCGTAGGTGGTGTAACTATATTGGGGATAGGGGGAGTATTATCTATCCTATCCCGATTGTATTTTTGGCCTCTTATAGGCAGACTGGTGCTAGACCCCGTATCCTAATTTCGGACTGCATGGTGTTCCGGGAAGCAATGACTTTTTCACGTTCTCTCAAGATTTGATCCATCCCGAATGGAGCCTAGTCTTCTTTATTATACATAGCGAGTATTGTGGATCAGACTTGATATTCATGGGTAGGGATAGTTAAAACAAAATGACCTCATGGAGCGTGAACTCGGGTTTCTAGGGTAAGAACTTAGTGGAAATTCTCTTACGATAATGGTAACTATAGAAAAATTCATGGCACTTCGTTCAGGATTATATAGACAAAAGGAATGGCAAAAGGACAATATAGAAGGGGATACGGACTCACATATGAATGATTTTTCTGATGAAATTCTCTTACTTATTTTTAACCATATGTGGACAGTATTTTTTTGTTGGGTAGTATCACCTCGGGGGAAGAACTGAACAGAGTTCGATTCGATTTGGGTAAACAAGAGTGAGCTCTCATTTTTCATGCTAGCAGAAAGAAAGTAATATATCGTGGTCTATTATTTCCACCAAATAAAATGTGGGTGGGGGAATTCAACGTAAGGGAATTTTGATTTGGCGATGACTTATGGATTCATATTGTTTATCTTTCATGTAAATATGAGAAGACTTTGAGTCGGGAATCTGAAGGGATTTGGACTACTATCCGGACGTCTGATAATTTTGAAATTTTTTTTTAAGCAAATGGCCAGTAAGTATCTGTTCTTTTTTTCTAATAGGGTGTGTTCCTAGAGCTTTTTCTATTTGCATAAAGGCAACTCGACTCGGTGATTCGTGTATCGCTTTTTATTGCCATGGATCACGATATACCGATTTGCTTAGACTAAACATCCCTTTTAAGGTATGTGTGAAACCACTTTACCTTTATACTAAATAATTGTGAAAGCTTGCTCGATATACATCTATGCACATATATCTAACTTTTAACTAAGCCATTGGACAATATGGGTCTTCCAAAAACATGATCATTCTACAACATGGGCTCTGATACTAATTGATGGGGATAGATATACATTGAATAAAAATTTCTTCCCAGGAATATTCAAATGATTACACAATAGGAAGAACAATAAACAAAAACTTGGTTTGAAAACCAAACTTGAGGTTATGAATATAATACCTTTGTGGACCCGTTGCAATCCGATATGAAGAAATCTATTTGTTGATGATATAGGGTTGCCTTATTTGCCCCTCCAAATGCTTGTTTGTGTCCTTCAAAACTCTTATATTTTCTAGTATATGATCCTCCCAAAGCTAGGTAGATATGTGTGCACCTTTTGAGAAGAAAACCCTTGATTTTGAATGAGATATGGACCTCTCTCTATAAGCCTCTTCACAAAAACGTGAATATTGTTTTATCTCCCCTTCTCTAAACCTTGATAATGAATATACACCTCAAAACTCGAGCTTACACTAATATAAATTTGTATAATGTTTGGTCTTGGGATAAACGGACTTTCAGAGAGTTTGGGCCTAACTACAGAGGAATATGACTATACTAGGGACCCAAGATAAATAATTAAATTGGATTCCAAATAAATTCTAAAAAATATAAAATTATAACCTCGTAATTTATTTTCTTTCTTTACTTAAATCATAATTAATTCCACTAAATAATTATGATTGTTGTAACGTTGCAGGCCCCGAGAGGTGGTGCGCCTGGGGGAAATAACTTGTTTGCTAGGGTGGGTGCGGGAGTGCTTGTCTCTCGGTCCGTCATTTCCCCCGAGATCAGGTTATTGGTTTGATGGGCTCGAATGACTTACCCCTGGAATCTGTTTGACTCCATATCCATTTTTTGGTGCAGGACCCTAGTTTTAGGCCTAGGCCTAAGTGTATTATGTGCGAGGGTTTCATCGGTTGTTCAGAGTCGCCAGTTTATTTTATATAAAAACAAAAAAATGTTTGGGTTAAACCTAAGGTAGGTTTAGGTTTGCGATTGGTCTAGAGATTCTTGTTGTGGGGTTTGAAAATTGGGTTACGAGTGGAAAAGGCATTAGGCACCCCACTTATATTTTATTCTTCTGTATTTATATGTTTATTATCGTTCCGGTAATCACTATCAGGAAGTTATTATCCTTCAAGCTGGATTTGAGATGTAGAAAAAAGGGGCTTGAACTAGAGATGGAGGGATCTCCAAGAAATAATACGCCGAGAGACGTACTATGAGGGTTAGGTTCACAAGTTTATGTCGGTATAGCGCCTTCGTACCCAATAGGACTTGGGATAAAATCCAATGTAGTTCTAATAAATGGTACATATTTATAGGAGTAGGCAACGTGATACCGGGTATAAAATATAAAACATTACGGTATTTATTGAGCCTAGTCCTTAATATAGCATTTCTGTTAGGTTGGATTGATATATTTATTTGTTAAAATGACATTAATCAAAGGCTGGCGCTTAACTTGTATTTGGGGGTGCCACTTCAAAGATGGGATTTGTTCGCTAGGAGAAGTGGTGGGAGTAGACCTATTTTAGACGTTGGCTTGTGAAAAGTTTCATAATAACTCAACTCACTGACACTTTCCAGAGAATGGTTTTGAAAAGTATATTTTCATGTTTTTATTAAGTCGTTGTGACATTCGATTAGCATTTATTTAACATATGAGCATGTCAATTCAATTAACAAATGTGGCGGGTTAAAAACCTGGCTTTGAAAAATAAATGTTTTCAAGTGCATACTCGGTCCCCTAAATCGGGGTCGGGCTAAAAGAGATAAATAGATATGGACAGTTTATCATAATATATATGGGTTATTTGACTCGAGATTCAGGAAAAGTTTCCTTACCCTTGTAGCGTGAACCAAATTTTTCCCAGGGGAGTGTCCCGACTTGAGGTGCCTAATTGGGCAGAGCTACATTTAGTCGGGCAGAGCTTTGTTTAGAAGTGTCGACTTTTACGGAATGCGTACAGAGGTTTGCCTATGTTTTTCTCGGAGGAAACGACTTTTTATAAGTAAAAATTTTCCTCAGGGGAAAGATACTTCTCTAAAGTACTAACTTCTTTGAAACTTTTCAGAATGAGCTCGAGTATCTCGGGCGCTCTAGATTGAAAAAAGTTAGAAAATCGAATAAATGTTGGGTTTAAGGGTCTCTATAAATTCTAGGGAGTTTATGAATTACTTTTCGACCTCTAAAATATGTGTGCCTGGTTAGAAAGATCACAGTTTTTTCAACGGTTACACTCACACTTCAGGTAAGCTATTAACTATGCAAGGTATGAGACTTACATGGAAGATGAACACCTTAATCATGAGAGTGTTAACAATTATGAATATACTTCTATTTCTTCCAAATTATCAAGGGAGGACACTATTTTCAAATTGGTGGGATGATAATCCGCAACATATGTAATTAGTGAGATATTTATCAATGTGATTGTAGACAGCCCATCCCAGTACCCTCCCTAAGCACCTCCTTAGGTCCCTAACACTCCTCTTCCCTCCATAAACCCTAGATCATACCCCGAGTATTAATCTGCAGACCATAGGGTGCACCCGAGCCCCAATTGACTCCAGTTAACTCTTCGACCTGAGCGAAGCTCAATGAAACCTTGAAGGGCTCTGAATTCTCTATTCCAACGATCCGATCCATGCACGAATCGGCCTCACAGTTCGCACGAACGACCCGTTTTACTTCGAAAGGTCACTAGCATTTTGGGCCCCATTCAATCTTGATCAACTCTCCAAATCGAGTTAAGCTCCATGAAATCTCAAAGGTCTCTGAATTCCCTTTCCAATGGTCCATGCAGTTCATGAATCAGCCTCACGGTTTGCATTTTATGCCCATTTTTTTTAAAAAAAAGTCCATTTTGGACTACCTATAGGCACCCCAAGACCCCTGCCTATCGGCAGGGTGTACTTTCCTTGGCCTGTAAGGAAGAGGCTATGGTAATAGGCAGTCCAGGGTCCATTCCAATCGTCACCCCCAACCCTAAATGGCACTATATAAATAGCCCATGACCTCACTCCTAGGAGGTCCCTTTTGAGCAGTCAGCAAAATTTTCTCAAAATCAAAGCACCGTCATTACCCAAAAACCCAATTTTCCTACATTATCCCACCTCACTTTCCTACAATTTTTGTCACTTACCTCATCCTACTATACCACCCTTATACCACTACAAAAATTAGCCTACATACCTTCCAAATTTAACAATAAAAAGCCTTCTAAGAGGTCCACCCTGAACTCTTTTCTAGTTTATTCATTTACTATTATTATTCATTTTATTCTCATTTTGTGATATATTTTATCCTTGTTCTATCATCTCACACTAATTAATATCCACTTTTATTATAAGTACTTCACACAACTTATTTTCGTAAAAACCCAAAAAGACAAAAATAGGGTTTACTTGTAAATTCCAAAGGTAAAACTTCCCTATTTTCTCACATTTTTACACTTGAATACATTTTCTTCAAAAAAACGCAAAGAGGACTCTTAAATTTGGGTTTATGAGTTAAACCCCACTCCTACAACATATTCGAACAACATGAACTTTGATACCCCTTAGGCTACATAGGCATCCCGGGACAATCTGGGGTTCGAGTCCTCTATTTTCATTTATGCCGTTTATATTCAATCATATGTATTTTTTAAGTCTTTAACTCCTACATATTCGTGTCTCGTCCAACATGCACATTCGTTTCCCCATAGCGACCCGTGATTTGGGGAACACTACATCATATGTTTATGATTATTTTTGGCTACACTCCTACGGTTGAGTCCGCTTTATCCCTTCCATGATGTGATTCATAGGATTACCTTCTCCCGTTATTTATATTACAAACATGTACACACACATCACACTATAGAGAAAAATGATAAAATCAACATTAGCCCATGAGAGAATGAAAGGGCGGAATGGGTGCCTAACACCTTCCCATTCCGTAACTTAGTCCTCGGACCTTAGAATCACTTGGTTTCACATGCATTAGTATGACCTTGATGTCGTTTTCTCGAGGAGACTACATTCTTTTGCCTATTTTGAGCAAAGTAGGCTGGCGACTCCATTCGTTCGTGTTATCCCCATTTAACGACGACCAATTTTATATTCGAGGAAGCTTGAGAAGATGTTAGTGAGAGTGACAAAAAGAGGACTTCCATATTCTTGAATCACCCATACATGCACAGGTAGGGGAAGAGAGAGCGGGACATGCCCTCTCCCTTCTCGATTTTGTCCGACCCGAATGGCCACAGTGGTGACTCCGTTGGGGGTTTTCTTAGAGGACTAGACTCTATTTTCACATGGGTGTTTCTTCTTTGCTCTCCTATTTTTCTACATGCGTACATATTCCCCCACGTGTACGTTCTCCCTACTTTTATGCTTACATGTTGGATATTTATCTCATGTTTCTCTCTACCATGCTCTCTTCTCATGTATATATCACTTTTTACTCACTTGTATATATGCTCCGTGCTCAGTTACACATCTCACACACCACTTGTAGATTATCCATGCTTAGCTTCACTAGCACACACCCTCACTTTTTTCCTCACTTGTATATCTCAATGCTCATTTACACATATTTCACACACCACTTATAGATTATTAATGCTTAGTGTCACTAGCACACACTTTCACTTGTATATATTCCCATTATTTTTCACTTACACTAGTATCATGTCACTCTCTCACCGTACACATATTCCTTACTTGTATATTCACATGCTTCACACCCTATTACCATGATTCATATAGTCTTCATGCTCCATGTATGTAATTTCTAACTTTGCTTTCCATGGTAATCCCTCTTATCTCATGTTATTTGTATATTATCCCTCGTCGTGGTAGTACTCCCTTACTTTGAATGCAAAAAAATCTCCATAAGATACTATTCAAGACTCTTACATATTCGCACACTACATCACTTGAGCATGGAAATATTTACCAAAATTTATTCCATACTAGCGGTCACTTTGTGATGAGTGCCGATCCTTCGGGGCACAATTAACCTAAGCGATATGATTCTCACCTTCCATTGGTCTCGTACCTTTGACATATATTGAACAGTTCCTTCTGCATCGTATCGCTTGAACAAACTCACGACGGGAGGTATATAGCAGGGAACTTATTCATGTACATCGACTATCACATGTACCGTACCCACGAGGTATATCGTGAGGCAATTCAAATACACTCAGGTATATCAAATGGCTTGTCCACACGTACCGATGAATGATTGCCCTTATAGGCAAGAGGTATATCATGAAAGTCATGCCAAAGGGGGGAACCCTTCCACTGACCCACCAAATGCATAAACCTCATATAGGCATCTGCCTTAGGACATTCGTATCTAGAATTTCACTTACAATGCGAAACTCTGTCAAAATTCTGGATTTCCATACCGCCCGAATTTTTGTGCTATTTCACCCGTTTTTAAAACAGTACCCTATCTGTGAGCCTGAAAACAAGTCAAATTGTGTCTTACATCTTATACCCTATGTTTTCCCAAGGCTCAGTCCTGTCAGATATTTTTCTTGAATTTAGGTAAACATAATACGAGTGGAACCTAATAATAATAATCGTGCCGAGGATTTCCCTTTTCCATTCTTTTCAAAAATGAAAAATGCCAAAAACACATATTTCCTTTTTCAAAAAGAAACATACCAAAAATACTCCTTTTTCCCTAAAAAATAAACCAAAATATTTGTTTCCTCTCATATTGATCGCATACCCATATTTTTGGTCTGGCTTCCTACTAGCTTCGATCTTCTATCAAACCACCCTAAAGCTCTAATGCCTCCTCTGATGCTTCCACCGAATTTGAGATCTACCTTTGCAAGTTATTCATAGAGAATACAGACCAAGATTCGAACATTCAACCAGATTTGATGGCCATCAGTGCCAAGATTGACAACCTTCAGGCTGATGTCCAAGAGATGTAGTGACATCGAATCCAAACTCTTGAGGACCACGAACCTGAAATACTTTTCCCTCATGCCATGGAACCACCTGCTCTTGAACTAGTTTTTATCCCAAAAGAGTATCAACATGCCTCAAGTACCCCACTTGCAAATGGGCCGACACTAACTCAGCTACTAATCCAAAATCTTACCCAGCCAAGGGTTAATCTGTTGGTACCCATGGATCCTAAGGAAGAAGAACTGAACAAGGTCAAAGAAAACCATAAACTGCTATTAAAGAAATTTGACCAAGTCAAGATCTCAGGGAATTACATCGACTACACTCACATGTCCCCTATCCTAAATCCAGACTACCAGTGAAATTCAAGATGCCAGACATTGAGAAATTCGGAAGCAATGGGACCTAGATTGTGCATCTACACAGTTACCACCGAGCCATGACCCTCCTTGGACCTTCAGAGGAGATAATGGCCCAAATATTTCAGCAAACCCTAAAAAAAGTTCCCTAAGGTGGTTCTTATCACTCGAGGAATCTAGAATCTATAGTTGGGAAGACGTGGCCAGCGAATTCATGTCACAGTACAAGTACAAATTTAGAATTAAAAGTTACACACAGAGATTTAGAGCTACTCAAGAAGAATCTAGGGGATTCAATCAGAGTTTCATCGAAAAGTGGAGAAAGAAAGCTGCCACTATGACCAACGGGCCATCAGAGAAAGATCAAGTGAGTATAGTGAAGAATAATTTATTGTCCATATTCGAGCATCGATGGGAGGAAAATGTTACCCGCACTTTAGATCCCTTTGGGAGGCTAGTTTAGAGATTAAAGAAGGGGTTACTAATCATAAGATGGGGTCTAAACTGAAAAGGTTGATCGGGAAATTTGCACCAAAGAAGTACGACAAATCCACGAGTAGCTCAGTCTCAATAATCAATAACATATCCCAACTCACCACTTCCTAGACACCTTAGAATCGTCCCAACCCTACCAAAAAATAATATACTAAAATCCACGCTCCCCTGTCAAAATTCTACCAAGCCTTTCTAGCCCGAAACCTCATCAAGCCATTGGAACCCGAACCACTACCAAATTCCCTTCCTTTGAACTTCAAACATGATGCTCATTGTGACTTTCACCAAATTATAGGCCACACCACCGACCAGTGTTTCCACCTTAAAATGTAATCCAAGTCCTCATGGATCGGGGCATCATTGCTCCACCAGTTAACTCTAAACCTAACACCACTCATGGCCCCTCTCCAAGCACATGGAACCAAGGTGAACACCATATTCCTAGAAGATAATCCAGAGTTTGACCCATCTACCCAAATCATTCCTGTTAAAGTACCTAGCATACCTACAATCTCACCCAAACCCCTCAAGGGTTTCCTTATCCTTTCTCCTACATCCCACGAGCTTCACTAATCAAGATTTGTCACTCTTCACACGAGCCTGTATTATTGTCTTCACCCAATTAGAGGGGGGAGACATGGAATTGCACCTAGTTCGGGATCAACTCCAAAGTTTTAGGATAAAATTATCTAGAGAAATGACCGCCAACTATAAAAAAATCAGTGGCATGTTTATGAAAGCCCGAAAGTGGGCTCGAGAATCAAATTAATGGGTTGTACCCGTGAAATAAATTAGTTTGGATGATGTCGCTCTCCATGTCATAAATGTTTTACTAAAAAGAAGAGATATGTAGCATCCTTAAGTTGATCACAACCTTCAAACTCCAGTGTCGCCTGGTCCCCTTATTCCTTCACTTCCCCGCTGAGTGGGATGACCTGTATGATGAACCTGTGGAGGTTGTTGAATACGTCGACTACTCTTGATAGGAGGAAATCATCACCATGGGATGGGGTGATGATTTTGGAATCTCAAACGATGAATCAGAGGGCAAAGACTTCCCCTTTTGCTGATTTTTCTAAACCATGGTATGACCCCGCTGATAAAAAGATGAAGTCGAGGATGGAAATCTTCTTCCAAGATGATAACACCCGGGATGAGGAATGAAATCATAAGGTGGAGCCTCCGACTGACAAGACCATAGAAAACATTAAAAACTCCGAGGACAGCAATATCGGGAGTAGTTGAATGAGCAGACACTGGGGTTGAGTCTCTGCAAGGTTTTGCCAAGAAGCTGCGCCATCGAACCATCTGTAAAGATCGTCATTACTGAAGCGCCTCTACTTAACTGTCACGTCGTTCTATTCTAGCCTTCTCAAACCCATTTAAACCCTTCTATCCCCTCTCCTTAAAAGATCCCTGAACTTGTTATCGTTTCTCTTATTTCTAATATCATTATAAATGAGGCCTCATTTGATGAGGTTCTCAATACTGTTTTTCCTGAGAATGAAATAAACGAGGATATCTAGTATCTTGTTGTGCCTTACATTGATTGTCTTGATTATAGTAAAACTTTTGATAATGACTATTTATTAAATGAACAATTCTTAATTGATCTCAATAAGGAAAATAATCAATAATGTAACTGCGTTCAAACTAATGATGATGAGATTGTTATTATTAATATAGGTTTTAGTATCTATTTATGCGAGATTAGGATAGGGTCGACCCTTGATGAGCATGATTGATCATAATTTAAAGAGGTTCTAAAAGAGTTTGTGGGCGTCTTCACATGGTCCTATAATGAGATGGTTGGTATTTATCCAGAGATAGCTCGCACGAGATCCCTACCTTCTCAGAGAGCAAGCCCGTCAAGCAAAAATTGAGGAAGCTCTTAATACAATGATCCCTCAAGGTCGAAGAAGAAGTGGTGAAACAGTTAAACAAGGGCTTTATTTGTGTAGTCAAATAGCTTACATGGCTTGTAAAAATTATCCCCATGCCAAAATGGATAGAAAAAGTCTGCATGTATGTCGACTATCGGGATCTGGATAAGGCATCTCCAAAAGATGATTACCCTCTTCCCAATTTCAAAATAAACAGGGACAACACTGCCAGTCACGCTCTCAAGTCATTTGTCGATGATTTTTCTAGTTACAATAAGATTAAAATGTATCCTGACCATCAGGAGAAGACCGCCTTAATCACCCCATGGGGAACCTTTTGTTACACAGTCATGTCATTCCGTCTCAAGAATGTCGGGGATACCTACCAAAGGGATGCCAGAACCATCATGCATGACCTCATACATAAAGAAGTTGAGGTCTATGTCAACGATATGATCATTAAGTCTAAGACCCGGTAAGGTCACATTCATTCCTTAAGGAAATTCTTCGAGTGACTTCACTATTACAAAATGCGACTCTGCCCATATAAATGTGCCTTCGATATAACTAGAGGAAAACTTCTCAAGTTCATGGACAGTGAAAAAGGGATTGAAGTTGACCCCACAAAACTAAGTATGAGGATTCCTAGGTAAGTTACAATATAACATCCGATTCATCAGCCAACTGACCTCTATCTATGAACCCATTTTCAAACTTCTTTGGAAGAACTCAACTAAATTTTGGAATGAGGTTTGTCAAAAATACATTGACCAAATCAAATGATACCGCACTCGACCTCCGGTGCTCATGCCTTCGTAGTTAAGTCTTCCCCTACTCCTATATTTTATTGTCACTGATACTGCAATAGGGGCTTTATTGGACCAATACATTGAGGCATATCATAAAGAGAGAGTGATTTACAATGTTGTCAGAGAACATATTGTGAGTTACTCATAGCTTAGGATTTTATTTTCATTTTGGTGCATTTGGCATATCCCGTTACAAACTTACACGTATTGACACGTCAAATCGAACACCGACATCTTTAATAAGGAACACACCTCTACATCTCAAGAAGTTATAAAACTTTGGGTCTTCATAATTATTTATATTCGTATTTGGGATGTATTTTTATAAAAAATCGAGGCTTCATTTTAAAAGGATTTAAAATTAATTTTTATTTTTAAATTCCTCATTCAAACAAAAAAGGGATTTCGTTAGAACGCCATTTTAATGAATATTTAACGAGGTTGGACTGCTTTACAGGGACTTCTTGTTAGATGTAGACTTTGAACGAAGTGCCTTTTTCGTTTGAACGATATGTTCCCTCATTCGAAGTAATGTATATTCTCGTTCAAATAAGTTGCCGCCTCAAAATTTGTGTCATGCTTATAAATACCTATTTCGAACCCTTTTTGCATGGGACTTGGGAAAAACGTGAAGAGAAAATCTGAACCAAAGTTATTTATCTTTTGTGTTTCCAAACACTTTTTGATTCACAATCTTTACATCCATATATGAATTGTGAATCCTTTTGAAACCCTGTAAATTTCTATATCTTGCATACACCTTGTGGAGAGGATTCTCTATGGTTGATCTAATGAACCAAGGATTCACTACTAAAGAAGGAAGAATGTTGATTGGTGGATACCGAGGGTGGATCGTTGCATGTGGACGAATCTGGACTGAGATGTTTACTTTAGAAGGTTTTAAAGACTTTGCGTGTCATACTTAGGTGTACTAAGTGATTTGTTAGTCGAGTGTCTTGTAAAATATTTTAAATTGTTGAATATAGGTTTTGCATGTAAAAGGATTTTTCCTCAATTTTTGTGTTACTTACATGTGTGGTTTTATTACTTGATTAGAACATTCATTATATGCAACCTAATTTAATCAAAGATTAAAATTTGGGAAAAATGGTCTTGTGTGTTTAGGGCATTTTATTAAATAAATCGATCCATTAGTTCGTCCACACTCCCAAAGTCGTATCAGAGCGGGTTACACTAAGTTATGGTGTAGATCATTTTTTAGTATTGTATAGGGTGGTTGTTTATTCATCTCTCTCGTGTGTGTTTTTCTCTCAATGGGTTTCCATAGTGATAATTTCTCCGATGATTTTAGTGATGATGATTTTTTATATTTGAGAAGAGTTTAATGAGCTTCATAACCGTGCTGAAAAATTAAATCACTTGAATTTGAAGTTTGTGAAAAGAATTAAATTTCTTAAAAAAGAAAACTTTCATTTTAAAGCCGCCATGGAAATTTTGCAAGCTGTTAAAACTCAAAGAGATTTCTTTTGTGAGAAGCTTATGGACGTGGACCGTGAGTTTAAAATTTTAGAAGTTTCCAAGAAAGAGAGTGAGGGCAGAGTTCGAATTTCAGAGAATGAATTAGAGGACTCTAAATTTTCTAGGGTTTGTGTACATGCCAATGAGGATAATGATAATTTGATTAATGATTTGAGAGCATGCGAGAAGACTCTTAGGGATAAGTGTGCTTACATTGAGGGGGAGATAGATAACCTTCTAGGAATGATTGAAAATTTAAAGAAGGATTCCCTAAAACTTGAAGAGTCAAATTCTTTGCTTGAGTCTAGAATTTTGAAGTTAAAAAAAAGATCTGAAAGACTCGAGTAGTGTTAGTAGTGATGGCACTGGCTTCTCTGGTCCTAATTTTTTCTTTGCCAAATCCAAGATCATTATTTGTTTTAGAGGGTCAACCACATCCCAGGACATTAAAAAAGGTCAGCCCATAGGTAACATTCCTCATGTTTACACATGTTCGCATTCTGGTAGAAAATATCACCTTAGATCATTTTGTTATGATCTTGGAAGAGGTCATAGGAAGTTGAAGTCTAGTGTTCCCTTGGTTCTCGAAACTCTTCACGTTAGGTATACATCTATTTGGGTTAGGAAATCCATTTTGAAGGCGCTAAATATTAAACTAGTTGATTCTCGCCTGCTTGCACATGACTTTTCATATTCTATATCTTATGGGTTGTTTGCATGTTTTTATTTATCCTAGGGGTGGAAGCGGTACGGGTTTTTACCGTACCGTATCGTTTTGGTCCCGAAAAAAATGGTTTCGATTTCATATATTAAAATACCAGAAACCGATCTTACCAAAACCGAAATTATCGCAAAAAAAAATGGTTGGTTTTGGTTTTAATATTTAAAAAACCAATTTACCGAAATTACCGTACCGAATTTACCGAAACCATAAAAAACTGTACCGAAATTACCGTACCGTACGAATTTATCAAAATTACCGTACCAAATTTACCGAAACCAAAAAAAAAGTTGGTTTTGGTTTTAATATTTAAAAAAGTTGGTTGGTTTTGTTTTTTGTTTTTTGGGGCTTTTAGTGCTGTTTACCGAAACCAGAAAAAACCGAAATCAGAAACCAACAACCAGAAAAAAATAGAATTTATCGAAACCGAAAAAACCCAGAAGAAACCAGAATTTACCGAAACCAGAAAAAATTGAAATTATCGAAAAAACTGAAATACCGGTCGGTTTGGTTTTGGTATTGATTTTGGTGTACCGAGTGGTAAACTGGTACGGTTTGATTTTACCATCCAGAGTTTGGTTTTGGTATTGGTATCTACTATTTACCGACCAAACCGTACCGCTTACACCCTTAATTTATCCTACTCTAGTCTGTGCTTCATGATATATGTTTTGCTAGTGTTATGACACATGTATCTTTTTTATTTTATTTTTTTATTGGGTCATATTGAAAAATACAAAAAGATTTTTTTAGATAAAATTTTTGAAAAAAACAAAAAGATTTTGTTTGTCTTTTGAGTTAGAGTGGTTTTCAAATTGAAAAATTGGTATTTCATTTGAAATTTTTTAGAAAAATTCAAAAAGATTTTCGGTTTCATGTATTTTAGTTTTACACATTTAGTGTGGCTTATTAGTGTGTTTGAATCCGATTCATTTCGTACTTTTCATGTGGCTAGGACATTTGGTTATGATTATAGATACTTAGATTGTTCTTAACCATGATATCATGGAGTTGTTTCAAACTTGATTTGATTTATGGATTCGACTTTGCCCATGCATCCACACACACATGCATGAGCATTTTTAATTTTAACTTCACATGTATATTTAAGATTTGTGAGATGTTCTCCCATCAATTTTATCATCTACATATTTTGTAACTATGGGGAATTTGTGCATGTAAGAAGCGTTGTCCGTGAGTGATTTTTATTAGTATTAAAAAATATGAGGGTGCACGGAAAAGGGCTATGAAAGGAGCAAATCTCCTTTGCGGGAAAGCCACCATTGTCAAGAGCCTAATGAAAAGATTAAAGTTTATAAAAATAGAAAAATTATCGAAGGCCAACATAGTTTAGTTTGTTTGATCTTTCAAAAGCAATAGCTTTAAAATAATTGAGAAAAGAAAAGAAAATATGATATATATTTATCTTTTGAGGGTGTTTAGTTGAACATCAATGGGTTTGCACAATGAATCCTAGTTATACTTATTTTGTCATGGCCCTATTGATTTTTAGAATCAACAATATTCTAGGCTTGTGTGCATTGTACTTGTTTGTTCATTAAGATTCACTTTATCTTGTCACTTGAGGCTAAATCTTAGTTTGATAAAGTTTTACGGTCAATTAGAACTTCTTGAACATATTTGAGTGTTTGGGTTATAATTCATTAATATCTAATTCACGCTTATTCATTCCATTCCACATGTTTAGAAACATCGATTATATGCTAGTGTGTAAAGCTTATGTATTTTGTGTCGTGTTTCGTGGTCATTTATACCGAGATATATATGTGCCATATTTTTATAAATATACTTTGCATATATTATACTTGGTATCGTATTTTGAGTCTTTGCGGTTTACTTATGGTCCATGGTTGGCATATGCATGATCATAGTTTGGATTATATGTGCTTGAGTTCCCATATTGCGTGTTTGTTATACTTTACGCCGTTGCATGATTTATTCCCATATCCCTTTGATTACAAATGGTATCTTACGATCACATATTTAGGGGGAGATTTGGCTTGGGGGAATAAATTATTTTAAGTTATCTTGCTTTGTTTATTCTTGAACAAAAATGGGCAGAAATGGTATATTTCATTTGCATGATTAGGACACCAAATGACGAAAATGGTAACGTATTTTTTTCCTATTTGTAACGGATTTTGTCCATTACACATTTGTAATGGACAAAATCCATTATCAATAGCAAAAAAACGTTACAAATATATTAGAATTACATGAAAAAGTCATTAAAAAGAATGTGGGAGAGAACAAATGATTTCCACTCTCCAACTCTCTCCCGTCTCTCTCTATAACTCCCCATACATGCCCCGTCTCTCTAAGTATACCGCCCGCCCTCTTTTAGTCTCTCCATACGATTCACACGGTTTTAATCAGTTATTTTTCTCTCTTTGTTTCTCTCGTTTCTCTCGTTTTTCTCCATAGCTTTCACGATTTCGTTAGGCACAATTGTGGTTATTGGGGATGCAATCAAAAGTTTGAATCCTGGTTGAACACAATTGTGGATGATAAAATTCCTACATATGATAATATTAAAGCCAAAAATAAATAATAAATCAGGAAATAAGATCCAATGTTCAGAAAAAATTAAAAGAATGAAGAGAAAGAGAGTTTTATATTTTTGTATCATGTTTATTATGGCCCATCGTGTGGATTCTAAGTGACAATAATGCGTAGTTAGAAGCAATTTTTTCTGATTTAATGAACTCAAATTTCTGTCTAAATTGACAAGGGAAGGTTTAAGTATCAGAGTATCCCTAAAAAATAGGTTACTAGAGTAGTTGTACGACATAATTATTTTGGTTACAACCATGGTTGGGTTTTGAGCTCTTCAGAGGTAATTTATTAGGCCCGATTTAGATTTTAAAGCTGTATTGGAATAAGTTAAATCTTATAGGTTAAACAAAGGTTGATTCGTTTAAGCGAGTTGTGTATAGATATGATAATGAAGTTGGTTGCTTATATAATAATTGAGGGATGATTCTTATTACTATTACATTTTTTAATTTGGATATTGAATATGATAGAAATTGTGTTTTTCGATGGGGGTCAATTGTTTAATGCCGTGACTTTGTTTTATTGGTTCATTTTGGTGGGTCTGGTAGAGGTTAAATTAGGTCTTTTTGTTTTTTGATCTTTCATTTTGCTCGATTTCCATGTTCCTATATGTCAATGTCTATATATGCATAGGCATCTATATAAATATGTTTAATTGCTCAAATTAAACTTTGTTTCTAGATTAGGAGTTTCACTTTTTATTTTCAAATTGTATAACCATTGTTTACTGCCCTGATTTTATGTTATGACCACTAATAATATCGATTAGTTTGATGCATGTTGTTTTACCAAGAAAATTCTTTCTCTAATATTAATATGTTATACACAGTCCAAAATATACTGCTTAGGTTTTTAATATTATCTTATGGTAGCTAATGTTAGAGACAAAGTGAAAATTTAAGGTTAATACTTTATGCATGCTAATAGTTATACTGTGTATTATTTTATTAACCAAAGTTGTTGATACATATTTGGTGTTAAAAACATGGGCTTTAGGATAAGTATCCATTTTAGGTTGAGCCGTTACATGGAGGGTCATTTTCTTATCTATGTATCTTAAGTTGATTAATGTTTAGTTTTGCTCAATGCACTTTGTAGACACCCAATCTAATACCCCCTAACTTCTCCTAAGGTCCCTAGCACCTCCCTTCATCATTTCAAACCTAAGTCACACCCCGAGTACTGACCTCAAGGCCATCGGGCACTCCCAGGCTCCGTTTAACCAAAACTCAAAACTCTTCAACTCAAATGATACTAAAAAGGGCACTGAAACCCCTTTCTAATGGTCCGTCCCATGCGCGATTCTGACTTACCATGCGGACGAATGACCCGTTTTCCCTCGAAACTTGATCAAGAGGTCACCGAACGCTCCCAGACTCCATTTCACCAAAGTCAACTCTTCAGCTCAATCGAGACTGAATGAATCTTTGAAGGGAACTGAAACCCCTTTCCAATGGTCCGCCCTGTGCGCGATTCTGACTTACGGTATGGACGAATGATCCGTTTTACTCCGAAAGGTCACCGAACGCTTCCAGGGCCCGGTTGACCAAAGTCAACTCCCCAAACTGAGTCAAACTCTTTAGAATGTCAAAGTAAATCTCCTAACCTTTCCAACAGTCTGCCCTGTATGCGATTCTGACTTACCATGCGGATGAACGATCTGTTTGTGTCCGACGATTCCCCGTCCAAAGGACCGATGAACTCTTCCGAGAAATATTTGACCCAAAGTCAACTCTCGGAACCGGGAGCAGTCCAAAAAACTTTTGAAGGTCTCTGAATTTCCTTTCCAATGGTTTGCCCCGTGCGTAATTCGAATCAACGGTTTGCACTCTACGACCGATTTTTCGAAGGAACCTGAAAGAGACTGCCAAACGGCAGGTTCCAACCCCTGCCTATCGGCAATGTGCCTAAACACACCTGCCAATTGGCACGACCAGGGCTATTCCGATCGACAATGCCCTGGGTCTATAAAAAGTAGGGCCTAACCTCATTTCAAGGAGAGGAAGATTAGAGATCCATCACTCTCAGTAAGCTCAGAAAACCCCTCTCGAAGTCAGCGTGATTTCTACATCCAAGTCCCTTTCCAACCTTTACCTTTCATCACCTTTTTCATCAAACTTGGTGAATTAAGTATCCTCCATCATCACTCAAGTGTAAGGTCTGCTCTCCAATATCCAATATTAAGCTCAAGATCTTCAAGAAGGTCCAATTTTCTCCACTCTCTCCTTAAATTCTCCTAAATTCGCATTAGTTTATTTTGTTACTTAATAGTTTTATTCTCTCATCTCACATATCCTAATATACTTTTTATCTAGTATTATTGCACATCTCTTATCTTCATATAAATAAAACCCAAAAAATAAGAAAAAAACGATTTGCTCATAAATTCCAAACAGGAATTCTCACACTTTTCTCACAACTAAAACACTTTTTTACGCACACACACACATATATAAGAGAATTCCCCGATTGGATTTATGGGATAAATCTCACCCCTCGTTTTGCACACGAACTACGTGTACTTTGATGCCTCTATAGGCTACGTAGGCGTCTTGGGGTAAAATCCAAGACTCGAGTCCTTTTCCTACTTTTTTTCTATATTCTTTAAACTTAACTCTCTTAGATTCTATATATTCATATATACGTATATTTATGCTTAGTGGTATATTATTCCATATGTGTTATCATTTCGTTATGATGATCAATGCTAGGATAATCGCGTAAATCCTATTTTTCTAATATTACTTTTAAGAACATTCCTACGGATGATTAACTTTATCTCTTCCATGATACAAGCCGATGATTCCTATCTCCACTACATATACACATGCAGACATATCATGCGGAAATAAAGGAAAATAACAATAACCTTGAGAGACCATAAGGGCGGAATGGGTGCCTAACACCTTCCCATTTCGTAACTTAGCGTCCGAACCCTTGTCGAATCATTTTTGGTTTCGTATGTATCAGTATGCCTTTGGATTATGTCTTTCGGTACGGCTCCCTTTTCTTTTGTCTGTTTTGAGTAAAATATACAGGCGACTCTATCTCTCTACATTTTTAACCTCATCACCGACACCGATCGAAGCGCTCCCGAGAGGGATGCGCGGGACCAAGATCCTCCCGAGAGGGACACCATCCCTCTTCTTCGCCTCTCCCGCCACGAGGATCGAAAAGGGGATGGCCACAGTGGCGAATCTGATGGGGAAAACTTCATTTTGAGGGCTAGACTCTATTTACATGGGTGTTTTATTTTCTTATATATCCCCCCATTTGCATGTTCCCCTTTCTATTCATGTGTACCTCATGCTTATACTTCTATTCGCACACTCGTAGAAAATTCTCCATGTACACTTCACACCACGCGCACCTAGGATCACATATATCCCCATGTTGCACCCATCACCCATACTTGGTATACCATTGGTACTCTTACTTTGCTCCCTGTTGGGCATGATCAAGAAAGATACTCTCATAAGATACTAATAAGAGAATCATGCATGATTCACACGATATCACCAAAGAGCATTGTGATTTACCAAATTTTGTTCGATAAATGGAGGGTCACTTCGTGATGGGCGCTAGTCCGACAGGGCACAGTTAGCCTAAGCGATATGACTCTCACCTTCCATTGGCCAAGTACCTTCGACATATATTGAATGGTTCGCTCGCATCGTACCTCTTGACCAAAGTCATGACGGGAGGAATATTGTAGGAAACTTGTTCACGTACACCGAGTATGTCGAATTCGCTCTCACACGTATCGTCCCCCATGAGGTATATAGTAAGGCAATTCACGTACACTCAGGTATATCAAATAGCTTGTCCACACGCACAGATTGCCCTCAAAAGCAAGACGTATATCGTGGAAGCCACGCCAAAGGGGGGCACCCTTTTCGATTCACCCAACCAAACTACATACCCGCGTATAGGTGTCAAGCCTAGGACAAAAAACTCTGCCAAAATTCTGGGTCGTCCTACCACCTAAATTTTTGTGCATTTTTAAAATGGTACCCTGTCCATGAGCCTGGTTACAAGTCCAGCCATAGCTTTTCATATGTTACAAACCCAACTTTTCTAAGCTCGGGTCCCATCCGGCATTTTATTTTTGCATTGAAGAGAATTTAATACAATTGAGAAACATAATAATAATAATAATAATAATAATAATAATAATAATAATAATAATAATAATAATAATAATAATAATAATAATAATAATAATAATAATAATAATAATAATAATAATAATCATCATCATCATGCTGAGACCCGTCTCCAAAACATTCCTCCCTTTATCAAAAATCCCAAAATATTTCTCCCTTCTTCATCAAAAATTCTAAAATATTTCTCTTTTCTTTATCGAAAAATATTGTCTTTATATTTCGAAAAAAAATGTTAAAAATAGTTTCCTTCTTTCTTTTCAAAAAATAAATCCCGTTTTACGCCTTCTCAAATCGATCGCACGTCCTTGTCCTGGATCCTTATTGGCTTCGGTCTTCAGTCAAATCACCCCGGAGCTCCATCTGTTACCCTGTTATTTATTCTGAGTCCGGTATCCATCCGCTTTCCATGGAGAACATAGATCAAGTGCCATTTGTGCGGCCAGATCTGACGGAAGTTTTAGTTCAACTCGTGTCCAAGATTGACAACCTTCAAACTGAAGTCCGAGAGATGCAACGAAACCAGATTCCTGTTCCTCAAGAGCCCGAGGCCCTATTCCCTCGTTCTATGGGTCCACCCGAGCCTATCTCAATTCCTGAAAAGTATCAGCACGCTCCATGTGCCCCTCCTGTTAATGGGCCTCCGCCTGCCCAGCTTCCTATGACAAACCTTGCCCAGCCTGGGGCTAACTTGCTTGCGATCGTTGATCCGAAAGAGGAAGAATTGAATAAGGTCAAATAAGATCTCAAGATGCTAACTAAGAAGTTCAACCAAGTTAGAATCTCCAGAAATTACATGGACTACACCCACATGTCTCCTTATCCAAAGACGAGGTTACCCGAGAAGTTTAAGATGTTGAATATCGAGAAATTCGGAGGAAGTGGACCATAAATTGTTCATCTTCGTAGTTACCACCGTTCCATGACTCTCCTAGGGGCTTCTGAAGAAGTGATGGCCCAATTATTTCAGCAAACTTTGAAGGATAGCGCTCTCCGATGGTTTTTATCTCTCGAGGAGTCCAGAATCCGTAGCTGGGAGAATGTAGCCCGTGAATTCATATTGCAGTACAAATATAACGAAGAGATTGAGGTCACCCACCGTGATTTAGAGATGCTCAAACAGAACTCTGGGAATCAGTTAGTAACTTCATAGCCCGATGGAGGGAAAAGGCAACCGCTATGACCAATCGGCCATCCGAGGAAGAACAAGTCAACATAATGAAAAACAACTTCTTACCCCATGTTCGAGAAACCATGGGAGGACAATACTATCCCCACTTCCATGATCTCAGAGAAGCAGTAGTAGAAATCGAGGAAGGTCTTGCTAAAACAGAGGTTGAACCAAAGAAAGTGTCCGGACAGTTCACCCCCAGAAAATATGACAAACCTGCCAATGTTGCAGTCTCAACCATCAACAACATCTCTCAACTAACCACTTCGTAGGCACCAGAAAGCCACCCTATCCCAGTTCGAAAGGAATACACCGAGCTCCATGCTCCCCTCTCCAAAGTCTATCAAGCCCTGTTAATCCTAAACCTCATCAAGCCCTTGGATCCCCATCCATTGCCTAATCTACTTCCAAGAAACTTCAAGGCAGATGCCCATTGCGCCTTTCACCAAACCGCTGGTCATACCACCGACTAAGGCTTTCACCTTCAAAACGTAATCCAAGGTCTAATTGAACGCGGTACCATTGCCCCACCAGCCAATCCTAAGCCAAACACTACTCACAACCCACTCCCAAATCATACCAATGCTATCTTCCTAGAAATGAACCCAGAATTTGATCCCTCAACTCAAATCACACCCATACACTCTCCCAAATCTCTCAAAACTTGCCCATAATTCCTCCTACACCCTGTAAGCCTCGTTGATTAGGCACAGTCATTCCTTACCAGAGGATGCATCGTTGTCCGTACCCGTTTTGAAAATGGAGCTGTGGAATTATCAGAAGTGGAATTATCAGAAGTGCATTATTTTGATCATCGAATTGCTTTCTACGATCATTTTTCTAAAAACATCTGCATGAGAGTGCCAATTGGCAGGTCCATTTCCCTGCCTATCGGCAGTGTGTATAGGGTCACCTATTAATTTTGCCAATTTTCCCAAATTCCCCATTTTCACATTTATCATATTATTACATTACTATACCTGTTATGTTTGTAATATTTATTAGCTCTTTATCCGACATATATTATCGTTTCACCATAACGATAAATACCACAATAAACGCTTAAAATCTCATTCTATATTGAATATTTTGGGAATATTCCTATGGATGGCCTTACTCTATCTCCTTACATTCACCCCCACACTGATGATGGCCGAAGCGCTCCAAGAGTGCACAAGACCTTTTGTTCATCCCCCTTTATTCTTTCCCCGACCCCCATCCATGGGAGGAAATAGAGAGGAAGGAGAGAGAAAGATGGGAGGGACACCGCGAAAAATCGGGGATGGCCACATTAGTGACTTCAGATTCAAATGGAGTCCATTATCTGATACCAACTTGTGGGGAACTCCGTAACGACAGATGATGTTCTTTCTAATGAACTTGATCGCTTTCTTCTCATTCAAAACCACGTATGATTCAACTTCAACCCATTTGGTAAAATATTCAACGCCGACCAGGATAAACTCGTTCTCATTTGATACTTTGGAGTGATTTTCCTAATGATATCAATGCCAAAAATGGAGAAAAGGACAAGGTTAATCATGATGTATAACTCTGATTTTCTGCAGGTAGATTATGTCAAAATTTATCTTAAAGAGTGCCTTATCGCAAATGATGTACTGAGCAGTAAGCCTACGAAGGATCTCACGGTCTTTCTTATTAGCATCCTAAGGATATCTACCATGCCTACAACAATCCAACTATGTCTAGATCTCATTCTGGTGCGAGGTCAATGTGGTTAGTAGTGAGTGGGTGATACAACAGTGAGAACTTCCTCAAATGAGGTCTCGTTTATAATCATATCAATGATATAAGAAGAGGGTATAAACTCAGGTTCGTCTTATAGGGGTGAACTACATGGTTTGCGCTAGTCTAAGTTGGGTTAGTGGGAATACTGTGCCAGTTGAGGAGTAGTTTTTCATTTTTGACTTTTCACAGCAGAGAAATGTTAGAAAGAGGGGTCAGGTATCCATTTAATTTTAGGGTGGTGATCAGTTTGGAGATGTACATACTTATTTTTATTTGATAAATTCATGAGACATGACTTGCACAATACTATCCAAACTGAACTCTTTTGCAGACACGAACGGATCATCTGACTGTCGGGTCCATTATCAAGCTTCCATGTACATATCACTGATTTTTTCACAATCACATTCTTTGAGATTCATTCCTGGTGGCAGATTTGGCCCAAAACCTGAGAATTAATTCAAGACTCCTGGCAGCTCCATACTCCCCACTTCTGAAGAGGTTCGTACAGCTATACAAACCCTAATTATGATGGATAAGGCTTGGTATGATGCCCTTTTTGTATGTAAAAGTAAAAAGGGGAAAATCTTGAGGGTTTCAAGTGAACTAGTAGATGCATTAGGTGTTTCGATGGGCTTAATTCTCGTAGAAGGGTCAAAATCTTGATTTTATTCTAAGAGAATGGCGATCATTCCGGTTTGGAGTCCTGGAAGAGGGTTTTAAGTGGTATTGGTCTTTGGATTAACTGGAGGGGAAATTCCCCCTCGTCAATGAGTCTTTTAATCACATTCTTCAAGTGAAAGCACTAGTCGGTGGTGTGCCTGATGATTTGATGGGAGTCACAACAAGCATCATGCTTGAAATTTTGAGGACGTGGGTCCAGTAATGGTCGAGGTTCTAGAGGTTTGATGAGAATTCGAGATAGAAGGGCTTAGTAAACCTTTGATAATTAGGCATGGAGATTGGTGAATTCTCTTTTGACTGTACCGGGATAATTTTGCGTGTCCATGAGGTAGCGGGAGGAGAGATGTTATTAATGCTTGAGATAAAGTTCGTCGGCTTATCATACTTTCGAGAGATAAACTGTCCAGTTAGTCTCTTTATCACAAATTCGTCTTTTTGACTGATAACCCCTTCTTTAATATCAACCCAGACTCCCAGATGGCTATAAAATGGAGGTAATACTTGCTTTTTATGGAGGTATTATATGCGGTAAGAAATTATTTTTCATAATACTCACATGTTCTTCCTCAGATGGTTGATTCATCATGGTAGCGGCATTTTCTCTCCCTCGTCTGATAAAACTACTTACTTATTCACCGGGGTTTTGCTTGAGTAGCTCAAGGTCTTGGTAGGTAACCTCTAGCTCCTTGTTGTATTTGTACTGGGTCATGAATTCTCAGGCAACATCCTCCCACTTATGAATTCCGAATTCTTTAAATAATAGGATCCATCGGAGAGCACTTTCTTTGAGAGTTTGTGCTATTATATCTTTAGATGCTCCGAGAAGATCATAGCATGGTGATAGCTGCGAAAGTGTATGATGGGAGGTCCGTTGCCTCTGAACTTTTCGATATCTTACATTTTGAACTTCTCTAGCAACCCTGCTTTAGGGTAGGGAAACATATGGGTGTAATCCATGTAATTCCTCAATATCTTGACTTGGTCAAACTTTTTAGACAACAATCTGAGGTATTCCTTTGTGATCAATAGGAATAGGCATTGGTAAATTAGCCCCTGGCTAGGCGAGGTTTGGTATAGAAAATTGGGTTAACGATGACCCGTTAGCAAGTAGGATGTGAGGATCATGTTGGTACTATTCCGGAACCCACATCGATTCTGGATCTTGTGAACCCATAACATGGGGGAAGACAACATCAGTCTCGAGAGGCTCGGTAGTCTAAACCCTATTTTTTTGCATCTCTTGGATCTCTGCTGAGAGATTATCAATCTTAGCACTGAGCTGAGCGAGGACTGCCATCAGGTCTGGTTGAACATTAACATTCTAATATATGTTTTCCATGAAGAGTATTCAAAGGGGTTATTCAAATTTTGTAAAGGTGGTAGAACTTCAAGGCAACTTGATAGAGGATCTGAGCCAATAAGGAGCCATGCCAAAACTAGGGTATGCGATTACATCTGGAAGGGAAAAGGATCTTTATGTTTATTTTAATGACAAAGAATATTTTTGGTATTAAAAAAAGGGGTGGGAGGAATTTTTTTGGTATTTTGAAAAAGGGAGAAAATGTTTTTTATATTTTGAAAAAAGGAGAAAAGAAAATTTATGAGTGTAGTTATTATTATTAGGTTTCACTTGTATTATGTTCTACCTAGGGTGAAAGTGAAATGTCGGGCAAGACTTGAGCTTAGGGATAGTGTACACGATTTGACATGTTTCTAGAGTCACGGATTGGGTCATGTTTAAAAAATGGGCATAATAGCATGAAATTTGGTCGGAAAGATGACTCGAAGTTCTGACAGAGTTTCTCTCTAAAACTGGAAAACTAGGTATGAGTTTCCTAGGACAGATGCCTATTTGAGGTTGATGCATTGTGAGGTTAGTGGAAATATTCCCCCATTTGGCCTGCTTTCCATGACACGCATTTTGCCTATTAGGACAGTCATTCATCGGTACGTGTGGACAATCAATTTGATATACCTGAGTGTACATGAATTGTTTCATGATATACCTCGTGGAGATGATATGTGTGAGAGCGAATTTGATATCCTCGATGTATGCGAATGAATTCCCTTCTATATACCTCCAGTCGTGAGTTCGGTCAAGCGGTACGATGCGAGGGAAACCGTTCGATATACATCTAAGGTACTAGGCAAATGGAAGGTGAAAATCATATTGCTTAGGTTAATCGCACCTCATAGGACTGGCACCCATCACAAAGTAATCCCCTAATATGGGATAAAATTTTGGTGAAAATGTAGTGCTCAAGTGATGTAGTGTGCAAAAATAGAGGAGTCTTAATTACTATTTTATGGAGAGTTTTATGTATGCTAATCGAGGGAAATATTATTACTAAGCATGAGATAGAAAATGGAATATACAGGAATAACATGGGATGAGGGGGGTAAACATGTCATATAATGCTAGAAAGTATGTACGTGAAGCATGGAGAGTAGACAAGGCATGATGGTATATACAAAGTGTAAGGCATGAGAATATACACAAGTGAGTATAAGGTATGTGCA
Organism: Sambucus nigra; assembly: GCA_949130495.1. NCBI lineage: Eukaryota > Viridiplantae > Streptophyta > Magnoliopsida > Dipsacales > Adoxaceae > Sambucus > Sambucus nigra. The sequence continues at coordinate 88,733,351 of OX422211.1, forward strand.
AAGTCAGAGTCATATGAGAATATGTGTAAGTGAGGAAAATATGTGGATATATACAAGCGGGAGTAATGTGTGACGTGTGTGCTAGTGGGACTAAGAGAATTTAGAGTGGCATTAGAATATGTGTAAGTGAGGAAAATATGTGGATATATACAAGCGAGAGTAATGTGTGAAGTGTCTGCTAGTGGGACTAAGCATGGATACCTACAATTAGTGTGCGAACATGTGAGCAAACATGTGGCTATATACAAGTGAGAATAATGTGGGAGTGTGTGTTAGTGAGACTAAGCATGGATATCTACTAGTGATATGGAGCATGTGAAAAATGTGAGTAAGTAAAGTGAACATGGTATCTATATACACGTGAATAAAGCATGAAGCATGTGATAGAAAAGGTGGTATATACATGTATTGAGGAAAAGATCATGACAGAAAGAAGGATATAAATGGTCATGATTATATGACCAAGACATATATAAAACATGTAAGTATGAGAGTGAGAAGAATATACAAGTGGAGGCACATACACACATGTAGAACATATAGAAAAAGAGAAAAAAGGAAATAAAGACCATGTGAACTAGAGTCTAGTCCTCTAAAAAAACTAAGTATCCCCAGTAGAGTCACCACTGTGGCCATCTGGGATTTTTTACTCGGGTTCGCCCCCAAAGAGAGAGGGATTTGGAGCATGCGGGGATTAAGGATGGAAGTCCTCTTTCTACCACTTGCGTGATCTTCGCGGGTTGCCACAGATATAAATAGGTAGTCACCAAAGGGGGGTGAAAATATAAAAAATGGAGTCGCCGACCTATTTTGCTCAAAACAGGAAAAAAACGTAGCCGTCCCTGAAGAAACAACATCAAAGACAAACGGATGCATACGAAACCAACTAGCTCGAAGGTTCGGTGAGTAAGTTATGGAATGTGAAGGTATTAGGCACCCATTCCACCCTTTCGGTCTCTCATATTCTCATTTTTCTCCAAAACATAATTCATATGTATAATGCGTGTGGTGTGAAAATAGGTGAGAAAAAAATTCGGCATTCTCACGTTATGGAAAAGACAGAGATGAGTCATTCTGAGGAGTATAAAGAGAAACAAAATAATCTCAAGGTAGCCGAAATGTGATCAGCGCACCAGATCCTAATCCATTGCGAAGAATGGAATACGCATGCCTCACGGGGACACTAAAAATGTAATAAAGAAACATGAATACGCTATGTGCCATACACTGGATCATAGTCCACTATGAGGAAGTGGATATGCATGTCTAACAGGATTGCAAAGAGCATATAGACTATATATATATATATATATATATATATAAAAGTAGAAAACTTATGTATGTCATAAGCTTAGTTGATGATGTCATCAATATGCATTTTTTCCTACAATACCCATTTTATCCCTTACAAATTTGGATTCCCCCTCTTTTATTACTTCCCAAACTTACACTTTAATTCAAAATTGGGGATATTTTCGTCAAAACGTGTTCATCAATTTGTCCACACTCTCTCATTACCCCCACACAAACCTCTCATTCTCTACTTCCCTCATGTTCTCTCTCATCAGCAACCCCAAGAAAAACCTACCTCAAACATCAACCCTCTCCCCACTACTTAGGCCGTCGCCGCACCTGTCGCTCCTTTCTTCACACAATCGTTCCTGGTACGTAAGTTTCAAATATCAACCCTTGGTTTTGATTGGTTTCTATTTTAGGTTTATTTTTTGATTTAGGGTTTAGTTTCTGATCCAAAATGTATCCACCATGTTTTTAGTCAAGATTTACACCATGGTTTTGATGAAATGCCCATGTCATTTTGGTTTGAAATTAAAGACTTTGAACAATTCCTTTTGTTTTTGAACTTTCTTGCAAATCTGGTATATTTGATTTTTGTACTTTTTTGGATTTTTGAAATGTCGAATTTGGCTTCCAAGGTCAGATCTCTCTTCTTTTTGTGGGTATAGATACATTAATAATTTGGGGGTTTGGTTCATTTTTTTCATGTTTATTGTGTATATATTGTTACTTTATGGAACATGAGATTTTATTTTGGTCCTTTACAAATTTGAATCAATATGAGATACGAAACTAATGCTGGTGAAGGTCTCAGTCAAGAATCCTACAAATACATGTCTCAAAGCTTAGTAAGTTGACTGAATCTAAACTTTTACATTTTCATTTTTGTTTGACATAATATCCAAGTCGGATTTTGAATATGCGTAGGTTGATTTTGGGGGAGAGATATGGATTATTTCATACGAAGCTAATGGTGGTTAGGATTTATAGTTAAATTAGTGGTTTAAAGTTTATGTAATTGTTAGCTTGATTTTTTTCCATTTCATTGTATGATTTATTTACAATCACTAACTTTGTTGTTTGTTCGTTGACAGATGATATGGTAATTTTACTACTATTAATGCATTTTTTCATTGGAAACTATGAAGGTATTCATCTTAGTTTGATGGTGATTGACAACAATATAAATATGGTAGTTGGATGTTTCTATGTGTATCACTCTATATAAGCTCTCAAAACTACTATTGATGCTATCAATTTGTAATTTTCATTATTCAAGGCCCTCTACATTGTTGTTTCGGTTACTGTTTAGCTTGATTGGAGATATGATATTTTTTGAGTTTTTATTTTGAAATATTATTCCTGATGGAGATATGAAGTCTTGCAAGAAATTATGTTTTTTTGTGTGGGAACTAATATTTCACCCTGATTTTTTATGGAAGTATGGTTGTTTCTAATTTAAAATGTCGTTGGATTCCCAAGGTAATACTAACTATGTTGTATAAATCATTATGTGATGTTTTGTATTTGTTACTGATTTGGTTATTTTTGTGGTTGTCTTTTCGGGTTTGTTGTGGTGATATATGACATGGGGTCACAATAGATGCGAGAAGTGTAGTAAAAAGTGTGTCGTAATATATTTGATACCTTACTAACATATTCTCTTCCTTTACCTACATACCCTGCCTCCATGTTGTAAACTTGGATATTACACATCTTCAAATGGTAGTTCAATAGTATAAGCTTCCATTTTAGATTAAATGCCACCATATTGTAAACTTAGTCCTATTTGGGTTGATGAGCTTCAAATGGCTGCTTCACAGAACAATCATCATCAATTTCATAATGGATTTCAGAATTTGGTTCCTTATTTTCTTTGAACTCGAACAACTCTCCATCTAAGAAGAAAAGGCCTTTATTATTTATTCTTGAATGATTCTTGAAAAATAAGCTCCAATAGTGCATTATTTAGTTGATTTCAGCTACTGATCAAATTGTGAATTTCAAATCTTCCCAAATAGAAAGAAAAGAACACTGAGAATCATATGATTTTCTTCCTAACGAGTGTCTGTAAAAATTCCCCAATTGCAAATTACTCTCTGAATTCATTATGTTTCATTTAGTTATTTTTGGTAACACAAACCATTAATCTCATTACATGGAAAAAATCACCATTGAATTACATTTGAATAAGGGTACATAATGGCCTATATTAATGAGCCTTAAAACATGCTTTTGGTTATATAGATTCATATCGAGGAAAACTTTGAATGAGAATCAATGTTTTGTTTGTTAATTTTGTGCATAACTGAATGGATATCTGTCCAACAGAACAAAATAATAAACATAACTGAATTGGTATCTGTTAATATTTTGTTCTCTTTAACATTTTAATACTTTTTTGTGTATTTAAGGTAAAGTTCAATATAATTTTAACTATGTGTCATTTTTTTCGAAAATTTGGTTTCTCTCCAATATCGTAGTTTAGAAAGTATTTAAGTTTTGAGTTGGACTTTGTGGGCATTAGGAATTTTACCATTGGACTTTTAGTTTTGGCGCTTGGGTTTATGTTGCTATTTTGAGATTGTAATTGTTTCCTGTAGAAAACTGGAGAGGATGATGGTGAAGATCAAAGTACTGAGGTTAATGGAGTGCAAATTTTCCCCTGGAGTTCAGTTAAGATATCATTCTACTCTTATTGTTCATGTATGTTCATAATACTATTGGGATTTTGTTGATTTTTATATTTTAATTGTAATTTTGTTGACAAAGAAATGGATTGTTGAAAGATCAATGAACAAAAGTAGAGGACGCGATGCCGAAAGAATATTAGGTACATAGGTATTATGTTCATGTATGTGTTTCAACACATTGTACTTAAGTTCACATGAACTGCACACTTCTTCCTGTTTCGTTTAGATTGCTCCTAATATATGTTGTTGACATTTTTCAACAACATTTTGAATGCAAGATAGGTATTTATTTCTGTGTTTTTAAGTGATTGAAAACTTGAAATGGAGTATTGAATATAGAGTTAGATTTATTTGTATTATTGTAACATCTTCTTAGTTATCTTTGAAATGGAGTATTGTATGTAGGGCCGATGTGCGTGGGTGTATTCTTAGTTATTTTTCCATGTTGCCCCTTAGGCTGTTCTCTACAATTGCACAAATTTTTCATGACCCATGAATCACATATTAAATTTCTATTATATTGAGTATTGTTATGGCAGACTAGAACAATTAGAAATTGTGTTTTGGTTATGTTCTTAGGTTTGGTAAAAACAACGGAATCTACTCAATTAATTGCTCATTGCAAGCTTGATATATGATTTTAATTATGTTCTTAGTAATGATAAATGAATTTTTTATTTCTGTTCTTTTTTATATTACTGTACAATCACAATGCTCTGTTTGGCATTTAAATTACTGAGTCAATTGTGTATGTAATGGATTATGTAGTTCAGGTGCTTAATATAGTGCTGGATTGTTGCCTCAGAAGTCGATCGAGAAGTGAAAACGGCAAGGAAACTAAGACGTAGTTGAATCAAAATTTTGTAACCAAGAAATTAAACAAAGTAAGTATGGACTGGTCTCTTTTGTTTCTATTTTGGGTATTTTGTGGTTGTTTTTTCGGGTATATTGGAATGAAATCTTAGATGGTACCATGGTGTTTTTTTGGGTTCTGGTTATTATGCAGTTATGTATTACTACTGTCATCGATGGCTACGACGACGTCTATAATTATTCGATAAAAAAGTCAGGTATAGATCTCATTCAATGATGGTCTTTTAGTTCTTCTTCTTTGCTAACGCAAGTACATGAGTTGCATTTTTATGTTTCTATTTTTGTTTCTCTATGCTTAATCAAATGATGATCTTCTCATAGTTTCTGCTGTTATATTGAAAAAAATAATGTTCTATCGATTCTTATTATGTTTATTAGTGCTCATGGTGCATATGGTTCTATTTTTCCCTTGGCAATGTCGAGGGAAGGGTTTTCTTAATCTTTTTGTGTTTTTACCGACGAGATGGAATTTGGAGTTCCACGACAAGCCTTTTGTAGTAATTAGAGTGCCACGAGACCTCGCAAAATTCATTATTGCTAGGAGCAACACCCACATTTTGGTTATGCAAATTGCATTTTTGCCAGGCCAAAATGCACTTTTTTTTCTTCTAAAAATTGTATCAGCTTCTTTAATGTTTTGTTTTGTTATTGTTATTATCTTGCACTTACTCCTTGCTTTTATTTATTTTTGGGTCATGGAATTACAATGAAACGTGAATAAGACTTGAATGATGTAGGCCCGAAGACACCATCTTGATTGGTGTAGGAGGGAGGGACCTTGCTTCTAATATTTAGATCAAGAAGCCACTTTACCTGTTATGTCAAGTCTCTTATGAAGTTGCTATATTCACACCCAAATCCTAGAAAAATGTTATCTTTTTTCAGAATTTATTATATATATATCGACTTACCCCTTATAGCTAATGTAATATTTAAGATACTCCCTGTTTCCAAAATCATCCCCCCCCCCTCTGAGAAATTACATTAATATATTTGTGCATATAATCTCTGGGGTAAATTTGGTAGCAACTGAAGTCGCTAATTTATCTTCACCATTTGATTCGAGCTGAAGTTGCTAATTTATCTGATGATCTACAGATATAAGAGTCGTTAGATCTGCTAAATCTCCGTTCCTTATCTAATCCTGACGTATTTTGTGGGGTTAGTGCATTTAAGATCATGCCATCGACATCGGTTATCCTTAATCATACCATATTATTATTCTATATTTGTAGGTTTGCTTTGGTGGGAGAGGTGTTGTACGATCTAGGCTATTCATCCAAATCCTTAATTTTCAACCTCTAAACTATAGTTGATTCATAAGACGGTAGGACGAATTCTGGGTACTTTTGGCATTGATTTTTTCATCAGTTTGGAACTTTAAACCACGTTCAAAGGCTGATGCATATAATGGTGTTATAAATGAGGCCAATAATCTCTAAGATGTGCCCCAACCTCGGCCATCTGAAAATAAGACACCCTGTCTAGCCTGCAAACATTTAGAAGCAATTGCATATTCTTACCTTCTAAGATTTATGTGTTTGTTAATATCAGTACGAAAGCAACAACATCCTTGACAAAGACAAGGTAATGGAATTCATCATCACATGATTCCAATTTATCTCCCTTTTAAAGGACACTACCAGCTCGGGAGATACCTGACTTTCCATAATTTTTGTTCTGTTGTTTTCCAAGAGCTAATATGTTTCTCTTTGTATAATTTTTGTACTTATAGTACTGAATGTCACAATAATTATATGATTGTATTTCCATTGGATATGTTGGCTCCTCATCTATGTTTACTCACCCACATGTTTAAATTTCGTGTATGCATTGATAGAGAGAAAATGAGAAGCTGTGTTGAAGTATATCACAGCTGATATATCTATACACTCAGGGTCTGATACCCAGTTTTTGGATTATAAGCAATACGCTTGTGGCTGATCTATAATACACTCGGGGATGATACAGGTACAATTTATATGATGTGTATGTTTTTACATACTTTTACCCTTTCTTTTAATCCATTTCAATCCAGCAACAGCTTGCTTCTTTAAGCTTTAAAGAAGCTCCTATAATTGGTTCCTTCAATCCGAAGAAGGGTGAAATCATCATTTCTCATTTCATTACAGATAATTCCCAGAATCAAGCAATGTTGTAAACACTCCTCAAGCTGCCATTGAATCTCCAAAAGACAAGTTCGAGGTGTTTTACATCGACTATGGGAACCAAGAAGTGGTTACTTTTAGTCAGTTACGGCCTCTTGACCCTTCTGTGTCAGACTAGGACAATGCCCTACCTGTTAGGAAAGTTGGAGGTGGTAAGCACTGAACACCAAGTTTTTGTTAGGTGAGAACCCTGCTGGCGGGAGATGAGTTAAAGCTACAAGTACTGGTGTTTTGATGCTAGAGAAATACAATTATAAAAAACATGTTGAAGGTTACAAGTGTTTTTAAATTAAATATGTTTTTTATAATTTTTTTAGCCGTTATACTTGGGGATTCATGCACTGCAGTTCACAAACTAAGACATGGAGTCAAGTAAATATTGGTTAATCATATTTTATGTTTTATTAATATTGGTATGTATAATTACATGTTGTATTATAAATGATATGAGTTGATTTATTACACACTTCCTAATTGCAGTTTCTCTGTTCAGTTTGTAGTTTTTAGTGTTTCCTACCAATGAGAAATAATGTTCAGTTTGTACATTTTAGTGTTTCTTGCATTGCATATCTTTTCCTACCTTGCATATCTTTTACTGATCTATTTATGTTTTTGTTTTGTGATTTGTATAACAATGTTATATCCAGTGTTTGAAAAGGATTCACATTGACTAGAATAGTCATAGCCTTACAATTGTCCTAATTTAGTTGTAGTTAAACAAAATTGATTTAAATATTTGGTGCTCCCAGCTATCTATATGGAATTATTTAGCTAACATGCTTACCGACATAAATGGGGAGTTTAATTCACATTACTGTGAGTAGTACCTCATTGAGTACGATATAATATGACCCGAGGTTTTAGGAGGACACCTTAAATATTCATCCATATTTTTTAAGTAACATTAGCTACATATATGGTATATATTTTTGGGTAATCTTTTGTTAACTTATTCATCTTTATTTTTCGCTATCACATTAGTTACATATTGGGTGCAATTAGAAGGAAGCGCTAAAGAGTTGTGAAGGAACCAGCACCTGAAAGAGAAACTTTGGAGGATCTTGATCCAAACATTGTTGGTTGTTCAAACTCTGAATCCTCAAAGTGGCAGAACTGAATGACTAAAAGTCTCAATTGATAATCCCCCGAATATCTTAATTTTTAAGGAGGATATATAAAGTTGCATGGTACTTTGGAACTCAGTCAAATTATCATAGGTAACAATATATTTCTTTCTATTTCGTTTATAAAAAAATGATCGAATTCTTATTATTATATTTATAAACTACCTAATTATGTGTTATTGAGTTTAAAAGGGGAGGAACACCAAGGGTTTTGAGTGGGAACATGAAGATAAAGTTTTTGTTCATTGTATGCCTATAAGGAAGGAGTATATTAGATGCATTTTCAATCTAAAACAAATAGAACCCGACAATTATGTTAATTAACGGCTTTAGTTAATGCCAATTTAGTGAAATTAAATTAGTTGCAACTCTAAATGGCTAATGTCAATTTTCCATATATAGAATCTAAATTTGTAAGTTATGTTGAATGTATTAAAAAAGAGATTTTTCAGTCTTGCAATGCTATGTTGAAGGCATTTGCAGCTAGCTATCAGGGGGGATGTGTAACACCCCGTAATTTTGAGGATTTAGTATTTAATTATCTTTGGAAGAAAATAAAAAAATATTTAAATTGGAGCAACTTAAATTTATGATTTCGAGAATTTAATTGAGTGAGAAGAATTATTTTTAATGGACGATTTTAAGTTAAATTGTTCGAATTAATGTGCATCGCATTTTTGAGGTCAAATTTGAAAATGTCAAAAAGTATTTTGGATGACAATTCTGAGTGCGCGGTTGAGTCCGGATGGGTCGAGATAGTCAGAAAAGAGTGCCCGGGGGTAGTAATCGGGTCTCGGGGCATTTTTGGACATAGTCGGGCCCACACGGAGTGATTTCGGCCATTTTAATTAGGCCCGTATGGCCTAAAACGGGATTAGGGGTTTTAAACCTAATTGGGGGGAAAAGTTGAACGGCAGTTAACAAATTCTAAACCTAGGGTTTGAGAGATACACAAAGGAAAGAAATCAAGAGCCAATTGGGGATTTTTGGAGCCAAATTTAGGGACTAATTGGGGTGTTCTTCATCAACACCTCAACTACACCAACAGATCAGACCCTATGAACGATTCCAGGCAAGTGGTTAACTGTTATGATTCGAAATTGGTGATAATCAATTCATATTTTTGTGATGTGTAAACCAAAATCCGTTTTGGGAATAAATGGGTATTCGGGTGAAATCAGTATTTGGAAAATGGTATATCTTGATGAGATTTGGGATGACATTAGTAGGTTTCATGATTCTGTAGTTTAGGGATATGAACCATATGATTAAATCCAGCATGAATGGCTATTTAAATTGAAATCTAAAGTGTTTGGGTGTTTGAAACCCGGGTAAAACCCGAATCTGTAAAACGTTAAGATTTGTGGAAATCGGTAATTAGATTAAGGCTTTAGGTTGAGTAGAACCTGTATTCATATGTTAATATGGTAGATTATGATCGTATATTTTGATGGGAGAAATTAGAAGCTCTAATGGGTTAACAATGGTTGAACAGCAAGCCGGAGAAGAAAGGGACCTGCTCGATCGATCCATCGACCCAAGGGGATCGAAGGTCCCAGAATTTTGGCAATTCGGCTAGTTTTATATATATAAGGGAAATTAATTTAGGATTTAATCCCTACGTTTATTTAGTGATAAATTCATATGTGACACATATTCCTTAGCAATTATAAGGTGGTATAATTGGGTTTAGGAGGGTGATAATTGTATGCCATGAGATGAATAAATTTCAGGAAATAATTTGTGAGTATTGATTTTAGACCGAGGGAAAATGTTCGGGTATTGTAGTTGAGAGGCACTACATTATTAAAGGAATTGAGGTGTAATTTATTAGTTATGGGGCGAAATATAGAATCAGGTATTAACGATGGTACGGGCCAAGTGAGCGAGTCCGGGTATAATGGTTGGGCGACACCAAGTGCTAAATTAATTAATGTGTAAATTAATTAAATTAGAGTCGGACTAGTGACTCGAATTGGTATTAATTAATTAATGTGTAAATTAATTAAATTAGAGTCGGACCATTGGCTCAGATTGGTAATAATTAATTGATGTGTTAATTAATTAAATTAGAGTCGAGCTGTAGACTCGGGAAAGTGATAAATTTATTAGTGTGTTAATTAATTAAATTAGAGTCGGATCGTAGACTCGGGAAGGTAATGAAATTTATTAATGAGAGATTAATTAATTTAGAGTCGGACCAAAGACTCGGGAATATATAAGCTAGTGTTATGGGTTTTAGTACACGGTAAAGCCGGAATTGATATTTTATATACATACGGTGTGGTGATAGTATATGTATATACATGTGTGTACTTTGTGTGTGCTATTAAATATCAGGGACTAGATATTTATTTAAGTTATATACTCTAATGCTATCAAGGGAGGTTGCGCGATGTGGGTGAATTCCCTAGCTTGAGGAGTAGGGTGAGTATATCCCCAGTCACAGCGTCCGGTATATGGGTGAGGGGTTTATATCACTTTCAGGGAAGGAATATGACCACCTCCACTACGTTTATATTTTGGGCCAGGTTGGTGAGAGATTCCCACTTGGGGAACTAGGTTATGTGAGCACACCTAGTGAGATAGCACTTTAGAAGGAATCATCCGGAGAGGGTATACTCGAAGGGATGGATATACATATGATATATGTGTGGATGTTATGGTAGAGGTACGTATATAATGGTAGTAAATATTATAAGCAGGTAATAATACAGTGTGTGGTGTAATTATTTTATATAACTTGTGTCACAGTTATATGATATTATTTAAAGGAAATTAATTAAGTTAATTAGTGAGATAACTTATAACCCATGGATTATTATACTCATGTTGGAGTAGTATGGCAAGGGGAGATTATACCAGGACTTGTTGGACAGGGTAGTACAACTAGGTGGGGTTAATGTAACCGTTAGGTGTGCACAATAGTGGAGGGGTAAGAATGTCCTTAAGAGAGTGCGACGCTAACTTATATATAAAGTGCATTCATACATTTTAAATTACTGCAGTTAATTCACTTGCTAAATATTTTCAAAATGTTTTGGGTTCTAACCCTTGCTATAAAATTATTTTCAAAACCTTTTAGGTGTCCAGCCACAGGGACGCCAGGATTGATATTCTATTCCAGGGACACAGAGCTGTGGCATATGTGGATGCTAGCAGGAGCTTGGATTAAACGCATCCTTCTTTCATTCCTAGAGTAGGAATCATTTATCAGCTCCAGTTTTAATTAGGGCATGTCACTAAGACTTTCAGTTCAGTTTTCAGATTTAACTTATTCCGGTGTTGAATATTTGTATTGGATTATTTACTTTGGTGACTGATGGTTTATTCGACATGTAGTCATTATTTATTCGGTTGATTTAATTCAGTTGTGTGCATGGATTATATTTATTTTCTCATGTACTGTTTGGTTTAATTAATAAGATAAAAATTGGCACCAGCTTTTGGAATACTAGGTGGTTAGTAAGTTTTAAAAAGGGTTTTCGACAGTGATGCTAAGGATGAACCAATTGGGATTCATGTTTTAATTTGGTATAGGACTGATCACCCGATATTTTATTAGGCGGGGTGTCACAGATCAGAGCATCAGGTTCTAGTGTCCTTAGGATCTGTGCATTTTTCAGGTTTTAGCTTAGCGTCCTTTGATGTAGAGCCTTATCATAGGATTGTTGTATTCTTATACGTATGCGCATTTACGTTCTTCTGCCAATTACTTTATATTTGAGGGTGAACTCATACGTTTTGATTCTCAATTTAGATGTCGCCCAGGATAGAGAGAGAGAGATAGAGAGAGTAGCTAGGGCAGTAGGGAGATATGAGACTAGGGAGGCTCATCAGGAGCCAGAGTTATCGCAGCAACTGCCAGAGATGATTTCAACTGCACAAGTAACTGAATTAGCAGCACAGGCAGTTCAAGCGACAATGATCACAATGGCAAGGTACTTTCCAAGAGATCAGCCACAGGCGTTAGTGGTACCGAATGTTCAGGTTCACCAGGGGCAGTCAGAGTGGCAGCAAGTACGGGAGGTCTTTCAAAAGGGACACCCACCAGAGTTTCGAGGGGGTTCAGATGTAATGCTAGCGTGTCAGTGGATGAGGGATATCCAGCATCACCTATGCATGGTAGATTGCAATGAGGTGCAAAATCAAATGCTATCCACTTTTAAGTTAGTGGGAGCAGCGCTACAGTAGTGGGAGTCGATCACCACAGTTGAGGAAAAGGATACATTAGCAATTGCAGAGTTTTGGGTGCGGTTCGACCGCAAGTATTTTCCGCCAGCAGTGGAGACCGAAATGAGGAGAAAATTTAGAGAGGTGACTCAGGGGGATCGTTCAGTGGTCGATTACGAGGAAGAATTGACTCGTTTGGCAAATTTTGTACTGGATGAGGTAGGCGATGAAGAAAGAAAGAAGTCAAAGTTCATGGATGGATTAGTTTGGAGGATCAGGCAACATTTGATTGGTAATCCCGCATTAGTAGCTTATACGGATGTCGTAAATGCAGCACTCCTGCACTGTCAGGAATATTGCTTCCACGTGAGAGGAAGCAAGAGGGGAGGGGAACCCAGTTAGTCGGATAAAGCGGGAGGGAACATTACCAATGGGGTGTCTCAGCAGTAGGCAGGGGGACATCAGGGGTAGGATTCCCGATAGGGGAATCAGGCCAAGCGATTTAGGTCTGGAGGCTATCGATAGGATGGCCAGGACTTTTGACAAGGCCAACAAGGAACGGATTAGTGGCATGGTGAATTTATTTAGAGGTTTTTCATTTTTGGGGAAGCGGGATATGTGAAGAGAGATTTTCCTCAGCGAGGAAGGGGTCAACTACAGGACGAGGTCCTGGATGTACAACCGCTACAACAAGTCATGTGTGCGTTCGGGCAGGGCGAAGCTTCTTAGGAACTCGAGGATCAGCCATTGCAGCTACAGTATGAAGGTAATTATCTTTTTATCCTATGGGCATGGCGTATTTTTTGAGTGACAGTGAGGGTGCCACAATATAAGAATTATTTTCACTAGAGTTTGCGGGTAAGTCGAATTTAGTGGGTGTGCTGGCTATAGCAACCATGTTATTTATTTATATTTCTGTGGGGTAGGGATTTCTTTAGTGTTGACCACGAGAGAGTGGGGGTGTACACAGAGAGAAGGTTTGAATTATACGAGTGGTTACTACTTTCGAGAATAATGGAAGTAGGGTAGATAATTTTTTTTTATCGGCTGATTAGCGATGGATTTGAACTATTGTGAATAGTGGGGGTAAGTTTTGGTGTTCGCGACACCAGGGTATGAATGATTTCTACTAGGTATCACCTGAGAGGGCGTCTAGCCTATATATACGTGTGTGTATATATGTTGTATTGTGTAGTGCGATAGACACATAATGAGGTCTTGTGTTCTCATATTCTATCTCAGTAAGTAGGGGTGTTTACTGAAGTGAATCAGGGTGGTTAGATTTATTTTAGAGCAGGGAGAGATAGCTCGGGGTTTATTTTATGCAAGAACTAGTGATAGTAAGGGCGCAGTAATTTATGTTGTCTTTTGTAGCATAAGGGTAGGCGTGCATGCTTTTGTGTTAAGAGACAAGTATTTTGGGGAACGTGCTATGGACTGAGGGTCTAACGGATCTCAACGATCGACAATGTTAGGTAGTAGTGTATCGGGGGGTTCCTTGTTTGGATTTTCTTTGCGAGACGTCCAACGCATGAAACTTAGCGCAACGCTGGAAGTAAGGAGATGTTTGGTCGTTAGTACATGGGTTAGGTACCCCGGTTATTATTCATAAATGTGATATGACTACGGGTTGGAAGCTATATTACGGGTTATGGCTAGCATAGTCGGGTAACTTACGTGCGGTTAAGCACGGGGATAGGGTGTATGGGCACCCGGGTTAATTTAGGCAACTTTTGTGTGGTCAAGCATGGGTAAGGGTGTGTGGGTGCCCTGGTTAATTAAAATGCATATTTGTGTAATTTATAGTTAGAAGCGGGAGAGATAGATATAGCGAGCTTAGAGTCACATGTCTAGAAAGTTATATTCAAAGCTTGGAGCACTAGGCTCATCTTAATTTCGAGGACGAAATTCCTTTCTAAGGGGTGAAGTATGTAACACCCCATAATTTTGAGGATTTAGTATTTAATTATCTTTGCGAGAAAATAAAAAAATATTTAAATTGCAGAAACTTAAATTTATGATTTGGAGAATTTAAATGAGTGGGAAGAATTATTTTTAATTTGCGACTTTAAGTTAAATTGTTCGAATTAATGTGCGTCGCATTTTTGAGGTCAAATTTGGAAATGTCAAAAAGTATTTCGGATGACAATTTTGAGTGCCCGGTTGAGTCCGGATGGGTCGAGATAGTCATAAAAGAGTTCCCGGGGGTAGTAATCGGGTCTCGGGGCATTTTTGGACATAGTCGGGCCCACACGGGGTGATTTCGGCCATTTTAATTAGGCCCGTATGGCCTAAAACGGGATTAGGGGTTTTTAACCTAATTGGGGGGAAAAGTTGAATGGCAGTTAACAAATTCTAAACCTAGGGTTTGAGAGAGACACAAAGGAAAGAAATCAAGAGCCAATTGGGGATTTTTGGAGCCAAATTTAGGGACTAATTGGGGTGTTCTTCATCAACACCTCAACTACACCAACAGATCAGACCCTACGAACGATTCCAGGCAAGTGGTTAACTGTTATGATTCGAAATTGGTGATAATCAATTCAAATTTTTGTGATGTGTAAACCAAAATCCGTTTTGGGAATAAATGGGTATTCGGGTGAAATCAGTATTTGGAAAATGGTATATCTTGATGAGATTTGGGATGACATTAGTAGGTTTCATGATTCTGTAGTTTAGGGATATGAACCATATGATTAAATCCAGCATGAATGGCTATTTAAATTGAAATCTAAAGTGTTTGGGTGTTTGAAACCCGGGTAAAACCCGAATCTGTAAAACGTTAAGATTTGTGGAAATCGGTGATTAGATTAAGGCTTTAGGTTGAGTAGAACCTGTTTTCATATGTTAATATGGTAGATTATGATCGGATATTTTGATGGGAGAAATTCGAAGCTCTAATGGGTTAACAATGGCGGAACAGCAAGCCGGAGAAGAAAGGGACCTGCTCGATCGATCGATCAATCGACCTAGAGGGATCGATTAATCGATGGTCTCAGAATTTTGGCAATTCGGTTAGTTTTATATATATAAGGGAAATTAATTTAGGATTTAATCCCTACATTTATTTAGTGATAAATTCATATGTGACACATATTCCTTAGCAATTATAAGGTGATATAACTGGGTTTAGGAGGGTGATAATTGTATGCCATTAGATGAATAAATTTTGGGAAATAATTTGTGAGTATTGATTTTGGACAGAGGGAAAATATTCGGGTATTGTAGTTGAGAGGCACTACATTATTAAAGGAATTGAGGTGTAATTTATTAGTTATGGGGCGAAATATAGAATCGGGTATTAACGATGGTACATACCAAGTGAGCGAGTCCGAGTATAATGGTTGGGCGACACCAAGTGTTAAAATAATTAATGTGTAAATTAATTAAATTAGAGTCGGACCATAGACTCGAATTGGTATTAATTAATTAAATTAGAGTCGGACTATAGGCTCGAATTGGTAATAATTAATTGATGTGTTAATTAATTAAAATAGAGTCGGACTGTAGACTCGGGAAAGTGATAAATTTATTAGTGTGTTAATTAATTAAATTAGAGTCGGATCGTAGACTCGGGAAGGTAATGAAATTTATTAATGAGAGATTAATTAATTTAGAGTCGGACCATAGACTCGGGAATATATAGGCTAGTGTTATGGGTTTTAGTACACGGTTTAGCCGGAATTGATATTTTATATATATACGGTGTGGTGATAGTATATGTATATACATGTGTGTACTTTGTGTGTGCTATTAAATATCAGGGACTAGATATTTATTTAAGTTATATGCTCTAGTGCTATCAAGGGAGGTTGCGCGATGTGGGTGAATCCCCTAGCTTGAGGAGTAGGGTGAGTATATCCCCAGGTCATAGCGTCCGGTATATGGGTGAGGGTTTATATCAATTTCAGGGAAGGAATATGACCGCCTCCACTACGTTTATATTTTGGGTCAGGTTGGTGAGCGATTCCCACTTAGGGAACTAGGTTATGTGAGCACACCTAGTGAGATAGCACTTTAGAAGGAATCATCAGGAGAGGGTATACTCCAAGGGATGGACATACATATGATATATGTGTGGATGTTATGGTAGAGGTACATATATAATGGTAGTAAATATTATATGCAGGTAATAATACAGTGTGTGATGTAATTATTTTATATAACTTGTGTCACAATTATATGGTATTATTTAAAGGAAATTAATTAAGTTAATTAGAGAGACAACTTATAACCCATGGATTATTATACTCGGGTTAGAGTAGTATGGCAAGAGGAGATTATACCAGGACTAGTTGGACTGGGTAGTACAACTAGGTGGGGTTAAGGTAACCGTTAGGTGTGCACAATAGTGGAGGGGTAAGAATGTCCTCAAGAGAGTGCGAAATTAACTTATATATGAAGCGCATTCATATATTTTAAATTACTGTAGTTAATTCACTTGCTAAATATTTTCAAAATGTTTGGGTTCTAACCCTTGCTATAAAATTATTTTCAAAACCTTTTAGGTGTCCAGCCACAGGGACGCCAGGAATTATATTCTATTCCAGGGACACGGAGTTGCAGCATATGTGGATGCCAGCAAGAGATTGGATTAGACGTATCGTTCTTTCATTCCTAGAGTAGGAATCATTTATCAGCTCCAGTTTTAATTAGAGCATGTCGCCCAGACTTTCAGTTCAGTTTTGAGATTTAATTTATTCCGGTGTTGAATATTTGTGTTGGATTATTTACTTTGGTGACCGATGGTTTATTCGGCATGTAGTCGTTATTTATTCAGTTGATTTAATTCAATTGTGTGAATGGATTATATTTATTTCCGCATGTACTGTTTGGTTTAATTAATAAGATAAAAATTGGCACCATCTTTTGAAATACTAGGTGGTTAGTAAGTTTTAAAAAGGGTTTTCGACAGTGATGCGAAGGATGAACCAACTGGGATTCCTATTTTAATTTGGTATAGGACTGATCACCCGGTATTTTATTAGGCGGAGTGTCACAGATGGTATCAGAATTTGACACCCTCATCAAAGGAACCGTAACTGGGTGGTGGAGATATACCCCACATCCTCAACTCTGTTATCAACAAATCTTCAAAGGAGTAGTTTGTTCCACGCATAATTTGTTTGTTTACGTTAGATGGGGGTTTGTTAATTTGTACTTTTTTCTTTGCTGAGAGGACTATATGTGAAGACAATTGCATTAGTTGCATGTGATGTGAGGAATGTATGGCCCCTTATCCTTTCTTTATCCTGACAATATATACTCCTTAGTGGTAATTTGTTCTGTGACCTGCAATATGGTCGGTCATTAATATAATGATCATTTATGTGCCTAAAAAAAATATATTATTTGTATTCTTTTGAGTATTTTGAATTTTTTGTGTTTTCGTAAAAAACTTCAGTTGGTGGGGAGAACTTGCTGTTGTTAAGTCTTTTATGGCTTTACCACACGATTCATACTTGGGAGAAATGTCATCGTGCCTTCAGGCATGGGCATACCCTAGTGTATATATATATATATATATATATATATATATATACGAGGATAAGTAAAGTGACGAAATAAGAAAATGGGACTCGAATCCCGAAGATGAATCGGGATGCCTATGTAGCTGAAAAACGCATCAAAGGCCACATAGTTTGATAACACGCAAAGGTGATATTTAACTCATGAACCCAAAACTATAATTTCCTTTAGTTCATGGGAAAATTTGTACAAGTGTATAAAGTGTGAAAAGGGGGAGGAAAGTTATAATTTGGGGTTTAAAGATTAAACCCTCTTTTTGGCTTTTTTAAAATTTATAACACTATATCTTGTGCATATAAATAATAAAAAAAAAAGATTATTTAGTGTGACAAAGTGAGAATAAAGTAAAAATATGCTAAGAATAAATGAAATGTTATAAGTAACACTAATTAAATGAGCTTCAAAGAAGTGGAGGTAGACCTTCTATGAGACTATACTAATAAATTGAGATAAAGTAGGCTTATGGTGGTGGAGTAGTGGTGAAGTGGTGGTAAAATGGTTGACAAAATATTAGGCTAAGGTGATGTAAGAAAAGTGGAGAGAATGTTCGGAAAATGGTAATTTTTTTAAAGACGCCGAACCGATTTCAAGGTAGAGGCTCCTCTGATCTTCTAAAATGCGGTCCTTTGGAACGAAGTCATGGCCTCCTTAAATAGCAAAATCTAGGGTTAGGGGGTCTACCGATCGACATAATCCCTCCTCAACCTATAATCATACCCCTGGCTTGCTAGCGAAGTAAAGTACACCTATGCCAATTGGGAGAGGGTCTGGGGTACCTATAGGCAGTCCAAAAGGGAATTTTTCAAAAAAATTGGCATAAAATACAAATCTTAAGTCCGAATCGTGTATGGACGGAACCGTTAGAAAGAGTATTCATATCATATGAAAATATAAGAGCCACTCTCAGGTCCAAAAGTTGACCAAGGTCAAACAGGGCTCAGAAGCGCCCACTGACCACTAAGACGGGGTTCTTAGAGTAAAGAGAAAAGTACGCGCGAATCGTAAGGCTAATTCGAGCACGATATGGACCGTTGGAGAGGGTATTCAGAGACCTATGAAAATGCATTATCAACTCTATGTTTTAAGAGTTGATAGAAGTCAAACGGAGCTCAAAAGCATCGGGTGGCCTATAGATTAGGGTTTGGAGAAAAAAGGTAAGTATGCGCGAACCGTAAGGCCGATTCGTGCACGGTATTGGCCGTTAGAAAGGGTATTCAAAGCCCTATTAAAGTTCAATGCGATACTATTGAGTTAGAGATGTGATCGAAGTTAAATGGAGCTCGGTAGCACCTGGTGGCCTCTAGTTTAGGATTTAGCATTGAACCTAGGGTCTAAGGTTGAATGGAATAGTGACAGGGACATAAGGAGGTATTTAAAGGGTACTAGGATGGGGTGTCTACAAAAACAAACAAATACTATCTTTGAAAACTAAACCTAAGGTTACGAATATAATACCTTTGCAGATCTAATGACAATTCTATATGGAGAAAAGTATTTGTTGATGATAAAGTGTTGCCTTTTTTTGGTCCTTCAAATATGTGTTTGTGTCCTCCGAAATTCTTGGATTTTCTAGTATATGATCCCACCAAAGATACGTATGTATGTGGGAAACTTTAGAGATAAAAAATCTTGGTTTTGAATGAGATATGGACCTCTCACTGTATAAGCAAGTTTTACAATTGCTCATATGTTATTTTTATTTTTGCATATCCCATCACATAAACACTCCACCTATATGACTTCTCTAGATTTTAAGACAAATTTGAAGACATTTGGAAGATTGAAGAATCGTACGTCTCTACAACTAAAGACGAAATTAGATTTTGGATTGTTAAAATGTTTACTTTATCATTTCAGGAGTTTAGAATTTTTTAAAGAGGTTATTTTTCAAAAAAGGCTCTTGAATTTTATAAAAAAAATCGAAAAAGCGTCGCCTTGTTAGAACGAACTTGCCAAGTCGTTCGAACTAGACTGGCTAATTCATTTGAATGAGATCTGTTTTACTTTGAATGAACCAATTTTTGGCGTACTCTAGAATCTCATTCGAAGGCCCATTCTATACCTATTCGAATGAGAACATGCATGTCATTCGCACGATGTACCATTTCGTTTGAACGACCAGGCGAGATTTTGTTTTTTAATTAGTTCTAATCCAAAATTTTCAGTTTATCCTTTTATAAAAAAACCTTTTTATAAATAGGATGCATAGGATTAGACTTCTTAAGAACTCCATTTACTATCTAAAAATACCTTTTTGAGTTCTCTTTGTGATCAAACACTTCTATAATCATTCCAAACCCCCTAGAATCATACAGATCACTTTACAAAATCGAGAAGATGGTTTTTAGATCTAAAACCTTTATGGAGAGAAATCTCTACTACTGACTTGTGGAACCAAGGTTTCACTACTGAAGAAGAAAAGACTAATCGGTGGATACTGATGATAGATCGCCACATGTGGATGGCTCTATATCAAGTCGTATGTTATTGAAGGTTTTAAAGACTATGCACATCTCTCTTAGATTGTCCAAGTTTTGTAGGTCGATTATCTGTGAGATCATTCGATAGCGTTGAATATATGCTTTTGCCCTTTTTAGGGATTTTTCCTCATCTCTTGTGTTGATTGCATGCTTGGGTTGATAATTGAAAATTAGAACACATCTTGTATACACAGCTAATTTAATTGAAGATAATATTTGGTAAAAATTGGATTTGTGTGTTTGAACCTAAGATACACATCAATCCATTGAATCACTAGCATGCTCAAATTGGTATCAAAGTTGGTTGCACTAAATTATTGTGTAATCTTTTTTATAATTTTTTTATATCAATATTTTCTAAAATTTGGATTTAATGGATAATCTGTATAATAGAATGCATATTTTTTACGGGTCAAACTAGACCTACTGGAAAACAAGAATAAGGTTTGCTTTAAAAGTAATAGATTAAAGGGTCTGTCTTGTATGTGAAAGAGGGTGGACACAACCTACAGTGAATGTCAACAATGTCGAAAGTCTTAAACCCGTCACTTCCTGGACGGAGGATGAATTTAAATGGAGTACTTACAACTCAAGGGCTCAAGTGCTATTTCTGGAGTGCCGCATTATGATGCCACCACGTCTAAAGAATCTTGGGATATCCGCCAACTTACTCACGAGGGTAAAAATGTCTAAGCTTCAAAATTTGACCCCCCAAATTTGAGATCATCACCATGAATGAGTCTAACACTTTTGATGAGTTTTATGCGTTTGTCAGAAATAGTAAATCCTAGTTTTAATTTGGGTGAGAAAATTCCTGAGACGAGAGTTATTAAGAAAATTTTAAGATCCTTGCCAGTCCGTTTTATTCCTTTAGTCACTGTTTTGAATTCACTGGGAATATTAGATACTCTTAGGTTAGAAGAACTCGTAGGAGACCTTCAAACGTATGAGATAGATATGTTTCCTAAAACTGTTAAGAAAAAGAAAAGAGGGATTGCTTTAAAATGTAAGTCTAAAAAGAAAAAGGAGAAAGTCTGTGATTCTGAGTTTAAATTTGATTTTGAGATGGATGATTTATCCCTTTTTGCGAAAAATTTCAAAAAAATTCTCAAATTTAACAAAAAAAATTCATCCAAAGAATTTTTTTTTGAGAAAAATAAAAATTAGAATGAGGGCGAGAAGGTTTGTGAGAAAGATGAGATAAGATGCTATGAATGTCTTGGAAAAGGTCATAAGTCACATGAGTGTCCCATTAGGCTTAAGAGACATGGCAAGAAAGTTGCACATAAGGCCACTCTTAGCCATAATGACGTCGAGTCAATTGATTTCGGGAATGAATCACCACATGAACCTAACTTCACTGTGTTTATGGCTAGTCACGTGAGTAATTCTAGTTTGTCCCATCATGAATATGAGATTTATTTATGTGAAAGCCTCAACGATGTTTCTAACCATTGTGGAGAGAGTGAAAATGAGGATGAGAATTTGAGTAAGGGAGAAGATGGAATCCAAAAAGCGTTTAGTGATCTTTACACCGAGACTTTAAAAATAAAAAGTATTAATAAACATTTGTCTCTGAGGTTTTAGATTTAGCGAAGGAGGTGAAATTATTTAGAGAGTGTGAGGCGTAGGTGATTCAGCTCGAGAAGGTAAAAATTTCTATGTGTGAACAGTTGACTGTTTTAGGTAGGGAGAAGAACGATTTGACCAACACTGTGTCTAGTCTTATGAGAGATGTTCAATCTTCATTAGAGACTCGTGAAAAAGTTAAAGATCATGAATCCCAACTCATGAGTGATCTCGAACGTGTTCGGGAGGTCTAGGTCACTTTAGAGGATACGTATAAGAAGGTTGGAAAGATATTCCTCGATCATGTGTTAGGTAATGTTGAGAAGCAAGGAATAACTTATGACGATGCATCCACTTCCAAAGCCACACTCGAGTTGGTTCTCGAGTTTGTGATGGATCCTTATGACCTGGTGGTCCTACACGTTTTGAGCAAGGTAGACCCAAGCTTGTTTATGTTTGTTCCCATTGCAAACAAAGAGATCACCTTAGAGAATTTTATTTTAAGCAAGGGAGAGTTTCTCATAGTTAAGTTCCCTCACCCACTCCCACGTGTGTTACTCCATATTATCCTACACATCATCATAGACATTTTGAGAGCTTTTGAGAATAAGTAGAGTATTTAGTTAAG
This sequence comes from Sambucus nigra, assembly GCA_949130495.1. Lineage (NCBI taxonomy): Eukaryota > Viridiplantae > Streptophyta > Magnoliopsida > Dipsacales > Adoxaceae > Sambucus > Sambucus nigra. The sequence goes on from OX422211.1 coordinate 88,755,884, forward strand.
ACTTCACAAAATTGACGGAGGAATTTCTTAGGATGTCATCTCCTTTTGAGAACTCCTCTGGGCCTAATGATTGGAGTTGGTACTTTATCTATTGTAGGATGATTACCATGTTCATATCTTATATCCCCATTACTAAATTGTATTATTATTGTATTTATTTATTATTTCATTTTGATATTTTTAGAAAATTCCAAAAAGAGTTTTGTTTTTCTAGAAAAAGTTTGAAAAATTCAAAAACATTTTTGATTTTTTTTAAAGAAATTAAAAAAGTGAAAAAGATTTAATTTTTGATAAAGACAAAAAGAGTTCTGTATTTTCTTTTATCATCGTATATGGATGATCATTTAAGTTATTCGGATCAACCCATAATTTGATCCATTCACATGACTTTTTCATAGCGTTTTGAAACATGACTTCATTTCAATACTGTGTGGATTAATTACGTTGATCTTTGATGACTACTTTCTACATGCACCTTTATTGCACATGTGCATGAGATTTATGAACATTGTGCTTACTTGTCATTTGTCGAATACGATGTTCTCATCTCAATTATTCTTAATAACAACTCAAATGTGAAAAGAGATAAGTTGTGCATGTAAGAGCCATAGCTCATAATTCCTCTATTTTTCTTGAAAATATTGTTATATGTTAAGCAATGCAAAGGGGCTACGAAAGATAAAAATGTTATTTTCAATAAAAGTCATCATTTGCATAAAAGAGCCTAATAAGATTAGAGGCAAATAAAAACAGAATTGTCAGGCCAAAATTTTTAGATTCATTGATGCTTGTCTACACAAAACCATTAATTTCTTAAAAAATTGAGAGTAAATTCATAATATATGAGAGTTTTTCGATAGTTAAATTTGAAGATCAATGGGTTTGCACAACGAAATTTCTTGGAAAACATTAAATAGTTTGGCATTACTGGTGTGAGAATCATTCATGTTCATGACATGTTGATTAAGATGAGTTGATTTCGTATGAGCTCACAATCTTTACACCTAAGGCAAACTTTGAGTTCTTTCTTTACAATTGCACATTTGTTATGAATGTTTATCTTGATTTTCCTATGGAAAATATTCACACAGTTTCATTTTTCATTCACGATTCGAATATTTTAGTGTTATTCCATGGTTTGTTATATTTGTACATTTTATACTATATACTTGGAAAAATGAAAATTTTCAAAAATAATTAATTGAAAGTTGTCGTTTGAGATTATAATTACTTGTCCATTATTGATTACTCTTGTGATTATATCTATCTTCTTTATGTGATGCTTTATTTTCATGACTAGATTCTACTCCTTTGTCTATTATAGACAAAAAGGGGGAGAACAAATCGAGGGGGAAGTTTTTTCTATTAAAACTCGTATGTGTCGAGGTATTTAGTTTGTCTCATGCGTATAGGACGTTCCGCTAGATGATGATCTTTTGGACCCACATAAAATGAAGACAAGGCTACCCAAAAGGGAAGATCCATTCCATTTGAAGACTTGCGCAAAATTTACATTTCGTTTCTTGATTTGGGAGGGAAGTTATTGTTAGTCTTTAGGATACAATTTGGCATCGGTTTATGTTTTGTACCGGAATAGCCAAAGGGGGAGATTTGTAAGAGAAAGTTTTATTATTGCTCATGTTTTATTTTTATTTTTATTTTGGCATACCCCGTTACACAAACACTACACCTACATGACTTCTCTGGATTCGAAGACAAAGTTAAAGATATTTAAAGAGGTTATTTTTTAAAAAAGTCTCTCGAATTTTTTAAAGTTTTTTTTTGGAAAAGGCCGCCTCGTTAGAACGAACTTCCCAAGTCTTTCAAACGAGACTGGGTAATTCATTCAAATGAGATCCATTTTACTTCAAACGAACCAATTTTGGACATCCTCTAGAATCTCGTTCGAAGACTTGTTCGATAGGAGTTCGAACAAGAACAAGCATGTCGTTCGAATGAGGTACCATTTCGTTCGAACGACCGGGCGAGATTTTGTTTTTTAATTAGTTCTAATCCAAATCTTTCATGTTTATCTTTTTATAACAAACCATATTATAAAATAGGGTGCACGGGATTAGACTTATTAAGAACTCCATTTACCATCTAAAAACAATTTTTTGAGTTCTCTTTGTGATGAAACACTTCTATAATCATTCCAAATCCCCTGGAATCATAAAGATCACTTTCCTAAATCAAGAAGAAGGTTTCTAGATCAAAAAACTTTGGGGAGAGAAATTTCTATTGCTGACTTGTGGAAGCGAGGTTTCACTATTGTAGAAAAAAATGCTGATCGGTGGATATCGAGGGTAGATCGCTACTTGTGGACAACTTTAGATCGAGTCGTATTCTATTAAAGGATTTTAAGGCTCTGTGCATCTCACTTAGACTGTCTAAGTTTTTTAAGTCGATTGTTTGTCAAATCATTTGTTAGTGCTGAATATATGGTTTTTCCCTTTTTAGTCATTTTTCCTCATCTCTTGTACTAATTGAATGCTTGGGTTGATAATTGAAAAGTGGAACACATCTTGTATACACACCTAATGTAATCGAAGATACAATTTTATGATAATTGGATTTATGTGTGGGAACCTAATATATAAATCAATCTATTTAATCACTTTCATTCTCACTCACTATGAGCCTCTTCACAAAAATGTGAATAGTGTTTTCTCTTCCCTTTTCTAACCCTTGATAATGAATATGCAGCTTAAAACTCGAGAGCACACTAATATAAATTAATATAAGTTGTAGGCTGGGGATAAATGGGCTTCCGAAGATTTTGGGCCTAAATACTTGGGAATATGGACTATACTAGGGACCCAAGATAAATGATTAAATTGGATTACAAATAAATACTCAAAAATTCCAAATTAAAATCCCGTAATTAATTTCCTTTCTTTATTTAATTATAATTAATTCCACTAAATAATTATAATTATTGTGGCGTTATGGGCCCCGAGCGGTGGTGTGCCCGGGGAAACAGAGCTTGTTCGTTACATTGAGCGCGTGAGTGATTAACTCTCAATCTGCCATTCCCCCCCGAGATCAAATTATCGATCCGATGGACTCGAATGACTTTCCCCTTGGAAGCTTTTTGATGCTATACCTAGTTTTTAGTGCACGCCCCTGCTTTTTTTCCTAGGCCTAATTATGTTTCGTGCGAGGGGTTTGTCGGTGGTTCTGAATCGCCAGTTTGTTTTATATACAACAAACAAAAGGTTCGGGTTAGCCTTTTGGGATAATCCTAAGGTAGGTTTAGATTTGCGATTAGTCATAGATTCTTGTTGTGGTGTTTTAGAACCGAGTAATGAGTGAGTACGGTGTTAGGCAACCAATTTTTCTATATGCTTCCTTAATTATATTCTTATTATCGCTATTAACATTATTTGATTACTTTTTAATTTATTTTAGAACTAGTTTAGATACCATAGGTTAAGAATCTCTTAAAACGTAGATAGGTGATTAGGTAGGAAAAAAACATGAGCGAGTGGTGTAGGACCATCACTCAAATTCGGTATGGGTTCAAAATAGTGCTTGTGTATGACTTTGTATTTGTATAACGAATGGTTGTTATTATATGTATAAATGTGCAAGAGAGCTCAGATTGTGTAACAGGTGGTCATTACTGTTATGTGTATGCGCGCAAGAAATCGCGGATTGAGATAGTCGGATATCTCGTTTGCACTATCTCAGAGGGTTGATATAAGGGTTAGAAGATGGGAGCATCTCCGTGGGGATAATACGTCAATATACATATTGTAGAGGATTGTGCTCACGAGAAGGACTTGGTATTGCACCTACGTACTCGTGTAACCATGATATCAAAGCCTATGTAGTTAGATTATTTAATTCATGTGTTCCAATGTGATGTGTGTGCAAGTGTAGGGATTGTCTTGAGAGGGAAAGAAGGTATATATAGGATAGAGGGTAGATTCAGTGGAGGTTCAGAATGGGAATGGTCCCTAAGATCATCGATATTTGCATATCATGTTATGATCATCAGGTGATCACTAGAAGTAAGGTATTGCCCTTCGGGCTAGTTTAGAGGTGTAGAAAAAAAATGGGTTAGAGTAGAGATCAAGGCATACACAAGAAATAATACACTGAGAGGTTTCTTATGAGGCTTGAGCTTCACGAGTTTGTCTCGATATATTGCCTACGGACCCACGAGTACTTGGGGATCAAAGCTAATGCAGTTACAACAAATGGGACATATTTATAGGGGTAGGCAACGAGGTACCAGGTATAAATATACAATATTACAGTATTTATCCTTAATATAGAATTTCCGTTATGTAAGATTAATATATTAATATGTTAAAAATACAATAATCAAAGGTTGATATAAAAAGACATATTCAGGGTTGCCACCGCAGATATGGTATTTTTTCGCTTAGAGAAGCGGTAGGAGTAGTCCAATTTTAGACTTTGGATTATGCAAAGTTTCGGCATGACTCGACTATTTGACACTTTCCTAAGAACGATTTTGAAAAGTATTTTTCATGTTTTTATTTAGTCATTATGTCAATTGATTATCATTTACTTAACATATAATCATGTAAATTCAATTAACAGAGGTGTTGGGTTGGAAACCAAGCTTTAAAATATAAATATTATGACGTGCATACCCGGTCCCCTAAATGGGGGCCAATTTAAAAGAGATAAACAGGTATTGACAGTTTTCCACAATATATATGGGGTATTTGACCAAAGATTCGGGTAGAGTTTCCTTATCCTTGTAGTGTGAATTAATTTTTTTTCCAGGGGAGTGTTCCCACTTGAGGTGACTGATTGGACAGAACTTTGTTTAGTCAGCCAGAGCTTCGTTTAAAAACATCGACTTTTCTAAAACGTGCACAGATGTTTGCCTTTGTTTGTCTAGGAGGAAGCGACTTTTCATAAGTACGAACTTTACTCTAGGGAAGCGACTTCCCGTAAGTACGAACTTTTCTCGAGTAAAAGTGAATTTTTAGAAGTACGAACTTCTTCAAAACTTTTAAGAATGACCTAGAGTATCTCGGGCTCTCGTGATTGAATAAAGTTAAAAAAAATGGAATCAATGTTGGGTTTGGGGGTCTTTATAAATACAAGGGAGGTTATGGATTACTTTTTTGACCTCTAAAATATGTGTGCGTGAGTTATGAAGTTCACAATTGTTTCAACGGTTACACTCGCACTTTAGGTAGACTATCAATTATGCAAGGTATGAGCCTTACATGGAATATGAACACCTTAATCATGAGACTGTTAACAACTGAATATACTTCTATTTCTTCCAGAAACTACAAGGATAACATTATTTTCAAATGGGTGAGATAATAATCCGCAAAATAATTAACTAGTGAGATATTTATAAATGTGATAAACTAGTTATCAAAGTGATGAACTAATTAAACTAATTAATAAAGCAAAAATTAATTTTATCTAATTAACAATGTAATAAATAAAATAATGAAACTAATTAATAAATCATTTAAAATAATTAACTAATATAGTAAAGCAGTTAAACTAATTAACTAATTAATAACAATTAAACTAATAAAATAATTAACTAATTAAATAAAGCAATTAAAATAATTAACTATTTAATAAAGTCATTAAACTAATTTATAATAATTAACTAATTAAACTAAGAATATAATCAAAGTTTCTAGAGAAAAAGAGGAGGTGAATTGGTGCCTTTTAAGGTTGATGGTGTATCGTATTTAGAGGGGTTGATCCGTCGCCTTTGATCGATTGGTCTTCTGTGGAAATTAACCGATCGGGCATTCATAGTGAAACATGTACGGTGGAAACCGATTGGTTAAAAGGATGTTGGCACCTTAAACCGATCGGTTAGAGGGAGGTCAACTCATTTGATCGATCAGTTAAAGGGTGGTATGGCCCTTTAATCGATCCGCTAAAGGGTGGTATGACCCTTTAACTGATTGGTTAAAGGGTGATCTGGCCTTTATCGGATTGGTAGTTCTGCATTATTTTCATAACTTTTTACTCGTAACTCTGCTTAATGCGTGGTTTTCATCGTTGGAAAGATAATTAAAATCTCTACTTGTTTGTGGTTCCCAGCTTACCCAATCATGAAATTTGATAGGGCCAAAATACTCCTAAAGTTGCACGTAGTGTGAATTTCTTTAGTCAAAGGACCCTAGGGTTTTGATGCAAGCTTTGATTGGAGCATGTCCTTCACCATTTGAAGTATATTCCAAATATATACAACTTTTGTGCTAACCCCCTTCCCAAATTGTAAAGTTTTGTCGGTCCAAAATGTCCATAAAGTGATATTTACTGTAAATTATCTCAATCGGGATTACCATTGGCTTCGAACTTTGAAGTGAAACACAAACAGGCATAAGGGAGATTTGATAAAAGGTGTTTGGACATGTAGGGTACGTATTACACCTTTTTAAGTCCATGATGATCCAAACTTTGCATATTTATAAGAGTGCCCTTATCATCACGAGAGGTCTAGGGTTTCCTATCACCGAAGTCGGGATTTTTTAGGCCAATGGGCCATGAAAATGATGCTCCATTAAAGATCAAGTTGACATATGACTCACATTATGATTGAAAATTGAGGTTTCTATAAAGGTGAACTACTAAGAGGGTGGCATGCGGACAATCTTTGTCAAAATTTGGTGACCACAACCATCCTTAATGGTGTAAGGATTCAGATGATTTATCCAAGTAGATAAATATATGATCGATACCCCAAAAGTTCTTCTTAGAGGTTGTGTGAGAACCTAAATATGTGGTGAGAGATTGAGGATGGGTGTCCGATGTTATACTGAGGCTCATAAGGTCTCTGTTGAGGTCTCATGGAGACCAATTACAAGTCAGAACCTGAAGATGCGGTGTAGGCCTGAAGATGGTTGCTCAATGTTGCGTAAGAGATGGGAACATTATTTGAGGATTACCTCATGATCTATTAATGTTATTGGTAAGCAAGGATCGAAGGTAGCTTAAGTATGAACATGCGTTTACCCAAACTCAGGGAGGGAGAAATCTCTGGGGGCTTTCTAGTTGTCTCATATTAGTAATCCTTCCTGGTTAGTGGGAACCGAGGATAGGGAGATTAACTGTGAACATACCGTAACCCAAACTCTGGGAGGGAAAAATCTTCGGGGGGTTTATGGTCACCTCACGACTAGTTATCCTTCATGTTTAGTGGGAAACGAGGGTAGGTAGATTAAGTGTGAACACGCGGTAACCCAAACTCTAGGAGGGATAAAGTTTTGGGACTATTTATCCTTCCTAGTTAGTGGGAAACGAGGGTAGAGAGATTAAGTGTGAACATATAGTAACCCAAACTCCGAGAGGGAGAAAGATCTGGGGGCCTTCTATTAACCTCATAATTAGTTATTCATCCTATTTGTCAAGAGCCGAAGACAGGGAGATTAAGTGTGAACATAAGGTGGGTTCTGCTCACTTTACAACCTGTTATCCTTCCTGGTTAGCGATAATTGAGGGTAGGGAGATTAAAGGGATAAACACTTATTTTATCCTATATAACGAGTCATTTTTGGGCTTAAAGGGATAAACACTTATTTTCTCCTATATAAGACACGGGAGATTGGGAGAAAATAAAGAAAAAGAGAGAAAGAAGAAGAAAGAAAGGAAGAAGGGAGAAAGAAGAGAGAAAAAGGATTTTCGGGCCAAACTCCATCGGATTCAACTCGGGGTCATCGAATTTTATCCTCCAGGCAAGTGTTTACTTGCTTTATTTGATTTTGAGCATAAATCTCATATCATAATTGGTAATAACAAACCCTAAAGATTTTGGGTTGGATTTTCGTGGGTTAAACGGGATTTTCGAAAGTTTAACGGTTGAAAACAGGAAAATGTCAAATTCGGGAAACTTAGGAATTTCCTGAAACCGTTTGTTGGTTTTGGGTTCTTGGATGTTTAGAACCCTTTTTATATGTGTATATGTCATTGATTGAAGTTGGAGGACGTTGGGGGATGAGATAAAAGCTTGGGAGAAGCTTTAATGGTCGAAACAGCTTCTTAGAAAAGAAGTTGTCCGAACCCATCGATCGATCGAGGGCCGAGGATCGATCGATCGAGGGCCAAGGGTCGATCGATCGACCCTTCAGGAATTTTGGCAATTTTGCCTAGGTTTAGTTATATGGGATAAATCCCCAAATTAAGGATTCCTAGCCTATTTAATTGAGGAAATAAATATACTTAACTAAGGGAAATATATTTATCTAATTGAGGAAATTTATGGGGGTTACGAGAGTATCTTAAGTGTTCGACACTAGAAATTATATTTTCAAGGAAAATAGATAAAGTGAGAAATTAGAGAGTTGGGGTTTATCTAAAAATAGAGTGGGGACCTCTAAATTATTAATTGGGCAAAAATGTAGTCCTTGGGTTCTTGGAAATGGAATCGACGACTTATCTAAATTAAGGATGTTTGATGACAAATATTTTTGGGATAATTTTGGTGGGCCTTTAGGCCTAAATATTATGCGCGTAGAAAACATAATTATAATGATTGTGGTTGAGTACATCCTACGAGACTGTTAGGATAAATTTGGGAAGATGTGTATTTACTTAGTGTGAATTGGTATAGTGGGAGAAATTATACAAATCCGTAAGTGTGAATAAGGTACAAGTTATTTATCAAGTGAGGGAATACTTTTGAGTTTAGTATCGTGAGTGTGCGAATACTCGAATATTATTAATTATGAGAATCTTTGTGATTATTGGTCATCACTATATGTGATTGGCAATTATGGCCATTTATATGTATATTTGAGGAACAATGTGGAATATGTATATACTATGTGAGTAAAGGATATATATTATATGATACGGATATGTATATATATCTATGTGTGGATGGTATATATATATATATATATATATATATATATATGAAGCATACCCCCTCTAATCCATTCATGGGAAGTTGCCCGATGTGGGTGAGGCCCATGGCTTGAGGAGAAGGGTGAGTATAGTCCCGAGGTCATAGCGTCCATTTTTATATTGTGTGATTTTTATTAGGGGTGAGACGGGGTGGGTATGTTTCGTCTCACTTTCGCGAAGGAACTATGGCCGCTTCCCATGCGTTGTGGTTTGGTTTTGACGATGAAGTAGGTGATATTTAGTCCTACCGGTGGTCCCCAGGATGGTATGTGAGTGATGCCCTGGAAGATGATAGCATTGAGAGACCGCATCCTCGAGTTATAGCTCGTTGGTATGGTTAGTGTACTTGTGTGTATAGTACATTACTTGTGTATGAGAACAAGATATTATATCTCTATGAGAGAAAAGACATAAATGGAATATGAAATGAAAAAGGATTAATTCTCATTCGGGGAGATTATATCCGGAAGTGTAATATGATGTGCATATAAAAGTGAGTATGATAATGTATATAATTATATGAGTATATATGTATGTTGTGTACTGAGGGTCTAATGGATCTCGACGATCGACCTTGCCAAGTAGTAGTGTATCGCGGGGTTCCTTATTTGGATTTCGCTTTGCGAGACACCCCACGCACGAATATGGCTTAGTATTGAGACTGGGGAGAAGTTTAACCCTTAGTGCTCTAGTTTTGGATTTTTTTATATGAGAATATATGTATGTTGTGTATTAGGGTCTAATGGATCTCGACGATTGACCTTGCCAAGTAGTAGTGTATCGGGGGGGTTCCTTGTTTAGATTTCGCTTTGCGAGACACCCCACACACAAACATGGCTTAGTGTTGAGACTGGGGTGAAGTTTAACCCTTAGTGCTCTAGTTTTAGGTTTTCTTATATGAGTTCATATATATATATATATATGTTATGAACTGAGGGTCTAATGGATCTCGACGATCGACCTTGCCAAGTAGTAGTGTATCGGGGAGGGTTCCTTGTTTGGATTTCGCTTTGCGAGACACCCCACGCACGAACATGGAATAGCGTTGAGACTGGGGAGAAGTTTAGCCCTTAGTACTTGGTTTGCTTAGGACTTTAGAGTTTACGGGTGGGGAATTAGTTAGGCAATGTAGCTTGATTAGGATGTATAGAGGTATGCGCTAGGTGTGCACTATTAGAAGAGAGGTGAGGGGTATCTCATGGGAGTGTGATACCACTTTGAATATGAGATAAGACATATTTTAAAAAAATAAAGCATTTATACACTTGCTAAATATTTTCACAACTCGGGCTCTGACCCATTTCTATATTTTTCCTCTCCTGCAATATAATATATATATAGGTGTCCAGACACAGGGACGCCTGGATGATGATCCTTTCGAGTCAGACGTCAGCAGCTGTGGATGCATGCAGGTTTGATTTATATGCTTCTATTCTTGCGATCTAGATAGGAAGCATTGTAGTTACTCTCGGGCCGAAAGATCAATTGTATTTATTTATTCTTTCAATACCTTTTAGTGCGGCATTCGATTTGGTTGTATTATATTTGAACCGAGTGTTCGGTTAATTTATCTCTTTCCATTTTCATTTATATAAACAGTGTGAATGTTTTAATTGTATAGTTCATTTAAAAAGACTAGTTAAATAAAATTTTGACGCCAGCCTAATAGGTTATTAGTCATTGATTTGGTTTTCGACAGTGATGCTGAGAATGATCCATATGCGACTCTTGTTTTAATTTGATATAGGAGTGGTCACCCAGAATTTTATTAGCTGAGGTGTCATAGTTTTCTCCGGTGGTGTCTGAGTCTTATGTTGAGTGCTGAAGGTATTAAAGATTTTATTTGTTTCGGTTGAGTGTGAGTGTTTGGATATGTATGATCGGAGGAGTGTGAGGCTTTACAGTGGTTTGTTTGGGCGGTGTCTAAAGCTTAATTTGGGGTGCTTAGTGTAGTGAGTTTTTTTTTTTTGCTCGGATGGGGTCCATGAATTTAGAGAGATATGCCTCGAGCGTCTGAGGATTTGGTTAGGATTTTTCTCAGGTGGATTTCGAGGCCCTGGAGAGGTGCTCGGTGTGAGGCTTCATTTTAGTAAGAGGCAATGGACGCCTATTATAGGGATGTAGGCAATAAATTATTGATTCATATTCGATATATTTATGGGGGAAGGTGGTGTATTTTATACAAAGGGTATGTACAGGGTGGTTGCTCTTTTAGGAGGCAAATGGGCTTCTAAGGTAATGGGAGATTTTGGAACGGTCCATGAGATGATTTATCTTTGAGAGTTTTAAATTTTTTTCCATTTTTGTATTGGGAGTCATCGATCACCTTTTTAAACACAAAGAGTACCCATGTGATGTGGAATCGACACAAAGTTATTATTTTTTGGTTGAAATCATGGGTGAAGAGGTTGAATGGTTACCTGAAAATGGAGGGTAACTTTAAAGATCTTTATAGACTCTTACATTAAAGGAAATTTTCAAAAATATTTTCTTATTATCATTCTCTGACGTGAAATTATTCCTTGGGATTTGATGATTCCGGGATGGTGGATTTGATCACAGGGTTTGACTTTGGTTCAACGGGATTTGAAAAAATGAGGGATATATTTTATGGTGTGATCGAGAATCTGAGTGGACTACATACATATCCATTAAAGGGATTTAGGTCAAATGTAGTTCCAAGAGTGTGGTGGCTTATACTGAATATTCTCTGAATGTTAGTAGTGTATGATTTTTTGGGTCTTGTCTTAAGGGCAAGGCTTATTTTATAATGGAAAGTTGAGAGGATGGGAACGTTCTTTCTCTCCAGGCCCCGTAAGTTCTGTTTCGAGTGCACCGATTATTGTGTCACATTTTAAATAATGATAAATTATGTATTCATAACACTTTAGAATGGACTTTATTACTTCGCGTCATTCATTAGACCATGTCACATATTTCTCAATTAATACACAACGACCATGTTTCTTTAGGAAATCGAGTTAGGGTTTTTATTTAGTGTTTGACCCGCCCGAAGTGATATCTTGGGTTGCCTATGTATCTTTGATTCAAAGACAACAACGTCTATGTATATGAATGTCTGCGATAATAATATAACAAAGAGTTGGGTCTATGTAGTTCTATTGAATGAAAAAGTTAGGGGCCCAAAGTTTTTAGCTAACTTCAAATGAGTTATTAGGGCTCAAGTGGGATTTTTGATGTAGGGTTAAGGATTTTTATTATTGTAACATTTCTCTTTCTCGGTCATCTGTGTTTTATTCTTTTGTCCTGGCTAGTAATCTTTATGAAATTTGAAGCTTCAATCAAATTTATCTCTTTATCATTTTGGCTCATTTTCTTTTTGTGGCTCTTTTGTCCCTTTTTTCTTTTCTCTTTCTTTCATGTCGGCTTCTACTCCTGTTTAGGACATATCCGTGGATAGTGAATTTTTTGAATGGTCGAGGTTAAAGGCTTGAGAGAATGTGACCTTGTCAGGGCAAGCCAAGGTGGCTTCAACCCCAGTGTTTATTTCAGGTGATAAGGTAGGGACCCTCTTAATATGTATGAACTTACGTATGAAAGTATAAGAGGGCTTTAAGTTATCCTTAAGGATTAGGTTATCCTCATGGAAGTCTGATTGATTTTTCATTGAAGGTTATGGCGAAGTGCCATTAGTTGAAGGAGGGTCCCATATAGATATATTTTGGGTACTCAAGATTTCCAAAGCTACGAGTCATTTTATCTCTCTCGATATGATTTATACAGTCGTTTTGATATTTGTTAAGCTTTTTGAGGTACTTTTAGTATCTTTGATTCGTAGAGTCTCATTATTAGTTGTGTCATTTGATTCATTTAGAATGTTAAACTCAACACACATATTACACAATGGTAAGTACTTAAAATCACTACGTATCATACCATCAAAGGGAGAAAAGGAAACTTTAGAGATCTTGGAGAAGTTCGACTCATCGGGGGATACGGGGAGACTTGGTTTTCAGTGGGTAGACTTAAGAAGTTACTGGTAATTTGAAAGGGGCAGTCTCACTAGTGAGAAGTTAAGATATTTGTAGGTCGTCTTGTCAACGGGCTCCATTGAGGAGGGGGTAAGGAGGATTGGGTTATTTTCCAAATCCATTATCATTTTGAATGAGCATAATTTATATTTTCAAAATTTTGACCGTAATGTAAGAATACTCTTTTTCGTCTCAGTAGAGATTTTTTGGTCGCTAAGTGGAGACTTTATAGTTTTGACACACAGGGTATATTTTGATAATTATCGACAAGGCGAGAAGGATATAGGTGAGGTTGGTTTAGACCCATGAAGTCTTTTAGAAGAGATTTTAAAAGAGATAAAAATAAGTTGACGATTTTTAAATTCATGATTCGAACTTGAAACAAATATGATAAGTCAACATTAGAGATGATAAAAGATGATGGGTGGACTTTGTCTGACTCCAAAATGTGGTAAGTGGTCTTTTCTCCCATTTTTTTTTATCCTCATTTTTTTTCTTTTTTCCCCATACAAAATGGTTGATTGACCTCTGAGAGCATAAGTTGTCTTAGAGTAAGCCTAACATGGATGAGGGTTCTGATAAATCCCTTGATTGAGCACGGTCTTAGAGGAATCTCCAGGCATTGAATGCGAATTTGGGGTAGGCTCCAAAAATGAGGGGTAGACTAGGAAATCGTTGCGTAGATCAGACATAATAAGTCTTGAAAGTGAAGAAGGTTTATTTCCATCTCATAATACGGTGGTGGGTTTGGAAATCCCTTGATTGGATTGGGCATAGTAGGCTCTGCATGAATGTGGGTGTCTGGTAATCACCTTAAGAGGGGATAAGTGCCTCAGAGAGGTAGTCTCTCATGAACGATGATGTTTGAGGAGAGACGTAAAAGCATAATCCAGGTAATTTTTTTTACTTGGAGGATGCATGCGAGATAACATGTCTATCCACATACATGTGTGGTGGGTGTCTCCTTCGAAATCCGAGTGTAGGCTTTTTTTGCCATGTTATCATGATTTGTAAGTGTCTCTTATGAAAAAGACATATAATTTCCATAGCCCTATGGGGGGCTTTGGAAGGAATTGTGTGGATACTCGGGGGATCATGGTAGGTTTCGAAGTAACCATGTGGGGAAAATGGTATTTGGAAGTGGGGGCACCCGCATTAATCGGGGGAGCAGGTGTTAGAGATGGCGCATGTGGATCGTTGGGTTAGTTGAAACTATCTCGACAGTCGTCGTAGGTGGTGTAACTATATTGGGGATAGGGGGAGTATTATCTATCCTATCCCGATTGTATTTTTGGCCTCTTATAGGCAGACTGGTGCTAGACCCCGTATCCTAATTTCGGACTGCATGGTGTTCCGAGAAGCAATGACTTTTTCACGTTCTCTCAAGATTTGATCCATCCCGAATGGAGCCTAGTCTTCTTTATTATACATAGCGAGTATTGTGGATCAGACTTGATATTCATGGGTAGGGATAGTTAAAACAAAATGACCTCATGGAGCGTGAACTCGGGTTTCTAGGGTAAGAACTTAGTGGAAATTCTCTTACGATAATGGTAACTATAGAAAAATTCATGGCACTTCGTTCAGGATTATATAGACAAAAGGAATGGCAAAAGGACAATATAGAAGGGGATACGGACTCACATATGAATGATTTTTCTGATGAAATTCTCTTACTTATTTTTAACCATATGTGGACAGTATTTTTTTATTGGATAGTATCACCTCGGGGGAAGAACTGAACAGAGTTCGATTCGATTTGGGTAAACAAGAGTGAGCTCTCATTTTTCATGCTAGGAGAAAGAAAGTAATATATCGTGGTCTATTATTTCCACCAAATAAAATGTGGGTGGGGGAATTCAACGTAAGGGAATTCTGATTTGGCGATGACTTATGGATTCATATTGTTTATCTTTCATGTAAATATGAGAAGACTTTGAGTCGGGAATCTGAAGGGATTTAGACTACTATCCGGACGTCTGATAATTTTGAAAAAAAATTTAAGCAAATGGCCAGTAAGTATCTGTTCTTTTTTTCTAATAGGGTGTGTTCCTAGAGCTTTTTCTATTTGCATAAAGGCAACTCGACTCGGTGATTCGTGTATCGCTTTTTATTGCCATGGATCACGATATACCGATTTGCTTAGACTAAACATCCCTTTTAAGGTATGTGTGAAACCACTTTACCTTTATACTAAATAATTGTGAAAGCTTGCTCGATATACATCTATGCACATATATCTAACTTTTAACTAAGCCATTGGACAATATGGGTCTTCCAAAAACATGATCATTCTACAACATGGGCTCTGATACTAATTGATGGGGATAGATATACATTGAATAAAAATTTCTTCCCAGGAATATTCAAATGATTACACAATAGGAAGAACAATAAACAAAAACTTGGTTTGAAAACCAAACTTGAGGTTATGAATATAATACCTTTGTGGACCCGTTGCAATCCGATATGAAGAAATCTATTTGTTGATGATATAGAGTTGCCTTATTTGCCCCTCCAAATGCTTGTTTGTGTCCTTCAAAACTCTTATATTTTCTAGTATATGATCCTCCCAAAGCTAGGTAGATATGTGTGCACCTTTTGAGAAGAAAACCCTTGATTTTGAATGAGATATGGACCTCTCTCTATAAGCCTCTTCACAAAAACGTGAATATTGTTTTATCTCCCCTTCTCTAAACCTTGATAATGAATATACACCTCAAAACTCGAGCTTACACTAATATAAATTTGTATAATGTTTGGTCTTGGGATAAACGGACTTTCAGAGAGTTTGGGCCTAACTACAGAGGAATATGACTATACTAGGGACCCAAGATAAATAATTAAATTGGATTCCAAATAAATTATAAAAAATATAAAATTATAACCTCGTAATTTATTTTCTTTCTTTACTTAAATCATAATTAATTCCACTAAATAATTATGATTGTTGTAACGTTGCAGGCCCGGAGAGGTGGTGCGCCTGGGGGAAATAACTTGTTTGCTAGGGTGGGTGCGAGAGTGCTTGTCTCTCGGTCCGTCATTTCCCCCGAGATCAGGTTATTGGTTTGATGGGCTCGAATGACTTACCCCTGGAATCTGTTTGACTCCATATCCATTTTTTGGTGCAGGACCCTAGTTTTAGGCCTAGGCCTAAGTGTGTTATGTGCGAGGGTTTCATCGGTTGTTCAGAGTCGCCAGTTTATTTTATATAAAAACAAAAAAATGTTTGGGTTAAACCTAAGGTAGGTTTAGGTTTGCGATTGGTCTAGAGATTCTTGTTGTGGGGTTTGAAAATTGGGTTACGAGTGGAAAAGGCATTAGGCACCCCACTTATATTTTATTCTTCTGTATTTATATGTTTATTATCGTTCCGGTAATCACTATCAGGAAGTTATTATCCTTCAAGCTGGATTTAAGATGTAGAAAAAAGGGGCTTGAACTAGAGATGGAGGGATCTCCAAGAAATAATATGCCGAGAGACGTACTATGAGGGTTAGGTTCACAAGTTTATGTCGGTATAGCGCCTTCGTACCCAATAGGACTTGGGATCAAATCCAATGTAGTTCTAATAAATGGTACATATTTATAGGAGTAGGCAACGTGATACCAGGTATAAAATATAAAACATTACGGTATTTATTGAGCCTAGTCCTTAATATAGCATTTCTGTTAGGTTGGATTGATATATTTATTTGTTAAAATGACATTAATCAAAGGCTGGCGCTTAACTTGTATTTGGGGGTGCCACTTCAAATATGGGATTTGTTCGCTAGGAGAAGTGGTGGGAGTAGACCTATTTTAGACGTTGGCTTGTGAAAAGTTTCATAATAACTCAACTCACTGACACTTTCCAGAGAATGGTTTTGAAAAGTATATTTTCATGTTTTTATTAAGTCGTTGTGACATTCGATTAGCATTTATTTAACATATGAGCATGTCAATTCAATTAAGAAATGTGGCGGGTTAAAAACCTGGCTTTAAAAAATAAATGTTGTCAAGTGCATACTCGGTCCCCTAAATCGGGGTCGGGCTAAAAGAGATAAATAGATATGGACAGTTTATCATAATATATATGGGTTATTTGACTCGAGATTCAGGAAAAGTTTCCTTACCCTTGTAGCGTGAACCAAATTTTTCCCAGGGGAGTGTCCCGACTTGAGGTGCCTGATTGGGCAGAGCTACATTTAGTCGGGAAGAGCTTTGTTTAGAAGTGTCGACTTTTACGGAATGCGTACAGAGGTTTGCCTATGTTTTTCTCGGAGGAAACGACTTTTTATAAGTAAAAATTTTCCTCAGGGGAAAGATACTTCTCTAAAGTACTAACTTCTTTGAAACTTTTCAGAATGAGCTCGAGTATCTCGGGCGCTCTAGATTGAAAAAAGTTAGAAAATCGAATAAATGTTGGGTTTAAGGGTCTCTGTAAATTCTAGGGAGTTTATGAATTACTTTTCGACCTCTAAAATATGTGTGCCTGGTTAGAAAGATCACAGTTTTTTCAACGGTTACACTCACACTTCAGGTAAGCTATTAACTATGCAAGGTATGAGACTTACATGGAAGATGAACACCTTAATCATGAGAGTGTTAACAATTATGAATATACTTCTATTTCTTCCAAATTATCAAGGGAGGACACTATTTTCAAATTGGTGGGATGATAATCCGCAACATATGTAATTAGTGAGATATTTATCAATGTGATTGTAGACAGCCCATCCCAGTACCCTCCCTAAGCACCTCCTTAGGTCCCTAACACTCCTCTTCCCTCCATAAACCCTAGATCATACCCCGAGTATTAATCTGCAGACCATAGGGTGAACCCGAGCCCCAATTGACTCCAGTTAACTCTTCGACCTGAGCGAAGCTCAATGAAACCTTGAAGGGCTCTGAATTCTCTATTCCAACGATCCGGTCCATGCACGAATTGGCCTCACAGTTCGCACGAACGACCCGTTTTACTTCGAAAGGTCACCAGCATTTTGGGCCCCATTAAATCTTGATCAACTCTCCAAATCGAGTTAAGCTCCATGAAATCTCAAAGGTCTCTGAATTCCCTTTCCAATGGTCCATGCAGTTCATGAATCAGCCTCACGGTTTGCATTTTATGCCCATTTTTAAAAAAAAGTCCATTTTGGACTACCTATAGGCACCCCAAGACCCCTGCCTATCGGCAGGGTGTACTTTCCTTGGCCTGTAAGGAAGAGGCTATGGTAATAGGCAGTCCAGGGTCCATTCCAATCGTCACCCCCAACCCTAAATGGCACTATATAAAGAGCCCATGACCTCACTCCTAGGAGGTCCCTTTTGAGCAGTCAGCAAAATTTTCTCAAAATCAAAGCACCGTCATTACCCAAAAACCCAATTTTCCTACATTATCCCACCTCACTTTCCTACAATTTTTGTCACTTACCTCATCCTACTATACCACCCTTATACCACTACAAAAATTAGCCTACATACCTTCCAAATTTAGCAATAAAAAGCCTTCTAAGAGGTCCACCCTGAACTCTTTTCTAGTTTATTCATTTACTATTATTATTCATTTTATTCTCATTTTGTGATATATTTTATCCTTGTTCTATCATCTCACACTAATTAATATCCACTTTTATTATAAGTACTTCACACAACTTATTTTCGTAAAAACCCAAAAAGATAAAAATAGGGTTTACTTGTAAATTCCAAAGGTAAAACTTCCCTATTTTCTCACATTTTTACACTTGAATACATTTTCTTCAAAAAAACGCAAAGAGGACTCTTAAATTTGGGTTTATGAGTTAAACCCCACTCCTACAACATATTCGAACTACATGAACTTTGATACCCCTTAGGCTACATAGGCATCCCGGGACAATCCTGGGGTTCGAGTCCTCTATTTTCATTTATGCCGTTTATATTCAATCATATGTATTTTTTAAGTCTTGAACTCCTACATATTCGTGTCTCGTCCAACATGCACATTCGTTTCCCCATAGCGACCCGTGATTTGGGGAACACTACATCATATGTTTATGATTATTTTTGGCTACACTCCTACGGTTGAGTCCGCTTTATCCCTTCCATGATGTGATTCATAGGATTACCTTCTCCCGTTATTTATATTACAAACATGTACACACACATCACACTATAGAGAAAAATGATAAAATCAACATTAGCCCATGAGAGAATGAAAGGGCGGAATGGGTGCCTAACACCTTCCCATTCCGTAACTTAGTCCTCGGACCTTAGAATCACTTGGTTTCACATGCATTAGTATGACCTTGATGTCGTTTTCTCGAGGAGACTACATTCTTTTGCCTATTTTGAGCAAAGTAGGCTGGCGACTCCATTCGTTCGTGTTATCCCCATTTAACGACGACCAATTTTATATTCGAGGAAGCTTGAGAAGATGTTAGTGAGAGTGACAAAAAGAGGACTTCCATATTCTTGAATCACCCATACATGCACAGGTAGGGGAAGAGAGAGCGGGACATGCCCTCTCCCTTCTCGATTTTGTCCGACCCGAATGGCCACAGTGGTGACTCCGTTGGGGGTTTTCTGAGAGGACTAGACTCTATTTTCACATGGGTGTTTCTTCTTTGCTCTCCTATTTTTCTACATGCGTACATATTCCCCCACGTGTACGTTCTCCCTACTTTTATGCTTACATGTTGGATATTTATCTCATGTTTCTCTCTACCATGCTCTCTTCTCATGTATATATCACTTTTTACTCACTTGTATATATTCTCCGTGCTCAGTTACACATCTCACACACCACTTGTAGATTATCCATGCTTAGCTTCACTAGCACACACCCTCACTTTTTTCCTCACTTGTATATCTCAATGCTCATTTACACATATTTCACACACCACTTATAGATTATTAATGCTTAGTGTCACTAGAACACACTTTCACTTGTATATATTCCCATTATTTTTCACTTACACTTGTATCATGTCACTCTCTCACCGTACACATATTCCTTACTTGTATATTCACATGCTTCACACCCTATTACCATGATTCATATAGTCTTCATGCTCCATGTATGTAATTTCTAACTTTGCTTTCCATGGTAATCCCTCTTATCTCATGTTATTTGTATATTATCCCTCGTCGTGGTAGTACTCCCTTACTTTGCATACAAAAAAAATCTCCATAAGATACTATTCAAGACTCTTGCATATTCGCACACTACATCACTTGAGCATGGAAATATTTACCAAAATTTATTCCATACTAGCGGTCACTTTGTGATGGGTGCTGATCCTTCGGGGCACAATAAACCTAAGCGATATGATTCTCACCTTCCATTGGTCTCGTACCTTTGACATATATTGAACAGTTCCTTCTGCATCGTATCGCTTGAACAAACTCACGACGGGAGGTATATAGCAGGGAACTTATTCATGTACATCGACTATCACATGTACCGTACCCACGAGGTATATCGTGAGGCAATTCAAATACACTCAGGTATATCAAATGGCTTGTCCACACGTACCGATGAATGATTGCCCTTATAGGCAAGAGGTATATCATGAAAGTCATGCCAAAGGGGGGAACCCTTCCACTGACCCACCAAATGCATAAACCTCATATAGGCATCTGCCTTAGGACATTCGTATCTAGAATTTCACTTACAATGCGAAACTCTGTCAAAATTCTGGATTTCCATACCGCCCGAATTTTTGTGCTATTTCACCCGTTTTTAAAACAGTACCCTATCTGTGAGCCTGAAAACAAGTCAAATTGTGTCTTACATCTTATACCCTATGTTTTCCCAAGGCTCAGTCCTGTCAGATATTTTTCTTGAATTTAGGTAAACATAATACGAGTGGAACCTAATAATAATAATCGTGCCGAGGATTTCCCTTTTCCATTCTTTTCAAAAATGAAAATTGCCAAAAACACATATTTCATTTTTCAAAAAGAAACATACCAAAAATACTCCTTTTTCCCTAAAAAATAAACCAAAATATTTGTTTCCTCTCATATTGATCGCATACCCATATTTTTGGTCTGGCTTCCTACTAGCTTCGATCTTCTATCAAACCACCCTAAAGCTCTAATGCCTCCTCTGATGCTTCCACCGAATTTGAGATCTACCTTTGCAAGTTATTCATAGAGAATACAGACCAAGATTCGAACATTCAACCAGATTTGATGGCCATCAGTGCCAAGATTGATAACCTTCAGGCTGATGTCCAAGAGATGTAGTGACATCGAATCCAAACTCTTGAGGACCACGAACCTGAAATACTTTTCCCTCATGCCATGGAACCACCTGCTCTTGAACTAGTTTTTATCCCAAAAGAGTATCAACATGCCTCAAGTACCCCACTTGCAAATGGGCCGACACTAACTCAGCTACTAATCCAAAATCTTACCCAGCCAAGGGTTAATCTGTTGGTACCCATGGATCCTAAGGAAGAAGAACTGAACAAGGTCAAAGAAAACCATAAACTGCTATTAAAGAAATTTGACCAAGTCAAGATCTCAGGGAATTACATCGACTACACTCACATGTCCCCTATCCTAAATCCAGACTACCAGTGAAATTCAAGATGCCAGACATTGAGAAATTTGGAAGCAATGGGACCTAGATTGTGCATCTACACAGTTACCACCGAGCCATGACCCTCCTTGGACCTTCAGAGGAGATAATGGCCCAAATATTTCAGCAAACCCTAAAAAAAGTTCCCTAAGGTGGTTCTTATCACTCGAGGAATCTAGAATCTATAGTTGGGAAGACGTGGCCAGCGAATTCATGTCACAGTACAAGTACAAATTTGGAATTAAAAGTTACACACAGAGATTTAGAGCTACTCAAGAAGAATCTACGGGATTCAATCAGTAGTTTCATCGAAAAGTGGAGAAAGAAAGCTGCCACTATGACCAACGGGCCATCAGAGAAAGATCAAGTGAGTATAGTGAAGAATAATTTATTGTCCATATTCGAGCATCGATGGGAGGAAAATGTTACCCGCACTTTAGATTCCTCTGGGAGTCTAGTTTAGAGATTAAAGAAGGGGTTACTAATCATAAGATGGGGTCTAAACTGAAAAGGTTGATCGGGAAATTTGCACCAAAAAAGTACGACAAATCCACGAGTAGCTCAGTCTCAATAATCAATAACATATCCCAACTTACCACTTCCTAGACACCTTAGAATCGTCCCAACCCTACCAAAAAATAATATACTAAAATCCACGCTCCCTTGTCAAAATTCTACCAAGCCTTTCTAGCCCGAAACCTCATCAAGCCATTGGAACCCGAACCACTACCAAATTCCCTTCCTTTGAACTTCAAACATGATGCTCATTGTGACTTTCACCAAATTACAGGCCACACCACCGACCAGTGTTTCCACCTTAAAATGTAATCCAAGTCCTCATGGATCGGGGCATCATTGCTCCACCAGTTAACTCTAAACCTAACACCACTCATGGCCCCTCTCCAAGCACATGGAACCAAGGTGAACACCATATTCCTAGAAGATAATCCAGAGTTTGACCCATCTACCCAAATCATTCCTGTTAAAGTACCTAGCATACCTACAATCTCACCCAAACCCCTCAAGGGTTTCCTTATCCTTTCTCCTACATCCCACGAGCTTCACTAATCAAGATTTGTCACTCTTCACACGAGCCTGTATTATTGTCTTCACCCAATTAGAGGGGGGAGACATGGAATTGCACCTAGTTCGGGATCAACTCCAAAGTTTTAGGATAAAATTATCTAGAGAAATGACCGCCAACTATAAAAAAATCAGTGGCATGTTTATGAAAGCCCGAAAGTGGGCTCGAGAATCAAATTAATGGGTTGTACCCGTGAAATAAATTAGTTTGGATGATGTCGCTCTCCATGTCATAAATGTTTTGCTAAAAAGAAGAGATATGTAGCATCCTTAAGTTGATCACAACCTTCAAACTCCAGTGTCGTCTGGTCCCCTCATTCCTTCACTTCCCCGCTGAGTGGGATGACCTGTATGATGAACCTGTGGAGGTTGTTGAATACGTCGACTACTCTTGATAGGAGGAAATCATCACCATGGGATGGGGTGATGATTTTGGAATCTCAAACGATGAATCAGAGGGCAAAGACTTCCCCTTTTGCTGATTTTTCTAAACCATGGTATGACCCCGCTGATAAAAAGATGAAGTCGAGGATGGAAATCTTCTTCCA
Source organism: Sambucus nigra (assembly GCA_949130495.1). Taxonomy (NCBI): domain Eukaryota; kingdom Viridiplantae; phylum Streptophyta; class Magnoliopsida; order Dipsacales; family Adoxaceae; genus Sambucus; species Sambucus nigra. Next base: position 88,778,926 of record OX422211.1, read on the forward strand.
AGATGATAACACCCGGGATGAGGAATGAAATCATAAGGTGGAGCCTCCGACTGACAAGACCATAGAAAACATTAAAAACTCCGAGGACAGCAATATCGGGAGTAGTTCAATGAGCAGACACTGGGGTTGAGTCTCTGCAAGGTTTGCCAAGAAGCTGCGCCATCGAACCATCTGTAAAGATCGTCATTACTGAAGCACCTCTCCTTAACTGTCACGTCGTTCTATTCTAGCCTTCTCAAACCCATTTAAACCCTTCTATCCCCTCTCCTTAAAAGATCCCTGAACTTGTTATCGTTTCTCTTATTTCTAATATCATTATAAATGAGGCCTCATTTGATGAGGTTCTCAATACTGTTTTTCCTGAGAATGAAATAAACGAGGATATCTAGTATCTTGTTGTGCCTTACATTGATTGTCTTGATTATAGTAAAACTTTTGATAATGACTATTTATTAAATGAACAATTCTTAATTGATCTCAATAAGGAAAATAATCAATAATGTAACTGCGTTCAAACTAATGATGATGAGATTGTTATTATTAATATAGGTTTTAGTATCTATTTATGCGAGATTAGGATAGGGTCGACCCTTGATGAGCATGAGTGATCATAATTTAAAGAGGTTCTAAAAGAGTTTGTGGGCGTCTTCACATGGTCCTATAATGAGATGGTTGGTATTTATCCAGAGATAGCTCGCACGAGATCCCTACCTTCTCAGAGAGCAAGCCCGTCAAGCAAAAACTGAGGAAGCTCTTAATACAATGATCCCTCAAGGTCGAAGAAGAAGTGGTGAAACAGTTAAACAAGGGCTTTATTTGTGTAGTCAAATAGCTTACATGGCTTGTAAAAATTATCCCCATGCCAAAATGGATAGAAAAAGTCTGCATGTATGTCGACTATCGGGATCTGGATAAGGCATCTCCAAAAGATGATTACCCTCTTCCCAATTTCAAAATAAACAGGGACAACACTGCCAGTCACGCTCTCAAGTCATTTGTCGATGATTTTTCTAGTTACAATCAGATTAAAATGTATCCTGACCATCAGGAGAAGACCGCCTTAATCACCCCATGGGGAACCTTTTGTTACACAGTCATGTCATTCCGTCTCAAGAATGTCGGGGATACCTACCAAAGGGATGCCACAACCATCATGCACGACCTCATACATAAAGAAGTTGAGGTCTATGTCAACGATATGATCATTAAGTCTAAGACCCGGTAAGGTCACATTCATTCCTTAAGGAAATTCTTCGAGTGACTTCACTATTACAAAATGCGACTCTGCCCATATAAATGTGCCTTCGATATAACTAGAGGAAAACTTCTCAAGTTCATGGACAGTGAAAAAGGGATTGAAGTTGACCCCACAAAACTAAGTATGAGGATTCCTAGGTAAGTTACAATATAACATCCGATTCATCATCCAACTGACCTCTATCTATGAACCCATTTTCAAACTTCTTTGGAAGAACTCAACTAAATTTTGGAACGAGGTTTGTCAAAAATCCATTGGCCAAATCAAATGATACCGCACTCGACCTCCGGTGCACATGCCTTCGTAGTTAAGTCTTCCCCTACTCCTATATTTTATTGTCACTGATACTGCAATAGGGGCTTTATTGGACCAACACATTGAGGCATATCATAAAGAGAGAGTGATTTACAATGTTGTAAGAGAACATATTGTGAGTTACTCATAGCTTAGGATTTTATTTTCATTTTGGTGCATTTGGCATATCCCGTTACAAACTTACACGTATTGACACGTCAAATCGAACACCGACATCTTTAATAAGGAACACACCTCTACATCTCAAGAAGTTATAAAACTTTGGGTCTTCATAATTATTCATATTCGTATTTGGGATGTATTTTTATAAAAAATCGAGGCTTCATTTTAAAACGATTTAAAATTAATTTTTATTTTTAAATTCCTCATTCAAACAAAAAAGGGATTTCGTTAGAACGCCATTTTAATGAATATATAACGAGGTTGGACTGCTTTACAGGGACTTCTCGTTAGATGTAGACTTTGAACGAAGTGCCTTTTTCGTTTGAACGATATGTTCCCTCATTCGAACTAATGTATATTCTCGTTCAAATAAGTTGCCGCCTCAAAATTTGTGTCATGCTTATAAATACCTATTTCGAACCCTTTTTGCATGGGACTTGGGAAAAAACGTGAAGAGCAAATCTGAACCAAAGTTATTTATCTTTTGTGTTTCCAAACACTTTTTGATTCACAATCTTTACATCCATATATGAATTGTGAATCCTTTTGAAACCCTGTAAATTTCTATATCTTGCATACACCTTGTGGAGAGGATTCTCTATGGTTGATCTAATGAACCAAGGATTCACTACTAAAGAAGGAAGAATGTTGATTGGTGGATACCGAGGGTGGATCGTTGCCTGTGGACGAATCTGGACTGAGATGTTTACTTTAGAAGGTTTTAAAGACTTTGCGTGTCATACTTAGGTGTACTAAGTGATTTGTAAGTCGAGTGTCTTGTAAAATATTTTAAATTGTTGAATATAGGTTTTGCATGTAAAAGGATTTTTCCTCAATTTTTGTGTTACTTACATGTGTGGTTTTATTACTTGATTAGAACATTCATTATATGCAACCTAATTTAATCAAAGATTAAAATTTGGGAAAAATGGTCTTGTGTGTTTAGGGCATTTTATTAAATAAATTGATCCATTAGTTCGTCCACACTCCCAAAGTCGTATCAGAGCGGGTTACACTAAGTTATGGTGTAGATCATTTTTTAGTATCATATAGGGTGGTTGTTTATTCATCTCTCTCGTGTGTGTTTTTCTCTCGATGGGTTTCCATAGTGATAATTTCTCCGATGATTTTAGTGATGATGATTTTTTATATTTGAGAAGAGTTTAATGAGCTTCATAACCGTGCTGAAAAATTAAATCACTTGAATTTGAAGTTTGTGAAAAGAATTAAATTTCTTAAAAAAGAAAACTTTCATTTTAAAGCCGCCATGGAAATTTTGCAAACTGTTAAAACTCAAATAGATTTCTTTTGTGAGAAGCTTATGGACGTGGACCGTGAGTTTAAAATTTTAGAAGTTTCCAAGAAAGAGAGTGAGGGCAGAGTTCGAATTTCAGAGAATGAATTAGAGGACTCTAAATTTTCTAGGGTTTGTGTACATGCCAATGAGGATAATGATAATTTGATTAATGATTTGAGAGCATGCGAGAAGACTCTTAGGGGTAAGTGTGCTTACATTGAGGGGGAGATAGATAACCTTCTAGGAATGATTGAAAATTTAAAGAAGGATTCCCTAAAACTTGAAGAGTCAAATTCTTTGCTTGAGTCTAGAATTTTGAAGTTAAAAAAAAGATCTGAAAGACTCGAGTAGTGTTAGTAGTGATGGCACTGGCTTCTCTGGTCCTAATTTTTTCGTTGCCAAATCCAAGATCATTATTTGTTTTAGAGGGTCAACCACATCCCAGGACATTAGAAAAGGTCAGCCCATAGGTAACATTCCTCATGTTTACACATGTTCGCATTCTGGTAGAAAATATCACCTTAGATCATTTTGTTATGATCTTGGAAGAGGTCCTAGGAAGTTGAAGTCTAGTGTCCCCTTGGTTCTCGAAACTCTTCGCGTTAGGTATACATCTATTTGGGTTAGGAAATCCATTTTGAAGGCGCTAAATATTAAACTAGTTGATTCTCGCCTGCTTGCACATGACTTTTCATATTCTATATCTTATGGGTTGTTTGCATGTTTTTATTTATCCTAGGGGTGGAAGCGGTACGGGTTTTTACCGTACCGTATCGTTTTGGTCCCGAAAAAAATGGTTTCGATTTCATATATTAAAATACCAGAAACCGATCTTACCAAAATCGAAATTATCGCAAAAAAAATGGTTGGTTTTGGTTTTAATATTTAAAAAACCAATTTACCGAAATTACCATACCGAATTTACCGAAACCATAAAAAACTGTACCGAAATTACCGTACCGTACGAATTTATCAAAATTACTGTACCGAATTTACCGAAACCAAAAAAAAAGTTGGTTTTGGTTTTAATATTTAAAAAAGTTGGTTGGTTTTGTTTTTTGTTTTTTGGGGCTTTTAATGCTGTTTACCGAAACCAGAAAAAACCGAAATCAGAAACCAACAACCAGAAAAAAATAGAATTTATCGAAACCGAAAAAAACCAGAAGAAACCAGAATTTACCGAAACCAGAAAAAATTGAAATTATCGAAAAAACTGAAATACCGGTCGGTTTGGTTTTGGTATTGATTTTGGTGTACCGAGTGGTAAACTGGTACGGTTTGATTTTACCATCCAGAGTTTGGTTTTGGTATTGGTATCTACTATTTACCGACCAAACCGTACCGCTTACACCCTTAATTTATCCTACTCTAGTCTGTGCTTCATGATATATGTTTTGCTAGTGTTATGACACATGTATCTTTTTTATTTTATTTTTTTATTGGGTCATATTGAAAAATACAAAAAGATTTTTTTAGATAAAATTTTTGAAAAAAACAAAAAGATTTTGTTTGTCTTTTGAGTTAGAGTGGTTTTCAAATTGAAAAATTGGTATTTCATTTGAAATTTTTTAGAAAAATTCAAAAAGATTTTCGGTTTTATGTATTTTAGTTTTACACATTTAGTGTGGCTTATTAGTGTGTTTGAATCCGATTCATTTCGTACTTTTCATGTGGCTAGGACATTTGGTTATGATTATAGATACTTAGATTGTTCTTAACCATGATATCATGGAGTTGTTTCAAACTTGATTTGATTTATGGATTCGACTTTGCCCATGCATCCACACACACATGCATGAGCATTTTTAATTTTAACTTCACATGTATATTTAAGATTTGTGAGATGTTCTCCCATCAATTTTATCATCTACATATTTTGTAACTATGGGGAATTTGTGCATGTAAGAAGCGTTGTCCGTGAGTGATTTTTATTAGTATTAAAAAATATGAGGGTGCACGGAAAAGGGCTATGAAAGGAGCAAATCTCCTTTGCGGGAAAGCCACCATTGTCAAGAGCCTAATGAAAAGATTAAAGTTTATAAAAATAGAAAAATTATCGAAGGCCAACATAGTTTAGTTTGTTTGATCTTTCAAAAGCAATAGCTTTAAAATAATTGAGAAAAGAAAAGAAAATATGATATATATTTATCTTTTGAGGGTGTTTAGTTGAACATCAATGGGTTTGCACAATGAATCCTAGTTATACTTATTTTGTCATGGCCCTATTGATTTTTAGAATCAACAATATTCTAGGCTTGTGTGCATTGTACTTGTTTGTTCATTAAGATTCACTTTATCTTGTCACTTGAGGCTAAATCTTAGTTTGATAAAGTTTTACGGTCAATTAGAACTTCTTGAACATATTTGAGTGTTTGGGTTATAATTCATTAATATATAATTCACGCTTATTCATTCCATTCCACATGTTTAGAAACATCGATTATATGCTAGTGTGTAAAGCTTATGTATTTTGTGTCGTGTTTCGTGGTCATTTATACCTAGATATATATGTGCCATATTTTTATAAATATACTTTGCATATATTATACTTGGTATCGTATTTTGAGTCTTTATGGTTTACTTATGGTCCATGGTTGGCATATGCATGATCATAGTTTGGATTATATGTGCTTGAGTTCCCATATTGCGTGTTTGTTATACTTTACGCCGTTGCATGATTTATTCCCATATCCCTTTGATTACAAATGGTATCTTACGATCACATATTTAGGGGGAGATTTGGCTTGGGGGAATAAATTATTTTAAGTTATCTTGCCTTGTTTATTCCTGAACAAAAATGGGCAGAAATGGTATATTTCATTTGCATGATTAGGACACCAAATGACGAAAATGGTAACGGATTTTTTTCCTATTTGTAACGGATTTTGTCCATTACACATTTGTAATGGACAAAATCCATTATCAATAGCAAAAAAACGTTACAAATATATTAGAATTACATGAAAAAGTCATTAAAAAGAATGTGGGAGAGAACAAATGATTTCCACTCTCCAACTCTCTCCCGTCTCTCTCTATAACTCCCCATACATGCCCCGTCTCTCTAAGTATACCGCCCGCCCGCTTTTAGTCTCTCCATACGATTCACACGGTTTTAATCAGTTATTTTTCTCTCTTTGTTTCTCTCGTTTCTCTCGTTTTTCTCCATAGCTTTCACGATTTCGTTAGGCACAATTGTGGTTATTGGGGATGCAATCAAAAGTTTGAATCCTGGTTGAACACAATTGTGGATGATAAAATTCCTACATATGATAATATTAAAGCCAAAAATAAATAATAAATCAAGAAATAAGATCCAATGTTCATAAAAAATTAAAAGAATGAAGAGAAAGAGAGTTTTATATTTTTGTATCATGTTTATTATGGCCCATCGTGTGGATGCTAAGTGACAATAATGCGTAGTTAGAAGCAATTTTTTCTGATTTAATGAACTCAAATTTCTGTCTAAATTGACAAGGGAAGGCTTAAGTATCAGAGTATCCCTAAAAAATAGGTTACTAGAGTAGTTGTACGACATAATTATTTTGGTTACAACCATGGTTGGGTTTTGAGCCTTCAGAGGTAATTTATTAGGCCCGGTTTAGATTTTAAAGCTGTATTGGAATAAGTTAAATCTTATAGGTTAAACAAAGGTTGATTCGTTTAAGCGAGTTGTGTATAGATATGATAATGAAGTTGGTTGCTTATATAATAATTAAGGGATGATTCTTATTACTATTACATTTTTTAATTTGGATATTGAATATGATAGAAATTGTGTTTTTCGATGGGGGTCAATTGTTTAATGTCGTGACTTTGTTTTATTGGTTCATTTTGGTGGGTCTGGTAGACGTTAAATTAGGTCTTTTTGTTTTTTGATCTTTCATTTTGCTCGATTTCCATGTTCCTATATGTCAATGTCTATATATGCATAGGCATCTATATAAATATGTTTAATTGCTCAAATTAAACTTTGTTTCTAGATTAGGAGTTTCACTTTTTATTTTCAAATTGTATAACCATTGTTTACTGCCCTGATTTTATGTTATGACCACTAATAATATCGATTAGCTTGATGCATGTTGTTTTACCAAGAAAATTCTTTCTCTAATATTAATATGTTATACACAGTCCAAAATATACTGCTTAGGTTTTTAATATTATCTTATGGTAGCTAATGTTAGTGACAAAGTGAAAATTTAAGGTTAATACTTTATGCATGCTAATAGTTATACTGTGTATTATTTTATTAACCAAAGTTGTTGATACACATTTGGTGTTAAAAACATGGGCTTTAGGATAAGTATCCATTTTAGGTTGAGCCGTTACATGGAGGGTCATTTTCTTATCTATGTATCTTAAGTTGATTAATGTTTAGTTTTGCTCAATGCACTTTGTAGACACCCAATCTAATACCCCCTAACTTCTCCTAAGGTCCCTAGCACCTCCCTTCATCATTTCAAACCTAAGTCACACCCCGAGTACTGACCTCAAGGCCATCGGGCACTCTCAGGCTCCGTTTAACCAAAATTCAAAACTCTTCAGCTCAAATGATACGAAAAAGGGCACTGAAACCCCTTTCTAATGGTCCGTCCCATGCGCGATTCTGACTTACCATGCGGACGAATGACCCATTTTCCCTCGAAACTTGATCAAGAGGTCACCGAACGCTCCCAGACTCCATTTCACCAAAGTCAACTCTTCAGCTCAATCGAGACTGAATGAATCTTTGAAGGGAACTGAAACCCCTTTCCAATGGTCCGCCCTGTGCGCGATTCTGACTTACGGTATGGACGAATGATCTGTTTTACTCCGAAAGGTCACCGAACGCTTCCAGGGCCCGGTTGACCAAAGTCAACTCCCCAAACTGAGTCAAACTCTTTAGAATGTCAAAGTACATCTCCTAACCTTTCCAACAGTCTGCCCTGTATGCGATTCTGACTTACCATGCGGATGAACGATCTGTTTGTGTCCGACGATTCCCCGTCCAAAGGACCGATGAACTCTTCCGAGAAATATTTGACCCAAAGTCAACTCTCGGAACCGGGAGCAGTCCAAAAAACTTTTGAAGGTCTCTGAATTTCCTTTCCAATGGTTTTCCCCGTGCGTAATTCGAATCAACGGTTTGCACTCTACGACCGATTTTTCGAAGGAACCTGAAAGAGACTGCCAAACGGCAGGTTCCAACCCCTGCCTATCGGCAGTGTGCCTAAACACACCTGCCAATTGGCAAGACCAGGGCTATTCCGATCGACAATGCCCTGGGTCTATAAAAAGTAGGTCCTAACCTCATTTCAAGGAGAGGAAGATTAGAGATCCATCACTCTCAGTAAGCTCAGAAAACCCCTCTCGAAGTCAGCGTGATTTCTACATCCAAGTCCCTTTCCAACCTTCACCTTTCATCACCTTTTTCATCAAACTTGGTGAATTAAGTATCCTCCATCATCACTCAAGTGTAAGGTCTGCTCTCCAATATCCAATATTAAGCTCAAGATCTTCAAGAAGGTCCAATTTTCTCCACTCTCTCCTTAAATTCTCCTAAATTCGCATTAGTTTATTTTGTTACTTAATAGTTTTATTCTCTCATCTCACATATCCTAATATACTTTTTATCTAGTATTATTTCACATCTCTTATCTTCATATAAATAAAACCCAAAAAATAAGAAAAAAACGATTTGCTCATAAATTCCAAACAGGAATTCTCACACTTTTCTCACAACTAAAACACTTTTTTATGCACACACACACATATATAAGAGAATTCCCCGATTGGATTTATGGGATAAATCTCACCCCTCATTTTGCACACGAACTACGTGTACTTTGATGCCTCTATAGGCTACGTAGGCGTCTTGGGGTAAAATCCAAGACTCGAGTCCTTTTCCTACTTTTTTTCTATATTCTTTAAACTTAACTCTCTTAGATTCTATATATTCATATATACGTATATTTATGCTTAGTGGTATATTATTCCATATGTGTTATCATTTCGTTATGATGATCAATGCTAGGATAATCGCGTAAATCCTATTTTTCTAATATTACTTTTAAGAACATTCCTACGGATGATTAACTTTATCTCTTCCATGATACAAGCCGATGATTCCTATCTCCACTACATATACACATGCAGACATATCATGCGGAAATAAAGGAAAATAACAATAACCTTGAGAGACCATAAGGGCGGAATGGGTGCCTAACACCTTCCCATTTCGTAACTTAGCGTCCGAACCCTTGTCGAATCATTTTTGGTTTCGTATGTATCAGTATGCCTTTGGATTATGTCTTTCGGTACGGCTCCCTTTTCTTTTGTCTGTTTTGAGTAAAATATACAGGCGACTCTATCTCTCTACATTTTTAACCTCATCACCGACACCGATCGAAGCGCTCCCGAGAGGGATGCGCGGGACCAAAATCCTCCCGAGAGGGACACCATCCCTCTTCTTCGCCTCTCCCGCCACGAGGATCGAACAGGGGATGGCCACAGTGGCGAATCTGATGGGGAAAACTTCATTTTGAGGGCTAGACTCTATTTACATGGGTGTTTTATTTTCTTATATATCCCCCCATTTGCATGTTCCCCTTTCTATTCATGTGTACCTCATGCTTATACTTCTATTCGCACACTCGTAGAAAATTCTCCATGTACACTTCACACCACGCGCACCTAGGATCACATATATCCCCATGTTGCACCCATCACCCATACTTGGTATACCATTGGTACTCTTACTTTGCTCCCTGTTGGGCATGATCAAGAAAGATACTCTCATAAGATACTAATAAGAGAATCATGCATGATTCACACGATATCACCAAAGAGCATTGTGATTTACCAAATTTTGTTCGATAAATGGAGGGTCACTTCGTGATGGGCGCTAGTCCGACAGGGCGCAGTTAGCCTAAGCGATATGACTCTCACCTTCCATTGGCCAAGTACCTTCGACATATATCGAATGGTTCGCTCGCATCGTACCTCTTGACCAAAGTCATGACGGGAGGAATATTGTACGAAACTTGTTCACGTACACCGAGTATATCGAATTCGCTCTCACACGTATCGTCCCCCATGAGGTATATAGTGAGGCAATTCACGTACACTCAGGTATATCAAATAGCTTGTCCACACGCACAGATTGCCCTCAAAAGCAAGACGTATATCGTGGAAGCCACGCCAAAGGGGGGCACCCTTTTCGATTCACCCAACCAAACTATATACCCGCGTATAGGTGTCAAGCCTAGGACAAAAAACTCTGCCAAAATTCTGGGTCGTCCTACCACCTAAATTTTTGCGCATTTTTAAAATGGTACCCTGTCCAGGAGCCTGGTTACAAGTCCAGCCATAGCTTTTCATATGTTACAAACCCAACTTTTCCAAGCTCGGGTCCCATCCGGCATTTTATTTTTGCATTGAAGAGAATTTAATACAATTGAGAAACATAATAATAATAATAATAATAATAATAATAATAATAATAATAATAATAATAATAATAATAATAATAATAATAATAATCATGCTGAGACCCGTCTCCAAAACATTCCTCCCTTTATCAAAAATCCCAAAATATTTCTCCCTTCTTCATCAAAAATTCTAAAATATTTCTCTTTTCTTTATCGAAAAATATTGTCTTTATATTTCGAAAAAAAATGTTAAAAATAGTTTCCTTCTTTCTTTTCAAAAAATAAATCCCGTTTTACGCCTTCTCAGATCGATCGCACATCCTTGTCCTGGATCCTTATTGGCTTCGGTCTTCAGTCAAATCACCCCGGAGCTCCATCTGTTACCCTGTTATTTATTCTGAGTCCGGTATCCATCCGCTTTCCATGGAGAACATAGATCAAGTGCCATTTGTGCGGCCAGATCTGACGGAAGTTTTAGTTCAACTCGTGTCCAAGATTGACAACCTTCAAACTGAAGTCCGAGAGATGCAACGAAACCAGATTCCTGTTCCTCAAGAGCCCGAGGCCCTATTCCCTCGTTCTATGGGTCCACCCGAGCCTATCTCAATTCTTGAAAAGTATCAGCACGCTCCATGTGCCCCTCCTGTTAATGGGCCTCCGCCTGCCCAGCTTCCTATGACAAACCTTGCATACCCTGGGGCTAACTTGCTTGCGATCGTTGATCCGAAAGAGGAAGAATTGAATAAGGTCAAATAAGATCTCAAGATGCTAACTAAGAAGTTCAACCAAGTTAGAATCTCCGGAAATTACATGGACTACACCCACATGTCTCCTTATCCAAAGACGAGGTTACCCGAGAAGTTTAAGATGTTGAATATCGAGAAATTCGGAGGAAGTGGACCATAAATTGTTCATCTTTGTAGTTACCACCGTTCCATGACTCTCCTAGGGGCTTCTGAAGAAGTGATGGCCCAATTATTTCAGCAAACTTTGAAGGATAGCGCTCTCCGATGGTTTTTATCTCTCGAGGAGTCCAGAATCCGTAGCTGGGAGAATGTAGCCCGTGAATTCATATTGCAGTACAAATATAACGAAGAGATTGAGGTCACACACCGTGATTTAGAGCTGCTCAAACAGAACTCTGGGAATCAGTTAGTAACTTCATAGCCCGATGGAGGGAAAAGGCAACAGCTATGACCAATCGGCCATCCGAGGAAGAACAAGTCAACATAATGAAAAACAACTTCTTACCCCATGTTCGAGAAACCATGGGAGGACAATACTATCCCCACTTCCATGATCTCAGATAAGCAGTAGTAGAAATCGAGGAAGGTCTTGCTAAAACAGAGGTTGAACCAAAGAAAGTGTCCGGACAGTTCACCCCCAGAAAATATGACAAACCTGCCAATGCTGCAGTCTCAACCATCAACAACATCTCTCAACTAACCACTTCGTAGGCACCAGAAGGCCACCCTATCCCAGTTCGAAAGGAATACACCGAGCTCCATGCTCCCCTCTCCAAAGTCTATCAAGCCCTGTTAATCCTAAACCTCATCAAGCCCTTGGATCCCCGTCCATTGCCTAATCTACTTCCAAGAAACTTCAAGGCAGATGCCCATTGCGCCTTTCACCAAACCGTTGGTCATACCACCGACTAAGGCTTTCACCTTCAAAACGTAATCCAAGGTCTAATTGAACGGGGTACCATTGCCCCACCAGCCAATCCTAAGACAAACACTACTCACAACCCACTCCCAAATCATACCAATGCTATCTTCCTAGAAATGAACCCAGAATTTGATCCCTCAACTCAAATCACACCCATACACTCTCCCAAATCTCTCAAAACTTGCCCATAATTCCTCCTACACCCTGTAAGCCTCGTTGATTAGGCACAGTCATTCCTTACCAGAGCATGCATCGTTGTCCGTACCCGTTCTGAAAATGGAGCTGTGGAATTATCAGAAGTGTTAAACCAACTCCTAGAGTTTGGGATGAAATTTCCCTCACAGATGATCATTGAATACCAGAGGTTCACCTTGCTGTTCTCAGAAGAATAGAAATGGGACCGAGAGTCAGACAGTTAGGTGGTACCAACCGATGAAGTCATCTTGGATGATGTCGTCCAAATCATGGCAGAAATAATCAAGCAAACCAACGACATTTGTAGTATGACCGAGTTGGTTGGTCCCTTCACCCTTACATATCCCCACAGAATGGGATGACCTGTATGAAGAAGCCATTGAAGTTGTGGAATGCATTGACTTTATATGGAAAGGCAGAGTTGTTGCCACTAGGTGGGGGGAAGAATTCGGAGATTCGAATGAAGAATAAGCTTTTGAGAAAACTGGCCCAATAGCCGACATGTGTGGGATGATATCATTTGAGGAGCTAATCGGAGAAATAAAAAAAAGTGGCAGAACCACTCGAGATCGACGAAGAAATAGGGTTCATGTTCTTCCCTTCTTCAATAAATCACATGACAAGATCAGGGAGGCATTACCAGATCCCAAGCTCACTACCAGCCAATGACAAAGGGAAGGGCGTTAAAAACCTTCCTATGCCTGAAATGACCCTCGAGGAGAGCAAGATCCTCGATCAACTGAAGAAAACTCAATCTAACATCATTCTATGGGGGATTTTCATGTCTTTCGAGCTGCACAGAAATGCTTTGATCAAATTTCTCACTGGACCCACAGTTCCTCCTTCTACTACACCAGAAGAGGCGATAAATTTAGTCGAATCCTTGACCTTTACCCGAATGCTATCCTTTTTTGAAGAAGAAATCCCCAGAATTGGGCCAAACCATAATCATGCACTAAACATCTCTGTCGAAGTTATGGGGAAAATTATACCACTCTCTCTTGTCGATAATGGATCCGCCTTGAATGTCTGCCCATTAAGAACCTTCAAAATGCTTAGGAATGAATGAAAGTGACCTCGCTCCAACTTTTGTTGTCATACGTGCCTACGATAATACCCATTGGTAGGTGATGGGATCCATAAAACTTGTAATAGGGGTTCGCCCTATAAATACTGTCGTTGAATTTTAATTTATTGACATCCTAGCTTATTTTAACCTGTTGCTCGAAAGACCTTGGCTCCACAGTATCAAGGGTGTGTCTTCCCCACTCCATCAGAAATTGAAGTTCTTTGCCGACGCACGAGTGATGACCATTTTGGGCGATGATGATAATGCCAAGGGTGTAAGTACCAGCAGTTCAATCCTTGAGATACAACACGGGTCAAATGATATGCTCCTATCAGGATTTCAAGTTAAGCCACTTCTACTCCCGGCAGGGGACAATTTCAAAGAAAGTGTTTGTTAAAAATATGACCCTCATGGCAATGTCAATGTGATTCACATGTTCAGAAACATGAACTTCATGCCCGGATGGGGCTAGGGCAAAGACATCAAGGGATACTTGAGCCCACTGAACTGAAGAAATATTTCCCCCTTGTGGTTTGGGGTATCAACCATTAGAACAAGAGCTCAGAATGATCCACAAGTATCGACCAAAGAGAAGACTAGATCGCATCCAAACTATCCCAGGTGACTCCTTGAATGGACGATTCATCAAAGAGGGCGAGGACTTCCCTTTTTACGGCTTTTCGTAACCATGGTATGACCACATAGATAAGAAGATGAAACTCAAAATGGAGATCTTTTTCCAATATAGCCACCCATGGGTCGAAAGTTCCCAACACCATATACAACCGCTCATTAAAGATACTGAAGATTTTGAGGAAAGTGACTCTGAGGACTCGTTCAACTTGCAGACACTGGGGCTGACACTCTGAACGGTTCATTCAAGCACTACATCACTGGATCCATCCCACTTGATTAAAGCTACTGATACACCTCTCCTCAATTGGCATGTTGTGCCAGTTTTACCTATTGAAATCCCACATAACCCCAATGTTTACCCCATTTATTCTTTTGTTGTCTATCCTTGCTCAAATGTAATCGAGCCCTCCTTTGATGAGGTTCTCAACGCTGTTTTTCCTATTAATGAAATAAATGAAGATTTTGAGTATCTTGTTGTGCCTTAGATTAATTGTTTAGATTCCAATCAAACTTTTGATGATGATGATTTTGCAAATGATCAATTCTTAACTGATCTAAATAAGGTTAATAACAAACAACATAATCGCATTCAAGTTAATGAAAAAGAGACTGTTATTATTAACCTCAGTTCTAGTAGCCAATTGTGAAAGATTAGGATAGGGGCTACCCTCGACAAGTATGAGCGCACACAACTCAAAGAATTATTGAAGGAATTCGTGGATGTCTTCGCATGGTCCTATGAAGACATGCCCGACATTGATCCTGAAATTGCTCAGCATGAGATCCCCACTCTTCCAGAATATAAGTCGATTAAACAAAAGCTGAGAAAGCTCCGTACCGAATGGACGCTCAAAGTCAAAGAAAAGGTGATGAAACAACAGAACGTGGGCTTCATTCGTGTGATCGAATATCCCACATGGCTAGCCAACATAGTGTCTGTACTAAAATCAGGAAGGAAGGTTCGAATGTGTGTAGACTACCATGACTTGAACAAAGCCTCTCAAAAGGATGATTACCCATTTCCCAATATCGACATGATTGTGGACAACACAACTAGTTATATTCTCAAGTCATTCGTCAACGGGTTTGCCAAGTACAACTAAATCAAAATGCACCCATATCACCAAGAAAAAACTGCGTTCATCACCCCATGGGGAACCTTTTGCTAAGCGGTTATGCCATTTGGTCTCAAGAATGCTGGGGCTACCTACCAAAGGGCTGGCACAACCATCCTGCACGATCTGATTCACAATGAAGTTGAGGTTTATGTGGATGATATGATTATTAAATCCAAAATTAGATAAGGTCATGTTGCCGCTCTTCAAAAGTTCTTCGAACGACTGCAATAGTATCAGATAAGACTCAATCCACAGAAATGTGTCTTCAACGTTACAAAGGGAAAACTCTTAGGATTCATAGTTAGTGAGAAAGGGATAGAAGAAGATCCTACTAAGCTAAAAGCCATACTTGAGATGCCACCTCTCCGAATGGAGAAAGAAGTCTGAGGTTTCCTTGGAAAATTATAATACATCAGCCGGTTCATCAGCCAGCTCACCTCCATTTGTGAACCAATTTTCAAACTCCTCTTAAAGGATTCAACCAAAGTTTGGAACGAGGCCTGCCAATAAGCTTTTGATCGAATCAAACAATACCTGACCCAACCTCCAGTACTCATGCCACCACAACCTGGTCTCCCCTTGCTCCTATACCTAACCATAACCTACACTGCAGTTGGGGCTTTGCTAGCTCAATACCTTGAAGATTCCCACAAAGAAAGAGTCATCTATTACGCCAGTCACAAATTGGACAAGTACAAAGTCAACTACACTGCTTTGGAAAAATCATGTGTCACTCTTGTTTGGGTCACCCAAAAGTTACGACACTACATGCTCGCCTTCCTTATTAAGCTTGTATCCCGAAAGGACCCCATCAAGTACCTCCTTGAGAAACCCACCTTAGCTATCCGAATGGTTCGATGGTTGATGCTCTTAGCCGAGTTTGATATCATATACGTCACACAGAAAACCATGAAAGGAAAATCCATTTCTAACTACCTCGTTGACTACCCCATGGAAGAGGCTGATGACTGGATCTCTGAATTCCTAGATGAAAACATCCTATGTGTTGCTCAAGATGACCTTCGATGGAAAATTTTCTTTGATGGCGTGGCCAACAAAAAGGGATATGGCATTGGGATACTTCTGATCTCCCCAGATGACTCCCACACTCCCATCGCCATCAAGTTGGATTTCCCATGCATTAACAACATTACTGAATACGAGGCGTGTACGGTAGGCCTCAAAGTCACTCTCAAGAAAGGTATTCAATGCCTAGATGTCTATGGGGATTCTTCCCTCATCATTGGTCAAGTGCTCAGAAAATGGAAAGTCAAGGACGAGAAACTCCAACCATTCCATGCCCACCTAGAAGAACTAGCCTCCCAATTCCAAGACATCACCTTCCACTACTTACCTTGAGCAAAGAATAATCTAGCCAATGCCCTTGCTACCTTATCCTCCATGGTCGACATGCTCGAAGGAATAACAATGGCCCCCTTTTTGGTCCAAAAGCAAGACAAACTAACCCACTGCTACCATATTGGGTTCATCACCAAAGAAGATCATGAGCTAGAAAATTGTTGGTATCATGATATCTGGCACCTCCTTAAGCATGGTAAGTATCCCGAGGGTTCCAACAAGAAAGACCGGGTGACCCTTCGAAGATTGGTCGCCCAGTACATCATCTGTCACAAATCACTGTTCAAGAGAAACTTCGATGGAACCCATCTATACGACATCGCATGGGCTGACATTAAAGAGGTGATGCCAAGAATCCACAGTGGAGAATGTGTACCCCACATGAACGGTCATATGCTTGCCAAGAAGATCATACGACGAGTCTACTACTGGACCACCATGATCCAGGATTGCACCGCCTATGTTCGAAGATGCCTCAAATGCCAACAGTTCTCCAACCTTCAATACCTACCTCCGCGATAATTATACAACATGACTTCTCCCTGGCCGTTATCCACCTGGGGCATCGATATCATAGGGAGGGTTACACCCAAGGCTTCAAAAGGACATGAGTTTATCCTGGTTGCCATTGATTACTTCACCAAATGGGTCGAAGCTTAGTCATACACAGTCCTAAATGCCAAGAAAGTGGCCAATTCATCAAGAAAAACATCATCTGTCGATATGGGGTCCCGCACGAGCTAGTGTCAGATAACGGATTGCATTTCGAGGTAGAAGTCACAGAAGTAGTCAACGAGTATGGGATTCAGAGACACAAATATTCTCCCTACCGACCTCAAACCAATGGTGCAGTCAAAGCCGCCAATAAGAACCTCAAAGTCATCATCAGTAGGATGATCGAAAGCTATCGAGATTGGGATGATAGAATACTATACGCCCTCTAGGTCTACCGAACCTCAATCCGAACCTCTACTGGGCTACCCCTTACTATCTAGTCTACGGTATGGAATCAGTCCTACCCGTGGATCTAGAAATACCCTCGTTACGCGTCATGCTTGAAAGTAAGGTCAGTGAGGAGGACTGGCATCAAAGCCGGCTCGACGAGCTGTCACTCTTGGACGAAAGGAGATTAAAAGCGTTATATCACATATAAGGGTACCATTGTCGAATAGCGCGATCATTTAATAAGAGAGTCAAGGACCGCGGTGTCCGAGAAGGGGATTTATCCCTTAAAAAAAAAGTAGAGCCCATCTGGGACCCCAGAGGGAAATTCAAGCCCAATTGGAGCATCCCATACATTGTCAAGAAGATCTTGTCCGGTGGTACCTCCATGCTCACCGACTTAGATGGAGAAGAGATGGCTCGTCCAGTCTACCTGGACCATCTCAAGAAATTTTACCCCTAGTCTGAAATCTCGACGCGCTACGACTCTTCTCATCTCCCTTCTATTTTACTAAAAAAAATCTCTTCATTTCCCTCTACCCAGAACTACGTGGGCCTGATCCTCTGCAAAAATCATTCTTAAAAAATTAAAAAATTTCAAAAAACCCCAGAGGTACGTAGGCATATGTTGATGTAAAAAATTATATTTGACCTAATTATTTTAATCACAGATAAAAATGAACGAAAGTAATAAACAGTCAATTTTTAAAGTGGTTCAGCCTTATAAGAATGGCCTACGTCCACTATTTTTGTATTACTGATTGTTTGACTGGAATCTTTGATAAGTGGTTTTACCAAGAGATTCAGTCTGTCCCTCTAATGGGGAAATTACAATGTATTTATAGCCTTGAGGTTGTACATATGAAAGAATAATGCATAGCTGTACAGTAGGCGTATACATCTGTACGATAATAACTGTGCATTTCATGCGCAGTTATCTTTTGATTTTATTTGATGCGTACACCACAAGTATTTGAGTTGCTCGAACCGACTTAGTAGCTCGGACCGCCTAAGTAGCTCGACACGCTTGAGCTTCTCGGGGCCCTTGGGCTCCTCGTGGCTTCTTAGTTGCTCGATGATCTTGAGTTATTTGGAGTATAGTAGTTCCTCGGGGGGTTGAGTAGCTCGGTATAAACATTTATAATTGCCACCTAGGATGACACGCGTCTTCAAATAATAGGTCCATATCAGCAGAGTAAATTTGGTATCAACAGAAGCCCCCAATGTTTCACATTTCGAGGTTGAGGAGGAGTGTGGAACATTATTCTCGAAATATGGCGGGATTAAATAGTCATCCTGCATTTTAGGAGTGTTTTACTTGTATTTATTTCTTCTTTGAATTCATAGAATCAGACTTCACAAATATTTTGAATTTTTCTAACTGCTTCGGTTTTCGTGCCCTTTTTCTCCTTTTAGCCACCGGTAGTGCAAACGTCTTTCTTTGTAATCATTATTTTTATCCATTCCCAAGGTAAGGTATTTAAGCGTTGCAGAAAATCCTATCGTCTCTTACTTTTTCAAATCTGTATCTTTGAACTCTTCATTTCTTCTCTATCTTGTGCGTTCGTTGTCAACTGATTCACTCCTTTCCTGTAAGATTTTCTTCCTTTTCTTTTATTTACTTTGTTCATCATGGTTTACCTTATTGAATCGCTTGACAAATTTCGCTCTGAATTTTCAATTCCTTCATGGGTCATATTGGAAGAACTTTCTGAACCTTCTGACTATTTTTCTTTGGCTGAGGGACATTGGTTCCAAAGTCTCTTTGTGGCCGAATGTGGCTTTTCTTTTGCTCCAAATCCTTTAGGTTTGGAGTTCTGTCGGTATTTTGACGTTGTACCTACAAAAATAGGGCCAAATAACTGGGGAATAGTTAATGGAGTTCATAGGTTGAACCAACTCCATGGAACCCATTTAGGGATTCCAGAGATAATGTATTGCTACAGATGGGTTGTTAGCGATAGTACTTTTTATTTGAAAAATAGGTTTTTGAATAGGGCATTAGTTGTCAATCTTCCCGATGCCAACAAGGATTATTTTGAACATGGAGTAGTAATGAAAAATTGGCAACATTCTCTATTAAATGGAGATGATGTATATCAAGGTCCTAGATGTCCTCCATATGGCAATGGGATAGGTTGTTTTTATTTTTATTCTATTTTTGAAATTATGTTTTCTTCATGTTTGATAAAATGCTTCACTGATATTTGATTTTTTGATTATTTGGAGTTGACAGCAAAAGAAAGTCTCCCAAAGAAACTGATGTTAATTTAAGGCATTTGAAACTTATCTGGAGTTTACACCAATCCATTGCTGACGAACATATCAGATCAGCCTCTTACTTGTTGCAGTACAAGAGCTATACTTCCTCCTTCACTGCTCATCCAGTGGTGGTTGACATCGACCAAGTACCAGCTTCTGATACTAGTGTGGAAGGTTCTTCTTCAGAGTCAAATATTCCAATTGGTGATATAATGAAGAGGAGAAAAGCTCCTGCTTATTTTGACAAGTCTGCCTTTCCTACTGTGGAGGCAAATAAAAGCAAGAAAGATATCCCAGAAGAGGGGGTGAAAACTGTAGAGGTACCTCCTCTTGATGCTACCAAGAAAGTTAGTGAGAATCCCCCTGTTGCCCCGAGCAAGATTGTTGAAAAGCCCCCAGTGACTCCGAGCAAGGTTGTTGATACCTCTCCTCCAAATGAGGTTATCATTATATCTCTAACAAAGACATCGTCTTTAGTTGAAACTGTTCCTGCTCCCCCGAGGAGATTGAAGAAAAGTTCGTTTGAGAGACCTGTTGGGTCTGTCCTTCAACCTTTAAATGTTGAAAGTGGTGTTTCCACTTTTGTTCCTCCGACCTCTGCCATGGGCTCTATTAAGTCTTGGATTATCCCAGAAATCCAAGGTATTGAAGACACTCTTTCCTGTGATAGGGTCACTGCTCTGGCAGCTCAACATATTGCCCCAGTAAGTATTACTAGTCTAAGTTTTCACTTTTCATTGATATGTCCCTGTATTGACTCAAAATTATTTCTTTCTTTAGCTGGTAACATATTTCAATAGTATTCTGAAGAAGGATGAAGTTATTAAAGCTTCAAGCTCCTCGGGAGGTGTAGAGGAAGCTTTTGTTGGTCTAACTCAGTCCTTAAAGGACTCTCGTCAGAAGTATGGAGAAGATAAAGTGGCTTGGGAGAAGCAACTCAAGTCCATTGAGCAAGAGAGAAATCGAGCTGTGGAGGCCACCCAGGAGTTGGAGAGGAAAATGAAAGAGTTTGAGAAGAATAATAAAGAGCTTGAGGAGAATCTCAAGAATACTGAAGAGCTTGAGAATAAGCTCAAAACTGCTGAAGAGGAATTTGGTAAACTTCAAGAGGTTGATCGCCAGAAAAAAGAGGTGGAAGGGAAGTTGAAAACTACTGAGGAACTTCTTATTGAAAAGACTTCCTCAGAGAAAACAAAAAAGAAAAATTGCTGTCAAAAAGTCCTTTAGCTCTGGTTGGGACAAGGGTTCGAACAAAGGCCTAGCTGCTATGTCCTCTCAGATGGAGTTTGCTAGCCTTAAATACTTCAGGGATGGATGGGTTGCAGCTCTGCAGGAGCTAAAGATCGATGATAATTCTGAACTGTTCTAGCAACATGCTCATGGTCCTCCTCCCTCTCCTGGAGAAGAAGAAGAGGATGAAGCTGCCTCAGAGGAATCTTCCATGATGACTGGAGACCCAGTTCCTCCTATTCCAGTTGTTCAAACTTTCTACGAGCAACTTTATCCCACCGGTACATCAGTCGAGCAACCGCCACTATCTTTCGAGCAACTAACCTCCTCATATCAGCCTTCCGAGGAAGTTGTAAAACACAAGGAGAAGGTGTAAAGTTTCTCGGGTTTTAATTTTGTTATTCCTTTTGAATGTAATCTTGAGCTTTGTATTTACCTTTTGATGAATAAAAATTCAAACTTTTGGTTATTCATATTGACTTTCTCTTCTACTTGCTCAGTCTTTATCATTATTGATCATGTTTATGGCTTCTCTTTGCTAGTTTATGGCTAGGATGGAGCTATTATCGGCTCATGACACGGAACTGATGAAGAAATGTAATGATTACTTCACAGCTGGTCATACAGACCTAAATAAGGCTCAAATCATTGACATCCTTAGTCCAGATACTTCTGAACGAGTAGTCGAAGCTTATCAATATCTGAAGTGCTTGCTCGACCGTGCAGTTGCCAACAATATGGCATATTACGAGATGATTGAAGATCTCTAGGGTACTATCGAGGAACTCCAACAACAATATAAGGATTCTTCTACCCTTTTGCATCAGGGGTATGAGAAAAAATATCAGCAACTAAATGCTGACAAAGGATATGATAAATTCATCGCTGCTTACGAGAAGAAAGAGAGCATTCTAAAGCTTGAAGTTGAGGAGCATAGGCAAATCGCTAAACTGTTGGAACAGGAAAATAATGTTTTGCAAGAAGAGATATCTCAACTAAAATCTGCAGCATCTTCCTCGGGAGCCTTAGTCCCTATCAATAATGAAGGTTTCTCTTTTTTGGAAGTCGAGAACGCCAACTTGCGAGATGAATTGGAAACTTTGAAAAAAGATGGACCCTCCACTTTTCCTCGTGGTCGAGCAAGATCCTCTTCTCGGGGATGAGCAAGAGCCGCTAGGGTTTCTATTAAAGAAGCAAGAACTCAAGCGGCCTTGGAGAATCAGGCCTTCCAGTTGATGGCGAAGAACCAAGCCTTAGCAGAGATGTCCAAGAAGATCCTGAACCTCGAGGAGCAACTTTCCACACAAAGCTCTACCTTGGAAAATAAAGAAATTCTAGTGAGAAATCTTCACGAGCAACTGGAGAGGTTAACTTACCAGTTCCACAAACAACCCAGAGAATTTTGGATGGTTGGCTACAATGAAGCCCTTTACCATCTTGATGATCGGATTCAGCAGTCAAATAGTGAAGGGTATAAGCAAGGGTGGCTGAATGCATTGTGCGTGCTAAAAGTAGAGCGGGGTCATTACTTATGGGATTATTATGATCCTGGATTGCTTGAGTTGCCCGTGCCTCCTTTTAAGTTTGACATGAGTTAGATTCCTTCTCGGGCAATTCCTCAGGGCTTGATTTCGAAGTACCTCGGTGACTACAGTCTTCATTCCAATTTTGACATATCTTGCCCAGAGCATTTACTTGATCGGCCATTAGTGATGAATGTTCGAATGCTTCAAGATGTAAATTTCATAAACTCTCCATATGCTTTAGACGATCCTCCTGCTGGAGTAGAACCTATTTCGAAGGCAGAAGGGAAAAAACCAATAGAGTAGGGTCTATGATGTAATGACTTGTAGTTTTCGCAACATATGTAATCATTCTTGATTTGAATGAAAAAAAAATTCTTTTTCTATTTTATTTTCTTCCAAGTATTTTGCAGAATGTCTTTGTTTGTGACTACATATAAATTTTGATATGCTATTCTATTTTATTTTTTTATTATAGTGACTTATCATTCTTTGATTCTAAGTAATGAAATGACTTATATCCCATGATCCTGCTTAGTTTGACCAACCGGAGTTGATTTCAATTGATTTATCGACCAACCGGAGTTGGTGGATATTGATCACCGACCAATCGGAGTTGGAGGAGATTAATTTGCCGACTAACAGGAGTTGGTGGATATTAATTTCCGACCAACCGGAGTTGGAGGAGATTAATTTGTCGACCAACCGGAGTTGGTGGATATTGATTCCCGACCAACTGGAGTTGGAGGAGATTAATTTTCCGACCAACCGGAGTTGGTGGATATTGATTCCCGACCAATCGGAGTTGGAGGAGATTAATTTGCCGACCAATCGGAGTTGGTGGATATTGATTTTCGACCAACCGGAGTTGGAGGAGATTAATTTGTCGACCAATCGGAGTTGGTGGATATTGATTCCCGACCAACCGGAGTTGGAGGAGATTAATTTGCCGACCAACCGGAGTTGGTGGATATTAATTCCCGACCAACCGGAGTTGGAGGAGATTAATTTGCCAACCAATCGAAGTTGGTGGATATTGATTCCCGACCAACCGGAGTTGGAGGAGATTAATTTGCCGACCAACCGGAGTTGGTGGATATTGATAACCGACCAATCGGAGTTGGAGGAGATTAATTCTGAACTTGATAGATAGTGTGTAGCACTAATACTCTGAAAAAATTTCAACAAAAAGAGAGAACTGGGTAAAACATTCCACACTTTATTCATACTGAAGAAAACTGCATTTACATAGGAATCTCAACTACTGATAATACTTGCGTAGATGCTCTGCATTCCATGCATTCTTAAATTATTCTCCTTCCAAGGTTTTAATCCTGTATGTCCCTGGTCGAACAACCTCTGTTACTCTGTAGGGTCTATGCCAGTTAGCTTTCAGTTTGTTGTGCTTTTGAATTACTTTCTTTAGCACATAGTCTCCTTCCTTCAAATCACACTTCTTTACCTTCTTGTTGTAAAACAGAGATGTTCGTTGTTGGTATGCAGCATTCCTGATTGCTATTTCTTCTCTAACTTCTTCGAGCATATCTAGATCTAATCGCCTCATCAAGTCACTGATAGGAGAATTGAAATTCAGCGTCCTGTGTGTGGGGAGGCCCAACTCGGCAGGTATAACAGCTTCGCTTCCAAATTCCAGTATGTATGGAGATTCTCCTGGTGCTGTTCATGGTGTAGTACGATAAGCCCACAGCACAGAATGTAGCTCATTAATATAATTTCCCTTTGCAGCATCTAGTCATTTCTTTAAATCGTTCAGTAGCGTTCTGTTCATCACCTCAGTTTATCCATTGCTCTGGGGATGGCCTGGTGCAGAATGGGTCTTCAATACGTTTGACTGATGACAATATGCGACGAACTCCTCATTGTCGAACTGATTTCCATGATTTGTGATGAATACATGGGGAAGACCATATCTACAAATGATATTCTTCCAAATAAATTGATACACCTTGTCATACGTCATATCAATAAGAGGTTCAGCTTCTACCCATTTAGTAAAATAATCCACAGCGACCACGAGGTATTTAAATCTTCCTCGGGTCATTGGAAGCGGCCCGGCCAAGTCTATTCCCCATATTGCGAATGTACAAGGAGACGTGATGGGTGTTAGAAATGCTTGGGGAGTTCTTCGGATAGAGGAGAAACGTTGACATTTATCGTATTTCTTGGCATAAGCTACACAATCGGCTCTCATCGTCGGCCAGTAATATCCTTGCGTTGTTATTCTTTGCAAGAGTGTCCGACCTGCTACATGGGCTCCGCAAGACCCTTCATGGACCTCTTCAATCAATTTTTTTACCTCGGAGGGGTGGACACATCTTTGCAGTGCTGCTATAACTCCTCGCCTGTATAAAATACCATTAGTTAACACATAACGAGCAGCTTTAAACTTCAATTTCTTGGCCGCTAGTTTATCAATTGGCAAAGTTCCATCTTTAATATAGGCCCTGATGGGATCCATCCATGATGGTCCCAAATCAAGAACAATGAAGTTCATGACCAGATATTTGTCTATGCTCCGTCCAGCTAGAATCTCAATTGGGATTGTTCTTCGTAGGTCGGTGCGTGTAGCTGATGCTAATCGGGCTAGGGCGTCTGCTCTTGTATTCTCCAATCTTGGTACTCTAACCAGCTAAACAGCAACAAAACTTGATACCAACTCCATTGTTTTGGCATGGTACTTAATCATTAACTCTCCCTTTACTGCATATACTCCAAGGATCTGATTTACGATTAACTACGAATCGCTGAATATGACAACCTGCTCTGCTTTCATCGATCTGGCTAGACTTAAACCTACAATCATTGCTTCATATTCGGCCTCATTATTAGAAGCTTTAAATTGAAAGCGCAGAGCATACTCCATATCGACCTCATCTGGACTTTTCAAGACAATCCCTGCTCCACTGCCTGTAGTGCACGATGAGCCATCCACATATAGACTCCATATAGGTACCTCATCCTCAAACTTTTGATTGGATAAATTTCCTCGATGGAATACTTGTTGTTTCTTTATATTCTCTTCTAGCACTTCTTGCTGCTCGTCAACCATCTTCTCTTGCTGGTCTACCAACTTAAGTTGGTCGGGGTTTAAATTTGATGATCCTGTAACATCCACAGGCTGGTCGGTATTTAATTTTTGCTCTTCGGAGGTATCAGGATAGGTGAACTCTGCGATAAAATCTGCCACTGCCTGCCCTTTTAACGACGATCTAGGCTCATAAACTATATCATATTCACCAAGTTCTACTGCCCAGTACATCAATCTCCCTGATTTTTCTGGTTTATGAAGATCTTGCCTTAAGGGCATATCAGTATACACGACTATTGTATGAGCTTGGAAATATAGACTCATTCTTCTACTCGCTTCGATCAACGCTAGCGCCAACTTTTCCAGTCTTGGGTATCTGATCTCTTCTCCTCGAAAGGCCTTGCTAGTGTAATAGATTTTCTTTTGTACTCCATCCTCCATTCTTATTAATGCCAAGCTCACTGCATTTTCTGAAACTGCTAGGTACAAGTATAATCTTTCTCCCATCACTGGTCTGGACAACAATGGAGGTACTCTCAGGTATTTCTTCAACTCTTGAAAGGCCTTCTCGCATTCATCATTCCATTCAAACGTTTTTCGAAGTGTTTTGAAGAATAGGAGACATCTATCAGTTGCTCGTGACACAAATCTATTAAGTGCTGCAACTCGCCCTGTGAGACTTTGCACTTCCTTCTTTGTCATTGGAGATCGTAGCCCCAATAGAGCCTTGATCTTTTCAGGGTTTGCTTCAATACCTCGTTGGTTGATAATATACTCGAGAAACATGCCTTTTCTTACTCCGAATATGCATTTGGTAGGGTTCAACTTCATTTGATATTTATCTAGTTGATCAAAGGTCTGGCCTAGGTCAATTAGATGATCAGCAGCTTTCTTGCTCTTCGTCAGCATATCATCAACATAAACTTCCATATTGTGACTGATTTGCTTTGCAAACACCTTGTTCATCAGCCGCTGATATGTTGCACCTGCATTTTTAAGTCCAAAAGGTATAACATTATAACAATAATTTGCCCTTGGGGTGATAAAAGAGGTACTCTCCCTGTCTTCAGGCTTCATTTTAATCTGGTTGTAACCAGAATAAGCATCTATAAAACTCAATAGTTCGTGTCCTGAGGTGGCATCCACCAATTGATCGATCCGAGGCATAGGGAAATGATCTTTTGAGCAAGCTTTATTAAGATTAGTGAAGTCCACGCACATCCTCCACTTGTTGTTCTTTTTCTTCACCATCACCACATTAGCTAGCCAATCAGGATATTTGACATCCTCAATAAAATAGGATTTTTGGAGCTTCTCGACCACTTCTTGCATAGCTTGGTTCTTTTCGGGTCTGAACACTCTTCTTCTTTATTTTATTGGCTTGATCTCCTTGTTCACTTTAAGCTCGTGACATAGGAATGCTAGATCTATCCCCGGCATGTCCTCGTGGCTCCATGCGAAGTTTGTTTTCTACTTTTTACAAATGCTACCAGCTCTTGTTTTATTGACACATCTAGTGACGCACCAATTTGAGTTGTTCGTTCTGGATGCTCATCGTCCAGAATGATATTTTCAGTAGCCTCCATGACTTGACCCTTAACGAGCTGAGACTCATCTCTTGGGTTTAAAGTCTAAATCTCCGCATCTTCCATCTCATCTACCTGATAAGTAGTAGTCTTCTTCCTAGATTCTTTATGTTCTTCTTGCTCGGTAGATGAATAGTAGCATTCCCGTGCTACTTTTTGGTCGCCCTTCACCGCTCTTACTCCAAAGTTGGTTGGGAATTTTAAACATTGATGTACCGTAGATGGTACTGCTTCGAACTTTTTCAAACCTACCCTTCCCATGATGATATTGTAAGATGATTGGACATTTTTATCCATCATGAAAAAGCGCACTCTTTCTATTCGATAAGCAGTCCATGTACCAATGAACATATCCAACTTGATCGTCCCAAGTGGAAAAACTTTCTCTCCAGTAAAACCTAGGAGGGGCCGATGATATGGCTCCAACTGGGATAGTTTTAGATTCAAACTATCAAAATATGGGTAGAACATAATATCTGTTGAGCTGCCATTATCCATCAATAATCATGAAATCACTACTTCCTTCATCCTCATTTTGATCACCAATGGGTCATCATGAGGATATATCACACCTGCGAGGTCGTTCTTAGAGAAACCGATGACTAGTTTATCTTTGTTCACCTTCCTCGGGTGATCATCTTCACCTAGATTTATTCGTTGAATATATGAACAAGCTTGAGCCTCATTGAGGTAAGCTTTCCTCTCTGCAGTAAGATCTCATCCTCCTGCATCTCCACCTGTAATAACATTGCAATCAAATGATCCAAAATGAATTGAAAATACCTCACGTTCTGGCTATCTTGGTCTCTTGGGGAGATCGGGGTCATCTTCTGGATCATCTTTATGATCTCTTTTCTTGTCTTCTTTTTCTTGAAGAGGAGCTTTAGACCTCTGCCTTCCTCGTTCTCTGGTTCGACCACCGTTTTGACGATCAACATACTTGGTCAATTTTCCCCGTCTAATGAGTGCTTCAATTTCATTCTGGAAAGCTATGCAGTTTTTGGTCGTGTGACCATGGTCCTTATGGAACTCGCAATATTTGGACTTATTCCTCTTGTTAGGATATGCCTTCATTTTCTCAGGCCAGTTTAGCTCCTCGCTGTTCTTGATCTCTTCCAGAATGTAGTTTATATCTACCTTCAAAGGAGTATAATTTCCAAATTTCTTCAATTATTCCAATGCTTGCTTTGCTTTTAATTGCTTGTTGCCACCATTATTCTTCTGCACTTTCTTCTCAACCTTGTCAGCATCAACTTTGGTCTCCTTAGTATCCATATTCTTCTTCACAGCCATAGCTTCCTCGGCATTCATGATTTTGGATGCCTTTGCCATAAGTTCTGCCATGGTCCTGGGCGGATCTTTGGCCAAGGTGTAGTATAATTTATTGGGCAACAGTCCACTCATCAAAGCAGTAATCGCAGTCTTCTCCTCATAATCGATTACTTCTAGTTTCTCGTTATTGAAACGAGTAATGTAATCCCTGGTGCTTTCGCCTGCCTTTTGCCTAACACTCAACAAGTATGCTACTCGCTTAACAGGTTTTGCTCCAAAACAAAAATTTCTAATAAAGAGCTCGGCCAGTTGAAAGAAAGTTACAATCTTCCCCCGAGGAAGATTGTTATACCATAATTGAGCAGATCCGGTAAGAGTTCCTGAAAATGCCCTGCATCTCATCTCATCTGTAACTGTATAGATATCAGCAGCAGCTTGGTATTGTTCTATATAAAAGACAGGGTCAGTTTTCCCATTATATTTAGGCGTCACCACAGGAGCTTTGAATTTTGATGGTGTAGGAAAATCCACGATTACTTGTACAAATGGTGTTCCTTGGATAAAAGTTCTTTGTAGAGGATTCTTGGCCTTAGTCATTTCCCCTAATCTATCCTCCAACCTTTGAATTGAGCCTTTCTATGCATTATTTCCTTCCTCGATCCTAATGGTTCGAGCAATTGATCATGTCGAATTAGCCTCTTGGGATCTTTCATGACGAGCAGCTGGTCGTGACTGGGCAGAGCCTTCCTTCAAATCAAATGGTCGTTGAGAGTTTCTCAACACAATCCTAGGGGGGATTCTATTCCTCCTAGGACCCAGACGATCAAAAGGAGAGACCCTACTCAACCTTTCAAGATCACTTGTCCTCTATGGAGATAGAGTGATGTTTTGTTGAGTGTTTGTAGCTCGTACCGAGGAAGTCCGTCCAGGCTAATAAGAAGGATCATTAGATCTCTCAGTACGATATGAGTCGCTAGTTCGCGAAGAGAGTAAACGAATATTTCTTTGAACACTTTGTTGTCCTAACTGGGCTGGCACTCCGCCTTGAACGGTTTGTATGAGTTGACGCATGGTTTCTTGCGTAGCAGTTTGCCCTTGGGCTAAATTGGCCATAATACCAGCCAAATCTGAAAAACTCTGGGGAGCAGAAGGATTTGGGGGAATCCCAGTGCTTCGATTACTGGATTCTAGATTATCAGCCATTGATAATGAGTTGTTTTGGTGAGAAACGCTAATTACAGTCGTTTCCCACAGACGGCGCCAATCTGTTGATGTAAAAAATTAGATTTGACCTAATTATTTTAATCATAGATAAAAATGAATGAAAATTAATAAACAGTCGATTTTTAAAGTGGTTCATCCTTATAAGAATGGCCTACGTCCACTTTTTTTGTATTACTGATTGTTTTCCTGGAATCTTTGATAAGTGGTTTTACCAAGAGATTCAGTATATCCCTCTAATGGGGATATTACAATGTATTTATAGCCTTGAGGTTGTACATACGAAAGAATAATGCATAGTTGTCCAGTAGGCGTATACATCTGTACGATAATAACTGTGAATTTAATGCGCAGTTATCTTTTGATTTTATTTGATGCGTACCCCACAAGTATTTGAGTTGCTCGGACTGAGTTAGTAGCTCAGACCACCTAAGTAGCTCGACACGCTTGAGATACTCGGGGCCCCTGGGCTCCTCGTGGCTTCTTAGTTGCTCGGTGATCTTGAGTTATTTGGAGTATAGTAGTTCCTCGGGGGGTTGAGTAGCTCGGTATAAACATTTACAATTGCCACCTAGGATGACACGCGTCTTCAAATAATAGGTCCATATCAGCAGAGTAAATTTGGTATCAACAGCATCTTATACATCTTACATGAGCACGGCCCTTTCTTTTTCACAAAAAAACATTATTTTCTTACCTCCGAGAACGACAATCCATTGTAACATATATTTGAACAAAAGGATTATGCATGCCTTAGCGATCAGTATAGATGAATACAAAATTCATCAAAAGGCATAGCTAGATGATCAAAAACTTGTTTATTTCATTAATAAAAAATTACAACGCAATTACATAAAGGAACGGATAACCCCCTTCCCCCTACCTTCCTAAAAAACCAAATAAATTCCCAAACTTATTCCCCAGTACAAAACAAACTCTCTAAGAGTCCTACCCACAGCTACCAGAAGAGCCCACTCCATCATCATTATCTACATCCTGGGGTCCCCAAGCATCCCCTGCCTGAATGGAGTGTTGCAGACGCTCCATGGACCGATAAGATCGAACCAGCCTCGAAAAAACTACCACACCTCCATCCATGGTATCAGATAAGGCAAGCCATCTTTGTCCAGTCTCCACTGCCAACATCTTGCTAACTACGCTTCTCCACAACCACTTCACATAATCCCCAGGGATGTGCCAAACTCTCCTAGAAGATTGAGAGGGACGGGTTGATGGACATCGACTCTCCCACAAAGAGCCAAGCCGCATGCGCAGACGCTCTGTCAAATCTTCTACCAGAAAGAAGTCTATTGTCTGAGGTGGCACGATCTGCTCCCAACCAAATTGGCGTAGAAGTCGCCAAGGGAAATAAAAAGAGGTTTGTCTGAGACCAACCAGCCGGACATACGGGTATTCCCCCAGTTCCAGAATAGGCAGCAATTGTCCCCACCAAGGTACTGACCAGTACAGATTTAGAGCTCCATGCTCCACGAACCAGTTCTCCCAGCTCACAATATCCAGGCCAACACTGATGAAATAGCGTGAAAAAAAATTGGGTACAGCCGACAAAGGGTATTTTGGAGGAGTCACCAGGTGGAATCTTTCAGACAACCACATGAAGAGCATCACAGGGCTACCCCTCAAAAAGTCAAAATGACCTTCTTGCCAAGAATCTAAGCCATTTAAAGTCTCCACTAGTATCACCACTGCAGGATTATGATGGTAAGACATCCATTAAGTAATAGCTGCAAGTTGTGAGTCCACCAGCAGCTCCTCGATCACCAACAGAAATTTTGAAACCAAGCCCAGAATGACAGCTCTGGTATATCCAGCATCACCAACCTCCTGAAAATGCACGGACTGAAACACCACCGGAAGAGGAATCATACCTCCAGCCACCAGTGATCTGGCCGCCGAGGATGAAATAAAAAGAATCCTGACCAATAACTCCCGGAGAGAACGGGAAAACTCAAGTTGAGCCGCAACAACAATAGGATTTATCCCCAATATGGCAGAAAAATCCTCATAGGTCAGACAGACTTCTTCCAAGCCAAAGCAGAATACATTGTCTTTGGGGTACCAGAATTGTACCACCGCCATCAGCATGTTCCACTCTATGGGCCGATTACGCCATAAAGAAACTCAACACATGTTGTAAGCATCGTAGTCGACGTTATAGGAGCACATCGCCTCCAAAGTCTTGAGGTAGTTGGCAAACTCAACACTACCAGGGAGAGCCATCTCACTGAACAAGAAAGTAGGAATGTGAAGGTGTGAGGAAAACACTCGACCCTTACCCCTCTTTTATACTTGAAAACTCCCACAAAAGAAATAACCTCTACAGAAATTAGAAGAAATCCTGCCCCACAAGGTACCAAAGGCTGAAGAGGGTACTAATCAAAGATTTGATGGATGAGACTGGATTGACCTGCCGATAGGCAGGACAAGGTGCTTGCCAATAGGCAACCCCCTACTTTTGGAAATTTTCCTTTTTCCTCTTTTGTCAAAATTCAGAAAACTCAAAAATAAATTGATATTCTCAACAGAATTTCAAAAATCCCCTTTTCAATTGTATATAAATCCTCATTATGAATAAAACTTTCTTTCTAAATCCCAAAAATATTTCTTTTTACGGTCTCAGCAGCAAAGTAAAAAGCGCATGTGCATGCATTCATTCATTCATCATTAAACATAAGATAATTAAAAAAAATCATTGCATTGCATAGATATTTCTCTATGTTACAACATTTTTGTAGAAAATTAAAGAAAAGCAAAAAAATAATAGGACACAGCCCAAACCCACATTCTCCCTCTCTCTCTCTCGCCTAATCTTCACCTCCCTCTCCTAAGAGCTTCCACCCCTGCGACCCTCTCTCTTTCCCCGATGACGAGATGACGCACCACTATTACCTGAACCAGACTCCTCCCCGGATGAGGTAGACGACACTAAGAAAGAAGGAACATGAACCGCATCCCGAATATGGGCAGTCGCCAAAGATATCCAGTCCCTAATATCCCTTAGCCAAGTGGTGGACACCCGGACGTGCTGCAAGAAAAGGAAGAATCAGTATCAAGCAGAAAAGATCAAAAGAAACCAAAGGAGAAGAACAGAAAAGATATTACCTCACGAAGAAGGACCTCCTCTGTTAAGCCCAACTCCTTCGGGACCATTGCATGAGGACGATGAAGCATAGGCACCATCCCTCCATCAGCCCGCCGAATATTGTATAAAGGGGTATGAAGCCGCACAAAGGGGGCCTCTGAGGTCGCCACCATCACAAATGTCGAGGGACCGCCACCGCTGTGGGAGGACATCACTGGCCGACTCGAACTCGTAGGAGGGAAGGGCGGTGCATCATATATGCTAGATGCCATCAACCAACTCATCACAAAGTCCATATAATCATATGGCACAGCCGTATCGGTGTACAGTAGGTAGGACTCATCAATCATCGCCGTGATCCTCTCATCCTCTGGCAGCAGCCACTCTCGCCTCATAGACATAGGGTCCTGGCAAGTGGCACCACCACCTCCCCCTCACCAATTTGTCGGACTACCCTCTCCCCGTGATACCAAGAATGGCCAAACTCATGCGCCAGCAAATGCCTCATCTGTGCATTCACCCCAGTCAACCCCGTATCCTGAACAGTCGTCCCCCAAGGGTAAAAAGTCACCTGAAAAATCCCTAGCAAAATATAAAGAAATATGGAATAAAAGAACAGAAAGTTCTTAGACTGAAGAAGAAGTAAGTCTTACCCTATCACTAGTCAGGCCATTCAAGACCTGACGCACCGCCTCTAGAGAGAGAGACCTCCTAGACTGCCGATTGGCCTTGCGCCATTGATAAAACCAGCAAAAATCCCTAACAGTCTCGTCCTTCAAATTGATCAGCTGAGTATTACACCCAATCACCTCATAGAACCACGTCTGCCAAAGATAAGAAATCCACAATCCAAAGAGATGCATAAAGAAAATGAGAATGCATGAAAGAAAAATGCGCAAATTAAAGAATACATCAAGAAGATACATGGCTCCAGTGAAGACTCTCGGTAGCACCAGCTGAATGCATCCAGAGAAAAATTAAGGGTCGCCAAAGTCAAGCTCCCCCAATCATAGAGATGGATGTTCGAAAACATCCTCAGATATGGTAAAAAGCAAAAGTGGACGATGTCGTCGATCGAAGCCACCAGAAATCCCCCCAACACCAATAAAATGAACAAGTGGGCCATCTGCCTCACCTACAGCCCGTCCTCCACATCGATCACCCTGCCCAATAAAACATCCTTCAGTAGTAACAAACGAATGGAATCCCCAGACACTATCCTCCCCACATCACCAAGCGCCCGGTGCACCACCTCCGGGCGCACCCACAAGGAGCGATCCACCTCTATATGCTCCCCATCACAATCCAGCCCCAGCAGCTACTACACATCTATGGGAGTCACTGTCATCTCCCCAAAGCCAAAATAAAAGGTGTGGGTAGTGTCCCACCACATCTCCCCTAGGGAACATAAGACCCCCGTCGAACGAGGCATCTCATCCAGCACAGACGCCAACCTCCCAAAGCCTGTTGAGGATACCACCCAACGCACCATAGGTGGAAGATGCTCCCAGACATCCTTAAGCTCCGTCGTCCCGTGAGCACGCATATTCGACAGAGAGACATCCGATCGCCAAAAGAAAAAACCTTGCAAAATCCAAGGAAGAAAAAGAATAAAACCACAAAAAAAGGTCATTTTACTTACGTAACCGCCAGGGTTCACCACCCTCAAAGAGCGATGACGCGGTGGCTCCCGCAGCAAAGTCCGCTCGTTAACAACCGGATCGAATGCATCAAAAGAGTTCTCACTCCCCAAAGCAAGAGGCGCCCTGGCCCTCCACTCCAAGTTCGCACAGTCATCAACAGCCAACCACTCTTGGTGTTCTACAGTGCTCACAAAAGCGGCCATTTTTTAAAGATCGGAATGCTAGAACGATTCGCGGAAGAAAATCGCAGAAATAGAGAAGGCAAGAAGTTGTGAAAATGACGGAAATTCTCCCCCTTTATATAGGATGCCAAAGGTCATGCCGATCGACACTGCACCCCCACCTAGCGATCGGCACTGACCCTTTACCTTCTCGAGGCAGCCCAAAAGTCCATGCCACTGCCAAATGGCACCCTCTACACTATGCCGACTGGCACCTCCCTTAAATTTTCGCACAGGAATTCCCAAAAAATACCAGAAAATCTTGAAAAATCCTCAGAAAATTCCTAAAAATCTCGAAAAGGATTTAGAACATTTTCACCAAGAAAATTTCACACTCCCCCAAATTGAATCCCTATTTCCCCAGTGAAACTCTCAAAAGCCAAGCGAATCTCCTCCCGGCAACGTTCCCGGAAGACCCCTAAAGTATCCCAAACTTCAGGATCGTATCTTATTCCACAAAGGTCTCAAATTTCCCCAAGAAATACGTCCAAACCCTAGACCACCTAATCATTTCCCCAGCATCAGATTGGTTGTTCCCCCAGTAAAGTCTCCAAAAGACATGAGGATTTCCCCAAAAATCAACTCCCCAGCTCGAATCAAAATCACGAGGTAATTTTCCTGACAAAGTTTCCCGAGAAAATTTTAACATAAGCCCGCAGAATTGGCTTCAACCTGCAGAATTGGTCATTTCAACTCAAGCCTACAGAATTGGTCATTTCAACTTAAGCCCTCACAATTGGCTTCGACCCGCAGAATTGGTCATTTCAACTTAAGCCCTCAGAATTGGCTTCGACCCACAGAATTGGTCATTTTATCTTCAAGCCCCCAGAGTTGGCTTCAACCCGCAGAATTGGTCATTTCAACTTAAGCCCGCATAATTGGCTTTGACCCACAGAATTGGTCATTTCAACTTAAGCCCTCATAATTGGCTTCGACCCGTAGAATTGGTCATTTCAACTTAAGCCCGTAGAATTTGCTTCGACCCACAGAATTAGTCATCTCATCCTCAAGCCCTCAGAATCGGGTTCGACTCGTAGAATCGGTCACCCTCATCCTCAAGCCCTCAGAATTGGCTTCGACCCACAGAATCGGTCACCCTCATCCTCAAGCCCTTAGAATCGGCCTCGACCCTCCGGCCATCCTCTTTTAAAGGCATCATGTGGTGTCTATTCGATGACTATCATTTATTCCAAACTCACCCATCGAGGGACTCTGTAGACACCCCATTCTAATACCCCCTTACTTCTCCTAAGGTCCCAATCACCTCCCTTCATCATTTCAAACCTAAGTCACACCCTGTGTACTGACCTAAAGGCCATCGGGAACTCCCAGGCTCCGTTTGACCAAAAGTCAAAACTCTTCAGCTCTAATGAGACTAAATGAATCTTTGAAGGGCACTAAAACCCCTTTCTAACGATCCGTCCAGTGCACGATTTTGACTTACCATGCGGACGAACGACCCATTTTCCTCCAAAACTTGATTAGGAGGTCATCGGACGCTCACAGGATCCGTTTGACTAAAGTTAACTCTTCAGCTCAACGGATGCTGAATGAATCTTGGAAGGTAATTGAAACCCCTTTCCAACGGTCTGCCTCATGCATGATTCTGACTTACGGTATGGACGAATGATTCGTTTTACTCTGAAAGTTCACCAAACACTTCCAGGCCCCGGTTGACCAAAGCCAACTCCCCAAAATGAGTCAAACTCTTTGGACTGTCGAAGTACGTCTCCTGAACTTTCAAACAATCTGCCCTGTACGCGATTCTGACTTACCATGCGAACGAACGATCCGTTTGCGTCCGACGATTCCCCGTCCAAAGGACCGACGAATGCTTTTGAGCCACATTTGACCCAAAGTCAACTCTCGGACCCAGGAGCAGTCTAAAAGACTGTCTAATGTCTCTAAAGTACCTTTCCAAGGTTTTGCCTCGTGAACAATTTGAATCAACGGTTTGCGCTCTATGACCGATTTTTGAAGGAACCTGAAAGAGACTGCCAAACGGTAGGTTCCAAACCCTGCCTATCGGTAGTGTGCCTAAACACACCTGTCGATTGGCAGGACCAGGGCTATGCAGATCGCCAATTCCTGGGCCTATAAAAATGAGGGCCTAACCTCATTTCAAGGAGAGGAAGATCATAGATCCATCACTCTCAACAAGCTCAGAAAACCCCCCTCAAAGTCAGTGTCATTTACACATCCAAATCCCTTTCCAACCTTCACCTTTCATCACCTTTTTCATCAAACTTGGTGAATTAAGTATCCTCCATCATCACTCAAGTGCAAGGGCTGCTCTCCAACATCCAAGATTAAGCTGAAGATCTTCAAGAAGGCCCAATTTTCTCCACTCTCTCCTTAAATTATCCTAAATTCGCATTAGTTTGTTTTATTACTTAATAATTTATTCTATCATCTCACATATCCTAACATACTTTTTATCTAGTATTATTACACGTCTCTTATCTTTATATAAATAAAAACCAAAAAATAAGAAAAAGAGGATTTGTTCATAAATTCCAAACGGGAATTCTCACACTTTTCCCACTACTAAAACACTTTTTTGCACATACACACACACACACATATAAGAGAAGTAACCGATTGGATTTATGGGATAAATCTCACCCCTCATTTTGAATATGAACTACGTGGACTTTGATGCCTCTATAGACTACGTAGGTGTCACGGGGTAAAATCCGAGACTCGAGTCCTTTTCCTACTTTTTTCTATTTTTTCTATGTTCTTTAAACTTAACTCTCTTATATTCTATATTTTCATATATACGTATATTTATGCTTAGTGGCGTATTATTCCTATGTGTTATTTTTCCATTATAACGATCAACGCTAGGGTAATCGCCTAAATCCTATTTTTCTAATATTACTTTTAAGAACATTCCTACGGATGACTCGCTTTATCTCTTCCACGATACAAGTCGATGATTCCTATCTCTACTACATATACACATGCACACATATCACGGGGAAATAAAGGAAAATAACAATAACCCATGAGAGATCGTAAGAGTGGAATGGGTGCCTAACACCTTCCCATTTCGTAACTTAGCCTCCGAACCCTTTTCAAGTCATTTTTGGTTTCGTATGTATCAGTATGTCTTTGGGTGTTGTCTTTCGGGACGACACCCTTTTCTTTTATCTGTTTTGAGTAAAATAGACTGGCGACTCTATCTCTCTACATTTTTCACCTCATCACCGACGCCGTCCGAAGCGCTCCCGAGAGGGATGCGCGGGACCAAGATCCTCCCGAGATGAGGGGGGACACCCTCCCTCTTCTTCGTCTCTCCCTCCATGAGGATCGGAAAGGGGATGGGCACACACTTATTGCCATACACATCTTAAGTTTTATGGTAGATCAAAAGGAACCCCATGAATGACCACGTCAGTTGCAAATATAAATCACGATGAGTTATATGTTTTAGTGACTTGATATGAGGAATATGCTCAAATTTTATTTTTATTCATCAAAAGTGTGTTTAGAAATTAGAAATCATGAATTTAGCATAAGTCGTGGTATAACTAGTTGCCATAAATAGACACCAACCATTACCGAAGATTACAGTTGCAACTTATTGTTAATGTGTGTTTTACCTTCTTTCCAAGTGGTTTTCTAGGTTAATACTTTATTCTGAACATAAAGGTAACCTACAATTTTTCTACTCACACCTCATAGAAATATTGTTCTTGAAATGGTGGACTGTCACAATTATTTGTTTTAAAATATTATATATTATTTGGTTTTTCATCATCACCTGAATTGACACTCATGATCGGTACATATCTGGAAGATCAATTGTACCAGGGCTTATTCCTACCGTCTGGTTTATATTATTTCAGTTAAACACTAAACCAATTTGAAAAGTGGAAATGTGATTGTGTCCTTTTAATTGCCCAAATTTTGATGCTACCCATATGTGGTGGGAAACACGCTGAAAATTTTCTTCTCTCTAAAGATCTCAAATTTGCCTCATTAAAAATAAAATAAAAAAAGATAATTACCAAGCTAAATTACCAAATCATTTAATATATACGAAGACTATAGATGTATAAAATAAACACCAGACCGATATATTTGATAAAGGGTCGCATTTATTGGTGTCTAATTTTCAATCGTTTTTCACTATGAGCATATGTAATCAAGCAGATATGTTCAATGAAAGTACCAACATGTGACCTGAAGTTTATAACAGATGATGTGGACTTATATAGCATCTGATAACTCATATCAGACTATGTGATCCTTTGGTGCTTGTAAGATATTCACCGTTCATAAATAAATTTTTGAACAAGAAAATAACGTTATAATGATATTGGGATGGATTGATTATTCTCATTTGATGATTTGCAGTTAATTTTGTTGCTTATCTATGTTTGTGATGGTATGCAGTGAAATCCGCGAGTATCAGAAGAGTACTGGATTTTGAGGGAACTAAAGCAGAGATTTATCATATTTGAGATTCCTCTTTATGAGGTTTCAGTTTCTTTACGAGTATTGGAATCACTAACTTAATTAGTGATTATCAGCACTATTTATAAATAGAGCTGAGGACTTTATTTGATCAAATCTCCTTGTGAAAAATTTTAGTTCTTTAGCCTTTGAATTCATATGATATTCTCCATTCCATGTCCTTAGTTTTAAGGAAAGCATTTTGATATACGTGACCATTGTATAGCGGGGTTTCATAAATCTATTAAACAACACCAAATATTTTACAATATTTGGTACTTCAAATTTTACCAATTATGTGTTTAACCTAAAGTTTTTGGGTTATTTGTCCCATGGCCTGAATAATACTGGTTTGACTATTGTTTCAAAAACTAGTTAATAACTTTTGTTTTCCCAAGTTATAGCGGCTTTTGATTACTCTGGATCTTTTTACGTATTGTGGACAGGTTTATTGACAAATCAAATCATGATAATTCTCCTAGAAGTGAGCATGAAATTAGCATGGCACTAATATTAAATTACTTCTTTTAACTTGCATACTGAGCTTACTACAAGACAGACTCTAGTATGGGATTTAGTTGCTGCAAAAGCACTAGGAAAAAATAAGGAAAATTTTAGCATGTTGGAGTATCTTATAGTAATTTCAAGATTCGATTTTGTGGATCAATGCTGCTATATTTGTCCACTTATTTTACATAATTATGTTTTCTTAATGTGTGGATGTTCTTTGAGTTGGAGCAATGGTTACATAGTAAATTTTATTTTTAATAAAATGTCGAATTTCAAAGGAAAAGAAGCTTAAGTGTTTGTTTCATTATCATAGTTTTTTTTCATTGATATATATAAATGGCATCCTTTTAGGTTTTATAAGTCTAATATTGCTCTTAATAAATTTTTTTTTTTGATAGGTCTGAGTCATTTGATATTGTTGGTGGGGTTATTTTCTTGGTCATTACAATATAATTTCAGTGTTTTAA
Organism: Sambucus nigra; assembly: GCA_949130495.1. Lineage (NCBI taxonomy): Eukaryota > Viridiplantae > Streptophyta > Magnoliopsida > Dipsacales > Adoxaceae > Sambucus > Sambucus nigra. The sequence goes on from OX422211.1 coordinate 88,818,902, forward strand.
TTTCACATATGATTCAAATGTAAGTATGTCATGTACCCACAAAGTTGAGCACGATACTACCATATACATAAAAGAAACAAATGTCTCTGAAGGTAATGTTACTAAAAAGGGTTGATTATGTTCAAACACACGGCTATATATGGATCCCTCCCACCTTATAGATCGAGGTTATATTCAAACACACATCCATTAAAGAAGAAAATAGCTTGGACAATAATATGGCATTTTTCTACAACTCGTCCATGCATTGCACGGGGCTTATAAATAGTTAGTCTATTAAAATACGAGTCATATTCCGCTAGAATTTATTTACTGACTAAGGTCCTTATTCAAATCATGTATGTTGTTTTTGGTGTAGAAATGACAATTGCGGTGTTAATGAAGGCCTAAAACAAGAAGCAGGTGACCACACACTACCAGTAATTTAGATTATTACTATTAACATCGGAAGTATTGCATAAGAAGCCTTATTTAGTCTCTAACTTCTCTATTTCAACTACAGAAAAGCACAACTGACGATGGTGATGAGGAATAAGATAGGCCAAAATCTGAAATTAATCATGAAGGCAATGAGGAAAGTGAGCAGGTATTCCTACATCATGCAATTAGGAAATTGATTGTATGGTATGTTTTTATATAGTGATGATATTTTGAGTCAAACAAATTTTTACTACTATCATTATAAGATACGACTTCGTTTTTCTCATTTCTCTGTCCTCACCCACACTTCATTTTTTGCCTAGGCATTGTCTAAACTAGCCCCACCTTCATCGGACTCTCGGTTGGAAAAATTGACTAGTATACACTTCTTTTGGGGGTTCAAAATAGGTGTTGGAGGTGAAAACTTTAAACAATAACCTAGTTGCCTAGATTTATGGTATAAACACATCAAAAGATACCAAAGTAACTTGTCTAAATTAACCGTATCCTCATCGGACTCTTGGTTGCCCAAATTAATTAGTATATGCTTCTTTTGGGGGTTAAAAATAGTCTTTGGGGGCGAAAACTGAAAACAACCATCTAGTGGCCTAGTTTTAGGTACAAACACATTAAGTGATACCAAAATAACTTGTCTAAATTAATCGCGTCCTCATCGGTTGGCCTAATTGACTAGTATACGCTTCTTTTTCGGGTTAAAAATGGACGTGGGGGGGGGGGGCAAAAACTTAAAACAACAACCTAACGACCTAGATTTATGTACAAACCCATCAAACGATACCAAAGTAACTAGGAAAATTTCTTGTGTATCGATTACTTCCCAATAAAATTACATTTGTGTCAATGGCGTGAGAATGTACTATTCTTTTGTGTTATTTACTCATTTATGATTACACATTTACTAAGGTTGATTTTGTTCAATAAGTTCTTATTGGAAAATGTGAAGATTAATTTTGGGAGAATGAAGTCTACTTTTGCAAGGAATATAATGAAGACTACTTTTGAAAGAATAATATGTGTAGAACTTTAATGATGTTAGACTTCGTTTTAATTTTATGGTTAAACGCTAAATGGTTTATCTTGTACTACATGTTTTGGGGGAATTCTAATGGTTATGAATGAAATATAGTTTTAGATTAGTTTAATATCATCAAAATGTAGTGTCATTCATTTTGTCATGTGTGTTTTAGAATTATGTTTTGAGTGAAATTTGTTGGCATTGGTTTTGCATTGTCATTGGTTGGGCACACCAGTTATTAATAGTGTTTTCATATCTATTTATTTAATGAAAAACTAATATTTTTTTTAAAATATAATGATATTGTTAATGGACTTTAACCGTTACAAATAAAAACATCTGTTACAAACATAGGACACTCCTAATCTGTTACAATGTATTTTGTAATGGTTTTATCTGTTACAAATTCTATATTTGTAACGGGTCAAAACCGTTACAATTTAGTAAATGCATTCTTGATATATGTAATGTGTACCAACACTAAATCTGTTACAAAATAAATTGCAACGGTTTTAATCCGTTACAAATATTAAAGTTCTAACGGATTTTATCTGTTACAAATTTCTTTAGTAAAATAAATAACGCCGGTTTTCTAATGGATTTAATCCGTTACAAATATTTTTGTAACGGTATTTGCTCGTTACAATTGACTTGTTTTGGTGTAGTGATCCTTATCTTAGGGGGAGATTATTTTAGACATTGTTAGATATTTATTCATTTGCGTACGAATACTTGTTATATTCGTTTTACATTTAAAAGGTGTGTTTAAGTTACTGATTCACATCAATGCGGAAAAGTTTTCAGGCAAAGCAAGGCTACTCATGTTTGTGTGTCTGTCAAGTTTCTGTACTATTTTTCCTTTTTAGGGTTGGGGAATGAGCCTTTTCAGAGAGCTTGACGGCCCATAGGATTTTTTTTCTTTGATTTTGTCCCAGAATAGCCAAAGGGGGAGATTTGTAAGGAAAAATTATCAATCGAGTCAAAGTGTATGTAATTGGTATTATCCTGGATAAAACGTTTGAGTCATAGGATAAACTTTGAGTTGTTGATCCCATGAGCCTATGACGTTGTTTGGTGAAGAGGTAGCGGCCAAGCTTTAAAGATTGGATATATTGTGTCGTGTTTAGTGCCTAGTTTTGGCCTTCGCGTTTATCGAGGGTCTTGCATGTATGAATGTGTATTAATTACGAGTCCTTAGAAATTTTTTAAGGGATTTGGTTTTTGATTTAAAATTGTTTGGAACTGTTTTTATTAATTTTTTTAAAGAAAATTTTCCGAGTTTATTTTTGTTAGAATGAGATATAAACTCATTAGAACGAAAATGTAGTTTTCGTTTGAATGACTTTATAACTCGTTAGAACGATCATTAAACGAACATCAAATGAGGATCGTCTTCCAAGCAGGTTCAACCTTTTTAGAAGTTCATTAGAACCTGGTTAAAATGAGATTGCATTCTCGTTCGAACGAACTTGAGTTTTTGTTCAAACGAGATGCGATTCTTGTTCGAATGACCCGCTGCTTCGAACTTCATGTTTTTCTATTTAAGTCATTTTAGATTAAGGATTTTGAAGAATTTTTGGCTAAAAATATTTTCCTATTTGTTTACAAAAGTTCCGAACCTAAGTTTCACCTTTGACGTTTCAAAATCCAAGTTCCACAATTCCTATGCTTTGAGATCTTTTGTTTGGGCACTAAAGTTTTTTTCTTTCATCTTGAGAGAACCTTTTTTCCTGCTATGGACTCCATGCGTGCTGTTTGTTGTTGCAATGAAGAACTGGTGAATTTCGTGTTCCAATCCGTAGACGGTTCCTGAGCCTCATCGGTGGATACCGAGGCACGCGTGGACTCGTGTGCTATGACAACTTGTGTGGATAGATTCCTGCGTTACACTATGGAGGAGCGATCGAAGATAAAAGAGCATCAAGGCTTGTGGGGAATCGAGTCGTTGTGTAAGTCTATTGTCTATACTTTGTATAATCGTATCATAGTGAACAGTTTGGTTGGGTCGTCCGAGATTTTTCCCTTTGTGGTTTTCCTCGTACATCGGCGTCTTGTGATATGATTTATTTATTTTATCTACTATCACCTAGATGCATGTTTAGGATAAAAAGAAAAAAATTTGTAAATCAGTTTTCCACAAGAAAGGTTTAATTGGTTCTAAGTTTAATTGGGTTATTTTGTTTAAAGGTTCAATATTTAAAATTTGGAAAATATAAAAATTGGACTTTTCATTTAGTTGGACCATCCTTGCCTAAGCACACACTTTCAGAGTCGGTTACACTAAAATATCGTGTGATCTTTTTCCATAAATTTTTTTTTATATCAATTTTTTTTTTAAATGTTGATCTTTAAAAAGGCCGAATTTAATGGATAATTTGTATAATCAAATGCCCATTTTCTATGGTTCAAACTATGCTTACTTGAAAGCGAGGATGAGGTCGACTTTAAAAGCGATTGATGAAAGGGTTTGGTTAGTTATTGAAAGAGGGTGGACACCACCCACTGTAATAGTGTATAATGTCATCGACCCTAAACCTATCTCTTCATGGATAGAGGACGACTTTAAGTGGAGTAATTTTAACTCTTGTGGACTTAGTGCCATCTCTGTGGTCATCACCCCTGACGTGTTTCGTCGCATCATGATGTGGACTACTTCTAAGAAAGCATGGGTTATCCTCCAACTCACACACGAGGGTACCAACGTTGTAAAAGCGCCTAAGCTTAAAATTTTGACCACCCCAATTTAAGACCGTCAATTTGAAAGATTCCGATACCTTTGATGAATTTTATGCACATTTGTCGGACATCATAAATTCTATTTTTAATTTGAGTGAGAAAATTCCTGATACGAGAGTTGTTAAGAAGATTTTGAGGTCGCTCCCTGCCCGCTTTATTGCTAAGGTCACCGTGCTTAATTCGTTAGGGATCCTAGACACCCTTAGGTTAGAACAACTTGTACGAGATATTCAAACGTATGAGATTGATATGTTTCCTAAAACTATTAAACCAAATAAAATAGGGATTGCTTTGAAAACTCATACTCATAAAAAGAAGAAAAAAAAAGTTTTTGATTCTGAGTACGAGTTTGATTTTAATATGGATGACTTGGCCTTTGTTGCAAAAATTTAAAGAAATTTCTTAAATATTCCATTGAAAATTCTTCCAAATAATAGACTTTTGAGAAAAATAAAAATAAGAATGAGGGAAAGAGATATGGTGAGAAAGAGGAAGAGATAAGGTGCTATGAATGTGAGGGCAAATGGCACAAGGCACATGAGTATCCCACTAGGCTTAAGAAAAAGAGAAAAAAGTTATAAATAAGACCACTCTTAGAGATAGTGACGTCGAGATCCAAGGGGAATCACCACATCAACCATGTGTTGCATTCATGGCTAATCATGTTAACACTTCAAGTTTGTCCCACGTCGATGAGGACATATCTAAACGTAAGAGCCTCGCTGATGTTTCGAGCCATTCTCGAGAGAATGAAGGTGAGATTTTGAGTAGGGAGAAGGTGATCTCCAAAGGACATTTAGCGATCTTTACACCGAGACTTTAACAACGAAAAAGGTCAATAAATATATGTCTCTTAGGGTATTATATTTGGAGAAGGAGGTGAAAGTTTTGAGAAAGTGTGTTGCGTCGGTGAGTCAACTCGAGAAGGTGAAGATTTGTTTATGTGAGTAGTTGATCATTTTAGTTAGGGAAATAACCGAATTGGCCAAAATAGTGGCTATTATTACGGGAGATCTTCAATCTTCATTGAAGACTCGTGAGAAACTTGAAGCCCATGTATCCCAACTCGAGAGCGATCTCGAACTTGCCCGGGAGGTCAAGGTCACTTTAGAGGACACGTCTAAGAAGATAGGAAAGATGATCCTCGGTCCTGCACTAAGTAACATTAATAGGAAAGGAATAGGTTATGATAGTGCATCCACTTCCAAAGCCGCATCGGAGTCGGTTCTCGAGTTTGTTATGGATCCATATGGCCCTCGTCCTAACCCACCAACGAGACCTAACCCACCTAGGAGAGCTTGCCCTAGACGTTTTGTGCAAGGTGAACCCAAGCTCATGTATGTTTGTCCACATTGCAAACAAATAGGTCACCTTAGAGAGTTATGCTTTATGCTAGGGAGAGTTTTTAATATGCGTGTTCCCTGGTATGCTCCCACACGAGTTTTTGGAAATATTGTCACACGCTCTCCCTCACGTGTTACTCCGCATGATATTGCACATCACCAAAGAGATTTTGACATTTTTCGAGAGCAAGTAGAGTACTTAGTCAAGATTTCACAAAATTTGATGGAGGAATTTCTTAGGAAGTCATATTCTTTTTAGGACTCCTCCGGGCCTAATGATTGAGGTTGAGACTTATTTCTAGAATAAGGAAATTGTCATGATCATATCTTACATCCCTATTGCTAGATTGTATCACTATTGTGTTATCATTGTATTTATATTTTTCATTTTGATATTTTTAGAAAAATTTAAAAAGAGTTTTGTTTTTCTAAAAAAATTTGAAAAATACAAAAAGATTTTCAGGTTTAAGAAAAAGTTGAAAAAGGAAAAAATATATTATTTTGATAAATTTTTTGAAAAAGACAAAAAAAGGTTCACCTTATAAGGATGAACACATAAAATGCCTGGATTACTCATTGATTTCATATCCACGTGGCCTTTTCGTAGTGTTTTGAGACACGACGTCGTTTCATTTATGTGCTTAATAATGTGTGGGGTCATTACGTTGATCTTTGATGATTACTTGATACATGTTTGACTCCTAGTCACCTTTAAAGCACACGTGCACGAGCTTGTTTGAACATTGCACTTACTTGTCACTTATCAAACATAGTGTTGTCATATCAATGTTGCTTTAAAATGAACCAAATGTAAAAATGAGATAAAAAGTTGTGCATGTAAGAACCATTGCCTTGATTTAAATCATTTTTCCAAAAAATTTGTTAAATGTTAATCAATGGAAAGGGCCTACGAAAGATAAAATGCTTTTGCGTTAAAATACACCATTTGTATAAAAGATCCTAAAAATATTAGAGGCACATAAAAACAGAAGTGTCAGGCCAATTTTTTATATGTTGATGCTTCACTACTTAGGGCCATTAATTTCTTCGAAAATAATTAAGAGTATTCTTAGTTATGTGAGATTTTGAGGGAGTTAAGTTGAAGATCAATGGGTTTGCACATACTATAAAATTCTCAAAAAATAGTAAATAGTTTTGGCATCATTGGTATGAGAATCTCTGTTGTTCTTGATATGTTGATTGGTTAAGTCAATTTCACGTGAATTCATGATACTTACACCTAAGGTAGACTTTGAGATCTTTCGTTAGAAGTATCTTAAACCTTCGTGCACATGTGTTATGACCATATATGTTGATTAACCTATGGAGAATGTTCACACACCTACATTCCGCATTCACAATTGTATATTTTAATTGCAATCCATGGTGTGTCGTAGTTGTTCTATTTTATACTTGAAAAAAATTTAAAAGTCTAAAAAATAGTTGGTAAAAATGCGTTTGAGATTATCATTACCATGCTTTGCTACTTATTATTGTGATGATATCTTGCTTCTTTTGACGATTTATGTTCATTGTTGATGCAAAAAATAGACTATGCCTAATTAATTGATCACAGATAAATAAGTAAAACAAATAAGATAAATGAGATTTTTAAAGTAGTTCAGCTAAATAGAAAAGCCTACGTCCACTGTTATGTATTGATTCACCGCCTTGATTTGTTTTTCGGTCTCCCTATAATGAGGGTATTACAATGTTTTTATAGCCCAAGAGGAGTGTCAATAGTCGTCATGTGAAAGGATGGAATGCCTTCATTTGTTAGGAATTTACATCAATACATAATGAGAATTAAACATAAGACTGTCGGTGCTTCATTGGCCATACTAGTTGGACTCCCTGTTGTTGGTCGGTCTTCCATGTTGGTTGGGCTCCCTCGTTGGTATGTCTTCTCTGTTGGTCGAGCTCCCTTGTTGGTCGTGGATTTGTATCATGATGACTTGAACTTGTGCTACATTGGATGACATATGTTGTCTTGTAATTGGTCCACGTAAGGTGGTGAATTTTGGTATCAACAGAAGCCCCCAATATTTTATATTTGGTGTTGATGCAAAAGTATGGAACATTATGCTTTAACAGTAGTTCGGGCTACTTGGTAGGCTGCAAACCTTCCAGACTTGTGAAATTTATCTAGTTAATTGATAATTTTGAGTGTGAATGGCAGTTTTGTAAATTTTTTAAATTTTAGCGAGCATTTTTGGGGTATCTTCGTCTTTTCTCTTGTTAGTCGCCATAAATCTAATCGTCGTTCTCTTTAATCATTATTTTCCCCAGTTTTCGAGGCGACCTATAAAAAGGCAGTAAAACTTCGATCATATTCTATCTTCCATTTCTGATTCTGCTATTGTATTCTTTGAACTTTCATGCGATCATTTTTTTTTTGTTCTCTATTCTTACCGAATCCTTAAACCCTTGTAAGAACTTTTCCCTCTTTTTCTTTGCTTCTTCATCATGATTTATTCTATTGAATCGCTTGATAAGTTCAGGAATGAATTTAACATTTCATCTTAGGTTATACTAGAACATCCCACTTTTCCTTTTGATTTTGTCTCTCTTGTTGAGGGCCATTGGTTCCCTTCCATCTTTATTGGTGAGTGTGGGTTCACATTTCCTCCCAATCCCCTGTGTCTGGAGTTTTGTCAGTATTTTGATGTTGTACCTGCTAAAGTAGCTCCCAACACATGGAGGGTGGTGAACGGAGTATATAGGTTAAATAAAATTCATAGAACCCATCTAGGGATTCCATAAATAATGTTTTGTTATAAATAGGTAACTAGTGACACCACTTTTTATTTGAAAAATAGGGCAGTTAGTAAGGCTTAAGTAGTTAACATCCCTGATTCCAATAGGGATTATTTTGATCACGGGGTAGTTGTAAAAAATTGGCAACATGCTCCCTCAAATGGAGGTGCTAAATATCAAGGACCTAGATTTCCTCTCTTTGGCAACGGGATAGGTTGTTCTGCATTTAATATTTCTCTGTTTATATTTGATAAAATGTCATACTGATTGTTGCTTTGTACATTTGATTGCAGTTGACCGGAAGAGAAAATCCCTCAAAGAGAGCGAAGTAAACTTAAAAGAATTGAAGTTAATTTGGGGACTTCATAAAAAGGTTATCGAGGAGAATCTTAGGTTTGCTTCTTATTTGCTTTGATACAAAAATACCAAATTTTCCTTCATTGGCCGACCTGTAGCTCCTCCTGCTCTGGTGATTGATCTTGATCAGGAAGCTGCTATTGATTCAGACATTCTTATTTTTAATATCATGAAGAAGAGAAATTTTCCTGACCTTTTTAGTGGAAATACTTCTGGCTCCCGAACACCTACTGAAGGGGTCAAGAAGAAGACAGCTAAGGCCATAAAAGAGCCCCCAGCCTCCAAATATGATGAACGTCCTTTGAGAAGACTTAGGAGAGGGCCTGCAGAGAAACAGGTCGAATGGGTGACTGATGCTGACCAACAAACCTTGGTCGAATTACCTTCTTATGATGGTGGTCCTCCAGCAGTTATTACTCCTGGTTTGCCCAGGAAGTTGATCAGGTCTAGAACTCTTCTTGACCATAGGTGAGTGGATGCCATGCTGCCCCGAGTAAAGGTTTCTGAATTGGCTGCTCAGATCCTTGCATCAATAAGGGATTTCCATCCTCTTGATTCTGTTGTCTTTATATTTTTCATATACTAACATGATCTTCTTCTTTTGCAGTTCTTGGTGCATTTCAATAATATGCTGGAGAAGGATGATACAATTCGGGCTTCTTATTCAAATGATGTGGAGGAAGCTTTAGCTGGATTGAAGAAGGTTGTGCTCGATTCTTAACAAGCCTTGGAGACTGAGAGAAATACTTGGGTGGATAAATTAAAGACTGATGAAATTGCTTGGCAGACGCCTGAAAGAAATGCCCTTGAAGTTGAGCACAGGGCAAAGACTGTTGAGGAGCTCATGACTAAATTAAAGGATGACCTTTCCTGTGAAAGGTCGAAGAGAAAGTATGTTGTGAAGGAATCCTTCAGTATTAGTTGGGAAAAGGGCTGGAACAAAGCCATTTTTGCTGCCTCTGCTCTGATTGAGTATGCAAAACAAAAATATTTCAGAGATGGTTGGGTTGTTACTCTTCAGGAGTTAAACACTATTGAAGGCTCTAAACTCTTTCAGAGATATACTCATGGTCCTCCTCTTATCATGGAGGATGAGATTGAAGATGAAGTTGGTTCTGGAGAGTTTTCACTGGTGGTTGAATATGCTGCCGACCAACCAAAAGTCATTGAGTCTTTTTTTCCTCCAACCGAGCAACTCCCGTCTATAACCCTTTCTTTCGAGCAGGATGAGAAGGTTGAGAATGATTGGAAGAAAGTGTAAAGTTATTTGGCATTTTCTCTTTTTCTTTTTTATTTATTTTTCTTTACTTTTGTTATACCTGAACTCTTCATTATCAATAAAAGAAACCTTTTGTTCCTTCTTATCTCTTGTTGATTATGCATGTCTTTTATTCTTGTTGTTGATCGGTGGTCATTTCTTTTAGCTAGTTTATAGCGAAGATGGAACAACTGTCTTCCAATGATACCGAGCTACTGAGGAAGTGCAATGCTTTTTTCAAAGCTAGTCATGCAGACTTGTCTAAAGAAGAAATCATTAAGTTGCTCGGTGATGTTGCATCAGAGCAGTCTAAAGAAGCCTACAAATATTTAAAGTACTTACTTTATAGGGCAGTAGCAAACAATGTTGCCTACTATGAGTTGATAGAAGAACTTCAAGAACAGCATAAAGAATCTACTAACCTGTTGCACCAAAGCTACGAGTAGAAATATCGAAGATTAAGTATAGGTCGGGGTTTTGACAACTTTGTTTCTGCTTATAATAAAAAGGAAGCTTTGATTAAGTTTGAAGTTGAAGAAACTAGAACTGTTTCCAAACTCCTAGAGGAGGAGAATAATAATTTAAGGGATGAATTGAATCTTTTGAAATTTGCTCCTAAAACTGTTGCTGCTACTACCAATGATGGGTATTCCTTTTTAGAAGTTGAAATGTAATATTAAGGGAGGAGTTGGAAGTATTAAAAAGATTAAGTCTGCATCCTCTTCCCGAGCAAGAAATAAGACTGGCCAAGGTATCACAGAGGAAGTTAGGGCCCACCAGGCCCTTGCCAATCAAGCTGCGTAGTTAAAAGTTAAAGATTAAGCTATCGCTGAGATATCCCAGAAGCTACAGACTTTTCCTGAATAACTATCCACTCAATCTTCTCAATTACAAACTAAGGATGGAGTGCTGAAGAAGCTACATTCTGAGGTTGAAAAATTAACCTTTCAATTCCATAAGCAACCAAGGGAAGTCTGGATGAACGGGTATAATGAAGCTCTGGGGCATCTTAATGATAAGCTTCAACAAGCTAAGAATGAGGCCTATAAATGGGGTTGGATGAAATCTTTGACAGTGATGAAGGTGGATTAGAATAGTTCATTGTGGGATTGGCATGAATCGGGCTTGCTTGAGCTTAACAATCCTCCTTTCAAGTAAGATGTCAACTGGATTCTTGTTCATCATATTCCTCAATGCTTAATTTCAAAGTACTTGGGAGATTACGAGCTACATGATGAACTACAGATTATCTGACCTCCTCACCTGCTTGATCATCCTAGTAGCAGTAATACCAGAATGCTTCAGAATTTTAACTTTATTAACTGTCATTATACTTTGGATAATCCTCTTGCTGGAATGGATCCTGTTTCAAAAGCTGAAGGGAAATGTCCTACAGAATAAGGCTTTGTATAGCTTATCTTGTCAATCTTTGACTGTGAATGGATGAACTTTTAGTCAATCTCTATATATGAATGTCTTCTTAGTCTTTGACTGTGAATGGATTAATTTTTAGTCAATCTTTGTATATGAATGTCTTTTCAGTTTTCATCGGTTCTATTGATACCCTTAGGTTTTACCCAAGTATTGTACCAATTACCATTATTTTACCATAGTTCTACTAATATGTCTCACTTTTGGGTATTAGTTACCTTAGTGCCTAGGCGTGTGTGGAGCATTTATCTATCTTTTAGCCCAGTTTAGATGAACATTTATCATTCGGTTCTTCATTAACCAAGCATTTGGGGCTTATAAGTTTACCTTGCATGGTTTTTATGTGTTGACAACCAATATTGTTGGTGCCTTTTTTTATGCCGATCAACATTTTGTTAGGGGTTTGTGTTGACAACCAACATTATTGGTGCCTTTGTTGATGACCACTAACATTTTGTTGGTGATTTCTGACACATCTGTAGTGTAGTGCATAGCACTAGTACTCCGAAAAGAAAAAGAAAAATTTTAAGGAAATCATATTCTCATTAATATTGAAATGAACTGAATACAATATGATTACATCACTGATAATATTTCCTCAGGTGTTCTGCATTCCAGGGATTCTTGAATTCTTCACCCTCCAAAGTCTCAATTCGATATGTGCCTGGTCGGATAATTGTTGTAATGCGATAAGGCCCATTCCAATTGGCTTCAAGTTTGTTGTTCTTCTGAATCACCTTTTTCAAAATGTAATCACCTTCTTTTAAGTTGCTCGGCTTCACCCTTTTGTTGTATAAATGTGCAGTCTGTTGTTGATAGGTTGCATTCCTTAGAGTTGTATCTTCACGTACCTCCTCCAGCATGTCTAAGTCCAGCCTTCTCATTAAATCACTGACTGGGGTATTGAAATTAAGAACTCTATGAGTGGGTAAGCCTAGCTCGGCAGGAATCATAGCTTCGGTACCAAATGCTAACAAGTAGGGCATCTCTCTAGTAGTTGTTCTAGGGGTTATTCGGTAAGCCCACAAGACACAATGCAGTTCATTGATCCAATTATCTTTACCATTTTCCAGCCTTTTCTTCAACCCATTCAATAAAGTTCTATTCGTTACCTCCGTTTGTCCATTGCTTTGAGGATGGCCAGGAGCAGAGTGGATTTTTTAGACATTGGATTGGGCACAATAAACAACAAACTCGTCGTTGTCAAATTATGTGTCGTAATTAGTGATAAAGTCATTGGGAAAGCCATACCTGCATATGATATTCTTCTAAATAAACTGATAAACTTTTTCATAGGACGTATCAATCAAGGGTTCAACTTCCACCCATTTAGTGATGTAATCAATAGCTACAACCAGGTACTTGAACCTTCCTCGGGTGGTTGGCAAAGGCTCGACCAAGTCAATTACCCACATAGCAAAGGTCCAGTGTGAAGTGATCAGTGTTAGGAGAGCTTGTGGAGCCTTGCGTATGTTGGAAAATCTCTGGCACTTATCACACTTCTTGGCAAAAGCTGCATAAACTGCTCGCATAGTTGGCCAGTAGTACCCATATGTGTTGATTCTTCACAATAAAGTTATCCCGACTATATGGGATCCACAGGACCCTTCATGAACTTACTACATCAAATCTTTTACTATATCTGGATGAACACAACGTTGCAGACCAGCAGTCAATCCTCTTCTGTACAACACACCATTGTCTAGCACATATATCGGAGCTTTATATTTTAACTTCTTAGTTGCAAGTAGGTCGACTGGTAAAATTCCATCTTCAATATAATCTCTTATGGGATCCATCCAATATGGCCCCATGTCCACTGCAATAAAATTAACCATGAGATCTTCATCAATTGCTCCTATTATCAAGTAGCTCAATAGGAATAGTTCTTCACAGCTCGGTTCTGGTTACTGAATCTAGCCGAGCAAGTGCATCTAGTAGGGCATTTTCCAGTCTTGGAATTCTGATTATCTGAATAACTAGCAAAGTAGTTATTACCTTCAAAGATTTAGCTAAGTATCTGGACATCAATTCTCCTTTAGCTGCATATAAGTTCAACACCTTATTTACCACCAATTGTGATTCACTGTATACCACAACTTGCTCAGCATTCAGTGATGTGGCTAAATTTAAACCAACAATCACAGCTTCATACTCTACCTCATTATTGGAGGCTTGAAATTGGAATCGTAGAGCATACTCTATATCTATTCCATCTGGAGTATCGAGGATGATTCCTGCTCCACATCCAGTTGCACAGGATGACCCATCAATATATAGACTCCATATGGGAATATTGTTGTCAAACGCTTAGTTTGTTAGAATCCCTTTATGGAAAATTTTATCCTTTACCTCCTCATATTTCTTTTTCATCTCATGTACTCCATTGTAGGGTTCTAATTAGTCGGTGGTAACTTCTTCTATAATTATCTTTACTTGGATATGGTCAGGGATATCTCTAGTAGGTCTGTGGACTCTTGAGAATTACTCGACGGGAGTCCCTTGTTGCTCGGGAACCTTTGGGTAAGTGAATTATGTAATAAAATTCGCCGCAACTTGGCCTTTTAAATAAGACCTTGGTTTATATAAAGGATCATATTCCCCCAACTCCACAGCCCAATACATCAATCTTCGTATTTCTCCGGCTTATGCAAAGCTTGCCTCAGTGGCATGTCAGTGTATACCACTATGGTATGAGCTTAAAATTAGATTCATCTGTCTACTAGCCTCAATTAAGGCCAGTGCTAACTTCTTCAGCTTGGGATATATGACCTCTGCTCCTCAAAAAGCTTTGCTAGTGTAATAAACTGGCTTTTGAACTCCATTATCCTCTCTCATTAAGGCAAAGCTAAAATCCGATTCAAAGACATCTACATACAAATGCATCTTTTCTCCCAACACTCATCGGGAGAGTAGTGATGGTGCTCCCAGGCACTTCTTTAATTCTAGGAAAGATTTTTCATATTCATCGTTACATTCAAAGGTTTTTCTAAGCACCTTAAAGAATGGTAAACATATGTCTGTTGCTCGGGAAACAAATCTGTTGAGTGTTGCTACATGCCCTATTAGCCTTTGAACATCCTTTTTACTGGTCGGGGACATTTTTATCAAGTCATTTATCTTATCTGGATTATCTTCAATGCCCCTTTGATTTACTATATAACATAGGAACATTCCCTCATAAACTCCGAAGATGCATTTGGTTAAGTTTAACTTCATCCGGTGCTTCTCCAACTGATCAAACGTTTGGTTGAGATCGGCAATATGATCAGTAACTTTTTTACTCTTTGTCAGCATATCGTCAACATACACCTCCATGCTCTTACATATCTTCTCCTCAAATACTTTGTTCACCAATCTTTGATAAGTGGCACCTGCATTTTTTAGACCAAACGTCATAACATTGTAGTAATAAGTTCCTCAGGGAGTAATAAAGGAAGTACTTTCTCGATCTTCTGGCTTCATTTTGATCTGGTTATAACCAGAATATGCATCCATAAAACTCATCAGCTCGTGTCCCGAAGTATCATTCACTAGTTTATTAATTCGTGGTAAAGGAAAATGATCCTTCGGGCATGCTTTATCAAGTCAGTAAAATCCACACACATCCTCCACTTCTTCTTTACGATGACTACATTGGCCAACCAGTCCGGGTACTTCACATATTCAATAAAGGAAGCTTTTTGAAGCGTCTCCACTTCCTCCTGTATAGCTTGGTTCTTCTCCAGGCTGAAAACACTTCTTCGTTGTTTTACAAGTTTAACCTCCTTATTAACATTAAGCTCGTGGCATAGGAAATTTGGGTTTATGCTAGGAATATCTTCGTGGCTCCATGCGAACACCTTCTTTCTTTATCTCAAGAAGGACACCAATTCCTATTTAAGAATCGGATCCAATGACGCTCCTATTTGAGTCATTTTCTCTGGTTTATCATCGTCGAGAACAATGCTTTATGTCACCTCCATCACCTGGCCTTTTATGAGCTCTGATTCATCGCTTGGATCAAGGTTTCAACCTCAGATTAACTATTTGGCTCAGACATATTCACTTAATAAGTGGTTGTTTTCCTTTTTAGTTTTGTTATATCTTCCTCCTCGATGGATGAATAGTAGCATTCTCGAGCTACTTTCTGATCTCCTTTTACTATTCTAACTCCAAAGTTGGTCAGGAACTTCATGCATTGATGAACAGCACAAGGAATAGCTTCAAATTTATTCATACTGTAAGGACATAAATTTCCAATTGAGTCCCTGTATTATTTTGACTTAATTCCGTGAAC
The DNA here is from genome assembly GCA_949130495.1 of Sambucus nigra. Taxonomy (NCBI): domain Eukaryota; kingdom Viridiplantae; phylum Streptophyta; class Magnoliopsida; order Dipsacales; family Adoxaceae; genus Sambucus; species Sambucus nigra. The sequence goes on from OX422211.1 coordinate 88,834,519, forward strand.
AAAATTGTGTTTGTAATATGTCATAGGGAGATTTTATTTTATCGTGATCCCACTTGGTCTATGACGTATTGAAGAAAATTAAAGACGTTGCGTCAAAGCTTCAAAGAATTCATCATGCCGATGTTTAATTGGTGCAAGTTTATTCGTCTTCAAGTTAATTGCATTCTGAGATCACACAAGTATGAATGCGTATAATTAATGGTGCTAGGAATTGTTTTTATAAAAGATAAGGATGTATTTTTATAAAGAAAAATATTTTAAAATGTTTTTAAAAGTGTTTTAAAGGTTTACACTACGTTTTATTCTGATAAGCTCGAAATAGAGTTTGACTAATTTGGATCTCTTTTAAAAGAGATGCTTTAATTAGAAAGTCAAAAAGTCAAATTTACGCCCTGTCGTTCAATCGACATAAGCTCTCGTTCGAGCGAGATCCTTATGTCATACGAACGACGTGTCATTGTCATTCGAGCGACATGATTTTTGAGGCGACGCTTAATTCTTATTTAAAGCGTGTTTTCGTCAGAGTTTCACAAGTGTGCATCTGGAAAAATAGTTTACCATCCAGTACTTTGTTTGCCATTGTTTTCTAAGGTTTAAAAAAGCCTAAACACATCCTTAGAGTTTGCAAAGATTCGAGATATCATTATTATATGTTTATGTGATCTTGCTGCACCAAGAAGGTTTGTCCTACCATTGAACATCAGGGTTTTGCGGTGAAGAAAAGATAAGGACTTCTTGTTCGACATCGTAGACAAATCAAATCAAATTGGTTGACACCGAGACATTCGTGGAGGCGAGTGTTGTGGACAGGTATCGTGGAAGACGGAATTTCTGCGTGGGCACTATTGAAGAATGGTAGAATATCAGAATGAGCGTCAAGACACATGGGGATTGAGTCATTGAGTAAGGCTAATCTGTCTTTGTAAAACCATTGTTCATAGTGATTGTCTGGCTTGGACCGTCCGAGGTTATTTTCTCATTTTGGGTTTTTTTTCTCGTACATCCGGCATTGTGAGTATTATTTACTTTATTTTCTTTGCTTTAATCACTAGATGCATGTTTAGTATTAATCAAGATAAAATTGGTTTAATGTAAGAATTGGGTTTTTCACAACTTGGTTTGGTGCAAATTAAAAGTTGGATAATTTTTGGTAAAAATTGGCTTGATTTGAAACACACGCGTAGGACCACTCTTTCAAATTGGTATCAGGTCTAGAAAACATAATTTATTTGTTTTGTGATCCTGTGTGTTTGTCTATCTCTCCTATTTTTTGTTTTCTCTCGATGGATAATCTAAGCTTTGACGATTTACATCGTTTGAATTTTAGATTTGCAAAACGTTTTGAAGTTTTGGAGAAAGAAAATTTTGGTTTCAAAAATAGGATTGAATATCTGCAAACGTTTCAAATTCAAAGAGATATTTGTCGTGATAAGTTTAGTTCCTTGTTTAAATATTTTAATAAATTAAAATTGGGCAAAAAGGAGAGTGATGATAGAGTCCTCGTTTTAGAAAAAGAGTTAGAGGATCTGAGAAATTCTAGGGTTGTGCCGTTGAGGAAAATAATTCAATTAATGATTTTATGGCATGAGAAAAGTCTCTTAGGGATAAGTTTTCTCACATTGAGGGGGAGAGATATAACCTTCTACGGGTAATTGGGAATTTAAAGAAGGAGTCCCGAAAGTTTGAGGAGTCTAATCGCTTGCTTGAGTCGTAAGTTTTGAAGTTAAAAAATTATTTAAATGACTCGAGTAGTGATGGTAGTGGCTTATCTTGTTTTAGTGGTTCGAATGTAAAATCCAAAACCATAGTTTGTTTTAGATCATCAACCAAATCCGAGGGTATTTGAAAAGGTCAACCTAAAGGTCCTGTTCCTCGTCGTGTTTTCACATGTTCGCATTGTGGTAGGAAAGGTCACCTTAGGAGTTTTTGTTTTGATCTTAGAAAATACACTAGGAAATTTAAATGTAGTGTCCCATTGATTCCCAAAACCCGCTTTGTTAGGTATACACCTGTTTGGGTTAAGAAGTTAATTTTCGAGATGCTAAATGCTTCGTTGGTAGATTCTCACATGCATGCACATGATTCATCTCTTGTTATTTCTTATGGATAGTAGCTTGCATGTTTTGTCATACACTAGCCCTTGCATTTTGTTTATAATTTGCTAGTGTTATGATATGTTTAGCTCTTTGTATTATATTTTTCATTTGTTTGAGTCTTATTTGAAAAATTCAAAAAGATTTTGTTTTTTTTAGAAAATTTTTGAAAAAACCGAAAATAATTTTGTTTTCCTGTTGGTTTTTTATTTTTGAGTTTACAAGTTTGATGTGGCATATTGGTGTGCTTGGACCCCCCCCCCCCCCCCAATCATTTCATTATCCATGTAGCTAGGACATTTGGTCATTATTATTGATGATTAGAATGATCTTAACCATTGTTTATATTAGGTTTTTTTGAAGTTGTTATGCATTTTGATTCGACTTTGTATATATGCCAACATTGCACACATGCACGAGTTTATATGGATGTTTGACTTCTCTTGCATAGTTGAATTTGGTGAGGCATTCTTATCTCAATCTTGCCATCTATGCGTAAGTAGACTTAACGAGAAGTGTGCATGTAAGAATCGTTTACCATGAGGATTTAAATTGGTACTTAATTGAAAAAATAATGAGTGAGTCACGGGAAAGGGCTGCAAGAGTTTAAAATTAACTCGTCGTGAAAGCCACCGTTTAAAAAAACCCAAAAAGAAAATGCAATATGCTAAGAAAAGGGTCAAATTACTTTAGTTCATTCCAAAGAAAATATGATATTATTAAGGGAGTTTGGATGGATTAAAAATTTAAACGGGTTTTCACAACTAATCCTAATGTTGAAACATTACAATTTGACGATATTGTTTGTAGAATCGTCAAAATTCTGGATTTGTGTGCATGTAGTATGTTTATTTCATTAAGCTCACTCTTTAATTATCATATGGCTATGATAAAGTTTGATGATTTATCGCTATCAATTAAAGCTTCTTGATCGTTTAGATGGGTTGGAATTGTGACTCATTTGTTGTAGTTTCAAGCCCATTCATTCCATATCCATGTTTGAGCACATCAGTACTATGTTTGCATGTAATCGCATTTTTAGTTTTTATGAGTTTTTACGTTTAGTGTTAATTGCGTACTGTTTTAGCACTGTTTTGCTGCTATCAGCCCCTTCCACTGATTTTTTTTCTAGAAATTTTTCCACTGGGCAAAAATATAAGATATTTCTGGAAAAATGTGAAAATTTGGCAGGTCACGAGAAGTCGTTCAAACGACATATCCATGTCACACGAACGACATTTGTACTTCGTTCAAGCGACATCCTCACTTCGTTTGAGCGACGTCCCTAGCTCGTTCGAACGACAGGCTAAATTCTTGCTTCTGATTGGTTTGCAGTCCTCTGGTTAAAATTGGTATATTTTTTTGGTACTGCTGGAAGTGTTTCTCGACTGACTGGTTTATAGGTCGGTTTTATTGGTTCTAAATTGGTTTTTTGCATATAGTCTGTTTATCACACCTGATTAGATTGCTACATTCTTTGTGTGATTTATTGTTTTACTAGCTTATGATTTGTCATTACTTGATCATATTTAGCTGGTTGTTTCATGATTATCTAGCGATTTCAAATTGATTCAAATTGATATATTCTCATGTTAGATACTTGTTGATTGGTTTATCTTTTCACCGGATTGTCTATTCGAGACAAAAAAGGGGAGACATGTATGTGATGTAAGGGAGATTTGAGCATGTTTTGGTTTACATATTTTACAAATTGGTATTACATATGTTCTGGACTGACTTGTTTATATGCAAGTTTTATTGGTTCTAAATTGGTTTTTTACATATAGTCCGTTTATCACACCTGATTAGATTGCTACATTCTTTGTGTGATTCATTGATTTACTAGCTTCTGATTTGTCATTACTTGATCATATTTAGCTAGTTGTTTCATGATTATCTAGCGATTTCAAATTGATTCAAATTGATATATTCTCATGCTAGATACTTGTTGATTGGTTTATCTTTTCACCGGATTGTATATTTGAGACAAAAAGGGGGAGAGATGTATGTGATGTAGGGGGAGATTTGATCATGTTTTGGTTTACATATTTTACAAATTGGTATTACAAATTTGTAGTTTAAATTTGGTATCATTTTGTTCCTCAACTGTTTAACAAATGATTTTTTCAGAGTTTATTCATATTGGTATCTATTGTCGTTTGGTATCATTTGGATACATATATTGGTTTCATTTGTTCTTCCATACTTCACTGGGTATTTGTTTGTCTGTTTCATGTGTGTAGGTATGCTTTAGCGATTCGAGATTTCAAGTCTACATCACATTCAGACAGTTCATGTTTATCGATGCTACATATTCTAGTCTGTATCCTGTATTTTTTATTTTGCATTTATGGGATGGGATTTACGCGTCATACGGCTTGACGGCCCATCTTAGGCATTTCTCTAGTTTAGTTTTATCCCGGAATAGTCAAAGGGGGAGATTTGTAAGAACATAAATTTCCAATTGAGTCCCTGTATTGTTTTTACTTAATTCCGTGAACAGAACTGTGTTTGTAATATGTCATAGAGAGATTTTATTTTGTCACGATCCCAATTGGTCTATGACGTATTGAAGAAAATTTAAGACGTTGCGGCAAAGCTTTAAAGAATTAATCATGCCGATGTTTAATTGGTGCAAGTTTATTTGTCTTCAAGTTAATTGCATTCCGATATCACACAAGCATGAATGCGTATAATTAATGGTGCTCGGAATTGTTTTTATAAAAGATAAGGATGTATTTCTATAAAGAAAAATATTTCAAAATGTTTTTAAAAGTGTTTTAAGGGTTTACACTACGTTTTATTCTGATAAGCTCGAAATAGAGTTTGGCTAATTTGGATCTCTTTTAAAAGAGACGTGTTAATCACAAAGTCAAAAACTCAAACTTACGCGTTGTCGTTCAAATGACATAAGCTCTCATTCGAGCGAGATCCTATGTCGCGCGATCGTCATGGCATTGTCGTTCGAGCGACATGATTTTTGAGGTGCCGCTTAATTCTTATTTAAAGCTTGTTTTCGTCAAAGTTTCACAAATGTGTATCTGGAAAAATAGTTTACCATCCAGCACGTTGTTTGCACATGTTTTCTAAGGTTTAAAAAAGATTAAACACATCCTTAGAGTTTGCAAAGATCCGAGATATCATTATTATATGTTTATGTGATCTTTTTTCACCAAGAAGGTTTGTTCTATCATTGAACATCAGGGTTTTGCGGTGAAGAAAAGAGAAGAACTTCTTATTCGACATCGTAGACGAATCAAAACCAATCGGTAGACACCGAGACATTCGTGGAGGTGAGTGTTGTGGACAGGTATCGTGGAAGATGAAATTTCAGCATGGGCACTATTGATGAACGGTAGAAGATCGGAAGGAGCATCAAGACCCATGGGGATTGATTCATTGAGTAAGGCTAGTTTGTCTTTGTAAAACCATTATTCATAGTGATTGTCTGGCTTGGGAAGTCCGAGATTATTTTCCCGTTTTGGGATTTTTCCTCGTACATCCGGCGTTGTGAGTATTCTTTACTTTATTTTACTTGCTTTAATCACTAGATGCATGTTTAGGATTGATCAAGATAAAATTGGTTTAAAGTAAGAATTGGGTTTTTCACAACTTGGTTTGGTGCAAATTAAAAGTTGGATAATTTTTGGTAAAAATTGGCTTGATTTGAATCACACGCGTGGGACCACTCTTTCACAGACCTACTCTTCCCATGATCATGTTGTAAGCAGAATGAACATTTTTGTCCATTACAAAGAATCTCACTTTCTTTGTCCTATTCGTCGGCCATGTCCTGCTCGCCGACCATCTCCCGGTCAATACATCTAACTTAATTATTCACAATGAAAATACCTTATCACCAGAGAATCCAATGAGCATCCTATGGTAAGGCTCCAGTTGGCTGAGTTTTAAAATCAAACTATCAAAATAGGTATAGAACATAATGTCCATCGAACTACCGTTATCCACTGGTGTTCTTGCTATGAGTACGTCTTTCGTTCTGACTTTGATCACTAAAGGATCGTCATGAGGATACAATACTCTGGATAGATCATTCTTGGAAAAGCTAATTACAAGCTTGTCCTTGTTGACTTTCCTTGGTCGGTCTTCCTCGATAAGGTTGATTCACTGGATATAGGAACAAGCTTGAGCCTCATTGAGGTAAGCCTCCCTTTCAGCTATATGGTCTCCTCCTCCTACATCTCTACCTATAATTATATGGCAATCAAAAGATCCAAAGTTGAGTGTGAATACCTCGCCTTCAGGTTGCCTAGACTTCTTAGGGAGATCAGGATTGTCTTTTGGATCATCGTCATGGTTCCTCTTCATCTCTTCTCTAGGCCTAACAGGAGATTTAGATATCCGTTGACCTCTACTGCCAGCTCTTCCACCAGCCTGTCGATCAATAAATTTGTCCAATCTTCCTCGTCGGATGAGCGCCTCTATCTCATTCTGGAAAGCAATACACCGATTGGTCGTATGACCATGATCTTTGTGAAATTCGCAATACTTGGACTTATCCCTCTTATCAGAGGGTGACCTTAACTTTTCAGGCCAACTCAAATCATTGGTGTGCTTGATTTTTTCCAAAACATGATGTATATCCACCGTTAAGGGAGTGTAATTGGTATATTTTTTTAGCCGATCTAGGCTTTCTTTTACTCTCGAATTCTTGTGCTCATTTTGATTCTTGTGCTCCTTCTTATCCGACTTCACTTCAGACTTCGCTTCCGTCTTTGCATCTGAATTCTTTTTAGCTACCATAGCTCCTCGGTGTTCATAATCTTTGCTATTTTGGCCATCAATTTCGTCATTGTCTTTAGGGGATCTTTTGCCAAAGTATAAAATAGTTTCTTGAGGAGCAAACCACTCATGAGGATAGTGATTGCAGTCTTTTCCTCGTAATCAATAACATCTAATTTCTCACTGTTGAAACGAGTGATGTAATCCCTAGTACTTTCTCCCACCTTCTGCCTCACACTAAGCAAATGAGCCACTCGCTTCACTGGTTTGGCTCCAAAGTAAATATTACCAATTAATAGCTCGGCAAGTTGTTGGAAGCTAGAAACCTTCCCCCAAGGAAGACTATTATACTAGATTTGAGCAGATCCAGTGATTGTTCCTGAGAATTCCCTGCACCTCATCTCGTCAGGGACAACATAGATATCGATCCCTGCTTGGTATTATTTTATATGAAGAACTAGATCAGTCTTCTCATCATACTTGGGAGTAACCACTAGAGCCTTAAACTTGGTGGGTGTAGGGAAATATACAATGGTTTGCACAAAGGGAGATACCTTAACAAAACTTCTCTGGAGAGGATTCTTGGCCTTGGACATTTCTCCCAATCTATCTTCCAAACGCTGAATGGACCCCTTCCAAGAATCATTTCCAGCACCAAATCTGTTGGTGGAAGCTCTTTCATTTCAACCAACTGATTGTGTTGAGCTTTTCTCTTGCGAACCTTCTCTTTGGCTGGATCGAGAAATTCGTTGGGCGTTCGATCTGGACTGGACTGATCCTTTCCTCTAGTCGCTTGTTCGTCGAGTATTTCTCGACGCAACCCGAAGGGAATTTCTATTTCCCCTAGGTCCTAAACGATTGAAAGGAGAGGCCCTACTTATCCTTTTTAAGGCACTCAGTATTTCTGGAATGAGGGACTATCCATCATACGAATCAGGAGTCCTGATTGAAGAAGTTTCTCTAGAATGTACGAATGATCCCTTGAAGTTATGGAATGGATATGCTCAACACTACTTATCGGCGGCGGTGGCATATTCCTTTGATTGGACTGTGCAGGAACTCCGACTTGAAGAGTTTAGACCAATTATCTTTTTGTATCCTGCATAGCCTATTGAACTTTGGCCATGCTAGCCAAAATTCTAATTAAATCGTTATTACTTGAGGGGTAAAGGGATTAGGCGGAATTCCCCCATTTCTGTTACTTGTTTTAATGATATCAGCCATGTATGATGAATTAGCGAAAACATTCAGTAATACTTTCCCACAGACAGTGCCAATCTGTTGATGCAAAAAACTAAACTAGGCCTAATTAATTGATCACAAATAAATAAATACAATAAATAAGACAAATGAGATTTTTAAAGTGGTTCAACTCAATGGAAAATCCTACGTCCACTATTATGTATTCATCGACTGCCTTGATTTGTTCTTCGGCCTCCCTGCAATGAGGGTGTTAAAATATATTTATAGCCCAAGAGGGGTATCAATAATCATCATGTGAAAGGATGGAATGCCTTCATTTGTTAGGCATTTACATCAATACATAATGAGAATTAAACATAAGACTGCCGGTGTCACGACCTCGACCCAAATTATTAGTAGGGAACGAGTGTCTTGACATGCCACCAAGGCAATATATATTCTAACTTAAATTGTTTCCTTAAATAAGTGCAACAGAAATACAATCACATGGCTATGAATCGTAAAATACTGAAAGTGAAGGGATTACGTCATCAGAACTTTCTAAAGGAAACTTCATTTATTTTAAAAGTGACAACGAGTTACAACTTAAGACAAAATTTAAATCTTATTACAAAAGAGCCAAACATGCTCTAAATGTTAAAACAAACATTTTATTTACGATAACGAAAAGAGCTCTAAAAGCTGAATCTTCAACACATTCTTTTTTCATTCCCTCCGCGAACCTACTTATTTCCTGAAAAATGAATATTTATACAACATCACCTAAAAGACAAGTGAGAATTAATCTCCATACATTCCATGATTTTTCATAAAATTGATACCTATTCAATTTACAACATAAGGCATATACATATATGGACAGGTTTTTGCAGTAAAATATATAAAGCAACCTGACAATATATATTTTCAAAATTAAGAGTTCAGAACAGAACATATAAAACAATTTGAGCAGTATATCAGTTAATAATTTTTTTTTAATGGCCATGTACGCTCTAATACCCAGATAAACAGATAGTTTCACTAGATTTTTTCACTTGGTAACAACGGAGAGAGAAAATCATGATATCTGAAATAACGCCTTATTTAGGGCACACCAGCGATAAACCAGCTGGGAAGGTACCACCCAAATATTTCCACCCGATAGTCAAGGCCAACATAGTAAGAGAGTTTCCATAGGCCGAATCAATAATTTCATAATTCAAATCAGATGTATATATCGAGAGATATACACATTTAACAAACGACGGAATCATCGGTATCAGATGTATTTTGAGGATAAAATATTTCACAAAATAGATATAGTTTGCATGATATCATATAATCAAAATACGCAAGGAATGTCACATAGTACTCACCTAGAACAGAAATCCAAAGTTACAGATATAGAGTCTTGGATCGCTCGTTAATCTTAAGAAGAAACTTCTTCTTAAACTTCCTCACACTTTCTCTCACTATTTATTTTTTATATTTGGAATGAATTTCGTGTAATAACTGATCCTAAGTCCTTATTTATAGTTACCCAAAGTTAGTTGGGTGTTGACACATGTCTGGGTGACTAAGCTTCCATTTTGGTGAGTCATCGTTGACGTGTCGTATAATGGGGCTATCTTGCAGTCTTTATTTCACCTGATGCCGACATGTGTTTTAGCCTTAATTAACTGAATGACATGTGTTTTATCCTTATTTATATGGATGACACGTGTAAGGTGTGGTGGCAAAAGTATAGCATGATGTGTCAAGCACGAGGTGTAAAGTTATTAAGGGTATAAGGGTCATTTTACACATGAAGGGTATTTTAGTAAATTTACACCATACATTTTTAATATTTCTTAGAGGTACTTGAAAATATTTTATTTTTAAAATGGTTCTTTTATATATTCATTTTAGCCCCTGAAACTTTCTTTATTTAAAATCAAGTCCCTAAAGTTTCATAAATTTATATTTTTTTTACCCCAAAACTTATCATTTAGCTTAGGATATGCCATAAGACTTGGATTTAATCAATTTTGATGAAGAGAGAGGTTATTTCAAAGTATTTAAGTCAGCCAAACCAGCCTCCCCTTCAACCAATCAAAATAATACACATGGTGTGGTAATAAGACAAAATATGACTTAAAGGATGAACAAATTTGCCCTTATTTCGTAATTTCGGTATAACTTCTTGCTCGGACCTCCGTTTATCACACCGTTTGTTGTGTTACAAACCTAATTCATATATATACAACTTTTTTTCTTTTACCTCAAGTCTAATTGTTATATTATAATGGTCAAAATTAGTCTCTAATATGAACATTCCTACCGAAAACTTTAAAATTTTATGTTTGTAAGTAATTTGATATTTCATGATTTATGAAGGGAGGATTAAAATAAAATAATAAATTAAAATTATCCATATCACATATGAAATACTACAACATTTAAAACTATATATGAACATATAAAAGTGGGGCCATTACATCCTACCCTCCTTATAAAAAGTTTGGTCCCCAAACTTTACTTACATTAATTTTTAAACAGGTATGGATATCGCTCATTTATTTCATCTTCCCACTCCCATGTTGCTTCTTCAATGGAATGATTATGCCATAATACTTTGACCAGTGGAATTACCTTGGTTCGTAATATTTGATCTTTATGGTCCAAAATTTCTACTGGATGCTCAATGTAGGTTAAATCTTCTCTAACTTGAAGAGGTTCATAACATAGGATATGCGTTGGATCTGTGACGTATTTCTTCATCATTGACACATGAAACACATTATGCACACTAGAGAGTTCAGGAGGTAAAGCTATTATATACGCAACAGCTCCTATCCTTTCAAGGATTTCAAAAGGTCCTATATATCTTGGACTCAATTTCCCTTTCTTTCCAAATCGGATTCCTCGCTTTGCTAGTGATACTCGTAAGAACACATAATATCCTCTTTGGAATTCCAACTCTCGTCGGCGATTGTCAACATAACTCTTTTGATGGCTTTGAGCGATTCGAAGGCGATCTTGTATCAATTTCACTTTCTCTGTTTTGATCTGGATCAATTCTGGTCCTAATAATTTTCTTTCTGCAACTTCTACCCAACATGTAGGGGAACAACACCTTCTACCATAGAGTGCCTCATACAGAGCCATTTAAATACTTGCTTGATAACTATTATTATACGCAAATTCCACTCACGGTAAATGATCATCCCAATTCCCTTTCAGATCCAGTACATATGCCCTAAGCATATCCTTTAAGGTTTGAATGGTTCTCTCAGATTGTCCATCCGTTTGAGGGTGAAAAGCAGTGATAAAAATCAATTTTGTTCCCATGGCTGCTTGTAGGCTTTTCCAGAAGCGAGACACGAATCTAGGTTCACGATCAAAAATAATTAAAATTGGGGCTCCATGAATCCTAATAATTTCCCGCACATACAACTTAGCTAAATTTTCTGAAGAATGGGTAATCTTAATGGCAAAAAAATGAGCAGATTTAGTTAACCTATCAATAATTACCCAAATAGAATCATTACCATTTGAACTCCTCGGTAAACCTGTCACAAAATCCATAGTAATATGTTCCTATTTCCACTCAGGGATATGTAGAGGTTGTAGTAATCCTGATGGTTTCTGATGTTCAGCTTTTACTTGTTGACAAACAAAACACTAAGATACAAATTCATCTATCTCCCTTTTCATATTATCCCACCAAAATACTTCTCGAAGATCCCTATACATCTTTGTACATCCGGGATGAAATGTGAATCTCGAGTAATGACTTTCCTCCAAAATTTGTCTCTTTAGTTGGGCATCACATGGCACACACGCTCTATTTTTAAACCTCAATATATCATCGCGTATCGCAAATTCAATTCTCTTACCCTCGATGATTTCTTCTCTAATCTTTTTCAGTTGTGGGTCATTTACTTGTGTAATTTTGATCATTTCCATCAACATGGGTTGGACTTGTATGTCTGTGATTATTCCTCCTTTTCTATAAATATGTATCCATACTTCTCAAATCCCTTAACAAAGGTTCCTGATTTGTAATGAGACATGTTAACTTTGTTGTAGACTTCCTACTTAAAGCGTCGGCTACTACATTAGCTTTCCCTGGGTGATAATAAATATTTAAATCATAATCCTTCATTAATTCTAACCACCTCCTTTGTCTCATATTCAATTCTTTTTTGGTGAAAATATATTTTAAACTCTTATGATTGGTATAAATCTCAGAAGTCTCACCATACAAATAATGTCTCCAAATCTTAAGAGAGAAAATTACAGCTGCTAATTCAAGGTCATGGGTTGGAAAATTTTACTCATGTGTTTTTAACTATCTTGAGGCATTAGCTACTATTTTTCCATTTTGCATAAGTACACATCCTAAATCATTGTTAGAAGCATCACTATAAATCACAAATCCCCCTGTCCCGAAAGGAATAGTTAAAATTGGGGCTGTTACTAATCGATTCTTAAGTTCTTGAAAACTATTCTCAATTTCCTCAGACCATTCATATTTCACCTTCTTTTGGGTTAACCTAGATAGAGGTTTCGAAATACTAGAAAATCCTTCAACAAATCTTCGATAATATCCTGCTAATCCAAGAAAACTACGAATCTCTGTCACATTAGTTGGTCTAGGCTAACCTACTATAGCCTCGATCTTTTGAGGATAAACCGACACTCCCTCCTTAGAAATGACATGTCCTAGAAAAGAGACACTAGGCAACCAAAACTCACACTTCTTTAATTTCGCATTTAATTTCTCCTTCCTAAGGATTTGTAACACCGTCTCTAGATGCTTTTCGTGTTCTTTAATACTTTTGGAGTAAATAAGGATGTCATCAATGAAAACAACCACACACTGATCCAAATACTTCCTAAACACCCTATTCATCATATCCATAAAATCGGCTGGTGCATTAGTTAGTCCAAATGGCATCAAAAGAACTTCATAGTGACCATATCTAGTACGAAAACTGATTTTGAAATATCATCTTCCTTAATCTTCAATTGGTGATAGCCTGACCTAAGGCCAATCTTTGAAAATACTTGTACACCTTGAAGTTGGTCAAACAAATCATCTATATGAGGTAAGGGGTATTTATTATTAATGGTCACCTTATTTAGTTCACAATAATATATACATAACCTCATCGTCCCATCCTTCTTTTTAACAAATAATACTGGAGCACCCCAAGGGGATACTCTTGGTCTAATAAAACCCTTATCTAACAGATCTTGTAATTGAACTTTTAATTCCCATAGTTCTAAAGGTGCCATACGATAAGGTGGTTTTGAGATTGGTATAGTTACAGGAATAATCTCAATTGTAAACTCTATTTCTCTACTAGGAGGAAGACTGGGTAAATCATCTGGAAAAACATCTGGAAAATGTTTAGCTATGGGAATATCTTCTAAACTAGGCTCTTTTATTTGTAAATCAATAACACTTGCAAGGAATCCTTGACATCCCTTCTTAAGAAAACTACAAGCTTGCATTGCAAAGATAATATGTATGGGAGATAGGATGCCAGTTCCTTCAAAACTAAATTATGGATGATTAGGAATTTGGAAAGTAACTCTCTTCTCAAAACAATCTACCTTAGCATGATACGATGCTAACCAATCCATCCCCAAAATGACTTCAAAATCTCTTATGTCTAAAATTATCAAATCGGGAAATAGTTTATGACTACTAGCATCTATAGGGCAAGACTTATATACTAGTGTTCCCATTAATAACTCACTCGAAGGAGTAGAAACGTGTACGCTATGATTCAAGGGTTCAGGAATATTAGGAAAGAGATTAACAAAACAGACAGACACAAATGAATGGGTAGAACCAGGATCTATTAAAACTTGAAAAGGTTGTGCACATATAGAAAGTGTACCTGACACTACTGCATTAGAAACTTTTTCATCGAAAAGATTAAAAACTCTACCTTATCTTCCATGATCCTTGTTGTCATTAAAGGTCTTTGTTGGAGCCTTCCCTTTGTTAGGGCAATCTTTCATTTTATGTCCCTTTTGGCCACACCCAAAGAAACTTCCCGTCTCTAGGTAACATGGTTTCCCTCTATGAATATTACCACATCGTTGGCATCTATCAACATTAAAGGGTTTGTTTACTAAAGGTTGACCTATATTAGGTATAGTCCTAAAGGGTTTGTTGGGGTTCCTTCCTCTTTGTTCTCCAAACTTCCTCTTCCCCTCTCTAACCTGATTATATTCTTCATTATCCTTTTCAGTTATTGTTTCCCTAGCCACCACCTCATTATATGATGTCAACTTCAAGATGGAAATTAGACTACGAATATTCAACCTCAATCCATGTTCAAACTTCTTGGCTTTTAAAACATCGGTTATCACAACATGAGGTGCAAAATGGTATAAATCGGTAAACTTTTCCTCATATTGACTAACCGTCATATTTCCTTGAACCAGACTCATGAAGTCAGTTGATTTTTGGTCTTGCACAGTTTCAGGAAAGTATTTCTCGTAGAAGATCACTAAGAAAGTCAAGGACCCCGGGGTCCAAGAAGGATACCTTCCCCTTTAAGAAATTATAAAACCCATATAGTATCCAAGGGTAAAGTTCAAGCCTAATTGGAGTGGCCCCTACATTTTAATAAAAATCCTATCAGGAGGCATCGCTATGCTCACAGACCTCTATGAAGAATAAATGATGCCTCCAGTCAACCTGGAACATCTCAAAAAATTCTACCCTTAATTCGAACTCTCGTCGCGCTACAGTTCTTCTCATCACCCTTATATTCTAAAAAAATCCTTTATTTCCCCTGCTCAGAACTACGTGGGACTTGATCCTCATAAAACACCCTTTTTTTTAATGAAGCTCATAAATTTTCAAAAATCCACAGAGATACGTAGGAAGCCCATTAGAAACGCATGGGTGTTATCCTTTTCTTTCTCATAAAATGCTATTCTTTTTTTTCCCCGAGAACGACCATCTCTCTCATCATTTAGACGAACAAAAGGATTATGTATGCCATAATGATTGGTATGGACAGCTCAAATATGAAATTCATCAAAAGACACAACAAAATATGTCAAAATCACTCCTCTTTTATTTCAATCAGGAATATGGTTGTTACATGAAGTATCAGCAACATGAATCAAACAAACCACTCCCTTCCTAACATACAACCTACCATTAAGCCAACTCCACAAAGAAAATCCAAACACCTATATAAATTTCCCATAAACACAAAACTAGCTTCTCAAAACCTTGTCCTCAGCTACAAGATGGTCCCGCCTCATCATCATTACCTGCCCTTGAAGGCTCCCATGTATCCCATTAATGATTGTTGCTCCGAATGCACTCCATGTGATAGTAGACCTTAATAATCTTTGATGAAACCACAACACCTTCCTCCAGGGTATCGAACATGACAAGCCATTTTTTGTCCATTCTTCTCCACCAAAATCTTTTTAACCACTTGTTTCCCTAACCACTTCAAATAATCCCCAGATACAAGCCTAGCCTCTCTCAAGGTTCGTAATGGATGGGTAGACAGTCGGCGGTGCTGCCATAAGGGCCCCAGTATCATCCTCAGGGACTCGATTCAAGTCATCTACAAAAAAAAATTGGTTATGAGGGGAGGCACAATCTGTAACCATCTTACTTGGCGCAAAATTCATCGAGGAAAGTAGAAAGAAGTTTGGTGAAGACCAACCAATCGTAGATATCAGTATTCCCCCAACTACAAAACGAGTTGCAAGCTCCCCCACCACGATATAGATCGGCGAAGGCATAGGACCCCGTGCTCCACAAGCCAACTAACCTAGTTCTCCGTCAATGGGATAAAGCTGAAGAAGGGTCAAGTAAAGAAATTGGTAATGCCCGATAGAGGATACTCAGTAAGGGCCACCAGGCGCAGTCTCTCAGAAAGCCATATAAACAGTATAACGTGGCTCTCCCGTAGAAATCCAGTTTGACCTTCCTTCCAGGCATCCAAGTCATTCAAAGTCTACTCTAATACCACCGCCACAGGACTACAGTGATTAGGACAACCACGCCACCATCATAGCCACCAGAGGGTCAGCTGTAAATTCACCCATCACAAACAAAAGCCTGGCAGTCAAACTAAGGCCATAGCTCCGACAAAGCCAACGTCAGAAAAATCAATCCTGCACACTGAATCCATAATTATCGGGAGGATGGTATTTCCTTCATGAACCAGTGTTCGAGCAATTGAGGGGGAGGTGTGAAGTAACTCTTCCAAGACACCTGGGGAGAACAGGATAAATATGGCATAACTACCGCTACACTAGGGTTGGCACCCAACATCCCAAAAATGTCCTCATAGGTGGGACACTCCTCGTCTAAGCCGAACCAAAAAATATGGTCTTTAGGGTACCAGAACTATACCTCTGCTTCTAGACGGTTCTAGTCTATGGGAGGATTACACCACCAAGAGACCTGGCACAAACCAAAGGCTTCGTAGTTGACATTGTAGAGGCACATTGCCTCTAAACTCTCGAGGTAGGCGGAAAAGGCCTCAGATACTGGAAGATCCATTTGCATATAAGAGAAGAAGAAAGTTACAAAGGAAAGAAAGTGGAATTTGGTGATGAAAACACTTTCAAAAGTCCCTTTTTATACTAAAAAATTCCACAAAAAAGCAAGTCATTCAAATCACCATCGGTTTCCCTACTCCCAAAGTACCCAAAGTATACAGAAAGTGCAATCAAAGCTAAGGGAGTGATTTGAACTTGAACCTTATGTCGATAGGCAGGCTAAGGGGTATGTTGATCGGAAAAACCCCCTTTTTGAAAAAATCCCTATTTTCTCTTTTACACATCAATTTTCCAAAATAAAGGTTTTTTTCTGAAAAATCAATCTCCGGGTTATTCCTTTTTGAAGAATTCATCACTTTCCCCTTTGTACATAATTCCTAAAATAAACATTTTCCTTTTTCTTCAAGTCCCTTTTTCATCTTATCTCTATTTTTGCAAAACTTCATAAGCAAATTAAAGCACATATATAATAAGTCATTAAATAAAGATAACAACAAAAAGATAATGCATTCCCTATATATATTTTTGAAATCATTACATTTCTTGCAAGTACAAAAGAAAAGAAAAGAAAAGAAAAAGAAAAACACATCGGGACACTAGCCCGAATCCTTCAAAACCTCTTAAACCCACCTTCAACCACTTCGGTGGGCGTGCTTTTCTCGATGACGAGCAGTGGTTCTCCTACTCCCAGAACCAGAGTTCTCATCAGATGTGTCCTATGGCACCAAGCAACCACTGGTTGACTTTCTCACTTAGTCCAACACTGATGCCATCCAATCCTTGATATCCCTCAGTCGGGTGGTCGATACACAAATGGTCTACAAAGAAAAGGGAACAAAAGGCATCAAAATCAAGAAAGTCAGTAAAGAGAAATATAAGGAAAGGAACAAGAAATAAAAAAAGATTATACCTAAATCTAGAGAGCATCCTCATAAAGATCTGCCAAACCTCCCACCGTCGCATGAGGGCGGTGAGTCATCGACACCACGTCCCCGCTACTCAGTCAAAAATGATAAGAGGGAGTGGAGATATAAAAAATGGAGCCTCCCCCACTGCCGCTGTCATGATTTCTTCGAAACTATAGGTCGACGCTATTGGTATGATGGAACCTCTCCCCTCTCAGTCACAGATGGAGGCAAATTCTCCATGTCATATATGCACGACAAAATTAACTAACTAGTAGCAAAGTTAAGATAGTCATAACCCGTCGTTATATTCGTGTAATGCGTATAAAGCTCACCCTCCATCATCACCACCCTTTCCTCATTTCTCATCTCCTTCACCCTCCTCATGTATTTAGAGGGCGCCGATGGTGGGACCTCCACCTCTCCCTCCATAATCTATCTCAGAACCCTCTCCCCAAGGTACTAGATGTACTGAAACTTGTGTGTCAATAACCGCCTCATCTATACATGTATACCCGTAGCCCTAGTGGCTCTCGAAGAAAGACTCCAAGGGTTGACAGGCACCTGTTTCCCCAGCAAAGCATTAGTAACTTACCCAGAAGTAAAGGTTCTAAAAACTCAGAAAGAGATAAGGATCAAAATCCTAACCTGGTTGCTCATCAGGGCATTCAACGCCACCCGCACATTCTTTAGAGAAAGGGATTGATTCGAACGCCTATTTGAATTCCTCCATCTATACATCCTACAAAAGTCTCCCACCTCACTCGCCTTTAAGGACACTAATCCTATATTTTTCCCTATTACCTTGTAAAATCACGTCTGCAAAAGGAAACACTAAGAATCAGAAGAGAAAGCAAAAAGATTGCAAGAAAACAAAGAGGAAATTAAACTTAAAAATTACCTCCAAGAGATACGTGGGTATATAAGAGAAAGCAGAATAAATACACGGATTGCATATCTCACCTACCGCCCACTCATCTCATCAATCTTACTATACAGTAGAGTCTCCTTTAGCACAGATATGCGGACAGAATCCCCCAATAGAATTCTTTTGATATTCCCCAAGGAAGCCCGTATCGCCACCTCCGTAACCCATAAAGTACGATCCACTAAGATCTGTTGACCAATACAGTACATCCCTATCAACTACTGGACATCCAATGGAGTAACTGTCATCTCCCCGATTCCCAAGTGAAATGTATGGGTCATGTCCCACCATCTCTCGCCCAGCACGCATAATAATGTCATAGAGCGCGACATCTCATCCCATGCACCTGCCAATATAATAAACTCAGTAGACGAAACCATCCACCGTACCACCCTAGGGTGGCTGTCCCAAATGTCCTTCGTCCTATTCAATCCCCTGGACTGGATACTCGAAGAAGTTATGCCAACCTGTGCAAAAGTCAAGAAAACCCTTCATTATCCCAAAAAGAAATAAGTAAAAAAAGGTGGAAAACCAAAGGACGAGCACTTACATAATCATTAGGGTTCTTCACCCTCACTGAACGATGATGCGCAGGCTCGTGCAGAAAAATAATTTCATTAAGTACTGACTCAAAGGAGTCATAAGCATTCTCATTGCCCAAAGAAAGTGGCACTGTAGCCCGTCATTCCAAACTTACCCAATCATTAACAGACACCCATTATTTGTTATTGTTGCCATAAGTAACTTTCATTTGAGATCTTGCAAATAAATGGACTCGAAATGACATTTAGAGAGAGGAATCAAGAGATTCAATCACTGGAAGGTGTGGGAAAATTAAAAGGGTTTCCCCATTTTTATAGGAGGATAAGGGGCATGCTGATCGGTAGTCCCCTGGTCCTACCTATCAGAAGTGACCTTTTCCCTTCCCCGAGAAGACTAAGAGTCCGTGCCCTGTGCCGATAGGCACCTCCCTGGACCCGCCTATCGGCATTCCCCTCAAAATTTCATTATAAAAATGCCTGAAAAACCAAAGATTCCCCAAAACTTTTGCAAAAAATCCCCGCTAAGCCAAGAACATCATTTATCTGAGAAAACCCCATTTGTGGAACGCCGAACCAATTACACGCCCTCATAAATCCCCAGCATGATTATTGGCACTCACTCTCATCGTTAACGTACTCCCAGCGAAATCAAGAATCCAAGGTATGCCTGCACCAAATTACTCTAAGCTTTTCACAGCAAAGCCAAAAGTCAATAGAGTCCCCATAAACTACATCTTTAGGTCCACAGAATTGACATTGACCCACAGAATTGGTCATCTTAATCTTTAAGTTCGTAGAATCGATCTTGACCCGTAGAATTGGTCATCTCGCTCTTTAGGTCCTCATAATTGACCTCGACCCAAAAAATTGATCATATCACGCTTTTAGGATTGTAGAATAGACTTTGACCCGCAGAATTAGATATCTCACTCTTTAGGTCCGTAAAATTGACCATGACCCACAGAATTGGTCATCTCAATCTTTAGGTCCGCGAAATCGACCTTGGCCAGTATAATTGGTCATCTTGATCTTTAGTCCCGCAGAATCGACATTTACTCAAAGAATTGGTCATCCATTTCCTTTAGGTCCGTAGAATCGACCTTGATCTATAGAACTAGTCATCTCAATCTTTAGGTTCGCAACATCGACCTTGACTCGTAGAATTGGTCATCTCACTTCTTTAGGTTCAGAGAATTATCCTCGACTCGCAGAATTGGTCATCCCACTCTTTAGGTTCGTAAAATCGACCTTGATTCACATAATTAGTCATATCAATTTTTAGTTTCGTAGAATTAACCTTGACTCGTAGAACTTATCATCTCATTCTTCAGGTCCTCAAAATTGACCTCGACTCACAGAATTGATCATCCCACTCTTTAGGTCCGAAGAATCAACCTTGACCCACAAAATTGTCATCCCACTCTTTAGGTCCGCAGAATCGATGGCAACCCGTAGAATTGGTCATCTCAATCTCCAGGTTAGTGGATTTGACCTTGACCCACAAATTGGTCATCTCACTCCTTTAGGTCCACAGAATTGATCTCAACCCAAATAATTGGCCATCCCACTCTTTAGGTACTCAAAATCGACCTCGACCTGCAGAATTGGTCATCCTATTCTTTAGGTCCTCAAAATTAATCTCGATATAAAAAATTGGTTATCTCATCCTTTAGGTCCTCATAATTGAACTTAACCCGCAGATTTGATCATTTCACTTTTTAGGTCCGCATAATCGACCTCGACCATTTGAATCGGTCACCTCTGCCCCTAGGTCCGCATATTTAACATCAATCTTTTTCTCTAACACTGATGAGGTGTCTATCTTTTGACAACCTTTTCTTTTTCCAAACTTACTCATTGAGGGTCTCCTAGTACCCCCTAAGCACGTCCTTAGGTCCCTATCACTCCTCCCTCCATAAAGCCTAGGTCATACCCCGAGTACTAATCTAGAGGTCACTGGGCACTTTTAAGCACCATCTGAATTCAGTTAACTCTTTGACCTGAGCAAAGCATAATGAAACATTGAAGGTCTCTGAATCCCCTTTCCAACTATCCGTGTCGTGCCAGAATCGGCCTCACAGTTCGCACGAACGACCCATTTTACTCTGAAAGATCACCAGACACTTCTTGGCCCAGTTCGACCTTGATCAACTCTCCAAAGCGAGCAAAGCTTATTGAAATCTCAAAGAACTATAAATTTTCTTTCCAAAAATCTGTGTCGTGTGCGAATCGGCCTCACAGTTCACACGAATGACCCGTTTTACTCTGAAAACACCCCATCCAGAAATCATCAGGCGCTTCTAATTTTTGTTTGACTTTAGTCAACTCTCGAACCCGAGAATGGCTTAATGGATTCTTGAAGGACTCTGAATTCCCTTTCCAATGGTCCCAGTCGTGCGCGATTCGGACTTATGGTTTCCATTTTATGCCCATTTTTTTTAAAAGTCAATTCCGGACTGCCTATAGGCACCCCAAGACCCCTTCCTATC
The DNA here is from genome assembly GCA_949130495.1 of Sambucus nigra. Lineage (NCBI taxonomy): Eukaryota > Viridiplantae > Streptophyta > Magnoliopsida > Dipsacales > Adoxaceae > Sambucus > Sambucus nigra. Next base: position 88,855,942 of record OX422211.1, read on the forward strand.
AATAGGGTGTACTTTCCTTGGCCAGCAAATCAGAGGTTGTGTCGATAGATAGGCCAGGAACCATTCCGATCGGCACCCCCAACCCTAAATGGCACTATATAAAGAGCCCATGACCTCACTCCTAGGAGGTCCCTTTTCAGCAGTCGGCAAACATTTTCTCGAAATCAAAGCGTCATCATTACCAAAAACCCCTATTTTCCTACATTCTCCCACCTCACTTTCCTACCTTTTTTTTCACTTACCTCATCCTATTATGCCACCCTTATACCACTATAAAAAATTAGCCTACATACATTCCAAATTCCGCAACAAAAAGCCTTCTAGGAGGTCCAACCTTAACTCTTTTCTAGTTTATTCCTTTAGTGTTATTATTCATTTTATTCTCATTTTGTGATATCTTTTAGCCTTGTTTTATTATCTCACACCAACTAATGTCCACTTTTATTATAAGAATTTTACACAACTTATTTTCATGAAAACCCAAAAAGATAAAAAAGAGAGTTTACTTGTAAATTCCAAAGGTAAGACTTCCCTATTTTCTCACATTTTTACACTTGAACGCATTTTCTTTAAAAAAAACTCAAAAAGGAGTCTTAAATTTGGGTTTATGAGTTAATCCCCTCCCTTACAACTTATTCAAACTATGTGGACTTTATGCCCCTTGGGCTACATAAGCGTCTCGGGCTAATCCTGGGATTCGAGTAGTCTCTTTCCATTTTATGCCTTTTATATTTTATTATATCTATTTCTGTGAGTCTTGAACTCCTACATATTCGTGTCTCGTCCGGCATGCACATTCACTTCTCCATAACGACTCGTGATTCAAACAACACTCATACCATGTGTTTATGGTTATTTTTAGGTACACTCCTATGGATGAGTTTGCTCCATCCCTTCCATTATATGAGTCGGAGGATTTCCTTCTCCTTTTATTTATATTACACATATGTACACACATCGCGCTTTGGAGAAAAAGGAGAAAATCTACATTAGCCCATGAGAGATCAAAAAAGAGGAATGGGTTCCTAACACCTTCTCATTCCATAACTTAGTCCCCGGACCTTCGAATCACTTGATTTCACATGCATTAGTATGACCTTGATGATGTTCTCTCGAGGCGGCTACATTCTTTTGCCTATTATGAGAAAAATAGGTTGGCGACTCCATTCCTTTGTGTGATCCCCTTTTGACGATAATCAATTTTATATCCGAGGCAACCTGCGAAGACGCTAGCGCAAGTGCCGAAAAGAGGACCTCCATATCCTCGAATCACCCATACATGCACAGGCAGGGAAATAGATAGGGCGACAATTCCTCTCACGTCCCGATTTCAGAGCCGGCCCACACCAAAAGAATCCGACCCGGATGGCCACCGCGATAAACTAGTTATCAAAGTGATAAACTAATTTAACTAATTAGTAAAGAAAAAAATTAATTTAAACTAATTATCAAAACAATGAACTAATTTAAACTAATTGATAAATCAACTAAACTAATTAATAAAACATTTAAACTAATCAAGTAATTTAATAAAGCAATTAAACTAATTAACTAATCTATAAAATAATTAAACTAATTAATAAACTAAACATATTAACTAATTTAATAAAGCAATTAAACGAGTTAATAAACTAATTTAAACTAAATAACTAATTAAACTAAGAATAGAAACAAAGTTTCTAGAGAGAGAAAGAGGAGGTGAATTAGTGCCGTTTGAGGTTGGTTGTGGGTCCTGTTTATAATGGATGATCAGGGGCCTTTGACCGATCGGTCATCCATGGTGTTTGTTTGATCGGTCATCCACGGTGACACATATAGGGTGGATTGGGTCTTAGGGACATGTGTATGGTCAGGAAAAGATCTATGGAGTTCTTGTAATGATTACCAGAGGAGGGATGACCGATCGGTTAAAGGAAGTCGGGTCCTTTAACCAATTGGTTAAAGGGACATCTGGCCTTTTAACCGAACTATTAAAAGGAGGTCGTTACCTTTAACCGATTTGTTAAAGGTTGGTTCGTTCCTTTAAATGACCGATTAAACAGAGGTTTGGCCCTTTAACCTATCAGTTAAAGGGTGATGTGGCATTTAACCTATTGACAATGTTGTATTATTGTCATACCATTTGACTCGTAATTATGATTAATGCATGGTTTTCACCGTTGGAAATATAATTCAAGGATATAAATGTTTATGGTTCCCAACTTACCCAATTATGAAATTTGGTAGGTTCAAAATACCCCTAAAGTGGTATGTAGTGTGAATTTCTTCAGTCCAGGAACCCTAGGGTTTTTATGCAAGCTCCAATTGGCACGTGCCCGTTACCATTGGAAATATATTTAAAATATATGAAACTTTTGTGCTTACCACTTTCCCAAATTATGAAGTTTTATAGGTCCAAAATGTCCATAAAGTTAAATTTAGTGTAAATCGTCTCAATTGGGATTACCCATGGCTTCGACCTTTGAAGTGAAGAATACACGGGTGTAAAAGATATTTGATAAAAATATGTTTGGACATGCAAGGTACATTGTAAAGTTCGTTAAGTCCATGGGGGGCCAAAATTTGTATATTTACAGGAGTGCCCTTATGATCACGAGAGGTTTTAGAGTTTCTCTATCACCTAAGTCGGGTTTGTTTAGGACTTTGCCTTAAGTAACTTGGGGAGGTCGGTGGGTCAAGAAAATTATGCTCCATTAAGGATCGGGTTAACACATGACTCATGCCCTGATTGAAAATCTGGGTGTCCACAACTCCACTCCAATTTAATTATCTAAAACAAAACTCGGATATAATAAGTTCTTATTTTCAAAGTTGATTGTGGTACATAATGTGATTCCCACAGTGAATCTTTCGATACCCACTTAGTCAAATCAATTTTCCTCTAATTGATTGTAACCAACATCCAAGGTTCTAAAAAATGTGGGGCGTGACCGAGTCCTGGAGCCCAAGCCTTAAGCCTTACAAGCCTAGGTGGGCCTTAGGCGTAAAAAAGCATGAAAAGGCGTATAGGCATTTTTTAATATATTTTAATATTTTTTACTATAATAAGGCTATTAAAAATACTAAACTCGTACATACCTTAAAATATGTATGAATATATGCAAATTAAATTACTATGTTTTTAAATACTAAGAAAAAAACAAAAAACACGCGTTTTTTTGGGACAAAAGGAGAAGAGGTTTGGGACACCATTTGTCTTTTGATTGTTTTGAATGAGATATTAGTCCGATTTTTTAAAAAAAATATTCAAAAGGTGATATCGTTTCACTAAAGCATTTTTATTTTTAAAAAAAGTGTGCCTTAAGCCTTTTATCAAGAATAAGGCGTGAAAGTCTTAAGGCGGGGCATTTTTCCCAAGTCCCAAGCCTAGGCGCGCCTTTTAAAACACTGTCAACATCTAATCAATTCCTTGATTCTCAGACTTAACTTATTTTGCTAATCCATGAGATTTTAAAATAACTCAGTGATCATATTTAATTGGTGTAAACAAATCTTTTAAGTCTATCAAGGGGGTATCACAATCCAAGATCTTTCTTGGATACAGATTCCTTCGAATTATGATCTCAGGCCTACTCACACAACGATCGCTCAATGTGCAAAGATTAAGATCCAATAAAATTGAATTTTCCCAAAACAGTAGCAATAATTGTCCAAGAATTTCAATCCCCATTACTCTCGGGAGTAAGAATATATGCACCCTTTGCAAAAGGTATGAGATTACCTAAGTCTAATCAAGACAACCCTTAGACTTAAATCTCACAGTGGGTCTTGTTCAATACATTCTTGGATGTACTGATCATAATCCTCTATTGAACTATCATACAAGTTCTCAAACCACCAGACATGTTCCCATAATTTGAGATAAACTACTAGGATTGTACATGCAACCATGTCGATATGATGTTAACTCCCTATCTAGATTGTTAGCTATTCAATTGTACAAGAATAAGAATTCATATCTCATGTCTTTTTTAATCAAGTCGGACCCAACTCACCGGAATTCCTAATGAGTATAATTGAACTACATGTCAAACAATATATTTAATGAACAAAAATATAAAGTATTATCACAAATATGTTTCTGATTTCAAATGAACTAGATAGTTAGTTTATTAAAAATTAAATAAAATATCATTACATGGTTTTAAGAATAAAACCCAATAGGAACATTAGCAGCACTCGAAAAGAGGAAGAAGTCTCGTGGAGATACAACCCAGAAGAAGGATGTGATGGATGAGGATGATCTCATTGAGAAGGAGTTGGAAGATGGAGTCTAACTGGCGATTGAGGATGAGAAAATTAAGCAAGAGAGAAGGCAGCGATGGTCAAAAACTGAGAATTCATCACAAGGCAGGGACCAAAATCATGTGGGTATGAAAGGGCAGTCATCGCCTCGGGGAGCACAAGTAGAGAATGTGGAATAAGGAGAGATGTTATTAGATGGTTAATCACCTACGCTAAATGATCACAAGAGAAAATGGAGTCAGCTTGATAGACAGGCAAAGCGAAAGTCTGCTACCTCACTAGCATTGGAGTGTGGTATACAGCTTGTTTTCTTGACTATAGCTCGCTTGTTTGATCAAAAGGGCAGAATTTTTTATATTGACATGCCTTCCATTTTTATTTTTTGTGGGATGAATCTCCTCTTTTTGGCAAGGATTTTGATACAGTTGTGGATTTGTGCGGCTTTGTATTCATGAGTAATCACATATCAAGTAGTCTTTTTGAAAAACACTCTTGGGGGGGGGGGGGGTCTCAATAAAAAAAAATTCTTGCTACCATAAGTTTGTAAGAATACCTCCACAACGAAATCGTCAAATGTAAGAGTGTAGTTCGATTTAATTAATTAATGATTTATGTGGCATAACTTGCTAATAAAATGACTGGATAATGATAGAAAATATCAATAAATAAAAGTATAGATAATTAAGCTCAAGGTCATATTCCATCCTATATTTGGATTTATAGGACACTTTTTTCAGGTTTATAAATATAGTCCATGTGGTACAATAACATTTATTTGTTTGGTCCCTTTAGAGTTAGGAGTACACAAAACAGGTAATTTTGTTTGTTTAAGTTAATGGGTATCTCTATACTACTATAAAATGCTATACAAGCAATTAAATGTTCTCAATTCTAAGGGTGTCCACGTGAACATCCATTGAAACTTTCTCTTCCCATTTCATTCAATCAATTTGGCTTCTCTCTACGTCTCTTTGTTTTTTTTTCATTTATGAAGGTGAACATCCCTTTATTTTCCACAAACTTGGCCTCTTCTTATACCCCTCCAGCTCTAATCCCATACATCCTAAAACCCTCTTTCATCCTCGACACCCACTCCACCGACCTGGCCATGTCCTACTCTAGATCGTGCCAGTATCTTAAGTTACCTGGCCATACCCTACTCTAGACAGGGCTAGTATCTTCAGTTTCGATTAGCGAACGTAGAGAAACCATCGTTCCTTGCCATCACATCACCACCATGTCTTGCCACGAAGAGCGGTGTGTTTGAGATTTTAGTGAAGAGCGTGGCTGGCTCCATGGCTAAGCTTTTTTGTGGTCTGGGAAAAGGGGACTTTATTGAGCTCAACCCCATCATGGGCCTGGGTTTCGATATCGATCATATTTCTCCGCCTCAACATTATCAGTCGTTTCCATTTTCGCCATTGAATCTGGAATTAGGTAAGGCTTACTGAAATGAAATTTAATAACTACTTTAAATTAAACTCACGTTACACCTATTAATACCCCAGATAAAAATAAAAATAGATTTTGTTAACGCTTCAGTAGCAATTACTTTTCTTTTTCCTTTAAGTTTTTTATGACACGTACGTCAAAGAACACTAATTTCATATTATTTTCCTTAGGTAGATAAGCGTTGTCTGATGTAGGGGTTGTACTCGTGTGTACTATCTGGAAGTAGGTCTCAGTTTGGGTAAGGGTAAGGATTCGGGTAGGTTGTTGGGTGTTTCGGGTAGGTACCTAGAGAAATGTGGTATCACTATGCTTGGCTCTCACCAACGCTGCTAAGAGCAACCCTTACGGGTAGTGCAAAATTAGACTAAACTCGGCCAAAAATAGCCTATGAAACTGAAGGAAATTGCTACGGGCAACAACCGGCAAGGGCAAAAATATAATACTGAATTGAAAAGAAGGCAAAATGGCGTCGTTTTGGGGCAGATTTTTTGGGCCCTTGGGCGGAACATCATGTTCCGCTTAAGGTTCTTTGAATTTCTATTTTACCCCCCAAATGTCTTAACCTACTATGTTTTACCCCCAAATTAATTACCTCAACTACTCCACCTACAATCCAACCACAAAATTAAATGCAACAGCCCTATTTAAATCATCCCACCGTAAATGTTTTTTATCACTTTAAAAAAAAAAAAAAAACATCGAGTACAAACTAGCAGGTAAATCCTCTCCATTTTTGTTTTCTTGTAATTATTTTATTTGTTAATCCTAATGTTCTATTTAATTACTTATTACTTAATGTTTTATTTATTTAGTTAGATCAATCCTTATGTACATAAAATCAGTAATTATTTTCCTTAAATAATTTCTTATTATAATTAGTAAATATTTAATTATTAATTATGTTTTTGTTAATTAGCAAATGTTTAATTATCTGTTCTATTTTTTTCTGTTCTGTTTATAAGAAATTATTTAAGTGAATGTTTATAATAAATTAGTGAATTTTTATAAGAAATTATCTATTCTGTTATGTTTCTTAAATAATTATTTGTTCTGTTTTTGTAAGTGAGGAATTTATTAGGTATTTAGTAATTTTCATCTAAATTTATGTTATGTTAATGTTATATTTAGTTATTAGTTATAAAATCAAATTTTAGCCAAATATTTAGACGAAAAATTATAATTATATAGACGTGATTTTTTATAGCCAAAGTGGCTAAAAATTTATTGATTGTCAAAAAATCAATATATTTTAATTTTTTTACCAAATAAAATATTAGATAATATTTATTTATTTATTACCCAATATGCTCGAAAATTGATAACTTTTTTGTTGACATTGCAGTGTTGATAATGGAACAACTTGAAAAAAAATTAGACGGGTTGTTGGGGCTAGAAAGTCTAGAAAAATTGGAGAAGCAAGGCAAGAGCCAGATATTACTACTGCCGAGCGACCTATAGTTTTTGAAAACTATAAGCGTATTGTGAACGACAGAGAACACATTAAAGCTTCTCCGGATACGACCACAAATGGAAACACAATAAAGACGCGTGGTAGTTGGCATAGTCTTAGATCCACATACAAACATTTTAAGACATCTCCTATGGTCATGTATTTTATGCACTGTAGCGATTGGGGAGAATTATTGGACGCTCAAATTCCTGAGACAGGTTGGGGGTTGGTACAAGCGCTCGGTGAGCATTGGTGGGACACAACCAACACGTTCCAACTACCTAGCGGGGAGATGACCATTACTCCTTATGATTTTACGGTTTTTACTGGTTAGTTTTTCTATATAAAAAATTACCTGAGTAATAACATTGATTAGTACAATAATTAAATTTACAATTGATTGTTATCCTTCCTATCTTGCAGGTATTCCCATCAGAAGCGGTCCTATGGTACCGATGGATGATAGAAAATACTTGATCGTACTTGACAGGAAAACTCAAATCTGGGGTGACATTATACATAAATACTTTTCCGGCATTGAACCAAATTGCAGTGATTCTTGTGGGGTGAAAGTGTCGAGCTTAAATAAGTGGTTTGAGGCCATAAAGTTAAATAATTTGATTGTTGGCCCTGAGGACACTGCTAGAGCATTTTTATTTTTTTGTGTGGGACATATTTTGTTCTCGACCGTAACAGACAGCGTTCCTATTGGTTGGTTGGCCGCTTTGGAGGATTGGGAGATTATGGGATCTTACGATTGGGGTTCGGCAATTCTAGCTCGCATATACTACTCTCTCTATCTCTTGTCAAGATATCGCGTAGACTCTATGAATTTTTTTGGCAACTCATTTTGGTAAGTGTTAAAAAGTGAAATTATATATATTTAATATATAATTAAATAAATTATTATGGTTTTATAATACTCATTATTATTTTGCAGTTTTTCGGGTTTGAATACATACAACGAGCGTGTCCCTTATTGAGGGAAGATACTGGGGACGGGTGGCCAAGGATTAATCGATGGAAAAAAGAAAATCGGTTAAATCGTAAGGAGACAAAGGGCTCAATCCAGTATAATTTTCCCACCGCCCAGAGTCAGATTGAAATGCGATCGCCAGGTTCAATCAATTAGCTACCTTACTCAGGGTCTACTGTGGAGATGAACGCCTACGTTCAACATGTGAAGTACATATCATTGAAACGAAGTGTTCTTATGGATCCTCAATATGAGGGGATATATTACTTGGGTGATTGATGCAGCCGACAGATCACAGGTGAAATTTTCATACCAAATGACCCTCCCCCGCAAATGATGAGAATACCCTTTCACCCTGAAAGGCATGGGATTCTTATTAATGATATGGACCCTAGCGTATCTATTATTTTTCAACCCATGTATGACCGTTACTAGAAGCACGTGTCCCTAGGGCTTGTAATGCCACCCATCCATCGAGCAGTCAACACTGATGTCATAAGTCCGAGCACACTACCATACCACATCCAAATACCTATTCCCTTCACAGGCACCTGACGCTTATGAGACTCCCACGGGTCGGGTTCATCCCACTCAACCCCAGATAACTTAGGATCTACCATTCTGCAGTCCTACTGGTGTACCCATATTGATTCCAGTTCCACAGCCGAATAGGATTGCGGTCAATAAAGAAGTAATGCCCGCATAAAGTAACCTCTAATTTAGTAGTCGGGAATTATCATATTATTGGCAATCCTCGAGAGCCACTGCTCTAGGTGAAGTCATGCATCTAAATAACTATTGGAGTCATGAGTTGGATATAGCTACAAGGAAGTTTAATGAGTTGGGTGTATCTCACGAGCGAACTGCTCCCCCACCTAATTTTTTTAGTGGTACCCCATGGGCCTTTTGCAACCCCACAGAAGATCCCCGACATCCAACCACAGTGTATCGACCACACATGGATGATATTGGTGCCCAAGAAGATACAAGCCAACCTAGTCCATCAACGCAAAATTATGACATGTCCAATGTTGTAAATTTGGATGATGTAGATTAGAATTTCGATAATTATCAATTATAAAATGTAACGTGTCGAATAGTATGAGTTTATTATTCATAGCATAATTGTAACTATATAATTCCATTACATTATATTCGTTACATTTATTTTAACTTTATTACCAATGTTGTATCTTTAAGATTGTACCGAACTAATGTTTATGTACGGAAATTTGAAGCAAATTCATTTCACAATTTTTATAATCATATTACAAAGTACAATAAACGATAAAAATAAATAACATGTTACATACGCAGAAGCATAGAAATTTTAAAATCCAGAATGACCTCCATGTGGTGGATAATTTGTAAAGTTTGATTGTCTATGTTGGCCCCGTGCTTTGTTGAGCATATTAACCACGAGGTATTCATGGTACTCCTTCTGGGATGAATTCATATTTGAGGTGTCGGTGCTCAGAATTTGTTGATCAACCAATATTTGTTCACACATATATTTCCACTTTATAGCCAACATACTGCGTTCGTTGAGCTCCAAACTATGTTCCTTAAGTTGCAGTGAACATTTAAACCCCTCACGGGCCTCTTCGTCACGTACACGATCAGCCTGACATGATCGCTCAAATGATTCATTGAACGAAGAGCAACTATTGAGTATTTCTCGGTTCACCTCAATGTTTGTAGCCTTCGCTTTTCCTTTAGCCCGTTGCTTCATCTCTTTCCTTCTAGGTGGCCTCGGATAAGTCCTTTCTATATCAACTTCTGCCCCATCTTTGGAATTTTCTGCGAAAAACCCAACATTCGGACTTCTTTCACTTTCTGCCGCACCGGTCATTAGTGAATCAAAATGAAATTGAGGGAAGTTTAAAAATGTTTGGGAAATTTGAAATTTGTGGAGTTCTTTTAAAATTTGGTAGCAAGATTCAAAATTAAATGATTTTCCCTTACTCTCTCGCTGGAATGCTAGATTAGCCGCAGTAACCTAAAATAATACGACAATGTAATTTTATTACCTCGTTAGCAACAGATTTACGAGAAATAATATTTAAAAATAAATTACAAAATAATAGTGATTTTACCCAGTCTGTGTTCACAGTCCCACTACCACGATTTGTCATCGATACATCTTTCAATTTCGAAACATATAACATTACGTGTCTCGAAATTTTGCTGTAGCGGGTTTGTAGGCTGCCTCCCGTCCGATTTTCAGTGATACCCGTCGTTGTATTATATTCTTCGGCGACCGCATCCCAAAATAATGTGCTAGGTCGATTAGTTCCTCGTAAACTATCATTTGTTTGATTTACATAAGCGGTGCACAATACTTCATCATCGTGTTGAGTCATATTTTGACCTCGAACCATTGTAAAATAATCACAAAATATATTTAAGCAAATATAAAAATTTTGAAGTTATTTTTGGTTAAATAAATAATATATATTGCAGCTAAAAAAATAATATTAGGTAATAATTAAAATGAAGATACTAGAGAGTGTTTTGAATAAAAATATTAATGATGTGATTTGTGTTGGATTGAACCTCCTATTTATAGGGAAAAAAAATACACGTTGAATAAATATAGCCGTTCAAATATAGTCGTTCAAATATTTTGGATATTTTGGGGGTCAAACTAGAAATAGGGGAATATGCTTTAAGCTTGGGCGGAACAAGATGTTCCGCTTTAGGCATTTTTTTTTTTTTTTGCTCTTGCGCAGAACGAGATGTTCCGTTTTGGCAGTGGGTCCCACAAAAAAAACTAGTCCAATTCTATATTTATTATTTTTTACACTACCAACGTCTAAATATGCATTTCTACCCTGCCCATAACATACATATATACCGCATATATACTAGTTTACCTTACCCATAAGGGTTGCTCTAACTAACAACAACATTAGCCAGGGTTGGGATTAAAAAATCACTTAATCTGTAAAATATCACTTTTTGAGATTGGGTTACTAAACCTCGCATAAATTTGGCATTATTCCCTTCTTTTGAGTGTATGGACGTATGGATCAGATGTCGTTTTTCTATTTTCGTTACTTTTTCATTTGTAATATATTTTTGTGCCACATAATTATTCTTGCTTATTTTTGCAGGTTCATGGAGCAAATGGAATGTGACCATTATAATATTATGTTACTCACTATTGGATTGGATTTATTGTATTTGTTCATTTATTTTTCTTTCTTTATAATTTGTGCAGTATTAATACTGTGCATGGAAATTAGATATCAATAGTTTAAAGGGATTGGATGCTTTGTATCGTTAGTTAAAAGAATGAAGACATTAATGTTGTGATATAAGTTTACTGAATATCACACTTAGTATGTCCAATATGCTCCACTCAATATTACTTTTGGAAATAGAGGAAGGCATGATCTGATGGGAGGTAAACAAATATTCAGATAAATATATGGATTCTAACACACTATAGGGTTGTTCTTTTTCTAATTGGTTAGAATTAAAATTTGTGTTTTGTTTCCTACTAAATGGGCGTAGACAATAAAAATACAATATTTTTTTAGCATACATCATTTTTAGATTTACCTTATGTATGTTATAGTAGAATTGCTCCTGCTATATTAGTTTTGTTACACCCTTGAGCATTATACATTATTAACCTCTTTATAGTTTAAAATTTTGTTTCTTAAAATCAAATACTTCATTCACATATGAAATTTTGACAAACGCGGCTTTTGGTACTTTGGTGCTTAATATAACATGTATGTACAATTTTATATTCATGTCTACTCTATGGAAAGGGAATGGACATCCAGAGTGTTGATATGTTCCTCTTCATTTGTGCTTTTCGAAATGTATAGGGTTGGTGATATAAGAGTAAGAGAGAGGCTTTAAGGTCTAGGAACACAACTTGAAACTTAATATTATTATTATTGTGATGCAATGTTTATGAAGTTACTTATTGTATGCATCATTGTATTTTTTTTTCAGGAAAGAATGTTTATCTTTTCAGTTAAGTATTTTATCAAAATGAGACTTTGTGATTATTTGTGTTGTGTATAGACATTAGACCAAGGTTGGCTTCACCCGTATTGTTCTCATTTCTATCAAATACAGTGTGTTTGGTTTATAATGTAAGGAAAATTTTTAATCAAACTTCGTTCATGATAATACGTATTCATCTTCAAACACTGTATTTTGGTATTTTAGGTATGTCAAAGATTTTTTAAGTTGAACTTCTTTATTCCACCCTATCTGTTTGACAAAATTGGTAAGTGATCATTCTATTTTATGACAAAAAAAATTTGTCTAAATTTCAGTTTAATTTATTTTCCTTACTGGTGTTCTTATCACTTTCTCCCTATCTCTGAAAATCTTCCTTGAAAGGTTCACTTAAAATGATTGTTGAACGCTATGTCTTCTTTATGATGTGGCTATTGTGAGGTGAAATTCGTATCAGATTTTTGGCATGTAGGTTTTAAATGGTGATCTCTATAATTCACATTATTATTTAAATCAAATAACTTCTTCAATTTTGTGTTTGTATTGAATGAATTTAAAGTGTTAATTGATCCCCCCGTTCTTTATTAGTTAGTGTTTAGTTTCTTCAAAAAATACTATTTGTATTTAATTAAATATTTTATGTTCCCATCATCGCCATCAATTTATGCCTTCTTCGACTTTATTGATTGATGAATAAGCAGTTGTTTATAGGTCTTTGGAGGTTGAGATAAGTTGTAGTTATTGTGAAGTTGTTTGTTCTGAAAGATATGTTCCTGTATATACGCCAAGTCATGTAAATAAAGTTTCAACTAAACTGTTGTTTAACTTTTCCCTATAATATTCATAAATGTTATTAACATATAATACACTTTACTTAATTGTAAAAACATTGATGAAAAGGAAAAAAAGATGCTTTAGATTCAAAATCTGGCGCGTTAGCTTGATCGTGAAATGACACCTTCATCCACTACAATAATTTTTCACATTACTGTTTCTCTCTATGTTGTGAACCGTGATAGTGTGTAATTTTTCTCCTAAATTTTTAGTTATCACAAATACTCTTAATTTTTTATCTATTACCAAGTTTCTTTTACCATTTCTTCCTATTGCCAATGGCTTCTATTATTTTGCATACGATAATGTACAACTCGCGCATCGCGCAGGTTTTTAACTAGTTTATATTTATACCCTTACTCATACTTATTTAAAACTTATTCTAAAAATAAATACATAACCCCACCTCCACCCCACCCACCGGAATCCTCGTTGAAATGTCAGAGTCCTCGTAGCAGATCGATGGAATCCTAATCGAATTGTTTATCTCTCCTTATTTCTCTCTCTGTGTGTTTTCGTCTATTTCTTTTATTTTTTTATCCGTGCCAGCGACACCATTGTCAGCGCTGGAGAAGAAGGTTTTTTGCTTGAAAAAATGGAGTTTTCGCCCAAAAAATGGAGGTTTTATTGAATTAGTGAATTTATCTGTTTTGATTTTTTGTCAAAAAATATCGAATATGGGTGTTGTTGGATAGATCTCGGCGAGTAGATTTCAAGTATATAAATTTTGTAAAGTTGGGATTTGTAGATTTGAAGCTATGGACTGTTAAAATTTTGATGGGTTTTTTTTGTATGAGTTGTCAAATGGTATATTGGTCATTTTTCGTAGTCTTTTTAATACGGGAACTAAATTTATAAAATTGTATAGTGTATCCTATTTTTATACACTTTTGAGTTGGGTTGGAGTTTTCCCCAAAAGTCCTCCCTGTACCCACATAGGGTTATTGGACGAGAGAGATGAAGAGCAGGCACTTTGATGTCAATATATTTTCATATCAAAAATGGTTTTAAAAAAGGTTACAACACGAACTCTCAATAACACATGAAAATTAAATATATAAATGAATGTACATGATAAAGACATATTCATTTCTTTAAACTTTCCGTCAACATTTTGGGTTTAGTGGGATGTATTTTACAAGAATGTTTTACAACGTGGTTCCACAACTTTCCTACTTATCTAATATAAGGAAAGTGGAGGAGAGTTTACTTTCATGTACTTTCCTTTCCCAGCATTCAAAAATGGCCTCATTATTTTTTTTTTTGTTAGTTTCGTCCATATTTCACAATAATAGTAAAAGTTTTTTGGTATATTATTTTTGGACTTTGGTGTTAAGACAAATCTAACTCTCCTAGCACAAAAGGTGCTTTAATATGTCACATATGCACATTGTAAGTTTGTCAAACGTTTAGACTTTCAAATTTAGGTCTGGAAATAAAGACACAGCTTGCGAGCGATATAAAGACAAAGCTTACGAGCGATAAGTATAGTGAGATGCAAAAAACATATATCCCAATGATTATAATTTATAAATACAATCAAACTCTCCGAGATACCTCAGTAAATATACACCTCAAGAACATACCAATTTTCAGAAATACTACAAAGTTAAATTTTGTAACCAAACTTGGTATAGATGATCTACATATTAAGGGGATTATCTAGAGAAAAATGCAAACATTTAGTGAGTGAAGTTAAAATCAGGTGCATATATGCATTTTTTACTATTCAAACCTTTAATCGTATATATATATATATATATATATATATATATATATATATATATATATATATATATATATATATATATATATAGAGAGAGAGAGAGAGAGAGGGAGAGAGAGAGAGAGAGAAGTTTCCTGTAAGGACTCCTTATGGTGCAGACCCCGGTACATATTATTTTTTTAAAATAGTAAAAAAATGAATTTGTTGATGAAACTCTATGGATATGAGGTCCACACTTAGAAGATCATCTCCAATTTTTTTTATCCAAAAATTCAATAAAAAAACCGTTGAGATGAGGTGATATGTAAAAAAATGGAATAAATATTCATTTTCAACCGTTGAAATGTTGGGTCGATGCCAGCCACTTTATTGATTGAATTTTTTTATGAAACTTGATGGATATGATCTTCTCACTGTCAAGATCATATCCATAAAGTTTCATAAAAAATTCAATCAAAAAATGGGTGAGATGATCGCCAACATTTCGACGGTCGAAAATGTATATTTATACCATTTTTTTACATATCACCTTATCTCAACAGTTTTTTTATTGAATTTTTTTATGAAAACAATTGGAGATGATCTTCTCACTGTGGAGATTATATCCATGAAGTTTCATTAAAAAAATATTTTTTTACTATTTTAAAAATATGGTATGTATCGGAGTCTGCACCATAAGGAGTCCTTACAAGAGGGAGCCTATATATATATATATATATATATATATACCTTGAAATTTAATTTTTTATACCTTCATTCTCAATATTTTCTCACTACCTCTCAATATCCATTATAGTTCTAGTATATGTCCTCCTCATCTAACGATATCGTACACTAAATCATTGATAATGATGCTTCAGGTATTGATCAAAAAAATAATTATAAACGCCTTGCTTTATAGGTTGACTTGAGTCACAGTCAAAATGATCAATATATAGATACAGATAATATTAAGTATATACAAAGGTTTGACTTATTCACTCACACAAAGTTCGACGTAGGTCTAAGTACTATCGCTACCAGTGGCGGAGCCAGGATTGTGAGTTAGTGGGTGTGAAACATGTCTGACGTATCTCGGGGGTTCGGGGGCGCGAGCCCCCGGGGAGATTTTTTTTTTAGTTATTTTAACTATATTGGGCATAAATCTAGTACTAAAGAAAATTTAAAAAAAAAACATGCATTAAAACCATTAGCAAAATATCATATAATAATTATTACAATGCAACTCTCCTAGACTTCATTTTCTGGAAAAATTGAATGATATCTTCAGTGTCAATATCATCCAAGACATCTCTTTCGATATATGCCACCAAACAATCATTCATCACCTCATCCCCCAATCTGTTACGAAGTGAAGTCTTAACAATCTTCATAGCAGAAAAAACTCTTTCAACTGTCGCAGTAGCAACGGGTAAAAGTAATGCAAGTTGCACGAGTAAATATACCAACGGATATAAAGTATGCTTCTTTGTCTGAACAAGTACTTTAGCTAGCCCACCAATCCCCTGAACTTCATCAAATCGACCGTTAGAGCGCACATCTATAATATAAGTTCCAAGTTGACGCTTAATATGCATTAAATCCATAGGAGAGAAATCCGCGGGGTAAAATTCAGCAAATCGAAGCAATTTTTCTGCATCATATTTAATAAATGAATCAAAGGGATCAAGGCAGGCCATACACAACAACAGCTCCGTATTTGCCTTAGTAAAACGATTGTTCAACTCTTGAAGTTGTAAATCTATCACCGCATAAAATATTTCAACTCGATAATGGTGAAGATTTGTTTTCCCATGAACATTACGCTTTGACCTTCCACAAAATCCATAAAATCCTCCATTTGTATAAAATCCAACTCATATTTGACATAAAATAATGAGACTTCAGCTAACAACAATTCCCACCCATTATCTCTCATATCTTGCAATTGTTGTTTTGTTATTCTCACAAGATTCATGGCATTAACAATTTCTTGATCTTTTCTCTGTAAAGCTTGGGACAAATCATTTGTAATTGACAAAATATTTTTCATTAAATGTAAAATGAATGCAAAGTCATAACATTGTACATTCTTCAAAAGCCCCTCAGCATGACCTCTTTGCTTGTCATTTGTCCCTTCATCCTCAACAATTAAAACAACATCAATGACCGACGAGAACAAATGAATCAAACTTAAAAGTGTACCGTAATGAGAACCCCAACGTGTGTTTGCAGCTCGTCTCATTGGCATTTCTTGATTCATGCCTTTGCCAGTCAATATATCACCATTGCAGATTCCTTCAACAACTTTCTCAAATTGTTTCTCTCGTAGTATGTCTCTTCGCTTACATGAAGCTCCAACAATATTTGATAAAAGGGAAATAATATCAAAAAATGTAGAAATAGTTCTATGTCCCTCCGCGACAGCTACAAGTGTTAATTGAAGTTGGTGTGCAAAATAGTGAACATAATAAGTTGCTTCATTCTCTAACAATATCAAACTTTTCAAGCCATTAAATTGGCCTCTCATATTGCTAGATCCATCATAGCCCTGGCCCCGTAAACTCGAAATGCTCAAACCATGACGGGAAAAAAGAGATTCAATAGATGCCTTTAGTGATAAGGCAGTCGTATCTCTAACATGTGCAATGCCAAGAAAACGCTCAACAACACACCCTCTTAAGTCAACAAACCGTAGAGCAATGGTCATTTGTTCTTTCACTGATACATCACACGCCTCATCAACTAAGATTGAAAATAAACCATCACCAATTTCACGAAGAATATCCCTTGTAGTCACATTCGCTATGGCACTAATTACGTCTTTTTGAATCATGGGTGATGTTAGCGTATGATTTCCAGGGGCATTCTGAAGTGACACTCTATTGACCTCCTCATTGTGCCTAGAAAGAAATCGTAACAGTTCGAGAAAATTTCCCTGATTAAAAGATTCCTGAGACTCATCATGACCATGCAAAGCCATCTCTTGGCACAAAAGGAATTTAATACAATCAACTGTTACAGTTAGAAGAATACGATAGTCCATTCGAGTCTGATTGGAATGGTTAGACAACACAATGTCAGTGTGTTATTTTTGGTTCATTAGATCTTGACACGCCCTCAAACATTGATTATGAACACTAGGTGGTTCTCCAACATGCACATTAAACCTATCTTTCTTTCTCCAATTTGTATACCCCTCAACAACATGCACATTAATATGCTTTAACAATTTTATACACCAATAAATATAATAACATTAAGAGTGCTTTAACAAATAAATTAACAACAAATAAAAATGTTAGACAAATTAAAAACAAATAAACTAATAAAAGAAAATAAACTAACAAAAAAAGTGAACACATAACAACACACCTTGATTTTCCGACGGCTGGTTTCTTAACAGGTGCGCCAGACAGGGAGGGGCCGCAGAACAGGGAGGGTCGGCTGCTGTTAGGGGTTAAGTGGGTTAAGTGTTTTGGGAATGAAGAAGTGGGTTATTTGTTTTGGGGGAAGGGAATGAAGAAGGAAGTGGATTTTAGGGCCGGCTGATGTTTTGTGTTGTGTATAGAGTTAAGTTTCCAAAATTACGATTTTTAACCTCAACATTTAAGTTATTACACATAGGTATATATATATATATAAATAAAAATAAAAATAAAAAAAATTCAGAAATTCATTGAGTGCGCCCGCACCCACTCGCACCACTGTAGCTCCGCCCGCGATTCGCTACACAATCCAATTCCACATAGTTCAAATAACCATTGTTCAGTGTGGTAAGGGGAGTGGTATTGTCGAAGAATCACAGTGAAATGGTCAATATAGAAATACAGACAAATGATAAGTATACACAAGGTTGAACTTGTTCATTGAGACAGAGTTCGAAATATTCTAAGAGTTACCGCTTGACCATTCAATTCTACACAGTTCAAAAGACAATTGTTCAGTATGAGAAGGGGTGGTATTGTCTAAGAGAACCACTTCTAGTGGATGTAATATACTCCATTCGTCCTAAATTCTATTTTGAGTTGTCCCAAATTAAGAGTTTATTTTCTTTTTTTAACATAATCAAAAAATCAAATTTCACAATAGTGAAGAAATGTTGATCTTGGCCATTAATTGAGTATATCCTTAATCTTCGTGAAAAATGGATAAGAGCACGTAATTTGGAATGAAGAGAATGTAAGATTGGAATAGCACCCCTGTGAATTACGTAGTGGAACTCTAACTCAATAAGGTAGTTTTAGTCTAAAGAAGCCTTTTTTTGCATAAAAATTTGGACTGTTGTTTTTTTCCCAAAATCGTCGTGCAAAGTATCATAATGACATTTTCCTCAAGGATTTTGAGGTAATTTTAAACAACCTTCTCTAAAAGCTTTTAAGTGAACGTATGGATTGCATCAAGTGAGCTTTTAGAATAAAATATGTACTTTTTTTATAAATTCCTATTTCCGTATGTTGTTCCAGCAGAAATTCAAGCCCACTTATGAAATTTAGAGCTATATGCATTTGTAAGTATAATAATGATTTGATGGAGGGGGCACAATTATACTAAAGGTTTAGTCATCACTGGAGATTAGGGGTGGACAAAAAAAAGACCGACCCGAATGGACCGATTGGACCGAACTGGACCGAACCGAAAATTAAGGCTATTTTGAAACCGGTTCGAAAATCGGTTCACAAAACCTAAAAACCGATCAAACCGGTCCGGTCCGCGGTCCACTATATTAAAAGACCGATTTGGACCGGACCGGACCGATTCTGATATATATATATAATAAAAATAATGTTATTGTGTTTCTTATGTATTGTTTTTGAATTAATGTATATAACTTATGAATTTAATTTGGAACATTTTATATATGTATAGACATTTTTTTATTTGGGTTAAAAAAATCCATATAAATATCACTTGGAGTTTCGAGTATTATTTTTTTGTATATATATTTGTGGAAAAATAGATAAAAAATTCATAAAATGTACATATATATAAAATAGGGTCAGGACCGAATTTTATCCCGGACCGGACCGAAAAAAGCCTGGACCGAATTAGTAGGTTAACCGAATTAATCGGTCCGGTCTAGGTCCAAAAAATTTGAGGACCGAATATTCGGTCCGGTCCGAAAAATAAGCAAAACCCGGACCGGACCGGACCGGACCGGACCGTGCCCACCCCTACTGGAGATATAAAACTAAATGAGGATTTCTAATATACATAGGGAACTCTTTCCAAGATCCGTTGTAGTCTAGTTGGTTAGGATACTCGGCTCTCACCCGAGAGACCCGGGTTCAAGTCCCGGCAACGGAATTAGTTTTTTGTCTATTTTTACTAATATTTGATGGGTTGGGCTACAGGGCCAATTTAGTCAAACTCTAGCTATGTCCATTAAATTGGTTAGTTTTAGCAAATTTTATCTTGTATGTCTTAGTTCATATCTTCTACTTGTATGAAATGTCTAGCTTATCTTTTGTCTAGTTTTATTGCAGGCCCCATTTGGTCAAACTTTCACTATGTCCATTACTTATTGATTAGTTTTAGCAAATTTTTTATCCTGTATATCTTAGTTCATATCTTCTACTTGTATGAAATGTCTAGCTTGTCTTGTCTAGTTTTATTGCAGGCCCCATTTAGTCAATCTTTCACTATGTCCACTACTTAGAGCATCCGTAGTGGTGGGAAAAAAAGTCAACAAAATTTGTAAGTTTACAATTGGATGTTTGCATTGGTGGGTGTAACTCAACAAATTTTTTACCTCAATTTATAGTAGTTCTACAAAGATACATATCCGATACAGAATTTGCAAACATTCCTACGAACTTCATTTGTTCGTAGGAATTCCTACGAAGAAATAAAATTCGTAGAAAATATAAATAATTATTTTTATCATATTTTTGGTTCTTACGAACAACAAAAGTCCGTAAGAATTCCTACGAACTTCTGTTGTTCGTAAGAAATATTAATTTTGTTTCCTACGAACAACAAAAGTTCGTAGGAATTGTTTTGCACACTCTTAAGCTTTCACCGCTGTAGGAGCTGCTAACGATGAAAGGCCAAACCCACTTTTCAATTTGTAAACTAACATTTCCCGAGCATCCACCACTACGGATGCTCTTACTCATTAGTTTTAGCAAATTTTATCCTGTATATAGGCTATATTATAGCTTAGTTCATATCGTCATGAAATGTCTAGCTTGTCCGATAGGGCTCCAACCAAGAAACTTCATTTTGTTTTCATTTAAGTACATAAATAATTAAAATTAATTCAATTATATTTCTTGCAAAACAACAGATCAAATTTAAATGGACTTATATATTAGAATGTCTTGAAAACCTCTTCTATTTTAATTTGGATGAAGCTGCAAATGGCAAGTTGGCAATGTGTGTCGTGTCATGTCATATAACGTGTCAAACATTATTTTATTCACACCCAATTTGTCAAAAGTAGCATAGATATCATGTCTTATTTAAACCGTGTGTTTACTATCTACCGACATATATCGCGTTCATGTTGTGTAAAACTAGAGTTCGTGTCATCAAGGAGATGTGCCAACAAAGTAATGGAAATGGAATAGCCCACGGGACATGCGGATCAAAGAGTGAAAAGTGCTACAATCACAGTAAGAGCTTCTTTTTTTTTCCTGTGTTTAACAGGTCAACCAGTTACGATTCGAACCCATTATGTGTCGACCTATTAAGTGATAAATTCACGTTAAT
The DNA here is from genome assembly GCA_949130495.1 of Sambucus nigra. Lineage (NCBI taxonomy): Eukaryota > Viridiplantae > Streptophyta > Magnoliopsida > Dipsacales > Adoxaceae > Sambucus > Sambucus nigra. The sequence continues at coordinate 88,877,302 of OX422211.1, forward strand.
TTGTGTCATATTATAATTTTTCGTCTCATTTTGAGAGGTGTAAAAGGGATAATTTATTGATATAACAGCAATTGTTCTACCCTTCTTCAACCAAACCAACCAGCTGTTTCCCTTGAAATTCATGCAAGATTCATGTGTGTCATCCCAGAGGCATGAAACAAGGAACCAATTCCATTCAAAATTGGCTGTCAATACGACGCCATTTTATCCCTACTAAGGGAACTAAAGCAAGGGTCAAAACAATTTAGAAGGTCGAATTATGAAAGCCAAATTTAACAAGCCATCCTTTGTTTTTAGGTTGGTTATCCACATGGCATGCATGACACAGATGATTATAACAGCAACAATCCTGATATATGATACAACCTCATCACCATCGCCATCATCACCGGAACCACTACAATTGCCGCATTTACCACCACTGTCTTTATCAAAACCACCACTATTGTCACCATTACTACCATCATCCTCATCAGAACCACCACCATTGGCGTCATTACTCTTCCACCCGATTACCAAAAAGAAGGGGGGAGAAGAGGCGCTCGATAAAGTTCAAACCATAGCTATGGAAGAAGATTATGGTAAATGGGATCCAGCACCATATTCTGGGGGAGGTAAAGCAGCGCCCATTCCTCACACAGTGGAACACTGACGGACTCCAAAATACTAGGATCCATCTGTGTATTTATTTCAACCGAGACAGAAACTTTTATCGTATCATTTTGCATTTGGAACAATTGGTCATTTTCTTCGTAGTGTGTAGTTGCAGAAATAATGTAATTGCAATGTGTTCTTTGTACCCAATGATGCTGATTTGCTATGCAATATTAGCAGGGGGGAAAAATAAGAGTACCTAAGGAAATTCCCCTTTCTCCTTTCTGTTTTAAGGAGATGAACTTTCATCTATTTTTCATCGCACAATATTTAGGATTAAATTGTCAGTGATTCTCTTATCTTGTACCATTTCTGCTTCTTTAGCTTCTTGATTTTAAGAAATTGTGCCGACATCTAGCTCTCCCAACCTTTTTTTTTGTACTGTAAAAACGTTTTGCCCTTCTCAAAAAAATTACTACGGAAAGCAATGTTTTGGCTTTACTAAATCCAAATAAGCAAAAAGAGAGACTGAATACACAATTTATACGTAGGGCTGCTCAATTAATGCCATTCAAAAAAATAGTTAACGAAGGGCATGTTTGGTTGTCCTTCAAATTGTAATTAACCCATTTAAAATGGACTCATTCACGAAATTTCTTATTATTAATGTTTGGTTGCAAAAATAAAAATCAAAAATCAAGATTAATCCATATATATATATATATATATACAGTCCTGCTCTTATGCGGAGTACTCCGCATTTTAAGAATGCGGACCATACATGTCACTTGGCGGTGAAGAAAAGATGGGAGAGTGCCTATAATTTAGACAATAATTTCTAGACGCACCGTTAAGTAACACACGTCCGATCCGCATTTTTAAAATGCGAACTAGTCCGCAGAAGAGCATTATTTTATATATATATGTGTGTGTCTGTGCGTGCTATACTTTTATGTATTTATTTAATTTTTATTATGTATTATCCACGCAATATCATAATAATATATCTATATGTTAATAGTATACAAGTTTACTTTTAAAGCAATTCTATTTGTACATAGAATTCATACAAAATCGTATATACATACAGGCATATCATATCCGTATTGGTTCGTGTCTTGAATATGTACAAGTTGAATTTCCTTACTTTTATTTACAATGAATGTGTATGCACAAGATAATAGCACATATATGTCTAAAATCTAAATACATATTTTAGGTCTGTGTATATGTTTTTATACCGATCAATGCGGATCAAAATAACTGATTTACTAATGAACCACCTCAAAACGACGTAATTTTGAGGTGGAGCAAGGTTTTTTCTTGTACTTTCACCCTCATTTTCACACCAAAACTACGTCATTTTGAGGTGCTCCTTTAGTAAACCCGTCTTTTAAAACTGTTTTTAAATTAAGTTTACCAAACGCCTAAAAAAATTTAGAACATAAAAAACTGGTTTATAGAACTATTCTCAAAAACAGTTCCTACACCAATTTTTCTGAAAACATAACCAAACTGACCCTAAGTAATTCAAGTTCATTTATAAGCACTTAAATAAATCCATCCACAATCTATTAATTTCAAATTGACCTGTTCTTATATAACTACCTGGAGTGTTTTCTCAGAATATATAGACAACTAGAAAAGATGAACTTTAAAGAGAAACCTTACAAAACTTTTTCCAACCACTTGACCAAAAGACCAACTCATACCTGCAGCATAACTTAACAATGCACCAACTCTTATTCACTCTCATCCGAGTTCCATATGCCTAAAGTAATATTAACTGTAAATAATCTTCGAAAATCAAATGCAAATAACCAACTTTAAACAGTCATAAAATTATGCTACTTTAATGTAATGGCGATCTGGAGGAAGTGCTTCTTGACATGATAGTGGATCGATGCAACCAATCAGCAATGACACCTGGCCCGTCTGACACAGTATTACCTAGAGAGAGAGGGGCAAAAAAAGTCATCAGTTTAGTGGTATTACAATAGAGTTCCTTGTGAGGGGAAAGTAAGGTCAGATGAGAAAGAGTCGCATGATTTGAGGGTATCACGTTTCCATGCTTTCTAGTGAGGAGTACGTGGGACACGTTTGATACTGGAGTCATGTTCTATTGGTGTTGCATGGACACGTGATGTCTTCAAAGCATATGACTTTTTCTCCAATGGAATGTTTAGAAAATTGGACAAATGTAATCTTCAAAGAAAATGCTAATTGAATAATGTGGACTTCATTAGATCATGGATTAGTACCATTATTACCAACCTTCGTGAAAACAAGTGTGTACATGTTTAGCAAGTATATTACCAAGGGACATCCGGCCACTATAGTCATCTGATGCATCACATTGTGAGTGTACATACTTGTACATAACCATTTAGGGGATTAAGGGATGAGAGGTTTACCAGAACAACCAACGAGGAAGCAATTGATCTTTGACAAGGGTGGAGGATGTTTCTACTTGGAATTTCTTGCTGTGATTTTATATTAATTTATTTACTGTCACTAATTTTTGCTTGGTATCTTCCTTGGTGTAAGCTTCAAGTTATTCTTCCATGGATGCATGCCATAGCTTTTACTGAGCTAGTTGCATTTCTTATTAGAATTGTAGTCCTAAATCCATTTTTTTTCTCTGGTTAGAATATATTGATGTCCCAAAGTAATTAAAGGGGGAGTTTAGAAAATTTAAGCACGATTTTATATGGAAAATGGTATACAAGGGTTTTCTATAATATGATTATATTTAACCCCAAGAGGATATCCTAGTGGCATGGGTTAAGAGTTCAAATCCTCTTGAGGGAAGAGCAGCCGCAAGAGCAGAAAAACTAGTTGTAGGGAAATTACAATCAAGTAACTTAAAAATCAAAGGGGCAAATTTGTGATAATTGAGCTAATTCAAGATCAGAGATTCCGGTGCGATTTTCTATGTCCAAATTTGGGTGGAAATGGGCCAAAGTTCTAGCTTAATAGCTGGGTGCGGCAGGGTCTGTACGCGTCGAATCAAGTTGATGGGTAAAAGCAAGGGTTTCAAAGAGGTTTCCTGAAAATGGCCAGTGGAATTACCTCAAGGGTGGGGCTTCACGGAGGAGTTGCAGATAGTCAGGTTCAAGGTTACCTGTATTTAGTAATTGGTATGGAGACGGGTGCTATTTTGGATTGCAATTCGTTTTTAAACTATTAAAGGATCATTGTGACTATGAACTCATTGCATGCACACGCATTTGACTTTAAAAAAAAAAGGTCGTACCCAGTGCCTCCTGCTTAACTGCAGGGTCTAGGAGAGGCGAGTGTCGGCTAGCCTTACCCCCATATAAGGAGAGATTGTTCCCATGTCTCGAACCCGAGACCAACCGTAGCTTGGCCGAGGGAACTTTCCATCGCGCGAAGGTACGACCTCTACGCATTTGACTAATATTATTTAAATTTGAAGTACTTGATAGCCTTATTCAAAATGTTTTTCAGGTTATTGGAGAGAAATTTTATATACAACAAATAAATTATTAAAGTAAATCAGAAAGTCTTGGAAGTCAATACGCCAATCTCCATTCTCTAAAAATGTGTGGTCTTACGATCATGAAATTTCTCTCCAACAACATGAAATTAGGTCTTTGCTGTAGAAAATTTTCCGTTTTATAAACTTCTAGAACATGAAATTAGGTGAAGTCGGGTCGCTGAATCTTACGGTCCGGTACACGTAGGCACCTCGTTGGGTTCGCTCTATCCAGTTTGTGCTACAGACACGGGGGAGGGGGGGGGAATTAAGCAACACTGGTCAGATTTGGGTATGAGAGGAAGCTGCTTAGAAGGATCAGCACGGGATTTGTCGAGTTATTTGGGAATGCCCGAGGTTCTGGGAGAAGATGAGGGGCGCCCGGCAGTTACAAATCAGGTAAGTCTTCTTATGAGTCAGCACAGCACAACTCGTAAGAAAGATCAGACTGTTTTAGAGAGGCCCAGTGAGGTCATTCAGATTAAATGCTCGAATAGTTTTTTGCCTTTAGCTATAAAGGAGTCAATTTCTGCTTCCATGGGACATCAAGATGCTTACTAATTATAAGTCACATATGATATCTAGAAACTGACAACTTAAAGTAGTCACTTAACAAACAACATTAATGGCCAACCCCTTATATGATTCAATGTTAGCTCTCCATGGATACAACATTGTATAGTATCAGCCCACAAAACAACACAGGAAACAGTTTTAGCATGCAAATAATGAAAAATTTATACGATATCTAGAAAGACAAGGGTATCCGTTAATTAAAGTCCTACAAAATGTAGAAATTCCAGTTTATGGTGAAACCCATGGATGATCGACATGCTTACATGAGATGAATGGAAGATGGACCGGTAAAAGCGGCAACTTTCTGAGCATTTTGGGCTTCACTCTTGTATAGCTCCTTCATCTCTTTTTTCACACGGCGTGCCTCACGCCTTTCCTCCTTCACGGCAACCTGCATGATAAAACTTCAGCATCAACATCCAAAAGTATATGTAGAAATAATAGACTTTGGCCCCTATAAGTGTCGTAAAGATCCTCATGAAGCATCATAAAAAGTGTATCTATTTTGCATCTAAGTTCATAAAGATCCTCATGAAGAACCATAAAAAGTGTATCTATGCGGCATGGATGCGATCATGCGATACGATAAGATACAGGGATACGGTAAATTTAAAAATATAGAGTTCAGATACGGCAATAAAATAATACCTATTATATTACATGTATGTATATTTTCTGACCAACAGCACATACCTTACGCTCTTTCTTTTCCTCCTTCGTCTCCTGACCATGTTGCTTCCTCTTTTGCGGCTCAGTCTTCAACCTACTAACCTCCTTAGATTTTTCTGTATCAGATTTTTTACTTCGAGGTAGAAAATCCACAGGAAGCCTAACTTTTCCTTTAAGAGAAATCACGTGACTGGGGACAGTCTCAGACAACTTCTTCTTTCCCCTATTTTCCAGAGCTCCAATTTTCCCAGGGTGGTTATCAAGATTCGAGTATGTAGAAACAATAGTCTCACAATCCCATATTTCTGATTCATCACTACTTTCTTGCAAAATAACCACATCTTCATCTTCATTTTCATTTTCATACCTCTCAGCATATTCCATGCAACATTGAATGACATCAGCAGCAGATTCATTCTTATCATGCAAAAGATCTGAAGGAGCTTTATATGCTTCATCGAGCTGCAAATCGTCCTTCACATGGTACCTGAGGGCTTCATTTAGCTTCTCTGCGATGGGTTCTTGATGGTCATTTTCTTCAGCAATATCACCACTGTATTCATCTTCACTGTCTGTACCATATTCCTGAAGCTCGAGCTGTAAACAAGGGGGAAAAAAAAGTTGAATAAAAGATGAAAATTATAGTGCAGAAAGAGCAAATTAAAATTCACAAATATAATTATGATCTTAGTTAGTGAGAAAGGTCTCATTTGCAATTTGAAGAGAATACTATTCTTTGTGTGTGTGTGTGGTGGTGGTGGGTGGGTGGGGGGGGGGGGGGGGCAGAACAAATTTTCAAACCTTGTTGGTGTTGCAAAAAAATATGGGAAACTTTCAGGATGCGAGCGGAGGGGACACTGTGCCAGAACCACCCTAACACATTCCCTGCTTACTATCTGGTATCCGTTGGAGGGTTTCGAACCCTTGACCTTTCGTCGATATTTAGCAAATGAAGATGTGCCATTGATCCTGGCCCATGAAGTATTTGGGTTATGGAAAAAATCTAAGAGAAAAGATGGGTGGAATAGAGGTAGAGTAACCATAGTTCATTTGTACTAACTAGCCTTCCTATTATTATTTGTTGGGATTTTTTATAACATTCTTAAGAATTGGAAAAGATGCGCGAGAGACTTCTCATGGGAAGGAGCGGGGGAAGGAAAACATGATCATCTTGTTAATTGGGATTAGTGTGTAGATATAAAAAGAAAGGTGGGATGGAAGTAAGTAATTTGAGAAAAATAAACACTTTTGGGTAAGTGGTTGTCTTGATTTTCCCTTAGAACAAGAATCTTTTTGGGCTTGCAGCACTAGAATCAAATATAAGATCCATAATAATGGCTGAGATGCTAAAGTGCTGGAAAAAGGCTTTCTTCGTAACCCATGGAAAGCAATTTCTCAAGGATTGAACACGTAGGATGAGATTGATAGGGGAATCCAAACTTGGTGATTGGTTTCCCAAATTAATAAATGCATCCTTTGTTTTCATTTTTTATGATCTGAAGCTCGGGAAAACATAGAGATTCTGATTCAATGTTTGTGTATTTTCTTCCCTTAAGAAAAATAAAACTGGTTTCATCATCTGTGACGAGTCATTAGAATATCAATAACCCAATGTCCAGTCATGTTTGGTTGGAAACAGGTAAGAACCCAAAGGCCTCCTTATATCTGGCAAGCCATCATCTCTAAAGATCACGTCACAATTTTAAAGTAAAGGAAAACTGAAAATAAGGCTATATTTTCGGCCAATAAGCATATTTTTTACATTAACGCGATTTCAGAAGTAGTGTATGATAATTTTTTGAGAATGGGGACATATACATAAAAAAAATAACTGAGAACAAAATATTCTCACCATATCAAATTGATCATCCAAAAGGCGGCGAACTCTTGGCTTCTCATCAATCCATCCTTCTCCAACATTACACGTGTGATTTCCGACTTCACCCGCACCAAGATAACCAACAAAATTGTCAAGTGAAGAAAAGGTAATATCCTCGTATCTTTCTTTTTTGTTCACATCAATTTCTTCTACCAAAGTTAACTTAACATCAAAATCTACATGTGATGGTTTTTCAGAAAGGTTTGCGTTAGCAACAAAATCCTCTTCCAAGTCCTCAACGTCAGAACCAAATCGTGACAAATCACTGTCATCCAGTAATGCAGCCACTTCTGGATCAACTGCTTTTTGGATCCTCACACCAACAGTCATTGCTGCAACGTTGTAAATCACCTTCTCATCTAACGTATCATTCACTTTCAAAATCTCTACTCTCGTAGCATCATATGCCTGAAAACAACAGGATCATATAATATTGTGCTTATAAACATGTTCATAATCAAAATTCTGATGAATCCCAATAAGACTGAGAAATGGACAAACAAAACGCACATATTCATCAATTTTTTAGATGATCATCAAAAGTTTTAACAGCCGAAAATGGGCATATTTATCAATTTTTCATTTCACACTTCCGATTAAATTTTTGATGATGTTATTTGTAAATGTGGAGATCATCTCCACCCAATTTAGTTGCATAAACCATTTTTCAGTATCCATTTTCCTGGTCCGTTCTTTTTGATCCATTTTGGAGCCTGGCTGAGAATATCAAAATCCGAACTCATTATATTTTATTACTCAACCATACATTGTGTTGTCTTTTTCCCATTTTTTATAAACAAGAACATGAAAAGTAACACACAAGACGTGTTTTTTTCTTTCTTCATTAATTTATTAATAACCGATGAACTAACCTTTACATCATTCGGTAACTGTTCAAGATTTGCCTTGGAGTTGTGATAATATGCCGAACCACCTCCAGTGTTCTTGATCTCCCTCAAATGACTCAAATAGTTATATCCATCATCCGGAAACCCTAGCTCCAATATTTCCCTCCTGATATGATCTGGCAATGGTTGTGCCCCACTTCGCGGTGGCAGAGGCGATTGATTTTGCCTATTGTAATTTCGATCTCCTCCCCCATCTTCATCATCATAATCTTCGGGAGCATCATCAAAGATTGAATTGGAGTTTTGAGCATTGTTGTGTTCATCGAAGAAACTATCGTTTGAGTAAGGGTTGTCATCGACTCTTACAAAGACTCGATCGCCAGAGGGTCCTTCCTCGTAATGTGGATCAGATGAGTCTCGAGCAATTAACTGGAAGGTTGCTGATTTTTTCTTGTCAATGAATTTCTTCTTACCCATTAGATCAGTTGATAAGTCTCACAATTCTTGCAAGAGAAAAATGTTGAAATGAGTTAGTGAAATGCATATGATAAGTAAAAAAAAATAACAAACAGTCATAAACCTAACAGTAACTTTTTGTGTGTGTTTTTGCGCGTGTGAGTGTGCGCGCGCGTTTGTGTGTGTGAGAGAGAGGGAGACCTAGTGCGTCGATTTGTGTGCACGAATATATTAAGAATGACCTAGAATGAATTTAGGTATGTTTGGTTGTCCTCAGAATTGAATATTAACCCATTTAAAATTTGCTAATTCGCGAATTTTTATATTATTGTTTGGTTGCAAGAGTGAACAAATTAAAAAAATTAACCAATCCAAGTTAATTAATATAAACTTATATTAGCCAATTTCAGCAAAAACTTGAAATTGCACACTATAAATTTATAGCATAAGTCTTAAATGGATTATTTCCATATAGTTCTCCCACTGTACCACTCACATTGTCATTTAGTCTCTCTCTCTCATATATATATAGATAGATAGATAGATAGAGAGAGAGAGAGAGAGAGAGAGGTATAGATATGATATAGATATATATCAATGGTGAATCGCATTTTACTTTTCCAAACACTACAAAATTGGAGTTAAATCCATTTCCAATCAGTACATTCACAATCTAATAATTCCAAATCGAGCAATTTATAAAATAAGACAATTTATAATACGAGGACACATAATACGTGTTTCGACACGCGATGCGTGATTTATCCAAAAACTAGGATACGACGCGCTATGATACGAATAGTATATAATATGTATTAAAGCAATAAAACAGATTTTTTCATAAAATACGTTATTAGAGCATTCTTAACATGAAATTACGAAAATAGACCATACAAACAAAATTCAAACACACTTCCATTAAAAATCATAAACAAAGCATAATCACCATCACATGAGAAAAAAAAAATAAAAATAAAAACAATTTCTCGTGTCCAAAGCGTGTCCTTTTACGTGTCCAAAGCGTGTCCAATCTAAATAAAAAAACATGTCCGACTTGAGTCAAAGGTGACTCGTGGCTCCCGAAAGAATGTTCGTGCTTCATAGGTGTCCGACAGTGTCTGACACGTCGCCTTCTGAGAAGTGTCCGTGCTTCCTACCACTCTCATCTCATCTAACTGTCTCCCCTTTTCGTTGGTTAATCGATTACTTCCTCACTATGATGCCCAATTTTTGTCAATGCTCTCTACAATTTCCACTGTTTTTATATGAAAATTTCTATAGTTTATTTACAACTCATCGTCATCGTCTTGTTTAATTGAAATTGATCCTCTTCAATTTGGATACATAAATTATAAACACCAATCAAAATACCCTTTATGCTTACCAATCAAAATACCGAAGCAGGAACGTAAACACTCTTTTTAAAAGTATTTACCCTTTGTTTCTTCTGAAAACATGAGATTCGAACCCTTCAAATTTATATCCACTGCGGCAACAAATTAAGCAATGTGTGATACATAACATATAGGAATTGATGTTAAACTTACCTTAATTATTATTTTTCGGCTTGGCCGTCGACGTAGGTCAGTGTTTCGCTTCGTTAGGTGAGGCGGCTACACGAACACACACGTTGGTTTCCCTAATTATTTCAAGTAAATATTAGCTTCAACTCAACCCTTTTTTCCCTATTTTTAACAATTATAGTTTACTCCCTCTCAATCGCCTCTATTTTGCATTTAGTCCACTTTATTTTCTTAGGGTTTAGGATAAGATATAGAGAGTGCCTGTAAATGATTTATATGGTGAGAGACTTTGGGGAATGGAAAAAAAAAGGTTTTGACTAAATGTTGATTACAAAATATTGAGGGACTATTTGTTGAATGACCCTTTTTATTATATGTGTCTCTGTACTTTAAGAAATTACGATAACCTCTTATTAAATTTAAGTTGGATTAATATATGTGAGAAAATTTGCGTACTAAATGCTGCTGACTCAATGCTTGAATCAAGAATTCAAATATACTAGATCAAGAACTACATGGTTCGGTAACATGCATATATCCACATAGGTGATGAGATTTTTATTAATATTAATGGAGAGGAACTTCGCATGTGTCGTGCTTAACTTCTTCTTCTTTTTTACATTGTCGGTCCCAAGCCGGGATAAAGGAGAAGGGTTGCGTTAGGTAGCTGACAGCCAGCGTAAAACTTTGTCAGATCCTTATGAACATGAATCCTATGAATATACGTGCTAATGTTAGGGCATTCCCCTCAAGCGATGCGTTGCGCCTGCCACGGATGTCTCGAAAAATAGGCAAGGGGCATTGCGCCTGCCACCGGGTGTCTCAAAAAATTGGCAATGGGCGTCGCATCGGCGCCCGGATGCGACGATAAATACGCAAGAGTTTCTGCAACAAGTTGGACGTGTGCGGGTAAAGAAGCTAGTCCAGGATACTAGACTTAGGTTAGCGACTTGGAACATAGGGACTATGACAAGAAAAGGGATGGAGTTAGTAGATACCATGATAAAAAGAAAAGTTAACATAGCTTGTTTACAATAAACTAAATGGGTCGGTGAGAAAGCTAGAGAAATAGAAAATAGAGGATTTAAATTATATTATACAGGCAAACATAGAAATAAGAACGGAGTTGGAATAATAGTATATAAGAACTTTAAGGACGATATCGTAACCGTTATTAGAAAATGTGATAGACTTATACTTGTAAGATTGGTATTAGGTGAAAACATAATTAATATTGTTAGTGCTTATGCACCCTAAGTAGGATTAGATTAGCACACTAAAGTACAATTTTAGGAACAAATGGATGAACTAAGTCAAGAAATACCCGTAGGTGAGAAAATATATATAAGGGGGGATTTTAATGGTCATGTAGGAGAAGATCGTGTAGGATATGAGATAGTGCATGGAGGATATGGTTTTGGAGATAAGACCGACGGGGGAGAGTCTATCTTAGATTTTACGATGGCTTATGATTTTGTACTAGTAAATACATATTTTAAAAAGAGGCTTGAACACTTAATAACTTATAAAAGTGGAACGCATAATAGCCAAATAGATTTTTTCATTACTAGGAAAGGAGACCAATTAACGTGGAAAGATTGTAAGGTTATCCCGGGAGAGAGCTTAACCTCACAACATAGGATAATGGTGTTGGATATAAATATTAAAAATCAACCACGAGTGCGAAAAGTGAAGATTAGCCCACGAACTAGGTGGTGGAACTTAAAAGGAGAGAAATTAGAATTATTTAAAGATAAAGTATTAAATAAAGCAACATGAAATACTGAAGAAGAGATTAATGTGACACCCCGACTAATTAAATACCGGGTAGTTACTCCTTTATTCAAATTAATACAAAATGTCAAGTTGGTTCAGTTCATAGCATCACTGTCGAAAATATTTTTAAACAATTACTAGCCACCTAATATTTAAAAAGTGAGTTGTCAAATTTTATTAAATTAAATTAACATGCAACCAATTAAATTATAAGCTAATTATACCACATCCACATCACAATCACAATAGAATAATAATGGAATAAATAAAATGAGTCTGGAGTAACACTCCCCTGAATAATCCAAATACTGAATAAATCCCGATACAAAGTCTGAATAAATAAATAAATCCAAAACTGAAATGAAACTGGAAGTCTGAGAATGCTATCTCTAAATGGAAAGGGGTGACATGCCCTAACTAATGAATAACCCAGAATAGAATCAAATGCAGAATGTGGAGGCGTCTAATATTGAGATCTTGTAACTTCCACAACAGCTATAGCACGTCAATGAAATGGAACTCCTATGCTTGGCGTCCCTGCGCCTGGGCACCTAAAAGGTTTTACAAAAAAATAGATTTGAAAGCAAACGGGTCAGAGCCCGAGGTGAAAACAGTTTAAAAATATAGCAAGTGTTTAATTGCATTATACAGTGAATATTATATACATGTTAGTTACGTGCTCTCACATGAGTTCCTCACCCCTCAACTAATGTGCACGCCTAACGTATATCCTTAACCCGTCCTAGTTATGTCGTTAACTAACTAGTCTGTACCACTTCCTGTCTTCACAATATAATATAGGGTCTATTCATATTATTCTAAAATATCCTCCGTGTAACTCATCTTTTCATTGATCAGATTAATTTATAATAATTACGATAGGAAATTCTCATTTTTAAACCCATTCAAAATGTCTCAATTATTCATATTCACACTTATATACAAATATAATATTCTCAGCACAAATATACAAATAGGGCACCCCTAGGTTATGCAGCGGTGCACACATACTCTGTTATCGAATCCCGGTACATCGCATACATAAGGACTACGTGTTCCGAATCGCTCAGGAACTATTACAATAACCAAAATCACACATATTAGAGGCAAACATAGTTCACATACCCATGGATCATGCACATACCTACGCTCTCATGGTCAGCTGACTTATCAACTCACAAGTAAGCCATTCATAGCCCTATGTCTTTAAGGTACCAATCTAAATCCTCCCGTAGGCACACAAAGATTGGATGGTCCTATTCCGAAAGCCAGCCTCCCGTGATAGTAAGTATGGTAGGTATGTCATACACATAATAATCCATATACTAAGCATTCACACAACTTAGATAACTGTTATTTTATTAAAGGTATATTCTTAGCCCTATACCATGAGTCTAATTCGTACACGACTATTATTCCGGATTATATATAATATATTTCGTCGATAAGTCTCACGTAGTATAGTTTCGAGTACTTAAAACCTAACCAAAGAGGTTACTAAATCTCCTATTTTTCCCACATATTAATTCAGTACTCCGAAGTCCTTATTCATGTCCCAAATCCTAGCTTGTCCCTCCTAAGAAATTAAATCATATTCTCTCATCATAAAAATAGGAAATTACTCGTCACACACTCGTAAATTCAACACTACATTCCAACCAAATTCTAATATGTTTCGGGCTTCAAATATATCCCTACTGGTCTCCCTCAAGTACTAATGTATTCACATAATCCCCAACTACAACGTTCGGTGGCCGACAACACTTAAATTCAAAAAGGGGGAAAAGTCACAGTTTTTGGAGAGATCGATCGATCGACCTATGGTGTCGATCGATTGAGCCCAGTCGATCGATCGGCCTATGAATGTCGATTGACCGACCAAGCAGGTGTAGGCTACGGGTTTTCTTCGTTTTCAGTCCCAGTTTTGTCCCAAATCTTCATTACAAGATGTTAAATCCTAAAGTAAACATATTGGGTCATTATACTACCTAATTACATGATTCTTAATGTTCCATAACTCTTAAATCATCATCAATTAGACTTTTCTTGGATCAAATCATCCTATTTTCATGAAAACCCTATTTTTTTATTTTCTTCAAGAATTATCATACTTCTCTTCCTAAATCCGTTTTTAATTCATCAAGGGTTATGATTTTGTTAATGGAATACTTCCAGAATCAAACTACATGCAAATCCTATCCAAAATTAGAGTTTCATCTCTAAGTTTCATGAGTTTCAATCATTGTTCATGGCTATCATCAAATCCTACACTATCATGGATAAATTATTCGCTGAAACTTAATGAATCAAATCACTTACCTGGGAATTGATGTTTTGATCCGTTGGTGATGTTAAGGGTTGGTTCTCTTCCTCTCTTCGGTCACAATTCCGACGAATAGTGGTGGTGTGTGGTGGTTATGGCCTTAAAACCTTCTTGTGACTTCTCATCTTTCTAATGTTGCCCACTCCTTGCTTTTGGACAGATAATGGCCCTAATGGCCCTAATATTGACTCATAAATAAAGTCTAAAATTCGTGGGTCAAAATCCTTTAAAAATTAAAATGACTAAAATACCCTCCCGGGTTGCCGGTTTGGCCTAAAAATGTCCCAGGACCCAAACTAAACCCCCGTCTAGTGTTTTTTGACTATTTCGACCCTTCCGGACACGCTTGCGCACTCAAAATAACTATACGGATGATAAAATTATAATTTAATTTTAAATTTATTTAAAACGATTTCTGACGTGACTGACACGCTCGTCTCAACTTAATTTTCTGAATTGTCGTATTTATGACTCACGACAATTTTAATAAATTCAATAATCATACATTACCATATTCACCCAGTAATATTCAACATTATTATCATAATCTGAAAAACCCTGGATTCTGATTTTCGCAACTAAAATATAATTTTATAATTTCCTTTTAAATAAACTCAAGAGGTTGCGGAAGCGTAAAGCGTGATGGTTCAACTTTTCAAAACAACAAATTTTAATTCCTTAAACGAATTAAAATTAAACCAAGTGAAGTAAAAAATTAATCAATTAATATATTCACTTAAACCGATTAAATCAATCCAAGTCCTAGAATTTGCCTAAGTCATATTTATCGATATTAGCAAATTAGGCGAAACCAAATTTTAGCAAATGACATGGATTAAACAAACTTTACCCAATATTTAATTTAAGTCCTAAATTAAAGTGAGTGTGATAATTTAAACCGAATTTTATCTTGAAATTATTCTAAACATGCATTCTAAATTATTGTGCAAGATAAAATAAACCAATCACA
This sequence comes from Sambucus nigra, assembly GCA_949130495.1. Taxonomy (NCBI): domain Eukaryota; kingdom Viridiplantae; phylum Streptophyta; class Magnoliopsida; order Dipsacales; family Adoxaceae; genus Sambucus; species Sambucus nigra. Next base: position 88,892,415 of record OX422211.1, read on the forward strand.
CTACGCCGCGATGTACGAGGAAAAACCCAAGACGGGAAACAACCTCGGACGGCCCTAGCCACAAATCCACTAGATATGGAATTACAAGTACAAGACAGATAGACTTACAACACTCGACTCGATCCCTCTCAAGCCCCGATGCTTCTTCTTGTAGAAACCTCTTCCTAGCGGATAACCTTGGAATACCACCGCGGTCTCGGAATCCACCGATAGGACTTTATATGGTCACCGTCACCCGTACATGGAGCCTTTCTCCGTGTGGGTAGAATCGCAACAAAAACACTTCTTCTTTCTTTGTGGGAGGTAGAAGCAAAACCCGAAACTTCTCTTTAAAACGGAAGAGATAAACCGGTGCCAAACTCCAAGCAATTGATATGTATATAAGAACTTGGAATAAACTTCTTTGGGTGTAAACACTAGAGTGATGAAAATTTTTCTCTAAAAATCTCACTCAAAACATGAACATTTTCCTGAACAATTTTTGCTCTCAAACTCTCTCTAAGAGATAAACAAGAATGGAAAAGTTAAGGTGGAAAATGTTCTTCCCGCACATATTAAAGTCTGAAAAAGTTGGTTAAAAACTAAGTGGGGAAGTGGGTGCAAAACTGCCAAAAACTGTTCCCGCCTGGCATCTCGTTCGAACATAAATCTCATTCGAACGAGACTTCTAACGACGTTCCAGATTGAACTCGTTAGAATCTCGTTAGATATCTCGTTTGAACAGAAGGTTCATTCGAACGACATATCGAACGACATGTCAGTGGTCTATTATGGGAACTCGTTGGCAAGTTCGTTCGAACGACATTTTCGTTCGAACGACAATCTCGTTAGAACGACTCTATCGAACGAAAAAATAGAAAGTTTGGAAAATTCTTGTTTAAGCCCAGAAAACTTTATAAACATTTATTTAAAGTTTTAATTAATTCATTCTTAAAACAAAACGCAGTTTTTATAAAACCTAACACCCAATAAACTTTGTTCCAAGCTCCGATATATCTATAATTGCATTCATACCTTGGGAGCATGGAACTATGGTTGATGACGTAGAAACGAGGCACGCAAACCGGCACATTTGATGAAGCTTTATACTCTTTGCCGCTACGTCTTCAACAAACACTTCATAGGCTTGAGAATATTACAATTAAATACTATCCTATGAATAAATGTTTTTGTCCGGAATTGAGCCAAAACTATATATAGACTCAATTGGAAATTTGTGTCCTTACATAATCAAATACCAACTCACGTCTCGCTAGTATTTAAATCCGGATTAATTTCCAATTAATTATCCCATTTAATTTAATTAAGCCCTTTAAATAATATCAATAAAATTATGGGGGATTACAACTAACATAATGTGGAATAAGATGGCCACATGCATTAGGAAAATATCAAAAGAAATTCTTAGAGAATCAAAAGGTAAGGGGCCACAGTCTAAAGAAACTTGGTAGTGGAATGAAGAAGTACAAAACATAGTAAAAATTAAAAGGGAGTGCTTTAAAACATGTCAAACAAATAGAAATGAAGAAAATTTTGAGAAATATAAATGGGCTAAAAAGGAAGTTAAGAAAGTGGTAAGAGATGCTAAGTTAAAAGCGTATGATGATCTTTATACAAAATTAGGAACACAAGAAGTAGAAAAAAGTATTTATAAGCTTGCTAAACTTAGGGACAGAAAAACAAAATATTTTAATAACGTTAAGTGTATTAGAAGTGATGATTCGAGAGTTCTAGTCAAAGATGATGAAATTATGGAAAGATGAAAAAACTACTTTGAGAGGTTATTAAATAAAGATAATGGGAGTAGATTAGATATAGATGAACTTAAGGAAACTCGAGAAAATATAATTTTCCACAGAATTAGGACAACAGAGGTTAGGATTGCTTTAAAAAATATGAAAATAGGGAAGGCTTTAGGACCAGATGGTATCCCTATTGAGGTTTGGAAGTGCTTAGGGGAGGATGTAGTATCATGGCTTACAAAATTATTTAATAGAATTTTAATGACTAATAGGATGCCCGATGAATGGAAAAAAAGTGTTTTAGTTTCTATTTATAAAAATAAAGGGGGCATGCAAAGTTGTTCAAATTATCGTGGTATTAAGTTAATGAGTCATATAATAAAACTTTGGGAGAGAGTGATTGAATATATATTGAGATTGAAGACAACAGTACCTGAAAATCGATTTGGGTTTATGCTTGGGAGGTTAAGAATGGAAGCAATCTATTATTGAGGAGGTTGATGGAGAAGAATAGGGAGGGAAAGAAGGATCTTCACATGATTTTTATAGATTTGGAGAAGGCGTATGATAGGATACCCAAAGATATAATATGGTGAGTTCTACATAAAAGAGGAGTGACTCGCAGATATATTGATGTGATCAAGGATATGTATGATGGTGCGATGACTACAGTAAGAGCATCAGCCGGAGAAAGTAGTGAATTTTCAATTACGGTAGGTCTACACCAAGGATCAGCATTAAGTCCTTATCTTTTTGCTCTTGTTATGGATGAGTTGACTGGACAAATACAAGATGAGGTGCAATGGTGTATGCTATTTGCAGATGATATTATTTTAGTGGATGAGACTAAGGCCGGGATTAATGCTAGGTTGGAATTATGGAGAGAAACTTTAGAAATAAAAGGATTTAAAATAAGCAGAACTAAAACAGAATATGTGGAGTGAAATTTTAGTAGCAATAGGAGGACAGATGGAGATGTGGTGAAATTGGAGGGTCAAGAGATACCTAAAAATGATCATTTTCGTTATTTAGGATCGATTATCCAAAAAGATGGAGATATTAGTGATGATGTTACTCATAGGATTAGAGTAGGTTGGGTTAAGTGGAGAAGTGCTATCGACGCTTTGTGTGATAGGCGTATACCTTTGAAGTTAAAAGAAAATTTTTATAAGACGACCATTAGACCCGCCATGTTATATGGGACAAAGTGTTGGGAAACCAAGAAACAAAATGTGCAGAAAATGAGTGTGGCGGAGATGCGAATGCTAAGATGGATTTATGGTAAAACTCGAAAGGATAAAATTAAAAATGAACAAATTCATGAAACGGTAAAAGTAGCTCCTATAGAAAATAAATTGAGAGAAAATCGACTTAGATGGTTTGGACACGTCAAGCGTAGACCAATGGATGCTCCTTTAAGGAAGAGTGATTTAGTTAGTATTGATGGTAACACAAGGAGTAGAGGTAGGCCTAAATTGACTTGGTGGGATATTATAAAAAAAGACATGATGTCATGTGGTTTAACCAAAGATATTGCATTCGACATAATGGAATGAAAAAATAGGATTCATGTAGCCGACCCCAAATAATTGGGAAAAGACTTTGTTGAGTTGAGTTGAGTATTAATAGAGAGGAGGGGGGAGGAGAGGTTTAGTATGCGCAACAATATGTGTCTTTCAAAAGGATGAGATATACTTATTTATAAACCCACACACAATTCTCCATTAGGAGTCTTTAGAAATTCTAACTTATGCTCATTTGTAATCTTTTGGACTCTCGTCCTTGTCTACGTTATATAATCAGGGACCTCTATGTGTACCCATACCCAATTATCTGCATTTTCCATTTATAAACCCAAAATGGAGCTTAATGTATTGATGATCTAAAAGTGAATAATTTTAGTGCAAATCACTGCAATTGTTCCCCTATATGGCCTTTGTTAGAGATATGAAAGCTAAATTCATGTGTTAAGAGCTTTCGACTGATTTGTCAATAAGTTCATGATAATAATGTATAAGCTCGCACATGGCATCCCATATTACTTCAACGTCCTTGGAAAATGAGCTCAATTATATGCATTTTTCCTATATGAACTCAAATGTTTTTAAAAGAATATATAATTGATTTTGATGACAATATTACAATTGATAATGTGTAAAACTTACTATCTTCTCTCAAGTGTTTTTTAGTTTAAAAGAAAAAAATATCAATAACTCACTAAATAGTTGAAGAGGACACCACAATAAACACCGCGACAAGGAATGACATCATTCAACCAATGAACACCTCATATTAACCAAGGATAACTCAAAACAACCATCCAAGGAACATTCAATAAAGAAGACATAATAAACCTTACAAGCACTATTAAGTACAAAGTTGTCGATAAAGATTATATAAGAGAAGCTCACATAAGCATTGAAACATTCCATGAAGAACAAAACATCTCGTAAAGGAAGATCAAGAAAAAATAAGAGCATTTGGTTAAAAAAATAAAGAAAAACTCACAGTCAATATTAACATGATGAAAACCTCTCAACAAAGTCAAACAAGAGCTTATAAGAGATCAAGTCTTCATCAAGCAAGCAATAAGATATACACAGGAAGAAATTTGAAGCTTGATAATATTAGGATAAATTGTAAGGTATATCCCATAACATTTTATCAGACTTGATTAAAAAGGAATCACACACACAAACACGCATGCCTTTGAAAAACTTCAAACAAACAACTAATTTGTCAAACAAATCAAGAAGAGTTGTTTGAACTAAACTTGGTGCCTAATAATGGCGCCTAATTTAGGCATTTGGGTACTTCATTACACTTTGGTGCCTACATTATGCGATACATGCACCTCATTGGGTACTCAAAATTCCCACACAACTTAGGCTCCTAATTTTGACATCCACTCACTTAATTCACCAACTTAGGCACCTAGTTTACAAATTTAGGCATCTCTAATAATGTCTAGATTTTTTAACAACACTAGTATAACTTTCCCAAAATGCTTGATTCTAAGAAAATACTATATATAAATGTTTGGACCATTGAAGAATATAATTTTGAGCATGCAAACATTCAAACACTTAAAAATCTGTTGTTCTTCAATATCATGTAAAAAGTCATCACTCAAATAGCCAAATCTATTCATTGAAGAGCGACCTACCATTAGGAGAGAGATATGCATTCAATCAAAGTAGGTTTCAGTTTTTCATTCTTTAAAATCATATTTCAATCATTTGATTTATATTTAAAGGATGGTGGAGACTTAAACATGTAAAATAAAGTGGTTCAAATACTTGGTCGTACACAATGCAAGATAATATTTTATTATGGAAGTGAAATGTGTCCTTGGTCTTAACTTATGTAAGGAGGTTACATCCTTAAAGGTTTTCTTGAGTATTGTGTTGTGGTTTGTTATGGACACAACATGGTGGGATGATGGTACTTTCTCACTTTTACTTGTAAGACGTGTTGATTTTGCACTAAATAATTAAAATAATGAAGTTCCTAGAGTATTGTCTCGGACGTGGATGTATGCGGGCGAGCCGAACCTGAGAGTGCGCTATCTCGATCTTAATGGATAATTTCTATAATTAAGTGTCCAGCACACACAAGTCCAAATTTTATCTTATCACCTTAAACTAATATCTAGGTGATAAAACAAATAAACTAAGCGTGCAAATACGAAAAGGCAATTTTAAGATAAACAAATAAAATAAGCGTGCAGAAACAGTTTTGACAAAAGTCTTAACGAAAATAAACATGAAATGTGTATTTATAAGACGTTCATGAATTTCGAGGCGCAGGCTCGTTCGAACAAAAAACTAGGCTCGTTAGAACAACAACTAGGTCGTTAGAATGAAATCCTAATATCGTTTAAACGAGCTTTGAACGATGTAAAACAGTACGCCCTCGTTAAATATTCGATCAAAGTAACCTTCAAATGACCACTTCAAACGAAAGTTCAATCTCGTTTGAAGGAGATGCACTAACTTCTAAAAAAATTTAAATAAAGAAAAAATGTCTCGATTTTTAAATAAAAAATCATGTTTCCAGTTTTAATAAAAATAAACATCCCAAAATAAATTTAAGGAATAAATTTAAACTTAATAGTGTTATACCTTCATGATGTGGAGATGTTTGAAAGTTGGAGATGTTAGATCTTCAAACTTCGTGATGATAATTAAAATGTAGAGGGATATGCCAAAAACTCATGTTAACCTAATCTATGAATAAATTATGCTCTTACAAATCTCCTTTTTTTGGCTATTCTGCTACAAACATAAAATCGAAATCTAAATTACAAATAATTCCATAAGACAAAAATAATATCCTAATTCCCTCCCAAACCCTAAAATGGATAGGTACAAGATAGAGTTGTCTTCAAAATAAAGTCTTCAAATCTTCACTTCTTCTTTGACTTCGCTTGATCACTTTGTCTTCATTGAGTGTAATCCAAATATGATCTTCCAAAAGAAATGCATCGATATATATATATATCAACTAAATGTATAAAGATATGAAAATATCCCCATAAATCAAACTCTCCTAGAATTTGTTCTTCCCTTTTCATTTTGTCCGAAATATATGCGGAGTAAAAACTAATCATGAAAAATAGGGAACATCACAAAGCATAAAAATATATCATCACAACAAGATATGAATGAATAATAATGCAATGATAATTTTAAAAGATACAACAAACTATTTTTTATATTTCAAATTTTTTATGTAAGAAAAATTTACAAAAACAAGACACCATGAAGAAACACTGAAATAACCAAATCATCGAAACAAAATGTAGGGGTGTAAACACATTCTATAGGTTGATCAACGTAGACAAACATAACATATGTGCACGAAAGAATGAGACACCACTAACGGAAGATCTCAAAGTCTAGCTTAGGTATAAAAATTGTGAACTCAAGTGACATTGACTTAACCTAATCAATTAATCAAAATCATAAGTTATTATCACACCAAAAATGCCCAAAACTATGTAATGTTTTTACGAGATTTTTAAGGACGTGCAAACCTATTGATCTTCGACTTAACTCCCTCAAAACTCACATGTTGAATTTTTTTCTATCAAATATTTTTTGAAGAAATTAATGTTCATATGTATCCAAGCATCAATGTTCAAATAAATGGCCTGTCACTTTCTTTTTGTTTTTATGTGCCTTTAATCTTTTAGGCTCTTTTCTTTTTACAAATGGTGGCTATTCACGTAAAGTTAACCGGTCTTTCGCAGCTCGATTTCATTGCATAAAATATACCAAATTTATCGAATAATGATTGTTATATATTTTTTCAATTCGAGCAATGGTTCTTACAAGCACTACTTTTATCATCTCATTTTTTTCACATTTGATTCGTTTTAAAAGCAAGAATGAGATGAAAATACTACGATTCAAATAAGTTCGGGCTCGTGTGCATTAAAGGCGACAAGGATTCTAATATGTAATAAGTAGTCATCATATCACATCTTAATGACTCCACACATTATAAAGCACAATAATGAAATGATGTCACGTCTCAAAACACTACAAAATAGTCACATGGAATGAATTGGTGACTCAGACATCTTTAATGTTTATCCACATATGGTGTAAAAAAAATACAGAACTCTTTTTGAATTTGTCAAAAATTTTATCAAACATAAAATATTTTTGTCTTTTTTACTTTTTTTTAAAGAAACCGAAAATCTCTTCGCATTTTTTTAAAAATTTCTAGAAAAACTAAACTCTTTTTATATTTTTTGAAAAATATATCAAACTGATAAAAGATAAGTACAATGATAGTACAATCTAGTAATAGGCATGTAAAATATGAACATAAAAAACATATTATGCTAGAAAACAAGTCTCAACCTCAATCATTAGGCCCAGAGGAGTTTTCAAAAGAATATGACATCTTATGAAAAACATCCATCAAATCTTGTGAAGTCTGGACTAAATATTCAACTTGCTCTAAAAAACTCTCAAAATCTCTCATGTGATGTGCGAGAGCATGCGGAGTAACATGTGTGGGAGTGCGTACAGGAACTCGTGTGGTATTGTATCATGTAAGATATTATGAGAAACTCTACCTAGCTTAAAGCAAAATTTCCTAAGGTGTCATCTTTGTTTGTAACGGGAACAAACATACACGGGTGTAAACACCCATCCTAAGACCCCCCAGGCACCTCCTTAAGTCCCTAACACTCACTCGTTTATCGCAAAACCCTAGGTCATACTCCGAGTACCGATCTAGAGGCCACTGGACACTCCTGAACCCTGTTTGACTTTGATCAACTTTCCGGTTTGAGTAAAAGCTCAATAAATGTTTAAAGGGATCCGAATCCCCTTTCAGCCGATTCACTTTATGCGTGAATCGGCCTTACGGTTCTAACAAACGGTCCATTTTACTATCAAAAACTAATCTAGAGGCCACTAGGCACTCCCCAGTCCCCGTTTGACTCCGGTTAGCTTTCTCGTATGAGAAAAAGCTCAATAAATCTTTTAAGGTCTCTGAATCCCCTTTCCAACGGTCTTCCCATGCGTGAATCAACCTTACGATTTGGATGTACGATCTGTTTAACCCTGAAAATTTATCCGAAGACCACCGAGCGCTCCCGAACTCTGTTTGACTCCTATCAACTCTTCATCTCGAATGAGGCTAAATGAATATTAGAAGGGCTCTGAATACCCTATCCAACAGTCCATTTCGTGTGCAAATCAACCTTACGGTACGAACGAACGACCCATTTTACTCTGGAGGGTCACTGGGCCCTTTCGGGACCCATTTGAGCAAGGTCAACTCTTCGAACCGAAAAAGTTGAATGAAATCTCGAAAGGAATTAAATACCTTTTCCAATGGTTTTTCTCGTGCGTGAATCGACCTTACAGTTAAGACGAACGATCCATTTTCCTCCAGGAATTTCCTGTCTAGTGACCAACGAACACTTACGATTCGAATTTTACCGTTATTTTTCCAAAAAACCTGCCTCAGACTGCCAATTGGCAACCCTAAGACCCTGCTTATCGGCAGTGTATCTGGAGTTTTATGCCAATAAGCTGGTCAAGGACCATGCCGATCAGCACTCCCCTTGGACCTATAAATAGAGGCCATGACCCCACTTTAAAGGACACACCTCAGAACCTCCGAACATCCCTCTCATAGAGAATTCCCTTGAATTCAGAGTTATTCTTTTCTTAGAAGCCCATTTCCTACATTCCTTCCATCCTTTTCATACTCTCTTGAGTAAATTCCCACCCACCTCCTCAAACCACTATCACTTCATCTTGAGATCAGTGCATCTACAATCAAGATCTACTTTAAGTTTTTATAAGAAGGTCAAATTCTTCCCCCTTGGCTTTAAATTCTTTTATTTTTGCATTAGTTACTTTATTTTCACTTTAGTACTTTACTTCATTACATTACATATCTTAGCTTAAAACTTTTTATTGTTAGTATTCACACATTTTATTTTCATAGAAAAAACTAAAAACAAGAAAAAAAGGGTTCACTTGTAAATTCCAAACGGGGATTTCTCATCACATTTTCTCATACTAAAATGCCTTTTTTCTACACACATGCATATAATAAAGTCCTCGGTTGGATTTATGGGTTAAATCGCACCTCGTATTCTCTTCGAACTACGTGGACTTTGATGGCCTTACGGGTTATGTAGGCATTTTCGGTAAATCCGTAGACTCGATTCGTCTATACATTTGTTACTTTTTTCTTGTCATATAGTCACCATATATATTTTTATATACATCCTTGATTGTGTCTTGTCCGATATACGTAATTGTTGATACGAAAATTAGTCAGCTGACATGGACCAATTATATGAAGACACGTGTCATCTTACGTGGTAAATGCCTATACTCACCAAACAACTCGCAGCACCGGGCTACTTAGCGTACCGAGCTACTCAGCGTACAGAGCATCTGGCCAGGATGATCAAGCGATAATTACACATTTAATGAACATCGAATTTAATGAACATTCTTATTGTACATATGTATATGTCTATTAAATAACGGTATATCGTCTATTCATACTGACAGCCCTAAGGCTATAAATACATTGTAACAACCTCCATAACGGGGTAATTGATCATTAGCGATTGTGATCGAGATTAAGGCAAAAATATCCGGCAATACAAAACAGTGGACGTAGGCCATTTTCATAAGGCTGAACCACTTTAAAAATCCTTTGTCTTATTACTTACTTCATATTTATCTGTAATTGATTAATTAGATCAAATCTAGTTTTTTACATCAACAGTAATCGTTCTTATATAACGATTTATGATCGACAAATACTTACATCATGCTTTTAATTATTATTTTGGGAACACTCCTAAGGATTACCTCGCTCCGCCTTTATCCATGACGCGAGTCGAGTGATTTCATCCACCATTTGTATTATGTACATAAGCACACACATCACGGAGTTCTACATAAGAAGATTAACACATGTCCATGAGAGACCAAAAGGGCGGGATGGGTACCTAACACCTTCCCATTTCGTAACTTAGTCCCCGGACCCTTGAACTACTTGGTTTCACAAGCATTAGTATTATCTTAGATGTCGTTCTCTCGAGGTAGCAACATTTCTTTTGCCCAATGTTCTAAAAGGCGTACCTAGGGTTGAAGCTTGGGACAAAAGCCCCGCCTTTTACTCTTTATTCTTGGTAAAAGGCTTAAGGCTCACTTTTTTAAAACCCAAAATGCTTTAGTGAAACGATATCGGCTTCAAAAGATTCTTTTTAAAGAAAAGGGACTAATATCACATTCAAAACAATCAAAAGACAAAAGTTTTACCTGCTTTATGCAAAATGGGCTGGTCTACAGATCACCCCATGTCGATGACAGTCAAGCGCCCTGATAAGGGATGCAATCCCTTGCGCACGCCGAAAAAAGGGGAAGAAATTAGGGAATCACCTCAACAGATGTATTTTTCCCGGACCCCCTGGAGAGACCCCTCGGGATGGCCATAGCGGCGACTCCGTTGGGGAAGGCAATTTAAGAAGACTAAACTCTATTAACCCGTGGGCATTATTCTTTTCTGCATGTGTGCGTATGCACCCACCTGTATATTCCCTTTTCTCCTCTATTTACCTTTTTGTATATCTTTCTCATGTATATATCACTTTTCACGTATACACTTGTATATATCTACATGCTTACTTACACATATATCACATCACTTGTAGTTGATCCATGTATAGGCTCACTGCCACACGCACTCACTTGTATATATTCCCATGTTAAAATAACTCATTTATCCCCAATTGAAACAAATTCTCCCCCTAAATGAAACAAGTGATAAGCATAATGGAAAACACAAGTATATTATGCAACGGTGTATCAACTAACAAGTATAATCAAAGCAACATGGCAATAAAGAGCAACTAATCCACATAAAGATTTATAGATACCAACTACGATGCAATAGCAAAAAAGTACCAACTAGAATATCCTAATATAAGCATGGGATATCAAACAAAAGTCACAATAAGATAGATACCTATTTGAGCAAGAAATATACATAGACTAGATATCAAGGCAAAGACTAAAAAATAAATGATACCATATATATACGTACACAAAAGATACCAATAATGCACATGCACATATACATGGGTATAAACACCGCACAAGATGCAAAATACATCAAGCTTTCCACACTCATATAGCAAAAAATGTATCTAAATAACATATGGTAAACGGTAGTGAAGGGGTGTTAACTATCAACAAAAGAATTAAGACCCAATCGCTTAAACATGTTCATGGAGTTCTTATTTGAATGCAAAATTATATCAACTTAGAGATAGCCTCATGTAACAAGATAAAATGAACTCAAGGAACAGCCATACACAATGCACACAAGCCTAGAATTTTGATGATTCTACAAACCAATATAGTCATGACAAAAGGATCATAACTAGGATAAATTGTCATTATGCAAACCAGTTGATATATCCATCCAAACTTCCTCATACATAATTTTTTTTCTTTTATTTAGAATGAACATATCAAACTAAACTTTGTAGGCCTTGACTATTTTTTTACAATGCCACACTTTTGTAGGCCCTTTCCATGCACCCTCATATATTTTTTTATACAAATCGAACAAATCTCACGTGAAACGGTTCTTACATCCACAAATCCTCCATAGTCATAACAACATGTAGATGACAAAATATATAGGAGAACATCTCACTTAGATTAAATATACATGTAAAGTTAGAGTTCAAAGAGCTTGTGCATATGTGTGAGAGGCATATAAAAAGAGAATCCCTTAAACAAATCAATGTCAAACTACTCCATGGAAGCATGATAAAGAACACTTCAAGTATTGAAATTCATAGCCTAAAGTTCTAGCCACATGGAAGCAGAGTGATATAGGATTCAAACACAAGGATATGCCATATAAAATACGTAGAACTAAAATACACACAACAAAATTTTTTTTGCGTTTTTAATTTTTTAAACAAACAAGGCCAACTCAAAAGACAAATAAAATCTTTTTGTATTTTTCAATAAGACCCAGTGAATGAAAAAATTAAAATACAAAAGATAAACATGTCATAATTCTAGCAAAATTTACATAATGAAGCATATACTAGAATATGACGAACAAACATACAACTAGCGATAATTTTTCATGAAGCACAAAAGCTAGTGTATGTAGCATATGCAAGTAGTTACTCATAAGATATAGCAAGTGAGGAGTCATGTACTAACATGTGGACATCAATAATTCTAAAAATCATACGTGTTTTTCGGCTCACGTATTGAGAACCATCAAAAGTAGGAAACATCAAAAACGATAAATTTTTCATATTATCCCCCAAAAAATCAGGATCACGCAATAAATTAGCGTAACCCGCTCTGATACCACTTGAAAGGGGTGATGGACCCCGAAATATCCCAAATTTTAAATTCTAAACAAATTTTTAATTTCTTTCAAAATTAAAGTGAAATTAAATTCGACTAAACAAATAATTAAATTTTCACTTAAACAAAATTAATTTAACTCAAGTTTGAAATATGCTAAACAAACCAAGCATAACTATTTTTACCCATATATAAATGAGCACAAAATTACACTAAAGTTGCAATATAAACCATTTTTTATCTTGTTAACCTAAGCATGCATCTAAGTGAATTTTGCAAAATAAAAAGTAAACACAAAATCACAAGACCGTGATGTACGAGAAAAATCCATAACGGGAAAAATCTCGGACGACCCAACTATAAATCCACTAGGTATGATTTTACAAAAGATAAGACAAAAGACTCACTTCCTCGACTCGACTCCCTCTTAAGCCTTGGCGCTTCTTCTTGCTTCCACCTGCACTTGGTTGATAACTCTGGAATCCATCGTAGTCTCGAAATCCACCAATGGAGCAAATTAACATTCAACAACACATGAAGCCTTTCACCATATGCACACCACAAAATAGCAAAATGAAATCCTCCGTAGGAAACTATCTCCTTTTGGGGTAGAGAATGATACCCAGTGCCAAAATGATGATCTCAAAATATGTATACAATGAAACTTGGATCAAATAAACTTTTGGGTGTAAAACCTTGGTTTTGTTCTTGAGATTAAATCATATTTCAATTAACAAACACCAAGGGAACTTTTTGAAAAAAAATTGGCTCTCAAAAGCTCTTGAAAATCAGGAAAAAGTCACTTAACAAAATTTATTCTGGCTCTATTAAACTCAGGTAAGAAAGAAGTGGGAAGTTTAAAAAAAAAACTAACAAAAACTGCTCGAAACTGCAATCTCGTTCGAATGACATTCCCGGGTCATTCGAACAACACTTCGAATGAGAACTCAGAAGAAGAAAAAAATCATCTCATTTGAAGGGTCGTTCGAATGACATTTTAATCTAATTTAAATGACATTCCAAAGTCATTCTAACGACCTATCAAATAACATTTTAGGCCATGGATCTAGAAAATTTTGACATGAATGCGTGGCCGCCAGTTTCGTATTTTCTGATTTTTGTTGAATTATTTATGACTTTTATACGGAAAGGTGTCCGAGAATAAAATCTTTAGATATAATGAATTAAAAAAATTGACAAAAGTTCTAACACCCAATAATAAATTTTCAAGTCTCAATATATTATATGTATTCATACCTTTAGAGACAATAGAAATATTGAAAGGTTGATGACGTTTAATCATGGCAAGAAAACTGGCAATGATGATATCTTCAATTTAGTTTTGGCCGCTACGTCTTCAACTAAAATGTCATAGGCTTGAAGGCCACAAACTTCTATCCTACGACTTCAATAGTTTTGTCCAGAATTAAGCCAACACTTACAAATTGACTCAATTGAAAATTTGTCCTTACACACATACTTTATTTTCTATATAAAATTCAAAACAAAGAAGAAGAGGGTTACACTAATAAATTCCAATGAGATTATCCACCATAATTTCTCAAAATTAAAATACGTTTTCTACACACACACATATAATAAATTCCCGTTCAAATCTATGTGATAAGTCCCACCATTGTGCCGTATGCGAACTATGTGGACTTTGATGCCTTACAGGCTACGTAGGCGTTTCGGTCTAAAACCCATGACTTTAGTCCAATTTATCTATTTTCATATTCTCATCTTTTTTATATACATTATATATATTATATTTGTGATTCATATCGGCGTTTTATCTAACAAATATTATCGTTTCATTATAACGATCAATAGCTCGATAAATTCATATATCATATTTTCTAAATATTACTTTGGGAACATTCCTATGGATGTCCTCACTCTATATTTTCCATGATATGAGTTGGGCGATTCCGATTTCCATTTATATATGCACGCACACACTCATTTCACGGAGAAATTAAGGAAAATATTAACACAGGCCCATGAGAGACCGAAAGGGCAGGATGGGTGCCTAACACCTTCCCATTTCGTAACTTATCCCCCGAACATTCGAATTATTGGTTTCGTAAGCATTGGTTTGTCTATGATGCCGCTCTCTCGAGGCGGCGACATGTTTTTTTGCCTGTTTTGGGCAAAATAGGCTGGCGACTTCATATTTTCACATCACCCCAAATCGACGATGACCTAAGCGCTCCTAGAGGAATAGGGCATGAGACCTTTTCTCTCCTCCTTTCCCTTTTTCCTCCTCCCCCCCCCCCCCCCCCCCCCGGGCTGGGAAGGGAGAGATCGGGATGGCCACACTTGCCTTTTATCTAAGTATTTACCACCATTTATAATTTATGATTTAGGGTTTAGTTTGCTTACAAACGTTTTAGTAGAATAAGTCATATTCTTGCCTTAGGCTTTATAATACTTTAGACAACATTTTCAGCTTTCTTTTTATGGTCTTCTAGTATTTTAGTCATTTGTTGGTCCTAAGGTCGCTTCGTGGCTGACTTGACCCATTGACTGTACTAGCTGCCGACGACCGAACCCTCATAATGTTCTAGCCTGTCCAAGGGACTTGATCGATCATGAGATGTTGTCCTGAAAAGGTTGTTATAAGTAAAAAGTTAATTTATTACTCCCTCAACATTCTTGCATGTGGAATTTCTTTGGATAAGGCTGAAGACATGTGAAAGAGCATGTTATCTGCACTTATTAAACATCAACAACAAACATAAAGCGGGGGAGGTGAATATGTTGAAAAACATCTTATGACCGATTTTTTATTTTAAATAATTTGCTTGCACATTCAAGTTACGCAACAAAAAATTTACCAATTTTATTATTCAATTACAAAATTAACACACACAATAATGTACTTCGATGAATCTACATGAACAAAACTAGATCTAACATACCTAAGCCAATTTTACTTCAATTCACTAGATTCAGTTAAGATCTAACTGATGTGTGTGATCAAATGTGTGCATACAAGTATAAATAATTCACAATCAACCATTATACGAATTTATGAGGACCCCCCTATATGGGTAAAAAACCTCGACGCACCCCCTCATTCCTATTTGAAAAGAAATTTTATAAAAGTCAAGAAGGTTACTCTCACACAATCCCTATAGTTACCTATGAACCTTTCAATCCTTCCCCATAGTTAACGAGAATTCACATTGAGCTCCATGCCTCGAATGAAGAAGTCCATTCCATTCCTTGGAATCGTGACACACTCCAAATTCTCCAATAATCCGAAGTGCCTCCTATTGTGGATCTAGGAGTTATAGAGTATAGTAATTCAGAAAAAGTAGATCGAATTAACCAAGGTTAGTGTATAGATCTGAACTAAAACACTCTCAGTTCTCTCTTAAAAACATAAATCAAGTATAAATCTAACTTTTATCAATTTTTGAGGGAACAAGTGAAATTAGGAAGATAAACAAAGGCAAAATGTCCTCAACCTCGAAAATGCTCTCAGAAAGGTCTTTGAGTTATGAGGTTTTCATATATCTAAAAATGGGAGTGAATTTGACCTATTTATCTGTTGCTGCCATGCGCATGGTAACATTTAACTTTTCCATGATTTTGTCCAGTAGGGACTTGAACGTTGGTTGTGTGCGCAGACACAATTTAGAGTCACATGCACGGACACAAATGAAAGTCGTGCAAATGGTCCAATGCAATGCCATTCAAAACAGTTTCAAGGACAAAATGAGACATAGCCAAATTCCAAAAATGTTTTAAAAACATTTAAAGCCACGTGAGATAGTTTTAAAAATATTTAATCACTTGTTCCATTAACTTTTAAAGTCCTCACACATTTTTAAAAATATTTTATGAACGTGTGTGTTTATCCATAAAAATTCATATCTACAAAAAGTATATAGTCTTCACTTTAATATGAATGCATGGAAACATAAGTTTTCATCCAAACTTTTTAGGGTCAAAATTGGAGAGTATTTGTTATTATTTGAGGGCAAAGAATTGTACTTTTGTGGGAGGATTTTTACAAATTTAATTGGGAGGTACATTAAGCTATAAGTTTGATTCATTAATTAAAATTCTTGTTATTGCTTGCAATTTTGTTTTGTCATTCATTATGCTAGCATAAATTCTCTACTCGGACTATGTGAAATTGATCGTGCTTGATTAGTATTATGTAGTTAATTTAATTTTCTTCTCATTCTCGACATGTATTAAATATTTTTAAATCTTGGTATTCACTTAAAATGACATGAGAGTGTATTTTAAACTTTCGAAAGTGATTTCGAATTCATATTTTAAGAATTAAAGTGTGTTATGCTTATATAAAATTGTTTGATATCTCATGCTTAAATACAATGTTAAGACTTAAAATTGATAATTCATATTTTAATTGTCGGTGTGAGCAATTTTTTCTAGTTATGCTTACAATCGATTGTTTTGAAAGTCCATGCTTAAAGATTGCATTTAAAATTTAAAATTTATATTTTTATGGGAATAGGGATTTTAGGCGTCTAAATTAGAGACGTTAATTTTTTTGTGAACTTTAATGTTTTATTTTTCGAATTGAACGCGACGATAGTCGGTTTAACTTGAGTTATAAAATCGGGAATGACGAAATTAAATTATTATGTAATATTAATTAAAATTGATAACTGGATCTGGAATCCTAGTTTCTTACATAATTGGTTACCTGTTCTTGGTTGCTCCCATTAATTGCTTATATTTTAGTTTCAGATTACAATTCTCACTTTTACGCCGTATCGTCTTGTTGAAAAGCCTTTAATTTAGAAAATTAATCAAATCTATATGAGTTCGACTCATACTTGCATAAGCTATACTATAATAGCCCTTGCACTTGCGGTAAATTTTTAATTTCACAAGAAGTTTTGGGTGCAGTTGCTAGGGATTTGTTCAATTTCTTAAAAAAATTGTGACCTTCAGACTATTTTATTACTTTTTGCATTTTTGTTAGAAAAATTCCATAAAAATGTAAAAATTAAGAAATATCCGAATTTGTTTTCAGTAGCTAATATTTTCATATTCAGTTTTCTTAGTTAGTTTACAAAAAAAAAAAAAAATCCTAAACTCCAAAAAAATATTTATTCTAGGAGTATATTTTTTTTATTTTAAAAATATTAAAAAAATAGTGTTTTTTTTTGTTTTCTTATTTTTGAGTTAAATACATCACTAGATCTCGTGTCATGTTATTTTTTTGCGATGTTACGCTTGGTGTAGTTTTTTTTTTTTTTTTTTAAGTAACACGTTCAAAAGAAAAAAAATAGAAAAATATGAAAAGAAAAAAAAAAGATGGCCAAAAAAAGAGACGAAAACCTGAAAAGCAGTGGTGTGTGATTATGAAGGACACTTGTGTAATCTTTTCACGAGCGCAAGGAACTCTCTGGTATGACTGAAATCTAGGCGAAGTTTCTCTCCGATCGATGTCAAATTAAATTTCTCCCCGACGTAACTAACTGACCGTAAAAAGTTCACATCGGATGTACATTTTATATGCTCCTTATGCAATTTTGTTTTCGCATGTCTAAATTTATACGTTGCATTAGTTTGACATAAGGGTAAAAAAACAATTGCAAGATAAGGTGGAGATTTTATCATACTTCCTTGGTAAAAAAATCGTTAAATCAACCGATCTAATTTGTAACACCCCCCATTTTCTCCCATAAAGGTTGACCAGACACAGTACGCTGAAGATGGGGCTTGTTATACAATGTATATAATTCTTAGTATCGACCGTGATAAATATTCATATTATAAACCACATTTGAATTTAAAACTGGATTAAATTAAATAACAAGGTGTGATAATGAATCAAACATCCACGTTCAACCAAATAAAAACCAACATGAACATAACTATCTCTACTAATAAATCAAATGACTCGGGGCTTATGCCCATACAATAATCCAAAAAACTAAAGACATGAGGAAGTAGAAATCTAAGCTATAATCAATAAATTGATCTTCGAGAAGCAACACTTGACAACATGTCTGATATTCCTCCAGTCCCGCTATCCCTCTCTAAGCAAAGCTATGGGGAAAACATTTTTTATTTTGGGTCAGTGACCTAGAGTGCGTAAGAATTGACTTACTGAAATTAAAATGCAAGATTACAGTTAATTTAAATGAAAGACTCCCATTGGCACTCGCATGCCATAATTTCCACACCTCTCATCTAGGTGCAATACTGATCGTATCATATCCCTAGAACCCAAATGGAAAATAGATGACAAGAACATTATTAAACATGGGATGCATCTAGCATAATTTACGTGTTGAAATATAATTGTCTACATTCTTATTACCATTTGTCGATAAACCTACTTAAACTATCCATAACAGTGACATAATCATTTATCATACATCCTACGTAGTTTTAGGTCTATGATTTATAGTCTATATCATTAGACTAGGAAATTCATCTTATTCACTTCCATTAATTTATATATATGTCCTTATCTATGCAATACTGAGGCATCTACCAACTGCGTCTCATTCATGCTCTATTGGAAACCTCGAGAGAATATCCTATCCTCCATGGACGTCACAATACACAAACAAGTGGGGCGGTACCTACGCAATTACACCATTACACAGTCCATACCAAGCGGTGTCACACGGATCCCAGCATCAACATTTAACTCCTATAAGTGGCGCTGTCACGCAGTACTTAAAATATGACCTACACTATGCCTATCCCACCTGTGTCGACGTGTGTTCCAATCCTGAACATGCACAACCCCAACCGATAGGAAAGTCCATGAACATAGGTATGTTTAACACAAATAAATAATTACATATTTATACCACATGATATGTATGTATGTAATAACCCTATAATTTTTCCCATGATATATTATTGATTTTCCCACCAATATTTTCCATTTTCTTAATCATCTCGTCAATTATTAGTTTTTATATTTAAATAGTAGTCCTAACCTTTCCAGAATTTACTCCCATATAATATATGTATTTACCAATCTTCCTGTTAAATATAAATTCCTCTATTTTAAATAGTCATTCCACATTATTGAATATATACGAATTATTTACATAATCACCAGCCTTCCTGAGTCATACCCTAACCCCCATGTTCTCGTATCCCGGATTATATTCCCGGTTAACCTAATAAATCAATTATCCTATCAATTTTTTCAAATTTCCTGGCTAGCCTAAATGAATATATTTTAATCCTATCAATATTCCAGAAGTGCTAAATTAATATATTGTAACTACTAAATTCATTAGGATTCCAAATGACTGGCCTGGAATACAAACTAACCAACTTGGGGTGAACCGTGCATCCGAATCAGTTTGCCCCCAGGGCCGAACCAATTCGCCCTAGGTTTGGACGGCTTTGGGGCTGCTATTGATTGGACGAATTTCCCTAGTTTTATTCACACACAACACATTATTTAACTTTCAAAAATTACCACAACCTCACATATATGACCATTAAAGGTTTTTATATCATCTACCAAGAATTTTTACATGAAAACTACAACTAATTCATAGTCAATCCATAAGAATACAAGTTCCTCCAAAATTATAAAGGGGTGTTTCCTAATTTTCAAGATCCGCTCTTTTTCATGAATTTTGTGACAAGAAACAATATTTTTCACGGGTATTCATTAGATTTACACTATCATCCTATAATAAGACGAAATCTATTTCTAAACCATCATCATCATCATCATTTTTTTTTTGGGGGGTGGGGGTGGGTGGGGGGGGGTTCTAACTAATCTTTCAATTCTACAATTTTTTAATCTTTAAAGTGAGATCCTCTACACGAATATAGTGAAACCTATTCCATATCATAAATTATAACTTAAATCCACAAATCTACATGGGAGCCTACACAAATAAATTAATAAATAACTTGAAAATCGATTTAAGCAAGAAAATTCTTGCCTTAGAATCAAAGTGAGAGTCACTCTTCTTGAATCTCCCTCTTGAATCTCGAATTTCCTCCTTCTTTTTGACTTTGGTATCTCCTCTCTAGGGGTGCGGTTGCTAGGATTTTCTTAGGTGGGTAAAATGAGTTTTTTAATCTACTTAATTAGCTTATAAACTCCTTAATCCAGAGTTAGGCCTTTATCCTTACTTTTTGGCCTCCAAATAAGTCTGAATCCCTAACTCGAATGGTCTAAAAGTCTCCCAAATAGTATACTTATACCTCGAGCCCAATTCTAAAGGTCTGAAACACCTAAACGAGGTTTTAAACTTCCCGAATCGCGTCCCAATTGTTTGTATTCAACATAGAGATTTTCATTGTGTTTAAACAACACGTAACCATAAATTAATTACTATATGATTTTTATTCTGTGAGTGAACCTATCATGTCCAATTAAGTCCAATAATTATAAAATCAAGAATAAGTATTGTTTCACAATTTAAATGTTACTCATTTAAATTTAATCCCCTTCGATATTCCTAAGTTAAATTCGAAATTATTAAATGAATTTTCATCATAATATTTTATTCTGAAGACACAGGGTATTACACTTTTGCATAACCCGAGACATCACTTTTAATTTAAAATTAACTATGCATTGGCCCTAGGGTATCACAAAGCTCGTAGAAAAACTCGTAACATAGCTAGAATTAAAAAAATACTCTAACGCAAACTTGTCAAAGTGATTACATTTTGCCTTATCTTTGATTGACAGTTTTTAACGCGTCTTCGTACCGACCACCTACCTAGAGATAAAATCAGAGTTTGAGACGATAGTAGTTTTTAAATACTCCATTTTCAAAGAGTAGGAGCTGTCTAATTAGGGAGATTCATTCGGAGATCCGTGTTGTCGTCGACTAATCTAGTAAAAACTAGATCTTAAAATTGAATTTTTCCTCACCTAAATTAGATGAATCAAATTGCTTTGTGTTAGTTTATGTAGTTTTGAGTCAATTTTAATTTCTTTTGAGTTCTAAAAAAATCAAAAATCAAAAATCAAAATTCAAAAAATTAATTCAATAAAAAGAATATTTTTCAATATTAAAATATATATATATATATATATATATATATATATATATATATATTCATGAGTAGTAAATTACAATGGGTGATTCTAATATATTATTCCATCGTCCTTTTCATATTTATGTATTGATTTTTTGGATGTGTGGCTACAAAATACTGAAAAATTATATGACTATATATTTTGATTTGGGTGGGATGAGTCACTAATCATTTTAAATAAAAGTAAAGAAGATGGGAACGAGAGTCCAACCCTTTTAATCAGTATTTGCCCACCAAAGTGTATTAATTGGGAAGAGATAAACAAACGTTATAATAGTATTATTTCTGAAAGTAATCATTAATTAAATGGTGATAATCAACTTTGTAAGGAAATAATTGACAATATTGATACATGTAATACTTGTGATTATTTGGATATTGATTTTTATCAAGATTTTTATATATTTTAATTGAGAAAAATGCTACTTCATCTTATATGTGGGGAAATTTAATTGAGAATTCTTCATCTGATTTTAGTGATACTTATAGTTATTATGACTTTCATCCCATTTTTGATGTAGAAAGGTATCCACACGTGATACCTATTCTTCTCTCCCTTTTCGTAAAGTCTAACATTTATGAGTGGAGTATGTATCCCCAATTACACGTGACTAGTAGTAAATATTTGGATCCTTAATGTGATTTGTTACCCCCATGTGATGTATCGACATATGATTCGTGTGATTTAGAATTCTTTATTATTGATGATGTCGGAGATCACCATTATGATCATGAATTTAAGTTTGAGATTTGTGTTATGAGGTCATACAATTGGGCTTATAATATTTTTATAATTAGTACTATAAAGCTTATTAATTGGAATGACCCTCAACTATTTGGAATATTAATTTATGGTGATGATGGTAATTGTCTTGGGTTTGTATATTATTAGTTTTGTACGTTATTTTTTTTTTATAGTTAACATGCATTTGTTAACTTTGAATGTTTGTAGCAAACTGAAGTTCACAGTTAATATCGTCATTTTACTTCTTTACTTTATTTTCTTTGTCCATATTTATATTTGAGCTCACAATGAGGACAATGTAAAATTTAGGTTTCGGGGTAAGGATGGTATTTTAAAAACAAAATAAATCATAAAAAAAATTCAAAAATATTTACAATATAATTAAATTTTGAAACTATTTCTTAATATAAAAATAATTCTTTGATCTCCCAACTTATGAAATTTTTACATAATATCAAAATAATATGATAAAAAATGGATATTGAGGGGAAATTTAATATGCTTAACAAACAAATATGGAGATTTTGACCCGACGAGATATTATGCCATTCATCATTTTTGACAAATTTAAATAAATTCCGTACTAGAATAACATAAACTTTTCTTCACTGATTAATTGGGCGATAAGCTCAAATTATTTATTTTGTTTGATTACTAAAAATAAAAGATAAAATATGAATCTTAAATACTAGAAGTCTTAGTGAGTTATCTTAAGACACAAATCAACTTAACGAAACTTGAAAAATGAAAATAGGCCATAATTTGAGAACTCAAAATTAACCCCGAACCTATCTTTTTACAATATTCCGTAGACCATTTATGCCAAAATGAAACAAATAAACCTTTTATTTATAACTTGAAAATCCTACCTAACTTCAACTGGGAGTTTAACAGCCAACAAAAATAAACCATATCCATTTTTATGAGAATATCATGGTAAAATTACGGTAGAAAAAAAGCAAATAAGAAAATAAAGTTTGCAAAAATGACGTGTGAAAAGAAAAGAATGGAAAAAGGAAAGAAAAAAATGATAAAATAAAATAAAAAGAGATATGAGTTTGAAAGGAAAAAAGAAAAAGAAAAAAGAGAAAGAAAAAGAAAAATAAAAAGAAAAATAGAGGTTGGAAAAAGTGCCTAAAAGTCAAACTATCGAAAAACCTCTATATTCTCAGAAAATTTTGAATTCCAAAAATAGTTCTTTCTAACCAAAATTCGAGCCTATAATACAGTCGAAATAGAGTCATAATCAATCAAAAATACGGTTAGTTAAAGTGTGGAGAGAAGATTAATAAGCTTTGTGGTGTGATTCAAAGTTTTTAAAAAGTAATCGATCTTTTGTTCATGATATCATATGAATTCATAAACTAAGTCGATATGTATATGTGAAATTGGCTAGTCTAAACTTAATCTTTTGTTCACATATGCAGAGAAAAAAATAACAGATTTCTGAGTGATTCTATTATGAGTACATTCTGTGGGATTTGATATCGAAACGAACTTTTCGATAAGAAACGTAACGATCAAATCTTTTAAAATGGACGGTTATATTGGCTATGCACACATACACACACGATAAGTTAAGATTGACAAGTGAAGTACAATATTTATGAATTTTCATTCAAACTTCGTTATATTACTTTTATATTGAGTCGAGTTTTTGAATTTTATGGGTATATCCACGAAAAACCCTCACGAGATAAAACTCGTCCACTATGGCAACCTAGGGGTTTAACAACTTGTTGCACATATTAAGATCAATCATGATTCCTTCGAAAGTGAGTTCGATTATAAATTTAATTTTGTTGGAGGGCTAGAATATTTTAGGTTTGAGGGTATTTAATGAGTGCATTATTTTTTATATTTTATATACAAATTTATATTTTGTTAGATTAATTTTATATTATTTAATAAGTTTTTTGGACCATCTTGTGAAAGAAAAGAAAAATGAAATAATGATTAAATTCAGATTCAAAACCATTGCTAATTTGTGAAAAAAGTTGCCTCGTGAAAATTTTGTAGGTAATGATGAAATTTGGCGCAAATTGAAAATTAACTGGAGAAAAACGTGAAAAAATGATTTTTACGGCCATCCAAAAAAGTTGTTTATACACTTGTGAAATAGAAACACAAGTCAAAAATTTTTATTTTTCAATTTGGACAAAAATTAGAAAGCATGTTCAATAAGAAAAAATAAGAATCCCGGGGAGGGGGGAAATTGAGTACCTTATTCTGCTCCAAAGATCAAATAAAGTGGAGTGTTCGGTTTCAACACTGTTATTTGGGGGACTGCAGAACACTTCTCGACTAATTAAAAAGAGTTTCCCCTAAACTAAATACCTCACCTCTTGGCCTATAAAAAAGGCCATTGGGCGCACCATTCCATGAAGACTTTTGAGGAGAAAATTTGGATAGAGTTTATTACTAATTGAGGGCCAAGAATTTTACTTTTGTGAAGAGAATTTTGTCAAGATTAATTGTATGGCAAAATTAAGTTGTAAGTTTGAATAATTAATGAAAATTCTTGTTCTTGCTTGCAATCTTATTATCCCATTCATTATGCTAGCATAAATTCTCTACTATGATTAGGTAAAATTTATCATGCTTGAATAGTATCATGTAGTTAGTTTAATTTCGTTCTCATTCCCAACATGTTTTAAATATGTTTAAAATTCGGTATTCACTTAAAATGACATGAGAGTGTGTTTTAAACCCTCGAAACTCATTGCTAATTCATATTTGAAGAATTAAAGTGCGTAATTTTTGATGGGTAATACTTGCATTAAATAGCTTAATATCTCATGCTTAAATACAATGTTAAGACTGTAAGGACACAAATTTCCAATTGAGTCCATATATAGTTTTGGCTTAATTCCGGATAAAAACATTTATTCATAGGATAGTATTTAATTGTAATACTCTCAAGCCTATGAAGTGTTTGTTGAAGACGTAGCGGCAAAGAGTATAAATCTTCATCAAATATGCCGGTTTGCGTGCCTCGTTTCTACGTCATCAACTATGGTTCCATGCTCCCAAGGTATGAATACAATATTATATATATAGGAGCTTGGAACAAGTTTATTGGGTGTTAGGTTTTATAAAAAATGCGTTTTGTTTTAAGAAAGAATTAATTAAAACTTTAAAATAAATGTTTATAAAGTTTTCTGGGCTTAAACAAGAATATTCAAAACTTTCTGGTTTGTCGTTCGATAGAGTCGTTCGAACGAGATTGTCGTTCGAACGAAAATGTCGTTCGAACGAACCTGCCAACGAGTTCCCATATTAGGCCACTGACATGTCGTTCGATATGTCGTTCGAACGAACCTTCTATTCGAACGAGATATCCAACGAGATTCTAACGAGTTCAATCTGGAACGTCGTTAGAAATCTCGTTCGAACGAGATGCCAGGCGGAAACAGTTTTTGGCAGTTTTTTGGCAGTTTTGCACCCACTTCCCCACTTGGTTTTTAACCAACTTTTTCAGACTTTAATATGTGCGGGAAGGACATTTTCCAATCTATTTTCATCTCTTAGAGAGAGTTTGAGAGCAAAAAATGTTTAGGAAAATGTTCATGTTTTGAGTGAGATTTTTAGAGAAAAATTGCCATCACTCTAGTGTTTTCACCCAAATGAGTTTATTCCAAGTTCTTATATACTTATCAATTGCTTGGAGTTTGGCACCGGTTTTCTCTACACCGAATTGAAGAGAAGTTTCGGGATTTGCTTCTACCTCCCACAAAGAAAGAAGAAGTGTTTTTAATGTTGTTTTACCCACTTGGAGAAAGGCTCCATGTACGGGTGACGGTGACCATATAAAGTGCTATCGGTGGATTCCGAGACCGCGGTGGTGTTCCAAGGTTATCCGCTAGGAAGAGGTGTCTACAAGAAGAAGCATCGGGGCTTGAGAGGGATCGAGTCGTGCGTTGTAAGTCTATCTGTCTTGTACTTGTAATTCCGTATCTAGTGGATTTGTGGCTAGGGCCGTCCGAGGTTGTTTCCCATCTTGGGTTTTTCCTCGTACATCGCGGCGTAGTGTGATTGATTTATTTTATCTTGCTTAAATAATTTAGAACGCATGCGTAGCATATTTGGGACTATATTAAATATTGGGTAAAGCTTATTTAATTCAAGTCATTGGCTAAAATTTGGTTTTCGCCTAACTTTGCTAATATCGATAAATATGACTTAGGCAAATTCTAGGACTTGGATTAATTAATTGGTTTAAGTGAATATATTAATTGATTAATTTTACTTCACTTGGTGTAATTTTAATTTTTTTTAAGAAATTGAAATTTTGTTGTTTTTATAGTTGATCCATCACCTTACGCTTCCGCATCTCGAGCTTATTTAAAAGGAAATTACAATATTTTATATCTTTTTCAAATTGGTATCAGAGCAAAAGCGATAAATTATTTCGTTAACGATCCTTATATAATTTTTGGCTAAAATGGAATTTTCCCCATTTTCTAAATTTCCTATATTCGATGGTTCAAACTACGTGTATTGGAAAGCGCACATAAAATCGGCACTAAAATCTATCGACGAGAGAGTTTGGATGTCGGTTGTTAACGGGTGGTCCCCACCAACTTATTTAGTTGAAAATGAACGTGTTATAAAACCCGCTGATAGATGGACTGAAAATGAGTTTAAACTTGCTAATTTTAATTCCCGAGGTTTGAATGCCTTGTTTAGCTCTGTCACACCGGATGAATTCCGACGTATTATGACATGTGAGACCGCTAAAGAAGCATGGGATATTTTACAATTAACTCATGAAGGAACTAGTGTCGTTAAAGCTTCAAAACTCCAAAACCTCACCACTCAATTTGAAACTATCAAAATGAATGAAAAAGAAACTTTTGATGAATTCTATGCCAGACTTTCTGATATTGTTAATTCATCTTTTAACTTGGGAGAGAAAATTCCTGACAACCGTGTTGTAAAGAAAATTTTAAGGTCCCTACCCGATAGATTTATTCCAAAAGTGACCGTTTTAAATTCTTTACCAACTTTAGCCTCTACGAAATTAGAAGAGATTGTAGGTGATTTACAAACCTATGAACTAGATATGTTTCCCTCTAAAACTGAAAAGAAAATCGAAAAGGGCGTTGCTTTAAAAGCTCGAAAAGAGGTCAAACAAGTAGTAGAGAGCGAGAGTGATAGTGACTCGGAAGACATGGCTTTGTTTGCTCGTAAATTTAGAAAATTTCTTAAAATTAACAAAGATAAACTTAAAAATGATTTTAAGAAATTTGATACGTCTAAACATGACAAAGGCGAGAAGATCCCTAAAGCCGAGAAGATCCCTAAACCTAGTAATAAAAATTTAGATAGGGACGAGTCTAATAAGTGTTTTGGTTGTGAAGGTTATGGCCATAGGGCTTATGAGTGCCCTACTAAACTAAGGAAAGAGGGTAAGCGACCCATTTCATATAATGCGACCCTTAGTGATAGTGATAAGGAAGAAAAGCCCGATTCCTCCACTAAGAAAATTTTTGTGACTTTTATGGCTAGTCATGTGAGTGATAGTGAGAACTCATCGATTGATGAAACGATAGCACATGCCACTTCCAAGGTCATTGTACATGATTCTCTTGTTTTTGATGATAGTGAGAGTGGAGAAGAAAGAGAAAGTGAAAATGAAGAAGAGGTTAATGTGAGTGAACTTCAAAATGCTTTTCAAGGGCTTTATAAAGAATCTATTAAATTGAAAAGAGCTAATTTGAAGTTAGAAGCTAGTTTAAGAGAGAGTGTCAAGGTCGTTGATGAAAATGCTTTAATAGAAGACCTTAGGACACGTGAGAGGACTCTTCAAAAGAAGCTTGAATATGTAGAAGGCGAAAGAGATAGCCTTAAGGGTTTAATGGAATCCTTGAAAAAGGAGCTTCTTGCTTTTGAAGAGCGAAATGTTTTATTAGAGTCTAATTTTTTTGAATTGCAAAATAAATTAAAAGACTCTAGTAATGTCAAATTTGATTTGGAGTGTCGTTCGAAAAAACTAGATAAAATGTTAGGAACGGTCCAAATTAAAAATGACACTTGTGGTTTAGGCTTCAATACTTGTAATGAATTTACTCATAATGCCCAAATTAATGTTTTAGGAGAATCTACTAGGAATGCATTTAAAGATCACTCCTTAGGTAAATCTTTTCCACATGTTTTTACTTGTACATATTGTGGTCGAAAAGGTCATCTTAGGAAATTTTGTTTTGATCTTAAACGAATTCCTAGAAAATCTCATAGTAAAGTAACCACGGTAGTTAACGCTCCAACACCCCAAGATAGTCATTCTTCAATAATTTGGGTTAGGAAATTCGACTTGGTTGCTTTGCAAAATAGGGTTTTTGATTCTCATTTACTTTCACATGCTTCCTCCCTTGCTAAATCTAAAGGATGAATGTGTTAGTGTTTGCATACTTTAGCGTTTGTACTTCATGCTATATTCACATGCTAAATGTATGCTTGTTTTAGTCATTTTCTAGTCATTGCCTTATTTCATATCACATGCTAGAAATTATGACTTGTTTATCTTTTTGTATTATATTTTGTGTTTGAATTAATTGAAAAATATAAAAAGATTTGTGTTTATCATTTGTGTTTTATTTATTTCATTTAAGCTTAATGAAAAATACAAATGATTTTTGTTTATTCTTTTGAGTATATATATTTATTTTTGATTAAAAATGTCAAAAACTCAAAAAGATTTTTTTTTGTGTATATTTTGGTTTGACACACTTTAAGTGGCATATACTTGTGTTTGAATCCCATCTTTTACGCTCCCATGTGGCTAGAACTTTTGGTTTAGATTGTTAATCCTTAAAATGTTCTTTACCATATTTTATGGAGTAGTTGGATTTTGTGTTGTTTAAATGAATTCTATTTCTATATGCCTCTATTCACACATGCACGAGATCTTTTGAAATCTTAATGTCACATGTTATATTTGAGCTTTTTGAGGTGTTCTCCTACCAATCTAGTCATCTACATATCTATGACCTAGGAGGACTAGTGCATGTCAAAATCCGTTGCATGTGAGATTTGTGTGAAAAATGAAAACATGATTCATAATAATGTGCACGGGGAAGGGCTCCGAAAGGACTAAGTGATCCTTTGCGATAGTAAGCCACCGTTTGAAATGGACCTAAAAGAAATACGTGGTCCAAAGGCCTAAAAACAGAAAATATGGCATTCAAAAGAAAACAATTGCCAAGGCCTACGTTTGTTTGATATATTCATTCAAAAGCAAAATAATATATATGCTTATTGAGGGAGAATTGGATGGTATATCAACGGTTTGCACAATGTCCATTTATCCTAGTTGTCTTTAATGTCATGACTCTATTTGGTTTGTAGAATCATCATCATGCTAGGCTTGTATGCATTGTGTATGTTTGTTCATTGAGTTCAATCTTCATATTGTCACATGAGGTTATATTTAAATGTGATGAAGTTTTCAATCAATTGAGAACTCCGTGAACATGTTTTTAAGTGATTGGGTCTAAATTTAATCGTTACTAGTTCACACCCCAACACTTCCGATTCCATATGACACATTTTTTGCCATACGATTGTGCAAACTTATTGTATTTTTGTGTCATGTGCGTGTGCATTTTTGATATATTTATAGTACATATATATATGATATTTTGTTTTGCCTTTGCCTTGCTTTTGTTGCCCATATGCCTTCATGTCTTCTCACTTTAAGCTTTAACATGCTTTTATGTTTATTAGTTCTTTATCCTTTGCCTATTCCTGAACAAAAAGGAGGAGAATGATGACAGGGGGAGAAATGGTATCTAATCCTATTATAATCGTATCTTAGTTTGGGGGAGATTTATCTTAGGGGGAGACGTCTTTCTAAGTAGGTCATGTTTGTTAAAGGGGAAGAATTAATTTAGGGGGAGTAATTAATTAATTGCATTTAATACTTTGATATTCCCTATGCATTTGATGAGTTTGCTTAAGTGTGCAGGAATTATTCTAAAGCGGCATCTTTCAATGGCAAAGCGTTTGATCCTTGGGTTGAGTCAAGTTTTGGGTGGGTTATGTTTTAAGTCTAGTAGAGCTTGACGGCCCTTTAGGATTTTTGTTTGGTTTTTGTCCCGGAATAGCCAAAGGGGGAGATTTGTAAGGACACAAATTTCCAATTGAGTCCATATATAGTTTTGGCTTAATTCCGGACAAAAACATTTATTCATAGGATAGTATTTAATTGTAATACTCTCAAGCCTATGAAGTGTTTGTTGAAGACATAGCGGCAAAGAGTATAAAGATTCATCAAATATGCCGGTTTACGTGCCTCGTTTCTACGTCATCAACTATGGTTCCATGCTCCCAAGGTATGAATACAATATTATATATATAGGAGCTTGGAACAAGTTTATTGGGTGTTAGGTTTTATAAAAACTGCGTTTTGTTTTAAGAAAGAATTAATTAAAACTTTAAAATAAATGTTTATAAAGTTTTCTGGGCTTAAACAAGAATATTCAAAACTTTCTGGTTTGTCGTTCGATAGAGTCGTTCGAATGAGATTGTCGTTCGAACGAAAATGTCGTTTGAACGAACCTGCCAATGAGTACCCATATTAGGCCACTGACATGTCATTCGATATGTCGTTCGAATGAACCTTCTGTTCGAACGAGATATCCAACGAGATTCAAACGAGTTCAATCTGGAACGTCGTTAGAAATCTCGTTCGAACGAGATTTCGTTCGAACGAAATGTCGTTCGAACGAGATGCCAGGCGGGAACAGTTTTTGGCAGTTTTTTGGCAGTTTTGCACCCACTTCCCCACTTGGTTTTTAACCAACTTTTTCAGACTTTAATATGTGCGGGAAGGACATTTTCCAATCTATTTTCATCTCTTAGAGAGAGTTTGAGAGCAAAAAATGTTTAGGAAAATGTTCATGTTTTGAGTGAGATTTTTAGAGAAAAATTTCCATCACTCTAGTGTTTTCACCCAAATGAGTTTATTCCAAGTTCTTATATACTTATCAATTGCTTGGAGTTTGGCACCAGTTTTCTCTACACCGAATTGAAGAGAAGTTTCGGGCTTTGCTTCTACCTCCCACAAAGAAAGAAGAAGTGTTTTTAATGTTGTTTTACCCACTTGGAGAAAGGCTCCATGTACGGGTGACGGTGACCATATAAAGTTCTATCGGTGGATTTCGAGACCGCGGTGGTGTTCCAAGGTTATCCGCTAGGAAGAGGTGTCTACAAGAAGAAGCATCGGGGCTTGAGAGGGATTGAGTCGTGCGTTGTAAGTCTATCTGTCTTGTACTTGTAATTCCGTATCTAGTGGATTTGTGGCTAGGGCCGTCCGAGGTTGTTTCCCGTCTTGGGTTTTTCCTCGTACATCGCGGCGTAGTGTGATTGATTTATTTTATCTTGCTTAAATAATTTAGAACGCATGCGTAGCATATTTGGGACTATATTAAATATTGGGTAAAGCTTATTTAATTCAAGTCATTGGCTAAAATTTGGTTTCGCCTAACATTGCTAATATCGATAAATATGACTTAGGCAAATTCTAGGACTTGGATTAATTAATTGGTTTAAGTGAATATATTAATTGGTTAATTTTACTTCACTTGGTGTAATTTTAATTTGTTTTAAGGAATTAAAATTTTGTTGTTTTTATAGTTGATCCATCACCTTACGCTTCCGCATCTCGAGTTTATTTAAAAGGAAATTACAATATTTTGCATCTTTTTCAAAGACTTAAAATCGACAATTAATATTTTAATTTTTGGTTTGAGTATATTTTGATGGGTTATGCATGCACTCGACTATTTTGATAGTCCATGCTTAAAAATTATATTTAAAACTTAAAATTGATATTTTTAAGGGAACATAGATTTAACCCTCTAAATTAGAGATGTTAATTTTGTGTGAACTTGAATGTTTTATTTTTTTTGAATTGAACGCGATGAGAGTCGATTTAATTTGACTTATAAAATCGAGAATGATGAAATTAAATTAATGCATAATATTAGTTAAAATTGATAATTAGATCCAAAATACTAGTTTTCCATAATTAGTTACATAATCTTAATTGCTTCCATTAATTGCTTATATTTAAGTTTTAGGTTATAATTCTCATCTTTACACAGTATCGTCTAGTTGGAAAGTCTTAAATTTAGAAAATTGATCAAATCTCTATGGGTTCTACCTATACTTTCACAGGCTATATTATACTAGCTCGTGCACTTGCTGTAAATTTTAAATTTCACCACAAGTTTTTGACTCCATTGACACGGATTTATTCATTTTTTTTAAATAATAACTTTTGGACTAGCTTTTATTTCATTTTTATTTGGAAAAATTTCATAAAAATGAAAAAATTAAAAAAAATCGATTTTGTTTTTAGTAGCTAATATTTTCACATTTTGTTTCTTAGTTAGTTTAAATCAAATTTATAAAAAATTTCAAGAAAATTCAAGGATTTGTTTTTGTTTTTTGTGTTTTATTATTTGTTTTCCTATTTTTAGTGTTTAATACACCAATAGTGCTCGTGTCATTTTATTTGTAGTTTTATATTTTTTTTGTGTCGCACTTTACGCCGGGTATAGTTTTTTGTGCTACATGTTTCCGTAACACATTCAATAGAAAACAAATACAAAAATAATAAAAGCAAGAAAAAAGAAGCAAAAAAAGAGACGAAGACTTAAAAGGCAAGCAACGGTCTGCGAACTTAAAGCACACTTGTGTAATCTTGCCACGAGCATAAAGAATACTCGGGGACAACTGAAACGTAGGTGACAATTTTACCAATCGATGTCAAATTAAATTTCGCACAAACGTAAAAAAATGACCGTAAAAAGTCCATAACGGAGGTATATTTTAAATACTACTTACGCGGTTTTATTTTTCACATTTAAATTAGCATGTTGCATCAATTTAACTTAAGGTAAAAAATCCAATTGTAAGATAAGGTGGGGATTTCATCACCCTTCCTTGGTCCAAAAATCAATAAATTAATCAAGCATTTGCATAACCCGAGCCATCGGTTTTAATTTAAAAGTAATTAGACATTGACCCCAGGGTATCACAAAGCTCGTGAAAAAACTCTTAACATGACTAGAATTAAAAGATACTCCAATGCGAACTTGTTAAATCGATTATGTTTTTATCATATCTAGGATTGATGATTTTTAATGTGTCTTCATACTGACAACCTATCAGGAGGTAAATCGGGACTCGAGGAGATAACCATAGTGTGACACCCCGCCCAATTAAACATGAGGTGATCAACCCTTTATTACATTAAAATAGAATGTTCGGTTGGTTCATTCTTAGCATCATTGTCGAATTTTTTTAATTCAATTAATTACCTAACATTTAATTAAGCTAGTGTAAAAAACATTTACCGATAACACACCCATTCGGTTCCTTTATTAAATAACCAATTGCATTATGTAAATGAAATACATAAACAATTTAAATACTATCCACTGAACTAAATAACAAAATAAAAAATAAAGGAATGAACGTCCCAGTTAAAATGTCTGCAATCACCGACATAAGATACCAAGTTTAACTGAACTGAAATACTGATTGAGAAATACTAAAATCTCTCAAAGTTAACATAGCCTGAGAATGGGTGACATATGCCCTGAATAGAAAGTCTAAATAAACTGAAAGAAATGATAGAGGCATCTAGTATCAAGCACTTACAACTTCCACAATCGATGCAGTTCGTCAAATATCCCAAGTATTTAAATCGGGTGTCCCTATGGGTGGGCACCGGTCAATATACATATATATAGATAAGAGAGAATAGGTGCAAGAAACGGGTCAGAACCCGAGTAAAAATAGTTTTAAAAATAGCAAGTGCATAAGTTGTAATTTAGCATATATTATAGACATATTATAAGTTTGTACTCTCTCTTGAGATTCTCACCTCTCATCTAAAGTGCACGCCTAATGCATCTTTTAACCTATACTGGCTAGGCTATCCAGCCTAACTAGTTCGAACATATGATATTACTACGTTCACCCGTAGTATACCCGTATTTACCCATACAATACGTTATCAAAATAGTTTGTAGCGAAAAGTCCAGTACATTCATCATTTCTATAGTTAATCTTTTACTTACTAAGATTATCTTACTTATCACAACATTCACATCTACTAATTACACACAATAGAATTATTTACCATTATATATATTTATTCAACTATACATATATATACTAATCCTGCACCCCTAGGTTAAGACCTCTTGGCGCAACGCATACTCTGCTATCGTATCCTGGTACGTCTCGCACTGAATAGGGATAATGGGTTCAGATAATCTCCCATGAACCATCAAAATAAAAATCATATATATTGGAGGCGAACGTAGTCCCCGGCCCGATGGGTCATGCATATACCTACATTCCCATTTGACCGTCGAAACTATCATATCTCGGATAACAAGTTTCCATGGTTTTATGTTCTAAGGTACGAGTCTAAAATTTTCCCGAAGGCTTATCAGGATAAGACTGCCCACGCGCATAACCTCCACCAATAGCAAGCAGCGTAGGTATGTCATACACATAAATAAATCCAACCATAGGTATACTCGCAACCTATTATAATCTTTAGGTATTCACACAACCCATAACCTATCTTAGGTATTCACACAAACAAAGTATCATATTCCATACGTAGTATTAATTTTCACTTAATACCCTCGACGTATTGTTAATTAAGATTATGTTCTCTCTCGTAACTTTCTAAGGGTAATACACCCTACGTGTGCCCAAGTCCTAAGCCAAACTTGCCCTACTATTTCATTATTTCAAATCTCAATGTACTTCAATAGAATTATCAAATTTCAAGTATCGAAGAATGTTCAAGAGCTCTACAATTAAAATAGAAAAATGCAGCAAACCGGACCGATCCGGTGGAAATGAAAAACGAATCCATCCGGGGCTCTATACCGGACTTGTTCGACGACCTGTAAACCAATTTTGTACAGATTTGTTCTTATCACCATTTTTAACACCTACAACCTTTACTGTTCATTCCCAATCAACAATCAATCATTCCAAATCAACTTCCTAACATACTTACATGTTTTTTAACAACCTATTATCATCAACTCATGTAAATTCATCACATAATCATAGATTCCCAAATCAATTTAACAAGAACCCTAGTTCTCTAATTAATATGCATAACTTTAAATTAAACCCAGATTAAAATTCATTTTTAATCATGCATCAATCTCATAATTTAAAGTCTCGACATATGAATTCTCCAACTACATGCAATTCCTACTCAAGGACTTGATTTAATATTCAATTTCAACACCAATTCAACATAATCATGGGAAATAATCAAATTTACTATAGCATGGGTAATATATGGACAAAACTTAGCAAGATAAACACTTGCCTTTTTGTGAGAGTCCGAATTTCTGAACGAATTTGCTATTGGAACGATCCCCTCTTCACGATCTACGCTTTGGTGGAACTTTTGGTGTGAAAGCTTGAGTCTTTCTCCAAGAACATGTATGGAGTTCTTCTTCTCCCTCTTTGATTTTCTCTCTTTCTCACTTAGGTTTGGAAACTGACAGACATCCTATCACCCATGTAAACTTCCTTTTTAATTACCTATTTTAGTCCGTATTATTTACCCAAAATATCAAAAGATAAAAATACCCCTCCTGGGTGTCGGTTTGGCCTTAAATACTCCGGGACCCAAATTAAACTAACAAGTAGACTTTTCTGACTATCTCGATCCTTTCGAACTCAATAGCACACTCGAAATGACCATACGAGTTACTTTAAAACAAATTATCTTTTTAACATATTCAAGTAGTCCCGGAACGACTCACACGAGTGTCCTGACTTAATTTACCAAACCGTCGTATTTCTCACTCACGATAATTTATATAATATCATACTCCCATATTACTTATTCACACAATAATATTTTATAATTCTCAACAATAAGTATTAACCCTTAGCACGCTAGTTAATATTTATTTTCATACGGATTAACTATCAATTAATTTCTCACATTTAATTTAATTAATCCTACAATAATAATTAATCCCATAATTATTTAAAATCAACAAAAATACGGGGCGTTACATACTCCCCCTAATAACGGAATTTCGTCCCAAAATTCAGAAAATAAGGCATACCTGGTACGAATAAATCTGGATAATTCTCGCGCATCTCATCTTCGCGCTCCCAGGTAGACTCCTCGACATTATGGTGCTGCCATTGAATACGTACTAACGTCACTACCTTTGACCTCAATTTCCTCTCGCTATGGTCTAGGATAGCAACTGGCCCCTCGTCGTAGTAACTATCAGACTGTATGTCGATCTCCTCTAAATAAATATGAGTGTGGGCCATGTCATCCTGAAGATATCTCCTCAGCAAAGAAATATGGAACACGTCATAAATCCTATGTAAGTGCTCTGGTAACCCAAGTTTGTAAGCTACGGGCCCAATCCACTCAATGATAGGGAATGTCCCTACCTACCTCGACGCCAACTTCCCCTTTTTCCCAAATCACATTATCCCATTTATAGGAGATACTTGTAATATACCTGATCCCCCAAAATAAACTCTCTAAAGAACCGCTTGGTATCGACGTAGCTTTTCTGCCTGTCCTGAGCTACCCGTATACGACTCCGAATCATCTCTATTTTGGTCGTAGTTTTTTGAATCACCTCTGGTCCTAGTAGCTTATTGTCCCCCACATCTAGCCAACAAGAAGGCGAACGATAAGGTCTACTATATAATGCCTCAAATGGTGGCATGCCAATTGTAAACTGGTAGGAGTTATTGTCTGCGAACTCCACCAATGAAAGATACTGCTCCCAACCCCCACTAAAATCACGGATACATATCCATAACATATCCTCTAACATCTGATTTGTCCGCTCTATCTGCCCATCTATCTGCGGGTGATAGGTCGAACTCAAACGTAACTCCGTACCCATGGCCTCCTGGAAGCTCTCCCAAAATTTGAACACAAAAATCTTATCCCAGTCGAACACAATATCAAGGTACACCCCATGGAGTCTCACTATCTCGATAATAAATATTTGAGCATACTGCCCCATAGTATAGTCGGTCCGGACTGGCAGAAAGTGGGGTATCTTGGTTAGTCGATCCATAAATATGGAATCGTGACCTCTTTATGATGTGGGCAACCCCGTGATGAAATCCATGGCAATGCTCTCCCATTTCCATATAGGGATCTCTAACGGCTGTAGGAGCCCTCTCGATCTCTGATGGTCCACTTCCACCAGCTAAAAAATGGCACATTTCGAAACAAACTCATTGATGTCCTTCTTCATTCCACTCCAGCACTATTGTCGCCTCATGTCCTGTTACATCTTATCCCCGTCGGGATGTACCACAAATCAAGATCCATGCGACTTCGTCATCATCGCGTGTCGTAGGTCCTCTTCCCCTGAAACAACCAGACGCCCATTAAAGCGCAAACCCCTATCTAAACCCACAGAATAAGACTCAGCTCCCTCGACTAGAAGTTTTACAATTCGATCTTGACAGAACATATCGGCTGTCTAGGCCTGTACCACTCTCGTCACAATCTGGGGTGTAAGATTAATGTCTGACATAAATGATCGGGCAACTGCATCCTGGTGTCCCAGTTCCTTTCATTTCGTATTCTACACTTCGGCTACCTCACCTACCGGCCTCTGGCTCAACGCATCAGCACCACATTAGCCTTCCTAGGGTAGTATTGGATCTCAAACTGATAGTCCTTCACAAATTCAAGCCACGTGCGCTGATGCATATTCAACTCTCTTTGAGTGAACAAGTACTGCAGTGACTTATGATCTATGAATAGACAAGATTTCTCTCCCAAGAAATAATGTCTCTGAATCCGTAGTGCAAACAAGACTGCTACCAACTCCAAGTCGTGTGTGGGTTAATTCCTCTCGCGGGGCTTAAGCTTTCGGGAGGCATAAGCTATAGCCTGATCCTCCTACTATAATACTCCACTTAGTCCCTGCAGGGACACATCAGTAAAGACAAGGTACTCTACTCCTGGCCTGGGGAGTGCTAGTATGGGTGCTGAAGTCAACTTGTCCTTCAGCTTATCACACACCAAATAACACGCATCATCCCAAGTGAATGGTACTCCCTTATGAGTCAGATGAGTCACCGGACCCGCAATATTCGAAACCCCTCGAATAAACTGTCTATACTACCCAGCTAACCCTAAAAAACTCCTCACCTCCATTGGTGTCGTGGGCTGTCCCCACTCCCTCACCACTGACACCTTATTAGGGTCCACCGATATTCCCCTATCTGATACGATTTGCCCCAAGAACTGTACCTCTCACAACCAAAATCCACATTTCTCAAATTTGGCGTACAACTCATTCTCCTATAAAGTCTATAAAATCCTACATAAGTGCTCAGCATGCTCCTCCGCAGTCTGTGAATAAATCAGAATGTCATCTATGAAGACAATGACAAACTGATCTAAGAACTGTCTGAACACCTTGTTCATTAAGTCCATAAATACTGCAGGTGCATTGGTTATCCCAAATGGCATAACCCAAAACTCATAGGATCCATACCTCGTCAGAAATGCAGTCTTAGACACATCCTGCTTCCTAATCTTCAACTGGTGGTATCATGATCTCAAGTCTATCTTCGATAAGTAAGACGCTCCCCTCAGCTGGTCAAATAAGTCATCGATTATGGGCAATTGATACTTATTTCGTATCGTGACCTTATTCAACTCCTGATAATCTACGAACAGTCGTAAGGATCCATCCCTCTTCTTCACAAATAGAATTAGGGCACCTCAAGGTGAAGTACTTCGGTGGATGAACCCCTGTCCCAATAATTGCTCTATCTGATCCCTTAGCTCCCTCATCCCCACAGGATCCATACGGTAAGGTGCGTGAGCTATTAGCCGAGTTCCCGACACTAAGTCAATCATAAATTCTATCTATTTACTCGGAGGTAGCCCTGGTATATCCTGAAACACATCGGCGTACTCACGAACAATCAAAATTGAATCTAGGGGAATGATAACTCTCGTAGAGGTCTCCTCCTCTATATAAAATAAGTGAGTGGACGATCCTCCCTCGGGGTGACACATATCACTATGAATATCTCCTGGCCCGGGATAACAAACACTATACTCCTACTGAAGCAGAAATTATGGCCATATAAGTGACTAGCCAATCCATGCCAATAATGGCATCGTATTCGAATAGGTCTACCACGAGCACATTGGCGGGAAAAATCAGACTCCCAATCTTTATACCTACACCTCGGCATATAAAGAAAATCAATGACCCACTACCCAATGGAGAGTCTATGCAAGTCACTGTGCTCTCAGCCATGTCTAACAACCCTGTGGCCCATGCAAAACTAGTGGCTATGAAGGAGTGTGATGCCATCGTGTTAAATAAAATGTGGCCCATAGTCCCATGGATAGGAAACGTACCCGAATTATGGGCGGTGCCTGTGA
This sequence comes from Sambucus nigra, assembly GCA_949130495.1. Taxonomy (NCBI): domain Eukaryota; kingdom Viridiplantae; phylum Streptophyta; class Magnoliopsida; order Dipsacales; family Adoxaceae; genus Sambucus; species Sambucus nigra. Next base: position 88,932,300 of record OX422211.1, read on the forward strand.
GGCTTCTGCCTGATGGACGTTGTAAACACACCCATACTATAGTTGTCCCTGCTGAATTGGGGCTACTAGAATGGCAAGCAATGTTGGGACTGGTGCTACTGCTGGGAGAACGACGGGAAAGATAGGTCCCTGGGGCTCCTGGAGAGCGCCCTGCTACTGGGGAAACTTGACCTTATCGGGGCAATCCTTCTTCTGTGGCCAGTCTTGCCATAAGAAAAACATATGCCTGTAAAGTTTCCCGCCCTCTGCTCCTGTTGGCCTCGACATTGCTGGTCGTTGCCACCTCTCCCTTAGCCCTGCTGCTTCTGGCCCTGATGGCCATGCCTGAAATCTCCTTGCCCATGCCTAAATCCACCTGATCTGAACCTCTTTGTAGAATCCTCCTGCTGGGAACCTTCCCTCTACTGACTCTGCTCTGCTGGTGCCCATTGGCACTACCTCCCCCGGTCCTGCACTACTGGTTAGACTCTCCTCCTTTCTTGCCTCCCCTAGCATGGAAGCAGTGGTGCTGACAGTGTAGTAAGACTGCATTTAGTACATCTATATAGGACTGTAGGAAAAAGTTACCCAGTACGTGCTGTTGTATCCTCCACATCAAGCCATCCATAAACATTTGGATTCGCTTCTCCTCAGTAGGCACCTCCTCCGATACTATATTCGCCAGTCGTGTGAACTCCTCCTCATAATTCGCAACGGTCCTCCCCTCATGGGTGAGGTCCAGTGTAAAAAACTTTAATTCAATTAATTACCTAACATTTAATTAAGCTAGTGTAAAAAATATTTACCCATAACACACCCATTCAGTTCCTTTATTAAATAACCAATTAAATTATGTAAATGAAATACACAAACAATTTAAATACCATCCACTCAAGTAAATAACAAAATAAAAAATACCGGAATGAACGTCCCCGTTAAAATGTCTACAATCACCGACATAAGATACCAAGTTTAACTGAACTAAAATACTGACTGAGAAATACTAAATCTCTCGAAATAAACATAGTCTGAGAATGGGCGACATATGCCCTGAATAGAAAGTCTAAATAAACTGAAAGAAATGATAGTGGTGTCTAATATCATGGACCTACAGCTTCCACAATCGCTGCAGCTCGTCAAATATCCCAAGTATCTAAATCGGGTGTCCCTGTGGCTGGGCATCTGTTAATATGCATATATCTAGACAAGAGAGAAGAAGTGCAAGAAACGGGTCAGAACTCGAGCTGTAATTCAGCACATATTATAGACATGTTAAAAGTTCGTACTCTCTCTTGAAATTCTCAACTCTCATCTAAAGTGCACGCCTAGCGCATCTTCTAACCCATACTGGCTATGCTACCCCGCCTAACTAGTTCGAACATATAATATTACTACCTACGTTAACCCATAGTATACCCGTATCGCCCATATAATATGTTATCAAAATAGCTTGTACCGAAAAGTCAAGTACGTTCATCATTCGTATAGTTAATCTTTTACTTACTAAGATAATCTTACTTATCACAACATTCACATCTACTAATTACGCATGGTGGAATTATTCACCAGTATATATATTTAATCAACTCTACATATATATACTAATCCTGTACCCCTAGGTTAGAACCTGTTGGCGCAATGCGTACTCTGCTATCGTATCCCGATAAATCTTGCACTGAATAGGGATAATGGGTTTGGATAATCTCCCACCAACCATCAAAATACAAATCACATATATTGGACGCGAACAAAGTCCCCAGCCTGATGGGTCACGCACATACCTACGTTCCCATGAGACCGTCAAAACTATCATATCTCAGATAGCACATTTCCAAGGTTCAATATTCTAAGGTACGAGTCTAAAATCCCCCCCAAAGGCTCATCAGGATAAGATTTCCCACACGCATAACCTACACCCGATAGCAAGCAGCGTAGGTATGTCATACACATAAATAAATCAAACCATAGGTATACGCGCAACCTATTATAATCTTTAGGTATTCACACAACCCATAACATATCTTGGGTATTCACATAAACTAAGTATTATATCCCATACATAGTATTAATTTTCACTTAATACTCTCGACGTATTAATAATTACAATTATGTTCTCTCTTGTAACTTTCTAAGGGTAATATACCCCACGTGTGCCCAAGTCCTAAATTAAACTTGCCCTACTATTTCATTGCTTCAAATCTCTGTGTACTTCAATAGAATTATCAAATTTCAAGTACCGAAGAATGTTCAAGAGATCTACAATTAAAACAGAAAAATGCATTAGACCGGAACGGTTCGGTGGAAATAAAAAAACGAACCGATCCGGGGCCCTATACCGGACCAGTCTGACGACCGGTAAACCAGTTTTCTATAAGTACGTTCTTCTCACCATTTATAACACCTACAACCTTTACTGTTCATTCCCAATCACCAATAAATAATTCCAAATCAACTTCCCATCATACTTACATGTTTTCTAACAACCTATTGTCATCAACTTATGCGAATTCATCACAAAATCATAAATTCCCAAATCAATTTAACAAGAACCCTAGTTCTCTAATTAATATGCATAATTTAAATTAAACCCAGATTAAAATTCATTTTTACTCATGCATCAATCTCAGAATTTAAAGTCTCTACATATGAATTCTCCAACTACATGCGATTCCTACACAAGGACTTGATTTAATATTCAATTTCAACACCAATTCAATATAATCATGGAAAATCATCAAATCTACTATAACATGGGTAATATATGCACAAAACTTAGCAAGATAAACACTTGCCTTTTAGTGAGAGTCTAAATTTGTGAACGAATTTGCTATTGGAACGATCCCCTCTTCACGATCTACGCATTGGTGGAACTTTTGGTGGGAAAGCTTGAGTCTTTCTCCAAGAACACCTTTGAAGTTCTTCTTCTCCCTCTTTGGTTTTCTCTCTTTCTCACTTAGGTTTGGAAATTGATAGACATCCTATCACCCATGTAAACTTCCTTTTTAATTACCTATTTTTGTCCGTATTATTCACCCAAAATATCAAAAGACAAAAATACCCCTCCGGGATGTCGGTTTTGCCTTAAATACTCCGAGACCCAAAGTAAACCCCCGAGTAGAATTTTCTGACTATCTTGACCCTTTTGGACTCAATAGAGCACTCGAAATGAGCATACAGGTTACTTACAAATAAATTATCTTTTTAACCCATTAAAGTAGTCCCGACACTACTCACACGCGCGTCCCGACTTAATTTACCAAACCGTCGTATTTCTCACTCACGACAATTTATATAATATCATACTCCCGTATTACTTATTCATGCAGTAATATTTAATAATTCTCAACAATAAGTATTAACCCTTAGCACGCTAGTTAATATTTATTTTTTGGATTAATTATCAATTAATTTCTCACATTTAATTTAATTAGTCCCACAATTATAATTAGTCCCATAATTATTTAAAACCAACAAAAATACGGGGTGTTACACATAGTTAGTCATCTTTAAATTCTCCCTTGTTAATGAGTAAGATTTGTCTAATTCAGGAGATTTATTTGGATACCCATGTTGTCATCGATTAATCTAGAAAAAAAAGATTTTAAAATTTAATTTCCTCTCACCTAAATTAGATAAATCAAATTGCTCTGTGTTATTTTACGTAGTTATGAGTCAATTTTCATTGCTTGTGCGTTCTTAAAATATATATATATATATATATATATATATATATATATATATATATATATATATATATTCATGAGTAGTTTACTACAATGGGTAATCCTTGTAAGGACATAATTTCCATAGTCTTGATTTTATATTTAGTATGTCGTATACCGCTACAACCGTCGAGAGAAGTTCACAATTATTTGTTCATGACGAAGGATCCGAATCTGCAAAATTTTAGTCTTCATTTTTAGGGCACAAAACTTTGTTTTTGATTCACACAAAAGATCCCATATACGTTTGTGAATCGTTTAGAACCCAAAACACTTTTTGTCAAAGTTTCTCTTATAGAGACAAATTTCTCTACTGCTGGATTGATAGTTCTTGGGTTGGGGGGGGGATATTTGCTAACGACTACGGTCATTGAGGATACTCAAGGATATTAACTACTGAAGGAGAAACTGCGGTTCTTGAGGTTGTAGAGGGAATCTTTGCTGGTCATAGTCTACGGTCTATGTGGATTTTTACGGGAGATTCATTGCAGATTTCATTATGTAATTGTAAGTTGCAATTTACGTTAAATAATGAAATAAGAGGTTTTACCCGACATGGGTTTTTTCTCGAATCTTATTTGTCGCTTGATTTGTGATTGCATGTTTGATTTATCTACATAGATGCATGATTAGGGTTTAATTAAGTTTCATTGAAGATTGACTCTAGTTAAATAAGTTTAAAATTGGCAATTTTCAAATTGAATAATTAATTGATATCACGCATTCTCAAATTGGTATCCGAGCCGGTTGCTCTAATTTATCGAGTGATTCTTTTTCCACAATTTTTTTGTGATATTGATTTATTTTTAAAAATCTGAATTTGAAAATTATCGCAATTTTTTCGATGGATAACGTATATAATTGGATGCCCATCTTTGATGGCACAATTATTCCTATTGGAAAGCCCGCATGAGATCTTGTTTAATGGCTATCGATGAATGCATTTGGCTTATTTATGAAAGAGGGTGGACTCCTCCCACTCTCACCGTTGAAAATGTCACAAATCTCAAACCTGTGTCTGATTGGACTGGGGATGATTATAAATGGAGTACATATTAATCCCGTGGCCATAGCGCTATTTCTGGAGCCATCACCCTTGACGAGTTTCATCGTATTATAACGTACACCATGTCTAAAGAGGCATGGAATATTCTATAATTGACACATGAGAGTACTAACGCGGTTAAGGCGTAGGAATTATAAAATTTGACCACCCAGTTTGAGACTATCACTATGTCAGAGTCCGAGTGTTTTTGACGAGTTTTATACTTAGGTTGTCTGACATAGTCAATACGAGTTTTAATTTGGGTGAGAAAATTAAGGAGACGAGAGTTGTTAAAAATATTTTGAGGTCACCCCCATCCCTTTTTCTTCTGAAGGTCACTACTTTAAATTCTTTACGAATATTACATACACTTAGGTTAGAAGAACTCGTAGGAGACCTTCAAACTTATGAGATCGACATGTTTCTCAAAACCGTTAAGCCTAAGGTTATAGTGATTTCACTTAGGGCACAATCTAGGAAAGGTGAGAAGTGTCTAAGATGAAGAAGAATAAAGAGAGTTTGTGAGTTCGAGTCTGAGAGAGAGTTTGATTTTGATGATGTGGCCATGTTTGCTAAAATTTTAAAAAAGTTTCTCAAATTTTCCAAAGAAAATCCTTCCAATAAAATGATGTTTGAGAAAAATAAAGATAAAGAGGAGGATAAAAAGAGTGGTGAGAAAGAGGAAGAGGCGAGATGTTTTGAGTGCGAGGGCAAAGGGCACAAAGCGTTTGAATGTCCCACAATGCTAAAGAGAAAAGGCAAGAAAATTTCTATGCTAGCCACTCTTAGCGATATAGTGACAATGAGGTGATTGATTACAGGGATGGATCATCACATGGTGTGTGTGTTGTCTTTATGGATAGTCACATGATCACATCTAGTTTGTCCCGTGACGATGAGGACACTTGTATACGTGAGAGACCCGATGATGATTTGAGTGTTTCTAGTGATTGTGAGAGTAATTGAAAGTGAGGGTGAAAGTGATCTCCAAAAAGCATTTAGATATTTATATGCCGAGACTTTAAAGACAAAGAAGTTGAATAAAAAGTTAGGTTTAAAGGTGTTAGATTTGGAAAGAGAGATATAAGTTTTGAGGGAATGTGAGGCGTCGGCGAGTCAAGTCGAGAAGGTGAAGGATTTTTGAAGTGAGAAGTTGATCGTCTTAGGCTGGAAAAAGAGTGAACTTGAATCTTGTGTTTCCCAACTCAAGAGAAATCTCGAACGTGCTCGAGAGGTCAAGGTTACTATAGAGGATACATCTTAAAAGGTTGGAAAGATGCTCATCAGTCCCTCTTTGGGTAATGTTGAGAGATTAGGAATAGGTTATGATGATGAGTCTACTTCCCATGTTGCACCCGAAACGATTCCCAATTTGGTGATAGATCCATATGTCTCTCAACCAAATTCATCTAGGCGTCCGTATCCACGTAGGAGAGCGCGTCCTAGTCTTTTTGAGAGAGGTGTTCCTAGACTCGTTTTTGTTTGTTCCCATTGCAAGAAAAGATGACACCTTAGGGAATTTTACTTTAAGTTGGGTTGTGTGTCTCATAGGTTTTTACCTCATTATGTTACTACACGTGTTCCCACATGCACACCCACACATGATACCTCACATTCTCCTGCACATCACATGAAAGACTTTGAGCACTTTAAAGAGCAAGTTGAGTATTTAATTAAAACTTCACATGATTTGATGGATGCTTTTCATAGGATTTCATCACCTTTGAAAAATACCTCCGTACCTCATGGTTGAGGTTTAGACTTGTTTACTAGCATATGATGATTTTCATAATGATATTTTATGCCTATTGCTAGTGTGTGCCACTTTTGTATTATTTTTTCCATTTTGATATATTTTTTGAAAAATACAAAAAGATGTTCTATTTTTTTGAAAAAAGATTTTATTTTGATAAATTTTTTGGAAAAAGACAAAAAGATTTTTGTATTTCTTTTTACACCGTTTATGGATGGACATTTAGGATGACCAAGTCACAACAACATTACATATCCATGTGACTATTTGATAATGTTTTGAGACGATACATCATTTCATACATGTGATTTATAATGTTTGGAGTCATTAAGATGAGTTTGAGATTACTTTCTACATGTTTGACTCATGATTTCCTTTAATGCACACTTGCAAGGATTTATTATTATTATTTTGCTTATCTATATCATATTGGTCGATGTGTTTTCACCTCAATCCTGTCTTTAAAACGAATCAATTGCGATAAAACTTGATAATGAAAGTAGTGCATGTAAGAACCGTTGCCCATGAGGAATTTGTTTAATATAAAAAAAGTGATGAGTGAATACGAAAAAGGGCTACGAAAGGGGAAAATAACCTTTGCGTGAAATCCACCATTTGAAAAGTGCCAAAAAAGTGTGTCATTGTAAAAAATAGCCAAGGCCAAAATAGGTTAGTTTGATATGATCATTAAAAAAAAGAATTGAATAGAAAAATATTATCATTTTTATACATGAGGGAGTTTGGTTGGAAATAAATCAATAGGTTTGCACGTCCTGACAAAGTCTTGAAAAAACATTACGTAGATTTAGATGTTATTGGTGTAGAAGTCATTTTAGACTTTGATTTATTGATTAGATCGAGTCGTTGTCATTTGAATTCAATAATTTTTACCCCTAAGGAGGATTTTGAGTTCATTCGTTAGGAGTATCCATATTCGTCGTGCACATATGTTATGAATGTTTGATTTGATTTTGCTATCGAATTTATTCACACCCTTTCATTCCGTTTCCACGATTTGGTTATCTTAGTGAAAATTCATGGTGTGTGTTGTTTTTGTAAATTATCTTTACTTGAAAATTTTGAGAAATAAAAAAGAGATTGTGAAAGCCTTTTGAGTATTTCCTTGCATGAGCATAATTGTTATATATTTGCTATGCTTGTCGTGACACACTGTATTTATTTTGTTTATTCTTTTCCTTGTCTATTTGGGACAAATAAAAATGGGGAGAACGAATTATGGATTATGGGAGAGTGAGAGTTTGAATGATGGGGGAGATTTTGAGATTTGACTTGATTTGATTTAATTCTTGTTTATCTCGTTTCAATATGTCATGGAGGTATTTATTTTGTTTATTGTGTGTAGGACTTTCATAATCATTTGGACAAAAGAGGTGCAAGGAAAGCAAAGAGATTTGATTTGAAGAGATTTAAAGTCGAAGATTTTTGAAGACTTGCATTTTCAGTATCTTTCCACTTTTGGGTTCATGGGAGGGTATTAGATTTGTATAGGTATTTGATTGATCATTCGGATTGTTTTTATTTTGTAGTGGCATAGTGTCACACCCCACAAAATCTGATAGACGGGGTGGCTAGCCACTGCCGCCGAACTATGCCGTGCGTGAACTAAATTAAATACCATTCTTAGCATGAGACATATATGAGACATAAATAAATCAGTCCACAAGATAATTAATTGAATCAATCCCAACTGATAAAACAATTGAACGATAAAGATCCATCACATGCTAAAACTCTGAATAAATCCAATCTCCAGTAATGATTAAATAAAATCTGAATAATAAACCGACTGAATAATCCAACTGAAATCCTCTATACAACTTTAGAACCGAATGGCCCAATAAAACTCAAATGAAGTTTCATAGTTATATACGATCGAAAAGAAATTCTATCTAAATAAAGCAATAACGAATAAAATCCAGTTGCACCTCCAAATGATAAACTTCGATAATCCTATGCAGCTTCTCCAAAACTTATCCTGAAAAAGTTATAGTCAATGCACGAGGTTAGAGCCTCGAGCATGAATATATAGTACTCCCCTCAAATAGGATCCTTAACTCCAGACAGTAGCATTATACGCAATAAATATCACAGTAGAACATTTTAAATTAAATGTGATAACTCTAAATCACTAACTACCCGCAAAAATTCCCATTTAAAAAGGCACACCAATATGATTTAAATTCCCATGTCCCACGATGTTAATTTAATTAAATTAACCAAATTTTACTATTGTTCTCACTTTTTATTATGACGGTCCTCCCGTCCCGACTGGTAATCCTCCAAAGTGTCACACTTTCCCTTGTCAATAGCCAGACGGATCCGTTTAAACTGTCGATTCCCCACAATATTATAAGGTTCCAACACACGACACGACATAAATTGCCCAAGCTGACCCGTTTAAACTATCGGTCCATGACACATTATGTCGCCACAAATTTTAATACCCGTTATTATCTTAGGCATTAATTCACAATTTTTCAATTTCACAATTTATAAATTACCTCACCCTTCTAATCGATGTGAGATACTCAAAATACCCCTTAGTCCCATACCTAAGAGTCCCTAAGTTATCAATACGTCCTACCCTATGTAAATGATGAATTTCTAATATAAACCTCGACCTAGTCTCATGCCTAGACTAGCGTAACGACGATAAAGTGACAAAAATCACCCCACCCCCGACATAATCAAGTCGCAATAATCTACCCTCATTAGTCCCATATCTCAAAGGCGTAAATCATTAAAAGGCCTACCCACTAGTTCCATACCTAGAAGACATCCTAAAATATAGGGACATCAAAAATACCCAACAACCCGTTGTTTCAATGGCAATTTAATAAAATCAACATGTCACATAAATAAGCAAAATTAATATATGTACCAAACTATGCATGATAGTCCAATTCAATTAAATCTTAATTTAATGATCACACCGTTATAAATACCCAATTAATCTCATATAAATATTTTAAAATTAAATACACCGATATTCATCATTAATACATCAAAATTCTAATTTCATTATCTTAACACAATATACGTGAGTTATACGCCCCCATATTCATTTATTTCAAGACTAGGGTCTTTATACATGCAACCTACATTAATAAAATCCAAATCCACTCAAAAATCCTACGTACCCAAGGGTTATGAATATTATTCGAATTAAAAGATTTCATAAAAACATCCCCAAGTTTTAGAGTTCACTTTCACTAATTAGGTTGCTAATTGATTTTAAGAAAAACATTGAATTAAGGTTTAGGCAAAACTTAAAACGCATAATACTAAAGGAAAGGAATAGAGTACTCATGCCTGAAATTAGTTGGATAAAAATCTGAGTATAACGTTGAACTCCTCTTGAGAAAATACCAATTGAATCTTCAAATCTTGTTAAAAGAGTTGGGGCTAGGGGTTGAAGATGAGAGGAAAATAGTTTGGAAAAGCTTTCTGGAGAAAGTTAGAGAGAAAAGTGATTTTCGAAGTTCTATCCCCATTTCAGTTTAGTATATAAAGGGTTTAAGAGTTAAAACCAGATTAGGAGTCTAACCAAGCACCACCTCAGCGTCGTTCGAACGAAGTACGATGTTGTTCGAACGAGATGCTATGTCGTTCGAACGACATACACTGTCATTTGAACGACCCACATCCAAAAATAATTTTTTTTAAAATCCGACTTTAATTATCTAATAAAAATACATTAGATGAACAAATACGCACCTGTCAGTTAAATAATTAAATAAAAACCTTATAACTGTTTATAAAAGACCCTAATTAGTTCCTGATTGAAAATTTTACTAATAAAAACCAAGTTAAATACGTAAAGACCTTTAAATCCAAAATTTTATTTTTTTCCAAATTAATTTAAAGTCAATTAAAACACGGGGTGTTACATACTTCCCCACTAGAAAATAATTTCGTCCTTGAAATTAGACGAAGCATACACATCAACGCGTAAATTTCGCAAAAGAAAATAAGGCTGACATATGCCTACCTCTAGAATATCACAATTAGGCGCCCATACACTTAATCTACCCAAACGTAATCCTTAACAAAATTAAAAAATATATATAACACCAACATATATAAGTATCTAAGAAGATATTACGTACCGCGATACTCTACTAGCCACGTAATCTATCCGGCTTTGCTTGAGGTTGAAGTAAATAACACCTCCTATAACCAGTTTGGTTTGGTGCTGCGGTCACTCCCTGACCTCCTGACGCTACCAGTGCTGCTGGTGCTCCCTGAATACCTAGTGTCGCGAGAACTGGAGGCCTCAGTCTTTGCTGTCCATGTACCCCTTGGACTTGTTGTCCTTGTGTGACTTGACCCTATTGGGCCTGTGCCGCATTGCCTTGTTATTCCTCTTTCTTGAAACACTTAGCCATCTTATGTTCCACTTTACCACAGAAAAAGCGTTCACCCTTAAAAGGTTAATAAGGTCTAGTATTTGTTCGCTCCTCTCCTTGACCTTGTTGTTCCTGATTGGTCCTCTGCCTCTTCCATGCTTGATCATTGCGACCCTTATTCTTACCTCCTCGTCCATTAGACTCTTGTCTCTTTACCAAATTCTTTTGATAATTGGCCTTCTCTTGCCATAGCAACATTGCAACATCCACCACCTGAGCATATGCAGTGTACGCCGGATTCCCCAACACCATTTTTCTAATCGACCAAGATAATCCCTTAATGAAACACTCCATCTTCTTCATCTCAGTGCTAACCTCCTCTGGTAGAAACATAGATAAATTTGTGAACTCCTGCTCATACTCAACAATCGACTTTGAAACTTCCTCCAAGTCTATAAATTCTCTCTTCTTCACGTACCTAATTGCATACGAAAAGTACTTATTGTTAAAAATTTATCAGAAACTCTGCATAACACAACTGATCTCTTTCCTCTGACGTGGTGGCACTCTCCGACCACTGCAAAGCATCCCCAGTCAGCTTAAATGTTGCTAACATCTGCTTCTGCACATCCGTGCAGTCCACCATCCTCAAATGCCTCTCCACATCTCTCCTCCACTAGTTAGCAACCGTTGGGTCAGATCCCCCTCCAAAGGTGGGAGGATTTCTCTTAAGGAAACTGGTTCTCACCCTATCCCAAGTTGAGACGGGTGTACCCTACTACTGTGTCCCTAAAGTTACCCATCTCCGTCTCCCCATCTCTAAATCGGTCGCCATGGCCTCACAAATTATAGTCGCTAACTCCTCGACCTTCAAAACAATCTGAAGCCGCCACTCTTAAGCCGTGGGACCAGAAACAGACTCCTCTCTGCTATTCCCAGCTCTCCTTGTATACGCCATCTGAAAAGATAGGAACAAAACAACATCAGACTCAAAATGATTAAGAGTACAAATCATCAAAACAGAATAAAAGATAAGTACCGCGAAAGCTAAAACGGACTCATAACCTACGAGACCTAAGACCATGCTCTGATACCACCTGTCACACCCCTCAAAATCTGACAGACGGAGTGGCCAGCCACTGCCGCCGAACTATGCTGGGTGTGAACTAAATTAAATACCTTTCTTAGCATGAGACAAGTATGAGACATAAACAAATCAGTCCACAAGATAATTAATTGAATAAATCCCAACTAATAAAACAAATGAACGATAAAGATCCATCACATGCTAAAACTCCGAATAAATCCAATCTCCAATAATGATTAAATAAAATCTGAATAATAAACCGACTGAATAATCCAACTGAAATCCTCTACATAACTTTAAATCCGAATGGCCCAATTAAACTCAAATGAAGTCTCATAATTAAATAAGATTGAAAAGAAAGTCTATCTAAATAAAGCAATAACGAATAAACTCCAGCTGCACCTCTAAATGATAAACTTCGATAATACTATGCAGATTCTCCAAAACTTATCCTGAAAAAGTTATAGTCAACGCACGAGGTCAGAGCCCTGAGCTTGAATACACACTACTCCCCTCAAATAGGATCCTTGACTCCAGACAGTAGCATTATACTCAATAAATATCACAGTAGAATATTTTAAATTAAACAGGATGATTAAACGCAATAACTCTAAATCAGTAACTACCCTCAGAAATCCCCATTTAAAAGGCACACCAATATGATTTTAAATTCCCAAGTCCCACGATGCTAATTTAATTAATTAACCAAATTGTACTATTGTTCTCACTTTTTATTATGATGGTCCCCCCGTCCCGGGTGGTAATACACCAAGTGTCACACTTCCCCTTGTCAATAGCCAGCCGAATCCGTTTAAACTGTCGATCCCTCGTAATATGACAAAGTTCCAACATACAACACGACATAAATCTCCCAAGCTGACCCGTTTAAAATGTCGGTCCGTGACACATTATGTCCCCACAAATTTTAATACCCGTTTTTTCTTAGTCATTAATTCACAATTTCTCAGTTTCACAATTTATAAATTACCCCACTCTTCTAATTGATGTGAGATCCTCAAAATACCCCTTAGTCCAATAACTAAGGGTCCCCAAGTTATCAAGATGTCCTACCCTATGTAAATGATGAATTTATGACATAAACCTCAACCTAGTCTCATGCCTAGGCTAGCGTAACGACAATAAAGGGACAAAAATCAGCCCACCCCCGACATAATCAAGTCGCAATAATCTACCCTCACTAGTTCCATATCTAAAATGAGTAAATCATCAAAAGGCCTACCCACTAGTACCATACCTAGGAGGTATCCTAAAATATAGGGAGATACAAAATACCCAACAACCCGTCGTCACAATGGCAATTTAATAAAACCAACAAGTCACATAAATAAGCAAAATTAATCAATGTACCAAACTACGCATGATAGTGCAATTCAATTAAATCTTAATTTAATGATCACATCGTTATAAACACCCAATTAATCTCATATAATTATTTTAAAATTAAATACACCATTTCATAATCTTAACACAATATACGTGAGTTATACGCCCCCATATTCATTTATTTCAAGACTATGGTCATTCTACATGCAACCTACACCAATAAAACCCAAAATCCACTAAAAAATCCTACGTACCCAAGGGTTATGAATATTATTTAAATCAAAAGATTTCATTAAAAACACCCCCAAGTTTTAGTGTTCACTTTTACTAATTAGATTGTTAATTGATTTTAAGAAAAGTATTGAATTAAGGTTTAGGGAACACTTAAAACGCATAATACTAAAGGAAAGGAATAGAGTATTCATGCCTGAAATTAGTTGGATAAAAATCTGAGTAGAAGGTTGAACTCCTCTTGAGAAAATACAAATTGAACCTTAAAATCTTGTTAAAAGAGTTGGGGCTAGGGGTTGAAGATGAGAGGAAAATAGTTTGGAAAGGCTTTCTGGAGAAAGTTAGAGAGAAAAGTGATTTTCGAAGTCCCAACCCCGTGTCAGCTTAGTATATAAAGGGTTTAAGAGTTAAAACCAGATTAGGAGTCTAACTAAGCCACCGCCTCACCGTCTTTCGAATGAGAAGCTATGTCGTTCGAACGACATACGTTGTCGTTTGAACGACCCACATCCAAAAATAAAGTCCTTTAAAATTCGACTTTAATCATTGATAAAAATACATTAGATGAACAAATATGCACCTGTGAGTTAAATAATTAAATAAAAACATTATAACTTTTTATAAAAGACCCGAATTAATTCTCAATTAAAAATTTTACTAATAAAAACTAGGTTAAATACGTAAAGACCTTTAAATAAATTTTTTTACTTTTTCTCCAAATAATTTAAAGTCAATTCAAACACGGGATGTTACTTACTTCCCCACTAGCATAGAGTTTCATCCTAAAAAATTAGATGAAGCATACACATCAATGTGTAAATTTCACAAAAGAAAATAAGGCTCCTATATGCCTAGCTATAGAATATCACAATTAGGCGCCCATACACTTAATCTACCCGAACGTAATCCTTAACAAAAATACAATATATATAACGCCTACATATATAAGTATCTAAGAAGATATTACGTACCGCGATAGTCTACTAGCCACGTAATCTATCCTGCTCTGCCTGAGGCTGAAGTAAATAGCACCTCGCATAACTGGTTTGGTTTTGTGTTGCGGTCACTTCCTGACCTCCTGACATTGTCGGTGCTCCCTGAACTCCTACTGCCGCGAGAACTGGAGGCCTCAGTCCTTATTGTCCCTGTACCCTTTGACCTTGTTGTCCTTGTGTGACTTGATCCTGTTGGGCCTATGTCGCTTGGCCTTGTTGTTCCTCTTTCTTGAAACACTTGGCCGCCCTATATACCACTTTCCCACATAAAAAGCATTCACCCTTAAAAGGTTCATAACGTCTAGTATTTGTTCGCTCCTCTACTTGACCTTATTGTTCCTGATTGGTCCTCTGCCTCGTCCATGCTTGATCATTGCAACCCTTATTCTCACCTCCCAGTCCAATAGACTCTTGTCTATTTCCCAACTTATTTTGATAATTGGCTTTCTCTTGCCATAAAAACATTGCGACATCCACCACCTGAGCATATGTAGTGTACGCCGGATCCACCAACACCATTTGCCTAATCGACCAAGACAATCCATTAATGAAACACACCATATTCTTCATCTCAATGCTAACCTCCTCTGGTACAAACATAGATAAATTTGTTAACTCCTTCTTATACTCAGCAATCGTCTTTGAACCTTCCTCCAAGTCCATAAATTCTCTCTTCTTCGCGTTTGTAATTGCATACGGAAAGTAATTATTGTTAAACTTCATCAGAAACTCTGCATAACCCAATTCATCTCTCTACTCCAACGTGGTAGCACTTTCCCACCACTGCAAAGCATCCCCAGTCAGCTTAAATGTTGCTAACATTTGCTTATGCACATCCGTGCAGTCCACCATCCTCAAATACCTCCCCATGTCTCTCCTCCACTGGTGAGCAACCGTTGGGTCAGATCCCCCTCCAAAGGTGGGAGGATTGCCCTTAAGGAAACTGATGCTCACCCTTTCCCAAGCTGAGACGGGTGTACCCTGCTGTGGTGCAGCTAAAGTCACCCATCTCTGTATCCCCATCTCCAAACCGGCCTCCGTGGCCTCACGAATGATAGTCGCTAACCCCTCGGCCTCCAAAACAATATTACGCCGCCTCTCCTAAGCTGCGGGACCAGAAATAGATTCCTCTCTCCTATTCCCAACTCTCTTTCTATTCGCCATCTGAAAAGATAGGAAGAAAACAACATTAGAGTCGAAATGACTATGAGTACAAATCATAAAAAAAAAATCAAAGATAAGCAACGCGAAAGCTAAAACAGACTCATAACCTACGAGACCTAAGACCATGCTCTGATACTATCTGTCACACCCCACAAAATTCGAAAGACGGGGTGGCCGACCACCTCCGTCGAACTATGCCGGGTGTGAACTAAATTAAATACTATTCATGAGACAAATATGAGACATAAATAAATCAGTTCATGAGATAATTAATTGAATCAATCCCAACTGATAAAACCAATGAACGATAAAGATCCATCACATGCTAAAACTCTGAATAAATCCAATATCCAATAATGATTAAATAAATTCTAAATAATAAACCAACTGAATAATCCAACTGAAATCCTCTACACAACTTTAGAACCGAATGTCCTAATAAAACTCAAATGAAGTCTCATAATTAAATACGATTGAAAAGAAAGTCTATCTAAATAAAGCAATAACGAATAAACTCCACCTGCACCTCCAAATGATAAACTTCGATAATACTATAAAGATTCTCCAAACCTTATCCTGAAAAAGTTATAGTCAACGAACGAGGTCAGAGCCCCGAGCATGAATACACACTACTCCCCTCAAATAGGATCCTTGACTCCAGACAGTAGCATTATACGCAATAAATATCACAGTAGAATATTTTAAATTAAACGGGATAATTAAACGCAATAACTCTAAATCACTAACTGCCCACATAAATACCCATTTAAAAAGGCACACCAATATGATTTAAATTCCCAAGTCCCATGATGTTAATTTAATTAAATTAACCAAATTTTACTATTGTTCTCACTTTTTATTATGATGGTCCCCCCATCCCGGCTGGTAATCCACCAAAGTGTCACACTTCCCCTTATCAATAGTGAGCCGAATCCGTTTAAACCGTCGATCCCCCACAATATTATAATGTTCCAACACATGACACAACATAAACCGTCCAAGCCGACCCGTTTAAACTGTCGGTCCGTGACACATTATATCGTCACAAATTTTAATAGCCGCTATTATCTTAGGCATTAATTCATAATTTCTCAGTTTCACAATTTATAAATTACCCCACCCTTCTAATCGATGAGAGATCCTCAAAATACCCCTTAGTCCCATACCTAAGGGTCCCCAAGTTATCAATACGTCCTACCCTATGTAAATGATGAATTTATAACATAAACCTCGACCTAGTCTCATGCCTAGGCTAGCGTAACGACGATAAAGGGACAAAAATCACCCCACCCCCGACATAATCAAGTCGCAATAATTTACCCTCATTAGTCCCATATCTAAAAGGCGTAAATCATCAAAAGGCCTACCCACTAGTCCCATACCTAGAACGCATCCTAAAATATAGGGAGAGCAAAAATACCCAACAACCCGTCGTCACAATGGCAATTTAATAAAACCAACAAGTCACATAAATAAGCAAAATTAATCAATGCACCAAACTACGCATGATAGTCCAATTCAATTTAATCTTAATTTAATGACCACATAGTTATAAACACCAAATTAATCTCATATAATTATTTTAAAATTAAATACACCGATGTTCATCATTAATACATCAAAATTCTAATTTCATCATCTTAACACAATATACGTGAGTTATACGCCCCTACGTGAGTTATACGCCCCCTTATTAATTTATTTCAAGACTAGGGTCTTTCTACATGCAACCTACACCAATAAAACCCAAAATCCACTCAAAAATCCTACGTACCCAAGGGTTATGAATATTATTCAAATTAAAAGATTTCATAAAAACAACCCCAAATTTTTAATTTTCACTTTCACTAATTACGTTGCTAATTGATTTTAAGAAAAACATCGAATTAAGGTTTAGGCAACACTTAAAATGCATAATACTAAAGGAAAGGAATAGAGTATTCATGCCTGAAATTAGTTGGATAAAAATCTGAGTAAAGGTTGAACTCCTCTTGAGAAAAGACCAATTGAATCTTCAAATCTTGTTAAACGAGCTGGGGCTAGGAGTTGAAGATGAGAGGAAAATAGTTTGGAAAGGCTTTCTGGAGAAAGTTAGAGAGAAAAGTGATTTTTGAAGTCCCAACCCTGTAACAATTTAGTATATAAAGGGTTTAAGAGTTAAAACCAGATTAGGAGTCTAACCAAGCCACCGCCTCAGCATCGTTCGAACGAGATGCTGTGTCGTTCGAACGACATACGCTGTCGTTTGAACAACTCACATCCAAAAATAAAATCTTTTAAAATCCGAATTTAATTATCTGATAAAAATATGTTAGAAGAACAAATACGCACCTATTAGTTAAATAATTAAATAAAAACCTTATATAACTTTTTATAAAAGACCGGAATTAATTCCCATTTGAAAATTTTACTAATAAAAACCAGGTTAAATACGTAAAGACGTTTAAATCCAAAATTTTATTTTTCTCCAAATTAATTTAAAGTCAATTAAAACACGGGGTGTTACACATAGACATAGGGGGAGATTTTTGGGAACTTAATTTCCATAGTCCTGATTTTACATTTAGTATGTCGTATACCGCTACAACTGTCGAGAGAAGCTCACGATCATCTGTTCAAGACGACGGATCCAAATATCAAGTTTCTTCAACAATGGACATCCACGAGATTGATTTTGATAAGAATTGTGTTTAAGTCTCGAATTTGGTTTACGATAGTATTGAGATATTTTTCAAAATTGTTTTTTTTAACGAAAGAGACATTTTTCTAAATAAAAATATTTTTTGGAAGACTTGTAGGCGAGATTTTTAAAATATAAAATTTTCGTTTCTGTCTTTCAAAAGACAAGGCAATGTCGTTCGAACGGCATTGATAAGTCATTCAAACGACCCTTTCTAATGACATCATATGTCGTTTCATAGGTCGCGAGATAGGTCGTTCATATTACTTCAAAAGACCACGTACTCTTTTGCATTTTTATAGGTCGTTACTAACGACATCTAATGTCGTTCAAACGACATTGAGAAGTCATTCTAACGACATGTGCCGCCTATAAATACCTGTTTGGAATACTTTTTATTAAGACTTTTACCAAACAAAAACTCCAAATCTACAGAATTTTAGTCTTCACTTTTAGGGCACAAAACGTTGTTTTTGATTCACGCAAAAGATCCCATATACGTTTGTGAATCATTTGGAACCCAAAACACTTTTTGTCAAAATTTCTCTTGTAGAGAAGGATTTCTCCACTGTTGGATTGATAGTTTTTGCGAAGGCTATTTGCTGATGACTGCGGTCATTGGGGATACTTGAGGGTATTCACCGCTGAAGTAGGAGTTACAGTTCTTGAGGTTCTATAGGGAATCTTTGTTGTTCTTAGGTTGTGGTCTATGTAGATTTTCCGCAGGAGATTCATTGCAAATTATATTATGTAATTGTAAGTTGCAATTTACGTTAGATAGTGAAATAAAAGATTTTACCTAAATGGTTTTTTTTCCTGAATCTTGTTTGTCTCCTGATTTATAATTACATGTTTGATTTATCCACATATATGTATGATTAGGGTTTAATTAAGTTGGATTGAAAATGGACTCTAATTAAATAAGTTTAAAATTAGAAATTTGCGAATTAAATAATTAATTGATATCACTCATTCTCAATACTCATATTGTTATCCCATCATCCTTTTTCGTATTCCTCTATTGATCATACAAGATACTGAAAATTTATATGACTATATATTTCAACTTGGTTTGGATGGGTCAGTAATTATTTTTAAAGAAATTAAAGAAGGTGTGGATGAGAGTCCAATCCTTTTAATCGCCATTTTTCCACCAAAATGTATCAATTGGGAAGAGATAAACAAACATTATAATAATGTTATTTCTGAAAGTAGTCATAAATTAAATGAGGATAATTAGTTTTGTGAGGAGAAAATTGACAATATTGACACATGTAATACTTGTAATGATTTATATATTGATTTTTATTTAGATTTTTTATGACAACCTGCATATTTTAGTACCGAGTTGCCAATCCTCTACTAAAATAAAAAAAGAATCTAAGTATGGTTCATTCTCAGCATCACTGTCACAATAACAATATAATATAAATAACACGAATAAAACCATATGACACTATGAGTAGAATAATCCTCATGCAATGATAAATGATAAGTGTGAACTGAATAAATCATTAGTCACCAAATACAAACATCCTTTGTATAAAACTGAATAAAAAACTGAGTGTTGAAATAAAATATTTGATGGAAAGATAAAAGCCTATCCATCTACGGGAAACACGCCCAAAACTGAACTAATCCTAACTAGATAGAATAAGCTGATGCATCTAAACAATGATATAGAATCCCCAGCTACTCTAACGACAATAATGGATCTAACCCCGCGATTCTGGATGCAGCTGCTGCAGTCCTAGGGTGTAAAAGGAAAAATAAGGAAAAATAAAAGCCTGTTGGTTAAAGCCCGAAAAATAGAAAATATTTTACAAGTAGATAATTATTTTATACTGATTAAATATTAGTGTATTACTTTCATATTTAACCGATCTCACTCACATGAGAAAAACCTCACCTCTCAACTATAGTGCGCACATAACGTGTTCATTTTATTATCCTAAATAAACTACCTAGTCTAACTAGGACATGTAACCTCTGTATAAACCCAATCTGGCTAATACTCTCTATTAGCTAAGTATAACTACTTGCACCAGGTATACATTCATAAACAATATAGCAACGACACACTTGATATAAAAGTAGAGGTACACACGATATACCACACTCGTGTTTTGAACATATAGTCACATAACATAATAACTAAGCTATACCCATGCTATAATTAAGTATACACATCACATATCGTACACATAGATATATATCACTCGCTATATACGTATAACCACATCCCTAAAGTTTAACCCTTGTGGATGCATCCTTTATGTGCTATTAGGCTCCAAGCATCACGCATCACACTGAGCCACCGGGTAAAAATCTTACCATCGATTCCAAACGTAAACACGTACAACGAGGGCGGTCATAGACATACGTCCGATGGGCATAACCATACCACATCGCACACATTCGGTCTCCAACCTAATACCTATCCCCACACATGGATAATGCCCATGCAACAGTACTATGACCTGGGGAATCAATTTGAGACCTACTGGTCAATGTCAGGGTAAACTGCCCACCATGCGCAACCTCCTACGATAGCACTACAAAGTAGGTATATTCTATATAAACAAGTAGCATACACACATACATATATATATACATCACTCTGATATGTATATATATAAAGTACCAAACTCGTATGCATGTCCCATAATTCACGGTTCAACCAATCCCAAAGTTAAACCCAACTTTCTGATTAATCACTTAAATTGTCACTCATTTAAATTTTTGGTTCTCCTCGCCCGAACCCACCTATTCGTTGGTTTATCACACGTACCCAACCTTGGAAAGTATTCCCCAGTAATCCTACGGTATCCAAGAATCACCTACGGTCATTCCCAAGCCCTAACGGGTCAAAATAACACACGAACAAAAGTTGGGCAGGCCAGCAAACTGAACCGGTACACTGCGCCAAAATCAAAATTTCCAAAAATATGCCCAATCCAAAACCACTAATTTAAAATTTTGGTATTGCACACTTTTTAGTAGAAAATTCATAAAAAATTAAACAAATATGGAACCTATGCCTACACCTTCGTAATTTGATTCTACACAACCTTATCCAACTTTCAATTCCATTGATTGGTCGACGCTACTCGATCAATCGATCGACACCTATTCGAGTCATCTTCTCCAAAAATCATATTTTCTCAACCCAAATCCTCCAATGGAGGTCCCAAACCTCGAATAGACCTAGTATATCATTATACTAATATTCCCGGAGCATTTAAACATATTTCTAATCATAAATCCTACATCAAACACCTAAGATTACGAATCAAATAGTACTTTAATCCCACACAGAATTTTCCTCAAATCTATTTTTAAAGATTCAATCTTCTATTCAAGTTCTTCATGTTCATCATTGTAATACCATAATTTATTTCAAAATTCAAGTATGAATAATCTCAATTAATAATCAATCTAAAATCCCACATTCGTGATCATTTAGATTTCTACATCAGTTAAGCAAGTTTCAATCTTTAACATTTTAGATTTCAGTTTTCTATCTCTAATTATAAAAAGAAATAACTACTCTTAATTTGTGACATAAAACAAGTAACTACTTGCCTTGGTGGATTAAATCCACCGTTCTCTATGTGTTTGATGACGTTTTGAATTCCGAGATAGCTTTTCTACCTCTTCTCCAAGTCTTTTCTCTTATTTCTTCGTCTTTCTCTCTTCTCTTGGACTCTCTCTCAATCTCTCTTGTGTAGAATATCAAAGGTGGGATTCCATCCACCATACCAACCTCTTAAATACTCTCTTAAGTTTCCTAATCCCATTTTTCCCCCTAACCCCAAGCATAAAATGACCCTCCTACCCTTATACTGTTATATGGGTTCTGATATTTCTAAAAAGTCTCCAAAACCCAATCATAACTCTCGGGTACCTATTCTGGATTATTTCAACCCTTATCAGATCACCGATGTAGTAAAAAAGGTCATTCGATTCACCCAACTATAAATATGCTAACATCTCATTAATCAGACCCAACACATGCGTATCCCACGCGTTGCTCTTAAATTATATCGATCCACTGATGTAACACTTTATCGACATATCGTAATAAATTGCCACTTTCACTCATACATGATGTATAATAAGTAACATATCTATTTACTTATCACACACAAGTAAATAATAATCAAATAAATATTATTTCATAACTCGCTAATTAATATTTACAAAAATAAATTTAATTTTTCTAATTAAATTAATAAATCCATGCACATGTAGAAATTTAAAATACTCAAAAAGTACGGAGTATTACATTTTTCTTATAATTTAATTGAGAAAAAGCTACTTCATCTTATACGTTGAAAAATTTAATTGAGGATTTTCATCAAATTTTAGTGGTACTTCTAGTTATTTTGACGGTTGTCCCATTTTTTATGAAAAAAGTTTATCCCCACATGATATCTCTTCTTCTCATGCTTTTCATAAAATATCACATTTATGATCATAATATGCATTCCCAATTTTACGTGACTATTTTATAAAAAAAGGTAATAAATATTTTGATTCGTATTGTGATTTGTTACCCCCAAGTGATGTATCGATATATGATTTGTGTGATTTATTCTTCATTGTTAATGATGTCAACGAGTACCATTATAACCATTGTAAGGGAAAAATATCCTTATCTTATATGCCAAATGTTTATATTAAAAAAAGGATGGTTCCAAATTTTAATTTCTTCAAAATTAAAATTAAATCAAACAAAATATTTATTTTTTCACACAAAATTAATTCAATTTAAGTTCTAAATTAGGCCAAACAAACCAAAAATGAATTTCACCAAATTAATTAGAGCCTACTTGAATTAAATTACACTACACTTACCCAATATAAAATTTTCACAAAATTGAACAAAAGATGTGATTAAACCAAATATTATCTTTTTAAACCTAAACATGCATCTAGGTGATTTTTGCAAGATAAAATTAAACACACAACCACAATGCCAAGATGTACGAGGAAAACACACAATGGAAAAAACCTCGGACGACCGAGCTAGAAGTCCACTATGTATAGTTTTACAAGGACACGACAGAAAGACTTACTTCCTCGACTTGACTCCCTCTCAAGCCTTGATGCTTCTTCATCCCTCCACCTCCTCCTAATAAACAACTCAAGAATCCACCTTCATCTCGGAGTCCACCGATGGGGAAAATCAACCGTTAACACACGAAATTCGCCTCCGTATATACACCATAAGCCAAATGAACGTAATCCTCCATAGGAAACTTTCTCCTTTTGGGAAATGAATGGTACCCGATGCCAAACAAATGATATAAAAGCAAATATATATAATGGAACTTGGATCAAAGTAAACTATATGGGTGTAAACATGGTTTTGCGTAAATATTAAATCATTTGGTTTCACAAATACAAAAAGATTTTTTGGTTAAGGATTTGGCTCTCAAAAGCACTGGGAAATTGTGAAAAAGTCCGCTGAAAAACTCCTTCACTATTAAGGTTTGGAAAAAAGAAAGTGGGTAAGTGGGAAGTTACAAAAAAACTGACGAAAAAACTACCTGAAAACGTAGGTCGTTCGAACGACTTGTACTAACGAGAAAATAAAAAAAATCACTCGAATATCATTCGAACAACTTCGTTTGAATGATGTCATTTTAATGACCTTTCTAAAGAGAAAATTGAAAAAAAGTAACGAATCTCATTAGATGGTTCGTTCAAACTACATGGGAATTTCGTTCGAACGAGATCCCAGTTTCGTTCGAACGACTTCTCAGAAATGAAAAATTTTCTTTTAAATATCCCAAAACTTTTATGTTAAGTTTTAAATTTTTTTTGAGAAAAGCATAAAGTCTTTTATAAAAAGTCACCCATAAAAATAACCAAGTCTCTCTATATATTAATGCATTCATACCTTTAGAGACTATGGAAATAATGCAAGGTTGATGATATAAAACATGGCATGAAAACTGACAATGATGATATCTTCAATTTAGGCTTGGCCGCTAAGTCTTCAACTCAAATGTCATAGGATTGAAAGGCATAATAAACGTCTATCCTATGACTCAAATATTTTTTCGAAATTAAGCCAACACTTACAAATTGACTCAATTGAAAATTTGTCCTTACAAATCTCCCCCTTTGGCTATTCTGAGACAAAACCCAAAATAAAATTCTATGGGCCGTCAAGCTCATCTAAAAAGACACAATCCCACCCAAAATAAAAAATTATAGACACTTGACTAACACATGGGATGAGAAGCTTTGCTTGCTTTAAAATGTTGCCGCTTAAGATGAAAACCTGCACACTTAAACATACCATCAAACGCATAGGGAATATAACAATATAAAGTGCATTATTAAATCCTCCCCCATTGTCTAACATGATCTACCTAAGAAAGACGTTTCCCCCTAAGTTAGATCTCCCAAATCAAAAGGTTTAGATACCATTTCTTCCCTTTTTTGTTCAGGAATAAACAAAGATTAAAATTATAGAAAT
This sequence comes from Sambucus nigra, assembly GCA_949130495.1. Taxonomy (NCBI): domain Eukaryota; kingdom Viridiplantae; phylum Streptophyta; class Magnoliopsida; order Dipsacales; family Adoxaceae; genus Sambucus; species Sambucus nigra. The sequence goes on from OX422211.1 coordinate 88,957,163, forward strand.
TAACTAATTTCTCTCCAATTAAAGCAAATTATCCCCCTAAATGAAATAAGGGATAAGCATAATGAAAAAACAAGTGTATAATGTAATGGAGTATAAAAGTTACAAGAATAATAAAGCAACATGGTAACAAAAGAGCCACTAAACTAAAGATATGGACTAGATAACAAAGCAAAGTCTAAAAAATGATACCATATATATAAATACTCAAAAGATACCAATGGTACTCAAGCACATATGTATAGATATAAACACCATACAAGACACAAAATAGATTAATCTTTCCACACTCAAATGGCATAAATGTGTCTAAATAATTATGTGATAAACAAAGTGAAAGGGTGTGAACTAGAGACTAAAGAATTATGATCCAATCACTTAAAAATGTTCAAGGAGTTTTATTTGATTGCAAAAAGTTAATCAAACATAGATTTAGCCTCATGTCACAAGATAAAGTGAACTCAATGGATAAACAAGCACAATGCATACAAGCCTAGAATTTTGATAATTATACAAATAAATAGAGTCATAACAAAATAAGTATAACTAGGATACATTGTCATTGTACAAATCCGTTGATATTTCCATCCAAACTCCCTCATACATAATAATTCTTTTCTTTGAATGAACATACCAACTAAAATAAGTAAGCCTTGGCTATATTTTATAATGCCACACTTTTTTAGGCCCTTTTCAACTCTATGAGTATTGGCTACTTTTTACAATGCCACACTTTTTAGACCCTTTTCGTGAACCCTCGTATATATATTTTATACTATTCATACCAATCTCACGACAACGGTTCTTACATGCACAAATCCTCCATAGTCATAAGAATATGTAGATGATAAAATTGATAGGAGAACATCTCACTTAGCTAAAATATACATATGAAGTCAAAGTTCAAAAAGCCCGTACATGTGTGTGAGAGGCATATAAAAAGAGAATCCATAAAGCAACTCAAAATCAAACTTCTCTATGCAAGCATGATAAAGAACTTTTAAAGAATTGAAATTCATAACCAAAAGTTCTAGCCACATGGAAGCCGAGGAATGATATTGGATACAAACACAAGTATATGCCCCAAAAATGTGTAAAACCAAAATACACGCACAAAAAAATCCTTTTGAGTTTTTCAAGTGTTAACTAAACAAAAAGGACAACTCAAAAGACAAACAAAATCTTTTTGTATTTTTCACGAAATCCAATAATTGAATAATTGATAGAATTAAAATACAAAAGTTAAACATATCATAATTCTAGCAAAATCTACATGCTAAAGCATGGACTAGAATATTACAAACAAACATACAACTAGAAAGAATATAACAAGAGGCACATCTAGTGTATCTAAGAAAAGCTAACACAATTAACCTTTGGATCAATTATGAGAGGTGTCACCTGCAAGCAAAAGAGAGCCATCAAAAATAGAAAACATCATAAATGATAAATTTTCCATATTATCAAAAAATCCTTAAACATCAGTATCACATAATATTTTAGTGTAATCCGTTCTGATGCCACTTGTAAGGGGAAAATATCCGTATCTTATATGCCAAAATTTTCTATTAAAAAAGGGATAGCTCCAAATTTTAATTTCTTCAAAATTATAATTTAATTAAAAAAATTTTAATTTTTGTTTCAAACAAAATTAATTCAATTCAAGTTCTAAATTAGTCCAGCAAAGGAAACATGGATTTTGCCAAATTAATTTAAGCCTACTTGAATTAAATTACACTACACTTACCCTATATAAAATTTGCACCAAATTAAACAAAAGTTGTGATTAAAGTAAGTGTTTATGTCTTGTAATACTTGTAATGCAAACAAATAAATAAAACTCCAGCTGTACCTACAATATAAATCTCATCATTTGTAGTGCACGAGGCTCCCACCACTATGTCGGGGGGAGGGGGTAGATGTATGCAGCCTATCCCCTGCATATGCAGAGAGACTGTCTCCGCGACTCGAACCTGTGATCTCTGGGTCACAATGGGGCAACCTTATCGTTACTGCAGGTTCACTCCATTGATTAGTATTATGTAGTTAGTTTAATTTCGTTCTCATTTTCAATATGTTTTAAATGTTTTAAAAATTTGGTATTCACATAAAACAACAGGAGAATGTGTTTTAAACCTTTGAAAATGATTGCTTATTCATATTTTAGGAATTAAAATGTATAATTTTTGATGAATTATGCTTATACTAATTTGTTTGGTATCTCATGATTAAATACAACATTATGACTTAAAATTAATAATTTATATTTTAATTTTTGGTATGAATACTTTTTGATGGGGTATACTTGCACTCAATTGCTTTCATAGTCCATGCTTAAAGGCTATATTTAAAACTTAAAATTGATATATTTAAGGGAATAAGGATTTCAATCGTCTAACTTGGAGACGTTAAATTTTTTGTGAACTTGAATGTTTTATTTTCCAAATTGAACGTGGTGAGAGTCGGTTTAATTTGAGTTATAAAATCAATAATGACAAAATTAAAGTAATGTGTAATATTAGTTAAAATTGATAATTGGATCCGAAATCCTAGTTTTTTCATAATTAGATAAATATGCTGGGTTTCTCCCATTAATTGCTTATACTTTAGTTTTAGATTATAATCCTCATCTTTACACTGTATTGTCTAGTTGAAAAGTCTTTAATTTAGAAAATTGATCAAATTTCTATAGGTTCAACCCGTACTTGCATAAGGTATACTATAATAGCCCTTTCACTTGTGCTAAATTTTTAATTTCACAATACTTACTCTCCTTTATTGTGATCGACTTGACCCTTTTATTGTATAACCGATTTGTTTTCAACTAATATGTCGTCACTTTGAGCACATCATGTTCTCCCACTTCTTTCACCATATCAAGATCTAGACGATGCAGGAAGGTAATCTCTAGAGAGTTGAAATTTAATTCCATATGATTGGGCAGGACGGGACCCATCATGACTACTGCTACAGACCCAAATTCCAACATAAACGGGGTATCTTAGATAGCAGTTCTAGGGGTCATCCATAATCCCATAAGATGCTATAAAGCTCAATTATCCAATTTGCCGTTGAATCTTCCAAATGCTTATTCATTCCATCTAGGAGATTTTTATTGGTGATCTATATTTGAACATATCATTTTGGGTGACCTATGATGGAGTTGAACTTCTTGATCTTAGACCTGATGTAATAATCATCAAAACAATCGTTGCTGAACTAAGTACCATGATTTGTGTTAAAAGACCAGAAAAGGTTTTTGGTTCTCTTATCTAGATTATGGGTTCAACCTCCACACACTTGGTGAAGTAGTCGACTGTCACTACAATGTACGTGAACCATCCTTTCCTTTTAGGTAATGCCCCCACCAGATCTATCCCCCACATCGTGAACGACCAAATGCCAGTAATAGATGTTAGAGACACTAATGGTCTTAGGTAGATCAACAATAAATCTTTGGAATTTATCACACTTTTTTGCATAGTCAATGCATTCTTCTGTCGTCGTGGGTCAATAATAGCCTTGCATCACTATCCTTTTGGCCAGTTACCTTCATACTACATGAGCTCTACACAATCCTATATGTACTTCTTTTATTAAAGACTGAACCTCCTTGGGATGAATGAAAAGGGGGAATAGTAACATGAATCATCTCTTGAACACCAAACTTCCATTGAGCACATACCTCACTGCCTTATAGCACAACCTCCTTGCTTCTGTCGGGATAAATGGAAATTCACCATTTCTTATGTATTACATGATTGGATCCATCTAGGACTGACCCAGTTCCAATTTCATGATATATACATCTTCCTTGTTAATAACAAGGTGAACAATATTTCCACCGGTACAGTTATCCTTAGCTGGATACGAAATGTCGAGGCTAGACAAGCAAGAGCGTCAACTGACGAGTTTTCTTCTTGGGGGATCATGACCATCTGCATTATGAAAAATATTTTATAACAAGTTCCTTAATTTTATTATATACGTATCTATCTTTTTCTTTTTATTTCTTCATATGACGCCAATACCTAGTTCACAACTAGTTGTGAGTCACTATAAGCTAAAATTTGCAAAGTCCCTAAAGAAGAGTACATGTGCAATCCTTCATTAAGGTCTTATATTCAGCCTCACTATTCGAAAAGATTCAAAATTTAATCTAAGAACATAATACACTTCTTCTCCCTCTAAAGTGGTGATAATGAGACTTGATCCCCTACTATTTACACGTGATGATCCATCCATAAACAACCTCTAGATGGGGGTGTTTTACTCAAAACCACCTTCAACCAACGTGTCTACTTTAAAAACATTTTTCATCTGTTCTTGATATCTATTCCATTTTCCCCTCTTGTTGAGGACTTAACTTTGGTAGGAGTTATAGATCCTTAGTTTTCATCCTTCTTTGGCATCTCCTTTTCGCATACAAATTTAGCAATAAAATCTATAACAACTTGCCCCTTGATTGTTGTCCTCATCTTGTACATTATATAAAATTCCCCCAACTTGACAACCCATGACATCAACCATCCATACTTCTCATAGCATGTCTTAGGGTCTAGTCGGAATATACCATAATTATATGATCCTGGAAGTATGGTTTCATTCTCCTATATGCTTCAATTAAGTCTAAGGCTAATTTCTCCATCCTTGGTTACCTTATCTATGCTCCCTTATAAGACTTATTGGAGTATTATACCGGCTTCTATATATTATCTTCAAAAATGACCAGCGCTGAGCTGATAGCTAATTTAGATACAACAAAATATAAGTATAATCTTTCCTTGAGAATTGGCCTAGAATGTATGGGAGGGTATCCCAGATATCTTTTAAACTCCTAAAATTCCTCCTCGCCCTATGCATTCCATTCAAAAATTTTTACCCATACCTTAAAGATTAAAAGGTACATATTCGTTGATCTTGACACACATTTTTTTAAAGGTGTAACCCCAACCACTAAGCCTATGGGTCGTTTTCTTGTTCTGTGGAGATTGCATATTAATGAGGGCCCTACGTTTATCTATATTTTCTTCAATTACTTGATTATTAACGATAAAGACCAAGAACTTGTTGGGTCCATGTCCGAACACAAATTTTACAGGGTTTAACTTCCTCTTATATTTTCCATCACATCGAAGGACTAGGCAAGCTCCCTTATGTGGTCGTTCACCTTTTTACCCTTCTTTAATATGTCATCCACATACACTTCCATGGTCTTTTCAATATGCTACTAAAATATTTGGTTTACCAGCCTTTGGTATATTCCTCCTATATTTTTTAGCCCGGATGTCATAAAGTTGTAGCAATAGGTACCCGTACTGGTACTAAATCATATTTTCTCTCTATTTGCGGGATTCATCAAAATCTGGTTGTACCCAAAGTAGGCATCCATAAAGATAAGGAGTTCATGATAATCCATAACATCCACTAACCGATTAATCTTGGGTAAAGGGTAGTGGTGCTTTTAATAGGCCTTAGTAAGTTCTATAAAGTCCACACACATTCGCCACTTCTTATTGGTCTTAGTCACCATAAAAAAAATTGAAAACGACTTAGATAATTAACATCTTCAATGAGATTTTATGCACCTTGGTGAAGACCCATGTTATGTTGAAGACCCGTTAAGTATGTTATGCTTTACTGTCTCGGTATTGACAGATACATTCGTCACTTCCTATGTTTCTCCCTCGGTGAAGACCCATGTTATGCTTTACTGTCTCAGCATCCTTCACCACATTGTGATCGTGGAAGGGAAACTATGGGTCAATACTTGGTATGTCCTCATGGCTCCATGCTAGCACATCATGTCACTTCCTAAGGAACGCATCTAATTCCTTCTTAATCTTCGAATATAGGGATGAGATGATCAAAATAGTGTGCTGTGAATGTTCATCATCAAATATCACGGGCTCAATTTGTTTGCCTCCCTCCTCATGGCACCCTTCTTAATATAATATTGGGTAATCAATATTTTATTAAATTCAAATAGGAATCCAGTATAATTTCACTCTCAGCATCACTTTCGTAACAATTAATATAAATATAAAACCAACATGAACATAAATAATGATACACCAAAAACAATGATATAATTACTGATAAGCATACATAATAATAACATAAACCGAATAAACCATTGATTGCCATAAATAATAATATAATGTAAAAAATATAGAGAGTAATGAAATATCTTACAAAAATGAAAAGTCCTATCCAACTATGGGCAACACGCCCAAAAGGAAATACTGAAACTGAAACTCAATCCTATTTAGATAAAAATGAATTGAAGTGGCTACAATCAATCTCGTAACATCCGCATCTACTGCATGTGATGTTATGAATGAGAGACTAACCCTGCTATCCCTGCTGCTGAACACCTGGCGTTTTGAAATATATCCCAACGGGTCAAACTCTAAAAATATATTAAAATATTCTGCAAGTATTTAAATGCTTTAAACATAAACGTGCATTGTATTACCTTCATAATTAACTTTCTAGCCGCACGCACATGAGACTTATGATCACTTCTCATATACAGTGCGCACTTAATGAATTCGTTTTATTATCCTAATTATGCTAATAAGTCTACCTAGGACAAAAACCCTTATCATAACTTATCCTTCTATTAGTCACCATTAGCTAATAGATACTACCCTCACTAGGTATATTTTCATAAATAATTACATAGATACACACATGATATAAGTATATATACACACAATATCTCATATACATATACATATATATCAATCTCTATATACGTATATACCGCATCCCCAGAGCATGGACCTTGTCGATGCATCCCTCGTGTGCTATCGGGCTCTCGGTATATCACATACCGCAACTGGGCCACCGGGTCGGAATCTCACCATCGAAAATAATGGATACGGTCATAAACATACGTCTTACGATCATAACCATACCACATCGCACCCAATCGGTCTCCAAACCAACAACTATACTCACACATGGATAATGGGCATGCAACAATACTATGACCTGGGGAATCAATCCACCACCTGCTCGTCAGTGTCGGGGTGGACTGCCAACTATGTTCAACCTTCTAACGACAACACTACCGATTAGGTATGTTCAATTAAACAAGCATAAATCACATACATACATACATAGGAACAGAGGCACATAAGGCCCAGTGGGGGCTGCAACCCCCACAACATTTAAAAAATAGTTTTATACGCTTATCCTATATTTAAGTGTAGGAAAAAATATTTTCAAACTTAGTTGGGACATTTCTTGAAATAAAGGAAACTTTTACAACTCAAACCCTTACAGACTCTAAACACACTCAACACCTAAATATAGTTGGTACTACTCCCGTCTCTCTCTCTCTCTCTCTCTCTCTCTCTCTCTCTCTCTCTCTCTCTCTCTCTCTCTCCATATATATATAATTTCATTTTTCTATTTTATATGTTTGTTTATTAAATGGTAACTTATATTATATATGTTTTTAGTTTATTGTTAAATTAAATGGTTATATTATATGTTTGTTTATTGTTAAATGGAAACTTATATTATAATGTTTTTTTTGTTTTGTAGATATAAATTTGGGGCTGCATGTATTATGATGTGTTTTTATTATTAGTAATTGATTTTCTATTTATCTTGTTGTTAAAATATGAACAATTATATCCCATAAGTAAAAAATGAACTGAAAAAAATTTGGGTCGGGGGCTCCCGCCCCCAAGCCTCCGATATTCCTTACTAAATTACCCCCCACTCATCACAATTCTTGGCTCCATCCCGGCACACACACACACACACACACATATATATATATATAAGGTATAGGTTACACATGAAAATCCAAAAGTGTACTAGTTTACTATTCTCCAAGTTCAAAATGACTTCTCATTTTTTAAATTAAGTGTTCATCCACTTGTAGCTTCATTCGTCTTACTTGAACCCATCTAAACATTGGCCAAAAATATGCACCAAAAACTTGAGAATGTTCCCCAATAATCCTAAACTACTCCGAAAGTCCATACAACCATTTAACAAGAGCTAATATGTCCAAACAATGCACAATAGAAATCGGGACATGCCAGCAAACCGAACCTATTCGCTGGCAGACTGAATCAATTTGGTCCCTCAGTGAACCAGCTCGGTATGTTAGCCTTCTTTTTGTCTTTAACCTCGGGTCTTCACCTATTAAACCCTTTAATGGAGTTCCCAATCCTCCGAATATCTTAAATTAATCTCCCACATCAATATATAATAATTCCAGAAGTATTTTAACACCGAATTAATCCTGAATCCAACATCAAATCTCAAGGATTTCTAATCATTAATCTAATTCATTTAAACTAGAATCAATCAACCTTTGAAATCCATTGATCTAACACCATATCAATGTTCTTTATGTTCATATATATATTCCAAAAATTATATTACAAATTTCTCACTTGTTAGGTATCCATCATGATCATAGGTTAAACAAAAACAAATTCCTTTCAATCAACTCCTACAATTTTCATCGTTTAATTCCCATATTAGTTAATAATTAATCACGAATGTAATTAACCACAAATAGTTGCAATCTAAAGCAAGTAAACTGTAACAAACCACTCTTAATTACTCAATAGCCCTACATTTTATTCAATTACCAAATTACCCTTCTACTTAAAATAATCTTAATTGACATATTCCTATGCCTATTACATCTTAACTTTTCACTAAAATTGTACCTAAGGATCTATACTTTTCAAAAATTACCCAATTTAACTTCTTAAGTTTGCATAATTACATATAAGCCCCTAAAGTTTAATTAAATACATTTTAGCCCTTAAACTATAAATGAAAACTCTTTATGGACCCAACCTAAAACTTAAATGTGTTTACACTTTTCACCCCAATGACATGGCACCTGCTAGCTAATCAACATGACCCTTACCATGTGCTTTACAAATGATACCCATTTAAGCTTCCAACAAGTTAAACTTGGAACTTATGTAACCTCAATCCAAAAAACACCTCTAATTCCACCAATCCACTCCCCTGGATCAACCCTATAAATACCCTCTTCCCCTCTCCAGTCGAATTCACATTAGTTGAGAGAAATCCCAATGTAAAGTTTGAGAGTTTTTGGCATTTTTATGATTTTATGTGTGATTGTTTAATTTTCCATTGTGACTATGTTTTTGTATGTTCTTACAATGTATAAATGTGTTTACATGAGATATCTAACCTGTGAATTTCCATTCCTTGACTTTGAACCAGTTTCAAAGTGGGGAAAGTGAAGCTTAAGTTCTTAGGATCTTATATATTTGCTTAATTGGAAAATGAACCACGTTTGATACGCCAAATTCAACTATGAAGTTTCTGGCCCAGAAAAATTCAGAAAATAAATTCTTAGTATTCACTCCACCCAAATTCTTTAAACCACGTTTAATATATTCCATTTTCAATGAAGAAAACACCATTATAATGCCGGAATCAAAATCATAGCATTTAAATATATTCAAAAGGTCAAATTTCTACGAGTTTTTCAGAAAAACTAATAGCTTGATTTACACCACAAAAATCCTTGAAACTGATATGACAGGATTCGTATTTGAATCTTGAATAACTTTCATTTAGAAACCATGTTAAAATGAATCCTAAAATGTTTGGAAATCAAGGTAAAACATTTATATACCCTAAAATCAAATTTCGAAGGTTGAAGGCGAGTGTAGGTCACGCGCGAGAGTGGTGGTTAAACCAGGTGTGTCCAGACTATGACATCACGCGTGAGAGCACGTCCCCAATCAGAATTTTTTTGTTTTTTTCCCATTATTTTTATTTTTTTATTCTCAATAAATTGATATATAATAACACCCTGTTTGGATTTTAGTAAATAATTTTCCACGAAAATCAGTTTTGAAGGTTTGAATTCAAGTTTCTTAAATTACACTTAAACGCCTGCTAATTTTACAAAGTATTCAAATCAACCCCAAACTTTTTCCACAAGTACTTAAGCATAATTAAACCTAAATTGTCTCTTATCACCACACCTAATTCCCAATAAATAAAGTTTAAATAAATTATTTATAAAATTTTGAAATTTAACTCTAAACCTTTTTTATATATCATGCACTGAAATGGTTACTTAAATTTTCTTTTACTACATTTATATTCACTTTATTTTAAGACCTATATCACATACTTACATTTTTTATGCTTTCAGACTACTAGTCTACCCGTAAAATAGCCGGACATCAACCAAACATCAAAATACCCAAATTAGGTGATTTATATTTCAATATTAATCATTTTAACTTTTATCTTTCAAAGTACTGATTATTATATCACCTTGTGACACTTTTGAACTATAAATTTTATACTGAACTCTTTTGAGTAGTTCAAACTTTCCCCGTATTATTGATTCTTTCGATATCTACTAGTTTGATTATTACTAAGCCCTGAACCCTAAACCACTCGATAAGATGTTGTTAATTGCATTGAACCCTGCAATTTAGTTTTTCTTACAAATGAAATCTGCAGCAACATACCATATAATCCAGGGATTAGCCCCGATAAACCACTGCTAAATCTAATAGGCCTGAAGGACTCAGATGTTGAGTGCCTTGCTGTTATATTTACTCTACATATGAGTGCCGCTTTAGTTAGGCGTGCCGAGTTATTTGGTTATTCTCCAATTATTTGGGTTTACCTGTGTAAGGACACAAATTTCCAATTGAGTCCATATATAGTTTTGGCTCAATTCCAGACAAAAACATTTATTCATAGGATAGTATGTAATTGTAATACTCTCAAGCCTATGAAGTGTTTGTTGAAGACGTAGAGGCAAAGAGTATAAAGCTTCATCAAATATGCCGGTTTGCATGCCTCGTTTCTACGTCATCAACTATAGTTCCATGCTCCCAAGGTATGAATGCAATATTATATATATAGGAGCTTGGAACAAGTTTATTGGGTGTTAGGTTTTATAAAAACTGCGTTTTGTTTTAAGAAAGAATTAATTAAAACTTTAAATAAATGTTTATAAAGTTTTCGGGGCTTAAACAAGAATATTCAAACTTTCTGGTTTTTCGTTCGATAGAGTCGTTCGAACGAGATTGTCATTCGAACGAACTTGCCAACGAGTTCCCATATTAGGCCACTGACATGTCGTTCAATATGTCGTTCGAACGAACCTTCTGTTCGAACGAGATATCCAACGAGATTCTAACGAGTTCAATCTGGAACGTCGTTAGAAATCTCGTTCGAACGAAATGTCGTTTGAACGAGATGCCAGGCGGGAACAGTTATTGGAAGTTTTTTGGCAGTTTTGCACCCACTTCCCCACTTGGTTTTTAACAAACTTTTTCAGACTTTAATATGTGCGGGAAGAACATTTTCCAATCTAACTTTTCCATCTCTTAGAGAGAGTTTGAGAGCAAATTGTTTTAAGGAAAATGTTCATGTTTTGAGTGCTATTTTTCAAGAGAAAATATTTTATCACTCTAGTTTTACACCCATATTGTTTATCCAAGTTCACATATATACATATCAATTGCTTGGAGTTTGGCACCGGTTTATCTCTTCCGTTTCAAAGAGAAGTTTTGGTTTGCTTCTACATCCATCAAAGAAGAAGACGTTTTGTTATGATTCTACCCACTTGGAGAAAGGCTCCTTGCTCGGGTGACGGTGACCATATAAAGTCCTATCGGTGGATTTCGAGACCGCGGTGGCATTCCAAGGTTATCCGCTAGGAAGAGGTGTCTACAAGAAGAAGCGTCGGGGCTTGAGAGGGATCGAGTCGTGTGTTGTAAGTATTTTGTCTTGTACTTGTAATTCCGTATCTAGTGGATTTGTGGCTAGGGCCGTCCGAGGTTGTTTTCCGTCTTGGGTTTTTCCTCGTACATCGCGGTGTAGTGTGATTGGTTTATTTTATCTTGCAAAGTAACGTAGAACACATGTTTAGAATAATTCAAGATAAAATTCAGTTTAAATTATCACACTCACTTTAATTGGGACTAAATTAAATATTGGGTAAAATTTATTTAATTCAAGTCATTTGCTAAAAATTGGGTTCGCCTAATTTGCTAATATTGATAAATATGACTTAGGCAAATTCTAGGACTTGGATTAATTAATCGGTTTAAGTGAATATATTAATTGATTAATTTTACTTCACTTGGTGTAATTTTAATTTGTTTTAAGAAATTAAAATTTGTTGTTCTGTTAAAATTGAACCATCACCTTCACGCTTCCGCATCGGTTTCTATATAAAAGGAAATTATTAATTTAGTTTCGCCCTTTCAAATTGGTATCAGAGCCGGAGCGCTAAGTTATCACGTTAAAGATCCGTTTTTCGGCTTTTTGTATTTCCTTACCTTTTCAGGTGGTTCAATTTTTTATCACTCTTATTTTTTTCTCTCGATGGGATGTCTTAATGAAAATTTGTCCAATTTAAATGAAAATGATATTTTTGATTTTCGAGAGGAACTAAATGGGCTTAACAAATGTAACGAAAATTTAAAGGAATTAAATTTGAGATTTGTAAAAAGAATTAAATTTCTTGAAAATGAAAATTCTTGTTTTAAAGCTCACATTGAGTCTTTGCAAATCTCCTTAACTCAAAAAGATATTTTTCGTGAAAAGCTCATGGACTTACATTCAAATTTTGATATTTTAGAAAAGTCCAAGAAAGAGAGTGAAAATCGTGAAAAGAATCTTAGGGACATGGTTGCTCATATTGAGGGAGAGCGTTTTAACCTTCTAGGAATTATTGAAAATTTAAAGAAGGAGTCCCATAATTTTGAGGAGTCTAATTTATTGCTTGAGTCCGAAATTTTAAAATTGAAAAATGACTCTCAAGACTCTAGTAGTAGTTCTAATGGTTCTAGCACATCATGCTCAAATTCTTCCATTGCTAAAGCTAAAACCATTGTTTGTTTTAGAGGGTCAACTTTGTCCAAGGACTTTAAAAAGGGTCACACCCTAGGTAACATTCCTCGTGTTTACACATGCTTGAATTGTGGTAGGAAAGGTGACCTTAGGTCATACTGTTTTGATCTTAAAAGAACTCCAAGGAAATCTTTATCTAGCATTTTATTATTTCCCAATCCCCATCATTTTAAATATAAATCTATATGGGTTAGGAAATCTCTTTTAAACGCGCTAGATACAAGATTTGTTGATTCTCATTTACTTTCACATGCTTCCTCCCTTGCTAAATCTAAAGGATGAATGTGTTAGTGTTTGCATACTTTAGCGTTTGTACTTCATGCTATATTCACATGCTAAATGTATGCTTGTTTAGTCATTTTCTAGTCATTGCCTCCTTTCATATCATATGCTAGAAATTATGACTTGTTTATCTTTTTGTATTATATTTTGTGTTTGAATTAATTGAAAAATATAAAAAGATTTTTGTTTATCATTTGTGTTTTATTTATTTCATTTAAGCTTAATGAAAAATACAAATGATTTGTGTTTATTCTTTTGAGTATATATATTTATTTTTGGTGAAAAATGTTAAAAACTTAAAAAGATTTTTTATGTGTGTATTTTAGTTTGACACACTTTAAGTGGCATATATTTGTGTTTGAATCCCATCTTTTACGCTCCCATGTGGCTAGAACTTTTGGTTTAGATTGTCAATCCTTAAAATGTTCTTTACCATATTTTATGGAGTAGTTGGATTTTGTGTTGTTTAAATGGATTCTATTTCTATATGCCTCTTTTCACACATGCACGAGCTCTTTTGAAATCTTAATGTCACATGTTATATTTGAGCTTTTTGAGGTGTTCTCCTACCAATCTAGTCATCTACATATCTATGACTTAGGAGGACTAGTGCATGTCAAAATCCGTTACATGTGAGATTTGTGTGAAACATGAAAAACATGATAAATATAAATGTGCACGGGGAAGGGCTCCGAAAGGATGAATTAAATCCTTTGCGATAGTAAGCCACCGTTTTTTGGATCTAAAAGAAATACGTGATCCAAAGGCCTAAAAACAGAATATTTGGCATTAAAAAGAAAACAATTTCCAAGGCCTATATTTGTTTGATATATTCATTCAAAAGCAAAAGAATATATATGCTTATTGAGGGAGAATTGGATGGTATATCAACGGTTTGCACAATGTCCGTTTATCCTAGTTGTCTTTAATGTCATGACTCTATTTGGTTTGTAGAATCATCATCATGCTAGGCTTGTATGCATTGTGTATGTTTGTTCATTGAGTTCAATCTTCATATTGTCACATGAGGTTATATTTAAATGTGATAAAGTCTGCAATCAAATGAGAACTCCGTGAATGTTTATTAAGTGTTTGGGTCTAAATTTAATTGTTGCTAGTTCACACCCAACACTTACGTTTCATATGACACATTTTTGCCATACGAGTGTGCTAACTTATTGTATTTTGTGTTATATGTGTGTTTATATCAATATATATACGCAAGTGCTTCATTGGTATATTTCTAGTTTATATATATATGATATTTGTTTGTCTTTGCCTTGCTTTTATTGCCCATATGCTTTAATGTCTTAACACTTTAAGCTTCAACGTGTTTATTAGTTCTTTATCCTTTGCCTATTCCTGAACAAAAAGGGGGAGAAAATGATAGGGGGAGAAATGGTATCTAATCCTATTATTATCGTATCTTAGTTTGGGGGAGATTTATCTTAGGGGAATGATAGGGGGAGAAATGGTATCTAATCCTATTATTATCGTATCTTAGGTTGGGGAGATTTATCTTAGGGGGAGATGTCTTTCTAAGTTAGTCATGTGTTTGTTAAAGGGGAAGAATTAATTTAGGGGGAGTAATTAATTAATTGCATTTAATACTTTGATATTCCCTATGCATTTGATGAGTTTGCTTAAGTGTGCATGATTTCTTCTAAAGCGGCATTGTTTAAACGGCAAAGCGTTTGATCCTTGGGTTGAGTCAAGTTTGGGTGGGTTATGTTTTGAGTCTAGTGATCTAGACGGCCCTTTAGGATTTTTGTTTGTTTTTGTCCCGGAATAGCCAAAGGGGGAGATTTGTAAGGACACAAATTTCCAATTGAGTCCATATATAGTTTTGGCTCAATTCCGGACAAAAACATTTATTCATAGGATAATATGTAATTGTAATACTCTCAAGCCTATGAAGTGTTTGTTGAAGACGTAGCGGCAAAGAGTATAAAGCTTCATCAAATATGCCGGTTTGCGTGCCTCGTTTCTACGTCATCAACTATAGTTCCATGCTCCCAAGGTATGAATGCAATATTATATATATAGGAGCTTGGAACAAGTTTATTGGGTGTTAGGTTTTATAAAAACTGTGTTTTGTTTTAAGAAAGAATTAATTAAAACTTTAAATAAATGTTTATAAAGTTTTCTGGGCTTAAACAAGAATATTCAAACTTTCTGGTTTTTCGTTCGATAGAGTCGTTCGAACGAGATTGTCGTTCGAACGAAAATGTCGTTCGAACGAACTTGCCAACGAGTTCCCATATTAGGCCACTGACATGTCGTTCGATATGTCGTTCGAACGAGATATCCAACGAGATTCTAACGAGTTCAATCTCGAACGTCGTTAGAAATCTCGTTCGAACGAGATGCCAGGCGGGAACAGTTATTGGAAGTTTTTTGGCAGTTTTGCACCCCCTTCCCCACTTGGTTTATAACAAACTTTTTCAGACTTTAATATGTGCGGGAAGAACATTTTCCAATCTAACTTTTCCTAACTTTTCCATCTCTTAGAGAGAGTTTGAGAGCAAATTGTTTTAAGGAAAATGTTCAAGTTTTGAGTGCTATTTTTCAAGAGAAAGTATTTTATCACTCTAGTTTTACACCCATATTGTTTATCCAAGTTCACATATAATTGCTTGGAGTTTGGCACTGGTTTATCTCTTCCGTTTAAAAGAGAAGTTTTGGTTTGCTTCTACATCCATCAAAGAAGAAGACGTTTTGTTACGATTCTACCCACTTGGAGAAAGGCTCCTTACTCGGGTGACGGTGACCATATAAAGTCCTATCGGTGGATTCCGAGACCGCGGTGGCATTCCAAGGTTATCCGCTAGGAAGAGGTGTCTACAAGAAGAAGCAACGGGGCTTGAGAGGGATCGAGTCGTGTGTTGTAAATCTTTTGTCTTGTACTTGTAATTCCGTTTCTAGTCGATTTGTGGCTAGGGCCGTCCGAGGTTGTTTCCTGTCTTGGGTTTTTCCTCGTACATCGCGGTGTAGTGTGATTGGTTTATTTTATCTTGCAAAATAACGTAGAACGCATGTTTAGAATAATTCAAGATAAAATTCGGTTTAAATTATCACACTCACTTTAATTGGGACTAAATTAAATATTGGGTAAAATTTATTTAATTCAAGTCATTTCCTAAAATTTGGTTTTGCCTAATTTGCTAATATTGATAAATATGACTTAGGCAAATTCTAGGACTTGGATTAATTAATCGGTTTAAGTGAATATATTAATTGATTAATTTTACTTCACTTGGTGTAATTTTAATTTGTTTTAAGAAATTAAAATTTGTTGTTTTGTTAAAATTGAACCATCACCTTCACGCTTCCGCATCGGTTTCTATATAAAAGGAAATTATTAATTTAGTTTCGCCCTTTCAAATTGGTATCAGAGCCGGAGCGCTAAGTTATCGCGTTAAAGATCCGTTTTTCGGCTTTTTGTATTTCCTTACCTTTTCAGGTGGTTCAATTTTTTATCACTCTTATTTTTTTTCTCTCGATGGGATGTCTTAATGAAAATTTGTCCAATTTAAATGAAAATGATATTTTTGATTTTCGAGAGGAATTAAATGGGCTTAACAAATGTAACGAAAATTTAAAGGAATTAAATTTGAGATTTGTAAAAAGAATTAAATTTCTTGAAAATGAAAATTCTTGTTTTAAAGCTCACATTGAGTCTTTGCAAATCTCCTTATCTCAAAAAGATATTTTTAATGAAAAGCTCATGGACTTACATTCAAATTTTGATATTTTAGAAAAGTCCAAGAAAGAGAGTGAAAATCATGAAAAGACTCTTAGGGACAAGGTTGCTCATATTGAGGGAGAGCGTTTTAACCTTCTAGGAATTATTAAAAATTTAAAGAAGGAGTCCCATAATTTTGAGGAGTCTAATTTATTGCTTGAGTCCGAAATTTTAAAATTGAAAAATGATTCTCAAGACTCTAGTAGTAGTTCTAATGGTTCTAGCACATCATGCTCAAATTCTTCCATTGCTAAAGCTAAAACCATTGTTTGTTTTAGAGGGTCTACTTTTTCCAAGGACTTTAAAAAGGGTCACACCTTAGGTAACATTCCTCGTGTTTACACATGCTTGCATTGTGGTAGGAAAGGTCACCTTAGGTCATATTGTTTTGATCTTAAAAGAAGTCCAAGGAAATCTTTATCTAGCATTTTATTATTTCCCAATCCCCATCATTTTAAATATAAATCTATATGGGTTAGGAAATCTCTTTTAAACGCGCTAGATACAAGATTTGTTGATTCTCATTTACTTTCACATGCTTCCTCCCTTGCTAAATCTAAAGGATGAATGTGTTAGTTGTTGCATACTTTAGCGTTTGTACTTCATGCTATATTCACATGCTAAATGTATGCTTGTTTAGTCATTTTCTAGTCATTGCCTCATTTCATATCATATGCTAGAAATTATGACTTGTTTATCTTTTTGTATTATATTTTGTGTTTGAATTAATTGAAAAATATAAAAAGATTTTTGTTTATCATTTGTGTTTTATTTATTTCATTTAAGCTTAATGAAAAATACAAATGATTTGTGTTTATTCTTTTGAGTATATATATTTATTTTTGGTAAAGAATATTAAAAACTCAAAAAGATTTTTTATGTGTGTATTTTAGTTTGACACACTTTAAGTGGCATATATTTTTGTTTGAATCCCATGTTTTACGCTCCCATGTGGCTAGAACTTTTGGTTTAGATTGTCAATCCTTAAAATGTTCTTTACCATATTTTATGGAGTAGTTGGATTTTGTGTTGTTTAAATGGATTCTATTTCTATATGCCTCTTTTCACACATGCACGAGATCTTTTGAAATCTTAATGTCACATGTTATATTTGAGCTTTTTGAGGTGTTCTCCTACCAATCTAGTCATCTACATATCTATGACTTAGGAGGACTAGTGCATGTCAAAATCCATTGCATGTGAGATTTGTGTGAAACATGAAAAACATGATAAATATAAATGTGCACGGGGAAGGGCTCCGAAAGGATGAATTAAATCCTTTGCGATAGTAAGCCACCGTTTTTTGGATCTAAAAGAAATACATGATCCAAAGGCCTAAAAATAGAATATTTGGCATTAAAAAGAAAACAATTTCCAAGGCCTATGTTTGTTTGATATATTCATTCAAAAGCAAAAGAATATATATGCTTATTGAGGGAGAATTGGATGGTATATCAACGGTTTGCACAATGTCCGTTTATCCTAGTTGTCTTTAATGTCATGACTCTATTTGGTTTGTAGAATCATCATCATGCTAGGCTTGTATGCATTGTGTATGTTTGTTCATTGAGTTCAATCTTCATATTGTCACATGAGGTTATATTTAAATGTGATAAAGTTTGCAATAAAATGAGAACTCCGTGAATGTTTATTAAGTGTTTGGGTCTAAATTTAATTGTTGCTAGTTCACACCCAACACTTACGTTTCCATATGACACATTTTTGCCATACGAGTGTGCAAACTTATTGTATTTTGTGTTATATGTGTGTTTATATCTATATATATAAGCAAGTGCTTCATTGGTATATTTCTAGTTTATATATATATGATATTTGTTTGTCTTTGCCTTGCTTTTATTGCCCATATGCTTTAATGTCTTAACACTTTAAGCTTCAACGTGTTTATTAGTTCTTTATCCTTTGCCTATTCCTGAACAAAAAGGTGGAGAAAATGATAGGGGGAGAAATGGTATCTAATCCTATTATTATCGTATCTTAGTTTGGGGGAGATTTATCTTAGGGGAATGATAGGGGGAGAAATGGTATTTAATCCTATTATTATCGTATCTTAGGTTGGGGGAGATTTATCTTAGGGGGAGACGTCTTTCTAAGTTAGTCATGTGTTTGTTAAAGGGGAAGAATTAATTTAGGGGGAGTAATTAATTAATTGCATTTAATACTTTGATATTCCCTATGCATTTGATGAGTTTGCTTAAGTGTGCATGATTTCTTCTAAAGCGGCATTGTTTAAACGGCAAAGCGTTTGATCCTTGGGTTGAGTCAAGTTTGGGTGGGTTATGTTTTGAGTCTAGTGATCTAGACGGCCCTTTAGGATTTTTGTTTGTTTTTGTCCCGGAATAGCCAAAGGGGGAGATTTGTAAGGACACAAATTTCCAATTGAGTCCATATATAGTTTTGGCTCAATTCTGGACAAAAACATTTATTCATAGGATAGTATGTAATTGTAATACTCTCAAGCCTATGAAGTGTTTGTTGAAGACGTAGCGGCAAAGAGTATAAAGCTTCATCAAATATGCCGGTTTGCGTGCCTCATTTCTACGTCATCAACTATAGTTCCATGCTCCCAAGGTATGAATGCAATATTATATATATAGGAGCTTGGAACAAGTTTATTGGGTGTTAGGTTTTATAAAAACTGCGTTTTGTTTTAAGAAAGAATTAATTAAAACTTTAAATAAATGTTTATAAAGTTTTCTGGGCTTAAACAAGAATATTCAAACTTTCTGGTTTTACGTTCGATAGAGTCGTTCGAACGAGATTGTCGTTCGAACGAAAATGTCGTTCGAACGAACTTGCCAACGAGTTCCCATATTAGGCCACTGACATGTCGTTCGATATGTCGTTCGAACGAGATATCCAACGAAATTCTAACGAGTTCAATATCGAACGTCATTAGAAATCTCGTTCGAACGAGAAGCCAGGCGGGAACAGTTATTGGAAGTTTTTTGGCAGTTTTGCACCCACTTCCCCACTTGGTTTATAACAAACTTTTTCAGACTTTAATATGTGCGGGAAGAACATTTTCCAATCTAACTTTTCCATCTCTTAGAGAGAGTTTGAGAGCAAATTGTTTTAAGGAAAATGTTCAAGTTTTGAGTGCTATTTTTCAAGAGAAAATATTTTATCACTCTAGTTTTACACCCATATTGTTTATCCAAGTTCACATATAATTGCTTGGAGTTTGGCACTGGTTTATCTCGTCCGTTTCAAAGGGAAGTTTTGGTTTGCTTCTACATCCATCAAAGAAGAAGACGTTTTGTTACGATTCTACCCACTTGGAGAAAGGCTCCTTGCTCGGGTGACGGTGACCATATAAAGTCCTATCGGTGGATTCCGAGACCGCGGGGGCATTCCAAGGTTATTCGCTAGGAAGAGGTGTCTACAAGAAGAAGCGTCGGGGTTTGAGAGGGATCGAGTCGTGTGTTGTAAGTCTTTTGTCTTGTACTTGTAATTCCGTATCTAGTGGATTTGTGGCTAGGGCCGTCCGAGGTTGTTTCCCGTCTTGGGTTTTTCCTCGTACATCGCGGTGTAGTGTGATTGGTTTATTTTATCTTGCAAAATAACGTAGAACGCATGTTTAGAATAATTCAAGATAAAATTCGGTTTAAATTATCACACTCACTTTAATTGGGGCTAAATTAAATATTGGGTAAAATTTATTTAATTCAAGTCATTTGCTAAAATTTGGTTTCGCCTAATTTGCTAATATTGATAAATATGACTTAGGCAAATTCTAGGACTTGGATTAATTAATCGGTTTAAGTGAATATATTAATTGATTAATTTTACTTCACTTGGCGTAATTTTAATTTGTTTTAAGAAATTAAAATTTGTTGTTGTTGCTTTAAAGTTGAACCATCCCGTTTTACGCTTCCGCATCGGTTTCTATATAAAAGGAAATTATTAATTTAGTTTCGCCCTTTCAAATTGGTATCAGAGCCGGAGCGCTAAGTTATCGCGTTAAAGATCCGTTTTTCGGCTTTTTGTATTTCCTTACCTTTTCAGGTGGTTCAATTTTTTATCACTCTTATTTTTTTCTCTCGATGGGATGTCTTAATGAAAATTTGTCCAATTTAAATGAAAATGATATTTTTGATTTTCGAGAGGAATTAAATGGGCTTAACAAATGTAACGAAAATTTAAAGGAATTAAATTTGAGATTTGTAAAAAGAATTAAATTTCTTGAAAATGAAAATTCTTGTTTTAAAGCTCACATTGAGTCTTTGCAAATCTCCTTATCTCAAAAAGATATTTTTCGTGAAAAGCTCATGGACTTACATTCAAATTTTGATATTTTAGAAAAGTCCAAGAAAGAGAGTGAAAATCGTGAAAAGACTCTTAGGGACAAGGTTGCTCATATTGAGGGAGAGCGTTTTAACCTTCTAGGAATTATTGAAAATTTAAAGAAGGAGTCCCATTATTTTGAGGAGTCTAATTTATTGCTTGAGTCCGAAATTTAAAAATTGAAAAATGATTCTCAAGACTCTAGTAGTAGCTCTAATGGTTCTAGCACATCATGCTCAAATTCTTCCATTGCTAAAGCTAAAACCATTGTTTGTTTTAGAGGGTCAACTTTGTCCAAGGACTTTAAAAAGGGTCACACCTTAGGTAACATTCCTCGTGTTTACACATGCTTGCATTGTGGTAGGAAAGGTCACCTTAGGTCATATTGTTTTGATCTTAAAAGAAGTCCAAGGAAATCTTTATCTAGCATTTTATTATTTCCCAATCCCCATCATTTTAAATATAAATCTATATGGGTTAGGAAATCTCTTTTAAACGCGCTAGATACAAGATTTGTTGATTCTCATTTACTTTCACATGCTTCCTCCCTTGCTAAATCTAAAGGATGAATGTGTTAGTTGTTGCACACTTTAGCGTTTGGACTTCATGCTATATTCACATGCTAAATGTATGCTTGTTTAGTCATTTTCTAGTCATTGCCTCATTTCATATCATATGCTAGAAATTATGACTTGTTTATCTTTTTGTATTATATTTTGTGTTTGAATTAATTGAAAAATATAAAAAGATTTTTGTTTATCATTTGTGTTTTATTTATTTCATTTAAGCTTAATGAAAAATACAAATGATTTGTGTTTATTCTTTTGAGTATATATATTTATTTTTGGTGAAAAATGTTAAAAATTCAAAAAGATTTTTATGTGTGTATTTTTGTTTGACACACTTTAAGTGGCATATATTTGTGTTTGAATCCCATCTTTTACGCTCCCATGTGGCTAGAACTTTTGGTTTTGATTGTCAATCCTTAAAATGTTCTTTACCATATTTTATGGAGTAGTTGGATTTTGTGTTGTTTAAATGGATTCTATTTCTATATGCCTCTTTTCACACATGCACGAGCTCTTTTGAAATCTTAATGTCACATGTTATATTTGAGCTTTTTGAGGTGTTCTCCTACCAATCTAGTCATCTACATATCTATGACTTAGGAGGACTAGTGCATGTCAAAATCCGTTGCATGTGAGATTTGTGTGAAACATGAAAAACATGTAAATATAAATGTGCACGGGGAAGGGCTCCGAAAGGATGAATTAAATCCTTTGCGATAGTAAGCCACCGTTTTTTGGATCTAAAAGAAATACGTGATCCAAAGGTCTAAAAACAGAATATTTGGCATTAAAAAGAAAACAATTTCCAAGGCCTATGTTTATTTGATATATTCATTCAAAAGAAAAAGAATATATATGCTTATTGAGGGAGAATTGGATGGTATATCAACGGTTTGCACAATGTCCGTTTATCCTAGTTGTCTTTAATGTCATGACTCTATTTGGTTTGTAGAATCATCATCATGCTAGGCTTGTATGCATTGTGTATGTTTGTTCATTGAGTTCAATCTTCATATTGTCACATGAGATTATATTTAAATGTGATAAAGTTTGCAATCAAATGAGAACTCCGTGAATGTTTATTAAGTGTTTGGGTCTAAATTTAATTGTTGCTAGTTCACACCCAACACTTACGTTTCCATATGACACATTTTTGCCATACAAGTGTGCAAACTTATTGTATTTTGTGTTATATGTGTGTTTATATCTATATATATAAGCAAGTGCTTCATTGGTATATTTCTAGTTTATATATATTTGATATTTGTTTGTCTTTGCCTTGCTTTTATTGCCCATATGCTTTAATGTCTTAACACTTTAAGCTTCAACGTGTTTATTAGTTCTTTATCCTTTGCCTATTCCTGAACAAAAAGGGGGAGAAAATGATAGGGGGAGAAATGGTATCTAATCCTATTATTATCGTATCTTAGTTTGGGGGAGATTTATCTTAGGGGAATGATAGGGGGAGAAATGGTATCTAATCCTATTATTATCGTATCTTAGGTTGGGGGAGATTTATCTTAGGGGGAGACGTCTTTCTAAGTTAGTCATGTGTTTGTTAAAGGGGAAGAATTAATTTAGGGGGAGTAATTAATTAATTGCATTTAATACTTTGATATTCCCTATGCATTTGATGAGTTTGCTTAAGTGTGCAGGATTTCTTCTAAAGCGGCATTGTTTAAACGGCAAAGCGTTTGATCCTTGGGTTGAGTCAAGTTTGGGTGGGTTATGTTTTGAGTCTAGTGATCTAGACGGCCCTTTAGGATTTTTGTTTGTTTTTGTCCCGGAATAGCCAAAGGGGGAGATTTGTAAGGACACAAATTTCCAATTGAGTCCATATATAGTTTTGGCTCAATTCCGGACAAAAACATTTATTCATAGGATAGTATGTAATTGTAATTCTCTCAAGCCTATGAAGTGTTTGTTGAAGACGTAGCGGCAAAGAGTATAAAGCTTCATCAAATATGCCGGTTTGCGTGCCTCGTTTCTACGTCATCAACTATAGTTCCATGCTCCCAAGGTATGAATGCAATATTATATATATAGGAGCTTGGAACAAGTTTATTGGGTGTTAGGTTTTATAAAAACTGCGTTTTGTTTTAAGAAAGAATTAATTAAAACTTTAAATAAATGTTTATAAAGTTTTCTGGGCTTAAACAAGAATATTCAAACTTTCTGGTTTTTCGTTCGATAGAGTCGTTCGAACGAGATTGTCGTTCGAACGAAAATGTCGTTCGAACGAACTTGCCAACGAGTTCCCATATTAGGCCACTGACATGTCGTTCGATATGTCGTTCGAACGAGATATCCAACGAGATTCTAACGAGTTCAATCTCGAACGTCGTTAGAAATCTCGTTCGAACGAGATGCCAGGCGGGAACAGTTATTGGAAGTTTTTTGGCAGTTTTGCACCCACTTCCCCACTTGGTTTATAACAAACTTTTTCAGACTTTAATATGTGCGGGAAGAACATTTTCCAATCTAACTTTTCCTAACTTTTCCATCTGTTAGAGAGAGTTTGAGAGCAAATTGTTTTAAGGAAAATGTTCAAGTTTTGAGTGCTATTTTTCAAGAGAAAATATTTTATCACTCTAGTTTTACACCCATATTGTTTATCCAAGTTCACATATAATTGCTTGGAGTTTGGCACCGGTTTATCTCGTCCGTTTCAAAGAGAAGTTTTGGTTTGCTTCTACATCCATCAAAGAAGAAGACGTTTTGTTACGATTCTACCCACTTGGAGAAAGGATCCCTGCTCGGGTGACGGTGACCATATAAAGTCCTATTGGTGGATTCCGAGACCGCGGTGGCATTCCAAGGTTATCCGCTAGGAAGAGGTGTCTACAAGAAGAAGCGTCGGGGCTTGAGAGGGATCGAGTCGTGTGTTGTAAGTCTTTTGTCTTGTACTTGTAATTCCGTATCTAGTGGATTTGTGTCTAGGGCCGTCCGAGGTTGTTTCCCGTCTTGAGTTTTTCCTCGTACATCGCGGTGTAGTGTGATTGGTTTATTTTATCTTGCAAAATAACGTAGAACGCATGTTTAGAATAATTCAAGATAAAATTCGGTTTAAATTATCACACTCACTTTAATTGGGACTAAATTAAATATTGGGTAAAATTTATTTAATTCAAGTCATTTGCTAAAATTTGGTTTCGCCTAATTTGCTAATATTGATAAATATGACTTAGGCAAATTCTAGGACTTGGATTAATTAATCGGTTTAAGTGAATATATTAATTGATTAATTTTACTTCACTTGGTGTAATTTTAATTTGTTTTAAGAAATTAAAATTTGTTGTTTTGTTAAAATTGAACCATCACCTTCACGCTTCCGCATCTGTTTCTATATAAAAGGAAATAATTAATTTAGTTTCGCCCTTTCAAATTGGTATCAGAGCCGGAGCGCTAAGTTATCGCGTTAAAGATCCGTTTTTCGGCTTTTTGTATTTCCTTACCTTTTCAGGTTGTTCAATTTTTTATCACTCTTATTTTTTTCTCTCGATGGGATGTCTTAATGAAAATTTGTCCAATTTAAATGAAAATGATATTTTTGATTTTCGAGAGGAATTAAATGGGCTTAACAAATGTAACGAAAATTTAAAGGAATTAAATTTCTTGAAAATGAAAATTCTTGTTTTAAAGCTCACATTGAGTCTTTGCAAATCTCCTTATCTCAAAAAGATATTTTTCGTGAAAAGCTCATGGACTTACATTCAAATTTTGATATTTTAGAAAAGTCCAAGAAAGAGAGTGAAAATCGTGAAAAGACTCTTAGGGACAAGGTTGCTCATATTGAGGGAGAGCGTTTTAACCTTCTAGGAATTATTGAAAATTTAAAGAAGGAGTCCCATAATATTGAGGAGTCTAATTTATTGCTTGAGTCCGAAATTTTAAAATTGAAAAATGATTCTCAAGACTCTAGTAGTAGTTCTAATGGTTCTAGCACATCATGCTCAAATTCTTCCATTGCTAAAGCTAAAACCATTGTTTGTTTTAGAGGGTCAACTTTGTCCAAGGACTTTAAAAAGGGTCACACCTTAGGTAACATTCCTCGTGTTTACACATGCTTGCATTGTGGTAGGAAAGGTCACCTTAGGTCATATTGTTTTGATCTTAAAAGAAGTCCAAGGAAATCTTTATCTAGCATTTTATTATTTTCCAATCCCCATCATTTTAAATATAAATCTATATGGGTTAGGAAATCTCTTTTAAACGCGCTAGATACAAGATTTGTTGATTCTCATTTACTTTCACATGCTTCCTCCCTTGCTAAATCTAAAGTATGAATGTGTTGGTTGTTGCATACTTTAGCGTTTGTACTTCATGCTATATTCACATGCTAAATGTATGCTTGTTTAGTCATTTTCTAGTCATTGCCTCATTTCATATCATATGCTAGAAATTATGACTTGTTTATCTTTTTGTATTATATTTTGTGTTTGAATTAATTGAAAAATATAAAAAGATTTTTGTTTATCATTTGTGTTTTATTTATTTCATTTAAGCTTAATGAAAAATACAAATGATTTGTGTTTATTCTTTTGAGTATATATATTTATTTTTGGTGAAAAATGTTAAAAACTCCAAAAGATTTTTATGTGTGTATTTAATTTGACACACTTTAAGTGGCATATATTTGTGTTTGAATCCCATGTTTTACGCTCCCATGTGGCTAGAACTTTTGGTTTAGATTGTCAATCCTTAAAATGTTCTTTACCATATTTTATGGAGTAGTTGGATTCTATTTTTAATATGTAATAAGATGCCAGTCGTCTCTTAAATGGAAGCCTTTTTCTTTTTTTTTTTCGTTGTATTAATTATAATCCTATCTTGCAATAATATTATTTACTATACCCATCCACGTTCAAGGATGCAACAATATGGTATCTGAGCCTAACTGAGTTATATGCATATGAGGGAAAATAAAGGAAATCTTCTGCTCCACCTTCACTCAACATTTATAATTTTAATATATTCTTAACAAAATAAGAGACGTGGGTTATGCCAAATTATATCTGGGACGACATATATCTTGATATTCACGACATATATCTGAATATCTGGGACGACATCTGAATATCTGGGACGACATATATCTTGATATTCACGACTCTACTCACGAACGTTTTGAAAGTGCTATCAGAGACGTGGGTTATGCCAAATTATACCAACATATCAGATGTATTGATAGAGATTGGGCAATTACAACCCTAGAAATCAAACATAGTTTACTTATCCATCACTTAATGGGAGAAGCACAAGCATCTTGACAAGCCAACAGATTCTCGAAAGACCCAGAAGTCATTTAGCAAGAAATTCACCTCGCATGGGATGTGGTGCCACCTAATGAAGTTACCATAACTCCTCGTAATTCCCCCATCGACTATGGATCACTCTCCCCTGCTACCATAACTTTCACCCCTCCTACACTACCACATCTCCCAACTCATCTGATGATTCCGATCCCTCTGAAGACGATGAACCCAGTTATGATCCACTAGTTTCCCAAATGGCTTAAGTTAATCACAAAGGGATGATGTATATAAATAAAAGTTTATGTGCACGTTAAGAATCCCACCATCACCGAACGACCCAAAAGTTTTTTTTTTGTTTTGTATGTGTAAAATAGGCCTAACCCCTATGTATCTTTGCTACTATTTACTTTTTTTCCTTTTCACTATGTAACAAAGAACCCGAATGTATTAAAGTATGGTGAGTTTTTCTACATCCTTATGTATGATTCATTTATTGCATCATTATTGATATAGGATGGTTACTACCCGTGAAACTACTAGTGGAACCCAAGAATACTAGTTTATCCCTAAAATGTCAACTCCAATCACTTTAAAAGAAATCTTTCATTACCTTCGAGAAACGATTACCTTAACTCAACAACAACATCCCATATATTTACCTCTTATCTCGGATGAAACTCGAAGAATGAATGCCCTCAAAGAATTTTTATGACAAAAGGCCCTCGCATTTTTTAGAAAACTCGGCGCAGTGGAAGCCGAAAGATGGATTCACCAAACCCTCAAACTACTGGATGGAGTCAGAATTATTCCCAAACTAATATTAGCCTCCTATCTTTTTAAGGAGAAGTCGAATTTTGGTGGCAATCCATTACACGATCTAGAAATGTAACTGAGCTAACATGGGGACAATTTAAAGAAATCTTTTATAATGAGTATTTTTTAGAGACAGTAAGAGATAAGATGACCATAGATTTTCTTAGTCTACAATAACAACAAATGACTGTGGCCCAATATGAAGCCAAGTTTACTTAACTATCTCACTATGCTCAAGAATATGTGGACACCGAAGCAAAAAAATGCAAGCATTTCTAGCAAGGTCTTCGCCAAACCATAAAATCCTTTATTACCCCTCTGTAGATTCGAGAATTCAACCATATGGTCGAAACATCCTCACTCATAGAGAAAAATCCCATAATCAATCCTCCAGTCCGTACTCCTAACCCTCCTCGTAGTCCTTACGTAATAAGAAACCAACCGAATCAAAGGAATCACCCTTATAATAGGCACCTAGATGGCAAAACCTTTAGTCAAATTCAGGATAACACCAGTAAACCTCTCATGCATTGTCATGAATGTAATCAAGTGGTACACATAAGAACCCAATGTTCTAAACCCCAAATGCCTTCTCCATATACTTCCTCTAGATTCATAAAACCTCCTTTTAGGCATCCTACCAATACTTTTCCCCGTTCGCCTAAATTCAACTCCTAGTATATTAAGCAGGAATTCGCTATTAAGAATCCCAATATGAACTTTCCACATCTCCCAGTAAAAAATCCAAATTCTCACAACGTGATTGAAGGTAATCTTCCCTTTTTTAATATTTCAGTACATGTATTATTTGAGTCTGGATCCACGCACTCCTTCATTGGTAAAAAATGCCTAACTGGATTATAATTGCCTTATAAAATATTATGGCACCCTTTTACTATCAGTATGCCAATGGGAAAGATAGCTATTACTAATAAAATATGTATATCACATGTTTTACATTTTGGACCCAAGACATTAATTCTCGATTTAATTATCCTTGACCTAACCGAATTTGACATAATTATAGGAATGGATGTTTTATCCCAAAATCATGCTTATATCGTCTGTCACACAAAAACAGTAACCTTTTATCCTCCTCACCAAACCCCATTTTGTTTTCAAGGAAGAAGTCCTCGCGATTATCCATTTTTTCAAATGATTAACAAATCCAACTCTTCTCTCTCTCTCTCTCTCTCTCTCTCTCTCTCTCTCGTATTTTGAATCAATATCAAGACGTGTCTCCAGAAGATTTACCTGGACTACCTACACCCTGAGAAATTGAGTTTTTATCAATCTATTACCAAACACTTCCCCTATCTCGGTACCTCCTTATCGTATGGCCCCTCTAGAATTATGAGAACTTCGAATGCAATTGGATAACTTACTTATTAAAGGATTTATATGACCTAGTACATCTTCTTGGGGAGCCCCGGTGTTATTTGTATAAAAGAAAGACGGATCATTTTGGTTATGCATCGACTACAGAAAATTAAATCAGGTGACTATAAAGAATAAATACCCTTTGCCACGAATAGGTGATTTATTTGATCAACTGAGAGGAGCGAAAATATTTTCCAAGATTGATTTACGATCGGGATATCACCATTTACGTGTAAGGTAGGAGGATATAATGAAAATAACTTTTCTAACCGTTATGGTCATCTCGAATTTCTAGTTATGTCTTTTGGTTTAACTAATGCCCCTGATACTTTCATGGACATTATGCATAGAATATTTCGACCTTTCCTAGATCAGTTTGTGATCATATTTATCGATGACATTCTAATTTACTCTAAGACCCAAGTTGAGCATGAGAATCATATGCGTATTATACTAGAGACACTTCGAAAGCATTAACTCTACGCAAATCACAGCAAGTGCGATTTCATCATAAAAGAAGTGAAATTTTTGGAACACATAGTTACAGCAATAGGAATACAAGTAGATTCGACAAAAACCACCACAATAAGTGAATGGCCTCAACCTACCACCATTATCGAGCTGCAAAGTTTTTTAGGACTTGCCGGATATTATCGACGTTTTGTCGAAGGATTTTCTCGAATAGCCTTACCTTTACTCAAATTAACCAGAAAAGTTGTTCGTTTCACATGGAATCTAGACTGTGAACAAGCTTTCCATATCCTGAAAGACAAATTAACCACTGCCCCTGTCCTAACCATTCCTTCAAGTAATATCAATTATGATGTTTACACTGATGCCTCTCTATAAGGACTCGATTGTGTCCCAATGCAACAAGTTAAAGTAATAGAATATGGGTCTCGACATCTAAAAAATCATGAACTTAATTACCCAGTACATGACTTGGAATTGGCAGCCGTTGTGTTTTCTTTAAAAATTTGGAGATGCTACCAATACGGAAAAGAATTTCAAGTTTTCTCTGATCATAAAATACTCAATTATATATTCACCCATAAGGATATTAATCTTCGCCAACGGCGATAGATAGAATTCTTGGAAGATTATAAATTTAATTTACTCAACCATTCAGGCAAAGGTAATGTAGTTGCCGATGCTTTATGCCGTAAAAACCAAGGAAGTCTTCACAGTATGTTTATATTTCTGGAAACTATTGGAGACTTTAATTTACAACGAAATCCTTCAAACACCCAAATCTCGTTACATAATATTATTGTTCGCCCCCTTCTTCACCAGAAAATAAAAAACCTTCCAGATCAAGATGAGTTCTTATTTTCTCAAAAAAATAAATTCAAAATAACATATTTGAACGAGATTAGACCCTAGATCTAGTACGCGGAATAAATTTCAAAAATTAGGTATGTGTTCTTTTTATTCCAACACTTCGAGAAGAAATTTTACATGAAGCTCATCATTCCAAATTTATGCTTGACCCCGGTAGCATAAAAATGTACCAAAATCTTAAGCAACAATATTGGTGGCCTTACATGAAAAAGGATATTATACACTTCGTAGCCAAGTGTCTAACCTATCAACAAGTGAAAATTGAACACCAACATCCCCGTGGTTTACTCCAACCACTCCCTATTCCCTAATGGAAGTAGGACCATATCTCTATGGATTTTGTTAGTGGATTACCTTGGACAATTGAAGGTTTTAATTCAATATGGGTTATCATTGATCGTCTTACAAAATCTGCTCATTTTCTATTAGTCAACTCCAAAAACTCCTTTCAACAGTTGAGTAAACTCTACACCAAAGAAATCATACAAGTGTATCTATTTGTATTATATCCGACCGAGACCCCAGATTCATAGGAAACTTCTGGCAAGAATTACAAACATCTTTAGGAACCAAGCTCTACTTAAGTACATCTCTTCACTAGAAAATCGATGGTCAATCAGATCGAGTAATTCAAACCCTAGAGGATATGCTACGAGCATGTACATTAGATTTTCCAGTATCATGGAACCAACATCTTGCCTTAATCGAATTCTTTTATAGCAATAGTTATCAAACCAACACTCAAACTACACCTTATGAAGCATTATATGGTCGCCTATGTCATTCACCACTATGCTAGAATGAATATATTGAAAATTATTTTCTTGGACGACCTAAAATTATCATCGAAACTACAAAAAAGATATGCCTTATTCGAGAAAGATTACACGCAACCCAGAGCCGATAAAAGAGTTACACCGACATCTAACGAACACAATTGGAATTCCAAACTAATGACCAAGTATTCTTACTAGTATCTCCGCCTAAAGGAAAAACACGCTTTGGAATCAAAGGTAAACTGTCACCTCGCTATATTGGCCCCTTCAAAATTTTAGAACGTATTGGTCCATTAGCTTATCGACTGGACTTACCTTCTAATCTCTCTCATCTTCATGATCTGTTCCATGTATCAAAGCTACGAAAATACATTCCCGACCCCCAACATATCATTACCCGAAAACATATTAACGTTAATGAGATTAAAGAAGTTCCTATTTAAATTTTGGATCGGCAAGAGAGAATTCTCTGACATAAAACCACATCCTTAGTCAAACTTCTTCGGCAAAAACATGGAACTGAAGAAGAAACCTCGGAACCAGAAACTATAATGAAACACCAATACCCTGCACTTTTTATATTAAATTTTGAGGAACAAATTTTCTTTTGGTAGATAGAATGTAACAAACCACTCTTAATTACTCAATAGCCCTGGTTTTTCAATAAATTCCAAAGAATAACCTTATATTTTCTTAAATTACCAAAATGCCCTTTTACTTAAAATTATCTTAATGGACTTATTCCTATGCCTATTACATCTTAACTTTTCACTAAAATTGTACCTAAGGATTTATACTTTTCAGAAATTACCCAATCTAACTTCTTAAGTTTGCATAATTACATAAAATCCCCTAAACTTTAATTAAATACCTTCCAGTCCTTAAACTATACATGAAAACTCTTCAAGGACCCAACCTAAAACATGAACTTGTTTACACTTTTCACCCCAGTGACATGGCACCTACTAGATGATCAGCATAGCTTATACCATGTGCTTTACAAGTGATACCCATTTAAGGTTCTAAGAAGTTAAACTTGGAACTTTTGTAACCTCAATCCAAAAATCAGGCTCCACCAATCCACTCCCCTAGCTCAACCATATAAACACTCTCTTCCCCCTCCAATCGAATTCCCATTAGTTGAGAGAAATCCCAATGTAAATGTTGAGAGTTTTGGCATTTCTACGATTTTATGTGTGATTGTTTAGTTTTTCATTATGATTATGTTTCTTCATGTTTTTATAATATATAAATGTATTTACATGAGATATATAACGTGTATATACTGTATGGGATCTTAAACTCAGAAAACTCCATTAGAGCTTAGAGCTACAATGGTGAATTTCCATTCCCTGACTTTGAACCAGCTTCAAAGTGGGAAAAGTGAGTCTTAAGTTATTAAGATCTTATATATGTGCTTAATTGGAAAATGAACCATGTTTGATACACCAAATTCAACTTTGAAGTTTCCGGCCCAGAAAAATTCAAAAAAGAAATTCTCAGTATTCACTCCACCAAAATTCTTCAAACCACGTTTAATCTATTCCATTTTCAATGAAAAACAACACCATTATAATGTCGGAACCAAAATTATAACTTTTAAACAGATTTAAAAGGTCAAATATCTATGATTTTTTCAGAAAAACCAATAGCTTGATTTACACCACTAAAATCCTTGAAACTCGTATGGCTGGATTCGTATTTGAATCATGAACAACTTTAATTATAAACCATATTAAAATGAATTATAAAATGTTTGGAAATCAAGGTCAAACATTTATAAACCCTAAAATCAATTTTCGAAGGTTGAAGGCGAGTGCAGCTCACACAGGACAGTGGTGGTCAAACCAGGCACATCCAGACTTTGACCCTGCGCATGAGAGCGCGTCCCCAATCAGAATTTTCTGTTTTCTTCCATTATTTTTATTTTTTATTCTCAATAAATTGATATATAATAAGAACCTGTTTGAATTTCAGGAAAGCATTTTCCATGAAAATCAGTTTTGAAGGTTTGAATTCACGTTTCTTAAATTGCACTTAAACCACTGCTAATTTTACAAAGTATTCAAATCAACCCCAAACTTTTTCCACAAGTATTCAAGCATAATTAAACCTAAATTGTCGCTTATCACCACACCTAAATAAATTATTTATAAAATTTTGAAATTTATACTTTAAACCTTTTTTTTATATATTATGCACTGAAATGGTTACGTAATTTTCTTTTACTACATTTTCATTCACTTTATCTTAAGACTTGTATCACATACTTACATTTGTTATACTTTCAGACTACACAGTCTACCAACAAAATAGTCGGACATTAACCAAAAATCAAAATACCCAAAGTAGGTGATTTATATTTCAATATTTATCATTTGAACTTTTGTCTTTCAAAGTACTGATTCTTATATCACCTTGTGATATTCTTGAACTCTAAATTTTATGATGAACTCTTTCGAGTAGTTCAAACTTTCCCCTTATTATTAGTTCTTTTGATATCTACTAATTCTATTATTACTAAGATTTGAGCCCTAAACCACTCGATAAGATGTTATTAATTGCATTAAACCCTGCAATTCAGTTTTTCTTACAAATGAAATCTTCAGGAACATACCATATAATCCAGGGATTAGACTCGATAAACCCCCGGTAAATCTAATTGGCCTAAAGGACTCAAATGTTGAGTGCCTTGTTGTTACATTTACTCTATGTATGAGTGACACTCTAGATAAGTGTACCGAGTTATTTGGTTATTCTCAAATTATTTGGGTTTACCTGTTCAATAAAAATTTAATTCTTGAACGATATTATGAATATATTTTATATTTGGATGTTTTTTCTTCCATCTCTTGATCTTTTTTAAATCAAAGAGTTTTATACCTGCCGTCTCATCATCTGTTGACCCAGCAGTACTATTACCATTAAATTATTCAAATTTTCTTGTTGAGAATAATTTGAAAGTTGATAATTTATAGACATCTTCATTTTTTATAAGTTGTCTTTGATTATTAATTTCTTGTAACTGTTCGTTGGTAAAAATGATTTCTTCTCCAACTATTTCACGAAGTGCTATTATTTGTAGCTCATCTTCGCTACTTCCTCGTACTTCTACAGTATTATACATAAATACGAGTTCTTCATCGGATGATTCCGAATCAGATTCAAGTTCATATAAAATTTCATTAGAATTGTTAGAAATATCAAAGTCAGATAAATCTTCCCCATAAAATATTTCTAATTCTTGTTCTTCAAGAAATTTTATCATTTTATTTGCAGTTTTTCCCTTTTTGGGACATTCAGGTGCATAATGGCCTTATTCATTACATATATAACATTTACACTTCTTTTTTAGAAGTGGTTTTTTAGAAAATTTCTTTTTTCTAATATACTTTTTATTTTTAGAAAAAGATGATTTATTTTTCCAAGGTTTCCACGTAAATTTTCTCTTTCGAGAATTTTTGAAAGTTCTAGGAGGTGGATTACATCCTATCTTCCAATTTTCTTTTAAAATCTTATCACAACATTTATATCCGGCTTTTGAATTTGTGATTTTATCTTTAACTTGCTTTTTCACTTTTATTTCAATACATTTATCGGATATTTGTCTTAATACCCAATTTATGCGAAAAGCAAGATTATCTTCCTTATTGATTGTTTTAACCAAGCAGGATAAGTTTTTAATGACATTTCATCCCATGGGTTTGAGAGTTTATGGAAGAATTGATCCAGCCAATGAATATTTTCTGGATGTTTAAGTTTGAAATAATACTTTTTATATATTTCAACAAATTCTTCAAATTGACAGATATTACATAATTCTAGTTTAGATAATATGTAACACGCGTCTTCTTGGATTCTGGGTTCTCCAGTATATCCAATCATATATTTTTTTTAATTATATCAACAAAACCTTTTAGGATTTCATCAAAAGTTTTGAATTTTTGTAGGAGTTCAAATTTTTGTTGAGTTCCTTTATCTGAGTTTTCCCATTGTTGCAACCATTGTAAAACGTAACCTTGAAGTGTTACAACAAGGTAGTCTAAAATTTTTTCTTTAGACCATGTACTCTTATAATTAGTAATGAGTATAGACATGGATTGTGACCACTCATAAATAGTTTGTTCTTGATCTTGAAAAGGTACGTGCCTTAAATCAAGATAAATACCATATTGAGATATATGTTGTTTGTTCAAATCATCTCTTCTTAAGAAAAAAGGGTTTGGTTCATCCTCTTTTTTAATACCACTAGTAGATGGTGTAAAAGTATTGCCTGTTTTAACAAAATCTTCTTTTTCATTTTCATATGCAGAGGTTTTCATATATTCTTCAAAAGCTTCTTAATTTTGAAATTCCTGAAGTGGTTCTTTAGCCTTCCTTTTTCCATCACTAGTATTTACTATATGTGGTGGATTTTCTTCTTCATCAGATGAATATTGGTTTATTTCGTAGTGATAATGTTGTAATAATTTTTTATTTTCCAAATACGTGTTTTGTATTTGTTCGATGAGTTTATTACGTTTTGAAACATTTAGTGTTGGATCTTTATATAAATGTCTCCAATAATCTAATATTTCACGAACATTTACATATTCGGTATAATTAAATTCTTCTGTTTTGAAGAGCTTTATTTTCTTTCGAACCATAATATAGCATAGGGATTTTATTATCTCCTGGGTAATTCATTCTAGTTTGTTCTAGATTTTGAGAATCTATTTTAATTAATAGATTTTCTATTTTTTGCTTAGTTTCCACTTTTAAGTCTAGGTTTAAGACTGTTTCTAGTTGGCTAAGTTTTTGATCAACTTTGTTTAAGTTGAATTCAATACTATCTAATTTTCGTTCTACATAAGTTTGATTTATTATCTGACGTCTTTCAGTTCGTTTTATCCAACTAAAGACTATATAAGTTAAACTATTTAAAGTAGTACTTATTTTACTAATATCATTTTCTGATTTTTTATCAATATGCAAATTATGATTATACACACTTTCATCTTTTTGTAACCATGGTGCTAAACATTGTAAATTAATAATATTATTTTGATCATCCTGTTCAGATTCCATTGATACCTAAGACCTCCTATTATATACTGTTTCAGGTGCCTAATACCGGTTTTCCTAACGCCGATTGCTAACTACAGTAGCTTTTGGCAAACGAAAATATGGGCTTTGAAACAATAATAGGTATATGGGTTTTATGAAAACTTTAAGGATTTTCAAAATAGTATAATATTATTACTATGTTTAATTCACCGTAATTACAAAACAGATAGACACACAATTATTTGTATAAAATTAAGTATAAGCGATATTTCATACAACAATTATTACGACACTTAGTTCCAACTATTTTATATTTTACTTTAAAATTTTCTCTAGAAACGTAAGTATGATGATGGACTATAATAGTTTCTACCTTAACATTCATATTTAAAAAACAACATAAGCATAGATTAAAATACTAACCATTTGTAACAAGGCTCTGATACCAATTACACATGTGCAGAATGATCGGAAAATTATTGATACAAACTTAGTATTACAAGTGGAGAGAGATTTTACATGAGAAAGAAAGAGAGAGAATATTACAAGTGAGAGAAGAGAATTCAGAAGATGATAGATGATTTATAAATGAGGGAGCTATCCTCCTTTTATAAACTTCAAAAAGGTTACTCAATTATTAAAACAAAGGAAAGAAACAAAACGTGGGCTGCTAAGTTGCCGAAAGTCAAAACGTGCACAGTAGGTGCATAGTAAAAGTGCACAGTAACTTGTAATAATTTAAAAAGTAAATAGTAACTGATTTGTATGTTTTTTTTAAACGTTCAAATCGTTATTGCATGCGTCAGTTGGTTACTGTTCGCTTGCGGGGCCCACTGCGTGTGCTGGATAATTTGCAGTCGTCCATGTGTGTTAATTATCTCTGTCCAGTTGTCAAGCATCGAATGCATTGGAAATATTGGCCTCAGCAACAGAGTCGAATGACATACTGTCGTTAGGGCTGTGATTTGGAGGACCATGTAGTTGTGCGGACTCATATTCCTCCGCATGACTTAATTATTCATAGGGAACATCTAAATTATTTTTGTTTTTCAAATTATGTAGAAATTCCCAAACAGTCGCTCGTTGTTCAAGTGAGGTGGTGTAGTTTATCGGCAAATCAGTAACAAATAGTCTTCGTCCATCAGTTACCATGAATTTTAAAGCCTTTTCCCGATAATAATAGTTTGCTAGGTTTGAAATATTGATCAGGTTTTGTGACCAATATCTAGTTGTGTCCAAGTGGTCCAAAGGTGGCATAATTTTCCAATTCTATTCAATTTCATCCCATTCATAATGCTCAGTGGCTCTGAGGTGCCAGATTTGGTAAGGTTGGTAGAAAATTTCTCGAGTCCGTCAGCCAATTGTACTAGTAATATGGAAGGATAAATAGCGGGTATATTTATACTTGTTTTTTGTCAAAACATGATAAATCAGGGTTTTGATCATCATGGGTAAAAACACAAAGTTATTAAAATAACATATATTTGAGAAGATTAGTTTGTTTACTAATCCACATTCAATATCTTCAATATCCCAATATGGATAACCTTCTTCAGTAACAAAATGCAGTTTTGTCATTTCTTCACTATAATTTATGCTTTGATCAAAATGGATTAAAAGACTTTTTATCTTTTGCTCCTGATCCTCAATTTTCGATAAAATTTCCATCAGAAATAATGGCCGTGGAAGAAGTGCCTTTGCTTTTCCAAATTGGCAAATTCTTCTAATAGTATTGAAGATTTTATCTGAAAAATCATTTTCTTATAAATCAGAAAATTCTAGATAAGTATCGATTTTTTCCAGAGAAAAATCTTCATTTTCATAATTTAGAGATTTCAAAACCTCGAGACTAAGGTTTTTAAACTTATCTAAGGTTGTTGTTTGTTCAGCAATCTTATCAGCAAGGATACTCATGTTTTTTCTAAAATCTTTTTGTTTGTCTCGAAGATGAGATTTCCATGCTTCATTTAGAGGTGTATACAACTCACAGGGGATTCCTGGGTTGTGAAAATCATAAGTTTCAGTATCAAGGAGGGTTTCCTTGGTCTGAAGTTTTGAAAATTGGTAGATCATATTAGGAGGTCCTAATTGTTTCATCCAATTTTCTCATGCAGTTACAACTTCTTGCATAGTGTTAAATTTTTGATGACATGCACCTGGAAATTTATTTACTTGTTGATAACATAGGTGCCAATTATTATAGAATCCTGGGTTCCTTCCACTAAATACAACGTACACAGGGTCTGGTTTAGATTGTGTACTTGATGATGCTGTCTGGGTTTTTGCCTTTTTAGCAATAGTTACCCAATCTCCTTTTACTTCTCCTGGATGATTATCTCCCATCCTGAAAAAGTTAAAATATTCCACTTGTTTAGTGGTTTTGATAATATATATATATATATATATATATATATATATATATATATATATATATATATATATATATATATATATATATATATATTCCCCTGGGTTAGTGGGTTACTAATCAAAATATTCCACTTGGTTAGTGGAGTATTCTTCACAATTTCTGGTGAGATAATCTGCAAGAAAATTGTTAGTACCTTTCAAATGTTCAACCTCAAAAGTATAAATAGCAATTTGATTGTACCATTTGAGTCTTCTTCCTTCTAAAATATTTCTTTTATTTATAAGAAAGTCTTTTACTGCTTTATTATCTGTTCTGACAATAAAGTCTTGTGGTGCTAGAAAAATATGGAATTTTTTAATAGCAAGTTTAATTGCTAGTAATTCCTTTTCAAAAATAATATAATTCAGTTCATTTGGTTTAAATTTCCCTGAATTATATCCACATATCAATTCATGTTTTTGAATTGATTTTAGTATAGTGGTTTTCTTACCACGAATACCAAAATTATTGGAAGGATTATTTTCATTCCAATATTCTGCAGGAATTGCTTTGAGAACACATCCCCAACAATTATCTGAAGCATCAGTTTTCAATATTAATTTATCTCCCGTTTTAGGAAAATAAACTTTTGGACAATTATTTATTATCTCTTGTTTAATTGTTTTAATAACAAGAGTATCGTTTTTACTCCATGTAAAGACTTCATCTTTCTTGAGTTTTTCAAGAAGAGGTAATTCTTCTTTTAGATAATTTATTCCAGGTAATATAGGTACTTGTATATTTTTCATAGCAATAGGTGTTTTACTATTACTACTCCTCTCACTTTTTAAAATGGGTTTTCCTTTTAATTTTTCCCAATCATTATCAGGAAAATTCTTTTGCCAATTTTCTGAATGCTTATTTTTAAAATAAACATTATTTCCAGATATCTGTAATTCAACGCTATTTCATTGTTTTTCAAGTGGTGCTTCTGTTATTTGAGGTAGTATCCATTATTTTGGTACTTCTAAATCTCTCCAATTGATTAATCTTGGCTGTATTGCCGAATCGAATGGTCGAGGTTCAAATATTTCTATAATATTTCTATCCACATTCTGTGTGTTAGTATGTGGTAAAGTTGTCAATTCATGAATTATTTTCCAATGGATTGACATATTTCTAGAGGTATCATTCATTCCTATCCCTTTGGTTTCGATTTTTATAATGACAGATTCCTCAATATTTGGATCATCAATAGATATAAAGAAATTTGGTTTTATATTAAACCAAATAACTCCATTTATCGAATTGGATTGGACTCCTCCAATTATAGCATTCATAGGATTACCGAATCTTTTGTCTAAGACCAATATTGCTACGAGTATATACATACCTTGTCTAAATAAGGCAGTAATACATATTTGAATAAACCCAATATGAATATATTTTATATTTGGATGTTTTTTCTTCCACCTCTTGATCTTTTTTAAATCAAAGAGTTTTATATCTTCCGTCTCATCATCTGTTGACCCAGCAGTAGTATTACCACTAAATTGTTCAAATATTCTTGTTGAGAATAATTTGAATTTTGATAATTTATAGACATCTTCTTTTTTTATAAGTTACCTTTGATTATTAATTTCTTGTAACTGTTCGTTGGTAAAAGTGATTTCTTCTCCAACTATTTCACGAAGTGCTACTGTTTGTAGCTCATCTTCGCCACTTCCTCGTACTTCTGCAGTATTATACATAAATACAAGTTCTTCATAGGATGATTCCGAATCAGATTCAAGTTCATATAAAATTTCATTAGAATTGTTAGAAATATCAGAGTCAGATAAATCTTTCCCATAAAATATTTCTAATTCGTGTTCTTCAAGAAATTTTATCATTTTATTTGCACTTTTACTCGATAACCGATAATTTATGGGTTATTGAGTTGTTGGTGAACCAAGTTATCTTAACCTGATATTTTATTATCTGGTTAACTTCACCATATTGTTTATTTATATATCAAAGCATCAGTATACCCCTGAATGCCTTATGATATTTCATCTTGTTTTAATAGGCATGAAATCAAAATATTACTCACCCTCTATAATCTTGTTATCATTAACATCTTGTATAGAAATAAAAATTATCTACTTGGCATGTTTGCTTAATTATTTTCCTTTCAGATGGACAACGAGCCTGAAGATGATCAAGTAGCGCCCGTCCTTTTGAACTTTTATTCACTTTATCTCCGTAAATATTCGCGGTTACATATGTGTGGGCAGTAACGAACAAAAATGACAAGCCTCATTGGAAAATCTATACCGCAATCCATCGACTCCTATGAAGTTCCAATGTTCTTTAGTATTTTATGTTTATGTACGCCCGGATAAGTAATAAAGTATTTCTTTTGTTTATTAGACTCTAATATGTAATAAGATGCCAGCCATCTCTTAAATAGAATCCTTTTTCTTTTTTCTGTTGTATTAATTATAATCCAATCTTGCGTTAATATTATTTACTATACTCATCCACGTTCAAGGACGAGACATAACCATTTGCCTATATGGATTAAAATACGAAGTCCCGACTCGTATTGATGAATTGATTTCTATTGATTAACTCTTCTCTCTTCTCCAAGCTTTCCCCCTCTATTTTCTTCTTTTTTCTCTTCTCTTTGATCTCTCCTTTAATCTCCAATATGTAGAGGATAGAATGAGGTTGACATCCACCCAACTTAATCTTAAATACTTTTTAATCACACCCTAATCCCGTTTTTAGGCATAGCACTAAGGTTAAAACGACAACTATACCTCCATACGGGCCGTACTATGTCAAAAAAGTCCCCAAAACCCAACTACAACCTCAAGGTACCTGTTCTGGACTATTGCGACCCATTTTGGATCATCAATGCACTCAAAAAGGTCATCCGAGTCACTCAACTAAAATATTCCACCATTCCAATTAATCGATCTCGACACGTGCGTACAATATGCGCCGTCCAAAAACTATATAAATCAGTCATTCTAACTCTCTAACGACATAATATAATCTTCCGCTTCACTCATAAAATGACAATATAATAATTCACATCGCTATTTAATTATTACATGCAAGTAAATAATAATAATCATAAATATTAATCTTAACTCGCTAATTAATATTTATCGAAACCAATTTAATTTCCTAATTAAATTAATAAATCACTACAAATGTGGAAATAAAATATTCAAAAAAGTACAGGCTTTTAGACTCCCTATTAACCATTTTTTATTTCTCTCTCGGGTCCAAAGTCTCAATTTGGTAGGCAATGGTGATCCTTTTTCTTTCCTTAGATAAAGTGAAGTATCATGCTTGAGCTATAATCTGATAATCCTTTACTTATCCCATGTTGAAATTTGTTGGGAGCTTTATCACCTAGTGGACAGTGGAAATTAAAAGCCTTGAACTTTTTTAGGCCCACATGACAAAAGATAATGTTATAGGCCGAAGCCACATTCTTGTCCATGATGAATAATTTCATTATTTGCATGCTGCAGGTCGACCAAGTATTCTCCATGACTTCCAACCCAATAGTTCCTAAGGGGAATACCTTCTCCTTCAAAAATTTGATCAATGGATGATAATATTCCTAAAACTTCATCTCTTATAGCTTTAGCCTCTTGAAACAATCATAAGATAACAAATTCGTCTAACTCCCATCATTGACAGTAATTATTTATACTATATGTACTCTTATACCATTAGGCTCACCACCGATGGGTTTTTGTATGGGTATAATTATCCACTCAGATGGTCTTTCGAAAAACCTACTATCAAACGGTCTCTATTTACTTTGTGAGGTTATTTATTCACTTCCTCAGCCAAGTTAACTTCATCTTAACCACTTCATGCACAAGCCTTCTCTTTATTTAGATAAGAATTTCTCTTTGAAAGGGAACCTTTTCACCTTGCTTATCTTCCATTAATATAATTCATCCCAATGGGGATCATACTAACAGTTTCCTTTGGGTCTTTGGTATTTTAGGCATATTTTCTGCACTACCCTTATAAGAGTCATTATCATCATGCCCACGCTTTCTATCATCTTCCCTTTACAAGTTGAATTTGATCATCTCCTTTTCTTCGGGACTTCCCTTGGTTCAGTATCTCGACCAGACCGATCCATATACTTCTTCATCTTTATACTTCATATCAGGATCTCAATTTCATCTTTCAATTCCACACACTTATTTGTTGTATATATGCGATCTTTATAGAACT
Organism: Sambucus nigra; assembly: GCA_949130495.1. NCBI lineage: Eukaryota > Viridiplantae > Streptophyta > Magnoliopsida > Dipsacales > Adoxaceae > Sambucus > Sambucus nigra. The sequence continues at coordinate 89,000,185 of OX422211.1, forward strand.
CACACCATTTAGTTTTGTCTCTCATGCTAGCGAGGGTCATAAGTTTTTCTGTCCATCTTAATTTATCGGTACCTCAAATTTCCTCCAATATGTGATGAATTCCAACAGTGAGTGGGTATACTCATCGAACTTCTTTCCATACTTTTCCTGTTTTTTCTTTTTAAGCTTGTAATTTTTATTCAAGATTCTTCTAACCTCGGCCTTGGCCTGTCCAAACTGTTTGGTTACCTTGGACTTTTCTACATTCACTTTCTTCCCAGCTTTAGCTACAATCTTAGCCATCGTTATAGGAATTTCCTTCACAACTACCCAGTGTAGTTTTCCTGGCAGAAAGCCACTTATGATGGCTATAATATGGACCTTCTCATCATAATTAGTAACTTTTAGCTTTATATGATTAAACCTAGTGATGTACTCACTAGTTGTCTTATCCTTTTTCTGCTGATGCCGAGGAGATGAGGCACTCTCTTCCTTGTCTTCGTACTAAAGAAAAATCTACTAATAAACTGGTCGACCAATTATCTAAAGTTAGTTATCTGCCACCTCGGTAACCCCATATAACGCACATGGGTTGATTCGATCAAGGTACTAAAAAATTTCCTGCATCTAATCTCATTAGGAATGGAGTATATATCATAAGCAACCTAGTACCACTCAGCATGGTGCATGGGATTTAACTCCTTATTATATTTTAACGTAATGACTAATGGATTAAATTAGGCCGGGGTAGGATAAATCAAAATGTAAGAAGAAAAAAGGAACCCTTCAACATAACCCTTATATAAAGGGTTTTTGTTTTGTATAAGATCCCCACTCTGATCTTTTAGTCACTAAGTGGAAACTTTCCACGACTCATCCTTCTAGGGCTTTTTTAGGTGATCAACTCGTTGATAAATGTATGCCAAGATCTTTTTTTTAGATTGGTGCTCAGCCCTGACCCATCCCTTCATGATCTTCCTTGACCTGGTCGAGTAGGCAGACTTTATGGTAGCTGATTGCCTAGACTCTTCCCTATGTTATTTTTTTGATCGGACTTTAGATACCCACTGGTTGGGGCCAAGGCGGCAAAAAGTACTTTCTATACTCAACCTTTCCAGAATATTTGGGTTATGGAGGCTTAATCGTAGAGACTTATTCCTCTGTTATTTTGACAGTGATGGTTCTCCCTGGTTTGTAGGATCCATCACTACGGTCAAACCTAACCCTATTGTCATATATGTACTTCTTATTTGCTGAACCCAAGTCCACACGTTTTGGGTTTTCCATAGCCACTTTGAGAACGAATATCTCTTATCCCTATTTGGGGCAGGTGATGGATTATACTTATGCATGCCATAGTTTTTTGTAACTACTGGAGTGATTAGATCTAACTTTTATTGAGAGTAGACCGGTCGAGTATGTCCGATAATCAACTTCTACATCAACATCTCCATCATTTACTTCATTGCATCTTGGATACTGACCAAGCCTTATAGAATACCTTGTAGATCCACCATTCTAATTGGGGTTCAGGGAGCTACCTCTTTCAGTGCACTCCATCTCTCGTGATTACCAAACATCTCAATAGAGTAACATCAACAAAATAGAGTAATGCGATTTATTGGAAATGTAATAACAACAACAAAACAAAGGTCTAAAAGTGATTTAGGAAAATTCCATGAATCAAGAAAAAATTTCTTTAAATAATAGCTCTAACTCTTTCGTAAATAGGGTGAATCGATTTGCGATTAGTTGGTTCAACTGATTTGGGTATCCTCGAGCCCTAGAGATGAAAATGTGGGGGAAAATAACATGGCAATGCCATTTATTAGAGACACTGCCAAACTATAGTCACTAGAAATTGATATTGACTAAATCTTAGCTAAACGATATTATAATACTAGCAAATAAACAATTAAAAGACACAAATACTAAGATACTAACATAAAAGTGAAGTAGAGAGTAAAAAGGGAGGGAGGAAGAACTGTACTATCTAGTTGTCTTATCCTCTAAAATTGGGCAATATAATAGTATGTCAAAATCTCATTCCTCATATGAGGTTTAGGTTACTATTTATAGTCTAGTATAGGTAAGAGAGGAGAGAGACACGCGTCTCACCTTTATAGGTTAGGTGATATCATGTTTTAGGGAATAATCAATTATTAATTATGGGCACATGAAGGCGAATATCGTCATATTTTTTTTCTATTGAACATGTATTAGGCTATATCCATCAACAAGGTACATACCTCTCGAGATGTTGTTAATTAACGAAGGTACCTGTTGCTGTCAGCTCTTGGATGAGCCCATCCCAATGTATATCCTTGATTCTCCTTCTATGTTGGACACCTGACTTGTTTTTCCTCTTTATCGGGTGTTGTCTTCTGATTAGTCTATGACTATAGACACCCCATTCTAATACCTCCTAACCTCTCCTTAGGTCCCTAGCACCTCCCTTCATCATTGCAAACCCATGTCATATCCCGAGTACTGACCTAAAGGCCATCGGGCACTCCCAGGCTCTATTTGACCAAAAGTCAAACTCTTTAGCTCGATCAAAACTGAATGAATCTTAGAAGGGCACTTAAACCCCTTTCCAACGGTCCATCCCGTGCGCGATTCTGACTTACCATGCTGACGAACGATCCATTTTTCCCCGAAACTCGATCAGGAGGTCACCGGACTCTCCCAGGCTCCGTTTGACCAAAGTCAACTCTTCAGCTCGAGCGAGACCGAATGAATATTCGAAGGGCACTAAAACCCCTTTCTAACGGTCTGCCCCGTGCGCAATTCTGACTTACGGTACGGACGAATGACCAGTTTTACTCCGAAAGGTCACTGAACGCTTCCAGGCCCCGATTGACCAAAGTCAACTCCCCGAACTAGGTCAAGCTCTTTGGAATGTCGAAGTATATCTCCTAACCTTTCCAACGGTCCACCCCGTGCACGATTATGACTTACCATGCGGACGAACGATACTGTGGCCATCCCCTGATCCTCGCGGCGGGCGGGCGCACGATGGAGGATCCTAGGTCCCGCGCGTCCCTCTCGGGAGCGCTTCGATCGGTGTCATTTGGGTGAGGTGAAAAATGTAGAGAGATAGAGTCGTTAGTCTATTTTACTCAAAATAGACAAAAGAAAGGGAGCCATCCCAAAAGACAGCATCCAAAGACATACTGATGCATACGAAACCAAAATGATTCGAAAAGGGTCCGGAGGCTAAGTTACGAAATGGGAAGGTGTTAGGAACCCATTCCGCCCTTTCGATCTCTCATGGGTTTTTGTTATTTTCCTTTATTTTCCCCGTGATATGTGTGCATGTGTATATATAGTGGAGATAGGAATCATCGACTTACACCGTGGAAGAGGTAAAGCGAGTCATCCGTAAGAAGGTATAAAAATATTAAAAAATAGGATTTACGCGATTATCCTTACATTGACCGTTATGATGGAACGATAACGCATGTGGAATAATACGCCACTAAGAACAAATATATGTATATATATATAATATAAGAGAGTGGAGTTTAGAGAAAATAGAAAATGAGAGAAAAAGTAAAAATAGGACTCGAGTCTCGAGTTTTACCTCGAGACGCCTATGTAGCCTATAGAGGCATCAAAGTTCATGTAGTTCGCATGCAAAACGAGGGGTGGGGTTTATCCCATAAATCCAACTGGGGGATTCTCTTATTTGTGTGTGTGTGTGTGTGTAGAAAAAGTGTTTTAGTTGTGAGAAAAGTGTAAGAAAAGTATGAGAATTCCCGTTTGGAATTTATGAGAAAACCCTATTTTTCTTGTTTTTTTGGGTTTTTATTTATATGAAAATAAGAGATGTGCAATAATACTAAATAAAAAAGTATATTAGGATGTGTGAGATGAGATAATGAAAGTACTAAGTAATAAAATAAATTATTGCGAATTTGTGAGAATTGAAGGAGAGAGTTGAGAAAATTGGACCTTCTTGAAGATCTTGAGCTTGATCTTTAATGTTGGAGAGCAGCCCTTCGACTTGAATAGGCCTGTCAATTGAGCCGAGCATGCCCGAACCCCGCTAAATTTGGGCCGAGATTTTATTGAGTTTGAGCCGAGATATTAAGCCCGAATTCAATTTGAGTTGAGCGCGGGCGCGAGCGAAGGACTTTTAAGCCTGAACTAGGCTCGGGCCGAAATAATATATCTAATATATATAATTATTTTATTTTCTATATGATATGTAAAAATTATTTTAAAACAAACTAATTTTTATAATTTTATCCTTATGCAAATATACTGTTGGACTTAATATTATAGAAACAAAAATTAGGTGGATCATTTATTAATTTATTTTTATTTAATCTTACGGGACTTGTCAATATTAGTGCTGAAATCTATTTTTTTAGTGCTGAAATCTATTATTTTAGTTCTATATGTGTTTTTTTAATGCTGAAATGTCAATATTAGTGCTGAATTTTGTTTTTTTTAATGTTAAAATCTATTTTTTTACTGCTGAATTGTATTTTACTAATGCTGAAATGTCAATATTAATGCTGAATTCTATTTTTTTTAGTGCTCAAATATGTTTTTTTATTGCTAAAATGTGTTTTCTTATTGCTGAAATATGAATATTTATTATTAAAATAAATATATAAGTATTGGAGTAATCAATTTGGGCCTGCTCAAATCGGGCCCGAAGCCCGATTTACTTTGTGAGCCGAGCTTGAGCCGAGCACTCTCAAGCTCGTTTGGGCCGAGCTTGAGCTTGAGCCAAGTAAATCAAAATCGGGCCGAGCTTGATTAGCCATAGGCTCGTCTCATAAAGCCCGATTGACAGGCCTAGACTTGGATAATGATGGAGGGTAGTGAATTCACCAAGTCTGATGAAAAGTGAAGGTTGGAAAGGGATTTGGGTAAGGAAATCAGGCTGACTTCGAGAGAGGTTTTCTGGATTTGCTGAGAGTGATATCTATCAGATCTGGGCTCCTCTTGCAAGTGAGGTTAGGCCTCATTTTTATAGGCACAAGGCATTGCCGATCAGCATAGCCCTATTCCTACCAATCGACAGGTGCGTTTAGGCACACTGCCGATATGCAAGGTCTGGGACTTACCGTTTGGCAGTGTCTTTCCGGCCCTTTTGGAAAATCGACCGTAGAACGTAAGACGTTGATCATAATCGCACATGGGGTGGACCATTATAAAGGTAATTCAGATACCTTCGAAAGTCCTTTGGACTGCTCCCGGGTTCAGGAGTTGACTTTGGGTCAAATGTGGCTCGGAAGCATTCATCGGTCCATTGGACGGGGAATCGTTGGACGCAAACGGATCGTTCATCCGGATGGTAAGTTCGAATCATGCACGGGGTAAACCGTTGGAAAGGTTAGGAGATGTACTTCGACATTCCAAAGAGTTTGATCCGTTTCGGGGAGTTGACTTCGATCAACCGAGCCCTGGAAGCATTCGATGACCTTTCAGAGTAAAATGGATCGTTCGTCCGTACCGTAAGTCGGAATCGCGTACGGGTCAGACTGTTAGAAAGAGATTTTAGTGACCTTCGAAGATTCATTCAGTTTTGGTCGAGTTGAAGAGTTGACTTAGGTCAAACAGAGCTCGGGAGCGCCCGGTGGCCTCCTGATTGAGTTTCGAGGGAAAATAGGTTGTTCGTCCTCATGGTACGTCAGAATCGTGCACAAGATGAACCATTGGAAAGGAGTTTTAGTGCTCTTCTAAGATTCATTCAGTATCGATCGAGTTAAAGACTTTGACTTTTGGTTAAATGGAGCCTGGGAGTGCCTGATGGCTTCTAGGTTAGTACTCGGGGTATGACCTGGGTTTGTAGTGATGAAGGGAGGTGCTAGGGACCTAAGGGGAGTTTAGGGGGTAATAGAATGGGGTGTCTACAGAGCCCCTCAACGGGTGAGTTTGGAACAAATGATAGCCATCGAATAGACACCGTATGATGCTTTTGAGGGAGGATGACCAATTCAGAGGGTCGAGGCCGATTATGAGGACCTAAGGGAGCGAGGATGACCAATTCAGAGGGTCGAGGCTGATTCTGAAGACCTAAGGGAGTGAGGATGACCAATTCAGAGGGTCGAGGCCAATTCTGAGGACCTACGGAGTGTGCCTGGGATAACCAATTCGGTGGGTAGTAGCCGATTCTGCGAGCTTAAGTTGAGATGACCAATTCTGCGTGCTTAAGTAGATATGATCAATTCTGCGGGTCGAAGACAATTCTACGGGCTTAAGTATGAGATGACCAATTCTGCGGGTCGAAGCCAATTCTGAGGGCTTAAGTATGAGATGACCAATTCTGCGGTCGAAGCCAATTCTGCGGGCTTAAGTAGATATGACCAATTCTGCGGGCTTAAGTATGAGATGACCAATTCTGCAGGTCGAAGCCAATTCTGAGGGCTTAAGGTGGGATGACCAATTCTGTGGGTCGAAGACAATTCCGCGGGCTTATGTATGAGATGACCAATTCTGCGGGTTGAAGCTAATTCTGCGGGCTTAAGGTGGGATGACCAATTCTGCGGGCCAAAGCCAATTCTGCTGGCTTAAGGACGAGGTGATCAATTCTGTAGGTGAAGCCATTTATGCGAGCTTATGTAGTGATGACCAATTCTGCGGGTCGAAGCCAATTCTGTGGGCTTAAAGATGAGGTGACCAATTCTGCGAGTCGAAGCCAATTCTGCGGGCTTATGTAGAGATATTCTTCGGGAACTCTGTCGGGGAGATTTATCTTGTGGTTTTATTTTGGGTTGGGGAGCCGATTGCTGGGGAAATCTTTTGCATCCTCTGAAGGAATATCCAAAATTCCACTTGGGAGATTTAGGTGGCCCAGGGTTTGGATATACTTGGGGAAAATTGAGGCCTTTGGGGCATAGGGGGTGATCTTTAGAGATCCTCCGGGGATGTTGACGGGAGGAGTTTTACTTGGTTTTTGAGAGTTTCGCTGGGGAAATAGGGATTCCGCTTGAGGGAGTGCGAAATTTTCTTGGTGAAAATGTTCTAAATCCTTCCTGGGATTTTTAGGAATTTTCTAAGAATTTTTCAGGGCTATTTGGTGTTTTATGGGAATTTTTATACGAAATTTAAAGGGGGGTGCCGACCGGCATGGTGCAGAGGGTGCCATTCGGCAGTGGCATGGACTTTTGGACTGCCTCGGGAAGTTAAGGGGTCAGTGACGATCGGCATGACCTTTGGCATCCTATTAAAGGGGGTTAATTCCCCTCATTTTCATAGCTTCTTGCTTTCTTTCTATCTGCGATTTTCCTCTGCAAATCGTTCTAGCGTTTCGATCTCTAAGGAATGGTTGTCTTTGTGAGCCCTGTAGCGCATAGGGAATGGTTGACTATTGATGATGGGGCAAACATGGAGTGGAGGGCCAGGGTGCCTCTTACTTTGGGGAGTGAGAACTCCTTTGACGCATTCGAGCCGGTTGCGAATGAGCGGACTTTGCTATGGGAGCCATCGCGTCATCGGTCTTCTAAGGTGGTGAGCCTCGGCAGTTATGTAAGCAACCTAACTTTTGGCATTCTTCTCTTTTTGGTGATTTTTTCTTCCTTCTTGAATTTTGACAAGGTTTCTTCTTTTGACAGTTTGATATCTCTTTGAAGAACATGCGTGCCCGTGGGAGGATGGGGCTTAAGGACGTCTGGGAGCATCTTCCACCTGTGGTGCATTGGGTGTTATCATCAGCGGGTTTTGGAAGGTTGGTGTCTGCGCTGGATGAGATGCTTCGGTCGACAGCGATCTTATGCGCTTTGGGGGAGAGATGGTGGGATACTACCCACGCCTTCCATTTTGGTTTTGCGGAGATGATCGTGACTCCCATAGACGTGCATCAGCTGCTGGGGCTGGATTGCGATAGGGAGCAGATAGAGGTGGATCACTCTCTGAGGGTGAGGCCGGAGGCGGTGAGGGCGGTGCTCGGTAATGTAAGGAGGATAGTGTCTGGGGATTCCATCCGGCTGTCCTTGCTGAAGGATGTCTTGCCGAGTAGGGTGGTTGATGTGGAGGACGGGCTGCAGGTGAGGCAGATGGCCCGGTTGTTCATATTATTGGTGCTGGGAGGTTTCATGGTGACGTCGAGCGGCGACGTCGTCCATTTATGGTTCTTGCCGGATTTGAGGATGTTTTCGAACATCACCCTCTATGATTGGAGGAGCCTGACTTTGGCAACCCTCTATTTTTCTTTGGATGCACTCAGTCGGTGCTACCGGTAAACTTTTACTGGAGCCACGTATCTCCTCGAGGTATCCTTTAATTTTGCGCATTTTCCTTTCATGCATTCACATTTTCCTTATGCGTCTCTTTTTTATTATGAATTCCTATCTTTGGCAGACATGGTTCTATGAGGTGATTGGGTGCAATACCCAACTGATTGCTTTGAAGGATGAGACTGTTGGGGGCTTCTGCCGATTGTATCGATGGCGCAAGGCCAATTGCCAGTCGAAGGGATCTCTCTCTCTGGAGGCGGTGCGTCGGGTCTTAAATGGCCTGAACAGTGGTAGGGTAAGACTATTTCCTTTTCAGCCTTAGTTTTTGGCATGTTCTGATTTTGTATTGACTTATGCCTACTGGGGGTTTTCAGGTGACTTTTTACCCTTGGGGGACAACCATTCAGGATACGGGGGCGACCGGGGTGAATGCGCAGATGAGGTATTTGCTGGCGCATGAGTTTGGCCATTCCTGGTATCTTGGGGAGAGAGTGGTTCGATAGATTGCGGAGGAGGAGGTGGTGGTGCCACCTGCGCAGCCTCCTACGTCTATGAGGCGGGAGCGACTGCTGCCAGAGGATACGAAGATCGTGGCTATGATTGGCGAGTCCTACTTATTGTACACTGATACGACCACACCGTATGACTATATGGACTTTATGACGAGCTGGTTGATGGCTCCCAGCATATATGATGCCTTGCCTTTCCCTCATGCGGGTTCGAGTCGGGCGGTGGGGTCTTCCTATAGCGGCGGTGGTCCGTCGGCGTCTGCGGCGGTGGAGACTTCAGAGGTTCCCTTTGTTCGACTGCATACCCCTTCGTACAACATCCGACGAGATGATGGAGGGATGGTACCCATATTTCATCATCCTCACGCAATGGATTCCGAGGAGTTGGGTTTAACAGAGGAGGTTCTTCGTCCTGCGGTATACCTTTATGTTCTTTTTTTCTTTCTATTCTGTTTTGATCCCTCTTTGATGTTGATTTTGCCTTTTACTTGTAGCAAGTCCGTGTGTCGACCACTTGGTGGAGGGACATCAGAGACTGGATATCTTCGGTGACTGCCCATATTCAGGATGCTGTCCCAGTTCTTTCTTGCTTGGTGCTGTCTGCTTCGTCCGGGGAAGACTCTGGATCGGGTAGTGGTGGTGCGTCATCTCGTCGTAGGGGAAAGAGAGCGCGTCGCAGGGGTGGAAGCTCTTAGAGAGTGGGGTGAAGGGTATGTGAGAGAGAGATAGAGAATGTGGGTTCGGGCTGAGTCCCATTATTTTTTGCTTTTCTTTTATTTCCTGCAACATTTATGTAACACAGAGAACAAATATATATGTAATGCAATATAGTTTTTGTTAATGATGGATGAGTGAATGCATGCACATGCGCCTTTTACTTTGCAGCTGAGACCGTAAAAAGAGACATTTTTGGGATTTTGAAGGAAGGTTTTAAAAATGAGAAATTATATAGGGGTGGAAGAGGATTTTTGAAATTCTGTTGAGAATATCAATTTTATTTTTATTGGGCTTTTCTGATTTTGATAAAAAAGGAAAAAGGAAAATTTCCAAAAATTGGGGGTTGCCGATCGGCAAGCCCCTTGCCCTGCCTATCGGCAGTCAAATCCAGTCCCAACAATTTAAAGCTTTTGATTAGTGCCCTCTTCAACCTCTTGTACTTTGTGGGGGTAGGATTCCCTTTGATTTCTGCAGGGGTCATGTCTTTTGTGAGGGTTTTCAAGTATAAAAAAGGGGTAAGGGTGGAGTGTTTTCATCACACCTTCACATTCTTACTTACTTGCCTACTATCTCTTAGTCCTGCAAGATGGCTCTCCCTAGTAGCATTGAGTTTGTTAACTACCTCGAAGCCTTAGAAGCGATGTGCTCTTATAACGTCGACTACGATGCTTTCAACATGCGTCGAGTCTCTTTATGGCGTAATCGGTCCATTGAGTGGAACATGCTGATGGCGATGGTACAATTTTGGTACCTCGAAGACCATGTATTCCGCTTTGGATTGGATGAAGTTTGTCCTACCTATGAGGAATTTTCTTCCATGCTGGGGATAAATCCCAGTGTTTCTGCGGCTTTACCCAAATTTTCCCGTTCTTCCAGGGATTTACTGACCGAGCTTCTTCGTATTTCACCTTCGGCGACTAGATCACTGGTTGCCGGAGGAATGATCTCCCTCACGGCGGTGTTGTAGTCCGTGCATTTGCAAGATGCAGGTGATGCTGGATATGCTGGAGCCGTTGCTCTGGGCCTGGTTTCAAAATTGCTGCTGGTGACTGGGGAACTGCTGGTGGATCTGTAACTTGCAACCATTATTTCCTAGATGTCATACCGTCGCAATCTTGCGATGGTGATACTGGTGGAGACCCTGGATGATCTGGCGAGAAGGTCGTTCTGACTTTTTGCAGGGTGGCCCCATGATGCTGTTCATGTGGTTGTCTGAAAGACTCCGCCTGGTGACTCTTCCAGAATATCCTTTGTCAGCTGTACCCAACTTCTTTTTGCGTCACTTCTTCAGCGTTGGCCTCGATATTAAGAGATGGTAGAATTGGCTTATGGAGCATGGGGCTCAGAATCTGTACTGGTCAGTGCCTTGGTGGGGACAGTTACTGCCTATTCTGGAGCTAGGAGAATACCCATATGTGCGACTGGTTGGTATCAGTTAGACCTCTTTTTATTTCCCTTGGCAGCTTCTGTGCCAATTTGGCTGGGCATAGGTCGTGCCACCTCGGACACTAAATTTCTTTCCAGTAAAGGATTTGATCGAGCATCTGGGTCTGCGGCTTGGATCTTTGTGGGAGAGTCGGCGTCCGTCGACCCGTTCCTCTCAGTTTGTTGGGAGAGTTTGGCATATCCCTAGGGATTATATGAACTGGTTGTGGAGGAGAGTAGTTAGCAAGATGTTGGCAGTGGAGACTGGACAAAAGTGGCTTGTCTCTTTTAACACCATGGAAGGAGGTGTTGTGGTTTTTTCGAAGCTGGTTCGAGCTTATCGGTCCATGAAGTGTCTGCGACACTCTGTTCAGGCAGGGGAAACTTGGGGACCCCAGGATACAGATGATGATGACGGAGCGGGATCCTCTGGTAGCTGTGGATTAGACTCCTGGAGAGTTTATTGTGTAATGGGGGATAAATGTGGGGATTTTATTTGTCTTTTTTAGGAGGGTAGGGGGAAGGGAGTTATCCGTTCCTTTTCTTATGTAATCCGTATCGTAATTTATTATTAGTGAAATAAACAAGTTTCTGATCATCCAGTTGTGCCTTTTGATGAATTTTGTATTGTTTGAATTATCTATATCAATCGGTAAGGCATACATAATCCTTTTGTTCAAATATATGTTAGAATGAACTGTCATTCTTGGAGGTAAGAAAAGAATAGTATTTTATGAAAAATAAAGGTCCGTGCTCATGTAACGTGTATGAGCTGCCTACGTTCCTCTAGGGTTTTGAAATTTTATACTTTGTTTGAAAATGGTTATTTGTAGAGGATCAGGCCCACGTAGTTCTGGGAAGGGGAAATGAAAAGATTTTTTTAGAATAGAATAGAAGGGAGACGAGAAGAGTCGGCCGAGATTTCAGACTAGGGGTAGAACTTCTTAAGACAGTCCAGGTTGACTTAAAGAGCCATCTATTCCCTATCTAAATCAGTGATCATGGTAGCACCGCCAGCCAAGATCTTCTTAATAATGTAGGGGCCGCTCCAATTGGGCTTGAGTTTCCCTCTGGGGTCCCAGATGGGTTCTATGATTTCTTTGAGGCCTAGGTCCACCTCTCGGACGCCGCGGTCCATGACTCTCTTGTTGAATGAACGCGCTATTCGACGATGGTACCTTTGTATGTGGTATAGTTCTTTTAATCTCCTTTCGTCTAGGAGGGTCAACCCTTCAAGACGGCTTTGGCATCAGTCTTCTTCACTGACCTTGCTTTCAAGCATGACGTGCAATGAGGGTAGTTCCAGATCCACGGGTAGGAATGCTTCCATACCATAAACTAGAAAGTAAAGAGTAGCCCCTGTATAGTTTTGAATTGAGGTTTGGTTGCCCCAGAGGCCATACGAAATCCAGTCAACCCAATTCTGACAGCTTTCTGTCATCTTGCTGATGATGGCTTTGAGGTTCTTATTGGCAGCTTTAACTACACCGTTGGTCTGAGGTCGGTAGGGAAAAGATTTGTGTCTCTGAATCCCATACTCTTTGACCACCTCTGTGACTTCTGCCTTGAAATGTAACCCGTTATCTGGTACTAGCTCGTGCGGGACCCCATACCGATAGATGATGTTTTTCTTAACAAATTTGGCCACTTTCTTAGCGTTCATCACTGCGTATGACTCCGCTTCGACCCATTTGGTGAAGTAATCAATGGCAACTAGGATGAACTCATACCCATTGGAATCCTTCAGTTTAACCTTCCCTATGATGTCAATGTCCCAGGTGGAGAACGTCTAGGGAGAGGTCATGTTGTATAATTCACGTGGAGGCAGATGCTGAAGGTTGGAGAATTATTAGCATTTGAGGCATCTCCGAACATAGGCGGTGTATACCTGGGTCATGGTGGTCCAGCAGTAGCCTTATCGAATGATCTTTTTGGTAAGCATGTGACCGATCATGTGGGGTTCGCATTCCCCGTTGTAGATCTTCTGCATTATCTTTTCAATGTCAGTCCCTGTGATGTAGTGCAAATGAGTTCCATCGAAGTTCCTTTTGAGCAGTGCTTTATGACAGATGATGTACCGAGCGATGAGTCTTCGAAGGGTTGCTCGATCTTTCTTGTTGGAACCCTCGGGATACCTACCATGCTTGAGGAGGTTCCAGATATCATAGTATCAACAATTGTCTAGCTTGGGGTCTTCTGTGGTCACAAGCTCAATGTGGTAGCAGTGGGTTGGTTTGTCTTTCTTTTGAACTAGGAAGGGGGTCATAGTTATTCCTTCGGGCATATCGACCATGAAGGCTAAGGTAGCGAGAGCATAGGCTAGGTTATTCTTTACTCGAGGTAGGTAATGGAGGGTGATATCTTGGAATTGGGAGGCTAGTTCTTCTAAGTGGGCATGGGAGGGTTGGAGTTTCTCGTCCTTGACTTTCCACTTTATGTGAACTTGACCGATGATGAGGGCGGAATCCCCGTAGACATATAAGCATTGAATACCTTTCTTGAGAGAAACTTTGAGGCCTACTGTGCATGCCTCGTATTCAGTCATGTTATTGGTGCAAGGGAAATCCAACTTGATGGCGATAGGAGTGTGGGAGTCATTTGGGGTTATCAGAAGTATCCCAATGCCATATCCTTTCTTGTCAAAGAACATTTTCCATCGAAGGTTGTCTTGAGCAGTACAAAGGATGTTTTCATCTAGCAATTCGTAGATCCAGACATGATCCTCATCCATTCGGTAATCAATAAGGTAGTCAGAGATGGCTCTTCCTTTCATGGGTTTCTGTGTGACGTACACGATATTGAACTCGACTAGGAGCATCAAGCATCGGGCCATTTGGCTGGACAAGGCAGGTTTCTCGAGCAATTACTTGATGGGGTCCATTCGGGATACAAGTTTGATGGGGAAGGTGAGCATGTAGTGCAACGACTTTTAGGTGACCCAGACATGTGCGACACACGCCTTTTCTAAAGAAGTGTAGTTAACCTCGTACCCGACCAATTTGCGACTTGCATAATAGATGGCTCTTTATTTACGGGAATCTTCAAGGTAATGGGATAGCAAAGCCCCAGCTGTAGTATCGGTTATGGTTAAGTATAGAAGCAAGGGGAGACCAGGCTGTGGTGGCATGAGTATCTGGGGTTAGGTCAGATATTGTTTGATTTGGTCAAAAGCTTCTTGGCATGCCTCGTTCCAAACTTTAGTTGAATCCTTTCGGAGGAATTTGAAGATAAGTTCGCAGATGGAAGTTAACTGGCTGATGAACCGACTGATGTATTGCAATTTCTCAAGGAAACCTCAGACTTCTTTCTTTGTTTGGGGAGGTGGCATCTCAAGTATGTCTTTCATCTTGGCGGGATCTGCTTCTAGCCCCTTCTCACTGACCATGAATCCCAAGAGTTTTCCCTTTGTAATTCGAAGACGCATTTCTGAGGATTGAGTCTCATCTGATACTGTCGCAGTCGTTCGAAGAACTTTCGGAGAACAGGAACATGACCTTCTCTAATTTTGGACTTGATAATCATATCATCCATATAGACCTCAACTTATTTGTGAATCAGATCGTGCAGGATGGTTGTGGCAGCCCTCTAATAGGTAGCCCCAGCATTCTTGAGACCAAATGGCATGATAGTGTAGCAAAAGGTTACCCATGGGGTGATGAATGCGGTTTTTTCTTGGTGGTCTGGGTGGGTGCATTTTGATTTGGTTATATCCGGCAAACCCATCGATGAATGACTTGAGAGCATGACTGACTGTGTTGTCCACGATCATGTCGATATTGGGTAGCGGATAACCATCCTTTGGGGAGGCTTTGTTCAAGTATCGATAGTCTACACACATCTGAACTTTTCCTCCTGATTTCGGCACATGCACTATGTTAGCTAAACACGTGGGATATTCGATCACACAAATAAAGCCTACGTTCAACTGTTTGACCACCTCTTCTTTGACCTTGAGCAACCATTCGGTGCAGAGCTTTCTCAACTTTTGTTTGACCGGCCTATAATATGGGAGAGTGGAAATCTCGTGCTGAGCTATTTCAGGATCAATGCCGGGCATATCGTCGTAGGACCATGAGAAGAAATCCACAAATTCTTTTAGATATTCTTCGAGTTGTGCACGATCATGCTCAACGAGGGTAGCCCCTATCCTGATCTCGCGCAGTTGGCTACTAGAACCGAGGTTAACAACAACAGTCTCTTCTTCATTAACTTGAACGCGGTTATGTTGTTTATTATTAACCTTATTTAGATCAGTTAAGAATTGTTCATTTACAAAATCATCATCATCAAAAGTTTGACTAGAATCCAAACAGTTAATGTAAGGCACAACAAGATACTCAAAATCTTCTTTTATTTCATTGATAGGAAAAACAACATTAAAAACCTCATCAAAGGAGGTCTCGATTACATTTGAACAAGGATAGATAATGGAAGAAGAAAAGGGTGTAAACATTAGGATTAGGGGAGATTTCACCAGGTAGAACTGGCGCGACATGCCAGTTGAGGAGAGGTGCATCAGCAACTTTAATCAGGTTGGATGGATCAGTGATGTAGTGCCTGAATGAACCATGCAGAGTGTCAGCCCCAGTGTCTGTAAGTTGAAGGAATATTCGGAGTCACTTTCCTCAGTCTCTTTGGTATCTTTGATGAGCGGTTGTACTTGGTGTTAGGAACCTTTGGCCCATGGGTAGCTGTCTTGGAAAAAGATCTCCATTTCAGGCTTCATCTTCTTGTCTGTATGGTCATACCATGGTTTCGAAAAGCCGCAAAAGGGTAAGTCCTCACCCTCTTTGATGAATCGTCCGTTCAAGGAGTCATCTGGGATAGTCTGGACGCGGTCTAGTCTTCTCTTTGGTCGAGACAGGCGGATCATTCTGAGCTCTTATTCTGACGGTTGATACCCCAAACCACACTACACCAAAATGACTAAATTGTCACCTTTCAGCCGCCCACCCTTGTCAAGGTCATTGACCGTGACAAAAAACACGCGTTTTGTGTCACGATCATTGACCTTGATACGACCGTGATAAAGAATTGTCACGGTCATTGACCGTGACAATTCTTTAAATAATTATCACGGTCAAGAACCTTGACACGACCGTGACAACTTCTGCAGCAAAACCCTTTCCCCTTCTTTTTTTCCCCCGCTGTTTTCCTCCTTTTTCCAACTCTCTCTCTCTCTCTCTCTCTCTCTCTCTCTCTCTACGCTGTTCTCTCTACTTTCAGGTTAATTTCTCTCTCTCTCTTCCATTTATATATATGTTTGTGTGTATATATGTGTGTGTGTGTGTGTATATATGTGAGTGTGTGTGGGGTGGGGGGTGGGGCAGGGTGGGGGTAGGGGTGGGGCAGGGGGCTGTTGTGTGTGTGTGTATATGTGTGGTGGGTGGGGGTGGGGCAGGGTGGGGGGATGTTGTGTGTGTGTATGTGGTGGGTGGGGGTGGTGGGGTGGGGGAGGGTGGGGGTAGGGGGGCTGTTGTGTGTGTGTGTATATGTGTGGTGGGTGGGGGTGGGGATGGGGGGTAAGGCAAGGTACCATTGTAATTCTCTTGATATCTTGTTTTGATGATTCTATGAGATAATATATATTGTTTCAAGGTTAACTCATTGTAGATAAAAACATTCACATAGTAAGATTAAATTGAATCCATCCATAGATTCTATAATTACATCCACTAAAATATAATTAATAAATGAAACAGTTTTAGATGAAAGTAAATTAATAATTAGTGCCCATTTCATATGAAAGTAGGATTGCCCCTCAGTGTAAATTAGTAAATTAATAATTGTATACGTTAATTGTTAGTTTAATTGATGAAATTAATTAATTGAGTAGATGAATTAGAAGGAGTACGGGATACACATTTGTTGTTGACATTGCTGTTGGACTATTTTGTTTAGTAAATGTTTGGTTGGTTAGTTTTAAAAGTAGCATGACCACTGGATTATTGTCCATATGGGGGTGGGATTTTTCAACTTTTTTTGAAAATTACTTTGTATATCGAACAATATATATATATATAGTATGATAATTAAATGAAACATACTTGAAATTAAATATAATGCACATAGATACTAGCCTTCTAGTTCTTATGCGTACGCATTCAATAGCCCTTAGATCCGTTCGAGAGTCATTACCCATGTAATGAGATCTCTCGAATTGTCCCGTTTGGACAGTTTGAGACTGTATAATTTCTGTATAATATTCTTAGTGGCTTAAAGTTGTTACTTTTGGAGGAAGTTCTGCAGTCGTATCTTAATGTTCTTTGGGTACATACTAGATTGACACGTGTGACCGTTATTTCAATTGATCAATTGAAATAACACTCACACATGCCAATCTACGTCGTGTACTTGGAGAACTACGGGATATGCTGTCGATTTTTTTTCAAATCGTAACAATGTGCATGAGCTGTTAAGTATATTACAGAAAAATGCGGTCTTGAATGGGATATGACCACTCACCCTTTAATAGGATAATTAAATGATGGGATAATTAAATGATGGGATAATTAAATGAAACATACTATAAATCTAAGTTTTGTTTACCTTTAATAGGTGTTTAGTTGTGGTAGCTGTGATGGGATATCCGAAACACAAAGAGTGGATGGGTGAGACTAATAGAATGGGGGATGTGTTTCACAGAGGTGCTAACGAATTTGTGAAATATGCAAAGAGATGTCATAATGATGAAGAGTTTTCGTGTCCGTGTGCTAGGTGTAAGAATGGTAAGGTGTTTGAGTGGAAAACAGTTGAACTACATTTGTTAAGATCGGGTATGCAAGATAGTTATCAATTTTGGAGTTTTCACGGTGAATTGAAAGTTCCTTTTTTCCCCGACCAAACTTCACAACAACCTTCAACAAGTAGAATAGATGTAGAAGGGGACGACGTAGATCATAATATGTTAGAGGATTTAGTTGATGATGCGTACGGAGTTTATTAAGCAGAGGAGAATGAGGTTACTGATGATGTAGAAGATTCAAGTGCTCGTGAAGATAAGACGATAAAACTTGACTATGACTACCAAAGTTTAAAATTTAAGGCGACCCAACCGTTATACTCTGGCTGTGAGAAAGATCAAACAACTTTACATGCCATGGTTGGTTTGTAGAGTTTGAAGACGCAGTACGATTTGTCTGGCAATAGCGTGATGGGAATTCTGAAATGGGTGAAGGGCTTATTACCCAAGGTGAATACAATTCCAAATAGCTATCCTGTTATGAAGAACAGTTTGAAAGGTTTGGAAATGAAGTATAAATCGATTCATGCTTGTGTGTATGACTGCATACTATACTGAAAGGAGTATGAAAATCTTGATCGTTGTCTGGTATGCGATGAACCTAGATATGTCCAATCTACTAGTAAGGAAGGCACAAGCTCAAAAGTGCCTAAAAAAGTATTGAAATATTTTCCCGTTGGGCCTAGATTAAAGTGATTTTTCACAGTACCATGGATTTAAGAGGCAATGACTTGGCATGCTAGGGCAGAAGTAGGGGGTAATATCATGCGTCATCCTATTAATTCTACTGCCTGGCGGAGGATGAATTTTGTGTATCCCGATTTTGCTCGAGAACAACGAAACATTCGTTTGGCTATATCAACAGATGGTTTCAATCCATTTGGAAATCTAAGCACCAATCAGAGTGGATGTCCAGTGATCCTAGCCCCACTCAACCTCCCTCCTTCATAGTGTATGAGACCTGAATTTTCGATGATGGCTTTGTTGATACCTGGTCCAAAGGCACCAAGTGATGACATTGACGTCTACCTGGCTCCTTTGGTAGAAGAATTAAATGATTTGTGGGAAGAGGGTGTGCAATCATTTGACTCTTTTAGAAAAGAAGAGTTTACGCTGAAAGCTATGTTGATGTGGGCAATTCATGATTTTCCTGCTTATGGGACATTATCCGGTTGTGTAGTACATGGTTATTTGGGGTGTCCTATTTGTGGAGAGGAGACTGAATCTCTTCGTCTATCCTCTAGATTAAAAAATGTATACCATCACCACAGGAGGTTTTTACCCCCCAGCTCATAGTTTCAGATCTGAGAAAGGTTCTAATTTTTTATTGGGCGGAGTTGAACATAGGCTACCGTCGAGACAACTTTTGGGTTCAGAAATTGAAAGTAAATCTTCTGAATGTGGCCCTAATATGCCAGGTAAGAATCCCAAATTTAAAAACGTCAAGCATAAGAAGACCCCAACTGGGAATAAACCTGAGACAAGAAAGGCATGGTCTCAGAGGTCAATTTTATTTGACTTGCCTTATTGGAAGAATAACCCGGTGCACCATGTATTGGATGTGATGCATGCAGAGAAGAACTTCGCTGAACATATTGTGGGTACTTGCCTTGGGGGGAGTCATTCGAAGGATGGAGAAAATGCACGAAAAGACCTTAAATCGTTAAAACTTAAGCCATAACTATGGTTGGAAGAAGATAGTAGGGGAAGGACAATAATTCCCCCTGGTGCGTTTACTTTGACGAGTGGGGAAAGGAAGGTGCTTCTAGACACAATATATAATTTTAAGGGCCCATCTACTTTTTCGTCCAACTTGCAAAGGATTGTGAATTATGCTACTCATGATTTACATAAGTGTAAGTACCATGATTGGCATGTGATCATGCAATTGGTTCCTCTATTGTTTAAGCACTATTTCTCCAAGCACAAGGATTTGCGTAGGGCTATTATGCAAATTAGTATTACCTTCTCCCTCTTGTGTGAGAAGGTAGTGAATCGAGAACACATAGTGGCCGCAAAATTGGCTGTGATCGAAGCGATTTTTGTATTAGAGAAATACTTTCCCCAGCATTCTTTGACATAAGTGTTCATTTGTTGGTACACCTATGTGACGAGGCACTTCTTTGTGGTCCAGTTAGATATTGGTGGATGTATCCATTTGAAAGATTGATGAAAGTTTTTAAAGATTACATCAAGAATATGCGATACATTGCAGGATCAATTGCAGAGGAATACATCACCGTGGAGTCATCATTATATACTCGGGAATATATGCCTGACTCGACCAGCGTTGATGACACTGATGAGTTCGTCGATGATGGTGGTCATGTAATGGGAAAACGAGTGAAATTAACGAGTTTGCAACATGAACAAGTAGCTCGTTATCTATTTGACACACATGAAGATGTCGAAGAATGGAAAAAGTAAGTTTCGATTATTATAATGTTTAACATTATTTTAGATTATTTTATACATGATTAATTTTGTAATATGCAGAAAATATGAAGCATGTGAGAACAATAAAAGACGAAAAATAATCGTACAATCAGACAACGAATTTAGGCTGTGGTTGACACAAGAGGTAATTATAATGAAAATAGTCGTTATATAACGTTACATTCAAATTTTACCACTAATATAATTAATTTATCTATATTCTCAGCTCCTAAAGACGGGTGATGCGACATCAAGGCTTGCTCGTCTAGCCACTGGACCCTTGTTCGTGGCACAAGAGTACAAAAAGTATCGATTGAACGGTTACATTTTCGGCGCTAAAGTGTACGAGGAAAGTACAAATGTACAGAACTCGGGAATTTCATACAAGGCTCTTACTTTCTTTCGAGCGAGCGCAAAAGATAAAAACCTCGTTGAAGCTGAAATGACTTACTATGGTGTAATCCAAAATATATTTGAATTGGATTATATAAGCTTCAAAGAGGTTGTATTTTACTGTGACTGGGTAAGAGTTGAGGATAAAAATGCTTGTAAAGTTGATCCTGTCACCAATTTGATCATAGTTGACTTGTCCAAGTTGAAGAGCAACGACCACGTGAGCGATGAGCCGTTTGTTTGTGCATTTCAAAAGGTTAAGCAAGTGTTTTATTCGGAGTATATCAACAACGAGCCGTGGTCAATTGTCCAACACGCTCCAAGGCGTCTAAATAGTAGTGTGGATGACTTGGCTGCTCCTACCGAATATCAATCCATTTTTGATGATAACCCGAATTTGAAATAATTTTTCAATTTGTAATAAATATTTCAATTTGTACCGAAACATCCATTTTAATGCTTTTAATTGATTTCCACTTTATCATTTTCACTCTTGTGTAGTGTGCGTGTGTGGAGAGGCGATTAATACATAAATATTCCAACTACATCTAAGTTTTGTTTATACTAATCCATGAATATACGCTTCTTACCTTTAATAGGTGATTAGTACATAGTTATTTGGGGTGTCCTATTTGTTGAGAGGAGACTGAATCTCTTCGTCTATCCGAACACTAAGAAATGCCGTAATCCTATGGAGTTATGCTCTGCAAATTCCTCCCAACCGTTATGTAGCCAAACATCACCAGTTGAAGTTGTCAATTCCACTTTCCATACCCCACCACTTGGAACCTCTAGCAAAACATGGGAGACCATTGGAAGGTGAAATTGACAACTTCAACTGCTGATTTTTGGCTACACAACGGTTGGAAGGAATTTGCAGAGCATAACTCCATAGGATTATGGCATTTCTTAGTGTTCAGATATGAAGGGAATTATATTTGACACGATTGCCTGGGGTACATTAGTTGGAAGGAGGTGCCATATGAGCTCAAGTTAGCTGTTTGGGTGACACTACAGGTAATGTATTTATATTTATATGTCAATTTCAATTTTGATTTATATTTATATTTATATTTATATTTATCTATATTTGCGGGGCGGATACTAATTTTACTTTATTTTATTTCAGGGGATAGGGAGTGGCCCTGAGGGTAGGCCACATATGCTCGATACTTATGTGGCTCTTCGGACGAGAAGGGAAGGATAAGGAGGTGTCCCCGAGCGTCGCGGTACAAAATCTCTTTTCCAGCTAAATAGTTTGTAGATTTGAGATAATTGATGGTGATGTTGTTTCTTCTTAAATAGTTTCTATTTTGAATGTATATTTGCATTATCTCTAGTTTATTTAGATATATGATGTTTGAACAGGTACAACGTTGATATAATAGGTACAAATATACTGTTGGGTAGTGGTAGTGGCCATACTGCCCAGCAGATTTTTTTTCAATTCTGCGCAGAATTGTCACGGTCATTGATCGTGACAAGACCGTGACAAAAGTTGTCACGGTCTTGACGGTGACAATTTTTTAAAAAGGGGACAATGCTTTGTCACGATTATTAACCGTGACTAAATGTGTCACGGTCCGTGACCGTGACACGACCGTGACACGTCCGTGAAAAAAAAGTTGTCTCGCCCCAAATTGTCATGGTCATTGACCTTGACAAGTCCAACTTGTCAAGGTCAATGACCGTGACAATTCGGCAGATTTGGTGTAGTGCCACAAGGAGGGAAAGCCTTCTTCAGTTCAATCGGCTCAAGTATCCCTTACTGTCTTTGCCCTAGCCCCTGTCCAGGCATGAAGTGCATGTTTCTGAACATCTGAATCACATTGACGTTGCCATGAGGGTCGTATTCTGGACAAACCCTTTATTTGATGTTATCCCCTGCCGGGAGTAAAAGTGGTTCAACTCAGAATCCTGATAGGAGCATATCATTTGACCCGTGCTGTATCTCAAGGATTGGACTGCTGGTACTTGCACCATCATTATTGTCGTCGTCGCCCAAGATGGTAATGACCCATCCGTTGGTGAAGAACTTTAATTTCTGATAAAGTGAGGAAGATACGCCCTTGATATTGTGGAGCCAAGGTCATCCTAAAAATAGGTTAAAACAGGCTTGGATGTCAATAACTTGGAATTCGATGACAGGCTTTATAGGGCTAGCCCCTATTACAAGCTTTATGGATCCCATCACCTCCCGACGGGTATTATCGTAGGCACGCACAACAGCGGAGGTTGGAGCGAGGTCGCTTTCTTTCAGGCCTAAACATTTGAAGGTTCTCAGTGGGCAAACATTCAATGCGGATCCATTGTCGACAAGAGAGAGTGGTACGACCTTTCCCATAACTTCGACGGAGATGTTGAGTGTATGATTGTGGTTTGACCCAATCTTGGGGGTTTCTTCTTCAGAAAAGGATAACATTCGGGTAGAGGTCAAGGATCCGACCAAATTTACCGCTTTTTCTAGTGTGGTAGAAGGAGGAACTGTGGGTCCAGTGAGCAACTTGATCAAAGCATTTCTGTGTAGCTGAGAAGACATGAAAATCCCCCATAGAGTGATGTTATCTTGAGTTTTATTTAGTTGATCGAGGATCTTGCTCTCTTCGAGGGTCATTTCTGGCATAGGAAGGTTTTCAACACACTTCCCCTTGTCATTGGCTGGTAGTGAGTTTGGGATCTGGTAATGCCTCCCTAATCTGGTTATGTGATTTACTGAAGAAGGGAAAAACATGAACCCCATTTCCTCGTCGATTCGGGTTGTTTTTCCACCTTGTTTATTTCTGTGAGGAGTTATTAAAATGATATCACTCCACACATGTCGGCCACCGGGCTAGTTTTCTGGAAAACTTGTTCTTCATTCGAATCTTCGAATTCTTCCCCCATCCGATGGCAATAATTCTATCTTTCCATGTAAAGTTGATGCATTACACAACTTCAACGGCTTCTTCATATAGGTCACCCCATTCTGTGGGGATGTATAAGGGTGAAGGGACCAGGTGCCCCTGTAGCTTCAGAGCATCAAGTAACTCAGTCATACTGCAAATGTTGTTGGTTTTCCTGAATAATTCTGCCATGATCTGGATGACATCATCCGAGCTAACTTCATCGATTGGTACTACCCAACTATCTGAATCTCAGGCCCATTTCTGTGCTTCCAAGAATAGCATACTGAACCTCTGGCAATCAATGACCATATGTGAGGGCAATTTCAGCCCGAACTCTAGGAGTTGGTTTAACACTTTTGATAATTCCATGCTTCCAGTTTTAGAACGGGTACGAATAATGATGCATGCTCTGGTAAGGAGTGACAGTGCCTGATCAACGAGGCTAGCAGGGTGTAGGAGGAAATATGGGCAAAATTGGAGAGGTTTAGGAGAGTATATGGGTGTGATTTGAGTTGAGTGATCGAATTCTGGGTTCTCTTCTAGAAATATGGCATTGGCATAATTTGGGAGTGGGTTGTGAGTAGTGTTTGGCTTATGATTAGTTGGTGGGGAGATGGTACCCCGGTCAATTAGACCTTGGATTATGTTTTGGAGGTGAAAGCATTGGTCGGTGGTATGGCCATCAGTTTTGTGAAAGGCGCAATGGGAATCTGCCTTGAAGTTTCTTAGGAGTGGATTTGGCAATGAACGGAGATCGAAAAGTTTGATGAGGTTTCGGCTTAACAAGGCTTGATAAACTTTGCAGAGGGGAGCATAAAGCTCGGTGTATTCCTTTAGGACTGGGATAGGGTGGCTTTCTGGTGCCCATGATGTGGTTGGTTGATAGATGTTGTTGATGGTTGAGACTGTAGCACTGGCAGGCTTGT
The DNA here is from genome assembly GCA_949130495.1 of Sambucus nigra. Classification (NCBI taxonomy): domain Eukaryota; kingdom Viridiplantae; phylum Streptophyta; class Magnoliopsida; order Dipsacales; family Adoxaceae; genus Sambucus; species Sambucus nigra. The sequence goes on from OX422211.1 coordinate 89,024,392, forward strand.
CCTATTTCCTGGGGGTGAACTGTCCGAACACCTTCTTCGGTTCGACATTTGTTTTAGCAAGACCTTCCTCGATTTCTACTCCTACTTCTCTGAGAGCTCGGTAGTGGGGATATTATTGTCCTCCCATAGTTGCTCGGACATGGGGTAAGAAGTTCTTCTTCACTATGCTGACTTGTTCTTCTTCGAAAGGCCGATTGGTCATGGTAGCTGCTTTTTCCCTCCATCGGGCGATGAAGTTACTGACTGATTCTCCAGGGTTTTATTTAAGCATCTCTAAATCACGATGGGTGACCTCAAGATCTTCATTGTATTTGTACTGTGACATGAATTCCCGGGTTACATCCTCCCAGCTACGAATTTTGGACTCTTCGAGAGACAAAAACCATCGGAGGGCGCTATCCTTCAAAGTTTGCTGAAATAATTGGTCCATCACTTCTTCAGAAGCCACTAGTAGAGTCATGGAACGGTGATAACTTCGGAGATGAACAATCTGGGGTCCACTTCCTCCGAATTTCTCGATATTCGGCATCTTGAACTTCTCGGGTAACCTCACTTTAGGATAAGGATACATGTGGGTGTAGTCCATGTAATTTCTTGAGATTCTGACTTGGTCGAACTTCATGGTGAGCATCTTGAGGTCTTATTTAACTTTGTTCAGCTCTTCGTTCTTCAGATCAATGATCATAGGCAAGTTAGCCCCAGGTTGGGCAAGGTTCAACATAGGAAGCTGGGCAGGCGGCAGCCCATTAGCAGGAGGGGCACGTGAAGCGTGTTGATACTCTTTGGGAACCTAGATGGGATCAGGTGGACCCATAGCACGAGGGAATAGGGCCTCGGTTTCTTGAGAAATGGGAACCTAGTTTCGTTGCATCTATCGGACCTCACTTTGGAGGTTGTCAATTTTGGACACAAGCTGAGCTAGGACTGCCGTCAGATCTGACTGCACAACGGGGACTTGATCTGTGTTCTCTATGGAAAGCGGATGGATACTGGAATCGGAAGGAGTAATAGGGGAATGGGCGAAACTCTGGGGTGATTTGACTGAAGACCAAAGCCAATAAAGAGCAAGGCCAAGGGTTTATGATCGACCTAAGAGAGCGCAAAAATGGGATTTATTTTGAGAAAAAAAGGGATGAAAATATTTTTGACATTTTTTTTGAGATTGAAAGACAAAATATTTTTGGATTTTTGATAAAGAGAGGATAAATGTTTTTGGATTTTTGATAAGGAAAGGAAAAAATGTTTTTGGATTTTGGATAAAAAAAGAGAATTTTCTTTTTGGAGACGGTCTCAACATGATTATTATAATTATTATGTTTTCACTTGTATTAATTCTCCTAAATGCAAAATGAAATGCCGAACGGGACCTGAGCCTGGAAAAATTGGGTTTGTAATATATGCAAAGCTATGGCTGGACTTGTGACCAGGCTCACGGACAGGGTCCTGTTTTAAAAATGCGCAAAAATTCGGGCAGCAGGCCGATCCAGAATTTTGACAGAGTTTCGGGTAGAAACCGATAATCTAACATGTGTGTACTAGGCTCGACACCTATATGCGGGTATGCAGTTGGTTGGGTGAATCGGAAAGGGTTCCCCCCTTTGGCGTGACTTCCACGATATACGTCTTGCTCTTGTGGGCAATCGGTATGTGTGGACAAGCCATTTGATATACCTGAGTGTACGTGAATTGCCTCACTATATACCTCGTGGGGACGATACGTGTGAGAGAGAATTTGATATAATCGGTGTACGTGAACTAGTTCCCTGCGATATACCTCCCGTCATGACTTCGGCCAAGCGGTACGATGCAGGGGTAACCGTTCGATATACGTCGAAGGTACTTGGCCAATGGAAGGTGAGAGTCATATCACTTAGGCTAACTGCACCCTGCCAGTCCATCGCCCACCATGAATTGACCCTCCAGTTACTGGGTAAAAATTTGATCAATAACAATGCTCTTTGGTGATGCCGTGTGAATCATGCATGATTCTCTTATTAGTATCTTATGGGAATGTTTTTCTTGATGATGCCAACAGGGAGCAAAGTACAAGTACCAATGGTACACCAAGTATGGATGGGTGATGCGTGCAACATGTGGATATATGTGACCCTAGGTGCATGTGGTGCGAAGTGTACATGGAGAATTTTATACAAGTGTGTGAATAGAAGCATAAGCATGGGGTACACATGAGTAATAAAGGGGGAACATGCAAAATTGGGAGAAAATATAAACAAACATAACATCCATGTAAATAGAGTATAGCCCTCAAAAGAATGTCCCCAGCAGAGTCGCCACTATGGACATCCCCCGATCCTCGCAGCGGGCGGGCGTGCGATGGAGGATCCTAGGTCCCGTGTGTCCCTCTTGGGAGCGCTTAGGCCGGTGTCATTTGGGTGAGGTGAAAAAGGTAGAGAGATAGATTTGCCAGTTTATTTTACTCAAAACAGACAAAAGAAAGGGAGTCATCCCGAAGGACAACATCCAAAGACATACTGATGCATACAAAACCAAAATGATTCGAAAAGGGTCCGGAGGCTAAGTTATGAAATGGGAAGGTGTTAGGCACCCATTCCTCCCTTTCGGTCTCGCATGGGTTTTTGTTATTTTCCTTTATTTTCCCCGTGATATGTGTGCATGTGTATATATAGTGGAGATAGTAATCATCGACTTACACCATGGAAGAGGTAAAGCGAGTCATCCGTAGGAAGGTATAAAAATATTAGAAAATAAGATTTACGCGATTATCCTTACGTTGACCGTTATGATGGAACGATAACGCATGTGGAATAATACGCCACTAAGAACAAATATATGTATATATATAATACAAGAGAGTGGAGTTTAGAGAAAATTGAAAATGAGAGAAAAAGTAAAAATAGGACTCGAGTCTCGGGTTTTACCCCGAGATGCCTACGTAGCCTATAGAGGCATCAAAGTCCACGTAGTTCGCATGCAAAACGAGGGGTGGGGTTTATCCCATAAATCCAACTGGGGGATTCTCTTATTTGTGTGTGTGTGTGTGTAGAAAAAGTGTTTTAGTTGTGAGAAAAGTGTAAGAAAAGTATGAGAATTCCCGTTTGGAATTTATGAGCAAACCCTCTTTTTCTTATTTTTTAGGTTTTTATTTATATGAAAATAAGATTTGTGCAATAATACTAAATAAAAAATTATATTAGGATGTGTGAGATGAGATAATGAAAGTGCTAAGTAATAAAAAAAATTATTGCGAATTTATGAGAATTTAAGGAGAAAGTTGAGAAAATTGGACCTTCTTGAAGATCTTGAGCTTGATCTAGAATATTGGAGAGCAACCCTTAGACTTGGATGATGATGGAGGGTAGTGAAGTCACCAAGTTTGATGAAAAGGATGATGAAAAGTGAAGGTTGGAAAGGGATTTGGGTATGGAAATCACGCTGACTTCGAGAGAGGTATTGTGGATTTGCTGAGAGTGATATCTATCAGATCTAGGCTCCTCTTTCAAGTGAAGTCAGGCCTCCTTTTCATAGGCCCAGGGCATTGCCAATCGGCATAGCCCTGTTCCTGCCAATCGGCAGGTGCGTTTAGGCACACTGCCGATAGGCAGGGTCTGGGACCTGCTGTTTGGCAGTGTCTTTCAAGCCTTTTTGGAAAATCGGTCGTAGAGTGCAAGCCATTGATCAGAATCATGCATGGGGTGCACAATTGGAAAGGTAATTCAGAGACCTTTGAAAGTCCTTTGGACTTCTCCTGGGTTTGGGAGTTGACTTTGGGTCAAATGTGGCTCGGAAGCATTCGTCAGTCCATTGGATGGGAAATCATGGGACACAAAAGGATTGTTCGTCCGCATGGTAAGTCCAAATCGCGCATGGGGCAAACCGTTGGAAAGGTTAGGAGATGTACTTTGACATTCCAAAGAGTTTGATATGGTTCGGGGAGTTGACTTTGGTCAACTGAGCCTTGGAAGCATTCGGTGACCTTTTGGAGTAAATTGGATCGTTCGTCCGTACTATAAGTCGGAATCGCGCACGAGATGGACCGTTGGAAAGGGGTTTCAGTGCCCTTTAAAGATTCATTCAGTATCAGTCGAGTTGAAGAGTTAAATTAGGTCAAACAGAGCCCGAGAGTGCCTGGTGGCCTCCTGATTGAGTTTCATGGGAAAACTGGTCGTTCGTTCGTATGGTAAGTCGGAATCGTGCACGGGACGGACCGTTGGAAAGGGGTTTCAGTGCCCTTCGAAGATTCATTCAGTCTCGGTCGAGTTGAAGATTTGAATTTTGGTCAAACGGAGCCTGGGAGTGCCTGATGGCTTCTAGGTCAGTACTCGGGGTATGACCTGAGTTTGTAGTGATGAAGGGAGGTGCTAGGGACCTAAGGAGAGTTTAGCGGGTAACAAAATGGGGTGTCTACATCTACCGTCCCAAATTTTTGCGCATTTTTAAAATGGGACCCTGCCCGTGAGCCTAGTTACAAGTCCAGCCATAGCTTCACATATATTACAAATCCAACTTTTCTAGGCTCACGTCCCGTCCGGCATTCCATTTTGCATTTAGGAGAATTTAATACAAGTGAAAACATAATAATTATAATAATCATGCTGAGACTCGTCTTCCAAAAAAACATTTCTCCTTTCTTTCTCAAAAATCTAAAAATATTTCTCCTTTCTTTACCAAAAATCCAAAAATATTTTGTCTTTAAATCTCAAAAAGAAAAAAATGTCAAAAATATTTTCACACTTTTTTTTGTCAAATCACTCCGGAGCTCCATCCGTTCCCCTGCTACTTCTTTCGAGTCCGGTATCCATCCACTTTCCATGGAGAATAGAGATCAAATGCCAGTTGCGCAGCCAAATCTGAAGACAATTTTAGCTCAACCCGTGTCCAAGATTGACAACCTTCAAACTAAAGTTCGAGAGATGCAATGAAACTAGGTTCCTGTTCCTCAAGAGACCGAGGCTCGATAGCGGAATGCATTGAATTTACATGGAAAGATAGAGTTATTACCACCGGATGGGGGGAAGAATTCGATGATCCGAATGAAGAACAAGTTTTTGAGAAAACTGGCCTGGTAGCCGACATGTGTGGGATGATATCATTTGAGGATCTCCTTAGAGAAATAAATAAAATGGCAGAATAACTCGAGATTGGTGAAGAAACATGGTTCATGTTCTTCCTTTCTTCAATAAATCACATGACCAGATCAGGGAGGCATTACCAGATCCCAAGCTCATTACTAACCAATGACAAGGGGAAGGGTATTGAAAACCTTCCTATGCCAAAAATGACACTGGAGGAAAGCAAGATCCTAGATCAACTCAAGAAAACTCAAGCTAACATCACTCTATGGGGGATTTTCATGTCTTCCCAACTACACACAAATGCTTTGATCAAGTTTCTCACTGAACCCATAGTTCCTCCCTCTACTACACTAGAAGAAGTGGTAAATATAGTCGGATCCTTAACCTCTGCCCGAATGCTATCCTTTTCCGAAGAAGAAATACCCAGAATTGGGTTAAACCATAATATCGCACTCAACATCTCTGTCGAAGTTATGGGGAAAATCGTACCACTCTCTCTTATCGATAATGTATCTGCCTTGAATGTATACCCATTAAGAACTTTCAAATGCTTAGGACTGAAAGAAAGTGACCTCGCTCCAACTTCCGCTGCTGTACGTGCCAATGATAATACCTGTCGGGAGGTGATGGGATCCATAAAACTTCTAATAAGGGCTGACTCTATAAAACCCATCGTTGAATTCCAAGTTATTGACATCCCAGCTTATTTCAACCTATTTCTCGGACGACCTTGGTTCCACATCATCAAGGGCGTGTCTTCCTCACTCCATCAGAAATTGAAGTTCTTCGTCGACGGACGAGTCATCACCATCTTGGGCGATGACGATAAGGACGAGTGTGCAAGCACCAATAGTTTGATCCTTGAGATACAACATGGGTCAAATGATATGCTCCGATCAGGATTCCGAGTTGAGCCCCTCCTACTCTCGACAAGGGACGATTTCAAAGAAAGGGTTTATCCAGAATATAACCCTCATGGCAATGTCAATGTGATTCAAACATCAGAACAAGAGCTCAGAATGATCCGCCAGTCTCGACCAAAGAGAAGAGTGGACTACATCCAGACCATCTCAGGTGACTCCTTAAATGGACGATTCATCAAAGAGGGAGAGGATTTCCCATTTTGTGAATTTTTAAAACCATGGTACGATCATACAGACAAAAAGATGAAACCTGGAATGGAGGTCTTTTTCCAAGACAACTACTTGTGGGCCGAAAGTACCCAACGCCATGTACAACTGCTCATCAAAAATACCAAAGAGACTGAGGAAAGTGACTCCGAGGACTCGTTCAACTTACAGAAACTGGGGCCGACACTCTGTATGGTTTATTCAAGCACTACATCACTGGATCCATCCTACCTGATTAAAGCTACTGATACACCTCTCCTCAGCTGGCATGCTGCGCCTGTTCTACCTGTTGAAATCACACCTAACCCCAATGTTTACCCCATTTCTTCTTCCATTATCTATCCTTGCTCAAATGTAATCAAGACCTCCTTTGATGAGGTTTTCAATGTTGTTTTTCCTATCAATGAAATAAACGAAGATTTTGAGTATCTTGTTGTGCCTTACATTAATTGTTTAGATTCTAATCAAAATTTTGATGATAATGATTTTGCAAATGAACAAATCTTAACTGATCTAAATAAGGTTAATAAAAAACAACATAAGCGCGTTTAAGTTAATGAAGAAGAGACTGTTATTATTAACCTCAATTCTAGTAGCCAACTTCACGAGATTAGGATAGGGGATACCCTTGATGAGCATGACCACGCATAACTCAAAGAATTATTGAAGGAATTCGTGGATGTCTTTACGTGGTCCTACGACGATATGCCCGGCATTGATCCTAAAATTGGTTAGCATGAGATCCCCACTCTTCCAGATTACAAGTCGGTTAAACAACAGCTGAGAAAGCTTCGCACCGAATGGTCGTTCAAAGTTAAAGAATAGGTGGTCAAAAAGCTGAACGTGGGTTTCATTCGTGTGATCTAATATCCCACATGGCTAGCCAACATAGAGCCTGTACCGAAATTGGGATGGAGAGTTCAGATGTTTGTAGACTACCAGGACTTGAACAAAGCCTCTCCAAAGGATGATTACCCATTACCCAATATCGATATGATCGTGGACTTCACGTCCAGTCATGCTCTCAAGTCATTCGTCGATGGGGTTAACGGATACAACCAAATCAAAATGCACCCAGATCATAAAAAAAATTGCGTTCATCCCCATTGGGAACCTTTTTCTACACTGTTATGCCATTTGGTCTCAAGAATGCTGGGGCTACCTACCAGAGGGCTGCCACAACCATCCTGCACTATCTGATTCACAAAGAAGTCGAGGTCTCTCTGGATGATATGATTATCAAATCCAAAACTAGAGAAGGTCATGTTCTCGCTCTCTGAATGTTCTTCAAACGATTGGGACGGTATCATATGAGACTCAATCCATAGAAATGTGTCATTGGCGTTACAAAGGGAAAACTCTTAGGACTCATGGTCAGTGGAAAAGGGATAAAAGCAGACCCTGCTAAGCTAAAAGCCATACTTGAGATGCCACCTCCCTAAACGGAGAAAGAGGTCCGAGGTTTCCTTGGGAAATTATAATACATCAGCCGGTTCATCAGCCAACTCACCTCCATTTGTGAACCAATTTTCAAACTCCTCCGAAAGGATTCAACCAAAGTTTAGAACGAGGCCTGCCAAGAAGCCTTCGACCGAATCAAACAATACGTGACTCAACCTCCGGAACTTATGACACCATAGCCTGGTCTCCCCTTGTTCCTATACCTAACCATAACTGACACTACAGCTGGGGCGTTGCTAGCCAAATACCTTGAATATTCCCACAAAGAAAGAGCCATCTATTACGCCAATTGTAAATTTGCCGGGTACGAAATCAACTACACCGCTTTGGAAAAAGCATGCATCACGCTTATTTGGGTCACCCAAAAGTTGCGACACTACATGCTCGCCTTCCTCATTAAACTTGTATCCTGAATAGACCCCATCAAGTACCTACTTGAGAAACCCGCCTTATCCAGCTGAATGGCTTGATGGTTGATGCTCCTAGCTGAGTTCGATATCATGTACGTCACACAGAAAGTCATGAAAGGAAGATCCATCTCTAACTGCCTCGCTGACTACCCCATGGAAGAGGCTGATGTCTGGATCTCCAAATTCCCAGATGAAAACATCTTCTACGCTGCTCAAGATGACCTTCGATGGAAAATGATCTTTGATGGCGTGACGAACAAAAAGGGACATGGCATTGGGATACTTCTGATCGCCCCAGATGACTCCCACACTCCCATTGCCATAAAATTGGATTTTCCCTGCACCAATAACATGACTGAATATGAGGCGTGTACGGTAGGCCTCAAAGTTTACCTCAAGAAAGGTATTCAATGCCTAGATGTCACGTGGATTTTTCCCTCATCATTGGTCTGGTGCTCAAAAAATGGAAAGTTAAGGACAATAAACTCCAACCCTTCCATGACCACATAGAAGAACTAGCCTCCAAATTCCAAGACATCACTTTCCACTACCTGCCTCGAGCAGAGAATAACCTAGCCGATGCCCTTTCTACCTTAGCCTCTATGGTCGACATGCCCGAAGGAATAACAATAGCCCTCTTCCTAGTTCAAAAGCAAGACAAACCAACCCACTGCTAGCATATAGAACTCATCACCAAAGAAGATCCCGAGCTAGCCAATTGCTGGTATTATGATATATGGCACCTCCTAAAGCATGGTAGGTATCCCGAGGGTTCCAACAAGAAAGATCGGGAAACCCTCCGAAAGCTGGCCGCCTAATACATCATTTGTCATAAATCCCTATTCAAGAGAAACTTTGATGGAACCCATCTACACTGCATCGCAGGGGCTGCCATTGAAGAGGTAATGCAGAAAATCAACAGCGAGAAATGCGAACCCCACATGAACGGTCACATGCTTGCCAAGGCGACCATACGACAAGGCTACTACTGGACCACCATGATCCAGGATTGCACCGCCTATGTCTAGAAATGCCTCAAATGCCAATAGTTCTCCAACCTTCAACACCTGCCTCCCCATGAATTATACAACATGACTTCTCCTTGGCCGTTCTCCACCTAGGGCATCGATATTATAGGGATGGTTACACCCAAGGCTTCCAATGGACATGAGTGCATCCTCGTTGCCATTAATTACTTCACCAAATGGGTCAAAGCCGAGTCATACGCAGTCCTGAATGCCAAGAAAGTGTCCAAATTCATCAAGAAAAACATCATCTGCCGATATGGGGTCCCGCACGAGCTAGTGTTAGATAACGGGATGCATTTTAAGGAAGAAGTCATAGAGGTGGTCTACAAGTATGGGATTCAAAGATACAAATCTTCTCCCTACCGACCTCAAACTAATGGTACGATCGAAGCCGCTAATAAGAACCTCAAAGCCATCATCATCAAGATGACCGAAAGTTGTCGAGATTAGGCCGATCGAATCCAATGCGCCCTCCGGGGCTACCAAAAATCAATCCGAACCTCTACTGGGGCTACCCCTTACTCTCTAGTATACGGCATGGAAGCAGTCCTACACGTGGAGCTAAAAATACCCTCATTACGCATCATGCTTGAAAGCAAGGCCAGTGAGGAGGACTGACATCAAAGCCGCCTCGACGAGCTGTCACTCCTGGACGAAAGGAGGCTGAAGGCGTTGTATCACATATAAGGGTACCATCGCCGAATAACGTGATCATGTAATAAGAGAGTCAAGGACCGCAGTGTTCGAGAAGGGGATTTATCCCTCAAAGAAATAGTAGAGCCCATCTGGGACCCCAAAGGGAAATTCAATCCCAATTAGAGTGGCCCATACATTGTCAAGAAGATCTTATCCCGCGGTGCCGCCATGCTCACCGACTTAGACAAAAAAAAAATGGTTTTTCTAGTCAACCTGGATCGTTTAAAGAAATTTTACCCCTAGTCCAAAATTTGGGCGCGCTACGACTCTTCTCATCTCCCTTCTATTCTAAAAAAAAAATCTCTTCATTTCCCTTTACCCAAAACTACGTTGGCCTGAGCCTCTGCAAAAATCATTCTTGTAAAAATTGAAAATTTTCAAAACCCCCAGAGGTACATAGGCAGCTCATACATCTTACATGAGCACGACCCCTTCTTTTTCACAAAAAAATATTCTTTTCTTATCTTCAAGAATGACAGTTCACTTTAACATATACTTGAACAAAAGGATTATGCATGCCTTAGCGATCGGTATCGATGACTCAAAATACAAATTTCATCCGAAGGCACAATGGGATGATCAAAAACTTGTTTATTTCATTAATAAGAAATTATAGTGCAATTACATAAAGGAACGGATAACTCCCTTCCCCCTACCTTCCTAAAAACCCAAATAAATTCCCAAACTTATTTCCCAGTACAAAATAAACTCTCCAAGAGTCCTACCCACAACTACCAGAGGAGCCCGCTTCATCATCATCATCATCATCATCTACATCCTGGGGTCCCCAAGCTTCCCCTGCCTGAATGGAGTGCCGCAAACGCTCCAAGGACCGATAAGATCGAACCAACCTCGGAAAAACTACCACACCTCCTTCTATGGTATCAGATAAGGCAAGCCATCTTTGGCCAATCTCTACTACCAATATCTTGCTAAGTGCTCTTCTCGACAACCACTTCATATAATCCCCAGGGATGAGCCAAACTCTCCCAGCAGACTGAGAGGGACGGGTCGATGGACATCGACTCTCCCACAAAGAGCCAAGCCGCATGCGCAGACGCTCTGTCAAATCTTCTACCGAAAAGAAGTCTAGTATCTGAGGTGGCACGATCTTCTCCCAGCCAAATTGACGCAGAAGTTGCCAAGGGAAATAAAAATAGGTATGTCTAAGACTAACCAGCCGGACATACGGGTATTCTCCCAGTTCCAGAATAAGCAGCAATTGTCCCCACCAAGGTACTAACCAGTATAGATTTAGATCCCCATACTCCACGAACCAGTTCTCCCAGCTCTTAATTTCCAGGCCAACACTAATGAAATCCCCTTTTCAATAGAATTTGAATTCTCAACAGAATTTCAACAAATTTGTATCCAGGCCAACACTGATATTGATATTCTCAACAAACTTTCAAAAATCCCCTTTTCATCTTTATATAAATTCTCATTTTGAAAAAAAATTTCTTTCAAAATCCCCAAAATATTTCTTTTTACGGTCTTAGCAACAAAGTAAAAAGCGCATTGTAACAACCCAGGTTTTTGAGCGACTATTTTATACTATTTTGCCTGATGGGCTAATTTCATAAAATAGGGGATGTTGGAGTAAATATTATTTCCCGTGAGACTTAGGGATAATATTTACTATGTTTTGTCTATTTACCGTTATGAGAAGGTAAATAGCATTATATTGTGATATTTTGCGTCGTTATATGTAAAACGACGGTTATGACCTATATTTAAATTTGGGTATAATTAATGAAATAAAATGAAATTGGAACGTAAAAATAGTTCACACTTTCCCGAATGCCAAAATAGGGGGGTGCGGTTGTTTTTAGAATAGTCGAGATAGTCGAAATAAGTGCCCAGTTGTAATTTTTGAGATTCGGGCATTTGTAAGGGGTTATGACTCAAATAAGTGGTTACGAGTCATTTTAGTGGTGTATTAACAATTAAAAGTGGGGATTTATGTTTTGAGACCTGTGTAAGTCCCCCACCCCCTTTCTTTTCTTCATTTTTGTGTGAGAAGCCAAAGGAGAGAGAAAGAGAGAAATGAAGATTTTGGGCCGGATTCCGTCGCTACCGGAGGTGATCCGAGACTACGAACCTCGAGGCAAGTTTCTTACTTGCTAGATATTGATTTAATGTGATAAATCTGCATGTGTAGTTAAGTGTTGGGGAGGTTTAAAACAAAAATGGGTTTTTGTATTTTTTGGTGTTTAATCCCTTAATCTTGTGTTTTAATTTGATTTGAGGTGAAATAATTGGTTATTTTATGTGTAGATATGGTTGTGTAGTATTATTTATTGTTGTGGTTGGGTAAAATAGCGGGTAAAAGCTTAGATGGCTCATTAATGGCCGAAACAGCTTCTCGGAGAAGAAGCTGTCCGCCAGGATCGATCGATCGAGCCTGGGGGATCGATCGATCGAAGCCTTCGATCGATCGACGGTCAGGGGTCGATCGATCGACCCCTTCTGAAAATGTGAGATTTTTCTAGTTTTGTTTTAGCCCATTTCTTTTAGGTTCGAGGTTTAGGAACCTTCCTTTGGGAAGTAATGGGGAGTTCTAGAGGGTTGTATTGGGTAGACTAATGTCCTAGGTTAAGAGTGGATATTTGGGTTTACCCGAGGGCTAGTTTGTATAGGTTAATGTACGATTGATATAGGAGGTTAACATAAATATAAATTGGAAGATTAAAATATTAATGTTGAGCTTTTACGAGACTCACTTTGAGGGTTTATGAAATTATATGAACTCTTGGAGGCTATTTTGAGGTTAGTGTCACTTTGGATCTTAGGTCATTAATAAACATGACTGAATGGATAAAGAATGCATATTATAAAATGTGATACTAAATGAATAAGTACAAATGGATGATTTTTGGGAATGTAAAATATGATGTTTTCAAAACGGAAAAGTAATGTTTTTCATAAATGTTAAAATATGGATACACACCTCTCTAAATCGCTATCATAAGGGAAGTTGCGCGCGTTGTGTTGAAGCCCCCTGGCTAATGAATGCAGGGTGGATATAGTCCCTAGGCCATATGAGCGTTTGTTGTATATTTTTCTGCGATGGTTAGGAGATTCCGGGTGTGGTCTTGACTATCCCGCAGGCATATGGCCGCTTCCCGACGTTTCGATAGGATCCCAGGTTGTCTTGATGATAGGCCCTGGAAGATGATAGCCATTTAGGGGCGCGCACAGTGGGGAAACCCGGACGGACGGTCTTAGAATCGTTATATATATATATATACATATGATTATAACTATTCTAAATCAAGTTGGACTTGATTTATGATGAGTGCCATAAAGAGCACAATAAAATGCCATAAAGAGCATGAGAAAGTGCCATAAAGAGCACGATGAAATGACATAAAGAGCATATAATGATGATTATATTCCTGATAAGGAAGAGATTTTTACAAAATGTGTAATTGAGATAAAATGCCACAAAGAGCATAGAAACTATGATTATATTTCCTGATAAGGAATAGAATTTCGAAATGAAATAGTATATGATGAAAGTAATTTGGTAAACGTTTGATAAAATGTTGTACCATTTATATATGTTCCTAAAGATGAATTAGGAATTATGCCATTAGATGATGGATGGGTTTATTTTTATAATCCTTGAGTAGCTGTAGATGTGACCTCCCACACTTATGCACACACATACATTTATTGATTATTTCGTGCTAAGGATCTAATGGACCTCGATGATCAACCTTGCCTAAGTAGTAGTGTATCGGGGGGGTTCCTTGTTTGGATTTTTCTTTGCGAGACACCCCACGCACGAATAGGGCATAATGTTGAGAATGGGGAAAAGTTGGCCCTTAGTACTTAGGGTTAACTAGAACATCTCACGATATTGCGCTAGGTTGTTGCTAGATTGAGAGGTGAGAAATATTACTGTTATCTGCGAGAGAATTACGCACTTAACTGTCATGCATTTTAGTCACATGGTAATCATATCAAACTGGGCCCTGACCCGTACCTATATTTCTTTGTTTCTGCATATTCTTTGCCATTACAGGTGCTCTACCGCATGGACACCCGTGATTACATTTCCATTTCAGTTGTCATGGAGCTACAACATATTGCGGATGTTGTAGGTTACTTGTATTAGACGCTTCTTTTTATTGTACTCTAGTTATGTTCAGTATATTTATTCGGGCGTGTTTTGCCCAAGGTATTGCACTCATTCATTATATTGTAAATATTGATATGTAATACTCGATGTACTTATTTGTATTGGTCTGTTCACCGATAGCTTATTCGGTGATATTTATTATATTGTCATTCTTTATCCATTGATTTTTGATATCCACCGTTTTTGCAAATGGGATTGTCTAAGTGTTTTTCTTTTATTTTTTTTTATTTTAAATTTGACAGTCCGTTTTCTAAAATGATTGGTGGTTATCTCATACTATTATTTTAATCGACAGTGATGCTGAGAATGGACCATCTATGATTCCTGTGATTATTAGAGTATTGGGCTAGCCACCTATTATTTTAGTAGGCAGGTTGTCACATGCATGTGCATTCATTCATTCATTCATTCATTATTAAACATAAGATAATCAAACAACTTCATTACATTGCATAGACATGTTTCTGTGTTACATCATTTTTGCAGGAAAATAAAGAAAAGCAAAAAATAAACGGGACTCAGCTCGAACCCACATTCTCTCTCTCTCACTTGCCCTTTCCCCTTTCTCTCCTAAGAGCTTCCACCCCTGCGTCACGCTCTCTTTCCCCGACGACGAGATGACGCACCACAGCTACTTGAACCAGACTCCTCCTTGGATGAGGCAGACGACACCAAGCAAGAAGGAATAGGAACCGCGTCCCGAATATGGATAGTCGCTGAAGATATCCAGTCCCTAATATCCCTCAGCCAAGTGGTGGACACCCGGACGTGTTGAAAGAAAATCCAAAATTAGTATATGCAGAAAAGGTCAAAAGAAATCAAAGGAGAAGAGAAGAAAAGATATACCTCAGGGAGAAGAACCTCCTCTATCAAGCCCAACTCCTCCGGGTCCATCGCATGAGGACGCTGCAACATCGACACCATCCCTCTATCAACCCGCCGGATATTATATGAAGGAGTATGCAGCCGCACAAAGGGAACCTCCGAAGTCGCTGCTACCGCAGATGTTGAAGGATCGCCACCGCTGTGGTAGGAGACCACTTGCCGAGTCGAACCCGTAGGAGGGAAGGGCAGTGCATCATATATGTTGGGCGCCATCAGCCAGCTCCTCACAAAATCCATATAATCATACGGAACAACCATATCAGTGTACAATAGGTAGGACTCGCCAATCATCGCTGCGATCCTCGCATCCTCTGGCAGTATCCGCTCCCGCCTCATAGACATAGGGGGCCTCGCAGGTGGCACCATCACCTCCCCCTCATCAATCTGTCGGACCACCTCTCCTCAAGATACCAAGAATGGCCAAACTCGTGCGCCAACAAACGTCTCATCTGTGAATTTACTCCAGTCGACCCCGTGTCTTGAACGGCTGTCCCCCAAGGGTAAAAGGTCACCTGAAAAATCCCCAGCAGATATGAGTCAAATACAAAATTAGAGGTCTTAGACTAAAGAAGAAAGAAGTCTTACCTTATCACTGGTCAGACCATTCAAGACCTAACGCACCGTCTCTAGAGAGAGAGACCTCCTCGACTGCCTATTGGCATTGCGCCATCGATGCTATCGATAAATATCCCCAACGGTCTCTTCCTTCAAAGCGATCATCTGGGTATTACACCCGATCAGCTCATAGAACCATATCTGCCAAAGACAAAAAATTTCGCAATTAAAAAGAGACGCATAAGGAAAATGAGAATGCATGAAAGGAAAATGCACAAAATTAAATAATACCTCAAGAAGATACAAGGATCCAGTAAAAGTCTGCCGGCAGCACCGGCTGAATGCATCCAAGGAAAAATAAAGGGTCGCCAAAGTCAGGCTCCCCCAATCATAGAGAAGGATGTTCGAAAACATCCTCAGATATGGTAAAAACCATAAGTAGACAACCTCGCCGCTCGATGCCTCCAAAAACCCCCCAACACCAGCAAACTAAACAACCGCTCCATCTACCTCACCTGCAGCCCATCCTCCACATCGATCACTCTGCCCAATAAAACATCCTTCAGGAGCGAGAGATGGATGGAGTCCCCAGACACTATCCTCCCTACATCACCAAGCGCCGCGCGCACCGCCTCCGGCCTCACCCATAAAGAGCGATCCACCTCTATCTACTCTCCATCATAATCCAGCCCCATTAGTTGCTGCACATCTATGGGAGTCACGATCATCTCCCTAAAACCAAAATGAAAGGTGAGGGTAGTGTCCCACCACCTCTCCCTCGGAGCGCATAAGACTGCCGTCGAACGAGGCATCTCATCTAGCACAGACGCCAACCTCCCAAAGCCTGATGAGGATACCACACAAAGCCTGATGAGGACATCCTTAACCCCCGTCGTCCCACGCGCACGCATATTCGACAAAGAAACATCAGACTGCCAAAAGAGAAAAACCTTGTCAGAATCTAAGAAAAAAGGAAAACCACAACAAAGAGAATGCCAAAAGTCATTTTACTTACATAACCGCCATGGTTCACCACCCTCGAAGAGCGATGACGCAACGACTCCTACAGCAAGGTTCGCTCATTCGTAATCTGTTCGAATGCATCGAAAGAGTTCTCGCTCCCCAAAGCAAGAGGTGCCCTAGCCCTCCACTCCACGTTTTCCTAGTCATCAACAACCAACCACTCCTTGTGTACTACAATGCTAAAAAAAGCGGCCAATTTTTAGAGATCGAAATGCTAGAATGATTCGCAGAAGAAAATCGCAGAAAGTGAGAAGGCAAGTAGCTGTGAAAAATGAGGGGAATTCGCCCCTTTATATAGGATGCCAAGGGTCATGCCGATCGGTATTGACCCCCCACCTACTGATCGACACTGACCCTTTGCCTTCTTGAGGCAGCCCAAAAGTCCGTGCCACTGCCGAATGGCACCCTCTAAACCGTGCCGACCGACACCTCCCTTAAATTTTCGAACAAAAATTCCCCCAAAAAACTAGAAAACGCTGAAAAATCCTAAGAAAATTCCTAAAAATCCCAGAAAGGATTTAGAACATTTTCACTAAGAAAGTTTCACACTTCCTCAAGCGGAACCCCTATTTCCCCAGCGAAACTCTCAAAAGACAAGTGAATTTCTCCCCGATAATGTCCCCAGAGGACCTCCAAAATATCTGAAACTTCAGGATCATCTCCTATTTCCCAAAGGTCTCAAATTTCCTCGAGAAATACGTTCAAACCCTGGACCACCTAATAGTTTCCCCAGCATCAAATTGGCTGTTCCCCCGGTAAAGTCTTCGAAAATCAAAAGGATTTTCCTAGCAATCAACTCCCCAGCTCAAATCAAAATCAAGAGGTAATTTTCCCACCAGAGTTCCCTAAGGTCATCCCACCTTAAGCCCACATAATTGGCTTCGACCCACAAAATTGGTCATCTCAACTTAAGCTCGCAGAATTGGCTTCGACTCGCAGAATTGGTCATCTTAACTTCAACCCGCAGAATTGGCTTTGACCTGCAGAATTGGTCATCCTCAATTTAAGCCCGCAGAATTAGCTTCGACCCGCAAAATTGGTCATCTCAAATTAAGCCCGCAGAATTGGCTTCGACTCACAGAATTAGTCATCTCAACTTAAGCCCGCTGAATTGGCTTCAACCCGTAGAATCGGCCATCTCAAACTTAAGCCTGTAAAATTGGCTTCGACCCGTAGAATTGGTCATCTCAACTTAAGCCCGCAAAATTGGCTTCGACCCGTAGAATTGGTCATCTCAACTTAAGCCCGCAGAATTGGCTTCGACCCGCAGAATTGGTCATCCTCAACTTAAGCTCGTAGAATTGGCTTTGACCCACATAATTGGTCATCTCAACTTAAGCCCACATAATTAATTTCGACCCGCAGAATTAGTCATCTCAACTTAAGCCCGTAGAATTGGCTTCGACCTGCAGAATTGATCATCATCTCAACTTGATCCTGCAGAATTGGCTTCGACCCGCAGAATTGGTCATCACAACTTAAGCCCACAAAATTAGCTTCGACCAGAAGAATTGGTCATCTCAACTTAAGCCCGCAGAATTAGCTTTGACCCACAGAACTTAAGCCCGCAGAATTGGTCATCTCAACTTAAGCCCGCAGAATTGGTATCGACCCACAGAATTGGTCATTGCACCTTAAGCCCACATAATTGGCTTCGACTAACAGAATTGGTCATCTTACCTTAAGCCCGCAGAATTGGCTTCGACCCGCAAAATTGATCATCCCCAACTTAAGCTCGCAGAATTTGCTTCGACCCACAGAATCTTTCATCACAACCTAAGCCCTCAGAATTGGCTTTGACCCACATAATTTGTCACCCCCATCATTGTTGTAGGTCCTTGGAATTGACCTAAATGTTTGGTTATCACTTCCTTTAAGACCATCCCCAGCATGCCCCTTTAAGCCCTCATAATTGGCTTCAACTTCCAGAATCGGTCACCCTCATCTTCAAGCCCTCAGAATTAGCTTCGACCCACAGGATCGATCATCCTCATCCTTAGGTCCTCAGAATCAACCTCAACCCTCTGGTCATCCTCTTTCAAAGGCATCATGTAGTGTCTATTCGACGACTTTTGTTTGTTCCAATCTCACCCATCAAGGGGCTTTTGCAGACACCCCATTCTAATACCCCCTAACCTCTCCTTAGGTCCCTAGCACCTCCGTTCATCATTGCAAACCCAAGTCATACCTCGGGTATTGGCCAAAAGGCCATCGGGCACTCCCAGGCTCTGTTTGACCAAAAGTCAAACTCTTCAGCTCGATCGAGATCGAATGAATCTTCGAAGGTCACTAAAACCCCTTTCCAACGGTCTGTCCTGTGCACGATTATGACTTACCATGCGGATGAACGATCAATTTTCCCCTAAAACTCGATCACGAGGTCACCGGACGCTCCTAGGCTCCGATTGACCAAATTCAACTCTTCAGATCGAGCGAGACTAAATGAATCTTTGAAGGGCACTGAAACCCCTTTCCAACAGTCCACCCCGTGTGAGATTATGACTTACGATACAGACGAATGATCCATTTTACTCCGAAAGGTCACTGAACACTTCCAGGCATCAGTTGACCAAAGTTAACTCTCTGAACCAGGTCAAGCTCTTTGTAATGTCGAAGTACATCTCCTAACCTTTCCAATGGTCTGCCCTGTGTGCGATTCTGACTTACGATACAGACGAACAATCCGTTTTACTCCGGAAGGTCACCGAATGCTTCCAGGCCTCGGTTGACCAAAGTCAACTCTCTGAACCAGGTCAAGCTCTTTGGAATGTTGAAGTACATCTCCTAACCTTTCCAATGGTCTGCCCTATGTGCGATTCTGACTTACCATGCGAACGAACGATCCGTTTGCTTCCAAAGTTTCCCTGTCCAAAGGACCGACGAATGCTTTTGAGCCATATTTGACCCAAAGTCAACTCCCGAACCCGGGGGAAGTCCAAGGAATTTTGAAGGTATCTGAAATACCTTTCCAGCGGTTCACCCCGTGCGTGATTCAGATCAACGGTTTTCACTCTACGATCAATTTTCCAAAGGAACCTGAAAGACACTGCCAAACGGCAGGTTCCAAACCCTACCTATCGGCAGTGGGCCTAAACACACCTGCCGATTGGAAGGACTAGGGCTATGCCGATTGGCAATGCCCTCGGCCTATAAAAAGGAGGGCCTAACCTTATTTCAAAAGGAAGAGGAAGAGAAGAGATCCATCACTCTCAGCAAGCTCAAAGACCCTCTCGAAGTCAATGTGATTTTCACATCCAAATCCCTTTCTAACCTTCACCTTCCATCACCTTCTTCATCAAACTTGGTGAATTAAGTATCCTCTATCATCACCCAAGTGCAAGGGTTGCTCTCCAACATCCAAGCTCAAGCTCAAGATCTTCAAGAAGGTCCAACTTTCTCAATTTCCTCTTTAAATTCTCCTAAATTCGCATTAGTTTGTTTTGTTACTTAGTACTTTCATTTTCTTATCTCACATATCCTAATATACTTTTTATTTAATATTATTGCATTTCTCTTATTTTCATATAAATAAAACCCAAAAAATAAGAAAAAAGGATTTGCTCATAAATTCCAAACGGGAATTCTCACACTTTTCTCATAAATAGAACACTTTTTTACACACACACACACACACACACACACACACACACACATAAGAGAAGTCCCAGGTGGATTTATGGGATAAATACCACCCCTCGTTTTGCATACGAACTACGTGGACTTTGATTCCTCTACAGGCTACGTAGGCGTCTCGGGGTAAAACTCGAGACTCGAGTCCTTTTCATACTTTTTCCCTATTTTTAATATTCTTTAAACTTAACTCTCTTAGATTCTATATATTTACATATACATATATTTGTTCTTAGTGGAATATTATTCCACATGCGTTATCATTCCCTTATAATTATCGACGCTAGGATAATCACATAAATCCTATCTTCTAATATTACTTTTAGGAACATTCCTACGGATGACTCGCTTTATCTCTTCCATGATACAAGTCGATGATTCCTACCTCCACTACGTATACACATGCACACATATCACGGGGAAATAAAGGAAAATAGCAACAACCCATGAGAGACTGTAATGGCGGAATGGGTGCCTAACACCTTCCCATTTCGTAACTTAGCCTCCCGTACCCCTTTCCAATCATTTTGGTTTCGTATGTATCAGTATGTCTTTGGATGCTGTCCTTCGAGATGGATCCCTTTTCTTTTGTCTGTTTTGAGTAAAATAAACTGATGACACTATCTCTCTACATTTTTCACTTCATCAACGATGCCGGCCAAAGCTCTCCTAAGAGGGATGTGCATGACCAAAAAAGGGATCCTCTCCTGCCGCAAGGATCCGGGATGGCCATAATGATCCAAACATATTTAGAGTGCAACAATCAAAATGCAACAGGCCGAATCTGACTCTGGGTCGATTATGAGTTTTATCAAGTTAATATGTACAAAACGTGAAAAATACCCAAATATCAAATGCATGAAAATAAGAAATACATTCCTCCTACTCCGAAATTATCCATAAATTAAATATCAATATATATAAGCTTAGAAAATATACGCAATGAAATACACTAACTCACACCCATATATCAAATATGTGTCAATATGACCCAATCAACAACTCCTCATTAAAAAAATTCATCCCCATAAATATATATCCCAATTTCCCCCCTTTTGACACAACTTCCATATCAATGGTATGTGAAATATCCACTTATCATAAACGTTTTCTCCCCTTTTTGACATGGGAAAATCAAAGCAAGTTTAAAATGAAACATGAATAAAATGTATAAAATAGGTAGCTTAGTATATAATAAAATCACAACAGTATTAAGAAAAAAGAGACGAAAATGCAAGATTAAGAATAGCAAGTGATTGAAACCAACGCATAAACATGAAGGAAATGTGGTAATCATGTGAATAAGGGAAATATGATATACATGGAAAAAACAATCAACAAGATATAGATCAACAACAAGTATATAGAGAATAATCATCAACATGGTATATATAAAAAAAATAGGGATATAAAGAATAATCATCAAAGATCTCATAATCATGAAAAAGATATATATATATATATATATATATATATATATATATATATATATATATATATATATAGACTCTTAAAAGCTCTAAAAGTATCCAAATATATTTATCAAAAACTCAAAAATAAGATAGGATTAGCCAATAATGGAGACAACAAAAGCCAACAAACTTTACAGTATATATAAACATAGATATCAGAAAATGTATACCACTAATCTCTCTCACAAAACAAATCAAGTCATAAAATGACCTAAAACAACTAACACTGAGTAGCCTCATCATTTGAACCATCATCAAAATCATCAAAATTGAACTTCATATCATCATAAACATCCTCATCATTATCTTCAACATAAGTATCACTAGATCATTAATAAAACTTATAGGAGGAACAACTGATGCACGAACAAGTGGAACATCTCCACTCCTTATCGATGAAAAAAATATGTTAAATGATATACGTAATGTAGCGTTGGATGGAATTATAGTGATCTTTATTTGTCTCATACATATCTCTTTATATCCTCATGATAACATCCTAGGTTTCTTGAATCAAGGAGAACCGATCCTTCATATAAGCGTGTGTAGACTAATGAACACATGGTTTGATAATAGGTTGCGGGAATAATAGTTGGCTATAGTTGTATAATGGCTCTAATTGAGGGATAATATCCATGCTGAGTGACTATATCATCAAGTGGATCTATATCTAGTGATGGTTGAACAGGTTGTCTCAACGTTCTCTGACCCTTTGAACCATAAAGAAAAGTACTCATGATTGGTCCAATGATGCAGGAAAATATATCTCAATCAGACTGGGAAACACCAAAAAAATAAAAGTATCCAGTGATTATGCGCCCAAATGTCGAATCATCATGATAATCATCACTCGTAACATGTTAGATGATCTCAAGAATAAGTACATGAAAAATAATAGATTTATGCTTAACACAACATACATGAACATCTTAATCTCGTAGGGAATGCCATAAGTCCTAAGTCTAGGGGACTAGTAATAAATAACTAAAATTGAACAACATAATAGGTCAGGTAAAAATCATATTGCCTAAATAGACTCCCTAGCCACTATAAATATCAACCGATAGGATATGCAGAAATGGAATAATGAATCATTTTGAATATGGTACAAAGTTTGGACAATCCTGTCTTAAAATTGTAGTTATGTAAAATGTAACACATGCCCCCGTGACTTTGATCGTACTTGTATGATTTGGTGATTTGGTATGACTAACTAGGCTTTGGGTTTGTTGAGGTGGATCATAAGTAAAATTTGGGTAATGTAGTGGCCTTAACACAATTGGATTAGAGTTTTTATGGCTTAAACTTGATGAAGGGATTTTTGGTAGTTATTTGAACGAAATGTATTATCGTTTAAATGACTTCTAACGACTTGGAAATGGTCTATTTCCCTCGCTCTCTGTAATCTTGTTGGATGCCCACGTTTGAACGAGGTTCCTAGTCGATCAAAGGAGGGGGAACTTCTCGTTTGAATGAGGTGATTCTCATATTCCTTTTAACCCTACAATTTTGGCTCATTAATACCTTGTTAGATCTCTCGTTCGAATGACAAGGGTTCGACCCATTGTCATTCAAACGACGGGAGAAATTTAGAAAATTATGCACATTTTAATGTGCTGTCACCATGTGGATCATCAAATTAGATGGCGTGTCGAGCTCTTAACAGGTCAGATCAAAATGTGGGATAAAAGACTTAATTGATCTTTGGTTAAAGGGTTAGATGTAGAGGCATTTGGGAAATTTGACCCTTAGGGTTTTGGAAGTATTTAATGTGAGTTTTGGATCATTTGAGAAAACCCAAATAAGATTTTGTCTCTCTCTCTCTATCTCTTGGAGCTCCTATTCCACCACCGCCCAAACACCACCATTCCTCCACCTCAAGACCACCATTGATTAACCATCGTATCCTATATCTACACTATTATTGGGCAAAACTGCGATTCTTGGAGATTTTATCGGGGGTTTAAAGAAGAAGGTAGAAGAAATCATGGAGTTTGAAGGGGGTTTATATGGAGCTTTGAAGAAGACAAGCTTAGTGGAGCTTGACAACCTCTTTAAGGCCACGTTAGGAGATGGGAGGTAGCCATCTTCTTCTACACTCCATCCGCCATTGTTAAATCTTATTTGAGGTGGGAAAAATCATACTCTTAGCTTAAGAACTCTATTTTTTCATGGTATTGGTCTTTTAGATAAGTTTGTAAGAGTAGGATGGACATATGATCTAAGATAGTTATTTCTTATAGTTTGTGAAAAAGTATTTATGAAAGATCCCAAGGATTTTGAGAAAAATGATAATCTAAACATTTCGTGGAATAAAATGTTTGAAATGATATTTCTGTTATTGAAAATATTTTATGAACAAATGTCTTAAGGTTTTCGTGTGAAAATTGGAATTTTTGCATAAATAAAAATTTACTCAAGTTTTGAAGAAATAAAAATGTCTTTTTGCTTAAAAAGCATTCTTATGACAATAATATGAAATTTCTATAATGCACCACGTGTTAGACCCATTTTATAGGATTTTTGGACATAAAATCCATCTCCTCGTGTATATAAACTTGTAGTATTTTGATGATGAGCCTATAAACAATTTTAATAAAGGTTTTATTGGGTTTAAGCATGAAATAAAGAAAATAAAAATTTCAGCCCTTAAAGTGTGTTAAAAGGCTTAGAAAATGTGATAAATGGATATTTTAAGACCACATGTAGAAATAAAGAAAAAATTGTATTTTCTTGTAAAGTAGTCTCCAAAAGGCCAAAGGATTTTTTTTAATAAATAAAGTAGTGAAATAAAGAGATTTTCAACTTGAAAAGTACGTTATTCCAAAATGTTAAGTAATTGTTCATGAGTTAAAAAAATTTAAGAAGTTAGTGGGTATAACTTAATAATATTTTTGGAAATAACACTTGTAAAAATGGATGAAAAGACAAGATTAGAAACAAATGGGTAGAATGGTAATTTTACGTAAAGTGGAACATTTTTATGAAATAAAATTATTGAAAGAAGCTATTACACAAAATGGTCCTAAATGAAAGTGATTTTTGGGATAAAATCAATGCAAGTATATAAAAGACAAGAAAATATTTTCAAAGTGTAACACAAGGTGGGGTTAACCCCATAATCTTGGCTTCGGTCAAATCAAGTAAAAGAGATTCTTTTGCAAGATTAAGGCGAATTGATCGAAATAATTGATATCTTTAGAATAAAAACGGGCTCCCGTTTTAAAGTGTATATATATATATATATCTGGAGAGAGATAGTGAGAGCGGCAGACTCTCATACATACCAAGTTTACATACTTACTGGCGCAAACCTATTTTGATAAAATATTAAAAAAAAAATTTTGAGTTAAATTTTATTGTGTGATATTTAAACATCTCAAGGGATCCATATAAAAAAATCAGTTCAAAATAATTTTTTTTTTGTACTTTTAAAAAATGGGTCAAACTTTCATAGCTTTTAAAGTGCTTAAAAAGCTATGAAAGTTTGACCCTTTTTTAAAAAATAGCAAAAAAAGTTCTTTTGAGTTAATTTTTTTATACGGGTCAATTAAAATGTTTAAATCCCATATGAAAAAATTCAACTTAAGAATAAATTTTGATTAATTTTAAAAAAATTGTATGTAAACTTGGTATGTATGAGAGCCGGAATCTCTCTCTCTCTCTCTCTCTCTCTCTCTCTCTCTCTCTCTCTCTCTCTCTCTCTGTATATATATATATATATATATGTGTGTGTGTGCGTGTGTGTGTGTGTGTATCTGCTCGTGCGCGTGTGAGTTAGTTGCATGTGCACATAAACATAACGTGTTAGAGTCTCTATTTTGCCGTTCGAATCTATATTGCATTGTTGTATTTCCCTAGTGGGCATTCGACTCATTCCCTCATCTTTGTTACGACAAGTTATTACAGTTCTGTATTTTGAAAGTGTTACTCAGGTAAGTATTCTTTTTAGGGAGACGCATTCCACAGATCCCTCATGTAGATTGGTATAAATTGAAACCGCATGCTAAACAAGTAAAATGTTAATTAATTAAAAACTGGACTAGCAACATTATTTAGGTTGTATCATTGCACTTCACACCCAACGTTCGGGTCAGAACAAATCAACCATGGGTAATCCATAAATTTGGGATAGGGCATTACATAGAAAGTACCTAAGTAGTCAAAAGTATCTCCGTACCATAAACAAATTAAGATAATTTTAATGGATTAATTTTTAGTATGATAAGGTTTGCAAAGAACTTGTAGACCATAAATGCGTTCACCATTGAAAGGTGAAAAAAAATCAAGAATCAGCCCTGTGCTGAATGCCCTCTGGTAACATGATTAGTGCATTGTTGTGTGTGACTATCTCTGGCAATAGACAAATACCCCGAGCTACCATAGAAGGTTCTCTCTTTTTTTGTCTTGCCATATCAAAATGAAATATGCACCAAAATCTTAAAACCAAAAATGACCAAACAAAGGCCAATTTGACACACCATATATATATGTGTGTGTGTGTAATATGATGTGATTATGTAGGAAAAACATTGATAATGTGTTTGGAAAGGAATTTTGACTAGACTTTAGTTTCAAGAGAGATGGAGAAGGAGGATAAATGAACCAAACAATGGGCTGGAATGTTTATCTCAACAAGGCCATGCAAATGGCTAAAAATAGGTCCGTGTGAATGACCTTCAATAACTATTCTTCATATTGTGTCGTGAAGATGACACCGTCCCAAAAAATAATGTCGTGCAAATGAAAATAGGCAGTGGTCTCCTTTGGAACATGAATGGGCACGAATTCAAACTTCATCCATGAAGACGAAAATAAGCAAAAGGTTCTCTCCATGATGACTTCATACACCGTGCAAATGTGTATGCAAGTGTGATGTGCGCACGAAATTAGGCAAAAACCAAAAATCAGGGAAATTCTTCAAAAAGGACTTCTAAGCCTAAAGAATACCAAAATAACAATCTATCAAACTATGATTCAAACTTATATACATAACATATACAAGAAATATATGATTCAAACTTAAAAACTACCAACTATCAACACTTGAGGGCTTACTAAGAACATATAATATTCATAGTTCATTTGCATAAGAATTTATACAAAAAAATTTATCTTAATTCACATTGAAATTCAAAATTATCATGTGATATTAGATTATAGCATGTGTGTGCATGTTAAACAATGAATCAGTAAGTGTTCCAGATGAATTCGGTTCTAAAAATGTGAGAACAAGTCAATTAAGAACAAACATAATATTATAGACTAACAAAAAGTTTTAATTTACTTATAAACTCCCTCAAGCACATGTTGTATGCAATATTTTATGCCAAATCAAGTTCTTTAAATTCTTTTGAATTTAAGAAAATCCCTAACTTCGTTTCAATGCCGATTGAATTTTGAATTTTATAGCCATTAGCTATAGGCTTTTACCTAATAAATTAGCTTCTATAAACGATTGGATTTTACACACTCTATAGATGACACCTACTCTGTGATAATCAAATCCAAATAATACGTTATCAATCTATTTTATCCCTTATCATTTCATAAAACGACACATATTCAACTCAATCTTTAAAATGAAATTCTCATCACACACTAAGGGGACCATGAAGCCATACAAGAAATCTATAAAATGACAAAAGGAACTATGCTCATATCATTATAGTCAGCGCCAAATCTCTACTGAAACAAGTGTGATTTTGCCGTGTAGTGTATTATGATGCTAATAATATATAAAAAACTCACACATATTGTTTTTCATGGTAAATTTAAAAAAATGGCAAACATGTTAGTGCCAAAACACATGCAATCAAGATAATCACATTCTTTAATCATTAACAAATATTCTAATTAACATTTAATATAATGAAGATAAATAAAAAAGATAACAAACAACAAAGTCTTTGTGAAATTTTCATATAAATATATACACATACAATTGATAAGGTAAAACACATATGATGCATTAAATGAAAATATTATGCAAAGATAATCTCACCAAAGGTATGAAAGGATACATAAGATTTATATGAATTTCTCACACAATAAATAACCTAAATGTCTTTTGAACTCAAGATTACCTAAGGAAGGTCAATCAATCTACAAACGAGTCTTAGGAAACCTATAAAGCTACAAATCTAATTCATATGGGGTTAAGAATCCTCCAAGTTCCATGTGAGGTACAAAAGTAACCAATTTCCTAACCTTAATAATGTCTACCTTATTAATCCTATACTTATGAGTATTTCTCAGTCTAAATATAAAAATTATAGGACCCAAGGTTCATCATCAAGGGAATGCGCACCGCTTACCAACCTTTTTTCTTGATTGACCACAAATTCAACCTTCTTCATGAGATTTTCTATCTCAACCTTCAAATCCTTCAAGTTTTTTTGTAATTAAACAAAAGTCTTCTCAAAAAAATATTCATAGTAATAATCTAGGGTATCTATCACACAACAAATGATAATTTTGCGAAGTTTGTCCCTTAAGATTACGATGAGCACAAAAAAAGAACAAATCTAGTGAAATTTGGTCTAGGGTTTTATTTCTCAAAGTATAATCTTCTTTTCTTTAAAGTCCCTTTCTCTTGTACAAAAAATGAGACATGTGGTTCTCTTTTCTACAAAATGAGCAACCAAAATAGTTTGGAGAATTTTGTGCCTTATGGTTTTCAAACTTTTAAAAAGACTTTTCTTAGTATTTTGAAAATCATAGGGACAACTTTTTTATTTTTATTTTCATTTTGAGGTTATTCCTTGATTAAGATTTCAAAAAATCTAGTTTGAAAGAATGATTGCACTTTTTATTTAAATATCTCCTTTGAATGACCATTTTCCAAAATAATTTTGTCAAGTTTGTCGGATATAGCATGGAAATCCATTTTGAAAGTTCTTATTTCCTTAAATTCGAGTGAATTTTTTTTTAAAAACTTCTAGAATTTGATTTTATATATCAATTCAACTTTTTATCTTCTTCAAAAAAGAACGTTCAATATTTAATTTTTTCAACAATTCAACACTTACATTATTTTCAATGCCTTTTAAAACTCTTTTATATTAAGATTGTAAGTTTTGAGTTTTGAAAACAATTTGATGTTTAGCTCCTTCATTTGAGAGACTATAGATATAAATTATCAAATTATTGACTCATATTTTCTTCACCACTTTCACAAGAAGATTTTGAACCAAAGACAAAAGAATCTATTCTAGAAATAGACAAAATTTCTTCATTCAAATTATGGTGCATATGACTCTCAATAAGTTCAATAAAACTCAAATTAATTTTCTATATGTAAGAAACATTGTTACTCATGTCATTATCATTATCTACAATGATACCAATAATGGTCACATGCATTAAGGAATATAACGACACTCGACCATTCCATTGTTGGAAAAAATGTATGCAAAGGAAAAAATGGAACTCTTCTATTTATAAAAACAATGTCAACTTCAATACAATATTGTAAACTTATGAATACAACTTTTGTTTATCTTCAAAATAATTCTGAAACTTCAAAGCGTGATGTCACTTTCCTAAATACATTATTTGCCCCACCAATATAATTTGGTATACAAACGGGAATATGCAAATCCATACTCAAGATACAATGAAGCAATTGCACCATCTGCAAATTGTATGTTTGAAGATAGACTTTGAATGCAGCAACGAAGACCATACAACTTCAAGTTCTTAGTCTGTTTCTGTGCACAAA
Organism: Sambucus nigra; assembly: GCA_949130495.1. Taxonomy (NCBI): domain Eukaryota; kingdom Viridiplantae; phylum Streptophyta; class Magnoliopsida; order Dipsacales; family Adoxaceae; genus Sambucus; species Sambucus nigra. The sequence goes on from OX422211.1 coordinate 89,053,606, forward strand.
ACATAATAATATAATTTTGTATCTCCTAATAATGTAAGTGAATAATTGTTGGGGTTTGGAAAATTTGGAACTAGGTTAATCTGAATAATGTGAAATTTCGAATTAGGTAGCCTTTATTTATAGACAGTGAAAGGATTTGTCTTCAAGAGTCATGACTGTTGAATTAACACTCTTAATTTATTCTGAAATGATATGACTGTTAATTACCAACAGTCTTAAGCCATTTTCAAATAGGTATAATTAAACTGAACTGGTTTCACATGAACCACCCAAAAAGTGATCGCGCCTGAGCTACCGCGTTTCGATCCAAACGAATCCCGATAACCCGCTACCACTACGGCATGTGAAGTGCAAAGTGCACCATTAGTGCCTCTACAACCCACTGCCCCGCACGCACTCGCGCATGCGTACGGTGCTTCGCACCATATTGGAGCTCTATTGAATAGCCCTCTTAAATGCTAGATGAAGGAACTCTTAATCTTCCATTTGTAGTTATTAAATTCACACTTTCTTTATATTTTTCCAATCTGGGACAAAAGGTTGCCCACTCCTTTTATATTTTAGTGGGTATCACTTAGCTTTACTCGTTTTCCAATGTGGGACACTCTCCCTTTTATATTGGGTTTGTTTCTAACTTTTCTCCACCTACTTCCAATGTGGGACAAGCTTTTACTCCCAAAGCTTTTACTCACTTATTTTAAATATCTCCAACAATCCTCCACCATTTTCAAAATAAGTTTTGTAAATCTTTGATGGTCTGTAAGATTGTGTATAAGCACTTGTGTTTCATGACTTGAACCAATACCTTATGAAGATTCGTCAAGGCTAACCATGAAAGTATAGTATACTTGTCTTTGAACTATCAATCCATATATATCATTCGGATTTGTCTACACACAAAATCAATTTGGTCACTGATTAGCCATATAAGCCGATACATGTATTAGGCCTTGTGTCTGTACCTTGATTTCTTGAGTGCTTTAGAGTCAAGCCCAGTTCTCATAAGAAGCGGAACCACTTCCACACTAATATAGATATATTATCATAGGTGTCCATGTAAATAAAACACCATAAATCTATTAAGGTTAAACTCATCCTCTTTCATTATTCATTACATGTTCTAAGCACTTATCCTTGGGATGTTTGATTTTGTAGTGCTTACAATCACTTCGTATGATGTACTTTAATCATTGAACTTGAGACTTGAATATGTCAAGTATCATGTTGAGTTTCCATCAAGAATGATTATTGTTAATGGGCTTTAGTCTTATCCCCAAGGATGTCTTAGACACCAGCCCTCTTGCAAGACCTATTGTAAAAGGATCAGCTAAATTTTGACTTGATTTTAGATAATCCATTGTGATTACACTATCTGTAATCATTTGTCTGACATAACTATGTCTAGATTTTCCATTATACACTTTACTATAAGCTCTGGAAAGTGTAGACTCACTATCATAATATATAGATATTGGAGGCATTAGTTTTGGCCAAACTGGAATTTCAATCAATAAATTCCTTAACCATTTTGCCTCTTTACTAGTTGCAGCTAATGCTACAAACTCAGCTGCCATTTAAAATCAGCGATATAAGTCTCTTTCTTTGATCCCCAAGAAACAGCTCCCCTACTAAGAGTGAAAATCCATCCACTTGTTGAGGAATGATCCTCCCGCTCAGTTATCCAACTGGCATAAAAAAACCTTATAATACTGAAGGATATACACTATAGTATATACCATGGTTCATAGTTCCTTTGAAATATTTTAATATTCTATTGATAGCATGCCATGCAATAAACTTGAATTACTAGTATATCTACTTAATTTACCAACAACATACGCATTATCAGTTTGAGTACATGTCATGGCATACATTAAACTACCAATTACTCGTGCATATTCCAATTGTGAAATAGCTCTGTCAGTTTTAGGGATCATCTTTAGCTGTGTCTCAAAAGGTGTACTAACAGGTGTGCAATCAAACTGATTAAATTTCTTTAAAATTTTCTCAACATAATGAGATTGAGTGAGAATTACATTTTTATCTTTCCTTATTATTCTCATTTCTAATATGATATCAACTACACCCATATCTTTCATATCAAATTTAGAAGACTGAAAACTCTTGGTATTATCAATGCTTTCTAAATCAGTACCAAGAATTAATATGTCATCTACATATAAACAAATGATCACACCTTTACCATTACAAAATTTACTATAAACACAATTAGTAGATTCATGAATTTTAAAACCATAAGAAATAATGACTTTATCAAATATTTCATGCCATTGTTTAGGTGCTTGTTTTAGGCCATTTAAGGACTTAATAAGTTTACATACTTTATGTTCTTGTCCAGGCATAACAAACCCTTCAAGTTGTACCATGTAAATTTCTTCTTCTAAGTCACCATTTAAAAAGGCAGTTTTCACAACCATTTGATGAATTTCAAAATTATGCGTAGATGATAATGCAATCAAAACTTTAATAGTAGATGTTCTAGCAACTGGTGCATAGGTATCAAAATAATCAATTCCTTCCTTTTGTGTATGAAGTCGCCCCGTAGGCCCCCAATTTTTAAAATTCTTAAAAGTAATTTCCTTTTTAAATAGATATGCAGAAGCGTTAGGTGATGGTTCAATAAAGACAAATTTTAATTTATATCAAATTAAAATTAAACCAAGTGAAATATGATGAAAGCCACACTTATGTTAAATTTCATTTAAACCAAGTTAATTAACCCAAGTCCTAGAAAATTGCCTAAGTCATATTTTTCATTTAATTAAATTAGGCCAAACCAAATTTTAACAAATTAAATTAAATGACTTGAATTAAATTAACTAAACATTACCCAAATTAATTTACATCAAATTAAACGAGTAGTGATTAAATTAAACCAATTTTATTTTTTTACCTAAGCATGCGTTCTAGGTGATTTTGCAAAAGATAAAATAAACAATTAATCCACTACGCCGCGATGTAAGAGGAAAAACCCAGAACGGGAAACAACCTCGGACGACCTTAGCCTTAAATCCACTAAGTACGTAATTTACATTTACAAGACATATGACTTACTTCCTCAACTCGAACCCTATCAAGCCTTAACGCGTCTTCTTGTAACCACCTCTGCCTAACGGATAACTACGGAGCTCCACCGCGATCTCGGAATCCACCGATCGGACTTTATATGGTCACCGTCACCCTCAATGAAGCCTTTCTCCAAGTGGGTAAATCAACAAAAACCTCTTCTTCTTTGTGGGATTTAGAAGCAAACCCAAAACGTCTCTTCAAACGGTAGAGATGAAAAACCGGTGCCAACACTCCAAGCAAGTATAAATATATCTATGGAAGCTTGGATAAACAACATGGGTGTAAAACTAAAGTGTATAATTAATTTTCTTGAAAACTTAGACACTTTAAAACATGAACTTTTTCGCTTTTTATTTCTCTCTTGAAACACTCTCTTAGAGGTTGTAGGATATGAAAAAGTTAAGTTAAAAACTTTGGTTCTCGCACTTAGATATTCTGTCAAAAGTTAGTGGGGTAATTTAGTGGAAAAAGTTGGAAAAACTGCTCAAAACTGCCAACAACCTGTTCCCGCCAAATCTCGTTCGAACGACATTTTCGTTCGAACGAAATCTCGTTCGAACAAAATCTCGTTCGAACGAGACTTCTAACGAAGTTCCAGTGTGAACTCGTTAGAATTCTCGTTGGAAGCTCGTTCGAACATCATGTTTGTTCGAACGATATTCCAGTGGCCTTATGGGGAACTCGTTAGCAAACTCGTTCAAACGACTTATGGTTCGAACGAAAATCTCGTTCGAACGACACATCGAACGAACTTCCAGAAAGTTTGAAATTTTTTATTTTTGCCCAGAAACTTTATATTCTTTATTTTAAAGTTTAAATGAAATCTTTCTAAATTTAAACAATAGTTTTAAATAAACCTACACCCATTATAAAACATTCCAAGCTCCTATATATATATATGTAATGCATTTATACCTTGGGAGCATGGAACCATGTTTGATGACGTAGAAACGAGGCACTTAATCTCGACATTTTGATGAAGCTTTTTACACTTGGCCGCTACGTCTTCAACAAACACGTCATAGGCTTGAAGGATGATCAATATACTCTATCCTATGACTCAAACATTTTTGTCCGGAATTGAGCCAAAACTACCAAGGACTCAATTGGAAATTTGTGTCCTTACAGTGTAAAACCTTTAGCAACCAATCTAGCCTTGAATTTATCAATTGTTCTATCTATTTTAATTTTCTTTTTAAAAATCCATCTACACTTAATGGGTTTAGATACGGGAAGTAAGTCTACTAACTTCCAAGTTTTATTTCCCATGATTGAATTCATTTAATCATTTATGTCTTCTTTCCAAAACTCTGAATCTATCGAATTAACTGCCTCACTATAAGTTTGTGGGGTTGTTTCAACACTAAGAGTCAAAGCAAATTGATTTCAAGGTGTGTCTCTAGTACCTTCAACAAGATATAGTACAAAGTGAGGACCGAAGCTCTCTTCTTTTCTAGGTCTTTTACTTTTTATAATCTCTTCTTGTTCTACTGGTGGAGTATCATTTAATTGTGAAGCAGTATTTGCATTTTTTTCATTATTTATCGTAGGAATAGAAGAAAACACCTGTTCATAAAAAAATGCATCTCTCAATTCAATTATTGTATTTACCTCAACAAAATCACTAGGTTCACTAACCAAAAATTTATAGGCTTTAATATATTGTGCATAACGTATGAGCATACACTACACGCCTTTGCTTCCTAATTTCTTTCTCTTAGTTTCAGGTAGTCTTACAATAGCTCTACAACCCCACACTTTAAGATAACCTAAATTAGGTTTTCTATTCTCCCGTAATTCGTACGGAGTTTTCTTATTATCTTTAACAAGTATCCTATTCAGAATATGACATGCAATTAAAAGTTCTTCTCCCCAAAACCCTTTATTCAAACCAGAATAAGAAAGCATAGCATTAACCATTTCAGTTAGTGTCCTATTTTTTCTTTCTGCTACTCCATTTTGTTTTGGTGTATAAGGTGCATAATACCCGTATCTACACAAAATTGAGGAAAGTGATATTCACCACCTCTATCAGATCTAAGACATTTGATTTAGTATCACATTGATTTTCAACTTCATTTTTATATGTCTTAAATCTATTAATCACATCATCCTTAGAGTTTAAAAGATATACGTAACAATATTATGAAAAGTCATCAATAAATGTAGCACAATATTTACTACCACCTCTAGTAGGTGTACTATGCAAATAACAAACATCACTATGTACTAATTCCAACAAAGATGTAGTTTTTTCATTTTTTGGAAAAGGTAATCTTGTTATTTTTGTTTGCATGCATATTTTACATTTTTCATTCATGTCATTCTCATGTCTAGGAATTAAATTTAAATTAACCATGAAATTCATTTTCTTTGTATTAATATGTCCTAAACGACTATGCCATAATGAAAGACTATCAACAATATAAGGAGAAGAATCTTTTTCATTGATGTTGAGATTAAACATGCCCTCGTACAAATAACCTTTGCCTACAAAGGTACCATTTTTAGTAAGAATAAATTTATTTGACTCAAATACAAGTTTAAAGCCAAATTTTTTAGGAAGACTTCCAGAAACTAAATTTTTCCTAACATCAGGAACATGAAAAACATTGGTGAGACTAAGGATTTTTTCGAAAGTGAATTCAAGATCCACAATCCCTTCGCCTTGAATAGCTGCAGTTGAAGAATTTCCCATATAGAGAACATCTCCTTCCACAGTTTCATAGGCAGAGAACAAACTCTTCTCCTTACATACATGCCTTGTGGAACCAGAATGAATCCACCAAGAGTTATCTTCTCCAAGCATATTAACCTCGGATATCATAGCATCAAGATTTTTCCTTTGTGTCTGATGATCCTCCTTTTTCTTTTAGTTTCTTGAACTCACGACAATTCTTCTTGAAGTGACCTAGTTTATTGCAATGAAAACAGTTTCCTTTCTTCCTTTTGTTTTCTTTAGAATTATTTGAAAAATTCTTTCGCTTGTTATTCTTTCCATGATTGCCAAAATTTGCACTTTTCCTTTCTCCACCATATGGACCTAATGTGTCTCTAATTCTTTAAGTGAAAGATTTTCCTTTTTGTGCTTGAGTTTTTTCTTATAATCTTTCCATGAAGGAGGAAGTTTTTTATTTATGGCAAAAACAATTACATTATCATCCATATTTAATTTTTTTAAGTTTGCATTGATTTTAGATGCGTTGGATGTCATGAAATTGTTCTAGCACAAGCCTATTATCATGCATTTTGAAACTTAAAAATTGATCGATAAGGAACTTCTTATCAGCAAGAGCATTGAGAATGTGATCACGACATAAGTAATCACCGGTCTCCCATTTTGTGCGTTGCCTCGTTTGTTCCATGATTTCATTTTCTTCTTCATTTGGTTTCTGTTGTGACAAGACGTACACAATCTTCAATGTTGTTAGAAGAAAGTGCACTTTTTTCTTCCAATGCATAAAATTACTACCATCAAAACGGTCCAATTTGACAAAACCATCTGTTATTTATCGAAGTGATTTGGAAGAGTCTACCATTTCTGCTGTTACTGTATTTAGATTGTTGGAAAAATGTATGCAATGCAAAAATGGAACTCTTATATTTATAACAGCAATGTCAACTTCAATACAATAATGTAAAATTCTGAATACAACTTTTGTTTATCTTCAAAATTATTCTGAAACTTGAAGGTGTGATGTCACTACACCAAATCTACTGGATTATCACAATCATTGACCTTAACAATTTGGACTTGTCAAGGTTAATGACCGTGACAATTCTGGGGGTGATAACTTTTGTTGTCACGGACTTGTCACAGTCATTAATCGTGATAAGTTAGTTAGACTTGTCACGGTACTTTCATGGTCTTTGACCTTAACAAGGTTTGTCACGGTCAAAGAACGTGGAAAATTCATGAGAACCTTTAAAAAATTGGCACGGTCATTGACCGTGACAAGTTTTCTTTGTCATAGACTTATCACGGTCAATGGCCGTGACAAATCTGGGAAGAATTTAAAAACAATCTATCCACTACCCAACAGTATATTTGTACCTGTTATGGCAAAATTATACCTGTTCAAACAGCATATATCCAAATATAATAGAAAGAATGCACCAATTCATTGCATATATATTTCCATATTTAAATAAAGTAAAAATACAATCCATGTCCAAACCAAAATCTAACAAATCAAAACAAATCAAATATAATCTAAGTGTCCAAATAAAAATAGATAAAAATAATGTCACGACATAATGTCTAGGGTAGGTTCGAGGAGGAAGGAAGGCCACATGATATACGCATTAAAACACCCCTCAATATGCATCACGCCACATTGTTCGCGCAACCATAATGCAGAGTTCTCCTTTTCGGGTATAACATGCGTGATGAGCACCTTAGCCTCGATGTTTTGAAGGTTATGTCCATGAACCGACATACTCTTGACGGTATTCAGGTCCCCCAACCCCCTCGTTATCTGCTGGCCATCATATATGTCTCGTAAAAACATGCTCGGCCAACCGATTGTTGACATAGGCCACTGGACGGGAGCCAAGTAGGTGAGTTGATCATCAAGCGGTGAGCCCACGTGTATCGGCGATGAAGAAGTGATGTACACGTCCTCATCCTCCTTCCCCTCCCCCTCCCCCTCCCCCTCCATCACCTTGACCTTGCCCTTTCCTCCCAACTAACGATTCATGAATGTGTACATATCTGGGACCGTCGCCTCCAACCTTGATAGCTTCATGTCATGCGTGTCCACCTGACGAGCCAACCCGGTGTTGCTCGTCTCCATTCTAGTGATCCTAGATTTACCCACCCGCGAGCTCACCCCTAGTACTCCCCTTGCGATCAATGCTAAGAACTTGGCTGAGTGCATCCGTGGACAAAGATGCCTTGTTGTCATCAAGCTGCGACCCATGCACTTCCTTAAGCTTTGCCTGAAATGACAAAAAACACACGATTAGTTAAATAAGTATATAAAAAAATTATAACGTAATTCACAAAATTTTAATTGTTGGATTACTTACAATCGTGGCCGCGATGCTCGGGGACACCCCCTTATACTTGCCCATCTTCGTTCGAATTGCCACATAGGCATCGAGCCTATGTGGCCTACCCCTAAAGCCACTCCCCGTCTCCTGAAATAAAATAATGTAAAATTTGTAAGTAACGCAAAGTAAAATAATGCAGAATAACATATTTTTGTAATTATAGAAAAATAAAAACTTACCATCATGTGCTCCATCTCGGTGTAAGACGTCTGGTCGGAGTAGTGTAAATCCGTCTTTTTCACCCGGTTTTCCCTCCCAGATTGGCGAAAAGCCAATAGTAGCTCCTTAATCTCATTGCCAATGAACTTTTACCACTATGCCAATGCGATCGGCTCCTTTGGTGGGAAAGACTTAAGAATTCTGATAATGGACTCCCGTGTCTTCCCAAAGTACCGAGCCCGCAAATTCTTCTTCCATGTCTTGTGTTGCTCCCTCAACTGCACCAACACAGAATCACAGAGTTCTGGGGGCAGGCTGAATTGTTCATGTCAAAAAAATATAAAACAAAAACAATGTAAGTGTTAGTCGCGAATAAATATAAATATAAATATAAATATAAATTGAAATTGAAATTAAAATTAAAATTGAAATTGAAATATAAATACATTACCTGTAGTGCCGTCCAAATAGATAACTTGAGTTCATTTGACACCTCCCTCCAACTTGTGCACCTTGGGATGATAATCATCTTCACCAGCTCAAGGGATCTAGTCAATAAGCCCATCTTGTTCTCAACGACCATTCCCAATTTGCCCCATTCGGGGAGTCTAGGGGCCGAGGATCCCTCGTCGCCTCTGCTTAGGGGTGGCAATTCGGGTTAGTCGTGTCATTTTCGAGTCGCGTTGATTTTTATTTGTATATAAGTTTTTGGTACTCTTAAATTTATACAAGTTAATCGTGTTAAGTTCGGGTCATTTCGGGTTATTACCATAAACGGGTTATCGTGTCAAAAATTGCTAGCCCTACCTCTGCTACCGCTGAGCCCTAAAGAAGCCATCATCATCATCATCATCATCATCATCATCATCATCATCATCATCATCATCATCCTTTCCTTAATCCCCGAAGGAGACATTTTCTATAAAAATTGTTGTTATTTGTACAAATCCAAATGAATTAGAAGAATACAAAAATGTTGCACACACACACACACACACACACACATATACACACAAACACACACCTGAAGAAGACATACAAACATTAAACTTTTGAATTAGAAGAATACAAAAGTGCGCTTTTGTTCAAACAAATAAATTATTTAATTAAACTCAGTTTTTCAATTAAATCCTAGAACATGCATCTAGGTGTGATTGAAGACAGTATGATCATGCAAGAACATTCAATCACAAACAAACACACAAATGAGGAAAAATCCCCCAAAGGGACAAAACCTTTTTATTTTTACTATAATTTGTAAAGAATGGTTTACACGGATTATACTAAAAACATGAGTGACATAGGAAATACCCTCAGGTGTCAGTTCTGATGTCGTTGGCTGAAATCTCCCGCAAGAACTCCAGATGGACAGTAATGGAAAAGAGTCGGCTTCTCCACAAGTTACTCGAGATAAGTAAAAACGATCCTTTGAAGGTTTAAATATTCACACACATATATGGGAATGGTTTTATGAATAAAAAAGGTATGAAACCTTAAAAACTTGAAGTCTATTTTCTGGGCTGAAAATCGCAGAAACGTGTACGACAAAGACTTGAAAAAACGCGCAGAATGGGTATAGATATTTATACAAAAATGGAGGCGACACCGTTGCTCGAACGAGATAGGCATCTCGCTTGAACGCGAGGCCACGTGTCACTCGAATGAGATCGCACGTCATCCTCATGTCTCTTGAACGACAGAGAGATGTCGTTCGAACGAGCTCGACGACCGACAAAAGTCCGCTTCTACACTTAGGAAAATTTCTACTTTTTTGTTAAAAATAAATCACACTTCAAAAAATATTTTGTAAAGCATAGCCAAATATTTATGCAAATATTAACAACTCCAATAAACCTGTGGCCATCCCCTTTGATCCTCGTGGAAGGAGAGACGAAGAAGAGGGGGTGTCCCCTTCGTCTCGAGAGGATCTTGGTCTCTCGCATCCCTCTCGCGAGCGCTTCGGCCGGCGTCGGTGATGAGGTGAAAATGTAGAGAGATGGAGTCGCCAGTCTATTTTACTCAAAACAGACAAAAGAAAAAGGGAGCCATCCCGAAGGATAGCATCCAAAGACCCACTGATAGATACGAAACCCAAATGATTCGAAAAGGGTCCGAAGGCTAAGTTATGAAATGAGAAGGTGTTAGGCACCCATTTCGCCCTTACGGTCTCTCATGGGTTATTGCTATTTTCATTTATTTCCCCGTGATATGTGTGCATGTGTATATGTAGCGGAGGTAGGAATCATCAACTTGTATCATGGAAGAGATAAAGCGAGTCATCCGTAGGAATGTTCCTAAAAGTAATATTACAAAATAGAGTTTACGCGATTATCATCGCGTTGATCATTATAAGGGAACGATAATGCATTCGGGATAATACGCCACTTAGAACGAATGTACGTATATATAAAGTCTAAGGGAGTTTAGTTTAAAGAGTATAGAAAAAAGTAGAAAAAAGGACTCGAGTCTTGAGTTTTACCCCGAGACACCTACGTAGCCAATAGAGGCATCAAAGTCCACGTAGTTCGTATGCAAAATGAGGGATTGGATTTATACCATAAATCCAATCGGGGACTTCTCTTATATGTGTGTGTGTGTGAAAAAGTGTTTTAGTTGTGAGAAAAGCGTGAGAATTCCCGTTTGGAATTTATGGGCAAATCCTATTTTTTGGGGGGTTTTATTTATATGAAAATAAGAGATGTACAATAATACAAGTTAAAAAAGTATATTAGGACATGTGAGATGAGAGAATAAAAAGTGCTAAGTAATAAAACAAATTAATGCAAATTTTGGAGAATTTAAAGAGAGAGTTGAAAAAAGTTGGACATTCTTGGAGATCTTGAGCTTGATTCATGGATGTTGGAGAGCATCCCTTACACTTGGATGATGACGGAGGGTAATTAATTCACCAAGTTTGATGAAAAAGGTGATGAACGATGAAGGTTGGAAAGGGATTTGGGTGTGGAAATCACGCTGACTTCGAGAGGGTTTTTGGAGCTCGTTGAGAATGATGAGTTTCAGATCTTGTTCTCCTTTTAAAATGAGGTTAGGACCTCCTTTTTATAGGCCCAGGTCATTGCTGATTGGCATAGCCCTAGTACTGCCAATCATAAGGTCTTTTTAGGCACACTGCCGATAGGCAGGGTTTGGAACCTGCCGTTTGGCAGTCCCTTTCAGGTTCCTTCGGAAAATCGGTCGTAGAGCGCAAATCGTTGATTCGAATCGAATACGGGGTGAACCGTTGGAAAGGTACTTCAGAGACCTTTGAAAGTATTTGGACTTATCTCATGTTCAGGAGTTGACTTTGGGTTAAATGTGGCTCGGAAACGTTCGTCGATCCTTTGGACGGAGAATCATCGGACGCAAACGGATCGTTCGTCCGCATGGTAGGTCAGAATCGCGCACAGGGCGGACTGTTGGAAAGGTTAGGAGATGTACTTAAACATTCCAAAGAGCTTAACTCAGTTTGGAAAGTTTAATTTGTTCAATCAGGGCCTGGAAGCATTCAGTGACCTTTCGAAGTAAAACGGATCGTTCGTCTGTACCGTAACTCAGAATTGGGCCCGGAGTGGACCGTTGGAAAGGGGTTTTAGTGCCCTTCAAATATTCATTCAGTCTCGGTCGAGATGAATAGTTAAATTTGGTCAAATGGAGTCTGAGAGCGTCCTATGACCTCCTGATCAGGTTTCATGGGAAAACGGGTCGTTCGTTATCACCGTAAGTCAGAATTGCGCATGGGACAGACCTTTAGAAAGGGGGTTTCAATGCCCTTTGTAAATTAATTTAGTCTCGGTTGAGTTGAAGAGTTTGAATTTTGGTCAAACGGAGCCTGGGAGTGCCCGATGACCTCTAGGTCAGTACCTGGGGTATGACATAGGTTTGCAATGATGAAGGGAGGTGCTAGGGACCTAAGGAGAGGTTCGGGGGGGTATTAGAATGGGGTGTGTACAGAGCCCCTCAATGGGTGAGTTTGGAATAAATGATGGCCATCGAATAGACACCACATGATTCTTTGAAAGAGGTTAACGATAGGGTTGAGGTCAATTTTGAGGACTTAAGGATGAAGATGACCACTCCTGCGGGTCGAAGCCAATTCTGAGGGCTTGACGATGGGAGTGACCGATTCTACGAATCAAAGACAATTCTGAGGGCTTGAAGATAAGAGTGACCGATTCATCGAGTTGAAGCCAATTCTGAGGGCTTGAAGACGAGGGTGACCAATTCTATGGGTCGAAGCCAATTATGAGGGTTTAAAGATAAGGGTGACCAATTCTGCGAGTCGAATCCAATTCTGAGGGCTTGAAGATGAGGGTGACCAATTCTATGGGTTGAAGCCAATTATGAGGGCTTTAAGTTATGATGACCAATTCTACAAGTCGAAGCCAATTATGAGGGCTTAAGTTGTGATGACCAATTTTACGGGTCGAAGCCAATTCTGAGGGCTTAAGTTTGAGATGACGAATTATGTGGGTAGAATCCAATTATGAGGACTTAAGTTGAGATGACCAATTCTACGGGCCAAAGCCAATTCTGAGGGCTTAAGTTATGATGGCCAATTCTGTGGGTCGAAGCCAATTCTGAGGGCTTAAGTTGAGTTGACCAATTCTGTGGGTCGAAGCCAATTCTGAGGGCTTAAATTGAGATGACCAATTCTGCGGGTCGAAGCCAATTCTGAGGGCTTAAGTTGAGATGTTCTTGGGGAACTCTGCCAGGGAAATTACCTCGTGATTTTAATTTGAGCCGTGGAGCTGACTGCTGGGGAAACTTTCGTGTCTTCTGGAGACTTTATCGGGGGAATAACAAATTTTGTGCTGGGGAAGTGATTATGTGGTCCAGGGTTTGGACGTATTTCTCGGGGAAATTTGAGACCTTTGGGGAATAGGAGATGATCTTGAAGTTTGGGATACTTTAGAGGTCCTCTGGGGACGTTGCCGGGGGGCAGGTTCACTTGGATTTTGAGAGTTTTTCTTTGGAAATAGGGGTTCCTCTCGAGGGAGTGCAAAATTTTCTTAATGAAAATATTCTAAATCCTTTTGGGATTTTTAGCAATTTTTTGAGGATTTTCAGGGTTTTCTGGTATTTTTTGGAAGTTTCTGTACCAAAATTTAAGGGGGGTGCCGATCGGCATGGTGTGGAGGGTGCCATTCGGTAGTGGCATGGACTTTTGAGCTGCCTCAAGAAGGCAAAGGGTCAGTGCCGATCGGTAGGTGGGGGTGCAGTGCCGATCGGCATGACCATTGGCATCCTATAAAAATGGGTGGGTTCTCCTCACTTTTCACAGCTTCTTGCCTTCTCTCTTTCTGCTATTTTCTTTTGCGAATCATTTTAGCATTCCACAATCTAAAAAATGGCCGCTTTTGTGAGCACTGCAGTACACCGGGAGTGGTTGACTGTTGATGACTGGGCGAACGTGGAGTGGAGGGCCAGGGTGCCTCTTGCTTTGGGGTAGTGGGAACTCTTTTGATGCATTTGAGCTGGTAGCGGATGAGCGGACTTTGCTGCGGGAGCCATCACATCATCGCTCTTCGAGGGTGGTGAACCCTGGGGGTTTTGTTAGTGAAATGACTTTTGGCATTTTTTTTGGTGGTTTTCCTTTTTTCTTGGATTTTGATAAGGATTTTTCTTTTGGCAGTCGGATGTTTCTTTGTCGACTATGCGTGGCCGCGGGACGACGGGTCTTAAGGATGTTTGGGAGCACCTTCCACCTGTGGTATGTTGGGTAGTATCATCAGCAGGCTTTGGGAGGTTGGCGTTCGTGCTGGATGAGATGCCTCGTTCGATGGAGGTCTTATGCGCTCTGGGGGAGAGGTGGTGGGACACTACTCACACCTTCAATTTTGGCTTTGGGGAGATGATTGTGACTCCCATAGACGTGCAACAGCTACTAGGGATGGATTATGATGGATAAAAAATAGAGGTGGATAGCTCTTTGCGGGTGAGGCCGGAGGCAGTGCGAATGGAGCTCGGTGATGTGGGGAGGATAGTCTCTGGGGACTCTATTCGTCTGTCCCTGCTGAGGGATGTTTTGTTGGGTAGGGTGATTGATGTGGAGGATGGGCTGCAGGTAACGCAGATGGCCCGACTGTTTATTCTGTTGGTGTTGGGGGGATTTCTGGTGGCGTCGAGTGGCGACGTTGTCCACTTATGGTTGTTGCCATATTTGAGGATGTTTTCGAGCATCCCTCTCTATGATTGGAGGAGCCTGACTTTGGCGACCCTTTATTTTTCTCTGGATGCATTTAGCCGGTACTACCGGCAGACTTTTACTGGAGCCATGTATCTTCTTGAGGTATTCTTTAATTTGTGCATTTTCCTTTCATACATTCGCATTTTCCTTATGCGTCTCTTTTTAATTGCGGATTGTTGTTTTTGTTAGACATGGTTCTATGAGGTGATTGGGTGTAATACCCAACTAATTTCTCTAAAGGATGATACTGTTGGGGACTTTTGTCGGTTGTATTGGTGGCGGAAGGCCAATCGACAGTCGAGGAAGTCTCTCTCTCTAGAGGCGGTGCGTCAGGTCTTAAATGTCCTGACCAGTGATAGGGTAAGATTTTTCCTTTCTTCAGTCTAAGGCCTTTGTGTGCTCTGATTCCATATTTCCTTATATCTTGCTGGGAATTTTTTAGGTGACTTTTTACCCTTGGGGGACAGCTGTTCAGGACACGGGGTTGACTAGAGTGAATGCGCAGATGAGTCATTTGCTAGCGTATGAGTTTGGTCACTCTTGGTATCTCGGGGAGAGGGTGGTTCTTCAGATTGCTTAGGAGAAGGTGGTGCCACCTATGAGGCTCCCTATATCTATGAGGCGGGAGAGGCTGCTGCCAGAGGATGCGAGGATCACGATGATGATTAGCGAGTCCTACCTACTGTATACAGATACGACTGTGCGGTATGATTATATGGACTTTGTGACGAGTTGGCTGATGGATCCCAGCATATATGATGCACTACCATTGGCTCCTGTGGGTTCGAGTCGGCCTGCGGGGTCCTCCCACAACAGTGGCCATCCATCGACATCTGCGGCGGCGGCAACTTCGGAGGTTCCCTTTGTGAGGTTGCATACTCCTTCATACAACATTCGGAGGGATGATGGAGGGATGGTGCCTATGTTGCATAGTCCTCATGCGATGGATCCGGAGGAGTTGGGCTTGACAGATGAGGTTCTTCGTCCTTTGGTATATCTTTTTTTTCCTTTCCTTCTCTCCAGTTTCTTTTGATCTTTTATGCTTGATACTGATTTTGTCTTTTCTTGCAGCAAGTCCGGGTGTCCACTACTTGGCTGAGGGATATTAGGGACTGGATATCTTTGACGACTACCCATATTTGGGACGCGGTTACTGTTCCTTCTTGCTTGATGCCGTCTGCCTCGTCCGAGGAGGAGTCTGGTTTGGATAGCGGTGGAGTGTCATCTCACCGCAGGGGAAAGAGAGCGCATCGCAGAGATGGAAGCTCTTAGGAGAGATAGGGGGAAGGGTAAGTGAGAGAGAGAGAGGGAGAGAGAGTGTAGGCTCGGACTGAGTCCTGTTGTTTTTGTTTTTCTTTATTTTCTACAAGAATGATGTAACACAGAAACATATTTATGCAATGCAATGAAGTTTTTTGATTATTTTCTGTTAATGATGAATGAATGAATGCATGCATGTGCACTTTTTACTTTGCTGCTGAGACTGTAAAAAGAAATATTTTTGGAATTTTGAAGGAAAGTTTTATCCACAATGAGGATTTATATAAAGATGAAAAGGGGATTTTTGAAATTCTGTTGAGAATATCAATTTATTTTTATTGGGTTTTCTGAATTTTGACAAAAGAGGAAAAAGTAAAATTTCCAAAAGTAGGGGGTTGCTGATCGACAAGCACCTTGTCCTGCCTATCGACAGGTTAGTCCAGTCCCATTAATTCAAAGCTTTGATTGGTTCCCTCTTCAACCTTTAGTACCTTATGGGGCAGGGTTCCCTCCCGTTTCTGCAGGGTTTATGTCTTTTCTTGGGGGTTTCCAAGTATAAAAGGGGGTGTTGATGGTTCTTTCCTTCTCACATTTTCACTTTCTTCCTGTTCCACATTCTTACTTACTTAGTATCTCTTAGTCTTGCAAGATGGCTCTCCCTGGTATCTCTGAGTTTGCTAACTACCTCGAAGCCTTGGAAGCAATGTGCTCTTATAATGTTGATTATGATGCTTTTCATATACGGTGAGTCTATTTGTGTCGCAACCGGCCCATTGAGTGGAACATGCTGATGGCGGATATTAAATTTTGGTATCCCGAAGATTACGTCTTTGGCTTCGGGTTGGATGAGATTTTTCCTACCTACGAGGAATTTTCTGCCATGTTGGGGATAAATTCGAGCGTTTCTACGGCTCTACCTGAGTTTTTCCATTCTCATAGGGATTTATTGGCCGGGCTTATTTGTATTTCATCCTCGGCGGCTAGACTACTGGTGGTTGGAGGTATGATCTCCTTTCTGATGGTGTTGCAGTCCATGCATTTGCAGGAGGTTGGTGATGCTGGATATGCCGGAGTTATCGTTCTGGGCTTGGTTTCAAAATTGCTGCTGGAGACCGGGGAGCTGCTGGTGGACCCACAACTTGCAGCTATTACTTCATGGATGTCCTACCATCACAATCCTGCAGTGGACATACTGGCGGAGACCCTGATGGACTCGATGCCTGGTGAGAAGGTCGTCCTGACTTTTTAAGGGGTAGCCCTATGATGCTGTTCATGTGGTTGTCTAAAAGATTCCGCTTGGTGACTCCTCCGGAATACCCTATGTCGGTTGTACCCAACTTCTTTTCACGTCATTTCATTAGTGTGGGTCTGGATATTGAGAGCTGGGAGAAATGGTTTGTGGAGCATGGTGCTCTAAATCTGTATTGGTCAGTGCCTTAATGGGGACAGCTGCTGCCTATTCTGGAACTGGGAGAATACCCATACATTCGGATGGCTGGTCTCAGACAAACCTCTTTTTATTTCCTTTGGCAGTTTCTGCACCAATTTATCTTGGAGCAAATCGTTCCACCTCAGACACTAGACTTCTTTTCGGTAGAAGATTTGACAGAGCGTCTGCATATGCGGCTTGACTCTTTGTGGGAGAGTCGGCGTCTATCGACCCATCCCTCTCAGTCTATTAGGAGAGTTTGGCACATCCCTAGGGATTATATGAAGTGGTTGTGGAGAAGAGTGGTCAGCAAGATGTTGGTAGTGGAGACTAGACAAAGGTGGGTTATTTTGTCTGATACCACGGAGGGAGGTGTGGTAGTGTTTTTGAGGCTGGTTTGATCTTATCGGACCATGGAGCATCTGCGGCACTCCATTCAGGTGGGGGAAGCTTGGGGACCCCATGATGTAGATGATGATGGAGAGGGCTCCTCTGGTAGTTGTGGGTAGGACTCTTGGGGGAGTTTATTTTGTAATGGGGAATAAATTTGGGAATTTATTTGGCTTGTTAGGAAGGTAGGGGGAAGGGAGTTATCCATTCCTTTTCTTATGTAATTGCACTGTAACTTCTTATTAGTGAAATAAATAAGTTTTTGATCATCCAACTGTGCCTTTTGATGAATTTTGTATTTATCTATACCGATCGCTAAGGCATGCATAATCCTTTTGTTCAAGTATATGTTAGAATAAACTGTTGTTCTCAGAGATAATAAAAGAATAGTTTTTTGTAAAGAAGAAAGGGCCGTGCTCATGTAAGATGTATGAGTTGCTTACGCACCTCTGTTTTTTTTAAAAAGTTTTAATTTTTATAAAGATTATTTTTGCAGAGGATCGGGCCCACGTAGTTATGGGTAGAGGGAAATAAAGAGATTTTTTTAGAATAGAAGGGAGATAAGAAGAGTCGTAGCGCGTCGAGATTTCAGACTAGGGGTAGAACTTCTTGAGACGATCCGGATTGATTGGATGAGCCATCTCTTCTCCATCTAGGTCGGTGATCATGGCGACACCGCTGGTCAAGATTTTCTTGACGATGTATGGGCCGCTCCAATTAGGTTTGAATTTCCCTCTGGGGTCCCAGATGGGATCTACTATTTCTTTGAGGGATAAATCCCCCTCTCGGACACCGCGGTCCTTGACTCTCTTATTAAATGATCGCGCTATTCAGCGATGGTACCCTTGTATGTGATACAACACCTTCAGTCTTTTTTCATCCAAGAGTGACAGCTCATCGAGACGACTTTAATGCCAGTCCTCCTAACTGACCTTGCTTTCCAGCATGACTCGTAATGAGGGTAGTTCCACCTCCACAGGTAGGAATGCTTCCATGCCGTAGACTAAAGAGTAAGGGGTATCCCCAGTAGAGGTTCAAATTAAGGTTAGGTAGCCCCAGAGGGCGTATGGGATTCGATCGGCCCAATATCTTGACAACTTTTGATCATCTTACTGATGATGGCTTTGAGGTTGTTATTGGCAAATTCGACTACACCATTGGTCTGAGGACGGTAGGGAGAAGATTTGTGTCTCTGAATCCCATACTCGTTGACCACTTCTGTGACTTCTGCCTCGAAATGCAACCTGTTATCGACACTAGCTCGTGTGGGACCCCATATCGGCATATGATGTTTTTCTTAATGAACTTGGCCACTTTCTTAGCATTCAGAACTGCGTATGACTCAACTTCGACCCATTTGGTGAAGTAATCAATGGTAACTAGAATGAATTCATGCCCATTGGAAGCCTTCCCTATGATGTCGATGCCCCATGTGGATAACGGCTAGGGAGAAGTCATGTTGTACCATTCACGCGGAGGTAGGTGTTAAAGGTTGGAGAACTTTTGGCATTTGAGGCATCTCCGGACATAGGTGGTGCAATCCTGGATCACGGTGGTCGAGTAGTATCCTTGTCGGATGATCTTCTTGGTAAACATGTGATCATTTATGTGAGGCCCACATTCCTCACTGTGGATTCTTTGCATCACCTCTTCAATGTCATCCCCTGCGATGAAGTGTAGATGAGTTCCATCGAAGTTCCTTTTAAATAGTGCTTTGTGACTGATGATGTAATAGGTGTCCAGTCTTCGAAGGGTTGCTCGTTCTTTCTGGTTGGAACCCTCGGGATACTTACCATGCTTGAGAAGGTGCCAGATATCATAATACTAGTAATTGGCTAGTTCAGAATCTTCTTTGGTGATGAGCTTAGTGTGGTAGCAGTGGGTTGGTTTGTCTTGCTTTAGGACTATGAAGGAGGTCATTATTATTCCTTCAGGCATGTCGAACACGGAGGCCAAGGTAGCAAGGGCATCGACTAGGTTATTCTTTACTCGAGGTAGGTAGTGGAAGGTGATGTCTTGGAATTGGGAGGCTAGTTCTTACAAGTGGCCATGGAAGGGTTGGAGTTTCTCGTCCTTGACTTTCCATTTTCCCAGCACCTGACCAATGATGAGGGCAGAGTCCCCGTAGACATCTAGGCATTGAATACCTTTCTTGAGAGCAACTTTAAGGCCTACCGTACACCCCTCATATTCAGTCATGTTGTTGGTGCAACCAATTTGATGGCGAGGGGGGTGTGGGAGTCATCTGGGGCGATCAGAAGTATCCCAATGCCATATCCCTTTTTGTTGGCAGCGCCGTCAAAGAACATTTGCCATTGAAGGTCATCTTTAGCATCGTAGAGGATGTTTTCATCTGGGAATTCAGAGATCCAGACATCAGCTTCTTCCATGGGGATAGTCAATGAGGTAGTCAGATATGGCTCTTTCTTTTATGGCTTTTTGTGTGACGTACATGATATCAAACTCGACTAAGAGCATCAACCATCGAGCCATTCGGCTGGATAAGGAGGGTTTCTCAAGTAGGTACTTGATGGGGTCCATTCGGGATACAAGCTTAATGCTGAAGGTGAGCATGTAGTGTCACAACTTTTGAGTGACCCAAATAAGCGTGACACATGCTTTTTCCAAAGCAGTGTAGTTGATTTTGTACCCGACCAATTTGCAACTGGCGTAATAGATGGCTCTTTCTTTGCTGGAGTCTTTAAGGTATTAAGCTAGCAAAGCCCCAGCAGCAGTATCGGTTATGGTTAGGTATAGAAGTAAGGGGAGACCAAGCTATGGTGGCATAAGTATCGGAGGTTGGGTCAGATATTGTTTGATTCGGTCAAAAGATTCTTGGCAGGACTCATTCCAAACTTTGGTTGAATCCTTTTGGAGGAGTTTGAAGATAGGTTCGTAGATGGAGGTTAACTGGCTGATAAACTGGCTGATGTATTATAATTTCCCAAGGAAACCATAGACTTCTTTTTTCGTTCGGGGAGGTGGCATCTTAAGTATGTCTTTTATCTTGGCAGGATATGCTTCTATCCCCTTCTCACTGACCATGAATCCCAAGAGTTTTCCCTTTGTAACACTGAAGACACATTTCTGTGAATTGAGTCTTATGTGATATTGTCACAATCATTCAAAGAACTTTTGAAGAACGGGAA
Organism: Sambucus nigra; assembly: GCA_949130495.1. Taxonomy (NCBI): domain Eukaryota; kingdom Viridiplantae; phylum Streptophyta; class Magnoliopsida; order Dipsacales; family Adoxaceae; genus Sambucus; species Sambucus nigra. Next base: position 89,074,325 of record OX422211.1, read on the forward strand.
TATGACCTTCTCTAGTTTTGGATTTGGTAATCATATCATCCACATAGTTCTAGACTTCTTTGTGAATCAGATCATGCAGGATGGTTGTGGCATCCCTCTAGTTTGTAGCCCTAACATTCTTAAGACCAAATGGCGTAACAGTGTAGCAAAAGATTCCCCATGATGTGATGAACGTAGTTTTTTCTTGGTGATCCAAGTGTATTTTGATTTGGTTGTACCCAATAAACCCATCGATAAATGACTTGAGAGCATGACTGACTTTGTCGTCCACGATCATGTCGATATTGGGTAACGGGTAGTCATCCTTTGGAGAGGATTTGTTTAAGTCCTGATAGTCTACACACATTCGAACTTTTCCTCCTGATTTCGGCACAGGCACTATGTTTGCTGGCCATATGGGATATTCGATCACATGAATGAAGCCCATGTTCAACTGTTTGACCACCTCTTCTTTGACTTTGAGCGATTACTCCGTTCGGAGCTTTCTCAGCTTTTGTTTAACCGACTTGTAATCTGGAAGAGTGGAGATCTCATGCTGAGCTATTTCCCGGTCAATGCCAGGCATATCGTCATAGGACCATGCGAAGACATCCACTAATTCCTTTAGTAATTCTTCGAGTTTTGCACGCTCATGCTCATCAAGGGTACCTCTATCCTAATCTCGCGTAGTTGGCTACTAGAACCGAGGTTAACAATAACAGTCTCTTCTTCATTAACATGAACGCGATTATGTTGTTTGTTATTAACCTTATTTAGACTAGTTAAGAATTGTTCATTTGCAAAATCTGTGTCATCAAAAGTTTGATTAGAATCTAAACAATTAATGTAAGGCACAACAAGATACTCAAAATCTTCGTTTATTTCATTGATAGGAAAAACAGCATTGAGAACCTCATCAAAGGAGGACTCGATTACATTTGAGCAAGGATAGACAGTAGAAGAAGAAATAGGGTAAACATTAGGGTTATATGGGATTTCAATAGGTAGAACTGGCGCAGCATGCTAGTTGAGGAGAGGTGTATCAGCAGCTTTAATCAGGTGGGATGGATCCAGTGATGTAGTGCTTGAACGAACCATGCAGAGTGTCAGCCCCAATGTCTGTAAGTTGAAGGAATCTTTGGAGTTACTTCCCTCAGAATCTTCGGTATCTCTGATGAGCGGTTGTACATGGTGTTGGGAACTTTTGGTCCATGGGTAGCTGTCTTGGAAAAATATTTCCATTCCAGGCTTCATCTTCTTGTCTATATGGTCATACCAGGGTTTCAAAAAGCCGAAAAAGGGGAAATCCTCGCCTTTTTTAATGAATCGTCCATTCAAAGAGTCACCTGGGATGGTCTGGATGCAGTTTAATATTCTCTTTAGTCGAGACTGATGGATCATTCTGAACTCTTTTTCTGATGGTTGTTACCCCAAAACATAAGGAGGGAAAGCCTTTTTATTCACAATGGGCTCAATTATCCCTTGTTATCTTTTCCCTAGCCCCAGTCCGATCATGAAGTGCATGTTTCTGAACATCTGAATCACATTGACATTTCCATTGCCATGAGGGTCGTATTCTGGACAACCATTTCTTTGAAATTGTCCCCTGTCAAGAGTAGAAGTGGCTCAACTCGGAATCATAATAGAAGCATATCATTTGACCCAAGCTGTATCTCAAGGATTGGACTGTTAGTACTTGCACCCTCGATATTATCGTCGTCGCCCAAGATGGCGATGACTCATCCATCGGCAAAGAATTTCAATTTCTGATGGAGTGAGGAAGACACACCCTTGATATTATGGAGCCAAGGTCATCCGAGAAATAGGTTGAAATAAGCTGGGATGTCAATAACTTGGAATTCAATAATAGGGTTTATAGGGCCAACCCCTATTACAAGTTTTATAGACCCCATCACTTCTCGATGAGTATTATCGTAGGCGCATACAACGGCGAAAGTTGGAGCAAGGTCACTTTCTTTTAGTCCTAAGCATTTGAAGGTTCTTAATGGGCAGACATTCAAGGTAGATCCATTATCGACAAGAGAGAGTGGTACAATCTTCCCCATAACCTCGACGGAGATGTTGAGTGCATGATTGTGGTTTGGCCCTGTTCTGGGGATTTTTTCTTTGAAAAAGGATAGCATTCGGGTAGAGGTCAAGGATCTGACTAAATTTATCTCTTCTTCTGGTGTGGTAGAAGGAGGAACTGTGGGTTCAGTGAGAAATTTGATCAAAGCATTTCTGTGCAGCTGGGAAGACATGAAACCCCCCCACAAAGTGATGTTAGCTTGAGTTTTCTTCAGTTGATCGAGGATTTTTCTTTCCTTGAGGGTCATTTCTGGCATGGGAAGGTTTTCAACTCCCTTCCCTTTGTCATTGTCTGGTAGTGAGCTTGGGATCTGGTAATGCCTCCCTGATCTGGTCATATGATTTACTAAAGAAGGGAAGAACATGGACCCTATTTTTTCATCGATCTCGAGTTGTTCTGCCACTTTATTTATTTCTCCGAGGAGATCCTCAAATGATATCATCCCACACATGTCGGCCACAGGGCCAGTTTTCTCTGAAGCTTGCCCTTCATTCGAATCTTCAAATTCCTCCCCCCATCTGGTGGAAACAATTCCGTCTTTTTATGTAAAGTCAATGCATTCCATAACTTCAATGGCTTCTTTATACAGGTCTTCCCATTCTGTGGGGATAAGTAAAAGTGAATGGACCAAGCGTCCTTGTAGTTTTTGAGTATCAAGTAACTCGGTCATACTGCAAATATCGTTGGTTTGCCTGAATGATTCTTCCATGATCTGGACAATGTCATCTAGGCTGACTTCATCGGTTGGTACCACCCAACTGTCTGACTCTCGAGCCCATTTATGTGCTTATAAGAATAGCGTACTGAACCTCTGGTAATCAATGATCATCTGCGAGGGCAATTTCAGCCCGAACTCTAGGAGTTTCTTTAACACTTCTGATAATTCCATACTTCCATCTTCAAAACGGGTACGGACAACAATGCATGCTCTGGTAAGGAGTGACAGTGCATGATTAGTGAGGCTAACAGGGTGTAAGAGGAAATATGGGCAAGTTTGGAGAAGTTTAGGAGAGTGTATAGATTTGATTTGAGTTGAGGGATCAAATGCTGGGTCCATTTATAGGAAGATAGCCTTGGTATGGTTTGGGAGTGGGTTGTGAGTAATATTTGGTTTAAGATTGGCTGGCGGGGCAATAGTACCCCGGTCAATTAGACCTTGGATTATGTTTCGGAGGTGAAAGCATTGATCGGTGGTATGACCAGCAGTTTGGTGAAAGGCGCAATGGAAATCTGCCTTGAAGTTTCTTGGGAGTGGATTTGGCAATGGACGGGGGTCCAAGGGTTTGATAAGGTTTCATCTTAACAGGTCTTGATAAACTTTGGAGAGGGGAGCATGGATCTCGGTGTATTCCTTTTGGACTGGGACAGGGCGGCTTTCTGGTGCCCACGAAGTGGTTGGTTGAGAGATGTTGTTAATGGTTGAGACTACAACACTGGCAGTTTTGTCATATTTTCTAGGGGTGAACTGTCGGGACACTTTCTTTGGTTCAACCTCTATTTTAGTAAGACCTTCCTCGATTTCTACTCCTTCTTCTTTAAGAGCTCATAAGTGGGGATAGTATTGTCCTCCCATGGTTACTCGGACATGGGGCAAGAAGTTCTTCTTCACTATGTTGGCCTGTTCTTCCTCGGATGGCCAATTGGTCACAGTGGCTACTTTTTCCCTCCATCGGGATATGAAGTTATTGACTGATTCCCCAGAGTTTTGTTTGAGCAACTCTAAGTCACGATGGGTGACCTCAAGCCCTTCATTGTATTTGTACTGCGACATGAATTCTCAGGCTAAATCCTCCCAGCTACGGATTCTGGACTCCTTAAGAGACAAAAACCATTGGAGGGCGCTATCCTTCAAAGTTTTCTGAAATAATTTGGCCATCACTTCTTCAGAAGACCCTAGGAGAGTCATGGAATGGGATTTATTTTTGAAAAAAAAGGATGAAAATATTTTTTTGACATTTTTTTTTAGATTGAAAGACAAAATATTTTTGGAGTTTTGATAAAGAAAAGAGAAATATTTTTGGATTTTTGATAAAGAAGGGAGAAATATTTTGGGAGACGGGTCTCAGCATGATTATTATTATTATTATTGTTATTATTATTATTATTATTATTATTATTATTATTATTATTATTATTATTATTATTATTATTAATACTATTATTATTATTATTATTATTATGTTCTCACTTGTATTAAATTTTCCTAAATGCAAAATGAAATTCCGGACGGGACCCGAGCCTGAAAAAGTTGGGTTTGTAACATATGCAAAGCTATGGCTTGACTTGTAACCAGGCTCATGGGTAAGGTCCCGTTTTAAAAATGCGCAAAAATTTGGGTGACAGACTGACCCAAAATTTCTACAGAGTTGACAAACTAACATGTGTGTCTTAGGCTTGACACCTATATGTGGGTATGCAGTTGGTTTGGTGAATCGGAAAGGGTTCCCCGTTTTGGCGTGGCTTCCACGATATATGCCTTGCTTTTGAGGACAATGAGTACGCGTGGACAAGCCATTTGATATACCCGAGTGTATGTGAATTGCGTCACCATATACCTCTTGGGGAAGGTACATGTGAGAGAGAATTCGATATACTTGGCATACGTGAATGAGTTCCCTGCGATATACCTCCCGTCATGACTTCGGTCAAGTGGTACGATGCAGGTGAACCATTTGATATACGTCGAAGGTACTTGGCTAATGGAAGGTGCGAGTCATATCGCTTAGGCTAACTGCACCCTGCCGGACCAGCGCCCATCACGAAGTGACCCTCCAGTTACTGGACAAAATTTGGTCAATCACAATGCTCTTTCGGTGATGTCATGTGAATCATGCATGATTATGTTATTAGTATCGTATGAGAGTATCTTTCTTGATCATGTCCAACAGGGAGCAAAGTACGAGTACCAATGGTATACCAAGTATGGATGGGTAATGCGTGCAACATGGGGATATATGTGATCTTAGGTGAACGTGGTGTGAAGTGTACATGGAGAATCTTCTATAAGTGTGTGAATAGAAGCATAAGCATGAGGTACACATAAATAGTAAAGGTGGACATGAAAATGCGGGGATATATAAGAAAATAAAAAACCCATGTAAATAGAGTCTAGCCCTCAAAATGAAGTGTCCCCAGTGGAGTCTCCACTGTGGCCATCCCATCCGATCCTCGTGGCGGGAGAGACGAAGAAGATGGGGTGTCTCCTTCATCTCGAGAGGATATTGGTCTATCACATCCCTCTCGGGAGCTCTTTGACTGACGTCGATGATGAGGTGAAAATGCAGAGAGATGGAGTCCCCAGTCTATTCTACTCAAAATAGACAAAAGAAAAAGGGAGCCATCCCGAAGGACAACATCCAAAGACATACTGATACATACGAAACCAAAATGATTCGAAAAGGGTCCGGAGGCTATGTTACGAAATGGGAAGGTGTTAGGCACCCATTCCACCCTTACGGTCTCTCATGGGTTATTGCTATTTTCCTTTATTTCCCCGGTATATGTGTGCATGTGTATATGTAGCGGAGGTAGGAATCATCAACTTGTATCATGGAAGAGATAAAGCGAGTTATCCGTAGGAATGTTCCTAAAAGTAATATTAGAAAACAGAATTTATGCGATTATCATTGCGTTGATCATTATAAGGGAACGATAACGCATGTGGGATAATACTCCACTAAGAATGAATGTATGTATATAGAAATTCTAAGGGAGTTTAGTTTAAAGAATATAGAAAAAATAGAAAAAAGTAGAAAAAAGGACTCGAGTCTCGGGTTTTACCCCGAGATGCCTACGTAGCCTATAGAGGCATCAAAGTCCACGTAGCTCGTATGCAAAATGAGGGGTGGGATTTATCCCATAAATCCAATCGGGGACTTCTTTTATATGTGTGTGTGTGTAAAAAAGTGTTTTAGTTGTGAGAAAAGTGTGAGAATTCCCGTTTGGAATTTATGAGCAAACCCTCTTTTTTTGGGTTTTATTTATATGAAAATAAGAGATGTGAAATAATGCTAGATAAAAAAGTATATTAGGATATGTGAGATGAGAGAATAAAAAGTGCTAAGTAATAAAACAAATTAATGCGAATTTGGGAGAATTTAAAGAGAGAGTTGAGAAAAGTTGGACCTTCTTGGAGATATTAAGCTTGATTCTTGGATGTTGGAGAGAAGCCCTTGCACTTGGGTGATGATGGAGGGACTTAATTCACCAAGTTTGAGGAAGAAGGTGATTAAGGATGAAGGTTGGAAAGGGATTTGGGTGTGGAAATCACGCTGACTTCGAGAGGGGTTTTCTGAGCTCGCTGAGAATGATGAGTTTCAGATCTGGTTCTCCTTGTGAAATGAGGTCAGACCCTCCTTTTTATAGGCCCAAGTAATTACCGATCGACATAGACCTGGTCCTTCCAATCGGTAGGTGTATTTAGGCACACTGTCTATAGGCAGGGTTTGGAACTTGCCGTTTGGCAGTCTCTTTCAGGTTCATTCAGAAAATCGATCGTAGAGCGCAAACCATTGATCCGAATTGCACACGAGGTGAACCATTGGGAAGGTAATTCAGATACCTTTGAATGTATTTTGTACTGCTCCCGGGTCCGGGAGTTGACTTTGGATCAAATATGGCTCGAAAGCGTTCGTCGGTCTTATGGACGGGGAATCGTCGGACGCAAACGGATCATTCGTCCGCATGGTAAGTCACAATCACGCTCGGGGTGGATCGTTGGAAAGGTTAGGAGATGTAATTCGATATTCGAAAGAACTTGACTCTGTTTGGGAAGTTGACTTTGGTCAATCGGGGCCTTGAAGCGTTCAGTGACCTCTCGGAGTAAAACAGATCGTTTGTCCGTACCGTAAGTCAGAATTGGACCCGGAGCGGACTGTTGGAAAGGCGTTTCAGTTCCCTTCGAAGATTCATTCATTCTCAGTCGAGCTAAAGAGTTGACTTTGGTCAAACTGAGCCTGGGAGCTTTCGGTGACCTCCTGATCAGGTTTCGAGGGAAAATGAGTCGTTCGTACGCACCGTAAGTCATAATCGTGCACAGGATGGACCATTGGAAAGGGGTTTCTATGACCTTTATAAATTCATTCAGTCTTGGTCGAGCTGAAGAGTTTGAATTTTGGTCAAATGGAGCCTGGGAGTGCCTAATGGCCTCTAGGTCAGCACCCGGGGTATGTCTTAGGTTTGTAATGATGAAGGGATGTGCTAGGGACCTAAGGATAGGTTAGGGGGGGTATTAGAATGGGGTGTCTACAAAACCATTTTACCAATAACGCATTGTGGAGTAGTGGGAATGGTTGAGCAGCAGGTCGCATGTAGCAGGATGCACATGTGAAGATAGTGGATGCATAGATTCAGATCAAGGCCGTCGAGGTTGATCGTGTTGAGGTGCCGAATGTAGAGGTATCAAACATACATACTGTGATCTAGGACAAATAAAAAAATTCTTAGATTCTACCCCGGACATTTATAAAATTATGTCCTTACAAATCTCCCCCTATGTGTATGCCGGTACATACATAAAAAAATCTGAATTATCCTATCTCCAAAAAGCAAATGACATATAAAATAATATCCCCATTAAACACTCAAACTAAGAATACCAACTGACATGTCGTCAACCAAACTTCAACATCTTCACATCTTCATATTTTCTCATCAGGGTGTACCATCCAATAATCATCAATTTTGTACCTACATATATGAGTTAAAGCAGATACCGTGACACGTAACAGTTTGAAATATAATGATATGCAAAAATTGAATCAATTAAGCTTAAGCAAATCATTGATAAATTAACCAAACAATTCTCCCCCATAATTCATTCTCCCCCTCTTTATGATGTCCCCAAATAGACAGATATGAGAAGCACAAATAAATGTAAATGGAGAGTGTCACAATGGAATAAACTTTCTATTTTTTGAATTTTTCAAAATTTTTCACACAAAATATACAACAAAGAATCACACCATTAAAGAACACAAAAACAACCAAGTTGATGATAGCAAAAATGAAGGGGTGTGAGCAAATTCGATAGGAAAATCAATGCATACAAAAATAAAATATGTGCATGATGAATATCGGATACTCCTAACGAATGAACTCAACATCTTCCTTAGGTTTAAAAAGATGGAATACTAACAAGTGACGTATAAAGTGCCCGCGTATCCTGATGTGCTTTGTGCGCGAATGCTGGAATGGATTATGGGATATGTGTATCGCGCTCATGTTATCACAGGAGATAGTCATGGTATCCTGTGAAATCCCATAATCCTCCAACATTTGCTTCATCCACAAGAGTTGCATGCAACAACTCCCGGTGGCATGTACTCAGCCTTCGCAGTGGACAAAGAGTTGGAGTTTTGCTTTTTCTCAGCTAGGAGACAAGAGCAGAACCAAAGTAAAAACACCCACTAGAAGTGCTCCTATAACCATCTACATCCCCGGCCCAATTGTCATCCTAATAGGTGGACAAATGGTCATTGGTACTAAAGGAATACCAAACACCGTAGGAAAGAGATCCACTCACGTATTTGATAATACATTTTAGAGCGAGTAAGTGTGACTCTTTTAGGGATGCCTCATATCGCGCACAGACTCCAACACTAAAGGCTATGTCGGGATGACTGGCAATTAAGTAGAGAAGACTACCTATCATACTCCGATACAAGGTTTGCTCTACGTCCTTGCCTGAAGTGTCCTTACTAAGCTTGATAGAAGTACTCATAGGTGTACGTGCATGCTTAGCGGAGTCTAAACCAAATTTCTTCACTAGGTCTCTACCATACTTGGATTGGGAGATGAACATCCCATACTCTAGCTGACGAACGTGGAGACCAAGGAAGAAAGTAAGCTCACCTACCATTCTCATCTCAAACTCACTTTTCGTCTCCTCCTCAAAGTGGTGAGCATACTGGGTGCATGTGGATCCAAAGACTGTGTCGTCCACATAGACCTGGGCAACCAAAATAGCACCGTCATTTCTCCTGACGAACAACGTCATATCAAATCCCCCTCTATTGAAGCCACATGCTAAGAGATAGGAAGTAAACCTCTCGTACCAAGCACGGGGTGATTGCTTCAAACCATACAAGGCTTTCCTTAGATAGTAGACATGCTCCGAGTGCTTAGGGTCTTCAAACCCTTTTGGTTATTCCACGTAAACCTCCTCCTATAGAATTCCATTTAGAAAGGCACTATTGGCATCCATTTAATATAGCTTGAAGAGGAAATGACATGCGATGGCGAGTAGTAAGTAGACGGACTCAAGCCTCGCAACAGGAGAAAATGTCTTCCCAAAGTCTACACCCTCTATCCATGTGTAGCCTTGAGAGACCAACCTAGCCTTGTTTCTTATTATGGTACCATTTTCATCAATTTTATTCTTGAAATTCCACCTGGTACCTATCACATTCATCTCACTAGGTCGGGGGACAAGTTCCCAGATATTGTTCTTTTTAAACTAAAGTAACTCATCCTGTATAGCAGATGTCCAGTGTTCATCCTTGAGTGCTTATTTGTGATTCTTGGGCTCGACTTTAGATGTGTAGCGGATATGGCTAACAACATTCTCTGGCTGAGCACGAGTCTTGACCCCTAAAGTGGGATCGCCAACAATGGAGGAAAGATCATAACTCTTGCGAACCCAAGTAAGTGTGTCCCCTAGAACAGTAGTAGGGTCCACCCTGGATGTGGGAGACACAATGGGATCATAAAAAAGGAGTGTTTCATCCTCACTCAAATTGGTGAAGTCAACAGACATCGATGGTTCGTCATCTTGCACAATAATGTTTATTGACTCCATCACTTTAGAGCTTTTCAGGTTAAAGACCCAGTACGCTCTACTATTTGATGAATATCCTAGCAATATTCCATCGTCGCTTTGGGAGTTGAACTTTCCTAATTTCTCTCTATCCCGTAGGATGTAGCATTTACTCCCAAAGACACGAAAATATACAAGGTTGGGATTCTTTCCAGTCCACAATTCATAAGGCATTTTAAGTGTGTGTGGACGAAGGTAAATCCTATTCACCGTATGGCATGCAGTTGACACTGCCTCGGCCCAAAATCTCCTAGTAACTTTATAACCTAGAAGCATAGATCTAGCCATTTCTTGAATCGTCCTATTCTTTCTCTCAACAATCCTATTTTGCTGAGGAGTCTTCACAATAGAAAACACATGTTTGATTCCAAGGCTATCACAGTAAAGATCTAATTTTTGCGCCGTAAATTCAGTGCCGTTGTCACTACGTATTCTATTGATAGTGACACTGTGTTGGTTTTGTAGGACATGACACTTGGTCGTTAAAAACTCTTCAGCATCATATTTCTCTCTCAAAAAACCTATAATCGAATGTCTAGAGAAATCATCTACCATCACTAGGATGTACCTCTTACCACCCAGACTCTCTTTACGAGTAGGACGCATGAGATCCATGTGTATAAAATCAAGCACTCATGAAGTGGTAATGGAATTAAACTTCCTGTGGGGGCTAAGGATTTGCTTTCCTAACTGACAGGGTCCGCAAACAGTGGAAGTTGGCTTTCCAAGTGTTGGCATGCCACGTATTAGGTCCTTTTTAGCTAAACGCGTCAAATATCTAAAGTTCACATGACCTAGATGTTGGTGCCACAGATCCATAGGAGTGATCATGGCGCTGTTGCAGAAAAGTGAGGATTTAGGCACAATCCCATAGCAATTATCCTCTGTCCTCACCCCTTGCACTAAAAGTTTATCGGCTTGATGATATACATTACATGCGTCCCCATCAAACTTTATGGCAAAGTTAGCTTCGCACAACTGGCTAATGTTGAGAAGGTTTGCTTTTAAACCTTTGACGTATAAAACATTCTCTAGCTTAGGAAATCCAGGTAACTCTACTGTACCTCGTCCTACGATGCTAGACTTGCTCCCGTATCCAAAGGTGACTCTACCTTCCTTATAATCCTCTAGGTAGGTATAAAATGAGACATCATCGATCATATGTCTGGATCACCCATTATCGAAATACCACTGTGAGGTATTATGTTCTTTGAGAGGGACATATACAACAAGGGCCTTTTCCTCTTTCTTAGGTACCCAAGAAGTGGTAACCTTTTGTTTACCCCTGTTGTTGTTGGTTTTAGTCTGGATGTGGGAAGCATTCACTGACGACAAAGACATTCGTCGAAATTCTTCCATCAAACTCTGTGATGTGGTGGCTAAAAACTCAACACGCTCTCTCAGACTGGTAAAATCATCAGTACGATGTGGTGGAGAAGTAGTACGTCGTGTTCGACCCAAACTATAGCAAAACTCCCTGAGGTGGCCCTTTCTTTTGCAGTAGGTACAAAAGTACATAGTCTTAGGCTGACCTTGGTTTGTTTTTCTTGGTCGAACTCTCCTTCGTGGTTTTTGACGATGGCCATATGGAGTTGTAATAAACTTGGGAAAGGGTCCAGGTGCTATTTGGGACATGGAGGCACCATCAAAATCTATTCCCTGCCTATCACCAAAACGTAAAGCGGGATCGAGGAGCATCTTTCCCATCTTTCCAGATGTATCCTCGATTTGAACCTTGACTTACCGTGCTCTCTCAAGATCATGAGTAAGCTGGGCTACAAGGACTTCAAGTTTCTTCCGAGTCTCTAGGGAGGAATGGATCTCACTCATAAGACTAGCCACTTGATTAGTAAAATTCCCTTTCTCTTTCTCAAAACAACTCTCTCTCTCTCTCTCTCTCTCTCTCTCTCTCCAAACAGTCTCTCTCTTTCTCTAAACTAACTTTCTTTCTCAACACAGGCAGACTCTCTCTCTCTCTCTCTCTCTCAAGGTAGTGCATGTGGAGGATTCTCTCTCTCTCGCTTCTTCTAAATCTTCCTCTAAAGCGGTGATCCTAAGAGCTAACGCTTTGTTACGCCTTTTGGTTTTGAAATGACTCATTATATAGCTCAGTGTAGGCGTGTTGAAGATTACTATAGCTCTCACTTTTATCATCCTTCCCCTCACTCACTTTGTTCTCACCGTCGAGGTGTCCCTGTGAAGTAGCATCCTCATCATCGTGAGGAGCACTAGAAGTACTCACATGACTAGCCATGAATGCGGTGAAGTTTCACTCATGTGATGACTCGTCTCCAGAGTCCACTGACTCGACCTCACTATCGTCACTAAGGGTAGCATTAAGGACAACTTTGTCCTTTTCTTTTGCAAGTCTGTTCAGCCTAGTAGCACACTCAAAAGCTTTATGACCCTTACTGTCACACTCTTAACATCTCTCACCGTCTTTCTTAGGAGGGTCTTTAAAATATTTTTTATTTTTCTTTTCAAACTTTTTTTCTCAAAATTCTTTTTATCTTTGAAATTTTCATTTTTCTTGAATTTGAGAATTTTCTTGAAATTTTTTTGCAAACAAGTCCAAATCATCTAAATCAAGGTCACACTCAGAATCATACGTTTTTATCTCCCTTTTTCTAGATAACTCTACTCTCTTTCTTGCCGACCCCTCACTCTTTCTATCCTGGGCATTAAGTGCAATTCCCTTATATTTAGTCTTGACAGATTTAGGAAACATATCAATTTCTTACGTTTATAAGTCTCCTACTAGTTCCTCTAATTTAAGCGTGTTTAATTTACCCATAGAATTTAGCACATTGACTTTAGGGATAAAACGCTTAGGTAGAGATCTTAAAATCTTTTTAACAACTCTAGCATTAGGATTGTGTTCACCAAGATTAAAGCTAGTATTTACAATATCAGATAATCTAGCATAAAATTCATCAAAACATTCAGATTCAAGCATGGTGATAGTTTCAAATTGAGTTGTTAAGTTTTACAATTTTGATTCTTTCATGGCATTAGTTCCTTCATGGGTAAGTTGTAAAACATCCCATGCCTCTTCTGAAGTGGTACACGTCATTATCCGTCGGAACTCATCCGGAGTGACGGATCCAAAAATAGCACTAAGACTCTTAGAGTTAAAAGCTGACCATTTAAATTCATCTTCAGTCCATGCAGTCACATATTTTGAATTTGTCACATTGTCAATAGTGATGGAGGGAGGTGTCCACTCTCTTTCAACCAAAACCCAAACTCTTTCATCTATGGATTTTAGAGCAGATTTCATACGGGCTTTCTAGTAAGCATAATTTGTCCCATCAAAAACTGGCATTTTATTATATAATTTCTCCATTTTGAACACGCCCTTTTTCAAAAATTAATTTTTTCAGAAAATTGACATCTTTAGAAAAAAATTGCGATTTTTTTTTCAATATTTTTCAATATGCGAAAAATTACATGTTATAATTGTGTAACTGGCTCTAATACCAATTTGAGAGTGAGCTTTTGTTCAAACAAAGAAATTATTTAATTAAACTCAATTTTTCAATTAAATTCTAAAACATGCATCTAGGTGTGATTGAAGACAATATGATCATGCAAGAACATTCAATCACAAACAAACACACAAATGAGGAAAAATCCCCAAAAGGGACAAACCCTTTTTATTTTCACTATAATTTGTAAAGAACGGTTTACACGGATTAAACTGAAAACATGAGTGACATACGAAATACCCTCAGGTGTCAGTTTTGATGTCGTCAGCTGGAATCTCCCGCAAGAACTCCAGATGGGCAGCAATGGAAAAGAGTCGGCTTCTCCACAAGTTACTCCAGATGAGTAAAAATGATCCTTTGAAGGTTTAAAGATTCACACACATATATGAGAATGGTTTTATGAATCAAAAAAGCATGAAAACTTAAAAACTTGAAGTCTATTTTCTGGGCTGAAAATCGCAGAAACAACGAAAAAGACTTGGAAAAATGTGCAGAATGGGTACAAATATTTATACAAAAATTGAGGCGACGCCGTCGCTCGAACGAGATAGGCATATCGCTCGAACGAGGCTACCTATCGATTGAATGAGATCGCGCGACATCCTCATGTCTCTTGAGTGATAGAGAGATGTCGTTCGAATGAGCTCGACGACCGAGAAAAATCCGCTTCTACACTTAAAAAAAATTTCTGCTTTTTGTTAAAAATAAATCAGACTTCGAAAAATATTTTTTAAAACATTCCCAACTATTTATGCAAATATTAACAACTCTAATAAACTATTTTACCAATAACGCGTCGTGGAGTAGTGGGAACGATTGAGCAGCACGTCGTATATAGCATAATGCACATGTGAAGATGGTGGATGCATAGATTCAGATCAAGGCCATCGAGGATGATCGTGTTGACCTGTCGAATGTAGCGGTATCAGACATACATATTGTGATCTAGGACAAATAGAAAATTACTAGATTCTACCACGGACATTTATAAAATTATTTCCTTTCAATGTTCGATAAAAGCATTAAACTATTGTCCGATAATTGGAATACTTATTACAAATCTAAAAATTGTTTCAAATTCGGGTTATCATAAAAAATGGATTGATATTCGGTAGGAGAAGCCAAGTCATCCACACTACTGTTTATATGATTTGGCGCATGTAGGACAATTGACCACGACTCGTTGTTGATATACTCCGAGTAAAACACTTGCTTGACCTTTTAAAATGCACAAACAAACGACAAATCGCCCACTTGTTCGTTGCTCTTCAACTTGGACATGTCAATCATGATCAAATTGGTGCCAGGATCAACTCGACAAGCATTTTTATCCTCAACTCTTACCCAATCACAGTATAATACAACCTCTTTGAAACTTACACAATCGAATATAAATATATTTTTAATTACACCATAGTACGTCATTTCAGCTTCAACGAGGTTTTTATCTTTTGCGCTCGCTCGAAAGAAAGTAAGAGCCTTGTATGAAATGCCCGAGTTTTATATATTTGTACTTTCCTTGTACACCCTTACGCCAAATATGTAACCGTTCAATTGATACTTTTTATGCTCTTGTGCCATGAACAAAGGTCTAGTGGCTAGAGGAGCAAGCCTTGATGTCACATCACCCGTCTTTAAGAGCTGAGAATATAGCTAAATTAATTAGGTTAGTAGTAAAGTTTTATTGTAATGTAAAGTTATATAACAACCATTTTCATTATAATTAACTCGTGTGCCAACCACAACCTATATTCCCTGTCTGATTGTGCCATTGTTTTTTTATCTTTTATTGTTATCACAGGATTCAATTTTTTTCATAAAATTAATGCGAGGAATGTATTACAAAATTAATCATGTATAAAATAATCTAGAATAATGTAAAGCTTAAAATAATTTAAACTTATTTTTACCATTCTTCGACATCTTCATGTGTACTAAATAGATAACGAGCTACTTGTTTATGTTGCAAACTCATTAATTTCACTCATTTCCCATCACATGACCACCCTCATCGAAGAACTCATCAATGTCATCAACGCTGGTCGAGTTAGGCATATATTCCCGAGTATAGATTGATGACTCTATGGTGATGTATTCCTTTGCAATTGATCCTCCAATGTTGTAAGGACATTTTTGTCCGTTATCAATTTATATGTCGTATACCGCCACACCGTCGAAGAAGACCAAGATCATATTCACATCAAGACGGATCCGAATAATCAAGGTTCTTCAACAAACAGTCTCTGCAAGGTTAACTTTGGAAAGGTTATGTTTTAAAGTACCTTAATAATTCACTTAGAGTATTGCGATTATTTTTCATAAAATATTGTCTACGCGTTGGAGCTTTAAATGTTTTTATCAATTTTTTTTGAATTCATTATATCTAAAGTTTTTATTCTCGGACACCTTTCCGTAGAAAAATCATAACTAATTCATAAAAAAATAGAAAAATACGAAACTGGTGGCCACGCATTCATATCAAAATTATCTACAGTCATGGCCTCGTTTGAAAGGTCGTTCAAACGAAATGGGATCTCGTTTGAACGAGATAAGGATCGTATTCAAACGATAATGTATGCCGTTCGAACGAGAAGAGTTATTTTTTGGACACGTCATCGCCTTATTTTTGGTATTTAAAGGGTGCCAAACTACTGATTTTCGTGTGGAGAAACACTGGTTTTAAACATAAAACGATTTTGAGTGTTTTTTTACTTTATTCTCCAACGTTTTGAGAGTTCAATCTCTTATTTTTCAATTCACAAAACATCCCAATCATTAGTGAATTGTTTTGGATCCTAAGAACAAATTTTGCTATTGTTCAACTCTTTGTAGAGAGGATAAATCTACACCGGACTGAGGTTGTTAGGGAAGTGTTGCGGTATTCCTGGGCTGAAGATAGGACTACGGTTCTTGTGGAGCTTTTGGGATTGTTCCATTGCTGACGACATCAACCGACACCCGCGGGTATTCGCATGTCATTTATATTTTCATTATAATCCGATTGTAAACTGTTCTTTTACGAATTATAGTGGAAATAAAAAAGGTTTTGCCCTTCGAGGATTTTTTCTGAAATTTGGTTTCCTTTGCATGCTTATTACGTTATGATTCCATATCACTTAGATGCATGTTTTTAGGACTGAATTAAAACTGAGTTTTCATTAAAACTGCTTTGGTTGACACACAATTAAAATTTGTTTTGATTTGAGAAGTCGCATTTATTCCGCTATAGCGGCTCTTTCAAATTGGTATCAGAGCGGGCTACTCTAAATTATCGAGTGATCCTGATTTTTAAAGTTTTTTTCCCTAATACAATTTGACTACTCACGTCGTCAAATTGGTATCAGAGCAGGTATCACTAATCTATTGCGTTTGATATTGTTTTCAAAAATAGTGTTGAAAAATCAGTTTTTGATCATGTTTCTCTCAAAAATGGCTTTTGGTGGTTTTGATGATTTTCGGTATCAATTTTTTGAAAAATCTAATTGGAAATTTCACACGAACTCTTATTTTAAATCTTCCATTGAAAATAATTCTGAGAGGTGTTCGGATTTTGAGGGTGTAGGTCACACGATATATGAGTGTCCTAAAACTTTGAGGATGAAATTGAATAAACCGACATCTCCTGTTTCTACACTTAGTGACAGTGATTCGGAAGAAGAAGTTTTTTTTGCTTCTAGGCGAGAGTTTCCCACCCGTGTGAATAGTGATAAAAGTGAGGGGAGTGAGGACAACACAAGTGAGGATGAGCGTGATTTGCAAACTGCTTTCAATAAATTTTATGCTGAATCTTTGAAAATAAATAAAGAAAATTTGAAATTGAAAGCCCATTTGCAAGAGTGTGCCTTAAAAAATGATAATGATATTTTAGTTGAAGAACTTAGGGCATGAGAGAAAATTTTGAGAGAGCAGCTTGGATATGTTGAGGTGAGAGAGATGATCTTCGAGGCGTGATGGAAGCTATGAAAAAGGATATTCTTGAGTTTGATGATTCTAGGTGTTTGCTTGAGTCAAGGATATGTGAGATAGAAGATAAATTAAAAGATTCGAGTAAGGTGAAATTTGATTTGGAGTCTAGGTCTGAAAAGCTTGATAAGATTTTAGGCACTTTAGAAATAAAAAAATGATAGGTGTGGGATTGGTTTTGAAAAACAGGTTACACCCATTCCCACACGTGTGAGAGAGCCTCCTAGAATTGTTAAGAGAGAGGCACCTAAGTTTTTTAGGAAATAGACCCCTAGGAACATCGTAAGAGAGCCTTTTAGGATTATTAGGAGAGAGCCACCTAGGAAAATTCACATAGAGCCACCTAGGAATTTGAGGAGAGCACCACCTAGGAATTTGAGGAGAAGGCCGCCTTTAGGTCACACTCACCGCCCGATTTACACCTGCACACATTGCGATAGGCAAGGTCATCGTAGGAGTTTCTGCTATAAGCTTTTGAATGGAGATAGGAAACATAAATAGAAAGTCACACCGGTTCCCAAGACCCCCACACTCCGTTACACATCAATTTGGGTTAGGAAATCGGATTTAGAGGCTTATGGTCTTTTTGTGCACAACACTCGGTTACTTGCGCATGATTCACCCGATGTGAGATCTTTTGGATGATTGTGTTGACATTTGTCATACGCTAGTTGTGCTTCTTGATATATTCTTACTAGTGTTATGACTCACTTTCTTATAGTTTACATTGCTTTTCTTATGTATGCTACAATTTTGGACTTTGTCAACACCTTCCAGGTATCTTTTTCTGGGATTTTATTCATCGGGCAACACTACATGACTTTCTTGGCAAACTAAAAAATTTGTCATCTCGTTCGAACGAGATGATGTCTCGTGTGAAGCAGCTGTCATTCGAACGACAAGATGTTTCGTTCGAGCGACCCCTGAAGATTTTTTTTCTCTGTTTGCTGTACCATGTGTTCATCTGCTTAGGTTTTTGCTACTGATGGTTGCTTCTGAACAATTTTTATGAAGTTATTCTTAGTTTTCATTTTTAATTGCTTACACCGCATATTTTTCGTTTAATCAAACCGGTTTTGACTGATGATTCATTTGTGTGATTTATGTTTGCTGGCATAAGATGATTTATATGCTAATATTATGCCTATTGCTAGTATGTACCATGTTTGTATTTATGGTTTTCAATTTTGATATAGTTTTTGAAAAAAAAATCAAAAAGATTTTCTATTTTTAAATTTTTTTGAAAAAATCAAAAAGATTTTTGTATTTTATTTTACACCATATATGAATGGACAATTAGGATGACCGAGTCACAAGTTCATTTCATTTATCCATGTGACAATTTGATAGTGTTTTGAGACAATATATCATGTCATCCATGTGCTTTACAATATTTGGAGTCATTGAGATGTAATTAGTTGTTACTTCCTACATGTTTGACTCATTATGTCCTTTATTGCACACATGCATGAATTTGTTTGATTATTGTACTTGTCTATCACATTTTGGTCGAGCGTTTTCATCTCAATCCTGTCCTTAAAATGAACCAAGTGCAATTATACGAGAGAAATAAAAGCAGTGCATGTAAAAACCCTTACCCGTGAGGAATTTGTTTAAATTTGAAAAAATGATGAGTGACACGGGAAAGGGCTGCGAGTGAATAACTATCATGTCGTGAAATCCACAGTTTGAAAAGAGCTCGGAAAAAATTATGGCAATAAAAAGATGAAATATGCCAAAATTTGGGCCAATAGGTTTTCTCTAAGTTGAGAATTTAGTATCTCATTAGATATAAAAATTGTGTTATTATATATGAGGGAGTTTGGTTGGAAAGTAATCAATGGATTTGCACATCCTTTGAAAAGTTCTCGAAATGACATTAAAAAGTTTTGGACATTATTAGTGTGAAAACCACTTAGGCTTTGATTTGATTTAGTCGATATCGTCTAAATGCAACAATTTTATACCTAAGGATATTTTTTTATGTTCATTAAATAGGAGTACACGTATGCATCATGCACATACGCTTGATTGAGTTTTATTACCTATTGAATTTGTTCACACACATTCATTCCATATCCTCGATTTGGTTATCTTAGTAAAAATTCATGGTGTGTGATTTTTGTAAAATTATTTTTTACACTTTTGTATGAAAATATTAAAAAATTCAAAAATAGTTTGTTTGCTTTGTTTCTTGTGACACCCCAATTTTCTTTATTGTGTTTATTCTTTCCTTGTCTGTTTTTGCCCAAATAAAAAGGGCGAGAATGAATTATGACTTTATGGGGGGAGTTTTTGAATTATGGGGGAGATATGAGATTTTATATATGTTTTGATTTGACTTTATGTTTATCTCATTTCAAACTCGATATGTCTTAAAGGTATTTGCTTTGTCTCACGTGTGTAGGTACAAAGTTGGAAATTAGTGGATTGCACACCCCGATGAGAAAAGCTTTGAGGTTTGAAGTTTGTTGAAGATTGAAAAAGTTTGAAGACTTGTCATTTACCTTTTCAGTTTTGGGTTCATGGGAGGGTAGATTTGTATAGGTCATATTTTGATTGATAATTCGGATATTTTTATTTTGTACCGGTATAGATATTTGGGGAGATTTGTAAGGACTTTTTTGTCCGTTATCAATTTATATGGCGTATACCGCAACACCGTCAAAGAAGATCAAGATCACATTCACAGCACGACGGATCCGAATAATCAAGGTTCTTCAACAAACAGTCTCCGCAAGGTTAACCTTGATAAGGTTGCATTTTAAAGTACCTTAATAATTCACTTAGAGTATTGCGATTATTTTTCATAAAATATTTTCAAAGTGTTGGAGCTTTAAATGTTTTAATCAATTTTTTTTTGAATTCATTCTATCTAAAGTTTTTGTTCTCGGACACCGTTTTGTAGAAAAATCATAACTAATTCACAAAAAATCAGAAAAATACGAAACTAGCGGCCACGCATTCGTATCGAAATTATCTACAGTCATGGCCTCATTTGATAGGTCATTCAAATGAGATGGGATCTCATTAGAATGAGATAAGGATCTCGTTCAAACGACAGGGTATGTCGTTCGAACGAGAAGAGTTATTTTCTGACACGTCACCGCCTTGATTTTTGGTATTTAAAGGGTGTCAGATTACTGGATTTCGTGTGGAGAAACACAGTTTTTAAATAGAAAACGATTTTGATTATTTTTACTTTATTCTCCAACCTTTTGAGAGTTCAATTTCTTGTTTTTCAATTCACAAAACATCCCAATCTTTAGTGAATTATTTTGGAACCCAAGAACAAATCTTTGCTATTGTTCAACTCTTTGTAGAGAGGATAAATCTGCACCGGACTGAGGTCATTAGGGAAGTGATGCGGTATTTCTCGGCTGAAGATAGGACTGCGGTTCTTGTGGAGTTTCTGGGATTGTTCCATTGCTGACGACATCGACCGACACCTGCGGGTATTCGTATATCACTTATATTTTCATTATAATCCGATTGTAAACCATTCCTTTACAAATTATAGTGGAAATAAAAAAGGTTTTGCCCTTCGGGGAATTTTCCTAAAATTTGATTTCCTTTGCATGCATATTACATTATGATTCCATATCACTTAGATGCATATTTTTAGGACTGAATTAAAACTTGGGTTTTCATTAAAACTGCTCTGGTTGACACATGATTAAAATTGGTTTTATTTGTGAAGTCGCATTTATTCCGCTGTAGCGACTCTTTCAAATGTATCGTATATTCTTGACGTAATCATTGAAAACTTTCATCAATCTTTCAAACGGATACATCCACCGATATCTAACTAGACCACAAAGAAGTGCTTCGTTGCATAGGTGTACCAACGAGTGAACACTTATGTGAAAGAATGATGGGGGAAAGTACTTCTCTAACACACAAATCGCTTTGGTCACCGCCAATTTTGTGGCCACTATGTGTTCTCTATTGACTAACTTCTCACACAAAAGTGAGAAGCAGATAGTAATTTGCATAATAGTCCTCCGCAAAGCCTTGTGCTTGGAGAAACAATGCTTAAACAATAGAGGAACCAATTGCATGATCACATGCCAATCGTTGGACTTACACTTATGAAAATCATGGGTAGTATAATTCACAATCCTTAGTGAGTAGGACGAAAAATTAGATGGAACCTTCAAATTATATATTATGTCTAAAAGAACCTTCCTTTCCCCACTCGCCAAAGTAGGCGCACCAGGGGGAATTATTGTTCTTCCCCTACTATCTTCTTTCAACCATAGTTGTGGCTTAAGTTTCAACGATTTAAGGTCTTTTCGTGCATTTTATCCATCATTCGAATGACTCCCACCAACCCACAATATGTTTAGCGATGTTCTTCTCTGCATGCATCACATCCAATCAATAGGGCACCGGGTTATTCTTCCAATAAGGCAAGCCAAATAAAATTGACCTCCTAGACCATGCCTTTCTTGTCTCAGTTTCATTCCCAGTTGGGGTCTTCTTATGTTTGACATTCTTAAATTTAAGATTATTACCTGGCATTTTAGGGCCACAATTAGAAGATTTACTTTCAATTTCTGAACTTGAAAGTTTTCTCGGTAGTAGCCTGTGTTCAACTCCGCCTGATAAAAAACTGGAACTTTTATCAAATCTAAAACTATGAGTGGGGGGTAAAAACCTCCTATGGCAATCGTATACATTGTTTGAGCTAGCGAGGAGACAAAGAGATTATCCCCTACTTCAAGCTGTAGAATCAATAGGATGGCACTTGATATTATCCCCTACTTTTGCCCTAGCATGACAAGTCATTGCCTCCTCTATCCATGGTACTATGAAAATACACTTTCATCTAGGGCCAACGGGAAAATATTTCAACACTTTTTGGGGCACTTTTGAGTTTGTGCCTTCCTTGCCAATAGATTGGACATCTCTAGGTTCATCTCATACTGGACACCAATCGACAGTTTCATACTCCTTTTGGTATAGTATGCAGTCATACACACAAGAATGAATCAATTTAGTCTTCATTCCCAAACCTTTTAAACTGTTCTTCATAACAGGATAGATATTTGGAAGTGTATTCTCCTTGGGTAGAAAGCCTTTCACCCAATTCAGAATTCCTATTACGCTATTGCCAGGCAAAGCGTATTGGGTCTTCAAACTATGCAAACCAACCACGGCATGTAAATTTGTTTGATCTTTCTCACAGCTAGAGTATAATGGTTGGGTCGCCTTAAATTTTAAACTTTGGTAGTCATCGTCAAGGTCTATCCTGATATCTTCATGAGCACCTAAACCTTGTACATTGTTAGTGACCTCATCATTTTCCACTTTATGAATGCCGAACGTGTCATCAACTAAATCCTCTAACATATTATAATCTACGTCATCCCTTTTTACATCTATCCTACTTATTGAAGTTTGTTATGAAGGTTGCTCGGGGACAAGAGGAACTTTCAATTCTTCCTTGACTCCAAAATAGATAATTATCTTGTATACCCCATCTTAACAAATGTAGTTCAACTGTTTTCTACTCAAACACCTTATCATTCTCACACCTAGTACACGGACATGGAAACTCTTCATCATTATGATATCTCTTTGCGTATTTCACAAATTCATTAGTACCTCTGCGAAACACATCCCCCATTCTATTTGTCTCACCCATCCACTCTTTGTATCTAGGATATCCCATCACAACTACTACAAACAATCACATATTAAAGGTAAGACACGTATATTCGTGGATTAGTATAAACAAAACTTAGATTTATAGTATGTTACATTTAATTATGTCTTATTTATATTCTATTTTTAAATTTCAAATTCAATTTATAATATTAATTCCTATTTCCTCCATCTCCTCTAAAGGGTGAGTGGTCCTATCCCATTCAAGATAGCATATTTATGTAATATACTTAACAACTCATTCACATTATTATGATTTGAGAAAAATTTGACAGCATATCCCCATAGTTCTCCAAGTACACGACGTAGATTGACAAGTTTGAGTTTTATTTCAATTTATCATTGAAATAACACTCACACTTGCCAATCTAGTATGTACCCAGAGAACATTATGATACGACTGTAGAAATTCCTCCAAACGTAACAAGTTTAAGCCACCAAGAGTATTATTATATAGAAATGATGTAGTCCCAAATTGTCCAAACGGGACAATTCGAGACATCTCATTACAGGGGTAATGACTCTCGAACGGGTGTCTAAGAGCTATTAAATGCGTATGCATAAGAGCTAGAAGGCTAGTATCTATGCTCACTATATGTAATTTCAAGTATGTTTCATTTAATTATCATATATATGAATTAATAATATATTATTCGTGACACAAATTAATTTTAGAAAAAAATTAAAAACTCCCCCCCCCCCCCCCCCCCCATTTGGACAATAATCTAGTGGTTATGCCACTTCCAAAATTAACCAACCCAACACCGGTCCACTATAATCCAACAACAACAACAACAACAAACCAACAAATGTGTATCCCATACTCCTTCTAATTCATCTACTCAATTAATTCATTTCATCACGTCTTATAATTAAAGCTATACAATTAAAGTTATAAGTAAAGTTAAAATTAAAGCTATATTTTATTAATCAATTTGTCTGTTTGAACTGTCACGGTGTAATATTAATGTTTAACAACTTAATTCTGAATTCCAAAACAATAACATCTAATATGTACAATTACTAAAAATCTTAAATATCAATTCAAACTAACTACCTAATTCAAAACCAATAATTAATAAGGGGAATCTAAAGGCACCTAACTCATTTATATCCAATTGAAGTCATAATTAAATTAATAATAATAATTATAAGTCCCAATTCTAATTACTCTTATGACTATTCAGTGAGAAAAATATAAAATTGAACTTTAAGCCTCTTAAACATGGGGAGAATCATTATGTATTAGCCAACAATATTTGGGTATTTATACTTAAGGGTACAACATATATTTGGGTATTGGGTTGCCAAACGAGTCCTAATAATTAATTTTACACACACACACCCTTCCCCACCCCCACACCCTGCCCCACCACTCCCTCCTACTCCCACACACACACTTGCGCACACACACACGCACTTGTGCACTCACCCACCTGCAAACACACACACCCATACCCCCTGGCCCCCCCACTTACCCACCTACACACACACACACAACCCACCCCCATGTCCCCCCCGCCCCCCCACACAAATGCACACACACCACCCATACACACACACACACAAACACACACATATACACACACACATATATACACACATATATACAAAGGAAAGAGAAAGAATGGGAAAAACTTGAAAATCGCTTAGAGAGAGAGATAGCAGTCGCTTAGAGAGAGAAAAAAGTGGGAAGTGAAAATGGTGGGAAAAAAGAAGAGGGAAGTGTTTTTTTACTGACTAAGTTGTCACGGACTTGTCACGATCTTTTATCGTGATAACTTTGTAAGGTTGTCATGGTCATTGACCATGCTAAGACTTTGTCACGGGCTTGTCATGGTCAATGACCGTAATAAAAAACGCTTATTTTTTTGGCATGGTCAATGGCGGCCGGGTGAAAGGTGACAATTTGACCTATTTTGGTGTAGTCGTATTTACCTCAACAAAATCATTAGGTTCACTAACAAAAAATCTATAGACTTTACTATGTTGTGCATAACCTATGAAAATATACTCAACGCCTTTGCTTCCTAATTTCTTTCTCTTAGTTTCAGGTAGTCTTACAGTATCTCTATAACCCCGAACTTTAAGATAACCTAAATTAGAGTTTCTATTCTTCCATAATTCATAAGGAGTTATCTTATTATCTTTAACAGGTATCCTATTCAGAATATGACATGCAATTAAAAGTACTTCTCCCCAAAACCCTTTATTTAAACCAGAATGAAAAAGCACAACATTAACCATTTCAGTTAGTGTCCTATTTTTTCTTTTTCCTACTCCATTTTGTTGTGGTGTATAAGGTGCAGTAACTTCATGTATAATACCCACATCCTCACAAAATTAAGGAAAGTGATATTCACCACCTCTATCAGATCTAAGACATTTGAATTTAGTATCACATTGGTTCTCAACTTCATTTTTATGTCTTAAATCTATTAAGCACATCATCCTTAGAGTTTAAAAGATATACATAACAATATTTTGAAAAGTCATCGATAAATATAGCAAAATGTCTCTAGTAGGTGTACCATGCAAATCACAAACATCACTATGTACTAATTGCAACAAAGATGTAGTTTTTTATATTTTTGGAAAAGGTAATCTTGTTATTTTTATTTGCATGCATATTTTACATTTTTCTATCATGTCATTCTCATATCTAGGAATTAAATTTAAACTAACCATGAAATGCATTTTCTTTGTATTAACATGTCCTAAACGACTATGCCATAATGAAAGATGATCAACAGTATAAGAAGAATAATTTTTTTCATTGACGTTGAGCTTATACATGCCCTCATACAAATAACCTTTGCCTACAAAGGTACCATTTTTAGCCAGAATAAATTTTCTGACTAAAATACAAGTTTAAAGACAAATTTGTTAAAAAGACTTCCAGAAACTAAATTTTTCCTAACATCCGGAACATGAAAAATATTAGTGAGACTAAGGATTTTTTCGGAAGTGAATTCAAGATCTATTGTACCTTTGCCTTTAACCGCCGCAGTTAAAGAATTTCCCACATAGAGAACATCTCCTTACACAGTTTCATAGGCAAAGAACAAACTCTTGTGCTTACATACATGCCTTGTGGCACCAAAATCAATCCTCCAAGAGTTATCTTCTCCAAGCATATTAGCCTCGAATATCATAGCAACAAATTTTTTCTTTGTGTTTGATGATCCTCCTTTTTCTTTTAGTTTATTGAACTCATGACAATCCTTCTTGAAGTGACCTGGTTTATTGCAATGAAAACAATTTCCTTTCTTCTTTTTGTTTGCTTTAGAATTGTTTGAAAAATTATTTCCTTGTTATTCTTTCCATGATTGCCAAATTTTTTCTCCTTTCCTTCCTCCACCATATGGAACTTAGAAACATTATTTTCCTGTTCCTCTTTACCATTTAGAATTCGAGACTATTGTTCAATTCTTAAATGAGTCTCTCATTCTTCAAGTGAAAGATCTTCATTTTATGCTTGATGTGACACCCCACCTAATTAAATACCGGGTGATCAGTCCTTTATTAAATTAAAATCAAGGTGAACGGTTGGTTCATTCTTAGCATCACTATCAAAAAATAATTATTTCCAATTTAAACACCCTAAATAATTAAGCTAAGTGTCAAAACAATTTAAAGTCTTATTTTAATTTTAAATTTCAACGTGAAAACCTTTTTAAATAATCTACAATTTAAGAATCACATAAATGCCAAGGATGGCAATAAACACAAGATAATTAGGCCGTCTAGATTAACCAAACCAAGTTAAAGAACCATAAAAGAAATTATCATGACAAAAGTCAACTCCCAATGAGTACTGAATACTGGAAATATAGATAAACATAAATCTCTGACAAATCCAAATGGAATGGGAAATCAGGTGACATATTCCCTAACTATGAAGAACTAAAACAAGAACTGAATCAAAGAAGAGGTCGTCTACAGCAAGGGCCTGCAACTCCCACATAGCTGCATCACGTGTAGTCCAAAGAATCTATGCATGATGCCCCTGTGGCTGGGCACCTGTAATATATACCTATATATACAAGAGAGAAAAATAACAGGAAACGGGTCAGAGCCCGAGTGTAAAACAGTTTAAAATAGTTTAGCAAGTATTTAAAAATACTTACCGGCTAATGTGATAACCATGTTAGTATGCGACACTCCCTTGAGAGTTCTCACCTCTCATTTAGTGTGCACGCCTACCGTACTACTAAACTCATAAGTTTATCTAACTTACTTTTCCCATAAAGTTTTATCCCGAGAAGTACTAAGGGTGTGATATTTAGTTTAAAAAATCAATCTCTTCAAGATTTCTTACGTTATTTAGAACAAATCAGGACCTTTATAAAGTTTCCAAATACTTATTATAAAGTTGGAGCCTTTATTCATTACTAAACTACTTATACGCACACTAGAAAGTTTCCACATATAAGTATATATATTAGTCACACATATAATATATATACTATCGGCACCCTATATAAAATCTATGGTGCTGGCATACTATGCTATCAAGTCCCCGTATCACTCGTACTAAGGGAAATACTAGTTCAGAATCACTCTCGAACTGTATTAATACAATACACACAAAAATGGAGGCGAAGCATAGTTCCAAGTCACTAAGAGGTCAGCACATACCCCTCACGTCTCTTAGGAACACCTGACTATCATTCTCAGATAGCCTTTACCAAGGAATCCTATGTTCAAGGGTCCAAGTCAATATCCCCCATAAAGGTCCCATCAAGATAAGACTGTCTCGGCGCGGCAATCTCCGTGATAGCAAGTAGCGCGGGTATGATTATACACAAGCATAATATAAATATATACACATTCACTCGGTTATATATATAAATATTCTCATTTTTCCAATTAGGTTCGTCCATGAGCCAACAATAATAATTATTAACCGTACTTAGTACCATTTTACCCAATTACCTCGCATAAAGGATTCATCTCTTTTATTCTTAATTATAATTGTTGCATACTTACTTCTCATCTCTCGAAGTATTCTCTCTTACTAAATATAATTTCAGTAGGTACACCCCCTCTAACCCTCTGGTCTAAGTCTTCCACGAGTCTCTCACTCCTTTAATGAACGTACGCATAATTTCTTACGTGTGATAAAACCCCCCGTTAACCCACAATTTCACCCCATATAAAATTTCACTCAAGGGAGTCTACTTAGACCCTACCGGTCCTCTTCATGACCCATTATACTCTTTAAATTATACTTAAGAGTTCCTACATATTTTAATCGGATCAAACAAGATGGGGGAAAAATATGCAATTTTCCAGGAGGGGTCGACCGATCGAGGAAAGGGGTCGATCGATCGATCAAGCAGGTATTTCGAATTATGCTATTGTTAGTTACGATTTTTCTTGTCCAACCTCAACCAAAACTCCATTAACGATCCCCAAACTCCCAATCAAATGTACTACTGGTCTCATATACCTAAATACACGATTTCCTACATGAAGCATGTACAAATTCATCAAAAGTATTGATTTAAATGGGGTAATTCATCATAATTATCAAGAACCCTCATTTTACATTAAACTTTCATTCTTCAAATTCTTTTTACAGATTTGTCACTTCTAATCCAATAAAATTTCTTGCGTAATCCTCTACATAAGTTGAGATTTCCATAATCTATTAAATTACTCTAAGACATGTGATTTAAATTCTCTAAACTATCAATTTCTTACATGAAACCTATAATTATCAATCCTATTCTAACATGGGTGAAATATCAATTACAAAATTAGCAAGATAGATACTTTTTTGGGAATCCAATGTCTGATTTGTTGATGAAAAAGATATGTCTGCGTTCCTCGTCTTACGATCTACGTTTTGGTGGTGGTGGTGGTGGTGCAATCAAATTTTTTCTTGGCCTTGGATTTCTTGGAAAATCTTTCCCTTTCTTTCTCTCACTGCCATTCTATCTTTTTTAGAGTGTTAACCCTAGAAGACTCTTTTAATATCTGATAATAATGTCCCAATTTTGGTCATTTAATTAAGGCCAAATCCGAAAATGACTAAATTTCCCCTACGGGGTGCCTATTAGGCCTAAAAATGTCCCGAGACCCAAACTAAACCCTCGGGTACACTTTTTTGACTATTTTGACCCTTCCGGACACGTTGGTGCACTCAAAATGACCATACGGGCGACTTATAATTTATTCATTTTTAAAATAATAATTTAATCCCGACACGACAAAAGCGCGTCTCGATTTAAATTTCCATAATAGCCATTTTATTCACTCGTGACAATTTTAATAAAATCAATCTCATATATTACTTTACTTATCTAGTAATATTCAACAAATTCCTAGTAATTACTAACTCTCGTCAGCTAGTAAATATTTAAAACAAAATCCGAATTAATATTAAATTAATACTCAATTAAATTTAATAAATCCCCAACTTTAAAAGCCATAAAAATACGGGGTATTACATACTTCCCCCCTAATAATGTAATTTCGTCCCGAAATTTGAAAAATAAGGCATACCTGGTAAAAATAAATCTGGATATTTTTCATGCATATCTGCCTCGCTCTCCCAAGTGGATTCCTCCACATTATTATGCTCCCGCTGGACCCGTACAAGTGGAAATACTTTCGACCTCAATTTCCTCTCGTTATGGTCTAGGATAGACACTGGTATCTCCTCATAAGAACTGTCAGGTTGTAAGTCAATCTCGTCTATCGCGATGTGAGTATGGGCCATATCATCCCGAAGATATCGTTTCAACGACGAGATGTGGAATATATCGTGAATACTGTGCAAGTTCTCTGACAACCCCAATCTATATGCCACCGGCCCAATCCTCTCGATAAAGGGAAATGGGCCCATGTACCTCGGAGCTAACTTCCCCTTCTTCCCGAACCTCACTACTCCTTTAATAGGAGATACACGCAGTAATACTTGGTCCCCTACACTAAACTCTCGAAAGGACCACTTTGCATCGGCGTAGCTATTCTATCGTTCCTGGGCTACCCAAATGCGACTCTTGATAAGATCAATCCTAGCTAAAGTCTCCTGAATTCCCTCTGGCCCAAGAAAATTATTGTCCCCCACCTCTAGCCAACAAGCGGGAGAACGACAAGGAATACAATTCCTTAAATGGGGCCATGCCGATCGTGAAGTGATAGGAGCTATTATAAGCGAACTCCACCAGTGGAAGATACTACTCCTAACCTCCTCCAAAATCAAGGACACACATACGTAGTATATCCTCCAACATCTGATTGGTACGCTTTATTTGTCCATCTGTATATGGGTGGTAAGCTGAACTCAATCTCAACTATATACCCATGGCCTCCTGAAAGCTCTCCCAGAAGCGCGACACAAAAATATTGTCTCTATAAGACATAATATCTAGGGGCATCCCATGTAGCCTAACAATCTCGATAATGAATAACTGCGCATACTGGTCCGTGGTGTAGTCTGTCCGTGCTGGCAGAAAATGAGCTACCTTGGTCAATCGATCCACTATAACCCATATGGAATCGTGACCCTGCTGTGATGTAGGCAACCTAGTAATGAAGTCCATGGAAATAATCTCCCACTTCCACGTTGGTATCTCCAATGGTTGAAGTAACCCTGGCGGTCTCTTGTGGTCCACTTTTATCATCTGGTAGGTAGAACATTTGGACAAGAACTCAGCAGTGTCCTTCTTCATCCCACTCCACCAGTATTGTCGCCTCATATCCTGGTATATTTGATCCCTTTCGGAATATACCATAAATATAGACCCGTATGACTGTGTCATCATTGCATGACGTAAGTCTTCTCCATCTGGGAACACCAATATCCCATGAAACCTCAAACCCCCATCAGAGCTCACTGAATAGGACTCAGCACCCTCAGCCAAGAGTCATACAATCTGCTCCTAGCAAAACGTATTCGCTACTTGTGCCTGTATCACCCTCGTGATAATCTCGGGTGTGACTGACATAACCGATATAAAGGAACGGTCTACCGCATCCTGGTGACCCAATTATTTCCACTTTGCTCTCCATACTTTTGCTACATCACCTTCCGGTATACGGCTTAACGCATCAGAAACTACATTAGCCTTACCTGGATGGTACTGTATCTCGAACTAGTAGTCTTTCACAAACTTCAACCATCTGTGCTGATGCATGTTCAACGCTCACTGAGTGAACAAGTATTACAGTGACTTGTGGTCCGTGAATAAACAAAACTTCTCTCCAAATAAGTAATGTCTCCAAATCCGCAATGCAAATACGACCGCTGCTAGATCTAGGTCGTGGGTGGGGTAATTCCTTTCATGAGGCAAAAGCTATAGCCTGCTCCTCCTACTAAAGTACTCCCACGAGTCCCCATAAAGAGGCGTCAGTGTATACCAGGTACTCCACTCCCAGCTTGGGCAAAGCAAGAACTAACGTCGAAGTCAACTTATCTTTCATCTCATCAAAAACCAATTGATAAGCATCATCCCATACATATGGTACCCTTTGTGAGTCAAATTCGTCAACGGACCCGCTATCTTCGAAAAAACTCGATGAAACTCCTGTAGTACCCAGCTAACTCCAAGAAACTATGCACCTCTGTCGGTGTCGTGGGCTGTCCCCACTCCCTCACTGTCGACACTTTTCTCGGGTCAACCGATATCCCTAATTTTGACACAACATGCCCCAAAAACTGTACCTCCCGTAACCAAAATTTGCACTTCTCATACTTAGCATACAGCTGATGCTCTCATAGAGTCTGAAAAACCTGCCTCAAGTGCTCGGCATGCTCCTCCTCAGTCTGTGAGTAAATTAGGATGTCATCTATGAAGACGATGACAAACTGATCCAAGAACTCTCTGAACACTTAGTTCATTAAATCCATGAATATGGTTGGAGCATTTGTCATCCCAAACGGCATGACTCTAAACTCATAGGATCCATATCTCGTTAAGAAAGCATTCTTTGACACATGGTTATCTAATTCGTAGATGATGATATCCCGACCTCAAATCTATATTCGAAAAGAAGGTTATTCCTCTTAGCTGGTCGAACAGGTCATCAATTCGGGGCAACGGATATTTATTCTGTATCATGACCTTATTCAACTCCCGATAATCCATGCACAACCTTAGTGAACCATCTCTCTTCTTTACAAACAGCACTGGAGTGCCCCAAGATGAGGTGCTCCTAAGAATGAAGCCATGGCCCAGCAATTGCTCTATCTAATCCCGTAACTCCCTCATATCTTCTAGAGCCATATGGTATGGTGCACGTGCTATCATCCGAGTGCCCGACATCAAGTCTATGACAAAATCTATCTCTCGACTGGGGGGTAGGACTGGTATCTCCTGCAATACATTCTAATACTCACGAATAATTAGAATCGAATCTAGGGGAATCACAATATCCATAGAGGTATCCTCTTATATGTAGTACAAATGGGTGTAAGATCCTCCCTCTGGGTGAGGCATCGCCACCAAAAACATTTCTTGCCCTAGAATGGAAAATATAATACTCCTACTAAAACAATATATCGTGGCTCTATACGCATCAAGCCAATCCATGCCAATAATGGCATCGTGCTCATGCATATCTAAAACTAGCATGTCTGTAGGTAAAATCAAGCTACCAATCCCTATACCTACACCTCATCATATAAAGAAAATCAAAGACCCATTCTCCAGTGGTGAGTCTACGCTTGTCACTATAATCTCTGCCGTGTCTAATAACCGCAAAGGCCCTTGGAAAATGAGTAGCTATAAAATAGTGCGATGCCCCAGTATCAAGTAAAACCTGACCCATAGTGCCATGGATAGGAAACGTACCCTCAATCGTGGGTGGTGCCTGAGGTGATGCAGCCTGGTGGACTTTATAGACACGTCCATACTGTAATTTCCCCTGCTAGACTGGAACTGCTGGGATGGATGGTAGGGCTGACATCTGAGCTGGCGCTGGGAGGGCGGCAGGAAAGAGTGGCCTCTGTAGCTCATTATGGGCACCCTGATGATGTGGGGCCCTATCCCCCTCTGGGAAATCCTGACATTTATGGCCATTCTTACCACATTCAAAACATCTGCCCCTAAAGTTACCTCCCCTCTGGCCCTGCTGTCCACAGCCCCATTGGCCGTTACCACCCCGCCACTGGCCCTGTTGAAAATGTTGTTGGCCCTGCTACTGACCCTGCTGTTGACGGTGTTGGACCTATTGGCCATGCTTACTGGACTGGCCCTAGTGGCCCTATCTAAATCCCCTAAATCCCTACTTGGAATCATGTTATCGGAATCGCTTGGAAGGGTCCCCCTGATGGGAACTCTGCTCACTGTGACGAGTCTGCCCTTGGGCTGTTGGTGACCCACCAGTACTACTGCCTCCTGTCCTACCCTACTGACTGGACTCCCCCACTCGTTTGCTACCCTGCTGATGGAAGCGATGATCTTGACAGTGCAACAAAGCAGCGTTGAGTACATTAATATAAGTACCCAACGATATATTGCCTATGAGGTGCTGGCGAATCATCCTGGCCAATCCATCTAAAAACAACAATATCTTCTTCTCCTCAGTGGGTACCTTATCAGGCACTATAGTGAGAAGTCTAGAGAACTCCTACTCATACTCAACAACGAGCATACTCTCGTGCTTGAGATTAAGTAACCTCTGCCTCATCTCAGTCTGCACGACGGATGGGAAATACTTGCGATCAAACCGCGCCCAAAATGAGTGAATCAGTATGTTGTCCCTCTCCTCCAACGTGGTGGTGGACTCCCACCACTGCAAAGTGTCCCCCACTAGCTTGAAGGAAGCCATAACTGTCTCTGCACGTTGGTGCACTCATACATGCACAGATGCATCTGGATATCCTTTTTCCATTGGCTTGCGACTACGATGTCTGAACTACCCGAGAACCCTAGGGGATGCACCATCTGAAAGGCATCCCTGACCCTCTCCTATGCAGTTGGAAGCTGTGCTGGTACTGGATCTACTGCTTGAACCTGAGGTGGAGCCTTCTGCAGCACCACTAATGCGACATTCACCGCCTGAGCAACAATGGCAGATACTTCAGTTGCATTCATCATTCTCTGAACCGAAGCTATTGGCTGCTCGGGCTGGGCATTCCTGTCTCCGGGTGCGCATCTTGGAGGCATCTGAAATGAGAAGGAGGTTTATTAGTCTAGAGTTATTATCAAATCTCAAATTGCTGAAGACGTAAGTGTAAATACAAGAATACAACAGTCTTAAAAATAGGGCTCTAAATCAAAGACGCTAAGCTGGAAGCGAAAACAAGTCGTACATATCCTAAAGGACACTAGAACCAAATGCTCTGATACCACCTGTGACACCCCGCCTAATTAAATACCGAGTGATCAATCCTTTATTAAATTAAAATAAAGGTGAATGGTTGGTTCATTCTTAGCATCACTGTCGCAAAATAATTATTTCCAATTTAAACACCCTAAATAATTAAGCTAAGTGTCAAAACAATTTAAAGTCTAATTTCAATTTTAAATTTCAACGTGAAAACCTTTTTAAATAATCAACAATTTAAGAATCACAAAAATACTAAGGATGGAAATCAACACAAGATAATTAAGCCGTCTAGATTAACCAAACTAAGTTAAAGAACCATAAAAGAAATCATCCTGACAAAAGTTAACTCCTAATGTGTAATAAATACTGGAAACATAAATAAACATAAATCTATGACAAATCCAAATGGAATGGGAAAACGGGCGACACATCCCCTAACTATGAAGAACTAAAACAAGAACTGAATCAAAGATGAGGTCGTCTAAAGCAAGGGCCTGTAACTCCCACATAGCTGTAGCACGTCCAGTCTAAAGAATCTATGGGAGGCCCCTATGGCTGGGCACCTGTAATATATACATATATATACAAGATAGAGAAAAATGATAGGAAACGGGTCAGAGCCCGAGTGTAAAATAGTTTAAAATAGTTTAGTAAGTATTTAAAATGCTTACCGGCTAATGTGACAACCAAGTTAGTATGCGACACTCTCTTGAGAATTCTCACCTCTCATCTAGTGTGCACGCCTACCGTATTGACTAAACTCACAAGTTTATCTAACTTATTTTTCCCATAAAGTTTTATTTTGAGAAGTACTAAGGTTATTATATTTAGTTTAGAAAATAAATCTCTTCAAGATTTCTTACGTTATTTAGAACAACTCAGTACCGTTATAAAGTTTTCGAATACTTATTATAATGTTGGAGCCTTTATTCATTACTAAACTACTTATACGCACAATAGAAAGTTTCCATATGTATAAGTATATATATTAGTCACTCATATAATATATATACTATCATCACCCCACATAAAATTTCTGGTGCTGGCATACTCTGCTATCAAGTCCCCGTATCACTCGTATTAAGGGAAATACTAGTTCGAAATCACTCTCGAACTGTATTAACACAATACACACAAAAATGGAGGCGAAGCATAGTTCCAAGTCACTAAGAGGTCAGCACATACCCCTCACGTCTCTTAGGAACACCTGACTATCATTCTCAGATAGCCTTTACCAAGGAATCCTATGTTCAAGGGTCCAAGTCAATATCCCCCATAAAGGTCCCATCAAGATAAGACTGTCTCGGCGCGGCAATCTCCGTGATAGCAAGTAGCGCGGGTATGATTATACACAAGCATAATATAAATATATACACATTCACTCGGTTATATATATAAATATTCTCATTTTTCCAATTAGGTTCGTCCATGAGCCAACAATAATAATTATTAACCGTACTTAGTACCATTTTACCCAATTACCTCGCATAAAGGATTCATCTCTTTTATTCTTAATTATAATTGTTGCATACTTACTTCTCATCTCTCGAAGTATTCTCTCTTACTAAATATAATTTCAGTAGGTACACCCCCTCTAACCCTCTGGTCTAAGTCTTCCACGAGTCTCTCAATCCTTTAATGAACGTACGCATAATTTCTTGCGTGTGATAAAACCCCCCGTTAACCCACAATTTCATCCCATATAAAATTTCATTCAAGGGAGTCTACTTAGACCCTACCGGTCCGCTTCATGACCCATTATACTCTTTAAATGATACTTAAGGGTTCCTACATATTTTAATCGGATTAAACAAGATGGGGGAAAAATATGCAATTTTCCAGGAGGGGTCTATCGATCGAGGAAAGGGATCGATCGATCGATCATTCGATCGATCGACACTCTTGGGTCGATCGATCGATCAAGCAGGTATTTCGAATTCTGCCATTGTTAACTACGGGTTTTATTCTCCAACCTCAACCAAAACTCCATTAACGATCCCCAAACTCCCAATCAAATGTACTACTGGTCTCATATACCTAAATACACGATTTCCTACGTGAAGCATGTACAAATTCATTAAAAGTATCGATTTAAAGGGGTAATTCATCATAATTATCAAGAACCCTAGTTTTACATTAAACTTCCATTCTTCAAATTCTTTTTCCAAATTTTTCACTTCTAATCCAATACAATTTCGTGGGTCATCCTCTATATAAGTTGAGATTTCCAGAATCTATCAAATTACTTTAAGACATGTGATTTAAATTCTCTAAACCATCAATTTCTTACATGAAACCTATAATTATCAATCCTATTCTAACATGGGTGAAACATCAACTACAAAAGTAGCAAGATAGATACTTTCCTTGGATTCGAATTTCTAATTTCTTGATGAAAAAAATATGGTTGCGTTCCTCATCTTACGATCTACGTTTTGATGGTGGTGCTGGTGCAATCGAATTTGTTCTTGGCCTTGGATTTCTTGGAAAATCTTTCCCTTTCTTCCTCTCACCGCCTTTCTATCTTTTTGAGAGTGTTAACCCTAGAAGACTCTTTTAATATCTGATAATAATGTGCCAATTCATCATTTAATTAAGGCCGAATCTGGAAATGACTAAATTCCCCCCGGGGTGTCGGTTAGGCCTAAAAACTCCCTGAGACCCAAACTAAACCCAGGGTACACTTTTCTAACTATTTCGACCCTTCCGAATACGTTGGTGCACTCGAAATGACCATACAGTCTACTTATAATTTATTCACTTATATAATAATAATTTAGTCTCGACATGACACAGGCGCGCCCCGACTTAAATTTCCATAATTGTCATTTTTATTCACTCGTAACAATTTTAATAAAATCAATCTCATATATTACTTTACTCATCTAGTAATATTCAATAAATTCCCAATAATTACTAACTCTCATCACGCTAGTAAATATTTAAAATAAAATTTCGGATTAATATTAAATTAATACTCAATTAAATTTAATAAGTCCCCAATTTTAAAAGCCATAAAAATACGGGGTGTTACACTTGAGTTCTTTCTTATAATCTTTCCATGAAGGAGGAAAAATTTCAATTATGGCAGAAATAATTACATTATCATGCATACTTAAATTTTTAAGTTTGCAATGATTTAATATGCGTTGGATGTCATGAAATTGTTCTAGCCGAGGCCTATTATCATGCAGTCTGAAACTTAAAAACTGACCGATAAGGAACTTATTATCAGCAAGTGCATTGAGAATGTGACCATGACATAAGTAATCATTCGTCTCCCATTTTGTGAGTTGCCTCGTCTGTTCCACGATTTCATTTTCTTCTTCATTTGGTTTCTGTTGGGACAAGACGTACAAAATCTTCAATGTTGTTAGAAGAAAGTGAACCTTTTTCTTCGAACGCAAGAAATTACCACCATCAAAATGGTCCAATTTGACAAAAACTTTTATTATTTGTCGAAGTGATTTGGAAGATTCTTCCATTTCTGGTGTTACTGTATTTAGATTGTTAGAAAAAATGTATGCAAATGATATAATGGAACTCTTTTATTTATAACATTAATGTCAACTTCAATACAATAATGTAAACTTTTGAATACATCTTTTGTTTATCTTCAAAATATTTCTGAAACAGGCATGATGTCATTTTTTTAAAAGCAGTATTTGCCCCACTAAGATGATTTGGTATACAAACGGGAATATGCAAATCCGTACTCAAGATACAATGAAGCAATTGCACTATCTATAAATTGTATGTCTAAAGACAACCCTTGGATGCAGTAGCGAAGAACAGACAACTTCAAGTCCATATTCTATTTCTGTGCACAAAATAGAATAAGATAATTTTGTATCTACTGAAAATGTA
Source organism: Sambucus nigra (assembly GCA_949130495.1). Lineage (NCBI taxonomy): Eukaryota > Viridiplantae > Streptophyta > Magnoliopsida > Dipsacales > Adoxaceae > Sambucus > Sambucus nigra. The sequence goes on from OX422211.1 coordinate 89,112,483, forward strand.
AGTAAATAATTGCCGGGGTTTGGAAAATCTGGAACTGGGTTAATCTGAATAATATGCAATTTTAAATTAGGGAACCTTTATTTATAGATAGTGAAAGGCTTTATCTTAAAGAGTCATGACTGCTCAATTAACAGTCTTAATTAATTCCAAAATGATATAACTGTTAATTACCAACAGTCTTAAGCCATTTTCGAACATGCACTTTTCTCCACATACTTCCAATGTGGGACAAGATTTTACTCCCAAAGCTTTTACTCACGTATTTTAAAAATCTCCAACACCATTATCCATCCACACTTGAACATTTATGCTCGACCACAACAGGGTTGACCAAGACATGGTTGGACATGGAAAGGTCGATCATTTGCCATCGGACAACATGAAAAATGAAAATTTCTATAGAAATGGCATTTTAGTCATTTCTTACTTCCACCAGCTTAAACAAAGATCAATATAACACGTGAGATAATAATATTATATTATTATAAAACTTGTAAAAGGACAGATAGCTAATCTCTAGAGGCTCATAGCAGCCGAAGCAAATACCATGTGATTTGGGGTGGATACTACGCCCCAAGATCCATATATAAACCCATTATTAAATATTGTGTACTCCAAGTTATGTTTGGTATTGGAAAATTTTCTAAAGCTCTACCAAATTTTACTCAAGAGAGGAATTACCTTACATAAGATTGTACTTCACTCAAAGCATGGTGATTTATCGTTACTTTTAGTGATAATCGTAAGGACATATTTTTATAAGTCCGTTATCAATTTATTATGTCATATACCGCTACACCGTCAAAGAGAATTGAAGAGCAATCTACATCAAATATGGATCACAATTAATCAAGTTCTTCATCAAAAAGACTTCGCGAAGTTTACTTTGGTAAGGTTATGTTTTTAACACCTTAACTTTTCACTTAGAGCTTTTGGGATATTTTTATAAAATATTTTCGAAGTGTTGGAGCGGACTTTTTCGTCAAATTTGAGAATGAGTAATATTTTCTAATTGTTGGAGCGTACATCAATTTTGACGCCAAGGTCGTTCAAGCGAGATAGCTATCTCGTTCGAGCGACATAGGGATGTCGCGAGATGTCGTTTGAACAACATCTGTAAGTCATTCGCGCGAGACTCTATCTCGTTCGAACAAGCTCGTATTTCGAGGCGACGCATTTTTATCATAAATACTCATTAAATGGTATCATTTTCTTTAAGAAGTCTCAGCGTTTTATAGAACAAAAAAACTGCAAAAGTGGAATTCTTTTGGCTTCTTCCTTTTAGGGTTTAATCCCTCATTTTTGTTTACAATTCACAAAACTCCCATATACTTTAGTGAATTGTTTTGGTGTTCAAGAACACAACTTTTGTTGTTGTTTACCTTTGTGGGGAGAAATCTACAACCGGAGAGCTGCGTGCTATTGTGGAGGGAGTATATAAGGAGCGTTTTGAGCTGCAGTCCTTGTGGTATAGCTGCGCGTGAACAAGTGCAGATTTCTAGCCGTTGCTTTGGAGGTTTGACAAAGACACCGTGCGTTACACTTGTGGGCGATTATCAGGTTGTATGTAAGTCAATGGTCTTGTGAATTCTTCAAATTTCTAGAAATAAAAAGTTTTTCCCTTCGGGGATTTTTCCTGAATATTTGTGTCACATGATTTATTTATTTATGGGTTGACACATGCACACACATTGTTGCAAGTTTATGGGTTGAATTGAGTTGGTTTTTAAATAGACTCTAATTAAATAAGTGTGCCAAATTAGAAAGTTGTGAATTAATTTAAATCGATATCACACACCGAATTCATACGGTTTTTCAAATTGGTATTAAAGCGGGTTACTCTAATTTATCTCGTATTCCTATTTTCCATAAAATCGTGTGATATTGATTTTTTTGAAAAATCAATTTTGTGAAAAATCGCAATTTTTCCAACGAAACATTCATTTAATATGATGCCTATTTTTGATAGGTCTAATTATGCCTATTGGAAATCTCGTATGAAATCTTATTTAAAATCCATTGACGAGCGTGCTTGGTTGCATTGTGAAAATGGGTGGACCCCTCCCACGATCACCGTTGATAATATCACCTTTTTAAAACCAGTGTCAGCCTAGACTAAAGAAGATTATAAAATGTCTAATTTTAATTCCCGTAGTCTGAGTGCTATTTCTGTAGCCATCACTCCTGACGAGTTCCGTCGAATTATGACGTGCACCACGTCTAAAGAGGCATGGAATGTTTTGAAATTGACACATGAGGGTATGAACGCGGTTAAAGAATCAAAATTACAAAATTTGGCCACCCAATTTGAGACTATCACCATGTCTGAGTCTGAATGCTTTGATGATTTTTTTGCACATTTTTTGGACATTGTTAACACTTGTTTTAATTTGGTTGAGGTGACTGATAACACGCGTGTCGTTAAAAAGATTTTGAGATCTCTCCCAAAATGCTTTATTCCTAAAGTCACTATTTTGAACTCTTTGGGAAATTTGAAATCACTTAAGTTGGAAGAACTTGTAGGAGATCTTCAAACCTATGACATTGACATGTTTCCTAAAACCATTAAGGCTAAGGATAATGGCGTTGCTTTAAAGACTCATTTGAAGAAAAAGAAAGAAAAATTTTGTGAGTCCGATTCTGAGGGTGAGTTTGACTTTGATGATGTTGCCATGCTTGTGAAATTTTTTAAAAAGTTTCTCAAAATGAATAAGGAAAATTCTTCCAATAAAAAGAGATTTTTTGAGAAAAATAGAAAGAAAGGAAAGGCCAAAGAAAGCGGTGAGAGGGAAAAAGAGAATGACTCAGATGAGGATTGTGAGGAGGAGTTTGAGAACGTGACTTGTTTTGAATTTGGGGGTAAGTGGCATAAGTCGTTTGAGTGTCCTACGTGGCTTAGAAAGAAAGGAAATAAAGTAGACATGTCGTCCACACTTAGGGATAGTAGTAAAGGTGAGGGTGATGAGAAAATTGGTGAGAAGTTTGTATCTTTTTCGAGTCATGTGAGCATACCCACTTTGTCTCATGTTGATAGAGGTCATAAGAGCACCGGTGATGACTCGAGTGTTTCTAGTGGAGATGAGAGCGAATTTGAGAGTGGATATGAAAGTGAGCTCCAAAAAGCCTTTAGAGATTTGTACAACGAGACCTTGAAAACAAAGAAGTATAATAGAGATTTAGGTCATTCGGTTTTAGATTTGGAGAGAGAGAAGGAGGTTTTAAGAAAAGAGAAGAGTGATTTGACCAACACGTTGTCTAGTCTGACGACACGTGTATCCCTACTCGAGAGTGATATTGAACGTGCCAGGGAGGTCAAATTCAATTTTGAGAATGCACCTAAGAAGGTTGAAAAGGTGGTTCTTAAGGGTAAAGGTGGGAAGTTAGGAATCAGTCATGATGGTGCTTCTACTTCCCAAATCGCACCCAAGCCGGTTCCCACTTTAGTGTTAGCTTCACATGAGACTCACCCTAACCCACCTAGACGCCTCATACCTATTAGGAGAGCGCGTCCTAGAGTTTTTGAGAAAGGTGTTCGTAGGCCTATATATGTTTGTTCCCATTGCAAAAGGAGAGGACACCTTAGGAATTTTGTTTGAAGTTGGGTTATGTGTCACGTTTTTGTACTACATGTGTTTCTGCCACACATGCTCCCACACATGATACTTTACTTGCTCCCAGAGACAACATGAGAGAGTTTTCACATTTAGGTGAGAAAGTTAAATTTTTCGTCAAAACTTCACAAGATTTGATGGAGGTTTTTCATAAGTTGGCACCACCTTTGGAAAACCCCTCCGCACCTAACGATAGAGGTTTGACTTGCTTACTAGCATAGGATGTTTTTCATGATGTCATTATTTGCCTATTGCTAGTATGTATCATTTTTGTATGTTTTACTTTTTTGAGAAAAAATTTGAAAAATACAAAAAGATTTTATTTTGATAAAATTTTGAAAAATCCAAAAAGATTTTTGTATTTTGTTTGCACCGTTTATGGATGGACACTTAGGATGATCGGGTCACAACATCATTACATTTTTTTCATGTGATTATTTGATAGTGTTTTGAGACAATATATCATGTCATCTTTGTGCTTTATAATGTGTGGAGTCATTAAGATGTTATTAAGTGTTACTTCCTACATGTTTGACCCATGATTTCCTTTATTGCACACATACACGTATTTTGTTGATTATTGTTCTTGTCTTATCACATGTTGGTTGGGTGTTTTTACTTCAATCATGTCCTTAAAATGAACCAAGCGCGATAAAACTTGATAAGAAAGTTGTGCATCTAAGAGCCGTTTGCGAGGTTTGTGTGCTTTATTTGAAAACAGTGAAGGGCTACGAAAGATTATCATTTATCCTTTGCGATTAAGCCGACGTTTAAATTGGACCTAAAAAATTGAGGAGTTTTATTATCTAGGGTCCAAAGAAGTTTAAGAGAGCTCGAAGAAATTTAAAGGCGATAAAAGGAAATCCATTCCCATTATGGGCCATTTAGGTTTTAGCACCAATTCTACAATGTTTGAGAATTTAGATTACCTCCAAAAGAAAATATATATGAGGGAGTTTGGTTGGAGATTTAATAACAGGTTTGCACGTCCTTGAAAGTCTTAAAAAGGCGCTAAATAGTTTTGGACGTTATTGGTGTGGAAATCACTTTGACTTTGATTTGTTGATTTGTATAAGACGATGTCATCTAAATTCAACAATTTTTACACCTAAGGATACTTTTGATGTTCATTCGTTAGGGGTACACGTATGCATCGTGCACATATGTTTGATTGAGTTGATTTACCTATTGAATGTGTTCACACCCATTCATTCCATTTTCATGACTTGGCTGTTTGAGTTTAAATCCATGGTGTGATTTTTGGTATCTTAATTTTGTATAAAAAATTGAAAAATAAAAAATAGTTTGTGAAAGTTTTAGGGACATTCCTTTGCATGAGCTTAGTTTGATCCATATTTGCTATGCATTTTATCGTGACACTCCATGTTCAGATTTTTTCTTCTTATCTGTCTATTTGGGGACATCATAAAAAGGGGGAGAAAGAATTATCATGTTATGGGGGAGTTTTTGCATTATGGGGGAGATTTGATTTACTTATGCTTTATTCTTATATCATTTCAAACTTGATACGTCACGAAGGTTTTTGCTTTATCTCATGTGTGTAGGTACGAAGATTGAAGATCATTATGTTGCACACCCTGATGAGAGAAGCTTTGAGATTTGACGAAGATTTTTGAAGAATAGTTTGAGAACTTGCAATTTTATTCATGGGAAAGTAGATTTGTATAGGCATTTTTGTATTTGATAATTCAGATGTTTTTATGTATGTATCAGCATAGACATAGGGGGAAAGATTTGTAAGGACATATTTTTATAAGTCCGTTATCAATTTATTATGTCATATACCGCTACACCGTCAAAGAGCATTGAAGAGCAATCTACATCAAAGATGGATCTGAAATAATCAAGTTCTTCTTTAAAAAGACTCCGCGAAGTTTAGTTTGGCAAGGTTATGTTTTTAATACCTTAACTTTTCACTTAGAGCTGTTGGGATATTTTTACAACATATTTTCTAAGTGTTGGAGCGGACTTTTTCGTCAAATTAAAGAATGAGTAATATTTTTTATGTGTTGGAGCGTACCTCGATTTTGACGCCCAGGTCGTTCAATCGAGATAGCTATCTCGTTCGAGCGATATAAGGATGTCGCGAGATGTCGTTTGAACGATATCTGTAAGTCATTCGCGCGAGACTCTATCTCGTTCGAACGAGTTCGTATTTCAAGGCGACACATTTTTATTATAAATACTCATTAAACGGTATCGTTTTCTTTAAGAAGTCACAACCTTTTATAGAACAGAAAAATTGCGAAAGTAGAGTTCTTTTGGCTTCTTACTTATAGGGTTTAAGCCCTCATTTTTGTTTACAATTCACAAAACTCCCATATGCTTTAGTGAATTGTTTTGGTGTTCAAGAACACAACTTTTACTGTTGTTTACCTTTGTGGGGAGAGCTCTACAACCGGAGAGCTGCGTGCTATTGTGGAGGGAGTATATAAGGAGTGTTTTGGGCTGCAGTCCTTGTGGTATAGCTGCGCGTGAACCACTGCAGATTTCTGATCGTTGCTCTGGAGGTTTGACAAAGACACCGTGCGTTACACTTGTGGGCGATTATCAGGTTGTATGTAAGTCAATGGTCTTGTGAATTCTTCAAAGTTCTAGAAATAAAAGGTTTTGCCCTTCGGGGATTTTTCCTGAATATTTGTGTCACATGATTTATTTATTTGTGGGTTGACCCATGCACACACGTTGTTGGAAGTTTAGGGGTTGAATTGAGTTGGTTTTTAAATAGACTCTAATTAAATAAGTGTGCCAAATTAGAAATTGGCGAATTAATTTAAATCGATATCACACAGCGTGTTTATATGATTTTTCAAATTGGTATCAAAGCGGGTTACTCTAATTTATCGCGTATTGCTATTTTCTGCAAAATCATGTGATATTGATTTTTTTGAAAATCAGTTTTGTGAAAAATCACAATTTTTCCAACGGAACATTCATTTAATATGATGCCTATTTTTGACAGGTCTAATTATGCCTACTGGAAAGCTCGTATGAAATCTTATTTAAAATCCATTGACGAGCGTGTTTGGTTGCATTGTGAAAATAGGTGGACACCTCCCACGATCACCGTTGATAATATCACCTCTTTAAAACCCGTGTCAGCCTGGACTGAAGATGATTATAAAATATCTGATTTTAATTCCCGTGGTATGAGTGCTAATTCTATAGCCATCACTCCCGACGAGTTCCGTCGAATTATGACGTGCACCACGTCCAAAGAGTCCTGGGATGTTTTAAAATTGATACACGAGGGTATGAATGCGGTTAAAGAATCGAAATTACAAAATTTGGCCACCCAATTTGAGACTACCACCATGTCCGAGTCTGAATGATTTGATGATTTTTATGCACGTTTATCGGACATTGTTAACACTTGTTTTAATTTGGGTGAGGTGATTGATAACACATGTGTCGTCAAAAAGATTTTGAGATCTCCCCCAAAACGATTTATTCCTAAAGTCACTGTTTTGAACTCTTTGGGAAATTTGAAATCACTTAAGTTGGAAGAACTTGTAGGAGATCATCAAACCTATGAGAGTGACATTTTTCCTAAAACCATTAAGGCTAAGGATAATGGCGTTGCTTTAAAGACTCATTTTAAGAAAAATAAAGAAAAATTTTATAAGTCCGATTCTGAGGGTGAGTTTGACTTTTATGATGTGGCCATGCTTGTGAAATTTTTTAAAAAGTTTCTCAAAATGAAAAAGGAAAATTCTTCCAATAAAAAGAGATTTTTGAGAAAAAAAGAAAAAAAGGAAAGGCTAAAGAAAGCGGTGAGAGGGAAAAAGAGAATGACTCAGATGAGGAGTGTGAGGAGGAGTTTCAGAATGTGACTTGTTTTGAATTTGGGGGTAAGGGGAATCAGTCATTTGAGTGTCCTACGTGGCTTAGAAAAAAGGAAAGAATGTAGCCATTCCCGCCACACTTAGAGATAGTAGTAAAGGTGAGGGTGATGAGACTAGTGGTGAGAAGTTTGTAGCTTTTTTGAGTCGTGTGAGCACACCAACTTTGTCTCACGTTGATGGAGGTCATAAGAGCACCGGTGATGAATCGAGTGTTTCTAGTGGAGATGAGAGAGAATTTGAGAGTGGAGATGAAAGTGAGCTCAAATAAGCCTTTAGAGATTTGTACACCGAGATCTTGAAAACAAAGAAGTATAATAGAGATTTAGGTCATCGGGTTTTAGATTTGGAGAGAGAGAAGAGGGTTTTATGAAAGGAAAAGTGTGATTTGACCAACACATTGTCTAGTCTGATGACACGTGTATCCCAACTCGAGAGTGATATCGAACGTGCCAGGGTGGTCAAAGTCAATTTTGAGAATGCATCTAAGAAAGTAGAAAAGCTGGTTCTTAAGGGTAAAGGTGAGAAGTTAGGAATAAGTCATGATGGTGCTTCCACTTAGCACCCGAGTCGGTTCCCACTTTAGTGTTAGATTAACATGAGTCTCACGCTAACCTACCTATGCGCCTCATTCCTATTAGGAGAGTGCATCCTAGAGTTTTTGAGAAAGGTGTTCCTAGGACTATATATGTTTGTTCCCAATGCAAAAGGAGAGGACACCTTAGGGAATTTTATTTTAAGTTGGGTTATGTGTCACGTTTTTGTAGTACACATGTTTCTGCCACACATGAACCTACACATGATACTTTACATGCTCCCGGAGACTACATGAGAGAGTTTGCACATTTAGGTGAGAAAGTTAAGTTTTTGGTCAGAACATTACAAGATTTGATGGAGGTTTTTCATAAGTTGGCACCACCTTTGGAAAACCCCTCTGCACCTAACGATTGAGGTTTGACTTTCTTACTAGCATAGGATGTTTTTCATGATGTCATTATTTGCCTATTGCTAGTATGTATCATTTTTGAATGTTTTATTTTTTTGAGAAAAAATACAAAAGGATTTTATTTTGATAAATTTTGAAAATCCAAAAAGATTTTTGTATTTTGTTTGCACCGTTTATGGATGGACACTTAGGATGATCGGGTCACAACATCATTCCATTTTTTTCATGTGACTATTTGATAGTGTTTTGAGACAATATATAATGTCATCTTTGTGCTTTATAATGTGTCGAGTCATTAAGATGTAATTAAATGTTACTTCCTACATGTTTGACCCTTGATTTCCTTTATTGCACACATGCACGGATTTGTTTGATTATTGTTCTTGTCTTATCACCTGTTGGTTGAGTGTTTTCACTTCAATCCTATCCTTAAAACGAACTAAGCACGATAAAACTTGATAAGAAGGTTGTGCATCTAAGAGCCATTTGTGAGGTTTGTGTGCTTTATTTGAAAACGGTGAAGGGCTAAGAAATATTATCATTTATCCGTTGCAATTAAGCCTCCATTTAAATTGGACCTAAAAAGTTGAGGAATTTTATTATCTGGGGTCCAAAGAGGTTTAAAAGAGCCCAAAAAAATTTAAAGGCAATAAAAAGAAATTCATCCCAATTATGGGCCATTTAGGTTTTAGCACCAATTCTCCAATGTTTGAGAATTTAGATTACCTCTAAAAGAAAATATATATGAGGGAGTTTGGTCGGAGATTTAATAACGGGTTTTCACGTCCTTGAAAGTCTTGAAAAAGCGCTAAATAGTTTTGGACGTTATTGGTGTGGAAATCACTTTGACTTTGATTTGTTGATTTGCATAAGACGATGTCATCTAAATTCAACAATTTTTACACCTAAGGATACTTTTGATGTTCATTCGTTAGGGGTATACGTATGCATCGTGCACATATGATTGATTGAGTTGATTTACCTATCGAATGTGTTCACACCCATTCATTCCATTTTCATGACTTGGTTGTTTGAGTTTAAATCCATGGTGTGATTTTTGGTATCTTATTTTTGTATAAAAAATTGAAAAATAAAAAATAGTTTGTGAAAGTTTTTGGGACATTCCTTTGCATGAGCGTAGTTTGATCCATATTTGCTATGCATTTTATCGTGACACTCCATATTTAGATTTTTTCTTCTTATCTGTCTATTTGGGGACATCAAAAAAAGGGGGAGAAAGAATTATCATGTTATGGGGGAGTTTTTGCATTATGGGGGAGATTTGGTTTACTAATGATTTATTCTTATATCATTTCAAACTTGATACCTCACGAAGGTTTTTGCTTTATCTCATGTGTGTAGGTACGAAGTTTGAAGATCATTATGTTGCACACCCTGATGAGAAAAGCTTTGAGATTTGACGAAGATATTTGAAGAACAGTTTGAGAACTTGCAATTTTATTCATGGGAGGGTAGATTTATATAGGCATTTTTGTATTTGATAATTCAGATGTTTTTATGTATGTACAGGCATAGACATAGGAGGAGATTTGTAAGGACATATTTTTGTAAGCCCGTCATCGATTTATTATGTCATATACCGCTACACCGTCAAAGAGCATTGAAGAGAAATCTACATCAAAGATGGATCCGAAATAATCAAGTTCTTCATCAAAAAGACCCCGCGAAGTTTACATTGGTAAGGCTATGTTTTTAATACCTTAACTTTTCACTTAGAGCTTTTGGGATATTTTTACAAAATATTTTCTAAGTGTTGGAGCAGACGTTTTCGTCAAATTTGTGAATGAGTAATATTTTCTAACTACATCTGTAAGTCGTTCGCTCGAGACTCTATCTCGTTCGAACAAGCTCGTATTTCGAGGCGACGCGTTTTTAGTATAAATACTCATTAAATGGTATCGTTTTCTTTAAGAAGTCTCAGCGTTTTACAGAATAGAAAAACTGCGAAAGCAGAGTTCTTTTGGCTTCTTCCTTTTAGGGTTTAATCCTGATTTATGTTTATAATTCACAAAACTCCCATATGCTTTAGTGAATTGTTTTGGTGTTCAAGAACAAAACGTTTGCTATTGTTTACCTTTGTGGGGAGAAATCTACAACCGGAGAGCTGTGTGCTATTGTGGAGGGAGTCTCTACGGAGTGTTTTAGGCTGCAGTCCTTGTGGTATAGCTGCGCGTGAACCACTGCAGATTTCTAGCCGTTACTTTGGAGGTTTGACAAAGACACCATGCATTACACTTGTGGGCAATTATCAGGTTGTATGTAAGTCAATGGTCTTGTGAATTCTTCAAAGTTCTAGAAATAAAAGGTTTTTCCCTTCGGGGATTTTTCCTAAGTATTTGTGTCACATGCTTTATTTATTTATGGGTTGACACATGCATACACGTTGTTGCAAGTTTAGGGGCTGAATTGAGTTGGTTTTTAAATAGACTCTAATTAAATAAGTGTGCCAAATTAGAAAGTTGCGAATTAATTTAAATCGATATCACACACCGCGTTCATACGGTTTTTCAAATCATGATTATGCTTTGTGATTATAAGTCTGATTGGACGAACCATTTAAATTGGCGTCTATTGATATATTTTCTTCTTTTATCTATATTTTTATAATTACTATTTATGACCATGCATAGATGATGATGTTCATGTTAACGTACCCAATTCTTATTAATCTTTTATATTTTGAGTTTATCTCAATTCTAAGCATAATTATATTGATGCCATATATGCGAATTGAATGAACTTGGTCATTTTCCCTGGATGAACTCATTCATATCTAGATTATAATCCTATACTTGGGTTAACCTAGATTTTGATATATGATTTGAGGGGATGAATTGAGAGTTTTATCAATACTCATCATAAGTCCATTTTTGGGTTATTAATCAATTTGATCAAGGATATTTTTGGGTGAAATTACTATTCACTATCATATTTTTGTGGTTTTAACTTTTGAATCATTACCAGAATAATTTCCATTCTATTTCTTTGTTATATCTTCATTTTAAGGGGAATTTATTATCTTATGGTCTTAAAGTCATTGATCTTGCTCAACCTCCTCTGTTAATGATTTCTAGATTGATATTCATATAATACATATAAATATGTTATTCGAGATGGCTTTAAATTTACCACCACCAACTCCTCTAGGAAATATGAATGAATCATGAATCACTCATATGTCTAACATGATTGAGATCACTGGATATTTGAAATAGATGATCACAAATTTTAACCCTCACCCAGACACTAGTGGATAGAGCATGAAAAATGGTTGATAATACTCACACCCTAACCGTGAGAGGAAGTCAAAATCCTCTACAAGCATTTCTATATTCACCAAAGAAGGCTTGACCATCTAAGATGAAGGAGAGAAATACCATTGGATCATGTCAATTGGACATAGGACATGAAGAGGAAGAACCTCGTGAGTAGATACCAATAACTAATAAGGAAGAGGTTGAGGCTAAATCTCACCCAAGAATGAAAAACTATTCCTATATGTCTAGTATGACTTCCTCTATTCCAAAAATAGTACGAGAGACTTGGATTAGGTACCCTTCTCACAAAAGGGTGAATGCTTTCACTAAAATCATGAAACCTTTAGCATTAAACAAGCTTAAACCTTGATATTCTTCCCCTCATGCTTCTAAGAGCAACTTGACATGGGGAATTATTTTGAGGGACATAAGGGATTATTAACTCCGAGGGGTTAGACCTATGGTGGACCATGAAATCTGTCGCATATTTTAGCTAACAATAGTTACGGGAGTCGAGGAAATAATGATTAACGGATAATCACTCACATGGTAAAATAACTTAGAAAAGTTTAATTCAAAGGATAAAAACAAGCTTGGAGATATGATGATGAAAAAGGTGCTAAAAGTGCATAGACTTCTCCAGTATCCTCAATTGGACAACTCATATATGATATACCAGCCTACTAAGGGGACATTTCAAACTCTTAAAAGATCTGGCATATAAGTTCATCCATAACTTTTTCTTTAGGATAAAACCTTCTATGAGGGTGACTCACATCCTTGATGTCTGATAGAGTAAAGGGGAACATATCAGAGACTTCAACTCCCAGTTCAATAAGGAAATATTATAAGTGTTGGACAATAATGAAAAGTTATCAATGTCCATTCTCATCAATGGCTTCCAACATAGTTCTCTATATTAGGCCCTCTCATAGGAACCTCCTTCCACTATGAATTAAATCTCAATAGAGGCTAGAAAACTCATGGCAATTAAAGAAACAATGGCTTCGAGAGAGACAAATTTAAGGAAGAAGGGTCTAGAAAGTATGCCAAAGGAAAGGATAAGGAGTAAAAGGCCCTAAGATAAGTCTGAGAACATATTCTCAGGTTACACTCACCCTCACTACTCAAGTTCATAAAATCCTTAATGTAATCAAGGATAATTAATATATCAAGTGTCTAGGAAAACTGAAGTCTCCGCTAAATAAGAGGAACATAAACAATTATTGTGAGTTTCAAAAAGATCACGAATAAGACACTTGTGATTGCCATACCCTTAAGGATGAGATAGAAAAACTTATTGAGAGTTCTTTGTAAAAGGTTTGTGGAACAGAATGGCCTACCCCAAAAAAAGAGAAAGAGGCGAGGATAACCTGCTAAGGATAATTCTCAAAAGAAAGAAGGGAAAAAAATCAAAAGAAGAAGATTTAGATAACAATTTCGAAGATGATCCAGACCTTCCTAAGAAACCCAAAGATACAAAAAGTGATCTTCACATGATTTCATTCCACCAAAATATGATTCTAGGAGGAGTTGAAGGGGGAGGAATAAAAACTCCAGATATGCATGCTTATATTGGAGATGCCAGGTCTGGATCGTGACATATGGATGTAAATTTAGCTCGAGATGATGAAAATAAGACTCGTCTTAAAAAATAAAATATTGATGATCTAATTGTTGGATTTTATCATCTTAACTTCAAGGATATACTATACCTCCATGATGATCCTTTAGTTCTTGGAATCATAGTCCATCAATACAATGTCTCTAGAATACTTATGGATGGAGAAAGATCAATGTAATATTATGGGATTGTTTCATAGGACTAAACTCAATGGAAAATGGTTAAAACCCTATCATCAACCCTTAATTGATTTAAATGGTGAACATATTATGGTTGTACTCTACCTGTGTATGGATGGAGAAAGGTTAATTTATATATCATTGATCAAAATGTTATTTCTTCGTATAACATTGTTCTAGGAATAGTCTCTATAAATAAGTTTAAAGCCAATGAATCCACTATACATCAGATGGTGATGTTTCCACTCATTTCTGGTAGGAGAAGTCACAGTGATTAAGTTGAAGATAGAGAATGCTATTTCACATTGGTAAATCAGTTAGAAGGATATCAGAGTAAACCATCTCTTATGATATTACCACTCTTAACCCAGAGATTAGGAAAAATTGAATATGGGTGAGGCAAACAAAAGGTTATAATCAATGGTCCTTGCTAAGGGAGAACCCTACAAGTAGGCTCACCCTTAAATCCCAATAATAATAAGTAACGCATCGACACCAAATAATAATAATAAGCTCATCAACCCTCTAAAAAAGTGGGGTGGGGTGGGGTGGGGGGGGGGGGGGCACATATTTTCTTGGGCACATAAAGACATCCCAAGGATAAACCCTTGCACTATATGCCATAATCTGGATGTTCCTCATAGCTAAATAAGTAGAGTAGAATTGGGGACAGTTTGCTCAGAATCTGTATGTGATTATTTAAGAAGAGCTGAAAAAGATGATGGAAGTTGAATTTATTAAGAAATCCAGGTATCTATATTGGCTTTTAAATGTAGTATTGATGCCAAAGCAAAGTAGTAAATGGCACATGTGTGTGGAATTCACAAATCTTTATGAGGTATGTCGAAAAGACAATTTGCCACTTTTGATAATCGATTAGATGGTAGATGCAAAAGTTGGCCAAGATATCCTGAGTTTTATGGATGCATACAATGATTAAAACCAAAATTTGATGAATTAAGATGATGTTGAGAAAACATATCTCATCAAAGAAAAAGTCACCTATTGTTACAAAGTCATGCATTTAAACTTGAAGAATGCTAAGGCCATACATACACCAGAGATTAGTTAACAAAATATTTGAGGATCATATTGGCCAGACCATGGAGATCTTCATAGATAATATTCTCACAAAAATCCTTAGAGAAGAAGGATTGAATATTTGGCCAAAACATTTGATAATATAGATAAACATCATATGAAACTCAAGCCCATCAAATGAGTCTTTAGGGTCGGTTATAAAAATTTATTTGTTTCATTGTTAACCAAAGGGGGATTGAGGCCAACCCATCCAAAATCAAAGCACTGATATAAATGAAAGCCCTATTAAATAAAAAGGGGTCTTAACATGATGTGTCGAGACCTTATATAGTTTGTCTCAAGAGTACTTGACAAGTGCTTTGCCATTTTTAATGTGTTGAGAAAAGCCTTCTAGTGGAATGAGGAATGTAAGAAAGAATTCCAATAACTTAAGCTTTACCTTGGCTCGATTTCGTTGATATTAACGACGATATTTGGCGAAAAGTTACACTTGTTGCAAGTAGTCTTAGATTGAGAAGTTAGTGCAATGATGGTTCGGCTTCACATGGGTGTACAGAAGTCTGTTTACTATACAATCAAATATTTTGCGGGGGTTGAGTTATGATATCCTAAGATGGAGAAACTTGCCTTTGCATTCATACACATTATAAGGAAAATGAAATCGTACTTTTAAGACCAGTCGATCATTTTGTTAACAAATTATCATGGCCTCATTTGTATAATTTGACACTTATGATATAGATTACGAATTAAAAATAATAATCAAAGGCCAATCATTAGCATACTTCGTAGTGTAGTTCACCTAAGAAGACCCAAATGCTACCAAAGAAGGTACAACCTTAGACTCATCATTTGAAGCTTTTGTCCAAGCCTTATCCTTAACATGTAAATCTCCTACCCAAGCCTTAACCAATAGACCTTTAGCAGACGATAACCATCTCCCAGGGAAACAAACAATGGGAAGGAAATCATTATAAATAATGTGGTAGATTAAAAAATAATACCAATAGAACACTTGAAGGACAAAGTCTAAGAACCCTTAACATATAATTCTAAATTTGAAATTTAAACATGGGTCACACTTCCCGTGTAACTAGTAATGATGAAATCCTAGTCCTCTCAACCCATTATGAGACAGACATTGGGCATGTAAAACTATTGCATATCAGAACCTCTAATAATGAGGCTAAGAAACAAGCTTTGTTGGCATGACCCAACCTCTTCCTATCTATTGTAATACTATAGATCCAAGCAAAAATGGGGGTGGGTATGAAGCAAATGATAAGAATATGGAAAAATACTTAGTGAAGGTGAAGACTCTTATAGCTCGTCTTACAAAAATGAGAATTCAGAGAATCCTTAGAGTAGAGAATGCCAGATATGATGCTTTAGCCTATCCTGCTTCAGCTTCTAAAATCGAACTATGAAGAGTTATGCCAATTAAAATACCTACGGAACCAATTACTAACTTGAAGGATACAAAGATAGAAGTTTTTTACCTCAACCTTAAACCCTATACTATGGATCCTATAATTGTGTATTTGTAGAATGAGAAATTATCGAAATCCAAAAGGGAAGAGAGGAAGGTCAAATTCAAATCCATAAAATTTTCCATTTTTTTAGAAGTATTATATAAAAGAGGATTCTTTCTATCTCCGTTGAGGTGTGTGCATCCTACTAAGGTAGAGTACATTCTTATAGTTTTACATGAAGGTTATTGTGGGAGAAATATATAAGAAAGATCCCTCCTCAAAAGGATTATCACATATGATTACTATTGGATGACTCTAGCAAAGACACTCATGCCTATGATAGAAAGTATGACTCATGTCAACGGAAGGCCAATATTATTTACCATTCCAATAAAAGGTTCACACCCATCACAACTCCATGAAAATTTTCTCAATAAGGTATAGATATCATCAACCTTTCACCCATGGCTTTTGGGACGTTCCAATTCCTCATAGTGGCAATGAATTACTTTATGAAATAGGTAGAGGCATAACTTGTAAGATTACTGATGAGAAGTGTGTCTAATTTATGTGGAGGAATGCAATATGCAGATATGGAATGCCAAAGACCTTCATCTCGGACCATGGATCCCAGTTTGATAATGATTCACTCAAATATTATTACGAAAAATGAGGAATAATCCTTTACTTTTCAGTACTGACTCATCCACATACCAATGACCAAAGATAAGTGACAAACAAAACTTTGTTTTTAGGGTTAAAATCAAGGTTGGAAGAGGCTAAGGGAAATTGAATAGAGGAGTTATACAATGTCTTGTGGGACTATATGATTCCCCAAGGACCCTAACGAGGGAAATTCCCTTTATGAAAGCCTACGAATTTGAGGCAGTGATACTAACAAAAATGGGACTACCCAACCACAAAATTCAAAACTTTAGAGAAGAAAATAATGAAGAGGAGCATCGGTTGGACCTATAATTGATATAAGAAAGATGAGAGGACGTCCATATATGATAAACAATCAATCAACAAATATCCACCTGTATAAAAACAAGATCATCACGAGTTGACTGCTGAAACTGAGGGATTACATCCTCAAAAAAGTGATTCAAAATAAACAAACTCCACCTAAATTGGGATGGGTCTTACAAGATTACAAAGGAAGTAATCCCAAGAACTTTTGACTAAAAAACCAATAGGGAGACCAATCAATAATCCCTAGAATAAAGAGCATATGTAAAATTACTACCACCGGAGGCATTGATAATTTATATAAATAAGAACTATGTATAATGTAATTTCTTTAATGATGTTATCAACAAATGAAAAGTTTCTCTCTTCTTTGTTTTATTCTTATTTGTTATATTACTTAATGATAGTGAAATTTATCTATAACATAAAAAGTATAACCCAAGCATTTCAACTCATAGGCACTGCTTGAACTATGTTAGAGACAAGGCATAATTCCTATAATAACAACATATAAGTGAACATTTATACAACCCTTAAAACACTAACTTAATTAATCAAGTCGTGAAAGGTGGAAAATCCTCGTCTGAAAGGACATTGGCTAACCACTCCACACTTAAAACTACGAAATAGGTTGGCTATAATTGCAATATTGATATAAAGTTTGGCAAATGCAATGGAGTTAAGATTCATTTATAAAAGTTACAAATCACGAAATCAAATTTTTTTACAATTGAAGAGCCAAAACTCAATGGAACATCTAATAAAAAATTTGAACTTGAAAGTTTTTCCAATATTAATACGAAAAACTAAGCCATGACCATGATAATCAAAAAGTAAAGTTAATAGATAAAGTTAATGATGTGAGAAAGTCGAGTAAGACTTGGAAAATTTCGCACTTCATTAATGATCATTCGGCTAAGTTAATACAAAATTAGTTTTTTTATTTATTTTATTCTTTTGAGAGAACCCCCACAAGTTTTATTTAATAAAAAAAAAAGGAGAAAAAGCCTCTCCAGTGGTAGACAAGCTTAAATCTACACCTAACAGCATTCGAGCATTGAGCCCACTGATTCGAATTAGAAAAGCAATAAATATGGCCTTTATGATAAGCCCATTATAAGAATAAGATACATAAAAGAAAATAAGGATTTTATAACGCAATCCTTTATACAATATTAGTCTAAGAGTGATTTGAGAGCAAAATCTTCAAGGCCTTTCACATGATTTATCCTAAGATACTAGGCCTAGGCATTTCAAGGCCCTTCTCACACTTTGTCTTAAGTGGAATGTCCTAAGATTTATAAGGTCCCCTATGCTTCAAGCTAATTTAGTGGATAATTATGATGATTTAGCTAAGTACAAGGGGTTATATACATTATCATCCTCACATAGAATATACTCAGCTACATTCACAAAGCAAGTAAGTGAGCAAGGGATGAGGTAAAGTAAATACATTCATCAAATTTCATATAACATTCATCATTCAACGACAAAATAAAGTTTAAGTGTTCAAATCCCACAATATAGATAAACATATTCAAATGCCTACCACCCAAAAATAATTGTGTCAGAATCATAAAAGGCTAGGAAGGTCCAACACATGGTTGAAATAAAAAAAAAGGAATAAATAACCTCATCATCTTGCTCTTTCGCCTCCTGGACAGTCCCATCAACATGAGTGATCTTCTTCGTAACTTTAACTCCAACCTCCTTAACTCTATTTTTTCCCCAGCCTTCCCCTCTTTTAAAGATTCACAGTCGGATTAGCCTCACCAATCACCCTACCTTCCTATACCTAGCCATTCACTTTTTAGTCTTAAACTTCAATAGAAAAGTCTTGAAGATTGAGACACACCCAAGTATTCATTTCATTGTACCCTGGATGAATATCGTATTATCTAACATCTTAGAATTCTTTAGATATGTGGTAATTGACCATAACATATTCCTTAGCCTTATTCAAAGCAAGGTTCATAACTTTTGTTGTGATTGTCCTTAAGAGCTTTGATGGCATTGATATAATCAACCTTAATATTTCTAATTTCACCATCCTTTCATGATCTTATAATTCTCAACGTTTGGAGAGTCTAAACCCATCCTAGTATTAACAACAACTTCCAAGGCCTCATTATATGGGTGGGTCTATTATTGAAGTCCAACCATCATCATCAGACCCTATAATGAAGACGAAGAATGAATATTAGAAAAAATAAACTAGACATAGTAAAAAATTAAGACAAAGAATATTTTAAGGAGGAGTAAGAATGTGAACTTGGAAGACTTTGTTTATATCCTATTTCACCTTTTCTCCTTCACTCTTGTTGCCAAAATAATCCTTATTATAGTCAGATACGCTATTGTTAAACCTTCCCTCTGTAAGAATTGACATATAGAGTGTCAGAATCATATATGATTTTTTTGTAGAGGTAGCAATCACCACATGTTTTACAGGGTTCATTCACCCCTCAACCTTATTAGCCATGAGTGTACCCTCCTTATGGGCCCTCTTTGTCGGCCTTTTCTCTTTAACCTCTTTACCTTTTCTATTTTCCTTGTCCACTTGTTGAGTCTTATCATTGGTCACATCACCTTCTTCTCTATACTTAACTATCCAAGGGATAATTTCCTAATATTTTTTTGAAACACTAACTGGACGATCTACATTAATAAGTAGAGACCTCAAGAAATATAAAAAAAAATAAAAGACGAGGCAAGAATGATAAATTAAGAATGGAAATCATGTATAAAGTTGGATAAAAGGGTACGGATAAAAATAATTCCAAGATCCTTAAGATTGAATAGGTTCGTTGGTCAATTACCACATCTCTAAGGAATTCCAACAAAGAAATACACCATATTCCAACAAAGAAATACATCATATTCCAGTTATGGTTAAAACCTTTAACCACAACTGGAATATCGTATAATCCAAAATCTTGGAATTCCTTAGAGATGTGGTAACTGACAAAAGTAATAGCACCTTCTAAGACTTCATCGGCTGAATAGGTCACCATAATTCCAACAAAGAAATACACCATATTCAAGTAATGGTTAAAGGTTTGGAAAATATTTACCAACTTGAATTTGTGATTACAAGGGCTCAAAAAGTAATATATGAGAAGTTTTTAGTTTAGAGAATTATGTAAACCTATCCTGAAAATGTCACATGTGATAAGTTTATATGAACGTCCCCCCTGTGATAATGGAGCCAAGAAAAATTATCCAAGTGTTTGGATTTCGATGCGAAGGTGACACACTTAACTTGTAAATGTTATCCACTATAAAAGATGAATAGTAAGGATGAAGCCGAACTTGAAGATCCCCTCATAAAGATAAATTTTGTCAATTTTCTTCAAATCATATGCTCTCTCCCCGACCTTAGGAGATATCACTATCATTGTAGCCTTTATGCCATGTTATGATGTATTAAAATAGCCTTCGACTAGTTAATAGTAATTTTATAAAGGTTATCCCTTATTTAATCAATCTCATATGCATTATGGTCATCAATCAACGAATCAATAATACTACCATTAAGGGGGATAAACCCACTAGTTAAATCCACAAAGAGAGTTCATTCTAACTCTTCATCATACTCTTAATCAACAAAATGTACAACCTAAATATCATTCACCAAGTTATTAACCTAAGTTAATGATTAGGCAAATTATAGAAGTGCACAAAACCGAGAACCACGTATGGATGCTTATCGTTATTTTCGACTCCCACAGCTATGCAAAAAACCTAAACTATTACTACACTCTTTACAGGAGTATAGCTGCAGTCCGGGTATCGAATCCACAAGGAATGTTGCGAGACTTTAATTGAGTTATTATTTCAAGAATAAAAATGTAAAAGATGAAGTTTAAAACAAAAGATAAATCTAGGCATGTATTTAAACTAATATTATCAAATGGAGTAAAAACTATAGGCTGAGAACAATAGTTCTAGAATCCATAAAGATAACAAGTGATAATATGCAATATTCGTGACTTATCACGCCCTCTAACTTAGATATTTCTAGTCCCTAGTGATGAAACAAAATAAAACCAAACCAACATATAATGATACAAAATATATATAAGCATAAAATACCTAAATGCCACTTTTGCGGGGGGAAGGATTGCATTTTTCATATGTAATAAGATGTTAAACCTCTAGGTTACCCTAGTGTATGAGTGTTATCTTGTGAGGATTTTAAGGGATGAAACCCACAAACTTCAAAGTTTCCTCAAAATATGCCCAATCAATAATGCGATAAGCCCAACAATAATGAGAAGGATTTCAACATATTATTAGCAAATTGAATGAATTCACACAAAAGTACTTAGTCATTAACATTATAGAATGAACCTCATCTAATTGAAACCTTATGCATGGGAGAAAAAATGAGCCCATGCAAAGAATAATTTTGCAAAACTTTTAGAAATTGGATAAGCATTAAAACGTGCATATATCAATCCTCACCAGTGTACACACTCAACAAATGAATCACTATGAAATGGGGTGTAACACACATGGGACATGCGGGCATGAAGAGTAACTATAAATGCAAACTAGGATGCACACATGTCATAAATGAAGAACGCTATATATAAACTAAAACTTGTCATCTTAATGAAAGTATATCATCATTAAAGAGGTGAAATGCATTTTAACAGATTATCGCAACTATTTAAAATTTTGAATTATATTACCTTCAGGATCAGATAGGACTTTTATAGGGTTGTAATGTAGGTTTAGTATCAAGGTTATGAAATGAAAGGATTATGTACAGATTCAAAGGTGTTTGGAGATGAAATATTTGGGATAATGGAAAAATGTGGGCAATTTCAAAATTGGACTATGATTCCATAACAAGCATTGATTATAACATTGGAAAGTGATAAAGATTATTGTTCACTATGTAGAAAATGGAAATAATTTCTCTTTATTTTCTTCTTCTTTTTCTCTTCTTTTCTTTTCTTTTCTCTTTTTCTATTGTTTTTTAGTTCTTTTTCTTTTCTTTCACACTCTCACATGCTTAATTTCAACCACATAAGATGAACAACATTCAATCCCAAGTATCATTCCAAATAAAGGTGTTTGGAAGGTAATATGTATGGTTTATAACTCCAATGTGGAGTTGGTTTGGGATTTTGGGTAATGAAATGCATGGTTATATTAAGGAACGATGGGGTTGACGAGGAGAAATATTTAAGGTGAGGTCAAGGTCAATATAGGTGACATAACAAACAGGGCCTAGGATCCTTCCTAAAGTTTATGCAATTATCGAGTCAAAACAATTTTAAAAATCATGATCAAGTAACACATTTCAAACTATGAACTCAATTAATAAATGATCATTGAAATAATAATGAGATTACCAATGAAATTAATGTTTTCAAGGAGGAAAAGTAATATATAACACTCACAAATGAAGAAAAGCCTAAAGGTCACTTGGTGTAAGTATATACAATGTAATAAAAGATTATCGAGTTATAAAAATCTCAAACCAAGTCATTAAAACAAGAAGTTTAATTCATGAAAATTTTCATAATATCAACGATTCTAGGAATAAAGTCTAATAACTTCCAAAATCTAGAACATGCATCATTGAACTGTCTATTTAATTGGGCATTTATTGAAATTTATCATCAAGAACAAAGGCAAAATACTCAAAAAAGGGGAGAAAGAAAGGAAATATTTTTGAAATTTTCAATTTTTTCCAACAAATGCATGCTTGGGAAGAGCATATAATCAAATCATGGACTAAACAATGGATAGAATATACCAAACCCCCAAAAAGCATGCCTCCCAAAAAATAAGAATTTCGTTTGAATAACGGCGGAAGGCATGTGCAAGGCGAAAAAAATGAACCATCACCAATTAAAAAATTTAACGGGATGATGGGGGGTTTGGGTACTAGGTGGGACAAGTACAATTGAGATCCAAGAAAAATATAATCACCTCCCAAAGATTTTTCAAGTAGTATGGGGAGAGGGGCACACAAAAAGGAACAGTCCATATTAGAAAACAATTCTAGCAAAGTGTCTTTGTCGGTAAAAGGTGTAAACGTTTCAGAATTTTAAACCGACTCATAGGAATCTAACGGTACTTCTAATGGTTCAATAACCGTGAACGAAAATGGTGATGAAATAAACTCAATCTCAAGTGATTCACCATCACTTAGAGATTGAATTTCAAGGGAGCAAGACTCACTTTCAATGAGACGTTCTTCAAAAATTTGAGGTGACACACAAGTCTCAACCTCCTCTTTGTTTTCCAAAATATAACGCACATCATCGCAAAGTGCGACCATTTCCTTCACAAGAACATAATCGATATTCTTTTTGCTTTGGGTGGAAAGAAAATCCAGTACTCTTTGGGTTAGAAAAAGCGTGTTTTCTTCCAAAGTAGGATCCCTTGGCTCTAAAACCTCAGATTCCTCATTTGGTTGAAAACCTTCTATAGTTTCAGAAATATCGGAAGAAAAATCTTCATTGGATTCCCCAAAATGATTTTTTTTTCGATATTCGTTTTCAAGCCTTTCATACGCAAGATTTAGAAAGGCCTCACCCATGGTAGTAGGTCGAGGCACAGATTCTTGAGAATATTTAATATAAATTTCTCTCCGATATTCATTTTCAAGCCTTTCATACTCCAGAGTTAGAATGGCCTTATGAATGGTAATAGGTCGAGCCGCGGACTCTTGAGAATAAAAAGTTTGAAAACGATTACCATATGAACCATTATAATTACCGAACTCACCATGAAAAGACATGATTACCGAATAGTATGTAAATGGAAATTCGAGTACAAAGGTGTGCGGTTGAGGATTCAACGTTTCTTGGCGCTCAATTGTGCAAGGCTACAAAAAAGGTTAAAACAAAAAAAAAATCCAAAGAAAAAAAATCTTTCGAAATAGTAAATCAATTATAATCTATAACAAAACATTCCCCGGCAATGGCGCCATTTTCATCGAGTGGAAAAACCGAGCGTCCGTGTAATACGTTAGTCATTGTTATCGGCTTCCAACCTCAATACAAAAAAACCTAAACTTGTAACTACACTTCTTAAGGAGTATAGTGGGGAGTCTGGGTATCGAATCCACAGGGAATTAGGACGTGTGAACATGACGACAAATGTAAGGTTGTTTGATCCTAAAGGCGATGTTAAAATAAAAGAAAAGAAAAAGATGATTGATGGGTTTAAATTTAGATTTGAAAATGAGAGAAAATAGGGTGGGGTACAATCCCTCAAACCTTAACAAATTACCGTATAGAATACTAGAATTGTAAATTGAATTTTTTTACTAAATCCAGTCTTTATATATCCTAAGCATTACATATATGAAGGATCTTGCCCGCATCATATGAAATCAAAGGCAAATACAAAGTGGTGAATGGAAAATTACAGTTTCATAGCATTATTAAACATCCCAAGTACCTAGGGCAAGAGGGATTAAAAGATCGGCTAAGTTTGTATAATTTCCATACACGATTCAGCCAATATTTAATTTACCCTCTATTTTCTACATGGGTAATTCACCTCGGAATAAATTCATGTACCCCAGCCCTTGAGAATTTAGCTGGACATGATTTTTCTAGAAAACAAATTCATACCAATACATGGAATTATGGATCTAGCAAACATTGGTAACAAATTGCAAAACAATTGAGAATTGAATTGGAAATAAAGTAAAGAATAAATAAGAGAATGAAAAATTGATACTTGTAATCAGCAATAGGGAAAATAGATGAACTTGAATCCAGAAAAATTCTTCTTCTTCAAAATTACAAACTAGGGTTTTCTCTAAGAAGATGAAATTATCTACTCTAAAGAAAAACTAGAAATACTCTCTCAAATTCCACTCCCCTCTTGGAATGATGTAGGGCTTGGCCTTTTATACAACTAAAAATGACTCTTCCCATGCCTCTCCACGTTTTACAACTTTTAATATACCTAAATGAGACACTTACCATGCCTCTCCACGTTTTACAAATAATAAAAACGGATTAAACAAGAAATTTCAAGAGTTGTCTCTTCAGCCCAGAATTAATTTCAACTTTTGACTTTCTGTCTCCAACTTTAAATGGGCATAACTTCTTCACCATAGCTCGGATTGGGGTGAAGTTTTTTCCAATGTTCTTGTAATTTAGAGATATTCAACTTTCTATCTTTCCCCACCACCGGAATATATATGTAAAATTACGAAAATGCCCTTCAACTCCCCATTTTTGCTTTCTTTCACTGTTTTGAGTTCTCCTTCGCACTAACTTACATGAAATACCTGTAAAACACATGAGAAATACACAAAACACGAAATACTTGCCAAAAGAGGTTAGTAGCACAAATAAGAGACAAATCCAAGCTATTTACACTGCACGAGATCATAAAAATATCGAAATTAAGGGGATAAATGTGAAGAATATGTTCCTAATCACACCCCTAACTTAGAACTTTGCGCGTCCCGAGAAATGTAAAAGAAATTAGTTTAAAGTTCAACTCTTAAAAATTCTTTTATTGGGATAGAATACCTTTTTCGCGGGCAAGCAATTGCATTTAGCGTATGCAACAAGTCTTTAAACCCCTAGGTTACCCTAGTAGGACGAGTTTTGTCTCGTGAGGTTTTGCAGTGAATACACCCACAAAATTCTTTATTGACTCAAATAAATATCAAAATACTTAAAAATTGTACAACTTAAGCTTTTCGAAAAATAATCACCATAAATTCATATTCAAATCTCTCAAACCGTAGTGTGTGTGTGTGTGCAAAGCCAAAAATTCAACCTCAAATTTCCACCGATTGAGCATTACGTTACTTTCTGAAAATTCGTTTTGATTCAAATTCTTACGGATGCACTCACAAATGAATCACTCGGATTGTGGCTATTTTCTCTCGGTATGCATGATATAAAGAGTAAATATAATGGACACAAATTCATGCATACAAAATTGAAAAGAAGGAAATATATGGTGAAAAGATCTCTTCATCGGAATTCAGTTATTAGGAAATGGGAAACATCATCTCTTAATCACACCATTTTAATCTCTTTTATTATCTTTTCATGTCTTACCTCTCCATGCAGTAATTAATTTCGCCATTCGGACTCGGTTAGGACTTTTCGGGTTAAAAAGTGTAAAGGGTAAAAATGGGAATGGACGGAATGTTCAAAATTGGAAAATGTCCTTATGACGTCCATTAGTGCTTTTTCGGGCATTTGTTCATTTTTCTCTTTCTCTTTCAATTTTTATTTTTTTTTCTTGCTATTTTTTTTTCCCGTTTCCCCTTTTTATCGCACAATTTGGACTTAAATGATGAATTTTCTCAATTTTCACAATTCCGGGTTATTTGGGTTTTTCGGGTTATCAAACGAAAAGATAAATTTTATTTGGCTCAACTTGGGTTGCAAAGGGATAATTTTGTTTTTCTCAACTTTTTATGGCTAATATTTTTGGGTTAAACAAAAGAGGGAATACTTCATTGTCCAAATTGCTAATCACATTACCATATACATATCGAGATTAATTAAGTTTAGAGATATATTTAGCACGAATTTTGAGGCAAAATTTCACACATTTCCCATAACCGATCAAATTAAAGGCTTGAGATCATCAACGACTTATTAAAATGCTGAAAAGAACTTTGAGATAATCATAAACTCGGATTGATTTAAAAACTCATAAAAAATTGAAAGGCTCGAAATCTCACCGGGTTTGCTCAATCTCCACACTTATTCGTTAAGTCATCAATTTTCTTTCAATTTCCATCTTCGGTCAATTTTGGCTTAGTGCATTTTGATTGTTAACAATTTGAGACTTTAAATAGAATAAAGGTGATATTTTAAAAAATTTAAATTCCAATTTTTATTTATTTTGAAGAAAAATATTTTTGTTTTTTTTAACTTTTTTGAAATTTGTGAAATTTTCTAAAAAAAAAACACTTGGAAAGAACATGTGATCGAATCAATGGATCTAAACAATAAACGGGAAGAATATCCCACACCCCCTAACTTAAATGTTGCATTGTCCTCAATGCGAATCAAGAACACAACATAAAGAGAGGAAAATAAAGATATTACCCAAATGGAGCGATCCCTGATGAGTGCGAGTCCATTGAAACTACAAAACATGTTAGAACCAATCATAACAAAAAAGAATAACAAAAACGTTAACTAATTACTCTAAACTATAAAAAAAAAGAAAAGGAAAAATAAAAAGTTAATTATGTACAACCTACGATTTGAAATTCTAATAAGTTATACACTACAAGTCAAAAAATTTGAGGGTCCACCCAAAATACAATTTGACATTGAGGGATTAATAGTGTACCCTCACTAGAAAGCATGCCTCCCGAAAAATAAGAATTCCGTTTGAATAACGGAAGGCATGTGTAAGGCAAAAAAAATGAAGCATCACCAATTAAAAAATTTAACGGGATGATGGGGGGTTTGGGTGCTAGGTGGGACAGGTACAATTGAGATCCAAGAAAAATATTATCACCTCCCAAAGATTTTTCAAGTAGTATGGGGAGAGGGGCACACAAAAAGGAACAATACATATTAGAAAAAAATTCTAGCAAAGTGTCTTTGTCGATAAAAGGTGTAAACGTTTCAGAATTTTCAACCGACTCATAGGAATCTAGCGGTACTTCTAATGGTTCAATAACCGTGAACGAAAATGGTGATGAAATAAACTCAATCTCAAGTGATTAGAGATTGAATTTCAAGGGAGCAAGACTCACTTTCAATGAGACGTTCTTCAAAAATTTGAGGTGACACACAAGTCTCAACCTCCTATTTGTTTTCCAAAATATAACGCACATCATCGCAAAGTGCGACCATTTCCTTCACAAGACCATAATCGATATTCTTTTTGCTTTGGGTGGAAAGAAAATCCAGTACTCTTTGGGTTAGAAAAAGAGTGTTTTCTTCCAAAGTAGGATCCCTTGGCTCTAAAACCTCGGATTCCTCATTTGGTTGAAAACCTTATATAGTTTCACAAATATGGGAAGAAAAATCTTCATTGGATTCCCCAAAATGATTTTTTTTTTCGATATTCGTTTTCAAGCCTTTCATACGCAAGATTTAGAAAGGCCTCACCCATGGTAGTAGGTCGAGGCACAGATTCTTGAGAATATTTAATATAAATTTCTCTCCGATATTCATTTTCAAGCCTTTCATACTCCAGAGTTAGAATGGCCTTATGAATGGTAATAGGTCGAGCCGCGGACTCTTGAGAATAAAAAGTTTGAAAACGATTACCATATGAACCATTATAATTACCGAACTCACCATGAAAAGACATGATTACCGAATAGTATGTAAATGGAAATTCGAGTAAAAAGGTGTGCGGTTGAGGATTCAACGTTTCTTGGCGCTCAATTGTGCAAGGCTACAAAAAAGGTTAAAACAAAAAAAAATACAAAGAAAAAAAATCTTTCGAAATAGTAAATCAATTATAATCTATAAGAAAACATTCCCCGGCAACGGCGCTATTTTGATCGAGTGGAAAAACCGAGCGTCCGTGTAATACGCTAGTCGTTGTTATCGGCTTCCAACCTCAATACAAAAAAACCTAAACTTGTAACTACACTTCTTAAGGAGTATAGTGGCGAGTCTGGGTATCGAATCCACAGGGAATTAGGACGTGTGAACGTGACGGCAAAGGTAAGGTAGTTTAATCCTAAAGGTGATGTTAAAATAAAAGAAAAGAAAAAGATGATTGATGGGTTTAAATTTAGATTTGAAAATGAGAGAAAATAGGGTGGGGTACAATCCCTCAAACCTTAACAAATTACCGTATAGAATACTAGAATTGTAAATTGAATTTTTTTACTAAATCCAGTCTTTATATATCCTAAGCATTACATATATGAAGGATCTTGCCCGCATCATATGAAATCAAAGGCAAATACAAAGTGGTGAATGGAAAATTACACTTGCATAGCATTATTAAACATCCCAAGTATCTAGGGCAAGAGGGATTAAAAGATCGGCTAAGTTTGTATAATTTCCATACACGATTCGGTCAATATTTAATTTACCCTCTATTTTCTACATGGGTAATTCCCCTCGGAATGAATTCATGTACCCCAGCCCTTGAGAATTTAGCTGGACATGATTTTTCTAGAAAACAAATTCATACCAATACATGGAATTATGGATCTAGCAAACATTGGTAACAAATTGCAAAACAATTGAGAATTGAATTGGAAATAAAGTAAAGAATAAATAAGAGAATGAAAAATTGATACTTGTATTCAGCAATAGGAAAAAGAGATGAACTTGAATCCAGAAAAATTCTTCTTCTTCAAACTTACAAACTAGGGTTTTCTCTAAGAAGATGAAATTATCTACTCTAAAGAAAAACTAGAAATACTCTCTCAAATTCCACTCCCCTCTTGGAATGATGTAGGGCTTGGCCTTTTATACACCTAAAAATGACTCTTCCCATGCCTCTCCACGTTTTACAACTTTTAATATACCTAAATGAGACACTTCTCATGCCTCTCCACGTTTTACAACTAATAAAAACGAATTAAACAAGAAATTTCAAGAGTTGTCTCTTCAGCTTCCAGAATTAATTTCAACTTTTGACTTTCTGTCTCCAACTTTAAATGGGCATAACTTCTTCACCATAGCTCGGATTGGGGTGCCGTTTTTTACAATGTTCTTGTAATTTAGAGATCTTAAACTTTCTATCTTTCCCCACCACCGGAATATATATGTAAAATTACAAAAATGCCCTTCAACTCCCCATTTTTGATTTCTTTCACTGTTTTGAGTCCTCCTTCGCACTAACTTGCATGAAATACCTGTAAAACACATGAGAAATACACAAAACACGTAATAATTTCCAAAAGAGGTTAGTAGCATAAATCCAAGACAAATCCAAGCTATTTACACTCCACGGTATCATAAAAATACTGAAATTAAGGGGATAAATGTGAACAATATGTGCCTAATCAACTATCCTCAATGTAAATTAAGAACCAAGTTAAAGAGAGGAAAATAGTGATATTACACAAAGTGGAGAGATCTCTGGAAAGTATGAGTCCAATGATTCTATAAAACATGTTAGCACCAAACAAAACAAAAAAAAGAAGAACTAAAACCTTAACTAATTACACTAGATAAAATGTATAAAGAACAAATATAATCTAATATGAACAAACAAAAAATTTAACTTTTAACTAACTATACACTAGAAGTTGAAATTTTTGAGGGTCTACCCAAAATACAATTTGACTTTGAGGGAAAATTAGTGTACCCTCATTTGTGTGCATACCTTTCAAAAAATAAGAATTTCATTTAAACAACGTAATGTATGTGTAAACTGAAAGAATTAACCATCACCAATTAATTTTTTTTTGTGTGTGTGTGTGATGGGGTATTTGAATTGAATGGATAACAAAAACACATGAGACCCAAAATAAATAATTTCCTCCCAAAGATTTTGCAATTGGAATATGAGGTGGTGCACATAGAGGAAAGATTGGCTTCATGGAAAACAACTTGAGAAGTAATCCTCATCGGTGAAAGGGTTGGACATTTTAAAGTTTTTAACCGAATCATAGGATACTTGTAATGGTTTGACAATATAGAATACAGATGGGGAGGAAATAAATTCAATCAAATAGATAACTTATCATCACTAGAAGATTGAATTTCAAAGGAAATAAGATCATTTTTAATGAAACTTTCTTCTTTGGTTAACAAAGAAGAAATCATTTCATTGAAAATGGATAATACTTCCATTTATTCCTCACTTTGATTATCTATTATCTCTCGGGCCAAGTGAATAATGTTTTGTTCCAAAGTAGGCAAAGATTCCTCATTTGGTTCAATACATTACTCAACTTTAAAACTCTCGAAAGAAAATTCATCATTAGATTCGTATAATGCATTCAACTCTTATTCCCAACAACAATTTTCTTCCCGATAACGATTTTCTAGTTTCTCATTTTTAAAAATGCACAAGACCTCACGTAATGTCATAGGTGGAGGTGCGGATCCTTGAAAATGAGAAGTTTGGAAACTATCCTCATAATTAGTATCAAAATCATTATTATAAGAATTTTGAAAGCTATTGCCGCTAGTTTCACCATTCTTATTATAATGACTTTGTGGCCCACAATCGAAAATATCATTCTCAAAATTTCCATAATCCATAACTTGATTTTAGTAGTACTCACCCAAAGACATTTTAGATGTTTCAAGCTTTTGACTTGAGAGTATTCACCAAAAGTCATAGGTGTAGGGAGATTTTGAGAATTATCAATGCTATTACCGAAAACAATGAAGTAAGACATGCTTACCACAAAAATCTCAAGATAGTGATTGACACAAAGTGATGTGCGAGCGATAGATTCAAGCGTTTCTTGGTGCTCAAATGTAGCAATCCTACAAACCTAGTTAACAAAGAATACAAATAGAAAGAAAAATATTACAAAATACTAAAATAATTAATTTCTAACAGAAACACTCCCCGATAATGGCGCCATATTGATAGACATGCAAAACTCGAGTGCCGTGTAAGGACGCTTGTCGTTTCTTTTGTCTCCCACTGCTATGTAAAAAATCTTAACCATTACTACACTCGTTATGGAAGAATAGCAGCGAGTCCGGGTATCGAATCCATAGGGAATGTTGATAGACTTTAAGTGGTTTATTATTTTGATAATAAAAGTGTAAAAGATGAAGGTTAAAACAAAAGATAAATCCAGGCATATATTTGAATGAAGATTATCAGAAGGAGTAAAAATTATAGGTTGAGAACAATATCCCTCACCTCAGATTAATTAGTATAAATGGTTACATGGTAAGACAAGTTTATTAAGATTAAATCTCAGTTTCATAAATAATTAAAACTAGAGTGGTTACCCCCTAAATTTTCATAAAAGCTCAATTGATTTTAATGTTAACAAATATCCTCGAGATTACACATGCAAGGTCGTAAATGTTAACAAATATCCTCGAGATTACACATACATGATATACACTGTTAAAACTCCTAGGTATAAAATCAAGAACAACCTAACCCATATAAAATCATCTAAACCATCACCAAAGCAAAGTAACCCATTAATCCAATGTGAGTTCACTCAATCTCAACCTAAACAAAATTAGCTACAAAGGAATGAAAGACATGTATTTAAAGGAAGGAAGTAAATTAAAGAAATAAATAAATGAAGACAACTATCTAGAAAAGCAAGAAATAAATAATGGAAACTTATATTAATGAAGGAGATGATAAATAGTACACTTACACACCTTTTGGAACCAAACCTCTAGACACCACATTCTAGAACCCCCTAAGTCTATCCTTAAGTCCCTAGTAACTCCCTAATTCACTACAAACCCTAGGTCATATCCCGAGTACCGATCTAGAGGCCATCGAGCACTTTCGAGTCCCGTTTAACTCCAGTCAAATCCATCGTCAGAGCAAAAGCTCTATGAATCTTCAAAGGGCCCTGAATTCCCTTTCCAACGGTCCACCCCTTGCGCAAATTACATAACAGTTCAGATGAACGAACTATTTTACTACTAAAAATCGACCCGGAGGCCACATGGAACTCCCATGCCCCAATTTGACACTAATAATCTTCATCATCAGAGCGAAAGAATAATGGATACTCTAACGGCATTGAATTACCTTTCTAACAGCCCACCCTGTGAGCAAAATGACATAGCTGTTCGGATGAACAATTCATTTTTCCTCAAAAACTGATTCGAAAGCCATTGGGCTATCCCGATATCCATTTGACATAGGTCTACTCTTCATCTTGAACAAGACTGAATGAACTTTCAAAAGTAACTAAATACACTTTCCAACGGTCCACCTCTTGCGTAAATCAGCCTTACGGTACGGATAAACGACCCGTTTTACTCCGAAAGGTCACCGGGCGCCTCCAACCCCGTTTGACCAAACTTAACTCTTTATACTAGGTGAATCTCTTTGAAACTCACATAATTTTTCCAACGGACTGCCCTGTGTGGAATTTTGACTTATGGTTTTGACGAACGATCCACTACCGTTTGACGATATTCTGTCCAAAGGATCGACGGGCGCTTTTGAGCCCCATTTGACCCAAAGTCAACTCTCGAACCTGAGAGTGACCCTAAGGACTCTTAAAGGTATCTTAATTACCTTTCTAATGGTATTCCCCATTCATAATTTGGATTTACGAATTGCATTCTACAATTATTTTTTGAAAAAATATTTATGAGACTACCGATTGGCAGGTACATTTCCCTGCCAATCGATAATGTGTTTAGGGTCACCTACCAATTGGTAGGTCTAGGTATATACTGATCACCAGTCTCCCTAACCTATACAAGGAGGGCATGACCTCACTTCCAAGGAACACCTCAGATCCATCATATCAGTGATCTCAGCAACATTCTTCTGCCATCAGTGAAGTTCCCTTGTGTGAAATTCCTTTTCATCCCTCATTCCCATCATTTTCATACCCAATTTAGCAAAAATATTGATAAGCACCCAAACATGTACATTTTATACCCCGAATAGACGTATTTTAGTTGCCAATTCTCGGCAATTTGGGTCTTATGCGCTTTATTATCTATTTATAGGTCGAATGCACATTGCGGTGTTCAAACGCGTTTTTCAAGGCAATTGTGCGGATTATGGAGCTAATTAACCTTGTCCCATACCCTAGCCGACCCTAAACCTACCTATACCTATCCCGAATTGTGTGTGTTTAGTTTGTTCCATTTTATTTTATTTTATTTGTGTCATTTTATTTTTAGGGTTTATTTTATTATTTTATTTTATTGAGTCATGTATATATTTTTAGGATTTTTAAATTTTAGCGCGTTGTGTACTATTTTTATATTTTCTTTAATTTTCTTATTTTTAGTTAGTTTATTATTATTTCATTTATTTTATTTTTATAGTTTTTATTTTATTTGTGTTTAGTGTTTTTTAGAGTTTGTATAGTGTCGTGTCGTGTCATTTTTTTAGTTGATTTTAATTTTTTTTAGTTTAGTTCAATTTTTGTTTTATTTTGTTTTATTTTATTTTTATTTTTAGTGTTTTTAAGGGTCATAAGTTAAACACACACACAACCCCTCACACCCCAATACCATGCACATTGCACACACCTAAACAACTCACACTCATACACACCCAACTCTCCTACACCCTACCACACCACAAAACCAACCCCTCCACTATTCATCATCATCTTCATCCTAACACTCTCTCTCCTCTCTTTTCCCCCATTAACAACCCATTAACCCAACACATCCAAACAAACCCACAAACCCCCTACCCGCATATAACCAAACCCGGGCACCACTCGAGACTCATCTCTGGGTCTGCCCACTTCAACCCGAACCCCCCTCCTCATCACCCCTCCTCGCCAAACCCATACCCGCATCCAACCCCCTCATACCTCCAGTCCGACCACACCACCTCAACCCACCTACCGTAAAACCCATTCCGTCTCATCCCCAAACCAAGACCCAACCCATTTTCACAACAATACCAAGAAAAAAAATGTGACCTGTCAAAGACTAAACCAAAACCAATTAATGCCCATATGTCTAATAACCCCTTTTCCCTATTATACCCCCAACTAACCCTCTAAACCCAATCATATTTGTTACCACCACTTCCACAGGACCTCACCTCTTACCCACGCACATGTATGCATAATTCCCTAAGCACCCTCACCTCAACACCTTACACACCTCTTACACATTAAACCTACCCAAATTACCCCCATACTCCATACCTACTATTTAAGGAAGATGAATACCATTTTGAAAAGATCTCCAAATTAGTTTTTAAGCTTTGTGTGATAAAATTCTCTTCATCCCTCTATGTTGAGTATTTGCATTTTTAGCAAATATCTCAATATAGAGGTGTGTAGTGAAATTTATCTCTAGGATAAATTCAACCCCACCCCTCTATAATGAATTTTTGCATTTTTAGCAATTACTTCAAAATAGATTGATGTAGTTGAATTCATCCCTTATGGGAGGTAAATTCTAATCCATTCCTTTATGTTGAGATTTTGCATTTTTAGCAATTATCTCAATATAAAGTAATGATCTAGAATTTATTTCTTTGGATGAATTCTAATGTACAATTTTATAATGTTAGGATTTTCATTTTTATCAAATCTCTTTTATTATTTAATTGTCCATTATGAATTCATCCATTATCTTTTTTTTATTTTTTTTTATTTTGTAGTTTTTATTTTAGATTCAATAAATACATTAGTGAGGGATTGTAATTGATAGATTGTTGATGTAATTGAAGATTTCATTCCAATTCAAGGCTTAAATGGGTTTGATCTCATCTTCTTGATTACTTTTAGTTTAATCCTCACATGCCCTTTTTTGTATACTTTTATTTTTATTTTTTTTGGATGATGATTATTGAGGGCTAATCTCCCATTCATGGGATGTATTTTGAAGTCCTCATGAGTCCAATTTAGTTAGTTTACTTTTTACCACAATTTGTTTACCTCATTTTTTATTAGCTTTTACATCTTAGTTAGTACTCTAAAAATTAGTATATAGTTAGTTAATTAATAATCCCTTCAAAAATCCATAAAAAAATATAAACAAATAAAAAATAGAAAAATATAATAAAATGAAAATGAATCTATATATGTACTCTCCAATTTTGTATTTCATCCTTAGATATGGATTGATACCTCACTTACCGCTATATTCTAGTTTTGTTCTACTTTTATAGGTTTGTGAAGATTTTTGATGGAAAGAGGAATTGCACAACGACAAACACAATGGAGAGCAATTTTTTCTCTATCAAATGGCGCCGTTGCCATTCTTGGGAGCATGAAGTACTCGGAGCGGATTCAAATTTGTTGTTCATTTATTTTTCGCACTATATTATTTTTTGTACAATTTTTATATTTTTAGAAGGCTTGTATTAGGATTTTTATCATTTCTTGTATTGCGGTGCATAGAGACACCTCTATTTTATTTTTCATTTTAAACAATTGTAAAAATAGAAGAAAGCGTGATAGGAAAAACGGACAAGGTAGAGAGAGGGCATCCAAAGGCGGGGATTTAGAAGCCTCTCTACCTTGGGTCGGTAGGACTCCCGGGACCAACTGAGATAGGCGTAATCTCCCCCTGGTCGACTCAAATTTTTCGGCACCCCACAGCTTAAAATCGTGGGAGGTACATTTCTAAACTCTCGCGCCTCTCCTATTAGTGAGTCAATTTTGTGTGCTTTACTTGATTGTATTCTCGCATTTATTTTCGAATGGTGTGATGAATTAATTGACTAAGACCTACACCCGGTCACTCATGAGAAGGGATTTCATCACCCAACTCACTCGCTTACCACTGTGTGCTACCCTATTTATCACTAAATTTAAAATCAATCAACTAGGTAGCCCACTAGGAGAACATTTTTGCAATGGAGATCACAAAGAAAATTTCGTGAATTTTTATCGCCCGCGGACTTAATTAAAATTTGACTACCCATTTCACTAAATTTTGAAGATAAAATTGACTATATGTTATTCTCCTTGGCTTGCATGTGTCCAATTCATTTTTCGGTAGTCGATTTTAGTGAGTTTGTCAACATTCAAAGAGTCCATATGTTTCCCCCTATTTTCTTCCCCCCAAAAAAAATATTTTCTTTCCTTTTGAAGAAAATTTAAAAAATCCAAAAATATTTTTTCTTCCGCTCTTTTCTTCCAAAAAAATCCAAAAATATTTTTTTCGTTGGTTTTCTCCAAAAAAAATCCAAAAACATTTTCTTACTTTATTTCTTTTTTAGAAAAATCCAAAAATATTTTCTTTCCTTTTCAAATTTTTTTTCAAAAATCCGAAAATATTTTTTTCCTTGGTTTTCTCCAAAAAAATCCAAAAACATTTTGTTCCTTTATTTTTATAAAAAATCCAAAAATATTTTTTCCCACTATTTTCTTCCAAAAAATCCAAAAATATTTTCTTCCTTTCATTCTCTAAAAGTCCCAAAAATATTTCCTTTCTTTTTCAAATTATTCAAAACCACAAAAAATAAGAGAACATCTTGAAAATATAAAATAAGGTCGTGATCGGTGTTTCTTCACCCTCACTTTTGTCAATTTATCCAACAAGACTGACGATTCAGTCTTGTTTAGGGGTGATTCTCATCACCCAATTTTTCTGTCACCCCGTACTTTCCTAGGTCTTTTCTTTAGGGTGAGACTAGATCGGTTTGGCTGAAGACATTAAACTTAGCACTATCGGGAGGCAGCTCGTCGTTTCTTGTATGAGTCTCATTCTATTTGGGGGTGGTGTTTCACATCGCCCTATGTTTTGCCTTGTTTATAGACTTGTACACATTTTTCTTATCACTCATTCAGCTTTCTTCTTGGCTTCATCTGTCCACTTCATTAGTGGTTGATTATTGTAATCTCTTTCCTACCTTATGCTCTCAATTTTAAAAATAATTTTACTTAACATCCATGATGATGTTCCTTTTTGTTTGGGGGTGGGGAGTTTTATCAAAATCGTGCCTCTTTTGAAAAATTTTGATCTTAAAACCTGATTTTTAAAATTTCATGCAGTTTCTTTCATCTCGATCATTGATGTGAATTTTCAATAATCCATCTTTCAAAGTCTAGGAATCAAGATAGAATATATTCTTTTTTATAAATAGCTTATATAATACGTCCCAAGGCATATTGCACCATGAATTTCTAGACTCAACAAAATTTGGCACTTATCAAGTCAATACGGTTTAGAGTTGAGGAGTACTATAATTATCAAGAAAACCTTAAGGATCACTAGTAGAGACTTTAGCTTATGAGATTTGTGCCTATCACCTTTTAGAGTGTTTTACGCAATCTCTGAGTCACGAGTTGATTCAACTTCCTTTGGGTCCGCACTTAAATAGCTGTATGATCTCATTATTCTTCATTAAAAAAATTTGAGTTGATCACTGAGAACGACATCACTTTCGAGTTGTAAGAAACACGTGTCTTAAGGTTGTCCCGATCACCATACTTTCACCCATACACAAACCAAATTCCATTTTATCATACATCCATACACCTTCCATTTTCCATATCATCACCATATATCATAGCCACCCATTTTCATATCCACTTCCATTTTTCACCCACAGAGAAGAGTGTTGAAAGTAAAAGGAGAAGATCCGTCAAAGAGAGTGTTTGTATTTTTAGCGAATATCTCACCCCAAAGTTCCATTTAGATGGAGAAAAATTAAATACAAGTCTATGTTGGAGTTATTTGTATTTTTAGCAGATTTATCTCATGCATTGATGCGTATTTGGAAAAGAAAAGAAAAAATAGAAAGAAAAAAAAAGAAAAAAAAAAGTGAGAAGATTTGTCATAAAGAATGTTTGCATCTTTAGCGAATATCTCTCCCAAAGCTGATTCAGATGGAGAAAAATTAAATACAAATCTATGTTGGGGTTATTTGTATTTTTAGCAGATTTATCTCATACATTAATGAGTATTTGGAAGAGAAGAAAAAGAGAAATTTGCAGTCAAGAAATAAAGTCATTTGTTCATCAAAGTGTAACACACTATTCTCAAACATACACCATCCATCCATCCATCATATTACCATTTGGATTTTTATAGGTATTTCAGTGCTTAGTGTAAAGTTTGGTCGGTTTTCGAAAAGTTCCGTTGATTACTGCAGCTTCGGGAGATTTTACTAATTCCAATATTTGGATTTTTATCCCGAACTCTTCATGGAAGTTGAAGCCCTTTAATTTTTCTTCGCGTATCCGTAGATGGTGCATGATTCCGATGTAAAATGAGGGAGTTATGCCATTTTTAGGATGGTTTTATTTTCAAAATCACACTCAAGGTCATATTCAAGGGCATTTTAGTCATTTCATAGTTTTTTTTTTGCCCAATGTCTTCTTGGATGTTGTATCTACCTTAGTTATCTTCGTTTAGCGTCCAACCTTGCCTAATTCCGAGTTATAACGAAGAAGTTAAGGCATTTTCCGTAAAGTTGGACAAAGCTGAGAATTCGGGACTGTCAGGTGCTAATCGATTCGCCCCTATGAGAATCGATTCAGATGAATGTCTACAAATTTCACTTTTTAAGTTGGTTTTTGGTTGGGTATATGTGTAAAAATATTGTATTAAGTTAGAGACTTTTTTTTACACTTCTAGGGTTAGAACTTTGGGGATTTTGTGGAGCTTTCCCCTCTCCTCCATTAGTTTGGGGTTTTTCCCATTTTTGTTATGTTAGTTTACTATTCATCGTCTTCCTTATTGTTTTAGCTTATTGTTTATGCTTATTTCCATTTATGTATTTCATTTTCTTGCCTAAATAATTAGTTTTAGTTGCTTAATTTCTTTTTTCCATTAGTTTAATTGTTGTTTAAATAGTTTAATTCATGTCTTGTCCGTAGTTTATAGAGTTGGGGTTGTGTTTATGCCATTAATGGGTATTGAGCTGCGAAAGTTGGGTTTTGGGTAAAATTGCATTTAATCGAAACCTTGCGTATTAAAGTTGGTTTATTATGCATTTAACTTTCTTTGTCATGCAACGTTAGTGTTTATATCAATAATCGAAATTTAATACGCGTGTGACCATTTTTTATTAAATGTTTTATCTCATAACTTTGAGTTAAATTTCTTCTTGTGTGATGTTTATAATTAACTAAAAATGCTTGGCTAAATGTTTTTGAACCAAAATGCTAATTATTAGTTATTTAATCCATGGCGGGGATGCGATCCCGACTCTCGTTTTATTAATTTTTGTTTAGTGTTAACTTCTTAATTTTTTCCTTTTCTTTCTTTTAAACCATATCACCTTTTACACTTTTATTTTTGAAGTATTAAAATAATTAAAATCTAAAATTCAATCACTCCT
Organism: Sambucus nigra; assembly: GCA_949130495.1. NCBI lineage: Eukaryota > Viridiplantae > Streptophyta > Magnoliopsida > Dipsacales > Adoxaceae > Sambucus > Sambucus nigra. Next base: position 89,152,308 of record OX422211.1, read on the forward strand.
TGTGGATTCTTGATACCCGACTTACCGCTGTGCTTGCTTGTCAAGTGTAGTTGTAGTTTAGGTTTTTTGCATTGAATCGTCGAATCGATAACAACGATTTGCGTATTACATGACGCACGGATCATGACCGATCAAAATGGCGCCGTTGCCAGGGAGTGTGTTTTAGATTTTAATTATTTTATTTTTCGTAGTATTTTTTCTTTTGTATTTGTATTCTTTATTTTAACCTTTTTTGCAGGATAGCATATTTGAACGCTAAGAAACTTTGATTCGCGGTTGCTCACTCTCTTTCTCTGATTCTCCGTCTACAAACAACGAGGTAATCATGTCCTACTATTATAGTTATGACGGCCAATCTAATGATTCTTACTTTGGGGATAGTTTTCAAGTTTTCCATTTTCAAGATTTTCGTGAGAATGAAAGACTTGAAAACATTTATCGAAATGAAAATGTTTATTAGGAGCTAGAGTTTGATTTATTATTCGAATCCAATGATGATTTTTATTCCGATAATTTCGAAGACGAGTTTACACAAAATGAGGAGTCAGAGGCTCTTGAGCCTAGGAAGCTTACTTTGGAATGACACTTTTATTCTTTACTCCCAAGGTTTGGAAAGCCTTATTGGTGCTGGATTGAGACTTGAATCACTTTGTGATGAGATGGATTCTTTGGCGCTAAATAATGAGGATGTGGAAACTTGTGCTTCACCTCAATTTTCAAAGAATTTATCATCGAATGTGAATCTTTCTCCCCCAAAATTCAATCTACTTCCGATGATATGTTGATTGAGATTGAATTTATTTCATCACCATATTTGTTTTCCGCTATTGAACCATTAGAATTACCCGTTGATTCCTATGAGTCATTAGAAACTTTTAAAACTTCTACACCTTTTGCCGATGAGGATACTTTTTTCGGTCTTATTTTCGATGGATGTTATCCCCACGTGTGGACCATCTACCATTCCAATTGAAAAACCTTTAGGAGATGAGTCAATTTTTCTCGGACCTCAAGTGTATCTTTCTCCTTTATTATCCAAATCCCCCATCGTCCCCCAAAAATTGATAATTGGTGATGGTTCATTTCTTACGTCTTACACATGCCTTCTGTTGTTCAAACGGAATTCTTATTTTTTGGGAGGCATGTACGCTTTGGAGGGTCCACCATTAATCTTTCAAAGTCAAATCCCCTTTTGGATGGACCCTCTACTATTTAGACTTCTAGTTTATAGTTAGTGTGAAGCCTAAATAGTAGGTTGTAAAAAGTTAGCTTTTAATTTTCTTTTTTTCTTTCCCTTTAATTTAGTCTAGTGTAATTAGTTAAAATTTTTGTTATTACTTTTCGTTATGCTTAGTACTAACTTGTTTTTCATATTCATTGGACTCGTACTTATCGAATATCGCTCCATTTTGGGTAATATCTTTCTTTTTCTCTCTTTGTGTTGTGTTATTAATGCGCATTGAGGACAATGCAACATTTAAGTTAGGGGATGTAGGATATTCTATCCATTTCTTATGTAGTCCATTGATCTGGTTACTTGTTAGTTACTAACTACACCTTTTTGTTAAAATTTGAAAAAATTTCAAAAATATTTTCGTTCTTTTTTCTCCTTTGTTGGGCATTTTACCTTGTTTTTAATGATAAATTTCAATAATTGCCCGATCCAATAGACAACTCAGCGATGCATGTTCTCGATTTTAGAAGTTATTAGACTTTAGTCCTCAAATCATTGATATTGTGAATAACTTCATGAATTAAACTTTATCCCTTGAGCACACACGCTTTTCTTGTTATATTGATTTGGTTTAAGATTTTTATAACTCGGTAATCTTTTGTTGCATTGTATATACTTACACCGAGTAAGCTTTGTACCTTTCGTCATTTGTGAGTGTATAAACTATTCTTTCCTCTTTGAAAATTTAGAATTCATCGGTAATCTCTGTATTCTTTAATTGATCGTTCATTAATTGAGTTTGTATCTTGAAATGTGTTACTTGAGCATGATTTTTATATATTGTTTTGACTCGAGTATTGCGCAAACTTTATGAAATGATCACAGTCAATCTTTGTTATATCACCCATATTAGCCTTAACCTCACCTTATATGTTTTCCCAAGTCAACCCCTTTGAGCCTTAATATATCCTTTAGTTTCATAACCCAAAATCCCATAACCTACTCCACATTGGAGTTATAAACCATATACATGTTACTTTCCATACCTTTGTTTGGGATGTAACTTGGAATTGAATGATGTTGTGTATTGTGGTTGCAATTTTAGCATATGAGAGTGAGAAAAGAGAAGAAAAGAAAGAAGTGAAAAAGAGAAATATAGAAGTAGAAAAATAAAAGAAAAGAGAAAGTTTGTATATGTTGTATTTAGTGTTCAATAATCATTGTCGCTCTCCAATTTCATAACTAATGCTTGTTTTGGAAATCATTTCCCACTTTTGATATTGCCCACTATTTACCATTATCCCGAGTTTTCATCCCCGAACACTTTGAATTTGTACATATACCTTTCATTTCGTACCTTAACCCCAAACCTACATTACAACCCTATAAAGTCCTATGTGATCTTAGGGTGCATTTAATTTAAAAGACATAATAGTTTTGATAATCTGTGAAAATACATTTCGCCTCCTTTAATGAGCGGTATCTTTCATTAAGATTACAATTTTTATTTTCTATATAGTGTTCTTCATTTGTGGCATGTGCGCGACCTAGTTTCATTTATATTTACTCTTTATGTCCACATGTCCCGTGTATTACCTTCATTTTCATAGTGATTTCATTTGTTGAGCGTAATGCCCGCGAGGATTGAATATATGCATGGTTTTATGTTTATCCGATTTATATAAGTTTTTTCCAAATAATATTTTGCATGTGCTCGCACCCCTCCCACTTTTAAGGTTTCAATTCTATGAAGTTCGTTCTATAATGTTAATAACAATGGACTTTAGCTTTCGATCGATATGCTAATAACATGTTTGAAATATTTTTCATTGTTGTTGAGTTTGTCGCATGTTGCGTTGGGCATATTTTGAGGAAATAATTTGATGTTTGTGGGTTTCATCCCAGAAAACCCTCCTGAGATGACACTTGTCCACTAGGGTAACCTAGGGGTTTAGCTACTTATTGCATATGCTAAATGCAATCGTTCGCCCGCGAAAGTGGCATTTATTCCTTTTTGTACATATCTCCTTTTTTTTTGTTTTCTTTTAGTTCTTTTAGCTTTGTATTTCATTGCTAGGGACTAGCAATATGTAAGTTAGGGGGTGTGATTCGTCATGAATTTTCTATATTTCACCCCTTATACTGTTGCATATTAGCCCCCTCGGGTACCTTGATTCCTATATTTATGATCGTTATCCAGACAACCTTGGTTTTACATGTTAACATGTTATATGAGGTATAATTGAGCTTTTGTAGGTATTTCGGTGCTTAGTGTGAAGTTTGGTCGATTTTTGAAAAGTTTCGTTGATTATTACAACTTCGAAGGCATTTTAGTGAATTCAATATTTGAATTTTTATCCCAAACTCTTCACGGAAGTTGAAAACCTTTTATTTATCTTTACATGGCCGCCGATGGTGCATGATTCCGATGTATAATAAGGGAGTTATGGCATTTTTAGGATGGTTTTATCTTCAAAATCACAGTCAAGGTCACATTCAAGGGCGTTTTAGTCATTTCATAATTTGGTTTTTTGGACTAATGTCTTCTTGGATGTTGTATCCCTCTTAGTTATCTCAGCCTCCGACCGTGCCTAATTTTGAGTTATAACGAAGAATTTACGGTATTTTCCATAGAGTTGGACAAAGCTGAGAATTGAGGACTGTCAGGCGTGAATCGATTCGCACCTATGCGAATCGATTATGATGAAAGTCCGCAAATTTCATTTTTTAAGTTGTTTTTTAGTTGGGTATATGTGTAAAAACATTGTATTGAGTTAGAGACTTTTTTTTACACTTCTAGGGTAAGAACTTTGGGGGTTTTATGGAGCTTTCCCCTCTCCTCCAATGGTTTGGGGTTTTGCCCATTTTTGTTATGTAAGTTTACTATTTATCGTCTTCCTTATTTTTTTAGCTTATTGTTTATGCTTATTTCCATTTATGTATTTCATTTCCTTGCCTAAATAATTAGTTTTAGTTGCTTTTCCATTAGTTTAATTATTGTTTAAATAGTTTAATTCATGTCTAGTTCGTAGTTTATCGGGTTGGGGTTACGTTTCGCCATTAATGGGTATTGAGCTCCGAAAGTTAGGTTTTGTATAAAATTGCATTTAATCAAAACCTCGCATATTAAAGTTGGTTTATTATGCATTTAACTTTCTTTGTCATGCAACGTTAGTGTTTATAGCGATAATCGAAATTATTCCACGTGTGACCATTTTCGATTAAATATTTTATCTCGCAACTTTGAGTCAAATTTCTTCTTGTGTGATGTTTGTAATTAACTAAAAATTCTCGGTTAAATGTTTTCAAACCAAAATTCTAATTATTATTTGTTCAACCCATGGAGGGGTCATGATCCCGACGCTCGTTTTATTAATTTTTGTTTAGTGTAACTTCTTAATTTTTTTCCTTTTCTTTATTTTAAACCATATCACCTTTTACACTTTTATTTTTGAAGTAGTAAAATAATTAAAATCTAAAATTCAATCACTCCCTGTGGATTCTTGATATCCGACTTACCGCTGTGCTTTCTTGTAAGTTTAGTTGTAGTTTAGGTTTTTTGCATTGAGTCGCTGAACTGATAACAACGATTTGTGTATTACACGATGCACGGTTCGCACTCGATCAAACTGCGCGGACTTTGATACCCTTATAGACTATGTAGGTGTTTCGGGCTAAAACCCGAGAATCGAGTCCAATTTTCCAATTTTCTTATTTTTATATTTTTAAATTTCCATCTTTCCATTATTTTATCCATACATTACTCATATATACCATACTTGTGATTCATATTTGCATTTTATCTAACCAATATTATCGTTTAATTATAACGACTAGTATCTTGATAAGCGCGCACATCATATTTTCTAATTATTATTTTTGGAGCATTCCTCTAGATGACCTCACTATATCTTGTCCCTGATATGAGTCGAACGATTATGTTCTCCATTTATATATACACGCGCACATATTTCACGAAGAGATTAAGAAAAATAGTAACATAAGCCCATGAGAGACCTAAAGGGAGGGATTTATGCCTAACACCTTTTCATTCTGTAACTTAGCCCCTGAACCTCTGAACTATTGGTTTCGTAAGCATTAGTTTGCCTTTGATGCCGCTCTCTCGGAGAGACGACATGTTCTTTTGCCCGTTTTATGCTAAATAGGATGACGACTCCATCTCTTTACATCACCCCATATCGACGACGACTGAAGCGCTCCTAAAAAAGGATGCAAGAACTTTTCTCCCTCTCTGAGTGTGCGCGCGAGCACCGAAAACCCCGAGACGGGAGGAAAGAGACAAATGAGAGTGAGGGGGTTAATTAAATTTACGTATGATATACGAGTTGTAAAGGCAACGTGTGAGACTTGTAATATGGAATGTATGAATACCAATATATAACGTATCAATACTTAGGTTGTGTGAATACCTATTGTATGAATTTTGTGTGTATGACATACCTACCATACTTGTTATCGCCGAGAGGTCTTAAAGGGAATAGTCTTGTGTTGAGGAGCCCTTCGGGGGGGGGGGGGGGGGATTATAGATTGATACCTCATAGCATAGGATCTAAGGAAGAGTTATTTGTGAGTGGATATGTTTGGGTTATATGGGTGCGTAGGTATGTGCGTGACCCATTACACCGTGGTCCGTGTTCACCTCCAGTTTGTGTGTGATTTATTTAATTACGATTCTCGAGAGACTCAGAATCGATAGTCCTTATTATGTACGTGAGGTACCCGGACTTGATAGAAGAGTATGTTCGCACTGTTAGTTTTGCCTATGTGGGGTGCGGTATTAGTATATATTATAATAGTGAGATTTATATATACATGTCGTGTTTCTTCTATATTGTTTTTTAGTAGAATAAAATGATGATGCTAATATATATTAAGTGTGCATGAATTAATAGGTTAATGAGATACCTGGAATTAATTAACAGAGTATGAGGAAATTGGTAACATATATTTCTATTATACAGGTGGGGACAATAGGTTAGTTGGCATAGATGGAAAACTGTTAAAGTCGTTAGGTGGGGTAACGTAACTAGGAAGGGTAATAATTATGTGTTAGGTTTGCACACTAATTAAGAGGTGAGAATCTCAAGTGAGAGCACGTGACTAACATGTATATAATTATCTGGTATTTATGCATTTAAATACTTGATGTTTTAAAACTGTTTTCAGCTAGGGCTCTGACCCTTTTTTGTCAAATCTATTTTGTTTTTGTAAAAACCTTTTAGGCGCCCAGCCACCGGGACACCAAGCATATGAGATTCATTCAGTTGACGTGCTATAGCTGCTGTGGAAGTTATAGGACCTCGATATTATATGCCTCCACATTTATTCTTGGTTCATTCAGAGACATTTATTTCAGTCAGGGCATGTTGCTTGTTCTTATATAGAGATTGTAGTTTTCAGACAGTTATTTACATTTCAGTTGTTGGATTTATTTCATTTAAGACTATTGTATTTAGGATTTTGACTCGATGTGTTTACTCCAAACTTGGTTTATTCCATTATGTCATTTTAATTCCTATGAATTTTTTTTGGATGGTGAATGGTTAGTTAATCATTTAAATTGCTTGCATGCTATATTAAAAGATAAAATTTGGCATTTATTTTTTGAATACTAGGTGGTTAGTAATTAAGAAAAAGTTTTCAACAGTGATGCTCAGACTGATTCCAACTGGATATTTTGTTTCAAATTTAATAAAGGACCGATCACCTAGTATTTAATTAGGCGATGTGTCATAGTTCACTAGCACACACTCACTGACAGATATTCACACATCACTCACTCTTACATATCCACGTTTAATATAATCTGCATGCTAGATTTACTTTTTATAATACTTGTACATTCTTCCTTATAAGTATAATGCTCATCATTCCAAATAAAAATACTCTCTCCATAATATTCTATTCAAGAATCATGCATTTTTCCCATTACATCACCAAAGAGCATGACTATTGACAAAAAAATTTGTCCCGTACTGGGGGGTCACTTTGTGATGGGCGATGGTTCGGCAGGTCGCAGTTAGCCTAAGTAATATGACTCTCACCTTCCATTCGCCAAGTACCTTTGATGTATATCGAACGGTTCCCCCGACATCATACCACTTGACCGAAGTCACGATGGGAGGTATATAATAGGGAATTCTATTGTGTACCTCGAGTATATCGAATTTGCTCTCACTCGTACTATCCCCATAATGTATATAGTGAAGCAATTCATGTACATTCATGTATATCAATGGCTTGTCCACATGTACCGATTGTCGTTAAAATCAAGACATATATCGTGGAAGTCATGCCAAAGGGGGAACCTTTCCACTAACCCAACAACTGCATACCCTCATATAGGCGTCTAACCTAGGAAAATCATATTTAGTTTGTCGGTTACTACTCGAAACTCTGTCAAAATGCCGGGTCGGCATGCCACCCAAATTTTCACGCGATTTCGTCTTTTTAAAATGAGACCCTATCCATGAGACTGGAAACAAGTCAAACCCTATTTACATATTTTTGAAACTCAATTTTTCCTAGGCTCGGGTCCTGGCCGACATTTGTTTTGCATTTAGGTAAACCTAATAATAATAATAATAATAATAATAATAATAATAATAATAATAATAATAATAATAATAATAATAATAATAATAATAATAATAATAATAATAATAATAATAATAATAATAATAATAATAATAATAATAATAATAATAATAATAATAATAATAATAATAACAATAATCATCATCATCATTATCATGCTGAGACTTTCTTGTCACTTATCCTCCTTCCTTATCAAAAGTTCCAAAAACATTTTTCCCCTCTTTTATAATAGTGTCAAAAATATTTTTTCTCCTCTTTTATCAAAATAACGAAAACGTTTTTTCTCCTCTTTAATCAAAATAAATTCGAATCATTTTTCCCTCTCTGGTCGATCGCATACTCGACCCTTGTCCTGGCTCCTTACTGGCTTCGGTCCTTTGTCAAATCTCTTCGAAGCTCGATTTTTTCTCTTTTTACTTCCTTCGAGTACGAAATTCACCTTCAGCCGCTTTCCATAGAGAATGCAAACCAAGTATTGAATGTACAACCTGATTTGATGACGGTTCTAGTCCAACATATCACCAAGATTTACAGCCTTCAAATGGAGGTTCATGAGATGTAGAGAAAACGAGTCCCTATCCTTGAAGAGCCCGAGTTCCTCTTCCCTTGTGCTATGGGTCCGCCCGCACCCGAGCCTATTTGGGTCCCAAAAAAGTATCAACACGTTCCACGAGCCCCTTCTACTAATGGGCCATCGCTAGCATAGCTCACTATGCCAAATCTTGCCCATCCCAGGGCTAACCAGCTAGTACCTGCTGATCATAAGGAAGAAGAGTTGAACAAGGTCAAGGAAGACCTTATGCTATTGATCAAGAAGTTTGACCAAGTATGAATCTCCGGTAACTACATGGATTACAACCATATGTCTCACTACCCTAAAGTAGGTCTATAGGAAAAGTTCAAGATTCCCAACATTAAGATTTTCGGGGGTAGCGGTCCCCCAATTGTTCATCTCCGAAGTTACCACCCATCCATGACTCTCCTAGGTGCCTCCGAGGAAATAATGGCCAAAATATTCCAATCGATTTTAAAGGAGAGCGCTCTTTGTTGGTTCATATCCCTCGAAGAATCCATAATTCACAGCAGGGAGGATGTTGCCCATGAATTCATGTCAGAGTATAAGTACAGTGAGGAGTTGGAGGTTACACTTTGTGATTTAGAACTTCTCAAGAAGAACCCCAGAGAAATAGTCTGTAATTTCATAGCAAGGTGGAGGGAGAAAGTGGTCACCATGACCAACAGGCCTTCCGAAGAGGAGAAAGTTAGTATTATGAAGAAAAACTTCTTACCCTGTAACGCCCCAACCCGGTTTCAAAGGTTATTAAAGGACTAACCCAATTCAGTTCGCACATTAATTGTGAAGTGCAATGGAACACCCTAAATAATGTTTCTAATCCAGTTTTATTATTATTTAATGTTACAATTATTAACATCTCTAATTTACATCAACTATATGATAGGACCCAAGGGAAGTGACCCCAAGTCCAAGTAAACAGAGCTACTAATCGTAAAGTCAAATAGCTACTTACCTTTATAACGCTCTTAAAGTATGGAACATCATGATACTAGCCACAACAAAAGAAGGGATGTGAGCCGAATGCTCAGTGGGATCATATACAAATGCAATATAGAAATAAGCGGCAGAGGGAAGTACTCACACGCTACACTACATGCATGTGAAAATATGTATATATATCTACATATATACCCTGGAAAATACATGTACCAATGTATTTAACCATTTTATTCCATAAACGTTAATTAATGCCACTTGACTTCCTTGACCTTACAAAATAGTCATTGTGTATTATCATGGTTTTAAAACTAGCATTCATTCTCATTACTCACGCAGTTAAACAAATGGAATTTGTTAGGAAAACCTCTGATATACTTTCAAAACGTTTATTTCTCAACGTTCACCACCTCACGCCAGAGTTACGTAACCATATTTCATGAATTTCATTTAACACACGCACATACCGTGTTTAAAAAAAATACTCTTTTCCTTCGAATACTCATGTAACACACGCTTGTGTTTGTTATGATCCAAGACTTGTTAGGTAGCTTAATATCATTTCACCTTATTTAACCATCCCATGTTACCACATGAACATTAAACATTTTAATGCGCTATTCTTGCATCAATAAATCTTTAGATCATTACCATCCATTTATGCCTTTTTCATGAATATTCGATTCATTACTTAGGATTATCTTTAGCGAATCCACCAACACATGTACACCCACAGTTTCACAGAATTTCATCGTCCGACACCGAGCGCCAAGTATACTGTAGTTGGTTTGGGGTCTTTCACCACTAGGAACAACATATCCCTGCTTAATTATTTATTCCGGCATCATCCAATATCATTATCTTGCCAATGTGTTCAACATTTTCTAACGTTCACATTAATTTTCCCTTTTGAGCAGAAGCCAAAACCTTAGACTTAACCGTCCATTTTCCCACTATTCATTTAGGAAAAATAATTAAATTCCATTGAAGTCCTTTCGTTTTCTTTCACGTTGATTTTACTCCGAAAATTATTTCCGCTTTAAGGACTTATCTCATTCTTTCTTCATATGTATCAAAACACACTTTAACATTTTTTTCCATAAAATATTGTACCTTAAGTAAAATTATCATTTTACCTATTTGTTTTCAAAATCACCTTCACTCCATTTCACAAGTGTTGATTTTTCAAAACACAATTTAGCCATCCACATTAGCCACTTAGGTGTTTTTAACCATTTTTTAACTTTTTACATTTGGGAGTAATCATTTACTTGATTGGAAACACTTTTACACCTTTAACCCTTTTTTTAATCCCATAACTGTTAATATTTCTCAACCTTAGTAGGTTATACTCACTAACTCCCTTTACATGTTTTACCCATTAACACTTAATGAATACTTTCTACCATTTTTCTTTCAAAAATATTTCTTTACCTTTAACTCGAGAAATACATCCACACTTTGGACCACTTTATAAAAAAATTGTCATTTCCTTTTCAATTAACATGTAGTCTTTTAACCTCATACTCGTCATATTATTTAGTAATAATTTCACACACTTGAAGACTAAAATTCTAACTTTTCTTATTCTGTGTTAAATCCAACAAACGATTCTTTAAACTTGCTTACACATTTAATGTAAAAAAGTTTACGTTCATGAGAAAATGAATTTTTAACTCAAAAATCCCGTTACACGGTTTGAACATATATTTCACCAAATATTTACCAACAAATCATTATTTCCAAATATTTTATTTCATAAAATGTTTAACACCAATATTTCTAAAAATGCCCATTTTCATAACATCCAAAACATTGAAATATTATCTTTTTCTATAATTTCAACAATTTATCTTTTTCAACACTTTTATTACCATAAAAATGTTTATTATTCCATTTCACAAAAAATACACCAAGACGACATTTTCTTACATTTTTATTTCATAAAAATATTTATTATCAAATTTATTGGCAAACACACTAAAATAATTATCATCTTACATTTTTATCACCATAAAATGTCCATTATTTCCTTCTCACTAGGAATGCACAAAATAACCCTCTTCTAACCTTTTTATCCCCTAAAATATTTATTTTTGATTTTTCAAGAAAACTACATAAATAACATTTCCTTATATTTTATTTCATAAAATGCTAAATAATATATTCTGAATTTTTTTCATGTTTCAAACTCATTAAAAATAATCCTTTGAAACTCATTTATATATGAAATCATCAAAACTCACTAATCTATCTCATGGATGCAAACTATTCACAAATCCTATATATATTAAGCCCAATATATGTAAATAACTAACTAAAATTTTACTCATCAATAAAATCAAATCAAGGTTAGTAGTTCCCACCTCTAAGCTCTCCAATAGTGGTGTTGGTGTAGGAGGAGCAACCCCTACCTCCAAAGGTGGTCCCAAAAGGGTTGCCAAAAGCTCCTCCAAAAACTCTATTTGTAACTCCAAGCAAGACCCATTTCATCTCCATTAAAAACCCCAAACATAACTCCAAGATTCGTAGCTCCATTATAATAATGGTGAAAATGGTTGTGTTTGGTTCAAATGTGGTAGAAATGCACTCTTAAAGCGGTGGATTATGGGTGGTGTATGGTGGTAGGAATAGTGGTGTATGGTGGTAGAAGGTTTCAAGCTAGAGAGAGAGAGAGAGAGAAAATCCGATTGGAAAATTCCCAAATGGGCTAACTCTCACTTATATACTCCTTAAAATTCTAAGGGGTTAAATTCCCCAAATACCCCCCACAAAATGTTGATTTTCATCACTTTCTCTCTCTTGCCTAATTTTTTTTAAAACTTTTAACTTGAGATTCATATTCCTTGCATTTTTTGGGTAAAAATTCATATTTACAATAGTCGTCTGGCCTCCCGGATTGTCCTATACAAGACGCGCAAGAATCGGGACCTCCGCACAAAGCATATTTTTTTCGATTTTTCTTCACATGATAATACTCCTTATATTTTTATGAGTCTAAATATATGGTCAGAATATTTTTTTTACTTACCGATTGTCCTAAACAATTTGCGCAAGTTCGCGTCCTCCGCGACGCGTGCTGACAAAAATCCGTTTGAAATGTGTCTAAATGATTTTTTTCCAAAGAAATTGAAGAAGAAAAAGTTGTTCAAAATTAAATTTAAAGTCGATTTGGAGATATTCGTAATTTTCTGAGCACTTTTATTTTTTTGACGAGAAATATTTTTATTTATTTTTTGACTTTTGACCCCATGGTATTTTTATATGCATTTTTTAGAACCTATACAAGTGGTCATATCGATATTTGGGACCGCGATGAATCCTACAAAAATTGCACAAAGTTGCTTATCCTGCGCGTCATGTACCGCTCGAATTACTAGATTATTAACCATGATCGTGTCACATCCATTCCTCGGTATTTTCCTTCGAACTAAATACTTCAAATAATCTTAAGTATCTATTTTCTAGGGAGGGGTATTACATACCCCATATTTGAGTAACGATGGGAGGAAAATATTACCCCCATTTTCGAGCCCTTCAGAAAGCATGAGTGGAGATCGAAGAAAGTCTTGCCAAGATAGAAGCTGAGTTAAAACAATTATTCGGACAGTTCTGTCAAAGAAAATATGAGAAGCTTGCTAACATCACAGTTTTAACCATTAATAACATCTCTCGGCCTACCATTTCATGGGCAGCAGAAAGCTGTGCCAATCCTGTCAGAAAAGAATACACCGAGCTTCATGCTCCCCTCTCCAAAGTCTACCAAGCCCTTTTGAGTCGAAATCTCATCAAGCCATTGGACCCTCGTCCATTACTAAACCAACTTCCCAAAAATTTCAAACCCGACGGCCATTGTGATTTCCAGCAAATGCCGACCATACCACTGATCAGTGTTTCCATCTCCGGAATGTAATCCAAGGTCTGATTGACTGGGTTGTCATCGGCCCACTAGCCAATCCTAAACCAAACACCACTCACAATCCACTCCTAAATCATGTGAATGCAATCTTCCTAGAAAATGACCCAGAATTTGACCCGTCTACCCAAATTGTACCCAGTAAATCACACATTATACCCGTATATTCACCCAAACCCTTTAAAGTTTGCCCATATTTTCTCTTACACCCTACTTTTTTGCCAATCAGGCCTTGCCGCTTATTGCAAGAGCATGTATTATCGTCCGTACTTATTTTGAAAGGAGAGATATGGAATTGCGAGTGATACTGAACTAGCTCCTAGAGTTCGAGCTGAAATTGCCCTCTGAAGTGACCATTGACTGCCAAAAGTTTAGTACGCTGTTCATGGAAACCTGAAAGTGGGCTTGAGAGTCAGATGATTGGGTGGTGCCTGCCGACGAAGTCAGTTTAGATGATGCCGTCCAGATTATGGAAGGCTTATTCCGACAGACCGGTGAAATTTGCAGTATGTCTGAACTACTCGATGCTTTAAAACTACAAGATCGCTTGGTCCTTTCACTTCTGCATCTCCCCATTGAATGGGAGGATCTTTATGAAGAGGGCGCAAACGTTGTAGAATGCATTGACTTCTTGTGTAAGGATGATATCGTTGCCACCGGATGGGGGAACAAATTTTATAGTTCAAATGAAGAGCCAAGCCAATAAAAGACTAGCCTAGTAACCAGTGTATGTGGGATGATATCATTTGAAGATATCCTAAGAGAGATCAACAAAGTGGCCGAACAACCGAAGATAAATGAAGAAATAGTGTTTTATTTTTCTCCTCTTCTGTGAACTATATGACAAGATCTGGGAGGCACTACCAGATTTCGAACCTTTAGTCAACAACTACGAATAAAGTCAAAAATATTGTCAACAAACTCCCGATATAAAAAATGACCATCGAGGAGAGTAAGATCCTTGACCAGTTGAAGAAAACTGAAGAAAACATCACTTTAATGGGACTTTTTGTGTCTTCCCAGTTGCACCAAAATGCCTTGATAAAATTGCTTATCGGGACCACAGTTTATCCTTCTATGACTCTAAAAGAGGCCATGAACTTGGTTGGGTCCTTAACCTCTACTATAATTCTCTCCTTTTATGAGGAAGAACTCCCTAAGTTTGGTCCCAATCATAACTATTCTCTCATCATATCTATTGAAGTGATGGGGAAGACGGTCTCGCTTTCGCTTGTCGACAATGGATTAACACTTATATTTTACCATTAAGGACCCTCAGCGGTTTGGGTTTGAAAGTAAGCAACCTCGCTCCAAAATCTTTCTCGATGCGTGCTTATGACAATACTCGTCGAGAGGTGAGAATGCAATAGGGGTTGAGTCTATAAATCCCGTTACTAAATTCCAAGCCATCGACATACCGTCTTGTTTCAACCTATTGCTTGGATTACTATGGCTTCATAGCATCAAGGGGGTATCTTCTTCTCTCCATCAGAAACTGAAGTTCTTCACCAAACGAAAAATCATCACCATTATGGGCGATGATGATAACACTTAGAATGAAAGCACTAGTAATCCAGCACTAGATATACAATAAGGGGACAATGATATGCTTATGTCTAGTTTTTTAGTCGAACCACTTTTGCTCCCAGCAGGGGATGATTTCAAAGAGAGAGTATGTCCAGAGCACAACCCTCATGGCAATGTCAACGCGATACAAATGTTTAAAAATATGCACTTCATGCCCGGATTGGGACTGAGACGATGACAATAGGGAATACTAGAACCCATAGTGCTGAAGAAGACCTTTCCTCCACGTGGCTTGGGTTATGAACCATCATTAAAGGAACTCAGAGTGCTCCGCCAACATCGGTTGAAGAGAAGTCTCGAAAGTACCAAGACTGTTTTGGAGGATTCCTTGAACAAGAAATTCATGAAATAGGGTGAAGATTTCCCCTTTTGTGGCTTTTTTGAACTGTGGTATCATCATGTGGACAAGAAGATGAAGCCAGGGATGGAGATCTTCTTTCAAGACAGCTACTACTGGGCCAAAGACTCCCAGCACCATATGCAACCTCTCAAGACTACAACTGCTACCTACGTTTTCGAAGGAAGTGACTCTGAGGACTCATTTAATTTGTAGACACTAAGGATAACACCTTGCATCATCCACTCAGGCGCTACATCATTAGATCCATCCATCTCGATCAAAGCTACTAATACACCCTTCCTCAACTAGAATGCTATACTGGTATTAGTTACTGATATGCAACCCAACCCAGATGTCTATCGTATTTCTTCCTCTTCTGTTGTTCCTTATTCAGATCATAATGTAATCGAGGCCTCCTTTGATGAGGTTCTCAAAGTTATTTTTTTTCGAGAATAAAATAAATGATAATTTTGAGTATCTTGTTAGGCCTTACATTAATTGTCTTGATTTTAATCAAAATCTCGATGATGATGATTTTGCAAATGAACAAATCTTAAATTATCTTAATAAGGTTAATAATAAACAACATAACCGTGTTCAAATTAATAAAGATGAAAATATTATTATTAATCTCGATTGTAATAATGAACCGAGCGAGATTCAGAAGGGTTCACCCTTGACGAGCATAAGCGCGTGCAACTCGAAGAACTGTTGAAGGAATTTATGGATGTCTTCACATGGTCTTACGATGACATGCTCGACATCGATCTTGAGATCGCCCAGCACGAGATTCCAACTCTCCAGGAATGCAAACTGGTCAAACAGAAACTGCAAAATCTCCGCACCGAATTATTGCTCAAGGTTAAGGAAGAGGTGGTCAAATTGTTTAACGTAGGCTTCATTTGGGTGACCAAATATACCACATGGTTATCCAACATTATAACCATGCCAAAATCAGGAGGAAAAGTTTGCATGCGTGTTGATTATCAAAATTTTGACAAGGCATCTCTGAAAGATGATCACCCACTGCCTAATATCGACATGATATTGGATAACAAGGCCAGTCATGCTCTTAAGTCATTCATTGATGGGTTTTCCAGATATAATCAAATCAAGTTGCACTTTGATCATCAAGAAAAAAACCACATTCATCACCCCTTGGGAACCTTATGTTACACGGTTTTGCCATTCGGTCTAAAAAATGCAGGGAATACCTACAAAAGGTATTCCACAACCATCTTGTAGGATCTAATACATAAAGAAGTCAAGGTCTATGTGGATGATATTATTATCAAGTCTAAGACTTGAAAATGTCATGTTCTTGCTCTTCGAAAGTTCTTCGAACGACTGCGATGATACCAGATGCGACTTAACCCACATAAATGTGTTTTTGGCGCTACCAATGGAATTTTTTTGGGATTCATGGTTAGCGAGAAGGGGATTGAAGCAGATCCTGCCAAAATGAAAGCCATACTCGATATGCCACCAGCCCAAATGGAAAGGAACTCCGGGGATTCTTAGGAAACTTACTATATCAGTTGGTTCATCACCCAGTTGAATTCTATTTGTGAAACCATCTTCAAACTCCTCTAAAAAGACTTTACCAAAGTCTGGAACAAATCTTGTGAGGAAGTCTTTGACCGAATCAAGCAATATCTAACCCGACCTCCAGTACTCATTCCACCATAACCTAATCTCCCTTTACTCCTATACTTGACCGTAATAGATACCTCAGCTGGGGATATTCTAGCCCAATACCTTGAAGAATCTTCCAAAGAGAGGACATATACTATGCTAATCACAAATTAATTGGGTACAAAGTCAACTACACTGCCTTGGAGAAATCATGTGTAGCCCTTCTCTAGGTCACTCAAAAATTACGACATTACATGCTCGCTTTTACTATCAGACTTGTGTCTGAATGGATCATATCAAATACCTTCTCGAGAAACATGCTCTATCAATTCAGATGGCCCGATGGTTAATACTGCTAGCCGAGTTTGATATTATGTATGTCATCCAGAAAGCCATGAAAGTGAGATCCATCACTCACTACCCTATGGAAGAAGCCGACGTCTGGATCTCTGAATTCCCAGATGAAGACAACCTTTGTACCTCTCAGGAAGACCTTTAGTGGCAAATGTTTTTTGATGGTGCCACCAATAAGAAAGGATACTATATTGGGATACTCGTAATTGATTCTGAAGATTCTCACACTCCCATTGCCATCAATCTAGAATTTCCTTGCACCAGTAACATGATCGAATACGAGGTATGCACTGTAAGCCTCAAATTATCCCTCAAGATAGGAATCCAATGACTATATGTGTACGAGGATTCATCCCTCATCATTAGCGTGGTCCTTAGAAAATGGAAATTCAAAGATGAAAAACTCTTACACTTCCATGCCCACTTAGAAGACTTGGCCTCCCAGTTCCGAGTATGACCTTCTACTACTTGCCCCAAATAAGGAATATCTTGACCGATGCCCTTGCTACTTTAGACTCCATGGTCGACGTGCTAGAAGGAATAATAATGGACCCTTTTCTAATCAAGAAATAAGCTAAACCAACGCACTTCTACCACATTGTACTCATCATAGAAGAGGACTCCGAAATGGCCGAGTGCTGATATTACGACATTTAGAGCCTCCTCAAGCACAATAGGTACCCAAGGGATTCCAATAAGAAAGATTGAGCAACCATCTGCAAGTTGGCAGCCTAGTACATTGCCTGCGATAAAGCACTATTCAAGATAAACTTCGATGGAACCCACTTACACTACATCGCATGGGCTGACATTAAATAAATAATGCAGAAAATCCACAGCGGGGAAGGCAAACCCCACATGAATGGCCAAATGCTCTCCAAAAAGATTCTCCGATAGGATTACTACTGGACTACCATGGTTTAAGATTGTAACGCCTATAATCGGAGATGCCTCAAATGCCAACAGTTTTTTAATCTTCGACACTTACCTCCATGGGAATTATATAACCTGACCAAACCCTACTCGTTATCTACATAAGGCATCGATATCATAGGAAAAGTTAGACCCAAAGCCTCCAATGGGAATGAGTTCATCCTGGATAACATTCATTACTTCACTAAATGGGTCAAACTTGAGTTATCACTGTGCTAAATGCCAAAAGGGTAGCCAAATTCATCCGAAAGAACATCAACTTTCGATGCGGGGTTACCCAGGAATTAGTGTCAAATAACGGGTTATATTTTAAGGTAGAAGTCACAGAATTAGTTGACGAGTACGGGATTTAGAGACATAAATCCTCTCCCTACCGACCACAAACCATTGGTGCAGTTGAAGCCGCCAATAAGAACCTCAAAGCAATCATTAAGATGACTGAAAGTTGTCGAGATTCGACTGATCGGATCCCTTACGCACTCTAAGGCTACCACAATTCAGTTCGAGCATCTACTGGAGTTACCACTTGAATCACCTTATACTCTTGACTCACTTGAGTCTAGAATGTATAAGTGCTCATCTAAATTGGAAATTATGACAAAATTGGAGTCCCATTCCCTAGATACCAAAGAGCCTCATATTCTTCTCATAATGCCACACATGATTCATTTGAAGGTATAAATTTCAATCACACACACACACTAGGGTTGCATACATTGTTCATGTATTTCATTGATTGATTTTGTGTGAGTTGTGTGTGTTAAATCCCATTCAAATTGTTTTTAATAATTTTTGGGAATTTTAAATAATTTTTTAGAAATTAAATTTGGTTTATAAAACTTTTGGGGTCATTCTGTAATTACTGTTATTACCTTATTATACCTGAAAGTTGGGTTGGGTAGGATCCGAAAGCGCTTGAAACTTCAGGGGAGCTGTGTAAATATTTTCAAAACACGCATGTGAGAGTTCATCCTGTCCATACACATGTCAACCTTATAACGGCTAGATTTGTGTTTTTTGTAAGACTCATATATCTTGTGTTATCTCAGCCATTGGATCTATGTTATCAATGCTCTACACGCGTTTAAGCCCAATCCAAGTGAAACCTCTCTTGTCCAATCAGTGTATACTTTTCCACCACTTTTATTACACCGTTGGATCAAAGTCAATTGTCCAAGACTAAATTTCAGCCATTGATTTGATGAGCCATTCTCGAACCTTCACCTCTCAGTATAAAAGGAAGACAAGTCTCTGCATTTAAGGAATTTTTCAGTTCTTCCAAATAGAGAGAGAGAGAGAGAGAGAGAGAAACTAGAGAGAAAACCCTAACTTGTTTCAAACCCTAAATTCATTTTTCCAAAACCGTTTACAACAAACACTAGACCTGAGTGTTTGAGAGTGATTCTGGTAGAGGTTTGAAAGATATTTGAGAGTTTTATCCTCTGAGTTCAAGATCTTACTTCTAACTTAGACATTTCATGTTAGATATCTTTTTCTTTTTTATAAAAACTGTAGATCTAGCTATTTCATGTCATATTACACTTCAATCTGCATATTTTAGTTCCTCATCTTGAGAAATCGTATTTGTTGATTAAATACTTTTTTGTAAATGTTTTTAACAACTCAAGAATCAACAAATCTATTTTCTATTTCTAGTTCTTATGAAACAAGACTTTTGACCTAGTTAGAATCACAATTGGTGGTTTACAATTTCAAAATCATTTTCAAAACTCTTGAAATTGTTTAAGACCTTGGCAGTCTTTCGAGCAAGGTAACCTTGGATTATGGGATTATTTGAAAGGTCAAATAAAGTCTTTTGTTTCTAAAAAAGAGAGAAATTGAAAATATGTTCATTTAGATCTGATCTGTAATTTTCTAGGACTTGTTATATAAATAAGTGTGTGTGTGTGTGTGTGTGTGTGCATGCATGCATGTGTTAGAACACTGTCACAAACACTTGTCACACTACAACACAAGAAGTGTTGGCTGTAAGATCTTGAAACTTCAAGTGTTGATGTAAAGATGGAACAAAGTGGAGAAGTTAGCAAATAGAGAAAGCCACATCAACATTAGAACTGCAGAAAAGTTAAAATCAAACCAGTGGGTACATATTCTAAACTTGTATATGTCTGTTTTGTGTGCATGTGTGTTATATAGCTTGTAACTTGAATATTTTGTTTTAGTGTATTTTTAGTTTATGACTTAGAAGTCACCGTGGATGTTTCCTCAGTTGGGTGAGGTTTTACCACGTTAAAAACGACTTGTCCTTAATCTTTCTGAATTTCCTCATCTCATTCTTGTGGGTGTGCTGATTTAGTTTACTTAATCTTTTTAGTTTTGGTTTTCAAAACTAGTTACAAAATCTTAATCATATCTCGTACATTTTTCATTAAACACATCTTGTGATTAACCTGTTTTGATTTAAAGAAAAGAGTTTTTCCAAAAAATAGTCCGGAGTTACTTAGACTGTTTAATCCTGAATTAAACGACTTGAGTAACAACTTTTTCAATTGTTATCAGAGCTTTGGAAATTCTTTTTAAAGATCCTGTGTTTCTAAAATTGTTTTCTTAAAATCAAAAAATGGACGAGAAATCTGAAAGATTTGGTAACTTTTCCAGACCTCCTCTCTTTGAAGGAAACGACTTCCCTTATTGGAAAGTAAGGATGGTTTCTTTCATACAAGGAACCTTGGGAGATGATGTCTGGGATATTATTGAAAATGGATATACTTATCCTACTAAACCAGCCACTGAAGGAAGCAATGAGAGGATTAAGAAAGTATTAAGTGAATTTACTCGAGAAGAGAAGCAAGCCTCTCTGAATAATAGCAAAGGAAAGAATGCCATTTTTATGTCTATAAATGGACATGAGTTCAAAAGGATCTCATCTTGTACCACTTCTAAGGAAGCTTGGGATACACTGGTTACTACACATGAAGGTGACACTAGAGTTAAGGCTGCTAAAACACAGATGCTTATCCAGCAGTATAACTCTTTAATCATGTCTGACTCCGAGTCATTTGATGACTTTTACATGAATTTGACTGATATTATGACCAAACTGCATACTAATGGGATAACTTATGATAGACATGAAATTGTCTCTAAAATCCTAAGGTCATTACCATCGAGATTTGATAACAAAAGATATGTTATTGAGGAAATGAGTGATCAAAATCTCATTTCTGAATTACTTAGTAGTAAACTGATAATTGTGGAAATGGAATTAGAATTTAAGAAACAATTGACCCAGTCCCATAGGAAACAGACTAGTTCTAATTTGAGTTTTTCCTCTAAGCTGATGAAACCTGAGCTTAGCATTCCCAATAATGATTCTAATGAGGAATGTGATATAGATAGTTTGGATAATCAAATTTCCTTGATGTCAAAGAAATTTAAGAAGATTGTTAAATTTAGAAATAAAATGGAAAAAAGATAAGGCAAGCCAAATTATCCAACTCAGTCTAACCACAAACCTCATGAGAAAGGTCAAGACAAACATCACAAGGACATTCATACGAGAACTAACAAAGAATTCAAGAATATTGAATGTTTTAGATGTGGTAAATTGGGTCATATAGCACAAGATTGTCGAGTTAACTTGAACACGACCAATAAACATACTAGGGCCAACATTTGCAAGACATGGGATGATTCAAGTGATTTTGAAAATGAGGAACTTGAGTCATCTGATGTTTTTGATCCTTGCATGTCTTTCTTTGCCAAGATTGTCTATAATGATGATATGCCTGTGCCTATGTATGAGAATGATGTTAGTAGCTCCACTTCTATTGTTATGAATCATGTTGCTACTGGTTTAAATGCTTTAATTTCTGAGAACAATGTTATTTCTACCACAGGGTGTGTGAGTCAAAGGGAAAATGATAATGATGATGTCAATGTGTGTGTGAGTTCTAGAAATGAATCCTTAGGAGTCACTTCACACACTACACTTAGTGATTCAGTCACTGAAGACCTCCCTAATATTCACATACTTTATGCCAAGACTTTCAAGAAAAGCTCTAGACTAGAGAAGATAGTGAAAGATCTCACCAAGAAACTAGAGAAGATAGTGAAAGATCTCACTAAGAAACTAGAGGACCTAAGTCTAACGGTTAAACTTAACGCTGAAGAGTATACTACCCAATGTTTAAATCATGAAAATGAAGTCATAAGTTTTGATAAAAAATTGAATAATTTGATTGAAATAAATGAAACTCTGGAGAAAAAATATAAAGGGACATTATTAGATTTGGAAAAAGCTAGAGAAAAGACAAAAACTGTTTTAAAAAAAATTGCTAAATTTGAAAATAATTCCAATTGTTTTGATGGTTTTGTTGCTGATTCAAAAACCAATTCTGATGATCGAACTGGAATAGGATTTTTCCCAAATTCAAAGACCAAAATTTAAAACATTGAACCAATCAAGTTTGTGTCAGGTGGCAAAAGACCTATAGAAACCTATCCAGATTTTCAAGCCTTAAATGATGAGTTTGATAAAAAAAAATGGATATTGGGGGAATCAAGTCACTCTAAGTGTGATAGTTTGCCTAAGGCTAAATACGTCTGCCCTCCGATTAGGAAGAGTGCTTCTTCGTTTCAAACTGTACTCCCTAGGAATAAGGTTCAACGTCAAAATCTCATGAAACCTATGTTTAGAGACTTTCCTAAGGAGATACCCTCTTCAAGCAATCTATATTTCTCATACTCTGACATATACGGTCATTCTTTTGAAGGTTGCTACTCTAGACGTTTAGTAAAACCTGTCTGTAATATTCCTTTATACCAAAACTTTAACTACTCTAGGAGAAGCCGTAACAATTATGTCCTACCTAGACAACTAGAAAAAAACTCTAATTATAGAAAGAGAAAGACCAAGCCTACAAGATCTTTTCCAAGAAGGATTCCTAGGCACTTTACTAAACCAAATGGTCATATCCTTCATAAAACTCAAATGCATGCGCAAAATATTTTTCAACAAAAATCTAATGCTCGCAAATTTTATCAAAAGAGAGCAAATATGCGCAAAACAAAAGCAAGAGCTATTTGGGTTAGAAAAGATGAGATATTTCCCCAGATGAAGTGTAATATTGTGATTACTGCTTTAAAAGCTGAACACACTCCCTCTGGTTGGTATTTAGACTCTGGGTGTTCAAAGCACATGACTGGGGATGATACAAAACTCTTAAACAAAACCAGCTTTGCTGGAGGAAAAGTTATTTTTGGTGATGGTGTATCATCTCAAATCATTGGTAAATGGACTCTCCAAGAAGAAGGAATGCATGTTCTTGAAAATGTTCTTCTAGTAAAAGGTCTTAAGGCTAATATACTTAGTATTTCACAATTTTATGACTCAAATCATACTGTCACCTTTTCAAAGAATAATTGAAAAATTTTAAATGAAAAAGGTGAATGCATAATTACAGGACTCATGACTCCTGACAATTGTTATACTGTCCAGAATAGTACTGGGGTCTGTAACATTGCCAGAATGGATGATAATGAGATATTACATAATCGAATGGGTCACATAAATTACGATAGCCTTAGTAGATTGTCTTCACAAGAAATAGTTAGAGGAATTACAAAGTTCAAACCTATTTCTAACATTGTCCGTGGTTCTTGTCAGGAAGGAAAAATTGTTAAAGCACCTCATAAGAAAGTTAAATATATTATTTCCTCTAAACCCTTGGAGCTCATCCATATGGACCTAATGGGTCCTTCTCGTACTGTTAGTCTATGTGGACACAAATACATTCTAGTTATGGTAGATGACTTCACCAGGTTTACTTGGGTAGCTTTCTTAAAACAAAAGTCTGACACTTTCAGAATTTTTTTAAAAATCCTACTTTGTATTGAAAATGAGAAGGACACTCAAGTAAATATGATTCGTAGTGATAGAGGAGCAGAATTCATAGATACAGGTGTTATAGAGTACTGTGACTATAATGGTTACAAACATGAATTTAGTGCTCCTTAGACTCCTCAACAAAATGGAATTGCTGTAACACCCCGTAATTTTGAGGATTAAATATTTAATTATTTTGGGAGTTATAAAAATATTAAAATTGGAGAAACTTAAATTCATGAGTTGGAGAATTTATTTGAGTGAGCCGAATTATTTATAATTGGCGACTTTAAAGTTTAATTGTCCGAATTAATGTGTGTCGCATTTTGAGGTCAAAATTTGGAAATGTCAAAAAGTATTTTGGATGACAATTCTGAGTGTGCG
This sequence comes from Sambucus nigra, assembly GCA_949130495.1. Classification (NCBI taxonomy): domain Eukaryota; kingdom Viridiplantae; phylum Streptophyta; class Magnoliopsida; order Dipsacales; family Adoxaceae; genus Sambucus; species Sambucus nigra. The sequence goes on from OX422211.1 coordinate 89,176,610, forward strand.
GTTGAGTCCGGATGGGTCGAGATAGTCAGAAAAGAGTGCCTGAGGTTAATAATTGGGTCTCGGGGTATTTTTGGACATAGTCGGGCCCACACAGGGTGATTTGGGCCATTTTAATTAGGCCCATATGGCCAAAAACGGGATTAAGAGTTTTTAGCCTAATTGAGAGACTAGGGTATGGCAGCTAACACAACTCTAAACCTAGGGTTTGAGAGGGAATTTGGGGGAAAGCAAATCAAGAGCCAATTGGAGATTATTGAAGCCAAATTAAGGGACTACACCAACGGATCAGACTCTACGAACAATTCCAGGCAAGTGGTTAACTGCTGTGATTCCTAAATTGATGATAATCAATTCATATCATAGTATGTGTATATGGAAATTCGTTTTAGGTGTGTAACCAAAATTAGAATTGGGTTTTTGGAAATTGATATACCTTAATGGGATTAAGGGTGAGATTTATTATGTTTATGATTCTAGAATGTAGAGGAATGAATCGTATGTTAAAACCAGTAAGAATAAATGGTTAATTGCTGATTAATATGAATGAAATTCTTATTGGAGATTTGAAACCCGGATAAAACCCAAATCGGGAAAATATTGGAATTAATGGATATTGATGATGAATTAAGGTCTTTAGGATGTTTAGACCCTTTTCTTATATGGAGGATATGTTAATTGTATTTGGGTAAGAGTTTATATTGAGAATCAAAGCTTTAGGGATTGCCCATGGCCGACAGTGGGCTGGAGAAGACGACTTCTGGAACGATCGATCGATCCATCCAGGGGGTTCGATCGATCGATTCTACAGATATTTTGGCGGTGACGCCAGTTTTAATTACATGGAAAATATTTATTGAGAAAAGGATTTTTGGGTTCTTACATGTTGAAAATGGACCAAGTGGGCGAGTCCGGGTATGTTGGTAATTATAGGTAAATATAATTGGGAAATTTGATGGAGATGAATGTGTGACGCATTGTGGGCGAAGATGTGGGAATGAAATTCTGAGATTTAAAAATGGACCAAGTGAGCGAGTTCGGGTATGTTGGTTAAGTGACACCAAAGTATTAAATTAATTATTGAGAGAGTAAATTAATTTAGAGTCGGAACATAGACTCGGGAAATAGTAAGTTACGGGCCAAGTGAGCGAGTCCGAGTATAATGGTTGGGCGACACCAAGTATTAAATTAATTAATGTATAATTAATTAAATTAGGGTCGGACTGTAGACTCGAGAAAGTATTAAATTAATTAATGTGTAATTAATTAAATTAGAGTCGGACTGTAGACTTGGGAACATATTAAATTAATTAATGTGTAATTAATTAAATTAGAGTTGGACTGTAGACTCGCGAAAGTATTAAATTAATTAATGTTAAATTAATTAAATTAGAGTCGGATTGTAGACTCGGGAAAGTATTTAATAAATTAATGTGTAATTAATTAGATTAGAGTCGGGCTGTAGGTTTGGGAAGGTAATAAATTAATTAATGTGTAAATTAATTAACTGAGAGTCAGACCTCAATCTCGGATTGGTATTAATTAATTAATGTGTAAATTAATTAACTGAGAGTTGGACCACAGACTCGGATTGGTATTAATTAATTAATGTGTAAATTAATTAACTGAGAATCGGACCACAGACTCGGATTGGTATTAATTAATTAATGGGTTAATTAATTAACTGAGAGTCGGATCACAGACTCGGATTGGTATTAATTAATTATTGTGTAAATTAATTAACTGAGAGTCAGACCACAGACTCGGATTGGTATTAATTAATTAATGTGTAAATTAATTAACTGAGAGTCGGACCACAGACTCGGATTGATATAAATTAATTGATGTGTAAATTAATTAACTGAGAGTCGGACCACAAACTCGATTGGTATAAATTAATTGATGTGTAAATTAATTAACTGAGAGTCGGACCACAGAATCGGATTGGTATAAATTAATTGATGTGTAAATTAATTAACTGAGAGTCGGACCACAGACTCGGATTGGTATTAATTAATTAATGTGTAAATTAATTAAATGAGAGTCGGATCATAGACTCGGGAAAAATATTATATTAATTAATGTGTGAATTAAATATATTAGAGTTGGACCACAGACTCGGGATAGTGATAATTTAATAAGTGAGAAAATTTATTTAGTTGAGTCAGGCTAGAGACTCAGGAAATTTCAGGCAAGTGTTACGAGTTGAGAGTACACGGTGAAGCCGGGGTTTATTTTATATATATATATATATATATATATATACGGTGTAGCCATAGTATATATATATATGTGTGTATATATTGTGTGTGCTATTAAATATCAGTGATTAGATATTTATTTAATTATACTCTAGTGCTATCAAGGGAGGTTGCGCGATGTGGGTGAATCCCCTAGCTTGAGGAGTAGGGTGAGTATTTCCCAGGTCATAGCGTCCGGTATATGGGTGAGGGGCTTATCTCACTTTCAGGGAAGGAATATGATCGCCTCCATTTCGTTATGTTTGGGATAGGTTTGTGAGCGATTCCAACTTGGGTAACTAGGTTATGTGAGCAAACCTAGTGAGATATCACTTTAGAGGGATTCATCCGGCGAGGGTATACTCGGAGGTATGGATATACGTATGATATATGTGTGGATGTTTTAGTAAAGGTACGTATATAATGGTATTAAATATTATATGCGGGTAATAATACAGTGTGTGATGTATTTACTTTATATAACTTGTGACACAGTTATATGCTATTATTTAAGAAGGAATTAATTAAGTTAATTGGTGAGACAACTTATAATTCTTGAATAATTATACTCGGGTTAGAGTAGTATGGCAAGAGAAGGTTATACCAGGACTAGTTGGATGGGGTAGTACAGCTAGGTGGAGTTAAGATAACCATTAGGTGTGCACAATAGTGGAGGGGTGAAAATGTCCTCAAGAGAATGCGGCACTAACTTAAATATGAAGCGCACTCATGCATTTTAAATTACTGCAGTTAATTCACTTGCTAAATATTTTCAAAATGTTTTGGGTTCTAACCCTTGCTATAAAACTATTTTCAAAACCTTTTAGGTGTCCAGCCATAGGGATGCTAGGATTGATATTCTATTCTAAGGACACGGAGCTGCGGCATATGTGGATGCTAGCAGGAGTTTCGTTTAGATGCATTGTTCATTCTTCCCTAGAGTAGGAATCTCTCATCAGTTCCAGTTAACTTTGGGCGTGTCGCCCAGACTTTTCAGTACAGTTTTCAGATTTGTTTTATTCAGGTGTTGGATGTTTGTATTGGATTATTTACTTTGGTGGTCGATGGTTTATTCGGCATGTCATTTTATTTCTGTTCAGTTGATTTAATTCAGTTGTGTGAATGGTTTATATTTAATTCTGCATGTACTGGTTTGTTTAATTAAAAAGATAAAATTTGGCACCAGCTTTTTGGAATACTAGGTGGTTAGTAAGTTTTAAAAAGGTTTTCGACAGTGATGCTAAGGATGAACCAACTGGGATTACTGTTTTAATTTGTTATAGGACTGATCACCCGATATTTGATTAGGCGGGGTGTCACAATTACTGAGAGAAAGAATCGTACCCTTCAAGATATGTCTAGAGTTATGATTCATGCCAAGTGTTTAACTAAATATTTTTAGGTAGAATCAATTAGTACTGCCTGTCACATTATAAATATGGTCTATCTTAGGAAGAATTCAAAACAATCTCCTTACGAACTATGGTATGGGAAGAAGCCCAATCTTAAATACCTTAGAACTTTTGGTAGTACATGTTATGTCTGTAAAGACAGAGAACACTTATCCAAATTTGATACTCGTGGAGATAAAGCTATTTTCTTAGGATACTCTCCTAACAATAGAGCGTACCGTGTCTATAATCTTTGCACAAAGATTTTAATGGAATCCATAAACGTTATTGTAAGTGACACTACTGTTGAGAGCAAGACTAGAGAACCAACTATTGTGGAAGTGTCTGAAAATGTTTTAGAAAAAGACTCTCCGGAAATAGATGATTCTTTACCAATTGAGAAACCTGAAGTACCTAACTGGATTTCTAAAGATCATCCCATAGATAACTGATGTGACTAAGAATGTGTCTCAGAAGTGCGTACTCTCTAGGTTCAAGTGCAAGCCTGTTGCTCAAGTAATAATTCGATAAGTCGGGTATCGATCCTCAGGGAAATAGGACAATGGGGTTGTAACGAGTTGGATAGACGAAGAAACCCTAACTCTGACTCTAAAGAAAAAGGAAAATATGATTTGTTTTAAGAATCCACTACAACTAAATGCAATTTTGAAAATGGTTAACTAATGAACTAAAGTATGAATGGAATGCAACTATTCTAAATTATCGAAATATTAATGATGATTGACTTAAAACTTTAAACTATATGATGAAAGAAATAGGACGAGAATACATTGCCTCAACCCTAGTGTATTGCAGGTGTAAAACTAATCATAAATTTAAGTGATTAATTAGACCCAGAATTTAGTACTCCCAAGCATTATATATATGAGGTTCAAGCCTGCACCATACTTAATCAGAGGATGAGTAAATCGGTATTGTGATAGTTACACTCGAATTTCATTTTGAATCATCCCGGATAACTTGAAGCAAATGAGATCCAAATATCTACAATTATCATGTTTCTACGCAATACGGTCGTAATTAATGATTAAATTTATAGGATTAATTTTATACACATGGAACTAACACATCAGGTTGAGTTCATGCATCCCGAACTTTTAAATCTAGCCGTACATATGAAAACTTGAAAATAACACATTTGGAATTAAAGAAACCATTTTTACTACTGAATGAAGATGAAGAAAGATGAAATTAGTAATGGACAAATAACTAGAACAAAAATTGAACAGAAATTATAATGATTTTACTTGAATTGAGACTTGAAATTAACTAGGGTTTGTTGTTCTTCTCCTCTAAAATGGATTACAAAGCTTCCCTAATGAATTAGAATCTCCCCTCTCACGTTTGGGAGGATTTACAATTTATAAATTACGAAATACAAGAGTTTGAACCAAGTAAAACTCTAATTTTTACAAGTGGATAAGTCCGGAAAATTGATAACAGAACCGATCCGGGTAAAGGATTCGGTTCGGTTCCATCTTTTATAGCCTTTACAGAAAACTCTTCGAGCATTGGATCGGTTCGTTATTTGCCAACATCGGTTCGGTTCCATTTTTTCAACTCTTTACAGGAAGTTTTCCAGATTGTAGGATCGGTTCGTTTTCTCATTACTTCAGTTCGGTTCTATTTTGCCATCATTTATAGAAACTTCTCTCATAATGGATTCGGTTCGTTTTAACCCCCTTAAATTCGGTTACCTTTTGTCAGTTTTTGAAGAAACCTTGCTTTCTTGTGTTTCTTTAAAGCTTTTGGTACAGAACTCGGATTACAACACTGGATACCTGCGAAATAGATGACGAACATACAAAACTCGATGTACTCATTAGAGTTTGTCAATAGCAAAGATATGATATAAATCCACTTGAATTACACTACGCGGAGCGATAATAACCTCTAAATTAAGGGGATAAATGGGAAGAATTTATGCCTAATCAATAACGTTGTTGGTACACATTATGATCCTGTACGTACAAGATCTCAATTAAGAAACTATGCTCATTATGCATGTTTTATTTCCCTTGTGGAACCAAAGAATGTAAATCAGGCATTGAATGACCCTCAATGGATTTCTGCTATGTAGGAAGAACTTCTTCAATTTGTCATTTTTGACGTTTGGTATATTGTACCTAGGCCTGATCACAAAAAGGTTATTGGCACACGTTGGTTATTTAAAAATAGAACTGATGAAAGTGGGATAATCATTAGAAACAAAGCCAGATTAGTGGCTCAAGGATATTCTCAAATTGAAGGAATAGATTTTAACGAGACATTTGCACCTGTTACTCGCTTAGAATATGTTCGTCTTCTCTTCGCCATAAATTTTTACTTGCATTTTATGCTTTATCAAATGGATGTGAAGCCTGCCTTCCTTAATGGAATCTTGAATGAAGAGACCTATATTGAACAACCAAAAGGGTTTATTGACCCTCAGTATCCAAACTATGTTTATCGTCTTAAAAAGGCATTGTATGGTCTAAAATAAGTGCCTAGAGCCTGGTATGAGCGTCTTTCTAATTTTCTCTTAGATAAAGGTTTTAAGAGAGGTGGAAATGATCAAACCCTATTTTTCAAACATTTTGACAAACATATTATTATAGCTCAAGTTTATGTTGACGATATCATTCTTGGATCAACATCCCCTTCAGAAGTTAAATCTTTTTTCGAAATTATGCATAAAGAATTTCAAATGTCTCTTATGGAAGAGTTACAATTTTTCTTGGGTTTTCAAGTCAAACAGAATTCATAAGGTTTATTTGTTTCGCAATCAAAACATGCTTAAGAAATTGTCAAAAAATTTGGGCTTGAAAGTGCAAAAGAAGCTAGAACTCCCATGAGTACTACGGTCAAATTATCTAAGGATGAGAGTGGAAAATCTATAGATCCTACTATATATTGTAGTATGATAGGAACCTTACTGCCTCGCGTCCTGATATTATGTACGCAGTTTGCGTGTGTGCCCGGTATCAAAATAATCCTAAAGAGAGCCACTTAGTATGTGTAAAAAGAATCATTAAATACATAAAAGGCACTCTAAATTTAGGACTCTTGTACACCAATGATACTCCTAGTACTATAATAGGATACACTGATGCTGATTGAGCAGGGTGTACTGATGATAGTAAGAGCACATTAGGGGCGTGTTACTATATCGGTAACAATTTGGTAGGTTGGAGTAAGAAACAAAAATGCACTTCCTTATCCACAGCTGAATCTGAATACATAGCCGCTGGTAGTTGTTGTGCTCAATTACTTTGGCTTAAGCAAATGCTAAATGATTACGAAATTCAAGAAGATCAACTACATCTCTATTGTGATAATCAAAGCACGATCAATATCTCTAAAAATTCTGTTCAACACTCGCGAACTAAACATATAAAAATTAGACATCATTTTATACGCGAATTGGTTGAGACTAAGGAATTAGAAATTAATTACTGTCCTACTAATTTGCAACTCGTAGATATGTTTACCAAACCTTTTGATTACAATAGATTTTTTGCTTTGCAAAAATTGATAGGAATGGTTTGTGATGAATAAACTCGTGTGACTTAAGTATTTTTCCCTTTGTTCATTTGAGACAAAATGGGGGAGAAGTTTGAGTCTTATGAGTTCATTTTTTTATACATTTGATTAACAAGCTCGATCTTAGTGCTTTTTACAGGAATCTGTACAGTTGTATTCAACAGATGTTATTAGGATATTGGTTTGTAATTAATTGAGTTATGTAATTTTCTTTTTCTAGGAAATGGGTAGATAGAATTTTTGTATAGGAATGGGTTTTTCCTTATTTTTTGTATCCCTACGAATCCTAGATGAATTAAAGGAGATTTTGTCATATTTCTAAAGGGGGAGATTCAAGCACCTTATACTCTTGACTCATTTGAGTCTACATTGTATAAGTGCTCATCTAGTTTGGAAATTATGACAAAATTGGAGTCCCATTTCCTAGATACCAAAGAGCCTCAGATTCTTCTCATAATGCCACACCTGATTCATTTTAAGGTATAAATCTCAATAACACACACACACACACTAGGGTTGCATACATTGTTTATATATTCCATTGATTGATTGTGTGTGAGTTGTGTGTGTTAAATCCCATTAAAATTGTTTTTAATAATTTTTGGGAATTTTAAATAATTTTTAAATGATTTTTTGGAAATTAAAATTTGGTTTATAAAATTTTTGGGGTCATTCTGTAATTACTGTTATTACCTTATTATACCTGAAAGTTGGGTTGGGTAGGATCCGAAAGCGCTTGAGACTTCAAGGGAGCTGTGTAAATATTTTCAAAACACGTGTGTGAGAGTTCATCTTGTCCATACACCTGTCAACCTTATAATGACTAGATTTGTGTTTGTTGTAAGACTCATATCTCTTGTGTTATCTTAGCCATTGGATCTAGGTTTTCAATGGTCTGCATGCGTTTAAGCCCAATCCAAGTGAAACCATTCTTGTCCAATCAGTGTATACTTTTTCCACCACTTTTATTACAATGTTGGATAAGAGTCAATTGACCAAGACTAAATCTCAGCCATTGATTTGATGAGCCATTCTCGAACCTTCGCCTCTCAGTATAAAAGGAAGCCAAGTCTCTGCATTTAAGGACTTTTGCCAGTTCGTCCAAATAGAGAAAGCGAGAGAGAGAGAGAGAGAGAGAGAGAGAGAGAGAGAGAGAGAGAGAGAGAGAAGAGAGAGCAGAGAGAAACTAGAGAGAAAACCCTAACCCGTTTTAAACCCTAAATTCATTTTTCCAAAACAATTTACACCAGACACGAGTGTTTGAGAGTAATTCTGAAACAGGTTTGAAAGCTATTTGAGAGTTTTATCCTCTGAGTTCGAGATATTACTTCTAACTTGGAGATTTCATGTTAGATCGCTATTTATTTTTTATAGAAAGTGTAGATCTAGCTATTGCATGTCATATTACACTTAGATCTGCATATTTTAGTTTCTCATCTTGAGAAATCGTATTTGTTGTAATAAGATTTTTTTGTTAATGTTTTTAACAAGTCAAGAATCAACAAATCTATTTTATGTTTCTAGTTCTTATGAAACAAGACTTTTGACCTAGTTGGAATCGCAATTGGTGGTTTACAATTTCAAAATCATTTTCAAAACTCTTGAAATTGTTTAAGACCTTCGCAGTCTTCTGAGCATGGTAACCTTGAATTCTGGGATTATTTGAACGGTCAAATAAAGTCTTTTGTTTCTAAAGAAGAGAGAAACTGAAAATATCTTCATTTAGATCTGATCTATAATTTGCTAGGACTTATTTGTATAAATAAGTGTGCGTGTGTGCATGAATGTGTTAGAACACTGTCACAAACACTTGTCACACTACAACACAAGAAGTGTTGGCCGTAAGATCTTGAATCTTCAAGAGTCGACGTAAAGCTGGAACAAAGTGGAGAAGTAAGCAAACTGAGAAAGCCACATCAAAATCAGAACTGCAGAAAAGTTAGAATCAAACCAATGGGTACATATTCTACAATTGTATAGGTCAGTTTTGTGTGCATGTGTGTTATATAGTTTGTAACTTGAATATTTTATTTTAGTGGATTTTTGGTTTGTGACTTAGAAGTCACTGTGGATGTTTCCTCAGTTGGATGAGGTTTTACCACGTTAAAAACGACTTGTCCTTAATCTTTTTACATATGCTCATCTCATTCTTGTGGGTATGCTGATTTATTTTACTTAATCTTTTTAGTTTTGGTTTTCAAAACTAGTTACAAAATCTTGATCATATCTCGTACATTTTTCATTAAACACATCTTGTGATTAACCTGTTTTGATTTAAAGAAAAGAATTTCTTCATCAAACACTTCGGAGTTACTTAAACTGTTTAATCCTCAATTAAACGACTTGAGTAATAACTTTTTCACCCCTTACTCTCTAGTATACAATATGGCAGCAGTTCTACTCGTTGAACTAGAATTACCTTCACTACGCATCATGATTGAAAGCAAGGTCAGCGAAGAAGTGTGGCATAAGAGCCGTCTTGACGAGTTGTTGCTCTTGGACAAAAGGATACTAATGGATCTATATCATATATACAGGGTTACCATCGCCAAATAGCTTCAACAAGAGAGTCGAGGATCGCGGTGTTCGAAAAGGGAACTTAGGCAATAGAAATATAGAACCCGTCTAGGACCCCAGAGGGAAATTCAAGCCAAACTAGAGTGGCCCCTACATATTGAAGAAGATCCTATCTTGCCGCTATGCTCACTGACCTTGACGGAGAAGATATGGCCCGTCCAGTTAACCTGAAATATCTCAAGAAATTCTACCCTTAGTTCAAAATCTCGGCTCGCTACGATTCCTCTCATCTCCATTCTATTCTTAAAAACAATCTTCAATTCCCTTTACTCAGAACTATGTGGGGCTTGATCCTCTAAAACCCTTTTTCTTCCAAAAACATGAAACTCAAAAAAATTTCAAAACCCCCCAGAGGTACGTAGGCAGCTCATAGGTTTCAGATGGGCATCGTCCCCTAATTTTTCATAAAATGCTATTCTTTTCTTATCTTCGAGAACGACAGTTCATTTTATCATTTACATAAATAAAAGGATTATGTATGCTTTAGCAATTGGTATACATAATTCAAATGTAAACTCATTAAGAGGGACAAAAATATAATTAAAATCCTTTTATTCCATTATAGGAAAATTCGGTACGGTTATATGAAATTTCAGCGTAGGGAGTCAAACGACTACCACCATCAACTTAATTATCCTAAAACCAAAATCAAATCAAATTACTCCTAAACAAACTATCCAAACCCTCCCAATTTGCTCCCACAACCTAATACATAACCAAACATATAACCAGCATCACAAAAGACCCTACCCACAATTACCAGAAGATCTAGACCCATCATCATCTACATATTGAGGCCCCCAAACTTCTCCTTCTTAGATAGTATGACAAAAGTTCTCCATGGAATGTTAAAACTGAACCGGCCAAGGAAAAAACCACTACGCCTCCCTCCATAGTGTTAAACATGGCAAGCCATCTCTGTCCGATCTCCTCGGCCAACATCTTAGCCACTACCCTCCTCCTAGCCATTTCATGTAGTATCCACAAACATGCTAAACTTTTCCAAACATATTGGGAAGGACGAGTCAATGGACGATGACTCTCCCATAAAGATCCCAACCGCATGCGCATTATGTCCATCAAATCCTCCACATGGAAGAAGTCCAAGGTACAGGAAGGCACAATTTTCTCCCATCCGAATTGACACAGGAGCCACCAAGGAAAATAAAAGGAGGTATGCCATAGGTTAACTAACCGAACATACTGGTATTTGCCCAGTTCTAGAATAGACTACAACTCCCGTTACCAGGGTACTAACTAGCACAGACATCTGGCCTCATGCTCCACAAACCTTTTTAGCCAATTCTCGATGTTTGGGACAACACTGATGAAATAGCGAGTGAAGAAATTCGACACAGCTGCCAATGGGTATTCAGGGACGCCAAACGGAATCTCTCAGACAACTACATGAATAGCATTACTGGGCTACCTCTTAGAAAATCAGAACGTCCTTCTCGCTAAGCATCTAGACTATTCAGGGTCTCTTCCAGTATCACCGCTGTAGGGTTACGATGATATGACATCCACGGAATAATGGAAGCAAGTTGAGGGTTCACCATCAGGTCCTCAGACACCAATAGTACCTTCAAAGTTAAGCCAAGGGTGATAGATCCGATATAACCTGTATTATTAACATCCAGCAGACATACGAAGTACAACACAACTAGGAGGGAGATCATTCCTCCAGTGACTAATGATCGAGTCGTCGAGGGTGAGATATGGAGACATTCTGCCAATAGTGTCCGAGAAGATTGAGAGAATTCGGTCATGGCCTCTTTCACATTATGATTTACTCCCAATATAGCAGAAAAATCCTCGTAAGTTGGGCAGACTTTGTCGAAGACAAAATGAAAAACATGATCCTCGGGGTACTAGAATTGTACTGCCTCCATCAACATGTTCCAATCGATGGGTCGATTACACCATAGAGAAACCCGACGCAGGTTAAAGGCGCCATAACCTACATTATACGAAAACATAACCTCTAAATTCTCGAGATAAGAAGCAAATTTCACACTTATGGGAAGGGCCATTTTGAAAATAACAAGACACGAGTAAGAAATAAGTGAGAGAAGGAAAATGTGGATGGCTGAAGAAAAAGTCTCCACCTTACCCTATTTTATACTTGAAAAACATGGCTAAAGATAAGGATCCTACAAAAACAGATGGAACCCTACCCCATCAAGGACAAAGTACATGAAGAAAGTGCTATCAAAGCCTTAGGGTGATTTGATTGGACTGATCCGTCGATAGATAGGATAAGGGGGATGTTGATCGGCATCCCCATATTTTTAGAAAATTCCATTTTTCCTCTTTTGTCCAAACTAAAAAACTCAATAATTATAATTTCTATTCCAAAAGAATTCAAAATTTTTCTCTCCTTATATTTTTAACTCATCTTGTTTCAAATTCTCTTTTTAAGTAATTCTTATCCTTTTAACGATCTTAGCAAACAAAGTAAAAAGTGCATGTAGATTAAGTCATTTAAAGCGAAGATAAATAAATAAAACCCCATTCATTTCATATATATGTGTTGCCATCATTACATCACTTTTGCAGAAAAAAGAAGACTAAAAATAACAGGACTCAATCCGATACCCCCCCAAACTTTCTCTCTCTTACCTTTATTTTTCTCCCTCCTATCATTCTCTCTACGATCCTTCGTCCTTGCAACGCACACGCTTCCCCCGATGACAAGATGATAAGCGTTTACTACCCGAACTAGATGTGACAACCCGCTCACCAAAATAAGGGGTGGCCAGCCCAATACTCCAATATAACGGAATCATGGATGGAATCATTCTCAGCATCATAACGAAAATATAGAGTATCCAGGATAACCACCCAATACTTCAGAAAACGGGTTGCCAAAAATTTTGATTTGAAAGTAAATAAATGAAAACAAACAACCCAATTCCTGAAAGATAAGGGAAACCCCAAGATATATATAAATAATACAACAAGAATACGATAAAAAGATCGAATAGGTAACCGGTCACTCAACTGATACACCAAATATACACAAGTACAGTAAGTTACTTATTACATTTCATTAGACATTTACAAAAGCTTGGGCCTCTTGCCCGAATAAAAGACTTGATCTTAACTAGAATAAAAAGAAAACGTCTATACCAATTGTATCTCGTAATACCCGCAATGCATCACGGCTCGTCGAAAACATCGGAATAGGAATTCAAATCAGGCATCCTTGCGGCGGAGTACCTGAGCAGAGACAAGATGAATATGCAACAAGAAATGTAACCAGGTCAGGGCCCGGTTCTATATGATTACCAGATGAATAAAGAGTATGACAGTTATGTATGATAAATCATGAAGAAAGAGAAATAAGAAGCAACCTATACAATTTAAAACATAAGCTAAGCAAGAACAAAAATAAGAAGCATTAAACTAAAAAAAACTTCACCAAATGTGCCAATTATTTCATATATCTTTTCCTTAGCAGGAAGTATATATATATATTCACAATCTTGCTCTTTAAGGAAATTTTCTTTCAATTTTACCTTTTGTAAAAATCCTTTCCTTATCAGGAAAATAATCATTTTCAAATGCTCTTTGTGGCATTTACATGTGCTCTTTGTGGCACTCCATCATGCTCTTATGGCATATCAAATACATCAAGTCCCACTTGATTATGAACTGTTATAATTATATACATATAACGAATTCTAAGACCGCCCGTCTGGGTTTCCCCACTGTGCGCGCCCCTAAATGACCATCATCTTCCAGGGCCTATCATTAGACAACCTGGGCACCTATATCGCAAGACGTCGGGAAGCGGCCATGAGCCTGCGGGGTAGTCAAGACCACACCCGGAATCTCCTACCCATCGCAGAAAAATATACAACAATAAGCGCTCCCATGGCCTAGGACTATATCCACCCTGCATTCATTAGCCAGGGGGCTTCACCTCGCGTGCGGACTTCCCTTATGATGTCATTTAGAGAGGTGTGTTTAAGCCATTTTATTTATCATATCAAAATCAAGTAAACCATCATTTACCGGTTTCATGATTAAGTAAATTATCATTTCCTAATATCAATACCATTACCATTTCATTTCCATTCCACGTATATATTTCATTTTATTCGAAACCGTTACTATTTACTTTTGTAAATAATCTAACTTACTATCCAGAGTCATACGATAGTTTATATCAACACTACAACCTCAAAGGAGTAAATAAACTCTTCATCATCTCCCAAGTATTTTAGGATGTTATTTTAAAACCCCAAGGTTATCATCTTTCGAAGGAATGAAACAACTTTCAATTTATTCTCCAAACTCACCTTTATGGCGTTATTATGAACCACCAAGGTTAACATAGTTCAATCGAACTTTTAAAATCTCCCAACATTCTTTTGGGGTGGTAATATAAACCATCAAAACTAGTATAGCTTAATTCAGCTTCTAAGGTCTCCCGAACATAACACTACATCTCCTAGTTTTATAATAATTAACTAGAAGAAGAGAATGCCTTATCATTAATAGGCCTAACCCCGGAAAAATCCCCACATAACCCATTCCTAATGTAGGGTAGACAACTAACTCATCTCACACTCTAGGACTCTAAGTTTACTTCATTCAAGAAGGTTCCTAATCCCTATATTTAAAGAAAAGAATTGAAATTGAGTTATAAAATTAACTCAAAAACAGCAGGAAAACGAATCGATTCGCCCAAAAAGCGAATCGATTCGGACTGCTAAACCAACATTCTGCAATTGGCCGAATCGATTCGGTCTTAACCCGAATTGATTCGGGTTATGCAGACCTGCCAATTTGCCCTTAGCGAATCGATTCGCCCAAAGGGCCGAATCGATTCGGACCTGCAAATCTGCCAAAAATGGCTACGAAGGGTTATGAACCCTAAATCCTCCAAACTTCAAATCTCTTCCTTTACATACACATCCAACAACAAAAATCTACCCCAAACTAATCTACATGATTATTAATCATCAAAACCCACAATTTCTTCAACATAATCAAGACTAGGGTTTAAATCCCACAAATTCTACAATTTAGCCATGAATGTAAATACACAACTATCATACAATTTATGCACCTTAAATCACATATTAGCAAGTAGAAAACTTGCCTTAGGGTTGATGTCTCAGATTTATTTGGAGAAGAAGCAAATCCCAAATCCTCCATCTTCAAATCTCTCTCTCATTTCTCCATTTCTCTTCTTCTTTCTTTCTCTCTATGTTTTAAGACATAAAATGAGGGAATGAAATAAGGGGCAAGACCAAAAATCGTGGCTTAACATAATTCTCCCAACTTAAATGGTTAATACCACATTAAAATGACTCGCAAATACGCATGTAAGCTAAAACCAGGTAAAAGTGCCGAAACACAAAAATACAATATGGCACTTATTTTGACTGCCTCGCACTTTCCGAGACTAACTACACCCTCTAAACTAGCATCCGGAAATTTTATAAATTATTTCGAGTTCCAATATCATTTAAACTAAAAGTCCATTTAAAATACATGACACTACAGACATGCAGCCTGATGTTATTTACTTTCACATACCGTAAATATGCATCAGTCTAGTAAATATTAACTTTCAATTCATTAAATTAATATTTACTCCAGTCCCCACATTTTATATAGTTACCTTATGCGGTAAAATTAGTATAAAATGAGCCTCCCATAATCGAGGGTTGTTACATACTCCCCCCCTTAAGAGGGAATTTTGCCCCCAAAATTCGGGCATACCCAAATCTGATAAGGGTATACTACTCTAAACTAGGATTCTACCATCCTAACCAAACTCCTCGTCATTGCAACGTCCCAAATGGACTCGGACTAAGGTCGACCCTGTTGATCTCAGTCAATCATCTTTTGTTCTCTCGTAGCACAAGGCGCTCTTCACTAACTATCGATTCTAGCTTCCTACGGTGGAACACGATGCCCACATGACTCGGCACAATATGCCAAATCTTCAGAATTATGTTACACCTCACCTCGGGGCATCCATACCGACTCTAAGTGGCTTAGCCCCAACGCTACTCAGCTATCCCCCGCATCGACGTATCTCATCAAGGCGTATGGCTTAAAAGCCAAATCTCTAAAGAAATGTTCCGAGACCACTCCAAGTCCAAGGAACATATTACCCATTGGTTCCATCCATCGAGTATACGAATTACTCAACTGACCACGCTAGGCCACTCACGGTACCATGCCTTAGGAAATGATCCATAAGACCACTCCAAAACCTAATGGTTGCACGAAAACCTCCATCCATACCATTACTGCTCCCATGTACTAGGTATTCTAAGGCGCACGTTCGTAATATGCCTTTCGGCATAAGTAAATTTCCTCCCTTTCATCCATCCACTTTAGGGTGGTAGGATATACGCCATTTCCATACGGTTCCCATTACTTCACAGAAACTTCTGCTAAACCTTCGACACGAATATCTAGTCTCGGACCACTCTATTTTAATAGGCACCTCCTACGGTTCTACCATTCCCCCATCGAGAATGGGGTGTACTCTTCTACATGTAGTCCGTCCATAATGGGCGGAAAAGCAACGATTGGTTCGACGGTCAACAATTTTCTCAATTGGGATCATGACCAGTTCGATGCCGGTAGTTTAATGCAGATGTCTATGAATACCCTTCTTCATTCCACTACTACTCTCTTTACACGAGTAGGTGAAATGGTCAATCACTGACATAAACGCTCTTTACTACCGAGTCTTCCTATTCATGCTCATTCTACTTGGCCTTCCATGCCATTACCATTATCTCTGACGAGTTCTCTACTCGACACGTCCACTACCCCAATCGCATTTCCTTAGCGAATGAGAAAATATCCAATCACTAGTTCTTCTGAACTCCGAGCACCAACTCGATTCCTCCCACAACATATTGCAACAACTTGGTGTCTACGAGAAGGACCAAATTTCCTGCCCAGGAAGTAGTGCCTTATCTATTTAAGGTGATCACTACCACGATGAATCTTAATTCAAGCACAGGATATTACTTTCCACAAGTTTAAGCTTGTGCGACGCATAAACAGTGAGTCTATGTCCTAGTATTATTACTCCCCAATCCTGGCAGAGCTTTCTCATTAAACTCACTCTCGAGCTTACAATCATGGCTCAGGAGTGAGGATCCACCCGTCCTTATTAACTCCCCGGAAATGAAGTTACCAACGTAACATTATTTCTAAGAAATGCCTCATCTCCTTCGGCCGAACCTACCAAACCTCTCGAGACCCCATAATCTCGTTCCTAAGGGATCTAATCTCTTATAGAGTTAACCCACAACTTATTCGTGGTCAACTCCCTAACGCTTTCCTAAACTAACACCACCTACCCTCAAGGTCTTACATCCTAAAAATCCTAGGGTCTATCTATATATATCCTACCTAAATCGTAAGCATATAATACCAAATACATCCCTAGTGCCCAAGATCTTACTCAACTTCCGACATTCGCTCGGGTTCATGCGTGGGACGTCTCGCCGAAGCGAAATCCAGACAAGGAACCCTCCCGTTACACTCTACCTCGCATCGTCGGTCATTAATATGTGACGGTCTAAGACACATGATCGGGATCTGTACAATTCTAATTTACAATTCTACTAATAAGATTCTACTTCTAGACTTTACCTTAGCATTCTATATATGAAATAAGAGAAAGGAAATATGGCATCTCTCCACTCCCAATCGTCGTTAAGGTTCACGCGTGGAGCGTCCCGCAAAAGCGGAATCCAAACAAGGAACCCCTCCTATGCATTACTGCTTAACTTTGTTGGTCGTGGAGCTAAGTCATAACATCCACATACAATGCAAACAAGCAATAAAACACTCAAACCAGGTAACACATATGACACATATACATTAAAAATATCATCACTCGCTTCATAACGAGTGAAGAAAAGATAGAACTTCCATACCACGAAAGTCATATAATTACCCTTCTATAATACCGTAAATACTACTACAAGCTCAATATACACACCCGAGTCTATCGTAGACACAATACTACTAAATCTTATCCTAAGGAATATACACTACCCACCTATAAGGTAGAATTCCCTCCACAATTTGCCAAGCACTCCGGGTCAATACTAATGGTTCTCAGACTCCATATTCGAGCCTTACACATACCAACATTATCTCCACCAACTCCCCAACCAGGCATTTTATTCTTGCCCTTGCTCTCCACTCAACGAAATTTAAAATGAGTGGTTCTACACTCCACATCATAACCGTTATTCCGACTCTGGCTAACAATAATTGCCCATGCAGTCCCTCTTACTTTCTCAGTAAAAGAGGACACGCTCTTGGCCTCCTCTTCCTCAGTTTAATGAAACTTCCCCGGGTGGGTATCCACCAATGGGGTTTCACGATTCGTACTCCATCAGAAGTGTTAACAACACCTATTTTGGAGCCTAACACTTCATGGTGCATGATCTCGTCTCCCTAACCGTACAACACCTTATTCGCCATTTGTCTTTAATTGAACATGTTGTGAACATTCGAGAATCAACCTTCTCCTCAGTCCAATTATCCCAGAGAAACTCGCCATTGCAAATATCCACCGGGCTTCTCTGTGGGCCAAACTTCTGGCACCCACGAATATAGTGACCACATTCATCACCACAACACTTCTTCTATGGGTGAAGGATTTTCTTCCATTCTACTACAGAGCACTTCTCTACTCCAATCTAACATCGCTTGAAATCTCAAGCTTAGTACCACCTTCTACGTCTAGCGGTACTTAGGAAAACTACATCAACTGTAATTAGTAGTCGTAGTAGCAAGACAAGGAAGTGCTACAAAAGGGAGCGACCTCCAAAGCGGTCCTCATCCCCGACTACACTTTACAGTTCTCAAAAATCCTCCACATGACGCCCTTATACAATCGACCTACTACTCATACACGAATGCGCCAAAGATTCTATAGGTTCTACCTCACGGCAGAAGAACGAGATCTCACAAGAGAAATGAATAATCTTAATCCTAAGGCTTTATATCAAATCAAAAGCAACGCTGAAACTTAAGGCGTCCACACAGATTCCTAAGGAATCTAGAACCTGATGCTCTGATACCATCTGTGACAACCCGCTCACCAAAATAAGGGGTGTCCAGCCCAATACTCCAATATAAAAGAATCATGGATGGAATCATTCTCAGCATCATAACGAAAATATAGAGTATCCAGGATAACCACCCAATACTTCAGAAAACGGGTTGCCAAAAATTTTGATTTGAAAGTAAATAAATGAAAACAAACAACCCAATTCCTGAAAGATAAGGGAAACCCCAAGACATATATAAATAATACAACAAGAATACGATAAAAAGATCGAATAGGTAACCGGTCACTCAACTGATACACCAAATATACACAAGTACAATAAATTACTTATTACATTTCATTAGACATTTACAAAAGCTTGGGCCTCTTGCCCGAATAAAAGACTTGATCTTAACTAGAATAAAAAGAAAACGTCTATACCAATTATATCCCGTAATACCCGCAATGCATCACGGCTCGTCGAAAACATCGGAATAGGAATTCAAATCAGGCATCCTTGCGGCGGAGTACCTGAGCAGAGACAAGATGAATATGCAACAAGAAATGTAACCAGGTCAGGGCCCGGTTCTATATGATTACCAGATGAATAAAGAGTATGACAGTTATGTATGATAAATTGTGAAGAAAGAGAAATAAGAAGCAACCTATACAATTTAAAACATAAGCTAAGCAGGAACAAAAATAAGAAGCATTAAACTAAAAAAAACTTCACCAAATGTGACAATTATTTCATATATCTTTTCCTTAGTAGGAAGTATATATATATATTCATAATCTTGCTCTTTAAGGAAATTTTCTTTCAATTTTACCTTTTGTAAAAATCCTTTCCTTATCAGGAAAATAATCATTTTCAAATGCTCTTTGTGGCATTTACATGTGCTCTATGTGGCACTCCATCATGCTCTTATGGCATATCAAATACATCAAGTCCCACTTGATTATGAACTGTTATAATTATATACATATAACGAATTCTAAGACCGCCCGTCCGGGTTTCCCCACTGTGCGCGCCCCTAAATGACCATCATCTTCCAGGGCCTATCATTAGACAACCTGGGCACCTATATCGCAAGACGTCGGGAAGCGGCCATGAGCCTGCGGGGTAGTCAAGACCACACCCGAAATCTCCTACCCATCGCAGAAAAATATACAACAATAAGCGCTCCCATGGCCTAGGACTATATCCACCTTGCATTCATTAGCCAGGGGGCTTCACCTCGCGTGCGGACTTCCCTTATGATGTCATTTAGAGAGGTGTGTTTAAGCCATTTTATTTATCATATCAAAATCAAGTAAACCATCATTTACCGGTTTCATGATTAAGTAAATTATCATTTCCTAATATCAATACCATTACCATTTCATTTCCATTCCACGTATATATTTCATTTTATTCGAAACCGTTACTATTTACTTTTGTAAATAATCTAACTTACTATCCAGAGTCATACGATAGTTTATATCAACACTACAACCTCAAAGGAGTAAATAAACTCTTCATCATCTCCCAAGTATTTTAGGATGTTATTTTAAAACCCCAAGGTTATCATCTTTCGAAGGAATGAAACAACTTTCAATTTATTCTCCAAACTCACCTTTATGGCGTTATTATGAACCACCAAGGTTAACATAGTTCAATCGAACTTTTAAAATCTCCCAACATTCTTTTGGGGTGGTAATATAAACCATCAAAACTAGTATAGCTTAATTCAGCTTCTAAGGTCTCCCGAACATAACACTACATCTCCTAGTTTTATAATAATTAACTAGAAGAAGAGAATGCCTTATCATTAATAGGCCTAACCCCGGAAAAATCCCCACATAACCCATTCCTAATGTAGGGTAGACAACTAACTCATCTCACACTCTAGGACTCTAAGTTTACTTCATTCAAGAAGGTTCCTAATCCCTATATTTAAAGAAAAGAATTGAAATTGAGTTATAAAATTAACTCAAAAACAGCAGGAAAACGAATCGATTCGCCCAAGGGCCGAATCGATTCGCCCTAGCGAATCGATTCGCCCAAAAAGCGAATCGGTTCGGACTGCTAAACCAACATTCTGCAATTGGCCGAATCGATTCGGTCTTAACCCAAATTGATTCGGGTTATGCAGACCTGCCAATTTCCCCTTAGCGAATCGATTCGCCCAAAGGGCCGAATCGATTCGGACCTGCAAATCTGCCAAAAATGGCTACGAAGGGTTA
The DNA here is from genome assembly GCA_949130495.1 of Sambucus nigra. Classification (NCBI taxonomy): domain Eukaryota; kingdom Viridiplantae; phylum Streptophyta; class Magnoliopsida; order Dipsacales; family Adoxaceae; genus Sambucus; species Sambucus nigra. The sequence goes on from OX422211.1 coordinate 89,197,639, forward strand.
TGAACCCTAAATCCTCCAAACTTCAAATATCTTCCTTTACATATACATCCAACAACAAAAATCTACCCCAAACTAATCTACATGATTATTAATCATCAAACCCCACAATTTCTTCAACATAATCAAGACTAGGGTTTAAATCCCACAAATTCTACAATTTATCCATAAATGTAAATACACAACTATCATACAATTTATGCACCTTAAATCACATATTAGCAAGTAGAAAACTTGCCTTAGGGTTGATGTCTCAGATTTATTTGGAGAAGAAGCAAATCCCAAATCCTCCATCTTCAAATCTCTCTCTCATTTCTCCATTTCTCTTCTTCTTTCTTTCTCTCTATGTTTTAAGACATAAAATGAGGGAATGAAATAAGGGGCAAGACCAAAAATCGTGTCTTAACATAATTCTCCCAACTTAAATGGTTAATACCACATTAAAATGACTCGCAAATACGCATGTAAGCTAAAACCAGGTAAAAGTGCCCGAAACACAAAAATACTATATGGCACTTATTTTGACTGCCTCGCACTTTTCGAGACTAACTACACCCTCTAAACTAGCATCCGAAAATTTTATAAATTATTTCGAGTTCCAATATCATTTAAACTAAAAGTCCATTTAAAATACATGACACTACAGACATGCAGCCTGATGTTATTTACTTTCACATACCGTAAATATGCATCAGTCTAGTAAATATTAACTTTCAATTCATTAAATTAATATTTACTCCAGTCCCCACATTTTATATAATTACCTTATGCGGTAAAATTAGTATAAAATGAGCCTCCCAGAATCGAGGGTTGTTACATTAGACCCCCCAGACGACACAGATGGCACAAAATAGTTTGGAACCAAAATCAAATTCCGGATATGATTTTTCATGAAAGACACCTAGTCCTAGATGTCCCTCAGTCAGGTAGTCGACACCCGAACATGCTGCAAGAAAAACACAAAGAGAAAATGAATTAGTCCAAAGCAAAGAAGAAATCTGAAAACAAAAGTCGAAGGACAAAGTTATACCTATGGCTGGAGAACATCCTCCGTCAACTCTAAAACATCCGGTTTCATCACGTTAGGACGATGTTCCATACTCACCGATCTTCCCCCAAGAAGTCTGATGTTGTAAGAGGGAGGTGCAAGACGAATAAAAAGAACTTCTGACATCGCCACTGATGATGACGTAGGCGCACCACCAGCGCTGTGGGCAGACCCCACTATTCGACTCGTACACTTTGGCCTTATCAGAGGCATATTCACCACATCATAGATGCATGATGGAATAAACCAACTCGCCATGAAATCAATGTAGTCGTAGGTCTCCACCATGTCCGTATACAAAGAATAGGGCTCATCGATCATCGCCAGCACCTCTTTGATCGCCTTATATATATCAAGGAAATTACTGGTGGGTTGCCACCTCATCCTCCATAATATTTCGGACTACTATATCTCACATATACCAAGAGTAGACAAACTCATGTGCCTGCAGCTGATGCATATGCGCATTCCCTTCGGTCACCCCCGTGTATTGAATAAACGTCCCTCAGGGATCGAAGGTCACCTGCATTTTGCCATGCTAAAGTCAATACTTTCTAAGAAAAGGAAATGAAGAAAAGGACTCAAGAGAGAAGAAGAAATAACATTGGCACTCGTAAGGGAATTCAGAACCTGGCGCACCACAGCAAAAAAACAGACCGCTTCGACTATTGATTGGACTTCCACTACCAATACATCCGACAGAAGCCCCCCACTGACTCATCACGTAAACTAATCTAACAAAAATTGAGCCCGATCACCTCATAGAACCACGTTTACAAAAGGACAAGATTCATCGATCAGAAGAAATAAAAAAGGAAATAAAAGAAAATGCATAAAGGAAAAATGCAAAAAGAAAAATACCTCCAAAAGATACGTGGCTCCAGTAAAAGTCTGTTGGCAACACCGACTAAAAGTATACAAATATGAATAAAGTGTTGCCAAAGTAAGTCTCCCCCAGTTAAAGATAAGAATATTAGAAAATAACCTTAAGTATGGTAAAAATCACAAATGGATGACGTTGTCGCTCAACGCCACCAAAAATCCTCCTAATAACAAGAGAATAGATAAATGAGCTATTTGACGAACCTGCATCCCGTTGGTCTCTTCAACATGCTGACTCAATAAAAACTCTAGAAGAAGAGATATATATATATTTAGTCCCCCTAGACTATCCGTCTAACATCACCTAGCGCTGTCGGTGTCACCCTCAAGGATCGATCCACCTCTATCCGTGTCTCCTCGCAATCTATCCCTAATAGCTATTGTACGTTAATAGGAGTCACTGTCATCTCTCCAAAACCCAAATGTATGGTATGGGTAGTATACCACCACCTCTCCCCTAGAGCACATAGAACGGTCGTCGAACGGGACGTCTCATCCAATGCAAATGCCATCCAACACCCCACTCTAAGAAGCTTCTCGTACACATCTCTAAAACCCATCTTCCCCGGGGAGAGAAGACTCATCACAGAAATATCATTTCATAAAACAAAAGAGAGACCTTTGGTCAAAATTTGAAGAAAGAAAAAAATGTAAAAGAAAAGGGCAAAAAGGAATGCCAAAAGTGACACAGTACTTACATAACCCTCAGGATTCCTCACCCTATACGATCAATGGTGCCCAGTCTCAAGCAGAAGAGTATTCTTGTTAGCAATAGGCTCAAACAGAGAAAAGGCGTTCTCTTTGCCCAACGCTAAAGTCACCCTGGCCCTGCACTCCAAGTATGCCCAATCATCAACACCTAGCCGTGCCATGTGAGTCTCGCTGCTTGAAAAATTAGCCATTTTCTAAACTGAAATGAGGAAAGCACATAGGAGCAAATCGCAAAAGAAAGAAGCGGGAAATAAAAAATCTAGAAGTCGTGAAAAATGAAGAGAACTCGCCCCTTTTTATAGGAGGCTAAGAGGTATATCGATCGACACTATCCCTTCCTCTTCCCAAGGCAGTCCAAAAGACCATGCCACTGCCGTTTGAAAACTCCTATAACCTGTTGGTCGGCAACCCCCTAAAATTTCCTATAAAAATCCCCAATAAAGAAAAAAATCCAAAAATTTCTCGAAAAATTCCTAATATTACCCAATAAATATTAAAACATTTCTTCACCAAGAAAATCAAATTTTGAATTCCCCAAGTCCGCAACCGTATTAATACCATATTTTTATCCCCATCTTAAAACCCTAAAAATCAGCACACCCATTACCACTCCCCAGCGGAATCCTGAGAACTTCATCTTCAGCAGAAATCAAGTGCCTCCTCTATAGAGCTACCCATTTTCTAGCAAGAATTCTCGAATTAAACTTTTTCAAAAAAAATCTATTTTTCCCCAAAATCTTTCCTAGAAACTCATTCCCCAGTGGAATAAAAAAACTTTAAGTTATCAATTGTCTCCCTAACTGGAATTCCCAGACTAAGATTTTCAACTCTTCTCAAAGGACATAATCCTCAGAAAGATGTTTCCTCCCCAGTAAAGTCTCAAACTAAAATTCCCCAAGAGAGCTATTCCCCCACTTAAGGTCCTCATAATTGACCTCGACCCTAAGAATTGGTAGTCTCTACTAAGGTCCTCAGAATTGACCACGATCCTCAGAATTGTTTGCCTCTACTAAGGTCCTTGAATTGAACTCGACCCTTAGAATTGGTCGCCCCACTTAAGGTCCTCATAATTGACCTCGACCCTCAGAATTGGTCGTTGCACTTAAGGTCCTCACAATTGACCTCGACCCTCAAAATTGATCGCCCCACCTAAAGTCCTCAAAATTGACCTCGACCCTTAGAATCGGTCACCTCTACTTAAGATCCTCATAATTGACCTCGACCCTTAGATTTGGTCACCCCAATTAAGGTCCTCTGAATTGACTTCGACCTTTAGAATTGGACACCTTTACTTAAGCTCCTCAGAATTAACCTCGACCCTCAGAATTGGTCGCTCCAACTTAAGGTCCTCAGAATTAACTTCCACCTTTAGAATTGGTCGCTCCAACTTAAGGTCCTTAGAATTGACCTCGACCCTTAGAATTGGTCGCTCCCCACTTAAGGACCTCAGAATCGACCTCAACCCTCAAAATTTATCACTCCCCACTTAAGGACCTTAGAATCGACCTCGACCCTCAGAATTGGTCGCTCTCCACTTTAGGTCCTTAGAATTGACCTCGACCCTCAAAATTGGTCACTCCCTAAGGTCCTTATAATTGACCTTCACCCTTAGAATTGGTCGCTCCCTACTTAAGGTCCTCATAATTGACCACGACCACCATAATTGGTTTCTCGTTATTTAAGGACCTCATAATTGACCTCAACCCCAAGAATTGATCTTTCCCTACTTAAGGTCCTCATAATTGACCTTGACCCTCAGGATTCGTCTCTCCCTACTTTAAGTACTCAGAATTGACCTCAACCCTCAGAAATGATCCCTCCCTACTGAAGGTCCTCAGAATTGACCTCGATCCTCATAATTGGTCTAACTCACCTTAGGTCTTCATAATTGACCTTGGCCCACAGAATCGACTATCCCTAGCAATACCTTAGGTCCTTAAATTTGACCTCGACCCTCTAAATTGGTCATCCTTGATCAGTCTTGGTCTTCAGAATCGACCTTTTTCTAAAACATAATGTGGTGTCTATTCAACGAATTTCATTTGTTTTAAGCTCATTCGTCGAGGGTATCTGTACATACCATATTCTAGGATCCATAAGTCTCTCCTTAGGTCCTTAAAACCTCCCCAATTCATTACAAACCCTAGGTCATACTCCGAGTACCGACCTAGAGGCCATCAAGCGCTCTCGATCCCCGTTTGACTCCGATCAACTACATCGACAGAGAAAAATCTCAATGAGTCTTCGAAGGGATCTGAGTCCCCTTTCCAATGATCTACCCCATCCATGAATCCGAATAATTGTTTGGATGAACGAATCATTTTACTACTGGAAATCGATTTGGATGCCATTGGGTTCTCCCAGGCCCTGATTTGACCCTAATCAACTTCATCGTTAGAGCGAAACCTCAATGGATCCTCCAAGGGCACTAAATCCATTTTCCAATGATCCACCCCATGCCCAAAACATCATATTCGTTTGGACAAATGATCCATTTTCCTTAAAAATTAATTTGGAGGACACCGGGTGCTCCCGAGATCCGTTTGACCAAGGTCAACTCTTCAGATCAAATGAGACTGAATGAATATTCTAAGGGCATTAAATACCCTTTCCAACGGTCTGTCTTGTGCATAAATCAGCCTTACAGTACAAACGAACGACTTGTTCTACTCCTAAAGGTCACCGATCGCTTTCGGGACCTATTTGACCAAAGTCAACTCTCCAAAATGAATAAAGCTCTTTTGAACTTAGAATTACCTTGCACAACCTTTCCAACATCCTGCCCCATGCACGATTCGAACTTATGCTTTGGACGAACGATCCATAGTCATCTAATGATCTTCCGTTTAAAGAACCAACGAGCACTTCTGAGCCCCATTTGACCCAAAGTCAAATCTCGAACTCGGGAGAGGCCTAAAGGATTCTTAAAGGTGTTTGAATTAAATTTCTAATGGTATGCCGTGTGTATGATTTGGACTTATGGATTGCATTTCACAACCATTTTTTAAAAAATCTACACGAGATTGCCAATTGGCAGGTCCATTTCCTTGCCTATCGGTAGTGTGTCTTAGGCTACCTACTGATAGGCAGGGCAAGGACTATATCGATCGATAATACCCCTCCCCTATATAAGGATAATATGATCTCACTTCAAAGGGCACCTCAGATCCATCAATATAGTGATCTCGGCAATATTCTTCTGCAATCAGTAAGGTTTCCTTGTGTGAAATTCCTTTCCACCTTTCATTACCATCATTCTCATACCCAATTTATCAAAAATCTCCTTCTCTCTCATCCAATGTTCATCCCAACTTGTAAGGAAGATAATCAAGGATTAAGGACAAGCTTGAAGCCTCCAAAGAAGGTCGAAACAACCTTCTCTCTTTTATTTTATTTATTTTCGCATTAATTATAAAAATTATTAATTTATCTTTTACTTTAGATCAGACACATTAATATCACATCCTTTATTAGTTATATTGCACATAATTAAATTTCTATAAAAAAAAACAAAACAAAGAAAAAGACAATTATACCTATAAATTCCAATGGTAATGTTCATCACATTTTCTCAAAATTAAAACTATCTTTTCTACACACACACACATATAATAAACTCCCATTTGAATCAATGGGATAAACCATACCCTGGTGTCGCATGCCTTTGGAATGTCGAATTACCTCACATAACTTTTCCAATGGTCTTCCCTATTTGACCAAAGTAAACTCCCCGAACCAAGAGAATCTATTTGGAACTTCAAATTACCTCATATAACCTTTCCAATGGTCTGCCCCATGAGTGATTCTAACTTATGGTTTGGACGAGTGATCCATTACCGTCCGACGATCTTCCGTCCAAAGGACCAACTTTCACTTTCGAGCCTCGTTTGACCCAAAGTCAACTCGAGGTCCCGGGAGCAGCCCAAAGGACAGTTAAAGGTCTCTAAATTATCTTTCTAATGGTATGCCTTGTGAACAATTTGGATTTGTGAATTGCGTTCTCCGATCATTTTTTGAAAAACTCTACATGAGACTGCCGATTGGCAGGTTCATTTCCCTGCCAATCGGTAGTGTGTCTAACCAATTGGCGGGGCTAGGGATATGCCGATTGGCAATCCGCCTACCTATATAGGGATAACATGATCTCACTTCCAAGGCACACCTCAGATCCATCAATATCAGTGATCTCAGCAACATTCTTTTGCCATCAGCTAAGTTCCCTTGTGTGAAATTCCTTTCTAACTTTCACTCCCATCATTTTCATACCCAATTTAGCAAAAATACCCTTCTCTCTCATCCAACATGGATCTCAACTTGCAAGGGAGATCATCAAGAGGATCAAGATTAGACCTCAAGTCTCCAAAGAAGGTCCAAATATCCCCTTTCTCTCACTAAATTTCTTTATTTTCGCATTAGTTATATAAATTTTCAATTTATCTTTTACTTTAGATCATACACATTAATATCTCATCCTTTATTAGTTATATTTCACATACTTTATTTTCTATAAAAAAAATCTCAAAACAAAGAAGAAAAGGGTTATACCTATAAACTCCGAAGTGATTATTCACCACATTTTCTCAAAACTAAAAATACCTTCTCCACACACACATATATAATAAACTCCCTCTTGAATCTATGGGATTAACCCCACGCATATGCCATATGCAAACTACCTAGACTTTGATTTCTTTATAGGCTATGTAGGCGTTTCGGGCTAAATCCCGAGACTCGAGTCTAATTTTCCAATTTTCTTATTTTATATTTCCATCTTTCCATTATTTTATCCATACATTACTCATATATACCATACTTGTGATTCATATTTTCATTTCATCTAACCAATATTATCGTTTCTTTGTAACGATCGATATAACGATAAGTGCGCACATCATATTTTCTAATTATTATTTTGGGAGCATCCCTTTGGATGACCTCACTTTATCTTATCCATGATATGAGTTGAATGATTATGATATCCATTTATACATACATTTCACGAAGAAATTAAGAAAAATAGTAACATAAGCCCACGAGAGACCGAAAGGGCGGGATGGGTGCCTAACACCTTCGCATTCCATAACTTAGCCCCGAACCTCTAAACTATTGGTTTCGTAAGGATCCGTTTGTCTTTGATGTCGCTCTCTCGAGGCAAAAACATGTTCTTTTGCCTATTTTGTGCAAAATATGATGGAAACTCCATCTATTTACATCACTCCACATCGACGATGGTTGAAGAGCTCCTAAAAAAGGGCGTTAGATCTTCTCTCCCTCTCCTAGTGCATGCACGCGAGTGTCGAAACCCCCTGAGGCGGGAGGAAAGAGCCAAAGGAGGGATAGCCATAAAACCCTAGGGGATAGAAGATCCCACTCAAAATCCCTCTTAATCTAACCTATAAATGAAATAGAAACTAACTATGCTACAAAATACAATAAAACCAACTTATATAGTAAGTTGGTAAATAAGAAAATGGAAAAGAAAAGAAAATCACATAAGCGCACAGTATCTGAAGGGTACATTCGACCGGGGCCAAGGGGCGATCAATTTGGGGTATGTTTTATAGCATCGACTTTCCTTTGTCTGCAAAAATTAAATGTCTGATCGATCGGGGTTCAGGGTCCGGTCGACTGGTACTTTGTTTTGTTGGGACCATTAGTCCTCACAAGGAGAATGATTGCATTTACAAAAACGGTCAATACTTCATCATTCAAACTCAAAATGACATTCCATTTGAGGCCACATGAACCTAAATAAATGAACTACATTCCCATGGAGATCCAATGGTCAGGATATGAAGTGTCAAAAGTCTAAAATTCCCTTATAGTTGTGTTAGATGACAAAACTTCCTCGAAATGCAACCACTTGCTCCGTTAAGCGTTCTAATACCTACAAAGGTTAACATAAACCATGCAAAGCATATATATATATATATCGAAAATCGAGGTTATATAGTATATGAGCGTAAATACGTGAATTAATGAAGACAAAAGTGCTAGAATGAATAAAGACAATATGTGCTAGTATGTAATATTCGTGACATATCAGTAAACTCCGAATCAATTCTTTTAAGACATCCTATTGAATTAAAAAACACAAGATGTGTAAAAAATTGTATAGAATCAAACTTAAGTTTATTGTTTACTGATTTTTAAAATAAAAGCCATATTAAGTCTTTAAGTCCTAAACTAGTTATGTAAGAGGTAAGAATAGAAAACAATAAAGTACACACAATATTTTTATATGGTAAAATGCCAAATTAGGGGAAACCTCCATAATGACCTATACGCCACAACTAAACATAATCCACTAAAAATAATCAAGAATTAATGAGCATGTAACAGAATACCAAAAATCCTAACTAAGTAAGAAATATACATACGCGGGCTTTCCTCCTAATGTACTATCTCTTCTTTGTTGATTCTCCTATTATATTCCCCAAGCTTTAAATCCTTTCTCCTTCAGGGAACTCAGTCAAATAGAATCTCTCAAAAGAATAACATACTTATTCTAAGTGCTTGTGTGTGTGTGAGTCTAAAGTGACAGTGATGTGCCTAAATGCAATATGCAGTCTCACCCTCTCTTATTTTATGCAAACAAGTCCTATGAATTACAAGGACTTCTATTTAATGAGGAGATGTCTAAAAAATGTAGAAAATCAGACTTCTATGTTATAAATATAATATTTCAAGATCTTGAGTTATTAGATATTTAAAATACTCAAATCTAAACAAGAACTTACTTATTCACAACAAATTTTTTATAAAATGTAAAACTTATATACAAACTCAAATCTAAAAAATTTGCACATAAAGAAGTATCTTTTCAAGGTTTTGAAAAAAAAAGTTTCTTGATAAAAAATATACAACAACAATATCAAGATCCAATGAAGATAGTATTTTTTACAAAAGAAATTTAACTACTAGCCTAAAAATTATGTGAAAATGTATCTCTAGGTTTAAGTCCCAAATTCTAAAAGAGAAGTGAAACATAAAACCTTAAGAGGTTGTTTTTTGAGAGAGAAACTGCTTTCAGAGTAAGAGAACATGAGATTTGAAATTTAGAATACCATAAACTACATAAAGATGAAATCCTATGTTTTCTTTTTGAAAAACAGTATACAAACAAGTGTTTAGAAGATCTAGCACACTATCACTCTTTTTTTCTCTCCTTTATTTCTCTCCTTTCTCTTTTCTTTCTTCTTTCTTCTCTCATTTGTCTTAGACATCAACCCTAAATAATTCTCAAATGTACGAATAAGGTCCAATTTTTATACTACTCTAGGAAGCCTCTCGAACCTCGAAGAAAATCAACAATTCAAATTAAATCTAATCCACCGCTTTAAATACTACGACTTATAAGACACCGCCTCAAGTTAGATTTTAATTGGTTGAAATGGTTTGCACTGGGATTGATCAAGACGACATTCTGAACATTGGTTACACTTTATCCAAGGGTTGAGATTTGATCAAGGTTTGTGAGATAAACGAAACACAACTTCAGTCAATATGAAAGGGGTAGGTGTGGGACATGTGTAGGTTTAACATTCGACAACACACACGTGTTTTTAAAATTTTAAAAATATAATTTAACCTCACAAATATTTCTTCTGGTTTTGTTTTTAGCCCAGAAAGTTTTTTAATGGAATTAATCAATTCAAATTATAACCCCAAACATTTTAAAACCTAATCATTTTAAAAATGTTTAAAAATTCCAAAAAAGACATTTAAAAATATTTTAACACACACAATGCATAATATACATTTGTGTCCCTAGAGTGTGTCGTTTGATTTCCCTTTAGGCTTATGTGGTAGACTTAAAGAATGTTGAGGATGCTGATAGTAGTCTTCATAGTACACATGGAGAAGAGCTAAAAAATATCTAAAAAAAATTTGTCTACATATCCAAATTAATTAAAACTCCTATATGGCATAGACTCAACTAAGTCAAACCTGTAATGGGTTCTCAGTCTCCCCCTTTGGATTATAGAGACAAAATTCCCGTGAGTACTCTGTACTCATGGGTAGAAAAAAATTAAAATCCTAGATTCCTATACATAAGAGATATTCTACCCATTACTATCCTAAAACGAAAAGTAAAATAAATAAAAAAATACATTACTCAACTAATTACAGGCCAATACCCTAATACAGTAAGAATGTACAATGGACTAATATAAGAATGTATGAAATAAAACAATTGATGGAATATTAGTTGAATCAAAGAGAGATATAATCATGATAAATCAAAGCCATACTCAAGGGCTTCTCCCCTATTTTGTCTCAAATAGATAACGGGTCAATATATATATATATATACTAGCGGAATGCACGTGCCTAAAGGCACGGTGTAAATTTCCAAAGTACGTAATCGCAAAACGACAAAAAATTCCAAAGTATTGAATAGTGTATAATTAAAATCAAAAAGTTTTTTTTACAACACGAATGTGTAAACAATTTAGAAATTTTGCGCAACATTTCCTTTGTTTATACCTTGTTTAAGAAATATAAAATACTCCAACAACAATACTCAACTCAACAAAATATTTTCCTAATTATTCATGGTCGGCTACCACTAACAATGCAAACATATTTAAAATGTTCTACAATATTTCGTGCCAAAGCCAAAAACTAAGTGAAATGTGTACACTTAAAATGTACATGTGTTCCTTTATTAACATATATAATCAAATCAAATATAAATCTTAAGAGTGAATTGTATTTGTTAAGACAATAAAATTGAAAGAAGTTAAATGTACATATAGCAAAAAATAACTGAATAGAAATTTAGGACACAGTGAACCCAATAATTTTAGCACTTGCTACACGTCTCTGATTTTTGTTCACCCTTCATATAACATATATCTCACCACGTCTCCCCATGAATCATCATTATAAAACAACCGATAACATATTGGGGTGTAGAACAAATTCAAAAACTATCTTTGCATCCAAGTGGTCTCTTAGCTATTCCATCAAACATCTCATATTCCCTCATGTAGATTCCTACAAATGAAGATCATCAAAATGAGATAAAATTTGTAGGAAATAAAAAAAAAAACTACTACAAAGAAACTAAGGACAACAATGAGTAAGAGTAACAAATAATATTCGGTCCTTGGTAAGGGGAACAAATAAACACCAGAATAAGTAGGGAGAACAAACATCTTCTAAATAGTAATCTGCTCAATTCTTCATTTCAAAAGTGAACCAAATATATGTTTCTAATAAAGTGATAAAGAAATAAAGGACATTCTTAAAGATTACCACGTTCCTCCTTATTGATTTTCTCTCAACTAAACTTTTCCATGCACTTTAAATTCTTGCCAGGGAGAAAAATTAAAAATAGGACACTAACAAAATTTAACAAAGAACTTAAAATAATAATCTTGCCACGTCTACAAAATTATAACAAATATTTAAAGCTTCCGTTATAGTACTTTAACTCCACTATGTATGATACCTCAGTAAACATGAGCAGGCATTTGAATCTAAAAAAGAGAAAAAAAGATTATTTGAGTCTCCTTGAAAATTAATAGAGCACATTTCTTAAAGGATAACAGAGCAGGCATTTGAGTCTAAAAAAGAGAAAAAAAGAAAAGTATCTTGGTTATTTATCAGTTGTAGCTGATTAAGTGCCTTCACTGATATAAAAGTGTCTTGTGCAGTAGAAACTGGAAGAGATTCCATGACTGAAACATCCTCCTAAAAAAGTCCAATTGAGGCAGTACCACATCATTTATTATTCCTTCAACAACTATAGGGAGAATCCAACTTTTGAGTGTTATCATGAATTTATAAGGATTATGTTGGATATTTGCTATTCTTTATCTATTCTTCTTCACTTCTTCTTATTTTATTAGTTCTTTACACGTATCAGAGCTGCTTTTGATTTTTATAATCCCATGTTCCAACATGTATATTCTCTTACACTCATGATCGTCACAACCTTCTCTAGAACAAAACCTACATTAAAATTGTTCCATTCCCCCTAAAGCAGAACATTAAGACTGCAGATAAGAAGAGAAACATATAAACCATAAATTTGAAACATATAAACCATGTGGATCAGAATATGCAATTGCACTGAGATACATCTATTTGTCTCACACGAAAAATTGGGACGTTAACAAATCCCGAGCTTTCATTCAAATTCCTCTAAATTTTATAAGAGATAGAGAAAGCTGAGAAACACATAAATCCCCCTAAAAATTCAGAATGAAAATGCAGATGGAAAACAAAAGATTATGCTTACATAGAGAAGACTGGTGATGAAAACAAAAAAAAAGAACAAAAATGAAAACCTAATCTTAAATCCATGAGGTACTCGCAAAATGACACTCTTAATTTTCAACCTCTGCTGCCCTCTGGAGTCTAACACCAACATGTTGCGCATTAGTCCTTTCAATACGCAGTTTGGAGTATGCATTAAATGCCTTCATCTCGTTTGTGACCTTAACTAACTCCACAGAGGGTATCTCGCGTACAATGGGCATGAAACTTCCTTGGACTTGAGTGGCTGTTGCCTATTCTTCTGGAGCATAATCACCAGCCTTGAACTTGCAATCAAACCTCGGGAAGACTATAAGAATGGTCTCCAATAGAGCGTAACCTAGATCAAAATGGAAGGTTGGTTAAAAAATGTAAATATACCGTCAATTCATTTTATCAATACATGACAATAGTTCAAACTCGGTTCAAAGTCATCAACATTTTTGGACTGAATTTCAAGTGTAGATGACCACACAAAAATTTGTATTCCAAATAATAGGCCTGTAATAAAAAATTTGTAACTTATCACCTTCCTTTTCATAACTTCTCAACCTATCAATCTTTATTTCATAACATGGAAAGTAAAAAGAAAAAAAAAACTGTAAGATAACCATTACAAATTTTTAAATTTCTCATTGATATTAATTCAAATCTTACATCAAAAATTGTAATCAAACAAAATCAAATATGATTTTTGCATCATTGATTTTAATCATGTTTAACCTACACGTCAACAACCCACTAAAGAATGAAAAAAATAGTACCCACGTCATTTTATTTTCCAACAAAGGCGACTTGGAAATCACAAAAAACTAATATTATCTTGAGACAAAGTATGCAAAGTGAGATAATGTTATACCTATTTCATATCAAAATTAGTGGTTGCATTTGTTCCCCCGTTTCTTCCATGTCAAAAATAGTTTGTTTGATGGTTAATGCATCAAGCTTGACCGAGCAGGGCCTGAAATGAAATCATCATCATATTTAACCATATAGCTTTATCTACTTTAAAAAACAGAGTATATGAAGTATCAATGTTAAAAAATTATAATCAAAACCAACAAATAAATGCCATATTTCACCTCTATATATGACCACATCTGTAGAAAATAAGGCAGAACTACAAATGTGAATCCAAGACCATTGTCAAGATCTATTTTTTATTATATTATTATTATGATTCCAATTATAACAGTCAACCTCACAATTAAAATTACACCACTATCATAATTACAAGCAATATCAAGCTTTTGCCAAATCACTTACCTTTTGTTAATGGTGTTTAGCATTCAACAAATTTGTCATTGTATATTATAACAAATTTCTTCAGCCTCATCTCCTAGCTATCTCATCAAGCACCTGCCCTGCATCCACGTAAACAACACTCTTAAACATTAAACATCACTCGTCTAGGCTTGACAACACTCAGAAAACAATTTTTAAATTACATCTCTGAACGCATCACATGAAATTATAATTCAAGCGATACAAATTCGATTTTGGAACTTTTCATAGCTGAAACAAAATCAATAAAAAAACAACATAGAAGATGAAGGAGTCTGCATCATTGACCGTCCAAACTCTGAATACTCACACATTTTTTCCTTGTGTGAATGTGCATCCACCATAGTGAGTAGGAACTTAAAGAACCAAGAATGAATTTCAGTAATTTTCTCCCAAAATATAACATATCAAAATGAAAATAATGTTATGATAGAATGAAATTAAAGGCATAACAACAAACCTCAATAGCATCACACTACCCATGCCTAAGAAAAAGTAGAGCAAGCTCTACTAAATAGCTGAAAAAATTAGACAATTATTCTCCCGTTCTGCCGCATATTATCCAACAAGTAAAGTCTCGAACTATATTAATAATAGTGTTAGGACCAGGAAGACAACTAGAAGAAAGGTGGTTTTGGTCTTCAAAGTAACTTTGGGAATTTATTGCTATTATAAAAGCCAATGTGAAGTCACATCTATCGAGATTTTCACTCCACGATCTCTTATCGATGTTGCTATCTGATAATGAAAATAATTATGATTTAAGGAATTCATGTCAGTAATAAGATTGATACAATCTTGTACTTAAAATCTAGAAATGCCATTGAACTACAACTATATATATACCCTATGTAATCTTCCCCCAACTGCATCAATACCTAAATTATGTATTTGGCAACTAACGGATACATGGTGCAAATCCTTAGCCAAGCCAAGCAGCTTTATGTCGCGTCAAACTGTTGAGACTCCACCTCCATTCACACAGATAATATGGTCATTTTCTCAATGTCCCTAAATATTAGTTTGGTCCCTTTATCCACATAAGTGTGTGCAATGTATTGGGTAATTTCTCCTGATTCTTCATATGCATTAAAATGTGGGAACTCCTCTTTGCTGCAGGCCTTGCACTAATTCTTACCCTCCCAATTAGTTGTCATAATAGCCACAACAAATCAGGTAACACAATGAATGATTGATATGTACTAAAATAGTAGTAGCATACCTCATCAAAGTCACACTTGATGGAAATTTCTATCTCCCAATTGGTCTAAGAAATCACCTAATGAGGAGTCATGTCCCATAGATGTCGGTGGTTGAGCATCTAATGTTTTGACCACTTGTACACAAATTACAAATTAGAAACATAAATCCCAAAAAAGTAAAAAGGATAATTTCTCAAAAGGAAATCATTGAATGTCTCTCCTCTCTTAATAAACTAACTAGATACCTAAACAGTCCATGGTAGCAGTGTTAAAATCGTGAACCCATCCACCAACAAGCACATATTACACTTCACCTCAACCTCATATCACACCATAAATGTACACAAAATTATGAATCCGTTGAATCTTCTATAGCTAGAAGAAAGGCATGGCACAATAGCTTATGAATAACATGACTTTAATATAGTCTAGCCATAAAAATAATTTATTTAAAATACAAATCACTATAAACACTAATCAATGAACAAATAAAAAAATAATAAAATTGCAAATAACATTAGACGGTCATGCCTATAATACACAACTGGCAGTTTACCTAATATAAATTTGTGGTGTGATTGATATTTGGAATTGCCAATATCATTTCCAAAAGATACATACTATCCCCTAAATGAATGACACCACTATGGGACACTGCTGAATCAAGACACAACAGTATTAGTGGTGAGGCCTAGAGCCGACCTTACAAATATTTGCACAGTTATTAGACCAAGCCACGATGAGAGGTATTATTCATGTCCTTTGACAGATAAAAATCTACAACCCATCCAAATAGACTAAAATAAGCATAGCTTCAACTGCAGCACGTCCAATAAACAACTTTTTTTCACACCTTATTGATAGTGCATCTGTAGTCTCAGTGTGTCCATGAGGAACCACCTCCAAACTGTCGTTGGCTTAAAAACAACATCAAAAGTATTTCAAACACACCATTAATAAAATTAGTATTGAATCACAACAGTAATAAAGATACTCGTTGGACATACATTAATATATCTATGATCTTCTAATGAAAGTCTCTGAAATAGATCCCCTTGTATCAGTGTTGTAATTTAAACATAACAAAAAGCAAGTGTTCTAGTGTTCAAATAAATAAAAACATAAAGAATCCTAAAATTATATAGATATACTACATGGTTTAAAATTTTTGAGGCCCTAGGTCATGACGTTAGTAGCCTTAAACCAAGGTCATCCCTGCCTCCAACACTATCATATCTGTCTAGAAAAGCTTAACTTCAAGAAGAGAGATAGTTTAATATGAACAAAATTTGGGTAGAAAATATACGTATACATATCAAATAAAATAGCAGTAGTGTCAAATTTCGTAAATGATTCTTCATCACGACCCTTACCAACTCAGGTCTCCACATCAGCTGCAAAATCTGCAAGATCCATATCAGATGGAAGAAACTCATGTAAACAGTTAACATGGTGATCACCATCCATATCAGATGGAAGAAACTCAAGCAAGATCCATATCAGATGCAAGATTCATATAAGATGGAAGATCCATATCAGAGGAGATGACAATGAATTACAGGGCTACTCTTAGAATGTAAAAATAAGAATTGGATAAAATAATAAAATACAAAAATAATCCAATAGTGGGAAGTTGATTAGATATATGTAATTGTGATTACAACCCATATAAATAACTGAGTTTCTCATACTAATTAATAAGGCAGAGAAAAAAATGTGCCAAATCAATAAATTCATTATAATTAGAACATAGACAACCGATGTTGTTAATTGACACAATAATATATGCATAATTTCAATGCACACAGGACACCTTTCTGTCTAGTATACCCGAAACTGAGTACCACTCTTGAAAACAAAGGTTTCTAACACACATGAATCAATAGAGAATTAACAATGCAAATAAAAATGATTAAAGAAATTTAATAAACATTCACATGCATTGTTAGACAAAAGAATATGAATTTCATCCCAAACTTTCAGTTTTATAAACCATACATCTCCAACTTTCAACTTCCAAAATAACAGTTAATTTCACACTGAAAACTGATGGGATTCTTATTTTTATATAAAATCAAGAGGCAACTAATAACTTAATTGAAATCAATCAATAGAGAAAAATCAAGCACTATTAAAACCCGAATGTCTTCAAGATGGAATGTTTTAAACCATTAAAACCCAAACTTTCTACAAAAGTTGCAAAGAAAGTACCATATGAACCATAAGCTTTTAAATCAATAGAAAATACAACAAAATACAACTTGGGATATGGTTTAAATGAATAGAAACTACCAAATGAACCATTAGAGATTAGATTCAAAAGCTAAAAATTTAAGCAAGTCAATGAATTTCTTTACCATAATTGATGCTGAGATTGTGCGGTGGGATTTCTGAAAATGAGATAGAGAAAGGAGTGTAATATTCACTTCAGATCTTTAGAAAAAAATAATCAACATTAGAGAAAAGCCTGACATAAATAGAAACATGCAAAAATATGCAACCAAAAAGTGTGAAAACAAAACCCCAACACCATCCAAACCTAATCGTACATCGCTGAACCTCAATCAAACCTGCACACACAAAAAATATATATTATGACATTTCTAAAATCTTAAATTTGATAACAAAAATTGAAACCCACATCTAAATTAGGGAACTTTAGTTAAAACGCCAACTTCAATACTCAAAACATAATTTGAGACGTGCAGGCAGGCATACATATTAAGGTGGGACAAAGAGCGCACACTGGAGAAAAATCATTACAACTTAAATCAATTTATCTCTTGAATTTTATCACAATCATGTCTAGAAACAAATTCGAGTCCAAATACGCATAATGAAGGAGATGAAGAGCCGTGAAAACGAAGATGAAGTCAAAAGAGCCAAATCGTACCCTAGAAGAAATGACGATTAGAATCCCCAAATCGTACCCTAGAAGAAATGAAGATTAGATCCCCGTAGGAGAGAGAAAGACGGTCCTCTTTGGGGATTTTTAAGATTATTTTTGTGCTTGTCTTTGTCAATTTACTCATTTACCCTTCGTTTTGAATTAAAGTAGGAGAGAGAAATAATTTAAGAGAGAGGTAAAAAAAAAGGAAATAAAAAAATAAAGGGTCAAAAGAGGAAAATAGAACAAAGCAATCACAACCCTCCATATGTGAGTGATGTGGTCAAATCTCCACCTCTACTTAGCTTATACTCTTATAGAATAGTAACCAAACTTCTACTCCTTATTTTATATATATATATATATATATATATATATAAGGGAGATTAAAAAAACTATTATACACATAAATTTTCATAATCCAGGGTAATATTAAGGGTCTCTTACATTTTCAATATAAAGGAGGGGTCTTTTGTCATTTTTTAAAGTACCATACCCTAAATCCTCATAAACCAATTATAAGCGTGCTAAATAATAAGGAGATGAAAAATATGCATAATTATTATGTAGGTATAAACATCCAAATGGCTTTTCGAAGTGATTCAAACCTAACATTATCCAATGGTTTTGTGAACATGTCAGCCAATTTTTTTTTTTGTTGATGTACTCAATTTAAAGTTCCTTAGAGCGAACAAGTTCTTTAATAAAGTGATGTCTTATCTTGGTGTGCTTAGTGCATGAATGTTGAACTGGAGTTTTAGATATATTAACATCACTCTGGTTATCACAAAACATTGTAAGTTTGTCTTATTTACTACCATAATAGCAGAGAATTTGTTTGATCCATAATAATTGAGCACAACGGCTACTAGCTTCTATATACTCAGATTTAGCAATAGAAAGGGATATACAATTCTAGTTTTTACTACTCTATCCAACAAGATTATTTCCTACATAATAGCATGCACCAGATGTACTTTTAATATCACCTGAGCAACCTGCCTAGTCATCATTTGTATAACCAATAATAGCGCTTATAGTGTCTTTTGTATACCGAATGCGATAATTAAGTGTGCCATTATCATATTTTATAATTCATTTTACACATAATGAATGACATTCTTTAGGTGAGCATTGATAGCATGCATAAACACATATAGCAAATGAAATATCAAGTCCAGATGCAGTAAATTATAATAAACTCCTTATCATGCTTCTATACAAAGTCAGATCTATGCTTTTCCCATGTTCATCTTTAGATGATTTAGTTAAATTGCTCATGGGTGTTCATGCAATTTTAGCATTATAAGGACCAAAAATTTTACCTAAGTCACTAGCATATTTAGACTGAGTAATAACTAGACCATCATTACATTATTTAACTCGTAAATCGAGAAAATATTGTAACTCCCCCCTTAAGGAAATCTGAAATTCACCATGCATTCCTTGACCTGTTCAGGTAAAGTGGAACCAATAATGATATCATCTACATATACTTGTGCAATAAAAAAATTGTGATCAATTTTTCGAATAAATAATGTCTGGTCATTGTCTCCATGCTTAAACCCTTTATTGACTAAATAAGTTGAGAGGCGCTCGTACTATGCCCTTGGGGCTTGCTTTAAGCCATACAATGCCTCCTTTAATCTATAGACATGGTTAGGTTAAAAAGGGTCAACAAAGCCCTTTGGCTGCTTGATAAGCACCCAAAAGTGTATAATTTATACCCCGAATAAATGCATTTTTATCGCTCATTTTTAATAAAATTGGCCTTATGTTCGTATTTTTTCATTTCGCATGTCAGTACCCAGTCGCAGCAACAAATAGTGCTAATCCAGTCAATTGCGACACAATAGAGGTTAAAAGCATTCAATGAAGAAATTAAATAAGAGCGTGAAGTTCGAGTCCATTTTTGAGCTGACACCACCATGTTCCGATGCACCGAGCCTTTCCTGTACCAAACCTAGCCCAGACCTGGCCTAATCTTTCCCTGAGCCCTGTGTGTGTTGAGTCTGTACTTTTATTATTTTTTAGATTTTTTATTTGAGTTCGGTTCAAGTTTTAGGATTTATTTAGAATTTTCTAGATTTTTTTCTATTTTCTTTTTATTAGTGTATTTGTATTTTTAATTTTTATTAGTTTTTAGTTTTTAATCTTTATTTCATTTTATTTTATTTTATGTTATTCTTATTAGGATTAGTTTTTAGGAATTTAATTTTATTATATTTTATTTTGCTTTAAGTTTAATTTATTTAGTTATGATTTTAGTTTTTAGTTAGTTTCATTTTTATTTTGAGTCTTTTGTTAATAGATTAGAATTTCATTTTTTAAATTTTAAATTTAAATTTTATTTAGTTTTAGTTGGATAGTTTATTTTTCATTTTGTTAAGGTACCAACATACACACACTAAACATTCATACACCCTACCACACCTAAAACCTTCACCACCTTCTTTTCCTACCTTCACCCTTTTCTCTCTTCATCAACCACCATAACCAAAAGAGATCCCCTTTAATCCAATGGCAAACCACCTCGGAACTACCATGGGAGCCACGAATCCAACATCAACCCACGCCCGCTGCCACCGAGCCAAGCCGAGACCCACGAACCCGGATACCCATCCCTCCTTGCCCAACCCAACCATCACCCCTTAACCCACTAACTAAACCCAGGTTAAACCGATATCCACGCAGCCCCGACTTAGACCCTTGCAACCTGTGTCCAGAGTCCAATAATCTGCACAAACCAACAACAACCATATCCCACCAAAATCGGATCCAATCAAACAAAACCCACATGTATTTGACTTGGTTCTTAAAATCCTAAAATAATCTCCCAAAAGAAAAACCAAATTCGTGGGTTATAAAAAAGGCACCAGCTCATTAATCAAGGGACTCTCATATCAAACGTAGGAGGCTGCAAAAGAGAAAAAGTCAGCGTATAATGTACAGTTTAGGAACATAAAATTTTTTCAGAAAAATACAAAATAATTTGTTTAGCTTTAGAATAGATTTTTAAGTTTAGTTTTTATTTTTATTTGTGTATCAAATGTTGAATTTGTGAAGACATTGGGACATACTTTCATGAACATAATTCGATAAGGAGAGTTTGCGTATTATATTTATTTCCCCTTCCTTTTCATTCTTGCTATATTATTGAATGTTGTTTATTCTAACATGAGAATGTTTGGCTAAACATCCTGTTCAAGGGGTGGGATGCACTGCTACGATATTAAATTAATTGACTAATTTCATTAATACTATATTTCTAGGTTAATTAATTTAAATTGTTACAAATTAATTTATGTAACGAGAGTTAGTAAATTAATTTTAAAAATTAATGTTTGATTTTGGGAATCGAACTAGAGATAGGTTTTTTCTAAAATTAAATATTAATTCGATGTTGAAATTACATAATTGATACAATTTTTATTAAATGATCCTAGCGGGTAATTTTGTTGAAAATAGTATAATTCTTAATTTTTTGTCGTCTGACATTTTTAAATTAGTTTTCTGATAAAGATATTATTAAATTTATAATTGTAATGAGAGTTAGATTATCGATTTAATATTATCTCAAAATATTTCAAATTAATAAATTGAGAAATTAAAATAATTGATAATGCGGTATAATCCCATCTCTTGACTTTCACACATTTAATACACTCGGTTGCACATTATTTTTCGTTATTTAGTCATTACATAGTTTTAGCATTTAGTAGTTAATTCTCCCTTGAAATTGTTTAAAAGAAATTAGTAAATTACTTTAAAAAGTTTAATAAAAAAAATTTGAATTGGAAGTTTTCGCAATAATTGTTTCACCTTGGAACTTTGATTGATACCCGTACTTACCGCAATACGAATTGTTTTAAACAAGTTTTGTAGGTATTCAAGGGATTTTGAGATTAGGCTTTGAAGACAACGATAATACACATAAAAAGCCTTTTATCAAATGGCGGCGTTGCCGTTTCTTGAAGATTGAAGCAAGTGAAGCCGTGTAATTTCTATTTTTATTTTTATTTTTTTTAGTTATAGTAATCCTTCTCGCTCCTCCTTAGACTGGTTGTATAGGATTTTTGAAGATTTGTATTTATTTAGGTGCATTATGACACCGATTTATTGTAATAATTATTCATAAAAATCAAAAAGCGAATAGGGCATCCAGGCAAGGTGGAGAGAGGGCGTCCAAAGGCGAGAATTTATAAGCCTCTCTACTTTGGGTCGGTAGGACTAGCGAGGACGACTGAGATAGGCTAGATCTCCCCCCGGTCGACTCAACTTGGTACATTTATTTATCCCTTGTGAATCTCTTGTTAGCAAGTTCAATTTTTATGTGCTTAATTGCTTCTGTGTGCTTTTAATTTCTGCATCGCACTTAAATTGAATGGTTTGATAAATTAATTTACCTAAGACCTAGATCTGTTCATTGAAACGAGAAGGGATCTCATCACCCGACTCACTCCTTATCCATTGTGTGCTAACCTATATCTCATTAAATTTAAAATCAATCAACTAGCTAGCCCAGTAGCAACACATTTTTGCAACAGGAGATCACAAAGATAAATTCCGTGATTTTTGTCGCCCGCGGACTTAATTAAAATTTGACTACCCCTTTCACTAATTTTGAAGATAATATTTGGCTACGTGCTTGTTAGGATTTTTTCTTGACTCGTGTGTGTCCAATTCAATTCTTTAGGTAGTCTATTTTAATTAGTTCCTCTAAATCAAGAGTCCTTGCTCTCCCCTTTTTCGAAAAATCCCAAACATATTTTCTTTCTTTTTAAAAATATTTCCAAAAATCCCAAAAAGATTTTCTTTCCTTTTTCCCTATTCCAAATGCCAAAAGATTTTCCTTTACTTATTTTCAAAAATCACAAAAATATTTTCCTTTCTTTTGAAAAACATTTAGAAATCCAAAAATATTCCTCGTCATGGCCGAAGAACGTCCTTTACTGGAATACTTTGGCCATTACCCCTTATCTCGAACCCTTTTTGATGTTGAGCCCGAATTGAACATGCATACATTACTTTATGGCTTTAACTCTCAAACACCCATCGTTGATACTCATGTGTCGTCCACGCACACATCTAATCTTTTATTGCCTCCGATGATGAGTGTCAACCCATCACATGCTTCTCCGTGCACACACTGCTTTCTTATCGATCACGTATCCCATGAGTGTCCATTTATTTTCTCTCCATTTTCACCCACCATGGAACATGTGTATCCATATGACACTGTTTCACAACTTCGCTCGATCTATTCTCACGGCATATCCAATGACGAAGGGTATGAGTAACCAAGCTATTCATGGAGGCCTGATCAGCCTTCCATACAATATAAATCCCAACGCCATGTTGTGGATCCTTACAGTTTCCAATAGTCATCATCGCAAACTCGTGCACCTCATACCTATCAGTACCCTTACTATGCTCCTCATGATGATCAACCTTTTGTCTCTCACGGAGATGCTTATCCTGTGTATGACCAACTTGACCCCATTCCCCCCACTTTATATGAGCATTCTCCTCATCCCAGTGTCTATAGTGAGTTGTGTCCACCTCCAACACTGTCGCCACCCACCCACATTTCCCCACTACCTTACACATCCGCTCTCTAGAGCCTCTTGCAAAAGTTCACGCATACTCTTCAATCTCAAAATGAAGCCCTTCAACGTCTTGAAAACATGTTTACTGCATTTAAGTGTGAGGACGAGTCGGATTTCACCCCAAGTCAACCCATTGTTGTACCCACGTGGAATGATGATGTTTCGTATTGTACCACTGTTTTTGAGTGTGACCAACCCTATCTTCCTGAGAATCTCGACGTTGAGCCCACCCAGTGGTCTGGGCCGCAAGTTGACAATTGTGTTGACCTATCCACTGACTGTGAGACTGAACCCACTACGCCCTATCCTCTCAAACCCACCATTGAGGTTCGCATTTCCCCTTCCACCGAATCTACTATTATGCTCAAGTCTACACCTTTTGGTCCTTTTATGTGTGTTCTCTAGGAACCCATTATTTATAGGTTAGCTTCCGCTGCAAGTGCTTCCAACCATCCTGAGATTGAATCTGAGATGGTTTCTACCTCTCTTGCTATGGATCCTATCCCACCATTCTTGGCTCCCGTTGAGTCATATATTAATGTTGATTCATCTATCTCGGATTTGGATGCCTCATTATATTTTTCCACCACTTATGATGGTGAATTTTGGGTGGATAAGTTGATCACTCCCTCATTCACTTTTCCACCTCCTCCTTTGCGTGCCCTTGAGGAACACTCTGAGCCTCATGAGGAGTGTATATTCCTTACTCTCGAGTTAGATCATCTACCCCTACCCTTGTATCACCTTACCCACCCACTGTCCATACCACACCACCACTTGATTCGGACGTTGCTATTATTATTTTCCTGTTCACATCTAAGCATTTAGGTCCTCATCTACACCCAGCCTCCACCCTAGTGCTCCATGATCCCATTTGTGCACTTTTCATCGACACCACTATCTATGAGAGCATTTGTTCTACTCTACTCTTTTGTGACTCCGAGATTGTTCTTTCAAGCCCGCAAATATCATATTGTTGTGATTTTTATTTTCGCAAGCTCATTGATGTGTCACGTCGTTAGCATTATCATTGTCCATTTATAAAACGGCCGTGAACTTTTTATGAGGCCCACCCCTTCACGATTGTTAAACCATTTTACCTCCCCATCCAATTGGAGCACCATTCTTATAGGGCCCTTTTTACCCTCACATTTACGCTCAATAAGGCCCGTGATAGGTGCCTGTTCACCCTCACCCTTGCCTTTCTTCCATATACCTTTCTACCCACCCAACCTCGGTCCACCGATGCTTTGCATTGCGTGAAGCACTTTGCTATCCAAGTGCATTGACTATATTTATCCTTCATCTAAGATGCTTCAGTCTTGCTTAGGGGTGATTCTCATCTCCCAATTTTTTTGCCGCCCCGAACTTTATACCTTTTATCTTTAGGATGAGATTAGTTCGGTCTGGCTAAATACATTAAACTTAGCGCTACCAGGAGATAGGCCGCTGTTATTGTTTCTGAGTATGGGTCTTATCCTGTTTGGGGGTGGTATTCTATCTCCCCCCCCCCCCCCCAATGGTTTTCACATGCTTTATCGACTTGTCCATATTTTGTGTCACATTTGTTCCTCAGGTTTCATCTCTTCTCCATCATGCGGTACATTTTCTTCTCCATCGCTTTCCTACCTTGTGCTTTTCTTTTTTTATATGTATTTTTAAACATCGAGGACAATGTTCTCTTTTGTTTGGGGGTGGGAAACTTATTAAAATCGTACCTAAAACTGTTCAGAAACAAATCATTTTAAATTCCTTTTTGTGCTATTAAAAATAAATTTTTATAAAATGAATTGTCTATCATCCCTCTTTCAAAAGTCTCAGAATACCCGTGTTCGACCCTAAAATTACGATCTTTATCATAAAATTAATTAATACCTCTTAAATCGTACTTGCACTATGCATTCTAAAATCGATAATTTTCACTATCACGTTTACAATCAAAAGTTAAAGAGTAACAACATTCTCAAGAGAGCCTTAAAAGATCACCAATGGAGACTTAAGCCCATGAGATTTGAGCTATTCACCTTTTTGAGGGTTTTTACGTATCTTTGAGTCACAAGTTGACTCAACTTTCTTTGGGTACTACATTTAGTCTTTGCATGATCTCATTATTTTTCAAATTTGGCTTAATCGCTGAGAATGACATTACTTTCGAGTTGTAAAAAACATGTATCTTGTAGTTTGTCCCGAGAACTAAACCATTTTTTACCATACATTCATCTTTTTCCCTATCACATTATCATTCATCCATTATCTTTCCATATTTCCCTTGTCCATTCTATATACCATACATATATCATTTCCCATCACTACCATCAATTTTGAGAAAAAGAGTGTTTGAAATTTTCCATGTAAATTGTCTTCATTTTTGTTATGAAAAGAAAAATGCATCACAATTAAAAAAAGAAGAAGAAAGAAAAACAAACAAAAAAGTAGAAAAAAGAAGCAAAGAAATAAAGAAGAAAAAATATAAACGAAGAAAACTAAAACATGTGATCAAAAATTCATAAAAATGAAGACATTAGTGATTCTCGTGTCACACTTTTCTCAAAACATTTCCATCATATCATTCATCTTCTTCATTTTCCCCTCATACCTTATATAAACCCAATTTTCACCCTTGGTAAAGTTTTCGGGCAAATGAGAAGGCTATATGGTGAATAACTCGACATTCTCAATGTATTGGTTAGCATTCATTCATGAGATCAATTTTTTTTCATGTATCCTTCATTTTCTATCAAATGTGTGAGACATTTGAACTTGTTTACATTTACTCACCTCCTCACACACTAGAGAGATACACTTACCTAATTCTTAGATAGTTTAATTCAGAGAAATATATCCAGTGAGAATTGAAGTCAAACTTTGATTCTATAAAGGCGATCTAAGAATTACTCTAATGATACTTAAAATTGTTTCACACAACACATGCGGAGTTTTAGGAAGGATTACGCTTTTGGTATTAAGTAATTTTATGCCTTACCTAGATAGTAGAACAATTTATTCCTTGATGCCTTTTTAGTTGGGTTGTATAGCGTTTCATCATCAAATATGAAACTGCATTCAATAAAATTTTGAATTTTGTGCGTGCATTCACTACAAACCCCGACGATACACCACTCGTCCTGTAGGGCAACCTATATGTTTAACGACTTGTTGTACATGCTAAGTGCAATCGATAGAGCTTGTGAAAGTGGCACACTTTTGTAATACCCCGTAATTTTGAGGGCTTTATTTATGAATATGATATATAATTTTCATAATATTATTATTTTATTAATTAGGATATTGATATTGTTTTTATTTTTATTTGAAATGAATCGAATATCAAAAATTTAAATTTAAATTATTTTTGGACATTTTGTAATGGTTTAAATATATAAACTAGATAATTTTGAATTAAAGGGAAATATAGTAATATGCGTTAGATTAGGCTCCAAGCTAGGGTTTGAGAGAGTCGCTATATAAGGAATATTATGGGTGATTATAAGGAAAGGGAGATGAAAAAGAGAGGCCCAAAATGAAATCCAAAGAGGCAAAAACGAGTGGAATGAGAAGAGCCAATTTGGAATGTTTAGATCTTCTTTTTGAGTCCATTCGAATGAGATTTAAGAAAAACTCAAAACGCATACCTGACCCAATTTTTCGTCTAGAATCCAAATCTGAAGTCAGATTGGCGATTCGAATAATTTTTTATCTGATTTTTCTGGGTTTTTAAAATAGGACTATTTGGAGTTATCTCATATTGGGATTAGAAAATGATTTGATTATTTTTACGAGAGGAACGTGATGGTGCAATCAGATGTTGGGGATGAATTTATGTTGCATCTCATGTGATGATTTTAAGGTATGAGGTTTTACACAATATGCTCTTTAAATATCTCGAGAGTTATTTCGTTGATTTCATGTTTAATTGAACTCAGATTTGAATTGTTAAATTCTTTGAAATATGGAGAAATAATTGTTGAATTATTTTGATTCATGTGGCATAATTATATTGTTGTTGAGCATTAATATGGCTTGGAGGTTGGGCACCCGCCAAAATTTCTACTTCCCGGGCTATGTCTTGATAAAGCATATGTGGATGGGGTGAGGCCTGGTAACCCGGTTACTGTTTTGTTGAGAAATTTATTGATAAATTCTTTGAGATTTGCATTTGAGTTGAATATTTGTACTCGTGTTTGATACGCTTTATTCATCGTTAATATATTTGTTAAGCATCTTTCCTTTCGTATTGTGTGCATCCCCATATTTTCTTTTAGTGGCAGGTTAGCGTGGATTGGGACGCTATGGATTATTGTTATTATTTCGGGAGCATGGATTGGAAGATGTATTTTTATGTATAATTGGTGGTGCTATTAATGTTGAGAGTTGGGTATTTTATGTGAATTATTATTGTAATCGTTATTGTGGAAGTGTAATAATGATTGGATTTGATATACTTAAATTGTGGAAATTTAGATGCTCTATACACATTGTTATTGTTGAATTAGTTTAGTTTTATCGTAGTAGCATGCTGCGTATCTCTTCAGGCTCGCGGGTTGTTACAGATGGTATCAGAGCTTAGGTATACGACAACCCTCGACTCTTGGTTATTGGGTCTAGCATGCGTTAGATATATTTTCATTGGAGATAGAAAATTTTTGAGGATGTGTTAAGTGTCGTGGTGAGGATGTTTAGAATTAATTTGAGGACTTTAGTGTGTGATTTTGGGAAATATAATCGAGTAGCATTTTATTTCGAGTGTTTGGTTTCGTCGAATTTCGAGCATGAAATTCCTTTTCAAGGGAAAAGTATGTAATAACCCGTAATTTTGAGGGCTTTATTTCTAAATATTGGAAGGAGACAAATTTCCAATTGAGTCCTTTGTTATTTTGGCTCAATTCCGGACAAAAACGTTTGATTCATGGGATAGAGTTCTTGACCATCCTTCAAGCCTATGACATTCTAAAGTTGAAGATGTAGCAGCCAAGATTAAAGCTTCATCAAATGCCGAGTTTGTTGTGCCTCATTTCTACGTCAACAACATTGGTTCCATTGCACCTAAGGTATTAATGCATTTTAAATATATATATAGGAGCTTGAAACAATTAGTATTGGGTGTAATTTTATTTTAAATTGATGTTTATTTTCAGAAAGTTTCTTTAAAACTTTAAAATAAAATTTCTGGGCTAAAAATGAATTTTTAAACATTCTGGAAAGTCGTTCGAATGTATTTTTCGTTCGAATGAGAATATCGTTCGAACAAGATTTGCCAACGACTTACCTCTGGAACTTCGTTAGAAGAACGAGACTTTGTTCGAACGAAAATCTCGGTTGAACGAGATTTCAGGCCGGAAATCTTTCTGACAGTTTTGAGCAGTTTTTCCCATGTTTCCACTTACCTTTACCCTCTAACTTTTGGCAGAAGTTATATGTGCGGGAACCAAGTTTGAAAAAACAAATTTTGACATTTTCTAAAAACCTTTTAGAGAGAACATTTTTAAGAGAAAATTCCTAAGTTTAAAAGTACATGTTTAAGTGTTTGTAGTTCAAGAACATTATTTGAAAAACACTTTCTTACACCCATAGTTTGTGTATTCCAAGTTACCATATATACATATCTTTCTTGGAGTGTTTGGCACCGGATTTAATCTACCGAGTTGAGGAGTTCGTTTGGGTTTACTTTTACATCCCTCAAAGAAGAAGTTTGTTGTTTTGCTGCAGCTTTGTCACATGGTGAAAGGCACCATTTGTGGTTGACGGTGTTTCTAAAGTCTCATTGGTGAATTCCAAGATTCCGGTAGATTTTTGGGATTGTCGACTAGGCAGAGGTAGTTAGAAGAAGACGCGTCGGGGCTTGAAGGAGTCGAGTCGAGTGTTGTATGTCATCTTACTTGTAATTGTAAATGCCGTACTTAGTGGACTTAAGTCTAGGGGCATTCGAGGTTTTTTCTCGTTGTGGGTTTTTCCTCATACATCGCAGCGTAGTGATTTATTTGTTTATTTTATCTTCTGCAAAATTCACATTAGATGCATGCTTAGGTAAAAAGATAAAATTTGGTTTAAATCACTACTTATTTAATTTGGTGCTAATAAATTTGGGTGAAAGTTAATTTAATTCAAGTCATTAATTTTATTGGATAAAATTTGGTTGAGAATAATTTGCAAAAATGAATTAATTATTTTGTTAGGCAATTTCTAGGACTTGGGTTATATTGGTTTAAGTTTCATTTTAATTTGAAAGAAATTAAAATTTGGTGTTTATGTGTGTGTTTATTTGAACCATCTCGCTTCCGCATCTTTAAAAGGAAATTATATCTTTTTGGATAAGATTTTAAAAATTAGGGTCTCGTGTTACAATAAGTGGTATCAGAGAGGAATCGTTAAATTATTGCGTTTAAGATCCTTTTAAATATTTTTGACAAGAATGGAATTTTCCCCATTTTCAAAATTTCCTATTTTAGATGGTTCTAACTATGCGTATTGGAAAGCAAGGATGAAATCGGTAATAAAATCTATCAAAGAGAGAGTTTGGATATCTGTTATTAACGGGTGGTCACTACCTACACATATAATAGATAATGAGCGTGTTCCCAAACCCGCTGAGAGATGGAGTGAGAAAGAATTTAAACTATCTAATTTTAATTCCCGAGGTTTAAATGCCTTGTTTAACGCGATCACACCGGATGAATTCCGACGCATTATGATGTGTTAACCCACTAAAGAAGCTTGGGATATTTTACAACTCATTCATAAAGGAACTAGTGTCATTAAAGCTTCAAAACACCAAAACCTCACCACTCAATTTGAAACTATCAGAATGAATGAAAAAAAACTTTTGATGAATTTTATGCTAGATTTTCTGATATTGTTAATTCATCTGTTAATTTGGGAGAGAAAATACCCGACAACCGAGGTGTGAAGAAAATTTTAAGGTCCTTACCCGATAGAATTATCCCCAAGGTGACCGTGTTAAATTCTTTACCCACTTTAGCCTCTACGAAATTAGAAGAGCTCGTAGGTGATTTAAAAAAATATGAACTAAGCATATTTCCCTCCAAAATCGAAAAGAAAATTGAGAAGGGCATTGCTTTGAAATCCCGAAAGGAGGAAAAACAAGTAGTAGAGAATGAAAGTGATAGTGACTCGGAAAATATGGCTATGTTTGCCAAAAAGTTTTTAAAATTTATTAAATTTAACAAAGAGAAATTTAAAAATGATTTTAACAAATTTGAAAAATCTAAGCGTGACAAAGCCGAGAAGATCCCTAAAACTTCTAATGAAAATGTAAATAGGGACGAGTCAAATAAGTGTTTTGGTTATGAAGGGTATGGCCATAGGGCCTTTGAGTGCCCCACTAAACTAAGGAGAGAGGGTAAGAACCCAATTTATTTTAATGCAACCCTTAGTGATAGTGAAAAGGAAGAGGGAACCGATTCCCCCATTGAGCGCAACTTTATCGCGTTCATTGCTTGTTATGTTAGTGATAGTGAGGAATCATCCAATGATGACATATTAATACATAACACTTCCGAGGCCTTTCTTTGTGAAACTATAAAAGATGATGGTAGTGAGAGGGGAGAAGAAAGAGATAGTGAAAAAGAAGAAGAGGTCGATGTGAGTGAACTTCAAAATGCTTTTCAAGAACTATATGAAGAGTCTATTAACTTAAAAAGAGCGAATTTGAATTTAGAAGCTAGTTTAAGAGGGGGTGTCAAGGTCATTGATGATAGTGTGTTGGTTGAAAAACTTAGGACACGTGAGAACGCTCTTCGTGAGAAGCTTGAATATGTAGAAGGCGAGAGAGATAGCCTTTAAGGTGTAATGGAATCCTTGAAAAAGGATCTTCTTGCGTTTGAAGAGAGAAATGTTTTATTAGAGTCTGTAATTTTATAATTAGAAGAACAATTAAACGACTCTAGTAAAGTCAAATTTGATTTGGAGTGTAGGTTCAAAAAACTAGATAAAATCTTAGGCACGGTCGAAATAAAAAATGACACTTGTGGTTTAGGCTTCGATACTTGTAATGAATCATCTCTAAAAGCCAAAATCAATGTTTTAGGAGAATCGCCTAGGAAAGCCTTTAGAGATCATTCCTTAGGTAGGTTTTTCGCCGGGTCTTTAGGTGCTCACATTGTGGATGAGCTTTGAGCTCATCCTAGGAAATTTTGTGTTGATCTTAAACGAGGTCCTAGAAAATCCTACGTAAGGCAACCGAGGTAGTCAAGATTCCTACACCCCGAGATAGTCATTCTTCATTAGTTTCGGTTAGGAGATCCGAATTGGTATCTTTACAAGATAGGTTATTTGATTTTCATTTACTTTCACATGCTTCCTCCCTTACAAAATCTAAAGGTTGAATTTGTTAGTTTTATTTGCATACTTTAGCTTTTTCTTAATCATTTTCTAGTCTATGATCCATGCGTAATCACATGCTAGAATAATAATTTTTGTTTATCTTTGGCATTATATTTCTTTCATTTTAGTTTGCATTAAATGAAAAATACAAAAACATTTTTTTTATCATTTGTGTTTTATCCTTCTAGCAATTTAAGATTAATGAAAAATACAAATGGTTTTTGTTTGTCTTTTGAGGACATATTTTTATTTTTGGTTAAAAATTATCAAAAACTCAAAAATATTTTTTTTGTGTATTTTAGTTTGACACACTCTTTGTGGCATAGACTTGTGTTAGAATCTCTTCTTTTTCGTTTCCATGTGGCTAGAACTTTTGGTTTAGATTGTCAATCCTTATTATGTTCTTTACCATGCATACATGGAGTAATTGGATTTTGTGTTGATATAATGGATTATATTTTTTATATTCCTTAATCCACACATGCACGAGCTCACTTGAAACTATAACTCCATATGTATATTTGAGCTATGTGAGGTGTTCTCGTTCCAATCTTGTCATCTACATGTTATATGACCTAGGAGGACTAGTGCATGTTAAAATCCGTTGCACGCGAGATTTGTGAGAGACATATATATATATATATATATATATATATATATATATATGTGTGTGTGTGTGTGTGTGTGTGTGTGTGTGTGTATGTGTGTGTATGTGTGTGTGTGTGTGTGTGTGTGTGTGTGCACGGGGAAGGGCTCCGAAAGCAATAATCATCCTTTGCGAGTAAGCCACCATTTGTTTGGACCTAAAAGAAATACGTGGTCCAAAGGCCTATAAGAATAATGACATTAAAAGAAAATATTTGACAAGGCCTATTTTGTTTAGTTGATCTATTCATTCGAAAGATTAAACTCTATATGCTTAAATTGAAGGAGTTTGGATGGTATATCAACAGTTTGCACAATGTCCGTTTATCCGAGTTATACTTTTAATGTCATGATTCTATTGGTTTGTAGAATCATCAAAAGTCTAGGCTTGTATGCATTGTGTATGTTTGTTCATGGAATTCAATTTATATTGTCACATGAGGTTATATTCAAATGTGATGAAGTTTGCAATCAATTGAGAACTTCGTGAACATTTTTTAAATGATTGGTTCTAAATTTAATTGTTACTAGTTCACACCCCAACACTTCCATTTCCATATGACACATTTTTCTCGTACGACTGTGAGAAGCTTATTTTATTTTGTGTCATGTGTGGTGTTTATACCTAGTATATGTGCGTGTGAGTTAATGATATTTATTATGTACTCATATACGAGGTATTCTATTTGTCTTTGCCTTGCTTTCAAGTCCATCTATGCTTCTACTTCATGATTGGTATCTATCTAGTTGCATTCTTTACTGATACCACATGCTTAATACTTTATGTATCATATTAATATCATTTTCTTCCACCTTAGATGGTATCCTTATTATTTATATGGATTAGTTATGCTTTTGTTGCCTATACGCTTTCTTGTTATTATCACTCTAAGCATCATCATGTTTAAATTACTTTTATCCTTTGTCTATTCCTGAACAAAAAGGGGGAGAATGATAGGGGGAGAAATGGTATCTAATCCTATTGTAATCTTATCTTAGTTTGGGTGATTCTACATAGGGGGAGTCGCGAACTTCTTAGGTAAATCATAGTTGATAAAGATGAGAATTAAATTAGGGGGAGTAACTATTTTAATTTAATTTTAATTACATTTAATATTCTTATTCCTATGCGTTTGATAGTTTGCTTAAGTGTGCATGAATTCTTCTAAATGGCAACTTTCATTGTCGGCAAAGATATTGATCCATGGGTTTTTGAGTCAAGCTAGGTATTTTTTATTTGTGTGGGATTTGTTTTAAGTCTAGTAGAGCTTGGCGGCCCTTTAGGATTTTGTGTTGGTTTTTTCCCGGAATAGCCAAAGTGGGAGATTTGTATGGACACAAATTTCCAATTGAGTCCTTTGTTATTTTGGCTCAATTCCGGACAAAAACATTTGAGTCATGGGATAGAGTTCTTGACCATCCTTCAAGCCTATGACATTCTAAGTTGAAGATGTAGTGGCCAAGATTAAAGCTTCATCAAATGCCGAGTTTGTTGTGCCTCGTTTCTACGTCAACAACATTGGTTCCATTGCTCCTAAGGTATGAATGCATTTTAAATATATATAGAGGAGCTGGGAACAATTAGTATTGGGTGTAATTTTATATTAAACTGATGTTTAATTTCTGAAAGTTTCTTTAAAACTTTAAAATAAAGTTTTTGGGCTAAAAATGAATTTTTGAACATTCTGAAAAGTAGTTCGATATTGTCGTTCGGACGAGTTTTTCATTCGAACGAGGTTTGCCAACGACCTGCCTCTGGTACTTCGTTAGAAGTATCATTCGAACGGGACTTTGTTCGAACGAAAATCTCGTTCGAACGAGATTTTAAGCAAAAAAAATTCTGGCAGTTTTGAGCTATTTTTTCCATGTTTCCACTTACCTTTACCCACTAACTTTTGGCAGAAGTTATATGTGCGGGAACCAAGTTTGAAAAACCAACTTTTGACATTTTCTAAACACCTTTTAGAGAGAACATTTTTGAGAGAAAATTCCTAAGTTCAAAAGTACATGTTTAAGTGTCTGTAGTTCAAGAACATTATTTGAAAAACACTTTCTTACACCCATAGTTTGTGTATTCCAAGTTACCATATATATATATATATATATATATATATCATGCTTGGAGTGTTTAGCACCGGGTTTACTCTACCGAGTTGAAGACTTCATTTGGGTTTACTTCTACATCCCACAAAGAAGAAGTTCGTTATTTTGTTGCGGCTTTCTCACATGATGAAAGGCACCATGTGTGGTTGAAGGTGTTCCTAAAGTCTTATTGGTGAATTCCCAGGTTCCAGGGGGGTTTCGGGATTGTCGACTAGGCAGAGCTACTTACA
This sequence comes from Sambucus nigra, assembly GCA_949130495.1. Lineage (NCBI taxonomy): Eukaryota > Viridiplantae > Streptophyta > Magnoliopsida > Dipsacales > Adoxaceae > Sambucus > Sambucus nigra. The sequence goes on from OX422211.1 coordinate 89,232,846, forward strand.
AGAAGACGCGTCGGGGCTTGAGGAAGTCGAGTCGAGTGTTGTAAGTGATCTTTCTTGTAATTGTAAATTCTATACTTATTTGACTTAAGCCTAGGGTCGTCCGAGGTTTTTTCCCGTTGTGGGTTTTTCCTCGTACATCGTAGCATAGTGATTTATTTGTTTATTTTATCTTCTGTAAAATTCACATTAGATGCATTCTAAGGTAAAAGATAAAATTTGGCTTAAATCACTACTTATTTAATTTGGTGCTAAATTAATTTGGGTAAAAGTTAATTTAATTCAAGTCATTAATTTTATTGGATAAAATTTGGTTTTGCCTAATTTGCAAAAATGAATTAATTATTTTGTTAAGCAATTTCTAGGACTTGGGTTATATTGGTTTAAGTTTCATTTTAATTTGAAAGAAATTAAAATTTGGTGTTTATGTGTGTGTTTATTTGAACCATCTCGCTTCCGTGTCTTTAAAAGGAAATTATATCTTTTTGGATAAGATTTTAAAAATTGGGAGCCCAGTGTTACAACAAGTGGTATCAGAGCGGGATCGCTAAATTATGGCGTTTAAGATCCTTTTAAATATTTTTGACTAAAATCAAATTTTCCCCATTTTCAAAATTTCCTATTTTCGATGGTTCTAACTACACGTATTGGAAAGCGAGGATGAAATCGGAACTAAAATATATCGACGAGAGAGTTTGGTTATTTGTTGTTAACTAGTGGTCACCACCTACACATTTAGTAGATAATGAGCGTGTTACCAAACCCGCCGAGAGATAGAGTGAGAATGAATTTAAACTATCAAATTTTAATTCCCGAGGTTTAAATGCCTAGTTTAGAGAGGTCACATCGAATGAATTCTGACGCATTATGACGTGTGAAACCGCTAAAGAAGCTTGGGATATTTTACAACTCACTCATGAAGGAACTAGTGTCGTTAAAGCTTCAAAACTCCAAAACCTCACCACTCAATTTGAAACTATCAAAATTAATAAAAAAGAAACTTTTGATGAATTTTATGCTGGACTTTTCGATATTGTTAATTCATCTTTTAATTTGGGAGAGAAAATATCCGACAACCAAGTTATAAAGAAAATTTTAAGGTCCTTACTCGATAGATTTATCCCCAAGGTGACCATGTGAAATTGTTTATCCACTTTAACCTCTATGAAATTAGAAGATCTCGTAGGTGATTTACAAACCTATGAACTAGACATGTTTCCTTCCAAAATCGAAAAGAAAATTGAGAAGGGCGTTGCTTTGAAAGACCGAGAGGAGGAAAAACAAGTAGTAGAGAGTGAAAGTGATAGTGACTCGGAAAATATGGCCATGTTTGCTAAACAATTTCTTAAATTTCTTAAATTTAACAAAGATAAATTTAAAAATGATTTTAAGAAATTTGAAAAATCTAAGCATGACAAAGCCGAGAAGATCCCTAAAACCTCTAATGAAAATGTAAATAGGGATGAGTCAGATAAGTGTTTTGGTTGTGAAGGGTATGTCCATAGGGCCTGTGAGTGCCCCACTAAACTAAGGAGGGAGTGTAAGAAACCAATGTCTTTTAATGCAACCCTTAGTGATAGTGATAAGGAAGAGGGACCTACTTCTACCATTGAGCACAACTTTACCGCGTTCATTGCTAGTTATGTTAGTGATAGTGAGGAATCATCCAATGATGACATCTTAATACATAACACTTTCGAGGCCTTTGTTTGTGGAACTATAAGAGATGATGGTAGTGAGAGTGGAGATGAAAGAGAGAGTGAAAATGAAGAAGAGGTTGATGTGAGTGAAATTCAAAATGGTTTTCATGAACAATATGAAGAATCTATTAACTTAAAAAGAGCGAATTTGAAGTTAGAAGCTAGTTTAATGTAACACCCCAAGACTTTTGAGACTGACAAATTAAATTTTTAGGAAAATAAAATTTAATTAAATTTGGAAAATTCTAAAATTGGGAATTTAAGTCCAAAAATAGAGGACATTTTAAAGTATTCCAGATTATGATTTTGAGGGAACCATTGATCCCGGAAGGGTCGAGATAGTCAAAATGACTGTCATTGGGTTTTATTTCGGCTTCAGAATGTTTTTAAGTATGTTTGGCTCGAATTGGAGTAAACGAGTCATTTAAAGTGTGTATTAACATTTAAAATTTGGGATTTTTGTTTTAAGGATTAAGAGGCTTACGGATTAATCCTTCTCGTTTGAGAAAAGGAGAGAAAGAGAAAAGAAGAAGGAAAGAAGAAGAAAAGAAGAGAGAGAGGGAGAAAAGCTTGGGATTTCGGCCCAAACGCGACAACGAGGACGATCCAACCTCTTCAAAATCGAGGCAAGTGTTTAATCTTGCTAAATAAGTTATTTGTGTATTTCATTTCATAATTTGTGGGTTAAAGAAATGGTTTTTGGGTATAAACATCAAAACCTAAATTTTGGTTTAAATCTTGAAATTGAATATTGTAATTGGGTTTAAAGGATATAAATGGATTAGATTAGATATAGGATGAGTTTTGATGTCTAAAAAACATGTTGGGGTTGAAGATTAAGGGTTGGAAGTGGTATAAATCGAATTTTGGAAATTTTGGGTTGTAGAAAATCAGCCATTTTCATGGCTTTCTGAACTGGCCGAATCGATTCGCCCATACTGAATCGATTCGCCATGTTGCAGAAGCCTCAGGTCTTTAGGACCGAATCGATTCGCCCCTAGTGAATCGATTCGGAGGGTTGCATAATCTCAGGTCCCTTGGATCGAATCGATTCGGATGAGCCGAATCGATACGCTGTTGGGCCGAATCAATTCGGAGAGGCCGAATCGATTCGAAAACAGAGCATTTTGAGGAATTTTCTCTTTAGTGAATTAAAACCCTTTTTGGTTGGGTTTATTGATTTGGGGGTCTTCTCTTATGATGTAAGAGGAATGTTTTTGGAAGACACATAAGGGGTTTCTTACATATTATGATTTTGGGACTCCTTGGTATAATTGGGGAGAAATATGTCCATGTATGTATTAGAGTTATGTATAGAGATTTTGGAGTTTATAATCCTAATTATAAATCCAAAGTAAATTATAGAGACGATAAGGGGTTTAGAGCTCCTAGAGGGAGAGTTGAGAAGGTATGTTGGGAAATTATAGGCCGATATTCATATTGAATCCTTATAGCGATAGGATTCTAATAAGTTATAATTGGGGACTAACGAGAGAGAGGGGTCGCGAATCCTTAAAAATGTTTAAATTAAGGAACAATTGGTAATGCGATAGGAGTAAGGGTTCGCAAGAACAATGGAACCTTAGGCAAAATTTGGGAACGATTGGATCGTACTACCAACTAGAATATGAGGTTGTATAATTCTAGTTAGGATAGTTTACACATAATTAGGTGGAAGTAATCACATGGGATTCCAACACTTGAAACAAAGTGGAATAAGTTGAGGTTTGTAGACTTTTGGTTAGGTGTATACCTTTAGTCAAAATTTGTATTGGAGGTTTTGATTTGCTCTCGGATATAGATGGTATGTATAGTAATGGTTTCCTACACCAAATTTTGGGTGATAACCTTAATGTGGTATATATAAGTATATATATATATACATACGATTTTTGGGAGACTATTCATCATAGGAAAAATGATTGAATATGTTTCAAGTGAGAGATTATATTCACATATCGAGTTAAAATTTAAAGGAAGGAACTTGTGGTGACGGCTTGTATATCGAGGATTATGTATACTTATAGCCGAGTTTATATATCTCATACTTATGAACGAGAATTAGTTGTATAGAAGGATATGTGAATATATGTATATTTATCTATATAGATATGAATATATGGATATATTTATGTTATGGTCATACATGGTATGGATATTTAAACCTTATATAATGGTTTAACAATTGATCATATGATTGGATCATATGGAAGTATATATTGTGCATGTGAATGATATATACTTATTTGGTTAAGCATACCCCGCTCATGCTATCATTGGGAAGTTGCGCACGTAGAGGGTGAGCATCCTGGCTAGAAAAGCAGGGTGTGGATATTCCCCAGGTCATAGTCGTCCCGTGAGTTATTATGTGATTTACATTTTTATATTTTGGGATGAGACGTGGTGGGTATGTTTCGTCTCATTGCCGGTTTGGAGCAATGACCGCTTCCCGGGACGTCGTGTGCGTGAGTTTACCACGAGATGGGTGTCGTTTAGTCCCACCATGGTGGCCGCAGTATTGCTACGTGAGCCGGGCACTGGGAAGATGATAGCATTGATGCAGTTTATCGGCGCTATATATAGCCGGGTATTTAATTGTGCATGGCCTTTGTACATCATATATGGTATGTATACATGGTCATGGGATTGGATGATGATGTGTATATATATATGGTTAGAATGAAATGCCTATATATATATATATATATATATATATATATATATTTATATATCCTATAGATAAAAAGGATATGGTATCGTTGTGGAGTACATCTTGGATGATTATGATGTACTAGATGATTGGGGGATTGATGTATCGCATTTAAGGAACATTTCGGTTACATCATTCCAAGTATATTATTGGAGATTGTAGATGTTTTCATATTGTAGTCTAAAATTTAGTACTAGTAGTAATTGTATTAGTAGTAGTAATAGTGGTATTATATGATATGTACGGCATTATGGACCTCTATGATCGACATTATCAAAGAGTAGTGTAACGGGGTGGTTCCTTGTTTGGATTTCGCTTTGCGAGACACCCCACGCACGAAATGTAGTACATTGTTGAGAGTAGAGAGAAGTTCTGTCGATATTTATGTGTGGCATAATGGATCTCCAGGATCGACGTTGACAAGGAGTAGTGTAACGGGGTGGTTCCTTGTTTGGATTTTGCTTTGCGAGACACCCCACGTACGAAACGCAGCGCAACGTTGAAATTGGAGGGGAAGTTGTGTCAATAATAATTTTGCACGCTTATTAATTAGAAATTTAAATCATATGTTCTACCCAAATGCATATTGGGTAACTTATTAAACTAAAATGGTTAAAGTATAAACCGGAATCCAAGCCTAATAAGGCACTTATGATTGAAAATAAATACTTATCTGTGGTTTAAAAAGGGGGTGGATTCTTGGGTTATGATAGGAAGGTAGATCTCATGGGTATAGGCTAGGCCTATGATAAGTTAGGTGGTCCTAATAAATTGGGGTAATTTAACTGATAAAACTTGAGGACGCGAATAGGTGCGCGCCTTTAAATGAGAGGTGAGTTGGGGTTCCACGAGAGTGCGATTCCATTTTAATTATGAAATAGTGCACCGATATTTATTATGCACGGTTAACACACTTGCTAAATATTTTCACAACTCGGGCTCTGACCCGTTTACTTTTCTCTCCTGCTTGTATATATATATATATATATATATATATATATATATATATATATATATATATATATATATATTATTGTAGGTATCCTACCGCATGGATGCCGGATGACTTCCTATCCAGAGTCTTGGGAGCCGTGACAGGTGCGGACTGTTGCGGGATGTATCTGGTAGTCACTTCCTACTTTCAAAATTCTAGGTAGGATTCATGTTGTATATCGGGTTTGTACCCAAGGGATATTTATATACATGTTTATATTCATTCCATTTCAGTTATTGTATTGGCTGTGACCCGACAGCTTATTCGGGTTTACTTCTTTGTAGTATATTCAGTCGTAGTTATTTATTTCATTTTATTTTAGCATTTCATTTCTTATAGTTCTTCTTGCATCTTTCTCTTATTTATCTGTAGTTTATGGTGTTGGTTTGCTAGTTGTTGCATGTTTTAAATTATTCTAACATCTCGCTTTTATGATATCGGGTAGTTAATCCTATATTATATTGTACCTGCAGTTGATGTTGAGATTGGACCATCGGAAACTCTTGATTTAATGTAGTATAGGGCTTGCCACCCGTTATTATTTTAAGAGGGGTGTCACATTTAAGAGAGCATGTCAAGGTCATTGATGATAGTGTGTTGGTTGAAGACCTTAGGACACGTGAGAAAGCTCTTCGTGAGAAGCTTGAATATGTAGAAGGCGAGAGAGATAGCCTTAAAGGTTTAATGGAATCATTGAAAAAGGAGCGGCATACGTTTGAAGAGAGAAATGTTTTATTAGAGTCCATAATTTTAGAATTACAAGAACAATTAAAAGACCCTGGTAAAGTCAATTTTGATTTGGAGTGTAGGTCCGAAAAACTAGATAAAATCTTAGGCACGGTCCAAATAAAAAATGACACTTGTGGTTTAGGCTTCTATACTTGTAATGAATCATCTCAAAAGGCAAAATCATTGTTTTAGGAGAATCTCCTAGGAAAGCCTTTTGAGATCATTCCTTAGGTAGGTTTTCTTGCCAGGTCATTAGGTGCTCACATTGTGGTCGAAAAGGTCATCTTAAGAAGTTTTGTTTTGATCTTAGACGAGGTCCTATAAAATCCCTACATAAGGCGACCAAGGTAGTCAAGATTCCTCACCCCGAGATCGTCATTCTTTATTAGTTTGGGTTAAAAGATCCGACTTGGTATCTTTTCAAGATAGGGTATTTTATTCTCATTTACTTTCACATGCTTCCTCCCTTGCAAAATCTAAATGTTGAATGTTTTAGTTTTATTTGCATACTTTATCTTTTTTACTACATGATATATTATCATGCTAATTGTATGCTTCTTAATCATTTTCTAGTCTATGCTCCATACTTAATCACATGCTAGAATAATGATTTTTGTTTATCTTTTGTATTATGTTTCTTTCATTTTAGTTTGTATTAAATGAAAAATACAAAAATATTTTTGTTTATCATTTGTGTTTTATCTTTCTAGGAATTTAAGATTAATGAAAAATACAAAAGATTTTTGTTTGTCTTTTGAGTACATATTTTTATTTTTGGTTAAAAATTGGCAAAAACTCAAAAATATTTTTTTTTGTGTTTTTTAGTTTGACACACTCTATGTGGCATACACGTGTACTAGAATCCCTTCTTTTTTGCTTCCCTGTGGCTCGAACTTTTGGTTTAGATTGTCAATCCTTATTATGTTCTTTACCATGCTTACATGGAGTAGTTGGATTTTGTGTTGATATAATGGATTATATTTTTTATATGCCTCAATTCACACATGCACGAGCTCACTTGAAACTATAACTTCATATGTATATTTGAGCTAAGTGAGGTGTTCTCCTTCCAATCTTATCATATATATATTATGTGACCTACGAGGACTAGTGCAAGTTAAAATCCGTTGCACGTGAGATTTGTGTGAGACATAAATATATATATATATATATATAAAAGTGCATAGGGAAGGCTCTAAAAGGAATAATCACCCTTCAAGTAAGCCACCATTTGTTTGGACTAAAAAGAAATACGTGGTCCAAAGGCCTAAAAGAATAATGGTGTGAAAAGAAAATTATTTGCCAAGGCCTATTTTTTTAGTTGATCTATTCATTCAAAAGATTAAACTATATATGCTTAAATTGAGGGAGTTTGGATGGTATATCAACGGTTTGCACAATGTCCGTTTATCCTAGTTGTACTTTTAATGTCATGACTCTATTGGTTTGTAGAATCATCAAAAGTCTAGGCTTGTATGCATTGTGTATGTTTGTTCATTGAGTTCAATTTATATTGTCACATGAGCTTATATTAAAATGTGATGAAGTTTGCAATCAATTGAGAACTCCGTGAACATGTTTTAAGTGATTGGGTCAAAATATCATTGTTACTAGTTCACAACCCAACACTTCCGTTTCCATACGACACATTTTTGACATACGAGTGTGAAAAGCTTATTTTATTTTGTGTCATGCGTGGTTTTTATACCTGGTATATGTGCGTGTGCATTAATGAATTTATTATGTACTCATATATGAGGTATTCTATTTTTCTTTGCCTTGCTTTCTAGTCCATCTATGCTTCTACTTCATTATTGGTATCTATCTAGTTGCATTCTTTACTCATACCACCTGCTTAATACTTTATGTATCATATTACTATCATTTTCTTGCATCTTAGTTGGTATCCTTATTAATTATATTGATTAATTATTCTTTTGTTCCATATATGCTTTCTTGTTATTATCACTCTAAGCTTCATCATGTTTAGATTACTTTTATCCTTTGTCAATTCCTGAACAAAAAGGGGGAGAATGATAGGGGGAGAAGTGTTATCTAATCCTATTGTAATCTTATCTTAGTTTGGGTGATTCTACGTAGGGGGAGTCGCGACCTTCTTAGGTAAATCATAGTTGATAAAGGGGAGAATTAATTTAGGGGGAGTAATTATTTTAATTTTATTTTAATTACATTTAATATTCGTATTCCCTATGCGTTTGATAGTTTGCTTAAGTGTGCATGAATTCTTCTAAATGGTAACTTTCATCATCGGCAAAGATATTGATCCTTGGGTTTTTGAGTCAATCTATGTATTTTTTATTTAGGTTGGATTTGTTTTAAGTCTAGTAGAGCTTGGCGGCCCTTTAGGATTTTGTTTTGGTTTTTTGTCCCGGAATAACTAAAGGGGGAGATTTTTAAGGACACAAATTTCCAATTGAGTCCTTTGTTGTTTTGGCTCAATTCCGGACAAAAAAGTTTGAGTCATGGGATAGAGTTCTTGACCATCCTTTAAGACTATGACATTCTAAAGTTGCCAAGATTAAAGCTTCATTAAATGTCGAGTTTGTTGTGCCTCGTTTCTACATCAACAACATTGGTTCCATTGCTCCTAAGGTATGAATGCATTTTAAATATATATGTAGAGCAGCTTGGAACAATTAGTATTGGGTGTAATTTTATTTTAAACTGATGTTTATTTTCAGAAAGTTTCTTTAAAACTTTAAAATAAAGTTTCTGGGCTAAAAATGAATTTTTAAACATTCAGGAAAGTCGTTTGATATTGTCGTTCGAACGAGTTTTTCATTTGAACGAGAATATTGTTCGAACGAGGTTTGCCGACGACCTGCCTCTGGAACTTCGTTAGAAGTATCGTTCGAACGAGACTTCGTTCGAACAAAAATCTCGTTCGAACAAGATTTTAGGCGGGAAATTTGTCTGGCAGTTTTGAGCAGTTTTTCCCCTGTTTCCACTTACCTTTACCCAATAACTTTTGGTAGAAGTTATATGTGAGGGAACCAAGTTTGAAAAACCAACTTTTGACATTTTCTAAACACCTTTTAGAGAAAATATTTTTGAGAGAAAATTCCTATGTTCAAAAGTACATGTTTAAGTGTTTGTAGTTCAAGAACATTATTTGAAAAACACTTTCTTACACCCATAGTTTGTCTATTCCAAGTTACCATACATATATATATATATATATATTGCTTGGAGTGTTTGGCACCGGGTTTACTCTACCGAGTTGAAGAGTTCGTTTGGGTTTACTTCTACATCCCTCAAAGAAGAAGTTTGTTGTTTTGCTGCAGCTTTCTCACATGGTGAAAGGCACCATGTGTAGTTGACGGTGTTCCTAAAGTCTCATTGGTGAATTCCAAGGTTCCAGTGGAGTTTCGGGATTGTCGACTAGGTAGAGGTACTTACAAGAAAACCCGTTGGGGCTTGAAGGAGTCGAGTCGAGTGTTGTAAGTCATCTTGCTTGTAATTGTAAATTCTGTACTTAGTGGACTTAAGGCTAGGGTCGTTCGAGGTTTTTTCCCGTTGTGGATTTTTCCTTGTACATTGCGGCGTAATGATTTATTTGTTTATTTTATCTTCTGTAATATTCACATTAGATGCATGCTTAGGTAAAAAGATAAAATTTGATTTAAATCACTACTTATTTAATTTGGTGCTAAATTAATTTGGGTAAATGTTAATTTAATTCAAGTCAATAATTTTATTGGATAAAATTTGGTTTGGCCTAATTTGCAAAAATGAATTAATTATTTTGTTAGACAATTTCTAGGACTTGGGTTATATTGGTTTAAGTTTCATTTTAATTTGAAAGAAATTAAAATTTGGTTTTTATGTGTGTGTTTATTTGAACCATCTCGCTTCCGCATCTTTAAAAGGAAATAATATCTTTTTGGATAAGATTTTAAAAATTGGGCCCCCGTGTTACAACAAGTGGTATCAGAGCGGGATCGCTAAATTATTACGTTTAAGATCCTTTTAAATATTTTTCACTAAAATGGAATTTTCCCCATTTTCAAAATTTCCTATTTTCCATGGTTCTAACTACGCGTATTGGAAAGAGAGGATGAAATCGGCACTAAAATCTATCGACGAGAGAGTTTGGTTATCTATTGTTAACGGGTGGTCACCACATACACATTTAGTAGTTAATGAGCGTGTTCCCAAACCCGCCGAGAGATGGAGTGAGAATGAATTTAAACTATCTAATTTTAATTATTGAGGTTTAAATGCCTTGTTTAGAGCGATCACACCGGATGAATTCCGACGCATTATGACGTGTGAAACCGCAAAAGAAGGTTGGGATATTTTACAACTCACTCATGAGGGAACTAGTGTCCTTAAAGCTTCAAAACTCCAAAACCTCACCACTCAATTTGAAACTATCAAAATGAATTAAAAAGAAACTTTTGATGAATTTAAGCCAGGCTTTTCGATATTGTTAATTCATCTTTTAATTTGGGAGAGAAAAATACCCGACAACCGAGTTGTAAAGACAATTTTAAAGTCCTTACCCGATAGATTTATCCCCAAGGTGACCGTGTTAAATTCTTTACCCACTTTAGCCTGTACAAAATTAGAAGAGCTCGTAGGTGATTTACAAACCTATGAACTAGACATGTTTCCCTCCAAAACCGATAAGAAAATTGAGAAGGGCTTTGCTTTGAAAGCCCGAAAGGAGTAAAAACAAGTATTAGAGAGTGAAAGTGATAGTGACTCAAAAAATATGGCTATGGTTGCTAAAAAAATTTGAAAATTTCTTAAATTTAACAAAGATAAATTTAAAAATAATTTTAAGAAATTTGAAAAATTTAAGCATGACAAAGCCGAGAAGATCCCTAAAACTTCTAATGAAAATGTAAATAGGGACGAGTCAGATAAGTGTTTCGTTATGAAGGGTACGGCCATAGGGCCTTTGAGTGCCCCACTAAACTAAGGAGAGTGAGTAAGAAACCAATTTCTTTTAATGCAACCCTTAGTGATAGTGATAAGGAAGATGGATCCGATTCCCCCATTGAGCGCAACTTTACTACGTTCATTGCTAGTTATGTTAGTGATAGTGAGGAATCATCCAATGATGACATCTTAATACGTAACACTTCCGAGGACTTTGTTTGTGAAACTATAAAAGATGATGGTAGTGAGAGTGGAGAAGAAAGGGAGAGTGAAAATGAAGAAGAGGTTGATGTGAGTGAACTTCAAAATGGTTTTCAAGAACTATATGAAGAATCTATTAACTTAAAAAGAGAGAATTTGAAGTTAGAAGCTAGTTTAAGAGAGTTTGTTAAGGTCATTGATGATAGTGTGTTGGTTGAAGACCTTAGGACACATGAGAAAGCTCTTCGTGAGAAGCTTGAATATGTAGAAGGCGAGAGAGATAGCCTTAAAGGTTTAATGGAATCCTTGAAAAGGAGCTTCTTGCGTTTGAAGAGAGAAATGTTTTATTAGAGTCTATTATTTTAGAATTAGAAGAACAATTAAAAGACTATAGTAAAGTCAAATTTGATTTGGAGTGTAGGTTCGAAAAACTATATAAAATCTTAGGCACGGTCCAAATAAAAAATGACACTTGTGGTTTAGTCTTCAATACTTGTAATGAATCATCTCAAAAAGGCAAAATCAATGTTTTAGGAGAATCGCCTAGGAAAGCCTTTAAAGATCATTCCTTAGGTAGGTTTTTTCGCCGGGTATTTAGGTGCTCACATTGTGGTCGAAAAGGTCATCTTAGGAAATTTTGTTTTGATCTTAAACGAGTTCCTAAAAAAATCCCTACGTAAGGCAACAGTGGTAGTCAGTATTCCTACACCCCAAGATCGTCATTCTTCATAAGTTTGGGTTAGGAGATTCGACTTGGTATCTTTAGAAGATAGGGTATTTGATTCTCATTTACTTTCACACGCTTCCTCCCTTGCAAAATCTAAAGGTTGAATGTGTTAATTTATTTGCATACTTTAGTTTTGTACTACATGCTATATTATCATGCTAATTGTATACTTCTTAATCATTTTCAGTCTATACTTCATGCTTAATCACATGCTAGAATAATGATTTTTGTTTATCTTTTGTATTATATTTCTTTCATTTTAGTTTTCATTAAATGAAAAATACAAAAAGATTTTCGTTTATCATTTGTGTTTTATCGTTCGAGCAATTTAAAATTAATGGAAAATACAAATGATTTTTGTTTGTCTTTTCAGTACATATTTTTATTTTTGGTTAAAAATTGTCAAAAACTCAAAAATATATTTTTTTATGTATTTTAGTTTGACACACTCTATGTGGCATACACTTGTGTTATAATCCCTTCTTTTTTGCTTCCATATGGCTAGAACTTTTGTCTTAGATTGTCAATCCTTATTATGTTCTTTACCATGCTTACATGGAGTAGTTAGATTTTGTGTTGATATAATGGATTATATTTTTTATATGACTCAAATAATACATGCACGAGCTCACTTGAAACTTTAACTTCATATGTATATTTGAGATATGTGAGGTGTTCTCCTTCTAATCTTGTCATCTACATGTTATGTGACCTATGAGGACTAGTGCATGTTAAAATCCGTTGCACGTGAGATTTGTGCGAGACATAAAAATATAATATAAATGTGCACGGGGAAGGGCTCCGAAAGGAATAATCATCTTTTGCGAGTAAACCCCCGTTTGTTTGGACCTAAAAGAAATACGTGGTCCAAAGGCCTAAAAGAATAATGTCATTAAAAGAAAATATTTGCCAAGGCCTATTTTGTTTAGTTGATCTATTCATTCAAAAGATTAAACTATATATGCTTAAATTGAGGGAGTTTGGATGGTATATCAACGGCTTGCACAATGTCCGTCTATCCTAATTGTACTTTCAATGTCATGACTGTATTGGTTTATAGAATCGTCAAAAGTCTAGGCTTGTATGCATTGTGTATGTTTGTTCATTGAATTCAGTTTATATTGTCACATGAGTTTATATTCAAATGTGATGAAGTTTGCAATAAATTGAGAACTCCGTGAACATGTTTTAAGTGATTAGGTCTAAATTTAATTGTTACTAGTTCACACCCCAACACTTTTGTTTCCATATGACATATTTTTGCCATACGAGTGTGAAAAGCTTATTTTATTTTGTGTCATGTGTGGTGTTTATAATTAGTATATGTGCGTGTGCGTAATGATATTTATTATGTACTCATATAAGAGGTATTCTATTTGTCTTTGCCTTGCTTTCTAGTCCATCTATGCTTCTACTTCATGTTTGGTATCTATCTAGTTTCATTCTTTACAGATACCACATGCTTAATACTTTATGTATCATATTAATATCATTTTCTTGCATCTTAGTTGGTATCCTTATTATTTGTATGGATTAGTTTTGCTTTTGTTGCCTATATGATTTCTTGTATTATCACTCTAAGCTTCATCGTGTTTAAAATACTTTTATCCTTTGTCTATTCCTGAATAAAAAGGGGTAGAATGATAGGGGGAGAAATGGTATCTAATCCTATTGCAATCTTATCTTAGTTTGGGTGATTCTACGTAGGGGGAGTCGCGACCTTCTTAGGTAAATCATAGTTGATAAAGGGGAGAATTAATTTAGGGGGAGTAATTATTTTAATTTAATTTTAATTACATTTAATATTCTCATTCCCTATGCATTTGATAGTTTGCTTAAGTGTGCAGGAATTCTTCGAAATGGCAACTTTAATCATCGGCAAAGATATTGATCCTTGGGTTTTTGAGTCAATCTATGCATTTTTTATTTGGGTGGGATTTTTTTTAAGTGTAGTAGATCTTGGCGGCCCTTTAGGATTTTATTTTGGTTTTTGTCCCGGAATAGCCAAAGGGGGAGATTTGTAAGGACACAAATTTCCAATTGAGTCCTTTGTTGTTTTGGCTCAATTCATGACAAAAATGTTTGAGTCATAAGATAGAGTTCTTGACCATCCTTCAAACCTATGACATTCTAAAGTTGAAGACGTAGCGGCCAAGATTAAAGCTTCATAAAATGCCGAGTTTGTTGTGCCTCGTTTATACGTCAACCACATTGCTCCTAAGGTATGAATGCATTTTAAATACATATAGAGGATCTTGGAACAATTATTATTGGGTGTAATTTTATTTTAAACTGATGTTTATTTTCAGAAAGTTTCTTTAAAACTTTAAAATAAAGTTTCTGGGCTAAAAATGAATTTTTAAACATTCTGGAAAGTCGTTTGATATTGTCGTTTGAACGAGTTTTTCGTTCAAACGAGAATATCGTTCAAACAAGGTTTGCCAATGACCTGCATCTGGTACTTTATTAGAAGTATCATTTGAACGGGACTTTGTTCGAACAAAAATCTCGTTCGAACGAGATTTCAGGCCAGAATTTTTTCTGGCACTTTTGAGCAGTTTTTCCATGTTTCCACTTACCTTTACCCACTAACTTTTGGCAGAAGCTATATGTCCGGGAACCAAGATTGAAAACGAAAGTTTTAACATTTTCTGAACACCTTTTAGAGAGAACATTTTTGAGAGAAAATTCCTAAGTTCAAAAGTACATGTTTAAGTGTTTGTTGTTCAAGAACATTATTTGAAAAACACTTTCTTACACCCATAGTTTGTGTATTCCAAGTTACCATATATATATATATATATATATATATATATATATTTATATATCTTTCTTGGAGTATTTGGCACCGGGTTTACTCTACCGAGTTGAAGAGTTCGTTTGGTTTTACTTCTACATCCCTCAAAGAAAACGTTCGTTGTTTTGCTGCGACTTTCTCACATGGTGAAAGGCACCATGTGTGGTTGACAGTGTTCCTAAAGTCTCATTGGTGAATTCCAAGGTTCCGGTGGAGTTCCGGGATTGTCGATTAGGCAGAGGTAGTTACAAGAAGACGCGTCGGGGCTTGAAGGAGTCGAGTCGAGTGTTGTAAGTCATCTTGCTTGTAATTGTAAATTCCGTACTTAATGGACTTAAGGCTAGGGCCGTCTGAGGTTTTTTCCCGTTGTGGGTTTTTCCTCGTACATCGCGGCGTTACGATTAATTTGTTTATTTTATCTTCTGCAAAATTCACATTAGATGCATGCTTAGGTAAAAAGATAAAATTTGGTTTAAATCACTACTTATTTAATTTGGTGCTAAATTAATTTGGGTAAAAGTTAATTTAATTCAAGTCATTAATTTTATTGGATAAAATTTGGTTTGGCCTAATTTGTAAAAATGAATTAATTATTTTGTTTGGCAATTTCTAGGACGTGGGTTATATTGGTTTAAGTTTCATTTTAATTTGAAAGAAATTAAAATTTGGTGTTTATGTGTGTGTTTATTTGAACCATCTCGCTTCCGCATCTTTAAAAGGAAATTATATCTTTTTGGATAAGATTTTAAAATTTTGAGGCCTCGCGTTACAACAAATATGGTGTATAATTTTTATAATATTATTATTTTATTAATCAGGATATTGATATTATATTTATTTTTATTTGAAATGAATCGAATATCAAGCATTTAAATTTAAATTATTTTTGGACATTTTGTAATGGTTTAAATATACAAACTAGACAATTTTGAATTAAAGGGCAATATAGTAATATGCGTTAGCTTAGGCTCTAAGCTAGGGTTTGAGAGAGTGTCTATATAAGGAATATTATGGGTGATTATAAGGAAAGGGAGATGAAAAAGGGAGACCAAAAACGAAATATAAAGAGGCAAAAACGAGTGGAATGACAAGAGCCAATTTGAAATGTTTAGATCTTCTTTTTGAGTCCATTCGAATGAGATTTAAGAAAACTCAAAACATATACCTGACCCAATTTTTCATCTAGAATCCAAATCTGAAGTCGAATTGGCAATTTGAATAATTGTTTGATCTGATTTTTCTGGGTTTTTAAAATAGGACTATTTGTGGTTATCTCATGTTGGGGTTAGAACATGATTTGATTATTTTTACGAGTGGAACGTGATGGTGTGATCAGATATTGGGGATGAATTTATGTGGAGACTCATGCGATGATTTTAAGGTATGGTGTTTTATACAATATGCTCTTTAAATCTCTCGAGAGTTATTCCGTTGATTTCATGTTTAATGGAACTCATATTTGAATTGTTAACTTCTTTTAAATATAGAGAAATAATTGTTGAATTATTTTGATTCACGTGGCATCATTATATTGTTGTTGAGCACGTTGTCATGAGATTTTAATATGGCACGGATTTTGGACACCTGCCAAAATTTCTGCTTCCCGGGCTATTTCTTGATAAAGCATATGCGGATAGGGTGAGGCTTGGTGACCCGGTTAATGTGTTTTTGAGAAATTTATTGATAAATGATTTGAGAATTGCATTTGATTTGAATATTTGTACTCGTGTTGTTACGCTTCATTCATCGTTAATATATTTATTGAGCATCTTTTCTGTCGTATTATGTACTTTCCCATATTTTCTTTTAGTGATAGGTTTGCGTGGATTGGGATGCTATGGATTATTGTAATGAGTTCAAGAGCATGGATTGGAAGATGTATTTTTATGTATAATTGGTGGTGCAATTAAACTTGAGATTTGGGTATTTTAAGAGAATTATTATTGTAATCGTTATTGTGGAAGTGTAAGAATTATTGGATTTGATATACTTAAATTGTGGAAATTTAGATGCTCTATACACAATGTTATTGTGAAATTAGTTTAGTTTTATCGTAGTAGCACACCGCGTGTCTCTCCGGGCTCGCGGGTTGTTACAACTTTTGGTTACTTATCTCCGTTTTTTCTCTATTTTTGCTCGAGGACTAGCAATGTTCTATTTGAGGGTGGTGTGATAAGAACCCAAAGTGTATAATATATGCCCCGACTACATGCATTTTAGTTGCTTGTTTTTAATACAATTGCCCTTATGTTCGTATTTTATCATTTCGTAAGTCAGTACGCAGTTGCAACAATAAATAATGCTAAATCCAGTCAATTGCGACACAATAGAGGTTAAAAGCATTCAATGAAGAAATCAAATAAGACCGTAAAGTTCGAGTCCATTTTTGATCTTGCACCACCGTGTTCCGACACCTCGAGCCTTTACCGTACCAAACCTAGTCCAGACCTGACCTAATCTTTCCTCGAGCACTATGTGTGTTGAGTCTGTACTTTTATTATTTTTTAGATTTTTTTATTTGAGTTTGGTTCAAGTTTTAGAATTTATTTAGAATTTTCTAGGTTTTATTTTCTATTTTCTTTTTATTAGTGTATTTTTATTTGGGTCAATTATTAAATAGTCCCTACTATAAATATATATTTTTTAAAAAGGACACATATTTTTAGTTTAACCCATTTAGTCCCTCAAGCACTCAATATCCTCTTATTTTTAGAGGTCCGCGCCAGCGGCACTCCCTCTCCAAAATATGTGGCAAAGGACTTTTTGAGACAAAATAAAAAAGTTTGGACTAAATGGGTATTAAAAAATGTCCGAGGGACTATTTGGTATATGTCCCTTTTTATTTTTGATTCTATTAGTTTTTAATTTTTAATATTTATTTTATTTTATCTTATTTTATTTTATTTTATGTTATTTTTATTAGGATTAGATTTTAGGAATTTATTTTTATTAGATTTTATTTTTCTTTAATTTTAATTTATTCAGTTAGGATTTTAGACTTTACTTTAAAAATATTTTTCTTTCTTTTTAGTTTCATTTTTATTTTGAGTCTTTTATTAATAGATTAGAATTTTATTTTTAAAATTTAAAATTTTAATTTTATTTAGATAGTTTATTTTTCATTTTTTTTAAAGGTACAAACATACACACACTAAACATCCATACACCCTACCACACCTAAAACCTTCATTACCTTCTTCTCCTGCCTTCACCCTTTTCTCTCTTCATCAACCACCATAACCAAAATCGATCCCCTTTAACCCAATGGCAAACCACCTCGGAGCTGCCATGGAAGCCACGAATCCAACATCAACCCACGTTCGCTGCCACTGAACAAAATCGAGACCCACAAACCCGAAAACCCGTCCCTCCTTGCTCTACCCAACCATCACCCCTTAACCCGCTAACTAAACTTGGGTTAAACCCATATCCACGCAGCCCGACTTAGACCCTTACAACCCATGTCCAAAGTCCAGCAATCTACACAAACCAAAAGCCACCATATCCAACCAAAATCAGATCCAATCAAATAAAATCCACATGTATTTTACTTGGTTCTTAAAATCCCAAAAGAATCTCCCAAAATAAAAACAAAATTCGTGGGTTATAAAAAAAGTCATTAGCTCATTAATCAAGGAACTCTCATATCAGACGTAGGCGGCTGCAAAAGGGAGAAATTCAGTGTATATTATGTACAGTTTAGGAACATAAAAAAAGTTCAGGAAAATACAAAAAAATTAGTTTAGCTTTAGAATAGATTTTTAAGTTTAGTTTTTATTTTTATTTGTGTATCAAGTGATGAATTTGTGAATACATTGGGACATACTTTCACGAACACAATTCGACAAGGAGACTTTGCATATTGCATTTCTTTCCCCTTCCTTTTCATTCTTTCTATATCATTGAATGATGTTTATTTTAACATGAGAATGTTTGGCTAAACACACCGGTTAAGGGGTGGAATGCACTGCGTATGATATTAAATTAATTGATTAATTTCATTAATGTTATATTTCTAGGTTAATTAATTTAAACAGTCACAAATTAATTTATGTAACGAGAGTTAGTAAATTTATTTATAAAATTACTGTTTGATTTTGGAAATCAAACCAGAGATAGGTTTTTCCTAAAATTAAATATTAATTCGGTGTTGAGATTACAGAATTGATACAGTTTTTATTAAATTGATCCTAGCGGGTAATTTTCTTAAAAATAGTATAATTCTTAAATTTTCATCGTGTGACATTTTTAAATTAGTTTTATTGAAAAAGATATTATTAAATTTATAATTGTAATGAGAGTTAGATTATCGATTCAATATTATCTCGAAATGTTTCAAATTAATAAATTGAGAAATTAAAAGAATTGATAAAGCGATGTAATCCCAGCTCTTGACTTTCTCACATTTATCACACTCGGTTGCACATTATTTTTCGTTATTTAGTCATTTCACAGTTTTAGCATTTAGTCGTTAATTCTCCTTTGAAATTGTTTAAAAAAAATATTTCAAAAATATTTTAATAAAAAAATTTGAATTGCAAATTTTTGCAATAATTGTTTCACCTTAGAATTTAGATTGATATCCGTACTTACCACAATACGAGTTATTTTAAACAAGTTTTGTAGGTATTTAAGGGATTTTGAGATTAGGCTTTGAAGACAACGACAATACACATAAAAAGCCTTTTATCACTGCTCTATGTATACTTCCTCTAGTAAAATAACATTTAAAAAGGCAGACTTAACGTCCAGTTGAAAAAGTTTAAATTGCAAATGACAGTCAATAGCTAAGAGGAGACGAACAGACTCGAGTCTTATTACCAGGGAAAAAGTCTCGTCAAAATCAATTCCCTCTATTTGGGAATATCTTTGCGCTACTAACCTTGCTTTATTTCTAACTACAACCCCTGATTCATAAGTTTTATTTTTGAAAATCCAACGGGTGCCAAGAACCTTTTTATCTTCAGGCCTTGGGACTAGGTACCAAACATCATAACTCTGAAACTGGACAAGCTCTTCTTTTATAGCATTAATCCAGAATGAGTCACAAAGGTCATTATTTACACTTTTTGGTTCTACAAGAGAAACAAAACATGCAAAATTAGCGAAATTTTGGAGTTAAGATCTAGTTCGCAAAGGCTCAGATGGGTTACCAACAACCTTCTTAAGGGTGAGGTCTTTAGAAACCCTGGTCGATACTGCAGGGAGCTCAGGTGGCAATGGATCAGTTGTCTCAAGAGAGTCAGCTATAAAAACGTTTTTAGACTCATCCACGACTACTGATTGACTTTTATGACTCTCAGCGCTTGTGTCATTTAAAGTTACATTAATAGACTCCGTTATAACCTTGGCATGCAGGTTATAAATGCGATATGTCCTACTTGATTGGGAATCTCCAAGAAAAATGTCTTTATCACCTTGGGTATCAAATTTAAAAATATTTTCTGTCTTTGCAGACATAAAAAATACTCCCGAAGGTTCTAAAGTATTTCAATTTGGATTTTTCAGTGTACCACAGTTCATGGGAAGTCTCTTTTTATTATTTTTCTAGAGGTATACATGATTAACAATGTGATACATCGTCTGGACTGCCTCAACCCAAAAGTATTTTGGTAACCCTTTGGCATGAAACATAACCCTAGCCATCTCTTGGATTGTCCTATTCTTTTACTTAACAATACCATTTTGTTAAGGTGTCTTAGGTGCACTAAATTCATGTTTATATCTATTACCTACAAAATATTCTATCACACTGGAGTCTTTGAATTCTCCACCTCTATCACTCCTTATACGAGATACTTGGATATCCTTTTCATTTTCAATTTTTAAAAATTCTCGAAAGGTGTTCAATTTGTTTTTCATAAAAGTAACCCAAGTAAATCGTGTGAAGTCACCCACCATAATAAGAATATAATGTTACCACAAAGGCACACAATTCTAGAGGGACCCATTAGGTCTATGTGAATTAGTTCAAGAGGCATAGAAGTTTAAATATCTTTAACTTTTTTATGAGGAGTTTTACTTATATTCCCCACTTGGCAAGGACCACAAACAGAGTTAAAAGTTTTTTTCAGTTTGGGTAAATCTCTAACTATTTTTTGGGAATTTAATCTGTGTAGGTTATCGAAATTGGTGAGACCCAATCCATTATGCCATTGATCAGAAGCATCCAATATGGATATCTTACAGGATTCATTACTTGGAATCACTGTGTAATAGTTATCCTTAGTTCTATTTCTTGAATGAATGTAGTTACCCTCTTTGTTCAAAACATTTCAATTAGTTTTAGACAAGGTAACTACGTGATCGAAATCATAAAATTGTGATATACTGAGCAAATTAGCTTTAAGGCCTTTTACTAATAAGACATCATTTAGAGTAGGAAGCCCCTCTTCAAAAATTGTTCCCTTACTAATGATATGGAATGAGACACCATCGCCAAAAATGACACTACATCCTAAGAAGTTGGTCTTGTTTGTTAATTTAGTCTCATCCCCGTCTATGTGTTTAGAACAACCAAAATCCAAATACCAACCAACTGTGGTACATTTGGCTTTAAATGCAGTTATAACCGCATTGCACCTAAGCTAGAGTAAAACGTCATATTTTTAAACCCAAATGGACCTGGTTTTAACATTTCTTTGGTCTTGAACTTAGAAAAGGTTTAAGGAGTCATTCAAAATGATTTCTTTTTAGTTTGAGGTCCTCATTTTTTCTTCCTATAGTTAGAGTTTTGAGTGGTCTTCCTATGGAAAACATACATATTCCTACTCTTCCTAGAATAGTTAAAGTTTTGATAAACAAGTGTGTACAAACATTTTTGAAAACATTCAGTGATGGAGTGACCATAGACATCGCAGTAATCACAGTATTGGTGAGGTAGGCTTAAATATACTACCTAAATACTTGAAAATATGTTTGGTCATATTAGACTCATTGGTTCTAATTGCAACAGTCTCACTTGCTTGTCTAAGGTCTCTTATAGGGGTAAACGTACTTAGCTTGACCATTAGGTTTCAGCTTTAAATTACTCACGTTTTGTGTTGATTTAGAGACATCAACATGTAAAATTCCTTTTTGATATTTTTGCAAAGTCCGGTCTGTTTTAACAAAGACTACATTTGAATTTGGAAGAGTTTTCTTTGTGTCCTTAAGATTTTTATCAAAATCAAGGCTAGTTTTATCATCAGAATTAAGTTTGCTAAAACTAATGATATCATCATAAGTCTTAGCATGTTTTTTAAAATTCATACATTTCGTATAAACATTTGTAACTTTTTGTTTAGATTTTGCTAACTCAATTAAGGTTTCCTTATACCTTTAATCTAAAACATCATTTTTCTCGGAATTCTCTTTCAATATATAAATATATTCTTTGATTTTTGTCTCATGTGCAACACATAGGGTTGTGTGATCCTCAACGTCGTTCCTAACAATATTACTCAGTTGTTCAACATATTCAGTCAATGGTTTCACCATTTTATCTAACTTGGCACTCCTCTTAAGGGTCTTATTATACAGTTCTTATATATGAGGTAGGTCATAATTGAACTCACCAAGTGATGTGTGTGAGGTGTCCCCTAACGCTTCAGTTTATGTAGTGGAACTCACACAGAAATTCAATTCGTCACAAGATTTTTCACTTTGACTCACAAATAAACTAGCGATATCTACATCATTTACAGCAGTAGTAGATATAATATTTACAACAACATGAGTTTTATCAATATCAGCAGGCAATACAGAAGTCTCAATAGTCAAGCATGCATTGTCTTCACAATATATTATCTTAGCAAAGAAGGACATGCACTATTCATTAGCATTGGATAACTCAGGTTCATCCTCTTTAGAGTGACTAGAGTCATCCTCGGTTTTGCACATGTTAGCCTTGACAATGTTACTATTGTTAACTCTACACTTAGTAACAATGTGTCCCATTTTCTCACAAGGATGACATTGAACATTACTGTAGTCTTTCTTTGGTTTATTACGATCAGAGGTCTATTTGTCACCATTTTTATCATGTGGTCTATGATTTTTAATGTTTTAATAGCCATATTTCCTTTGTTTAGAAGCAATTGAGTCTCTAAACCTTAGGATTTTTCTTTAACTATTTGCTCATTAGGGCAATCTGGTTATATAAACTTTCCAAATCACAGTCCTCTTCAAATTCTAGGTTAAAGTCAGGTGGGTTATTTTTAGGGACAGTTGACTAAGATAAGAAGACAATATTAGATCGAGAGGATCTTTTCGTATGGGAGGTCATTTGTTTCTTATACTACAAATCCATTTCCATAGTTCTAAGTTTACTACATAATGATTCAGGAGTTGGGTTAGGGTCATCCATCTCTTCTATAACATATCTTTTATTATCAGACTCAGCAGGCATGGATCTCAAGTTCTTAAGCACAATTTCTTTCCTATCATAAACTATCCCATTAGCATGAAATTTAGTAGTAACATCTTTTAACTTAATGTATAAGTCATCAAGAGATTCATTCACATCCATCACAAGGTTGTTATACTATTGAATTAACATTTGTGTCTTTCCAGCCTTAACACACTCATGACCTTTATAGGCAGTGACAAGGGTGTTCCAGGCTTCTTTGGAAGGGGTTCAGATATATATATATATATATATATATATATATATATATATATATATATATGTTTAAATTCATGTACGTTCACAGACGTAAATATGAAATTATTTCCCTTATTGTTACTAAGTGATATTTGTTTTTCTTCCTTAGTGAACTCACTTAGACTTTTCTTAATTCTTATAGTACAAGTTTCTAGTAGGGTGAACATAACCATTTTTTATCATGTCCCAGACAACATCACCCAGAGTCCCTTGGACGAAAGAAATCATCCTTACCTTCTACAAAGGAGAGTTGTTTCCATCAAAGAGGGGTGGACGGGACATGTTACCACGCTTCTCAAATTTTTCATCCGTTTTAGAAAACTAGAAACGAAAAGCAATTTCAGGAGTCTCAAGATCAAAATATTTTTGACAAACCGTCTCTGATACCACTTGAAAATGGTTCACTAAGTTATTGACCTAAGTTAATGATTAGGTAAACTCCGAATAAACTCTTTTAAAGAAACTCCTATTGAATTAAAAAAACACAAAATGTGAAAAAAGTTATGCATAATCAAACTTCAGTTTCTTGGTTATTGATTTTTAAAATAAAATGCTTATTCGGTCTTTAAGTTCTAAATCGGTTATGTAAGCGGTAAGATCATAAAACAGTAAAGTATAAACAAATATTTTTACATGATAAAACTAAAAATTAGGGGAAATCTTCATGGTGACTTATATGCCACAACAAAAAATAATCCACTAAAAATAATCAAGAATTATAAGCATGCAATAGAATACTCAAAATCCTAACTAAGTAAGAAATATACCTACGTGAGCCTTCCTCTTATGGTGCCATCCTTTTTTTTGGTTAATTCTCATGTTCTCTTCCCAAGCTTTGATTCCTTTCTCCTTCAGTGGACTCAGTCAAATAGAATCTCTGAAAAGAACAACACATAGTGTTTGTGTGTGAGAGTGTAATGACTGTGATGTGCCTAAACACAATATGCAGTCTCACCCTCTCTTATTTTATACAAACAAGTACTATGAATGACAAGGTCTTCTATATGATGATGTGATGTCTTAAAAATGTAGAAAATCATACTTCTATTTTTGAAAAAGAACATTTCTAGATCTTGAATTGTTCATCATCATCATTATCCTTGACTTACTCGCCACATGGATTCTCCTTTTCCATTATAATATATCATATGCATTATTATCATTTAAGTTTAATTCCTTAAGGTCTCTTCTAATGATTTCTTCCCACGATAGCTTAGGGTGACCTACTTTTCTTTTACCCTCTATTTCCAACAATCTTCTTCTTCTTATAAGGGCATTTACTGGTCTACACAGTACATGTTCATATCACCTAAGTCTACTTTCTCTTAATTTATTATTACTCGGAGCTACTCCTAACTTTTCTATCATGTATTGGTTTTTAATTTTGTCATTTCTAGTAATTCCACCATCCACCGGAGCATCCTCATCTCACTAACATGGAGACTTTGTTCATGTTTCTTCTTTAACACCCAACACTCCGCTCCATACAAGGTCGCTGGCCTAACAAGTGTTCTATAAAATTTTCCTTTTAATTTATTAGTTATCCTTTTATCGCATAACACTTCTCACTCGCTTGTCTCCATTTCATCCAACCAGTTGATATTCTACTCGTAACATCCTCATCAACATCCCCATTACTTTGCAACATTGAACCTAGATAACAAAATTTATTAGTTTGGTCGATCACTTTTTCTTTAATCTTTAACATTATATTACTCTACACCTCATTATTAAATTTACATTCCATAAATTCCGTTTTATTTCTACTGATTTTTAGTCCCTTAGACTCTAAGGATTTTCTCGAAATATATACTCTAATGGCTAAGCTTTCCTTTGAAGTGTCTATTAAAACTTATCATCTGCAAATAACATACACCATGGGACATCTTCTTTAATGTCCTTAGTAATCTCATCCAAAGTTACGACAAATAAATGAGGACATAAGGCCGATCCTTGATGTAAAACCACTTTAACCGCTAAGTCATTAGTTTCTCCACATATAGTCCTTACTCTAGTCTTTGTGTTATCATACATATCTTCAATAACTTTAATATAACTCGTAAGGATTCTTTTCCTTATTAAAGTCCACCAAATTATATCCCTAGGTACTCTATCATAAGATGATTCTAGATCTATAAAAACCATATATAAGTTTTTATTCTTACTTCTAAACAAGATCTTGAGTTGTTAGATCTTTAAAATACTCAAATCTAAACAAGAACATATTATTCGCAAATTTTTTTTTATAAAATGTAAAACGTATATACAAAAACATATCTAAAAAATTTGCACATGAAGAAGTCTCTTTTTCAAGGTTTTTGAAAACAAAAAATTGTTGGATACAAAATATACAACAATAAAAACAAGACCCAACCACTAGAGTAAATTCTACAAAATAAATTTAACTAACAACCTAAAAATTACATGAAAATGTATCTTTAGGTTTAAGTCCTAATTTCTAAAAAGAAATGAAAAAAAAATTGAGAGGTTTTTTTTAGAGAGAAACTATTTTCAGAGTAAGAGAACGTGATATTTGAAACCCAAAAATCCCTAAACTATATAAATATGAAATCCTAGGTTTTCTTTTTGAAAAAATGTATACGAACAAGTGTTTAGAAGATCTAACACACTATCTCTTTTGTTTTTTCTCTCCTCTCTTTCTCTTTTCTTTCTTTTCTTTTGTCTCGGACCTAAAACCTCCAAAAGGTCTCTAACGTATAAGGTCCCCTATTTATACTACTATAGGAATTCCCTGGGACCTTTAAGCAAATCAGGGATCCAGATTAAATCTAATCCACTGCTTTAAATCTTATGGCTTATAAGCTATTGCCTCAAGTTAGATTTTAATTGGTTGGAACGGCTTGCATTGGGATTGATCAAAACAACATGCAAAAAGTTGATTACACTTGATCTAAGGGTTGAGATTTGATCTAGGCTTCTAAGACAAAAGAAACACAACTTCAGCCAATAAGAAAGGGGCAAGTGTGGGACACGTGTAGGTGAACAACACGTGTGTTTTTAAACTCTTAGAAATACATTTTAACCCCACAAATGTTTATGCCATCTTTGTTTTTAGACCAGAATATTTTTTAAGGGAATTAATTAATTAATTCAAATTTTAAGCCCTAATCATTTTTAAAAATGTTTAAAATTCCCGAAAAATATTTAAAAATATTTAACACAAACACAATAAATAATATGAATTTTTGTCCCTATAGTGTGTTCTTTAACTTACTTTTGGGCTTATGTGGAAAACTTGGAGAATGCTGAGGATGCTAATTGTAGTTTTCATAGTACACATGGAGAAGAGCTCAAAAAAATCTGAAATACTTTTGTATATGTAGCCAAACTAGTTAGAACTCCTATATGAAAAAGACACAAGTAAGTCAACCATATAGTTCCTTCTCACAACCTTATTGGCATCAATGTGCTACTCAAAGGCACCTACCTCAGAATCTAGTTGATAAGAAACCTCAGAGGTTGAACCATCAGAGGAAGACTCAATGTCTAGCTCATAGTAACTTCCACATTATGAGGAATTTTCTATACTCTAGGATGATTGTCCATCATAGCTATGAAGGAATACTTGACTTATCTCATTACATTACTGCCTATAGATAGGTCACCTGTATGAGTAGGAATGGTTGGACAAAGCTCAAAGTTAGATTCCTTTTTTGAAGAACTAAAAACACTAGAAGAACCCTGAGTATGAGGGGTCTCGGGGTAGACAACTGATAAGGGAGTCGGTATAAAATACCATTCAGTTGCCTCTTAAAAATGATGAATCTCTTCAATAAAAAACTCGATAAACTCTCTAAAATACTCTTCTAATGAATTGGGTATTAAAAAACTAAAAGTGGTAGAGAGTGCTATAGCGGAGATTCAACTTCTCAAATAAAATTAAATATTGATCATGTGTCAATTTCCCCCAAAAATTTATTATCCCTTTTCGAACCAATTTTAATTAATCCCTAATCATATATCTATGTGAATTGAATTAAATATGAAAATTAAATAATCACAAGATTAAATATCAGGAATACCAATTTCAGGAAAAAAAACTTTCGGGTAAAACCTTTATTTCACTATATAACGGTAAATCACAACTTACAACTTACCTAATGAAATTTGCAATGAACTCCTGTAAGAATCGACACTGGCACACAATCTTGAATCAACAATGAATCGACCGCAAAAGATCCATAAAAACACTCACTCCAATAAGCTAAGAACACTCACGAGCACTCCCAATAACAAACAGTCGTCAGCCATAGAGATGATACTCCACAAAGATATACTTCAACAAAGTTGAATCTTCGGTTCCCAAAAGATTCACAAAAGTATATGGGATGATTTGTGTGAATCAAAAAGGTGTTTGGGACTTAAAAATATGAAGACTTGTTATACTAGGTCTCTAAAAATGTTCTTAAAGTCTTAAATAAATACACCGGCGAAATAGGTATTTATAGAAAATTAAAAAAAACCGAGGCGGTGAAAATATCTGGGCATGCCAAATTGGTGAGGAAAAAACCATAGGTTCGGTTCGATCAAAAGAGTAAGGGGGACCAATCCAGGTAAAAGGGTAACGATTCTGTTCGGTGACTAAAAGAGTTTTTTTTAAGGAAAAAATAAATTTTTAGAAAATTATCCAACACTTTTAAATGAATCATTAAATAACTTTAAACTCAAGCTTACCAAAATTAATATTGTAGAGGATTGTTGCTGAAGAACTTCGATATTCGTATCTGTCTTGTTGAGTGTATGCACTTGAACATTTTTCGATGGGTGTAGCGGTATACGACATACTCTAATGTACATAGGACTATATAAAATATGTCCTTACAAATCTCCCCCCATGTTTATGCCGGTACAACATAAAAACATTCTGAATGATCAAATCAAAATACCTATACAAATCTAATACCCTCCTATGAACCCAAAAGTGAAAGGGTAAATGAAATGCAAGTCTTCAAAATCTTTCTTCAAAAAGTATTCATCCTCAAATCCGTCAAGTCTCTTTTGCTTATCTTTTTCTTTCCATGCGCTTCCTTTTGTGTGCATTCCAAAAATCATCAAGTCCAAAGTACCTACACACATTTAATAAAGCAAATACCTTCGTGACGTATCAAGTTTGAAATGAGATTCCAATTTGAGATATACAAATAGAAATATCCAAATATCTAATGAAGTCTTAAATCTACCCCATAATACCAAAAATCCCCTATAAAATCATAATTCTTTCTCCCCCTTTTAGTTGTCTGAAATAAACAAGGAAAAACTCAAATCAAAACAAATTTCGGAGTGTCACGACAAGCAAATCATATCAAGCATATAGCCAAAAAATGCGCTCATGTAAGGAATGCTAAGAAATGTTCACCATCTCTTTTTCAAGATTTTCAAAGAAAAAATAATTTACAACAAATGCACACCATGAATTTACACTAAGTTAACCAAATCGTGAATATGGAATGAATGGGTGTGAACATATTCAATAGGTAAATCAACTCAATCACAAAAAAGTGCACGATGTATATGTGTATCCCTTAACGATTGAACATTAAAATTATCCTTTGGTGTAAAATAGTTGAATTAAAATGACATCATCTTAATCAAATCTACAAATCAAAGTCTAAATGATTTTCACACTAATAACGTCCAAAACTATTTAATGCCTTTTCGAGATAATTTCAAAGGAAGTGCAAACCCATAGATTTATCTCCAAACAAAACTCCCTTATTAATAATATTCATTTTTATTATTCTAATGAGTTTCTAAAAACTTAAAGAAAACTTATTGAACCATTTTTGGCATATATTTCTTTCTATTGCCTTAATTTTTTTTTTTTTTTTGGGGGGGGGGGGGGGGGGGGGGGCTCTTTTCAAATGGTGGTTTTCACAACGTGACTATTATTCAATCGCAACCCTTTCCTGTGTTCACTCATCATTTTTATCCTAAAAAAATTCCTCACGGATAACTTTTTTACATGCACTACTTTTATTTCTCTCATATTATTGCATTTGGTTCGTTTTTAAAGACATGATTGAGATGAAAACACTCGACCAACATGCGATAGGCAAGAACAATAAACAAATAAATCTGTGCACGTGTGCAAGAAATGAAATCACGAGGCAAATATGTGGGAAGTAACAACTAATTACATCTCAATGACTCCAGACACTGTAAAGCACATGGATGGCATGATATATTGTCTCAAAACACTAGAAAATCATCACATGAATAAATGGAATGAAATTGTGACTTGGCCATACTAAATGTCCATTCATATATGGTGCAAATAAAAATACAAAAATCTTTTTTGGATTTTCAAAATTTTTTATCAAAATAAAATCTTTTTGACATTTTTTTGTTTTTCTTAAGAAAATCTATTTGTATTTTTCCAAAAATTTTCAAAAATAAAATCTTTTTTTTTTCAAAAAATATATCAAAAATTAAAAAAAAAATACAATGGTGGTACACATCCTAACACTAGTAAAAAATATATATAATGAAATTAGACTACTGTATGATGAAAATCCAACAAGATTAACCAAGATATCTAACATGAGGAGAATCGCGTGCAAGCAAACGGGAGTTATGAACAATAAGTCCTAAATCTTCCAAATCTGATTTCTTAACCTAGATAGATGTAAAACTACGCATGGGGATTTTGGGAACTGGTGTGACTCTATTGTTAAACTTCCTAGGAGAATTTTGAAGCTTGTAACAGAAATGCCTAAAGGCGGCCTTTTCGATCGTAATGTGTGCAAGTGTAGATATGGCGATGAAAGTTACCTAAAGGTGGTCCTTTCCTAAACTCTCTAGATGGATCTCTCCTACAAATCCTGGGTGGCTCTCTCATTTGCACGGCCTTGGCTGTGGGAATGGGAACAAAATGGTCATTAAAGCCTATTCCTCCCTTATTATCCTTGATTTGGATGGTTCCTAACATTTTTTCTAACTTTTATAGACCTAGATTCCAAATCAAACATAACCTTGCTCATGTCTATCAATTTCTCCTCAAGCATTCTCAAATGCCTAGACTCCTTCAATTCTAAAAGCTTTTTTTTCATAACCTCCATTTTCATGAAGGAGCCATAAGATCCTCAACTAACGCATCATTATTATTTTCTACTGCACATTCTTGCAATTTGGCTTCTAACTTCAAATTATCCTTTTCACATTCAAGGTTTCAACATATACATCATTAAAGGCTATTTTCAAGTCACGCTCATCCACACTCGCATTCTCACTCCCACCACCCTCACTTTCTTGGGATTTACTCACATCACCCTCACTTTCTTGGGCTTGACTCACTACGGTCATGGAAGAGGGATGTAAAGGACTATCTTCATAAGAGGATTTGTCGTCTTCACACGTGTGACTACCAACTAAGGTGGGAAGTACTCGCTTACTCGCAAAAAAAAATTCTTCTTCCCGATCACTACCACTGAGGGTGGAAATAAGATTTATCGGCTTATTAAATATCTTCCTTTAATTAGCGTAGAACTCATCTATATCATGACCGATCCCCTCACATGCAAGACACCTCTCATAATTATGATTTTTAACAAGAGTTTTAAAAGCTGATTTCATTCGAGATTTCCAATTATACCCTTCAAACAATTGAGTTCTAAAATCATCAAGTCCACTAAAATCCATGATTGACGACATAGGGATCATTAACACAATAATTTAATCCGTGAAAAATCATGATCACACGATAAGTTAGCGTAACCTGCTCTGATACCAATTTGAGAGTGCTAAAACGGAAATTCAACTTCTCAAATAAAATTCAATATTGATTATGTGTCAATTTCGCCCAAAAATTTATTATCCTTTTTTTAACAAAATTTATTTAAGCCCTAATCATGTATATATGTGAATTGAATTAAATATGCAAATTAAACAATCACAAGATTAAATATCAGGAACACCAATTTAAAAAAAAAACTTTTGGGTAAAACGTTTATTTCACTATATAATGGTAAACAACAACTTAGAACTTACATAATGAAATATTCAATGAATTCCGATAAGAATCCACAAAGACACGCAATCTTGAATCAGCAATGACTCAATCGCAAAAGATCCATAAAGACATGCAGTCCAATCATCCAGGAACACCCACGAGCACTCCCAATGACACACAGTCGGCAGCCGTAGAGATGACACTCCACAAAGATAACCATCAACAAAGTTGAATCTTATATTCCCAAAAGATTCACAAAAGTATATGGCATGAATTCTGTGAATCAAAAAGGTGTTTAGGAATTAAAAATATGAATAGTTGTCGTACTAGGTCTCCAAAAAGGTTCTCCCAATGTCTTAAACAACTACACCACCAAAATAGGTATTTTTAGAAAATTATAAAAACTAAGGCGGTGAGAAAATTTGGGCATGCCAAACCAGTCCGAAAAAAATCGTAGGTTCAGTTTGGTCAAAAAACTAAAGGGGACCGGTCTGGGTAAAAGGGCATCAGGTCGGCTCGGTTCGGTGACCAAAAAAATTTCTTTAAGGAAAAAATATTTTTTTAGAAAATTATCCCAAAACTTTTAAATGAATCATGAAAGAACTTTAAACTCAACCTTACCAAAATCAATCTTGTAGAGGCTTATTGCTGAAGAACTTCAATATTCGGACCCGTCTTGTTGAGTGTATGCACTTGAACATTCTTCGATGGGTGTATGCAGAGTATGTCCTTACAGTGATATTTAACACAAAAGAACTAAAAATAAAATAAGGACAAAATTGAAGAACTTGACCACGAACATGAGAAAATGTATGGACATTTTTGTCCATTATCAATTTGTATGTCGTACGCCGTTACACCGTTGAAGAAACTCAAGATCGCATCTACATCAACGGATCCGAATATCAAAGTTTCTTCAACATCATAGCCTCTACGAGAATATCAAAGTGTCTTCAACATCATAGCCAGGCGGACCGATCCGCCCCTCAACCGAATCGATCCGCTTGCTGCAGATCCAGTAAACCCCGGACCAAAAGCGAACCGAAGAAGCCAATTTTAAAAAAACCGATCCGAGGTCGGACCGATCCGCCTCCAAGCCGGACCGGTCCGCCTGGGATAAATTTGGCCAGATCTGTTCGAGATTTTTTAGGCTCAAAGTTTTCTTATTTAAGCCAACTTCGGGGAGTTGTTTTCCAAGACTTTTCAACACGATTTTCAGAGTCCTAAATACTCTAAGTCTTCACCTTTTTTAGTCCCAAGACTCTTTCTGATTCACACACAAAAATCCCAATTACTTTTGTGAATCTTTTGGAACCCTAGAACACAAGCTTTGCTATTGTTCAACCCTTGTGAAGAAGCCGTCTCCCTTCTTCATTGCTGACCACCTAGAGTTCCTGCGGGAGATTCCAGCTGACACTGTTTCTAGCCGTTGCTTTGAAGGTTTGACGAAAACACCGTGCGTTACACTTGTGGGTGATTATCAGGTTGTATGTAAGTCAATGGTCTTGTAAATTCTTCAAAGTTCTAGAAATAAAAGGTTTTGCCCTTCGGGGATTTTTCCTTAACTTTGTGTCGCTTGCTTTATTTGTTTATGGGTTGACACTTGCACTTTAGATGCATGATTAGGGGCTGAAATTAAATAAGTGTGTCAAATTAGAAATTTGCGAAGTTAATCAATTATCACATGTAATTCTCGCGTTCTTAGAAAACAATTCTAAAATCTTTATCTGTGATTTTAATGACAGACAAAAAATTGTAATTAGAAACTAAATCTTACTCTGGAAAAGATCTAAAATAAAATTTTCTTACTAGAAAACTTAAAGAAAAAGAAGAATACTAAAGACTTACTCACTAAAGCCATTAGTCTCTTGGTTGGATTCTAAAGATAGAAAGTGCCAACTTGAGATGCGTTTTAAGTATGAAAATAAATGGGGGCTTAACCTTATAAAGAAAGAAATGGGCCAGACTTTGTGCGTGAAACTTAGTGTGTTTGGAAGTGTAAATGATGGAGTGTGTAATGACAAGAGTATGTCAACCATAGAGAAAATATTTCATATTAACTTTAAACTACACTCCTTCCGCCCATGGACCTTCGACTTCAACTTTTTGAGGTCCTTTAGCTCTTTCGATCTATTGACCTTGTAAGGAAATATTTTATACTCTCTAGTTCTAGAATAATTTTTTTTATTTCATAATATCTTTGTATCGAGTTTATTAAGTTGTAATCGCATATTATTTAAGACAAAGAGATGAAGCACCATGGCATAAACTATAAGATCGGATTCTTTAGACAAAAGAATATTTGATGTTGGGTAAGGTTTTCAACTTTTGTATTTCCTTTAGTTTATATTTTAAGTAAGGAATTGATAGGACAAATTTTCTTTTGAAAAACATTGGAAATTTTTTTTTAAATGCTTTTATTTTTGGAAGAAATGTGAAGAAATAAGAATCGTGTTCCCTCGATCAAAAAATGTTTTGATTAAGATCATTATTTTTTAAGCGGGCCTCATAAGATAACCTTCTTCAAACGAGATTGACTCAAAAGAATTAGGTTTAAAAAGAGGACCTTGATTTGCTTCCAGGGGTATTTGTAAGATAAGAACATTTTCGAGAGGACTTTAATCGTAAATGATCTCGTTCTAACGAGAGCGTCTTGTTTGAATTAGGGCCGTATTTTTAGGAAACATATTTTATTTCAATTATTTTGCTGCTAAAGTATAAGTAACTTTGTAAAATCATCTTTTACAATACGAATCCCAATTTTCACAAAATCCTTTTCTCGTTTTTTAAAGTCTTTTGAGAGCTTGAGAGCCTAGCAACTTCCATTATATCAAGGTTTACTTCAGGATTACAATCCCTTTTGAATAATCTTCCTCAGTATAAGAATTGTACAAAAGATCGTGCAGTGATTACCATGTTCAAAATATGTAGGAATATCATCAACAACTAAATACCTTTAGATACCGAGGCCTTAGAGGATATGCAATTGATTCCTGGATTAAAATGGCTATCACTAATACGGGTAGTAGCAAAGGATTAGAATGCTAAGGAGCAGAATCTTATTGGTTATTATTATCATATATATAAGTCATGTTTGATACCTTTTAAGAGCTCTAAACAATATTCAGTAATAGTGGACATGTGTAGGTTAGGACGATAGTGGTTTTCAATCACCACATATCATAATTGGATATAAATAATAAAATGGGTAAATTATGAAATTGATCGTAATTAGATTAACTGGATTTAATTAACAAGTTATTTTAATTTAGTGTGAAAATTGGACCAAAATAATTTTTTTGAGTAATATTAAAATTTGGTATCAATTGAATCATGTCGTCTTGTGATAAATTAATGTTCAAACAAAATTTGATTACGAGTTTTTTTAGGGATAAATAATTATTTTTATATTAACTAATTAACAAGAATTAGACCTACCAAGGAAAAATATTTTCAAACTGGTATCAGTGATCTCGCTTTATTCTGAATCCTGGGGATATGTTTGTTAAGGGTCAATCGATCATGTGGCCACCTATTTTTTTATGTTAATAAATACGCATATGAGAAATCGCGTATGGCCTTTTTCCTTAATTTTGAAGAAAAAAGGGTTTGGCTAAATGACTCATCTAGGTGAACCTATAATACCAAAACATGAGGATTCCTAGTCAGAGGATGAGCCTTGGTTAGTTATGTACAACCATGGGTGGGTTAATGAAATTTTAGTGGATTTTCCCAATAAGATTTCATTAAGATCTCTACTTGTACTGCATCCAAGGATGCACGGGACATTCGACGGTTTACCCTTAAGGGTACCAATACTGTTAGGGTCTCAAAGTTCCAAAACTTGCCATTAGATTTGAGCTATTGAAGATGTTAAAAAATTAGACCTTCGATGAATTTTATGCAAACTTTATGACATCATGAACTCTCACTTTGATTTAGGTGAAAAGATCCCAAACTTTAGGGTCATTAGGAAAATCCTCAAGTTTTTACTACCTAGGCTTTTTCTTCACATATTAGCCTTAAACATTGGAAAAGGTATAAATAACATGGAGGAAGAGGATATCATTGTGTGTATCGAAAACTTGGAGTTACAAAAATGTCCGTTTGAGATGGAGGACATTATATTAAAATCTTATAAGGCCGAGTCTTTCAATTCTAACATGACTATTAGTGAAAAGAGGACTTAATAAAATTGGCTGAGAAATTATAAAAATATTAATTATAATACAATATACCGAAAATGTTTGAGATAAATAATGGAAATAAAGTAAGATCTTTGAGGAATAAAGGGAAAACAAATTGGGGTATATAAATGTATTTAAGGAGATGATTTGAATGTCAAAGTGTTTTTCAATAGTCTTTCAATTGTCCCACTAGAGCAAAGAGTTAAGGAAAAAAAGTTAGATGCCATTTCTAGTGATTGTGACTCGGGATTTATGAGTGAGTCTCCAGTTGAATATAATTTTATTATGTTCACCACTAGTTAGGATGTGTCTAGTCCTATGTCTTCCCCTATTGAAGAAAAGGTAGAGGATGGTGGAGTAAAGTCTTATTCAAACATTATCTTAAGATGGAGAGGGATAGGTTGACATTAAAAATTCTTACTCCGAGATTTATGACATTTCCCTTAATATGAAAAAGATGAATCTTATGCTTTCATATGAGATTAGGAATTATGGGGAGGAGATTTGTACCCTACAGGAAAGGAATACGAATCGTGAGAGTTTGCATGACAAGATTTCTTGCATAGAGCAGGCTCTTCTTGAGTATTTTTAGACACAAAGCTTACTAGAAGATGAGCATACTTGGTTGAAGAAGCACATCGAGGATTCTAAAGAGATGAAGGTTTAACTTAAAGGGAGATCTTAGAATCTAGGGAAGATAATCCTTAACTATCCTAATCCTCGAAAGATAAGACGGGACTTCTCTATGACCATTCGAAAGGATCTACTCCCAAAATCGAGACTGTTTTTTATCAAAAGTTCAAATAAGACTCATATTCGTACCCCACATAGGAACATTCCTAAGCCTAAAAGGTTAAACACCCAGCAACTATATATTTGAACCTATTGTCATAGGAAGGTTCATCTTAGAGAGTTTTTTTATCTTAAGATAGTGTACATGATACCAAAAAATAACCGTTCCACTAATAAAAACATAGATTCAGACCACTTAGGTAAAAAGATTAGGATTGTCATTAGAAAAGTCAATGACGTGACTAAAGCTATGAAGTTTGTAGGTTCAAACCCTAAGGATAAGGTATAATATAGTGATTGAATCAACCTACTATAAAACCACATCTTCCTACTGTTAGATCTTTTTGGGTTGGGAATTCTGACTTGGTTGCTCAATCACTTGGTTGGCATGATGTTTTTCACCACGTTCTTTTAAATACACATAGATCCAAGCATATAGTAGGTAGGGATTTTTCTCCTCACAATTGAGTTGTTTCATTTTCTCCATAGACTAGGTGAGCCTATTGTTAATTCTTTTTCCAGTTTTGGTGCGACTTTTATTCTTATGTTGGATTGTTTTTAATGCATAATTATTTGTATCCTTGATTAGATTGAAGGATCGCAATGGGGCGGGTCTGGATTGAAAAGTTTGTCAAAATTAGATACTGGATTAATATTTTCCCCACCCATCCCTAGCAACCTCGCGCAACCCTGACCCCGATTTCCCCACTCCCACCTCTTCCCCATTTAAAAACCCTCAGGGTCCACGAACCTTCCCTAAACCCACAAAATTTCTATATTTTAAATATATTTTATACATGTATTATAACATACTATAATATTTTCTAAGTTTTTTAA
Organism: Sambucus nigra; assembly: GCA_949130495.1. NCBI lineage: Eukaryota > Viridiplantae > Streptophyta > Magnoliopsida > Dipsacales > Adoxaceae > Sambucus > Sambucus nigra. The sequence continues at coordinate 89,270,038 of OX422211.1, forward strand.
TATATGAAAACTATGTCATTGCTTTTTTAATTTTTGAACAAAAAAATAAAAGTTATATTGACAAGTTGAAGTTGTTTTGAAAAGTTGTTATACCATTGAAAGTAAGTATATCAATACAAATACTATCATTATTAGTATCCTTTAAATGAAAATACTTGAAACTACACGAAAATTCATCTAAGACTAATAATACATAATTTCAAACTAAAAGTTTATATATCACAAAATTAAATGTCACGTTAAACATAAAATCCGATGTCCTAGATTTCTAGTACACAAAATTCAAATTAAAACTCTTTAACTAAATAAAATAAAAGACTCCATCAGAGTGCCAAAATAATGCCAACTCTATCACGCACTATATATACCCCACTACCACCCTTGTTGAAAAATTTGACCCATATGCAATATTCACCATAGCTAAGAAGACCAACTCACTCTCCTCTTACATAATATGATTAAGGTTGTTAGTGTTGAATAAAAAGTCTAAAATATATTTAAAGAGAAGGTAAACATTTAAGCTTGATAGATTTATCATAATTCAATATCTAGTGACAAATAATTATCTTCATCCTCATATAATGTGGGAGCATAAGATGAACTATCTATTAAAGAACAATCAGATACATAATATAAAAAATAAATAACAAGCGATCTATTAGATTTGATTTACAAATAATTAATTAAATAAACTTTATTATTTACTTATTATTTATATCACTCGATAACTAACTTTGAAAACACATCAATGCCTCTAAAATACCGGGATGGAGTGTACTATGATAGGAACTAATCAATTTACCAATAGTAATAAAAATAGGCTCAGATGGAATAGTTGACATAGGAATTGCTAAAATATCCTGAGCAATCTTGTGTAAAGTGGGAAAATTAACTCCATTTGTCTTCCACCAATTTAACACATCAAAATTTGGTGGCCTTGGAAGTATAGTTTTTTCCAAATAAAAATCCAACTGAGATTTAGCCAATGAATAGTCTAGAAAACATTGACAAATCTATCAAAGTAAGATAGTGGATCAACTTCCTCTACACTACCAAAATCAGTGATATCCGAATAAGAAAAGGATGAAGATGACATGGCACGAGTATTAAAAGACATTGACTTAGATTTATATTCATGTAAAAAATCACATCAACTTTATCGAAAATTTTTAACTTCATCAACTCGATCACTACCATATATAAGTGGAAAATAAAATTACACCAACTTCATGTTGTATCTTGGATCCAAAACAACCCCTACTCCCATTAACACATCTATACAAGTCCAGTATTTCTCATACTTCTCCATCATTTGTGATGCCATACCTTGAATAGACAGATTAGGAATTTATTTTACTCAATCAACACTAAATGTATGTCACTTATTTTTGGGAGGCAACAATTAACGGTGGGATAAAGGGTGCTATAAAATATTTAGCAACATTAAAAAGTAATTTCAACTTCCTAAAAATTTCATTGGCCAACTCGTAGTCTTTATTTATTGGAAAGGAAGTATGTAGTCTCTCTCATTGCTTCACTTATGGGAACACATCATTATATAAAAGTGTGATTTGAAGCATAAAAAGGTTGAAGACTACTCATAAATTTTGGCAGTATTCCGAAATAAACTAGGGATTTATATAGAGTTAAATTGTTATGAAAAAAAAAATTCTATTTGCTACAAGATGAATGAAAACATAAAAAAATATTCCTGAGATGTTACAGATTGATAGTTAGCCATGACCATGAAAGAGATTCGATTGAAAGTTGAATATGATCCATTGAGAGATCCGATAATGCAAGAGATCCAATTGAGATCCGATGAAACTAGGGATTTATATAGAGTTAAATTGTTATGAGTGACTATAGTAGTGTCGATTAAAAGTCACGACGGAGGGAGGGAGGGTCAGTTAGATGGTGGGTCAGTCGGTTAGAGGGGTGTCTGATAAAAAGAGAGAGAGAGAGGAGGAAAGTAAAGTGTGTGTGTGTGTGTGAGAGAGAGAGAGAGAGAGTTAAAAACATCCTGGAAAGAAAATAAAATGAAAGGTTAAATAAAACTAATTCCTAAAACTATTACTATATATAAGGGTATATAGTAATATTACGTCTAGACGGGTAGGGTCAGGATTTTTATATGCAAATCCAACCCTGACGTTTTATTTATTATGACTTCAAACGCCCACTTACCCCATTTATTAATCCTAAAATTCACCCCATTAGGTATGAGGATGGTCAAGTGTTTGCAAAAACCTTACCCATTGCCATCCCAAATTGGATGTATACCATTTTATTCTTTATAAAATTTTAAAAAATAATAAAAAGAAGAAAAGAATTTTGCTTAAGTCTTTTGAAATTTCATTTTGGTTTTACAAATGAAAAATATAATTTTTTTTAGTTATTTTTGAAAAAACATAAAATTTTGATTCTAATTTTTTTAGGAAAATACATAAAGATTTTTTATATTATGATTTTTGTGGATATGTAGTGTTGCGATGATTGATGACTTGTGGAACACACCTTGTTATGTTTTTTTATATTATTGTATTAGATTCTTAGGAAGGTAGTGTGAACCTATGCATATTTTACTTAATCATTCTTGTGAAGTTCTCCGAGAACGACTCATGTTGACTATCATATGGTCATTGTTGTATCACACACACATAAACACGAGTTGAATAGCGTGTATTTTTTATTCTAATTTCAAATATTTAATTGCATTTTTTTCACTCAATCGATTTATATATATTTTTTGCTATATTTTTTAGATGTGCATATAATATCCATTGTTGGTAAGCTTAATATAATAATGATTAGAGAATCATTAGAAAGATCTACCTAAGTAGGGTGATAACTACTATTAGTAAGAAAATTATATTTATGTGCTAATACAAGAAAAGAAAAATATAAATGCGTACTCTTAAATAATAAAAATGAAATACATATATATAATAAATACAAGTTTTAGGGACTTATAAGTTGAAGACTACTGGGTTTGCACATATTCGTCTAATATGTGATTGTTTTGGCCTTATTGAGCTATTAATGTAAGTTGTTAATTTCAGGTCTTAATTGACATGAACATTTATAAATTCAACTTTTTTTTTTAATATAGTTGACTTTATCATTTCCAGATATGGGTTTATTCAAAGGATTTGTGCATAACATAAGTCAGGTTTACCCTATTTTTTGAGTTTTGAGTTCATTTGTATTCTTGTTAGATAACTTGTGTGGAATTTCATATATTTGATGTTATATTCTATTATCATCCACTTTTGTTTGGCTTTGTTTATTTTTATTTGATTTGGGTCATCTTTAGATATCGATATTTAATTTGTATTGCTATATATTGTTGTTATTCATATTTCCATATTCATTTGTGATATATTTTCGGGTTCTTTTCATTGTCAATTCCAGATTAAAAGAGGGAGACATTTTTTATTGAGAGAGAGTTGTTAAGCGAGAGAAGTTTTTATTGCATGCATTGAAATTTTCAATTCTGGTCAATTTTTATTACGTTTTAGTATCCATTACACTTCACTTGGTATTTAGTCACGTTTGAAGGGATTACATGGCCCATGATGTTAATTTATCATGGTTTGGAATTAAATACGTCATAATCAAATATGTATTGGGGGAATTGGGTATGTGTACAATGATGTATGGTTATTTGATCCGGTATTTTTAAAAAAAAAAATCATTTTTTCTTGTCCCGAAATAGTCAAATGGGGAGATTTGTAAGGACAAGTTTTACACCCCTTAGGTTTATTTTGTATTGGTAGTATTCCGAAATAAACTTTTTGTGTAATAGTATATTTGTATCGAGTTGACTGATTTATAATTGCATATCATTGAAGACAAAAATACAAAGCAACGTGACATAGACTTTCGTAACATATTGAATTTTTTAGATGATAGACTATCCAAGGTTGAGTAAGGTTTTCACGTTTTTTTATTTCCTTTAGTTTATCTTTTAAGTAAGGAATTGATAGGAAAGACTTGTTTTTTGAAAAAATAACGACTTATTTTAATTTTCCAAGAAACTTGGAAAATAAGGATCTTGTTCAAATGACATTACCTCGATGGAAAGATGTTTTGATTGAGATGACTACTTTTCAAGCAGCGAGCTTCGTAAGATAAAATGCTTTAAATGATGGACCTCCTAAAGTGATATGTTTTAATTGAAGACCCTAATTTCATTCAAGGGTCTTCATGAGATAAGAATTTCATTCAAAAGGACCTCGATCAAAAGTGACCTTGTTCAAATAAGGACAACTGGTTTGGACAAGGAACATATTTTTAGAAAATGTTTTTTAGTCAGGTTCTTTCACTACTAAAGTATAAGTAACTTCATAAATGCGTCTTTTAAAGTACGAAGCCCAGTTTTTTGAAAGTCATTTTCTTAGTTTTAAGATAATCCTATAAGAGTGTGAGAACCTATCAACTTCTATGCTTTCAAAGTAGACTTTAGATTTACAATCCCCTTCAAAACTTCTACATTGACAAAAAAATTGCACGAGATATCATGTGGGTGATTATAACATTTGGAACATGTGGGCCGATCGCCGTCAATTTATAACATATATATATTGAGGCCTTAGAGGCTATGTAACTGATTCCTAGACTGAAAAAGTTATCGCTAGTACGTAAAGAGGCAAAGGATTATAATTCTAGGGATTAACATCATCGAGGTTATCATTTTCCTATATGTAGGTCATGTCAGAGTTCTTCTAAGAGCTATAAACATTATTGCGTACTGGTGGATTTATTTTGGTTAGGGTGATAGTGGTTTTATCATGAGTGTTTCCACTCTAAATCCTTGTGTATTGATGTGATTGGTTTTACTTATTTTCTTCCATTGACAATCACTGTAATGCAAATATGACCTAATTAATTTTATTTGGTAAAATAAAACAGGTCTAAGTTATAAAATTTTTATTTTTTTGATGCAGTAATTAATTAATTGATCGTAAACCCTTAGGTGCAAACATATTTTAGACATTTGGCTCCAACATTTTGAGATCTCTCATCTCCCTCATCCCATGGAACATGGACTTCAACATTTTAAGGTCCCTTAGCTCTTTCGGCATATGGACCTTAGTCTTTAACATATTAATGTTTTCATCTTCTTCGACTTATAGACCTTCATACTTAAAATTTTTAGCTTCTTCAACACCTTCTAACTATGAACGTTCAACTCTAACATTTTGAGTTCCCTCACCTCCTTTGGCCTATGGACCTCCGACTTCAATATTTAGAGGTACCTCAGTTCATTTTACGTATGGACCTTTGTCCTTAAATTTAGGGTCCCTCGACTTCTTAAAATTATGGACCTTCAACTTCAACATTTTAAGGTCACACATTTTCACCGACCTAAGGACCTTGAACTTTAATATTTTGAGAACCGTAAACTCATTTGACCAATGGATCTTGGTCAATAACATTTTTAGGTCCCTAAAATCCTTTATCCTATAAATATTTGACTTCAATATTTTAGGTTCCCAAAGTTCCTTCATCTTATGGACCTTCAACTTTAATATTTTGGGATCCCTCAAATGCTTTGGTTTATAGACATTTGGATTCAAAATTTGGGGTCCCTCAACTTTTTTGACTTATGTACCTTTAACTTTAACATCTTAAGATCCCTTGGATCCTTTAATCTATGGGCCATTAACATTAAAATTTTGAGTCCGCTCAGCTTATTTAGGCTACGAACCTTCGCTTAAACATTTTGGGGAACTTAGCCTTTAGATCTTTGGCTTTAACATTTTTATATCCCTCTCTTCTTTTGATCTACAAACACTTAACTTTAACATTTTGGGGGACCTTTAGTTCCTTCGACCTATGGACATATAACTCCAACATTATGAGGTCCCTCAGATCTTTAGAACTTTGAACACTTAACCACAACATTTAGAGTACCTAAAAAATTCATCCTATTTACATTTAGCTATTTCACTCTTAACCAAGATACGTGATGAAGAAAATATACCCTTTAATCCTCAACTTCACTCGAAATTGGTCAACATATTGAACCATAGGGGTAACTGATGATCCCAATAATGGTCACATGCATTGAGGAGTAAAATTGACACTTACCCACTCCACCCTCGACCATCCACCCTCGACCATTGCTGGATCGACCACAAAGAGGTGAACCATGACAAAGTCGACCATTCTCCATCAAGCAACATAAAAGTATAGATTTCTCCAAAAGGGACATATTGGTAATTTTTTTACCTTCACCGACATGAGAAATGATCAACATAACATGCTAAAGAATAATTTTACACTCTTCTATAACTTCTAGAAAGATAAATAGTGGCTCTATATAGGTTTACAATAGATGAAGTAAATACCACATGACTTAGGGTGCACACTACACTCCAAGCCCTATATATAACCCATTATTCACTCTCTTTTATTCCAAGTTATGTCTTTTTATTAGAAAACTTATTGAAATTATGCCAAATTGTACACTAGATAGAGAAATACCTTACATAACTTTGTACTACACTCAAAACGTGAATATTCATCATTACTCCTATAAGATTATTCTTAGTGGATGTAGGCCTGATTGGCTGAACCACTTAAATTGGTGTGTTTTGATATATTTTCTTCTTTACTCTCTCTAAAATTAATTTTTATGCTTATACCCATATGATGATGTTCATGTTAATTCACCGAGTTCTTATTCATATTTTACTATCTGAGTAGATCCCAATTTTAAATGTCACTAATCCCTAGTCTCATTAAATTTAAAGATAATTGCAATGTCATATTCACTCTCATAACATGATGAATCCAATAAGGATTCGCTCTCCGAATTGCTCAAACTTGCCTTCTTCTTCTTCTTCTTCTTCTTCTTCTTCTTCTCCTCAAAGGTACTACCTTTTTCACTCTTCTTTAACTGTGTGGGAAACACATTAATGTTATGTCCAGGTCTACCACATCCATAGAACCTGTCATCACTCTCACCTTTCTTCTCTTGAGGAACTTTTATCCCCCAAACCCTTATGTTTATATTTTAAAGGATCTTCATGTTTTAGGTTCAAATTGTTTTCCACTATTAAAATTTTTCTTGTTATTTTTTCTGAACTTACAAAACCTTTTCACAAACAAAGTCATAACCACATCAATATTAATATTGGTCTTATTTTCTCCTTCAATCACCTCAAACTTCTCATAAGACTTAACTTTGAAAGACAAGTCCTTATTAGACTTTGCATATTGTATACTTTGAGCTTTTATAATATTATCTTTCTTATAAGTTTGTAATGAGATAACTAGTTCTTCCAACCTATAATTGTAAGGACATGTTTTATAAATTTATGGGTAGAATCTAGGATTTTCTTAAGTATCCTAGGTCACAGGTAATATGTCATATACCGCTACAGTTGGCTTATCTCAGCACGATCTTTGTTCGAAGCCTGAATTCGAATTTTGCGATACTCATTACCATCATCATCAACATCGTTCATCATGTCCTATTTCACCAGTCATGGGTTTGTGATAGTGTTCGTGATTCTATTGCTCCGGGTCATAAGCTGTCAGCTGCATAAATTGGTAACTGGATCGATCCATTTTTTTAAGTAAACTGATCGATCAGATGGCTTAAACGTACTGTCTATTTGCATTTTACCGGACCAATCCATTTTTAAAGAAAATGATTCGATCCAAAATACCGGACCGATCCGCTCATCCTTTTCGGATCAATCCGATGGTTTAGAAAAATCAGGCGCACAATTTTGTTTCAGTTCCTATAAATTCCTCGAACGGGAACGACTTGTTTTAAGACTTTGAAGGGAACTTTTTATTAGACCTAATTTACAAAGTCTTCACCATTTATCAAGATAAAATACCTTATTTTATTCACAAACAAGTCTCATTCCTTTATTTGAATCCTTAAAACCGTAAAGGAGATTGATTTACTATTTTGGAGTAACATTGTCGAGAAATCGTCTCTTTTCCATTGCTGACCTTCTGTAGCTCTTACGGGATCTTCCAGCCGACGACATTGGAACAGACACTTGCGGGTATTTCATTTGTCACTACTTGTATTTTCATTGTAATTCGTGTAAATCGAACTTTACAAATTATACTGAAAATAAAAAGGTTTTACCTCTTTGGGGGATTTTTCCTCCATTGTTTGTTTGTGATTGAATGTTCTTGCATGATTAATATTGTCTTCAATCACACCTAGATGCATGTTTAGGATTTAATTAAAAACTGGGTTTAATTAAATAAATTTCTTTCTTTGAACATAAGGCGCACTCTGAAATTGGTATCAAAACCAATTACACAATTATACCGTGTAATTTTCCGCAAATTTTTTCTAAGATATCAATTTTATGAAAAATTGACTTTTGAAAAAAGAGCGTGTTCAAAATGGAGAACTTATACAATAAAATTCCAGTTTTTGACGGGACTAATTATGCTTACTGGAAAGCTCGTATGAAATCTTCTCTAAAAGTCAAGATGAAAGATTTTGGATTTTGGTTGAAAAAGGGTGGACACCTCCCTCCGTCACCGTTGATTTTAAAACCTGTGACTGAATGTATTGAGGATGAATTTAAATGGATGACTTTTAACTCTAAAGGGCTAAGTGTTATTTCTCAATTCGTCACACCTGACGAGTTCCGGCGGATAATGATGTGCACCACGTCAAAAGAGGCATGGGATATTTTACAGCTTACCCATGAAGGAACTGATGCTGTGAAAGAGTATAAACTGAAAAATTTAACAACCCAATTTGAGACTATCACCATGCTTGAGTCTGAATGTTTTGACGAATTATATGCTAGATTATCTGATATTGTAAACACTAGCTTTAATATTGGTGAACAAATTCCTAATGCAAGTGTTGTTAAAAAGATTCTAAGATCACTACCTAAGCATTTTATCCCAAAAGTCACTGTGCTAATTTCTATGGATAATTTAAACACGCTTAAATTAGAGGAATTGGTTGGAGACTTACAAACCTATGAAATTGATCTGTTTCCTAAGTCTATTAAACCAAAAGATAAGGGAATTGCACTTAAAGCCCAGGCTAAAAAGGGTGAAGGCACTATTAAAATGAAAGAGCCGTCTAAATAGAGAGAGATAGAAGCATTTGATTCTGAGGGAGAATTTGATTCAGACAACTTGGTTCTTTTTGCCAAAAATTTCAAAAAAATTCTCAAATCTAAAAATGGAAATTTTAAAGATAAATATAATTTTGAGAAAAATAAATATGGCAAGAAAGATGAAAAAGATTAAAAGGACACCCCCAAGAGAGATAAAGAGAGATGCTATGAATGCGACGGTAGAGATCATAAGGCTTTTGAGTGTGCCACTAGGTTAGAGCGTCAAGGCAAGGACAAAGTTGTCCTAAATGCCACATTGAGTGACGACAGAAAGGTCGAGTCGGTGGATTATGGAGAAGAATTACCGAATCAATGCAACTTCACCGCATTCATGCTAGTCATGGACGTTCTCCCACTACATCTCCCGATGATAATGATGCCACCTCACATGGACACCTTGACAGTGATGAGAGTGATGGAAAGGATGATGGAAGTGAGAGAGAGAGTGATCTTAGACGCACCTACGCTGATTTATATGCCGAATCATTCAAAACCAAAAAGCATAACAAAGCATTAGTTCTTAGGATCGTTGCCATTGAAAAGGAATTAGGAGAGACTAGAGAGAGAGGGTCATCGTTTAGCACTGCCTTGAGAGAGAGAGAGAGAGAGAGGGAGAGAGAGAGAGAGTTAGTTTGTGATGAGAGAGGGAATAGTTTTGAGAAAGAAAAGGGGGACTTGACTAAACAAGTGGCTAATCTAACGAGAGACCTTTGTGCATATGAAGAGGCTTGGAAGATTCTGGAAGACCTTGTTATCCATCTCACTCATGATCCTAAGAGATCATGTGAAGTCAAGGTTCAAACGAGGATAGATCTGGTAAGATGGGAAAGATGCTCCTTGCCCCCACCTTGGGATTTGGTGAAAGACTGGTAATTGGTTTTGATGGTGCTTCCACCTCTTATATTGAACCTGGACCAGTCCCTAAGTTTACGACTAATCCATACGGCCGCCCATCGAAACCCAAGAGAAGAGTTTGGCCGAGAAAAGCAAATAATGGTCTGCCTAAAACTGTGTTCTTTTGTACGTACTTCAAATGAAAAGGCCACCTGAGAGAGTATTGCTATAGTTTGGGTCGAACTTCATGTACATATGCTCCACCACATCGTACTAATGATTTTACCAGTCTGAAAGAGCATGTTGAGTTTTTAGCCGCCACATCATAGAGTTTGATGGAGAAATTTCGATAGATGTCTTTGCCGTCAGTGAATGCTTCCCTTATCCCGGCTAAAACAAACAATAACAAGGGTAAACAAAAGGTTACCACTTTTTGGATACCTAAGAAACACGAAAAGGCCCTTGTTGTTCATGTCGCTCTCAGAGAACATAATACCATCCAATGGTATTTTGATAGTGGCTACTCCAGGCACATAACTGGTGACGTATCCTTCTTTTTCTCCCTCGAGGATCGAAAGGAAGGCAAGGTCACATTTGGAGATGGGAGTAAATCTAGCATAGTAGGAAGATGGACTGCAGAGATTCATGGATTTCCTAAGATAGAGAATGTTCTGTACGTGAAAGGTTTGAAAGTTGATTTACTCAGCATTAACCAACTGTGTGACGCTGACTTTACAGTAAAGTTTGACCAGAATGCTTGTAATGTCTATGATCAAGCTGGTAAACTATTATTCCAAGGGGTGAGGACCTATGATAACTAATATGGGGTTATACCCAAGTCCTCATTTGTCTGCAACAAAACCACGATCAATCTTATGGATCTGTGGCATCAACGTCTAGGTCACGTGAACTTTAAAGATTTGGATCGTCTTATTAAAAATGACCTAGTACGTGGCTTGCCATCCCTTGGAAAGCCAACCTTCACAGTTTGTGGACCCTGTCAGTTGGGTAAATAAGTCCATATTCCACACAGGAAGTTTCATTCCATTACCACTTCTCGTGTGCTTGAGTTGATTAACGTGGATCTTATGGGTCCTACTTGTAGTGAGAGCCTGGGTGGTAAGAGGTGATTCCTCATGATGGTGGATGATTTCTCCAGATATTTAATTGTAGGTTTTCTGAGAGAGAAATTCGATGCTATAGAGTTTTTGTAAGGCCCTAAAACACGATTAGTAAGGTTAATTATACGATTAAGTATAAGTTATGAGTTACAACTTATAAATTGGCTATGAGGTTAAATGCATCATGAAAATATGTTTCTAAATGGATCATTATGTTTATCAAAAGTAAGCTAGAGTGTTGGTGCGAAAGTGGCGATGTTTGGTCGCCAAATATGAAAGTTATGAAATTTTGAGTAAATAATTACTCTTCTGTTCGAGCCCAAATTAGGTGTACTAGTTTTATGATTTTGGGAAAACACAAAACATGAAAGTTGTAGATGTTTAAGTTATATACTCATAGACACAAAGTGAGAGTAAATCGGGGCCTGAAATAGTGAGTTATGGTGATTTTACGAGGCAGGACAAATCTGTCATTAACGGAATTGTCCTATTGGACCCCTTGCCCAACGAATCGCATAATACCATCTTAAAGTGGTCACATAGCCACGTTTTTAAGATTATAAGGCATAACTTATCATCTTTTTCATTTCCAATTACAAGCTTGAGAAAAAATATGCTTATGGAGAGAGAAAAACAAAGTTAAAAAGAATTTCTCTGAAAATTCACCATAAATCGAGGAATTCTCGCAAGGTAATTTAAAGTTTGTCACATGGATGAGTTCTATACTTGTCATGTTTTTATTTCTGATTTGGATATATATTTTAATGATAACCATATTGCTTAATTGTGTTGGAACAAGGATGGGTTAAGAACATAAGTTAGAACTAGAGCTAGGATCGTAAATGCATACTTTAAAGTCCTAAATTTACATCATCCTTTCGTAAAGCATTTTGATTTAGAAAATTCATGATTATGATGTATATTTCTGCTAAAACATGTTTATTATATGTTTCCATGAATTATACTCAAGGTCAAGGTTATGTATGCTTAAAAATGTTAAGTTATGCATTAATGTTGTATTTTGACCTAGTTATGCTAAAAATGGCATAAATCATGGAATACTTATTGGAATTGAGTGATTCAAGTTGGAGAGTAAAATAAACTCATACATGTATAACATACCCAAAAATTGTGTAAAAATACAAAGGAATTAACTCTTGGTGATAGTTTGAAGTCTTGGTTTAAAATCTGCACTAAAGGAGCAAGAACGCATACCAGGTGTTTGACGTTTTGCTCGACATAGAAAATGAGCCCTAAAAATTATGAAACATTAAATTTATATTATTCAATGTGTTTACTGATATTGGGTGGAATATCATGAAAAATTATGTTGTACAAAAATTATGAGAATTCCAGGAAGTTGAATTTGTGTTGTTATTTTTCTTGAGAAACGATTTGGAAAAGGCAGTAATAAAATGGGCATAACTTTGTCTAGCAAATTCGTAATTTAGTTCTGTAAATTGTGTTAGAACCCTAATTAATTGGGTGTTATATAAATGTGAAGTTTCATATTTAATTCCTCCTTAGTTATTTTTTATTGACCAAATGATGTGATGTATTACTGGGTTTGATGTTAATCGGTGTATTCAAATACTAACGACATTGACTTGTTAGGTGGGGAAGCAGCTAATACTACCATACCAAGGAAGTAGTTGGTATTAATCTTAGCAATAAATCCAAGGTGAGTGACCTTCCTTATTAAATATAGATGCTTATAATTTCATATGGAAATGTGTATTTAAACACATGTGTGAAAATGTTTATGGGAGTGATGTTGTATTTATGAAACATATGCATATGATTAAAAATGTTAAGCGATGTTATATAATGATATGGACTAGTGAGTCCTTTATCTAATGTTAAGGACTGTGGTGGGTCCTATGGTATGTGGTGGTCCTGTTAATCCAACTTAAAGGTTTGTGTACTCGGGCCTAATAAAGGAATGTGGTGGTCCCTAATAACTGTGGTGGGTTAATTGGATTGTGGCGGGTCCAGGCTTGCGAGAGTTTCACAATTACTGTTGGGTTATAGCATTAGAACAAAATAAAAATGGTTATTCAAATTGGTTATATGTGTGGTATGTGGTCATTCACTAAGCCTTTATAGCTTACACTCCTGTAATGTTTTGTTTCAGGTATGCTTATAATTTGGAGTTCACTGCCAAGTTAGGACCTTAAAACGGGGGAGTGATGGATATTTAGTATGATTTGAATATCAGGATTTCTTTTGTGTAATTATTAAACTAAGGATCTTGTTTATGTAAAGTTATGTAGTACTTATTAGTTATAAGTAAAGGCAATTATGTTTTCATCTACACGTACCTTTGGGAAAAAAAAATCTTATGCTATTTTCCTTAGAGATTTAAATTAAAGCATTGTTTAAGCCAATTTATCTCTAATTAAAAGGATGAGCTTAACAAAATTAAGTCGGGGCACGACAACTTGGTATCAGAGCGTGGTCATTAGGTTCTGGATAGGGTGTGAGGTCTAGATTGGCAGTGGACACTAGAAAGTGAGTTTGTTATGCACCTAGATTTTGACTAACAATGTTAATATTAAATTGCTGCTATTGTATTTTGATTAAGTGAATTATATTGCAGTGAATGATGGATCCACATGAGCCACATGATGGTGCAGAGGGTGATGCATCTTATGTTCCTAATAGTCAGCAAGGACATATACATATTTAAGTGGAGGAACCAGAGGTGCAACAACAACCTATTGATGATGTGGGAAGAATATTACGTGTTGTGGCACAACTTATGGAACAAGAAAGAGGTGGAGAACATGGTGGGGATAGGGAAAAACTACATGAGAGGTTCATGAAGTTAAATCCGCCTGCATTTACTGGGACTACAGATCCGTTAGTGGCAGAGGGGTGGGTTAGAAAGATGGAAACAATATTCAAGGTGATGGAAGTGTGAGATGAACAAAAGGTTTTATTAGAAACCTTTAGGTTAGAGGCTAATGTAAAGTTATGGTGGGATGCAACAGAAAGGTTACTTACTACAATGGGGGGAGTGGTGCCAATAAATCCTCCACGAATTACATGGGAGAGGTTTGTGAAAGTGTTCTTTGAAAAATATTTCCCAAGGCTTTATAGGAAGGAGAAAGATGAAGAATTTATCACGTTGAAATAAGGGAATCGAACAGTGGCAGAGTATGAAGCTTTATTTATATCCTTATCTAGATTTGCACCTGACTTAGTGAGGACGGAAGAAAGTAAATGTGATCGGTTTCAAACCAGGCTGAGTGTAGATATAAAAAGAATGGTTACTAATATGAAGATAGCGGATTATGTGGACTTGGTGGATAGGGCCATGGTGTCAGAAAAGTCACTAAAAGAAATGCAAGTTGAACACTCGAAGAAAGTTAGACATGATGGCATAAGGTCATATGGATGGGAGGCGGGAACCTCAACTCAGAGTGTAGCACGAGGAGTACCTAAGGGACAAGAATTTAAAAATAATAGAAGTGCACGTGGAAGATTTCAGTCTCGAGGTGGAAGGACTGGGATGAATCGGTCAGAAAATGCATCTGTCTTGGTGCCGAGGGCTATATTTTGTTATAGATGTGGTGGTCAAGGGCACATGTCTCGAGAGTGTACAATAGCTGAGACGACACCTTTGTGTTTCCATTGTCATCAACCGGGGCACTTATGAAAGTATTGTCCAGCGATGGGAGCTACAACATCAGTTGGGAGTGTGGCAGTAGGAGGTAGAAGTTCTACACAAAATGTAACCAGGGGAGGTAGAGGAGGTATATCGCAAAGTCAAGGCCAAGGCAGAGTGTTTGCCTTGACGCAACAAGATGCACAAGCTATGCCTAACGTAGTGACGAGTACACTTCCTATTGGTGATAAGGATGCTTATGTGTTGATAGATCCTGGTTCTACACATTCTTTTGTGTATTTGCTTTATCTGTTGCATCTTAATAAACCATTATCATCATTAGATTTTGGTTTAGCTATTGTTACTCCAGTAGGAGGGTTTGTTTTTATTAAGAGGGTATATAGGGAGTGTGTGGTGCGAGTGGGTGAAAAATAATTACTAGTTGACTTATTACCTCTCGATATGCGCAACTTTGATGTAATACTGGGTATGGATTGGTTAGCTTCATACCATGTATGTTTGGATTGGTTTAAAAAGGAGATAGTGTTTCAGTTACCGGGTGAACCTGAATTTAAATTTATTGGGGAACGAAATGTCACTCCAACTTGTTTGATTTCTGCTACAAAATGTTATGGACTGCTAAGGAAAGGATGTGAGGGTTATCTTGCCCATGTGGTGGACATACGACAAGAGGCTGGAAAATCATCAAATATACCAGTAGTTAATGAGTTTGCAGATATCTTCCCAGAAGAACTCCCAGGGTTAGCACCAGATCGTGAGGTAGAATTTGCGATTGAGTTGGTACCAGGCACCGCACCGATATCTATTGCACCATATCGCATGGCACCTATAGAATTAAAGGAGATAAAAATACAGTTGCAAAATTTGTTAGATCGTGGTTTTATAAGGCCTAGTGTATCACCGTGGGGAGCCCCAGTATTTTTTGTGAAGAAGAAATATTGAAAAATGAGGTTGTGCATCGATTATCGTGAATTGAATAAGGTGACTATCCGTAATTAATACCCACTACCCCGCATTGATGACATGTTCGATCAGTTCCAAGGATCCAAAGTGTTTTCTAAGATTTATCTCAGATCCGGATATCATCAATTGAATGTAAGAGATTATGATATTTCTAAAACTACTTTTCGTTCCAGGTATGGACATTATGAATTTCTTGTCATGCCATTTGGGTTAACAAATGCACCGGACGTATTCATGGATTTGATGAACCGTATATTTCACCCATATGTGGATTCTTTTATTATTGTCTTTATTGATGATATTTTGATATATTCTCGTAGTAGGCATGAGCATGAATGCCACCTGCGTATTATTTTACAGACCTTGCGAGAGAAGCAGTTGTATGGTAAATTTTCTAAATGTGAATTTTGGCTAGACAAGGTAGTATTTTTGGGGCATGTTATTTCTGCTGATGATATTTGTGTAGATCCCAAGAAGGTAGAAGCAGTAATGAATTTGGAAAGACCAACTAGTGTGACATAGGTACGTAGCTTTTTGGGATTGGCGAGTTATTACAGGAGGTTTATATGGGGGTTTTCTTCTATTGCATTGCCATTGACTAAGCTTACCAGAAAGGAGAACAAGTTTGTGTGGAGTGGTGATTGTGATAAAAGCTTTGAAAATTTAAAGGGTAAGTTGACATCAGATCCAGTATTGACTATCCCAACAGGTACAGAAGGTTTAGTTATTTATAGTGATGCTTCGTATCAAGGACTTGGATGTGTATTAATGCAGCATGGAAAGGTAATTGCTTTTGCTTCTCGACAGTTAAAGATACATGAGCGCAACTACCCCACTCACGATCTCGAGTTAGCTGCAGTAGTTTTTGCATTAAAGATCTGGAGATACCACTTATATGGTGTTAGCTGTGACATTTTTACTGACCATCAAAGCTTAAAATACTTGTTTACACAAAAAGACTAGAACTTAAGGCAAAGAAGGTGGATGGAACTTATAAAAGATTATAATTGCACGATACATCACCATCCGGGTAAAGCTAATATTGTTGCTGATGCTTTGAGTAGAAAATCTCTAGGCATAGTATCTTGTATTTATTGTATTCGAGTTGACCTGCTGAGAGAGTTAGCTTTAATGGGGGTGGAATTAGCTTTGAATGAGTCTTATGGAATAGTGGCACATTTAAATGTTAGACCCACGTTGATAGACTGGATAAAACAAGCACAGGCGGGAGATACAGAATTGGAGAAAGTTAGAGATAATATGAAAAAGGGTAAAGCAAATGAATTTTCTATTCAGGATGATGACATTGTTATGTACGGAAACCGTTTGTGTGTACCTAATGTGTCTGATTTAAGAAGAACGATTTTAGAGGAAGCCCACTGTTCTTTATATGTTATGCATCCAGAGAGCACGAAACTGTATACAGACTTGAAACAATGTTATTGGTGGCCGGGAATGAAACACGACATTGCATATTTTGTTGCTAGATGTCTAGTTTGCCAACAGGTGAAGGTGGAGCATCAGAAGCCAAGTGGTTTACTACAGCCCTTACCTATTCCTGAGTGGAAATGGGAGCATGTTACTACATATTTTGTTATAAGTTTACCAAAATCATCACGAGGGTTTGATTCTATTTGGGTTGTCGTTGATAGGTTGACTAAGTCTGCACATTTTCTTCCTGTTAAAACTACTTACTCCATCGATAGATATGCCAAATTATATGTGGATGAGATTATTAGATTGCACGGTGCACCTGTTTCTATTATTTCTGATCGAGATCCTAAGTTTACTTCTCACTTTTGACCTAGTTTACAAGAAGCTTTGGGGACTAAATTGAAATTTAGTACAACTTTTCATCCTCGGACTGATGGGCAATCAGAAAGAACGATCCAGACACTCGAAGACATGTTACGAATTTGTGTATTGGAGTTCAAAGGTAGTTGGGATGAACACTTGCCACTAATAGAGTTTGCTTATAATAATAGCTATCATTCGAGTATTGAGATGGATCCTTATGAAGATTTGTATGGGAGAAAATGTAGAACTCCAGTGTGTTGGACTGAAGTAGGAGAACGAAAACTACTTGGGCCAGAAATCGTACAGCAGACTATTGAAAAGATAAATCTTATCCATAATCACTTGAAGGTGGCGCAAAGCAGACAGAAAAGTTATGCAGACAACCGAAGGAAAGAATTGAAATTTAAGGAAGGTGATCGAGTATTCCTACGTGTTTCTCCTTGGAGAGGGGTTATGAGATTCGGGAAGAAGGGAAAGTTAAGTCCCAGGTACATTGGCCCTTATGAGATAGTGAAACGGGTTGGAGCTGTAGCTTATAAATTGGCGTTACCACCAGAATTTTCCCGGATACACGATGTTTTTCATATATCCATGTTACGTAAGTATGTGTCTGATCCTTCACATGTGATTCCTTCACAACCGATAGAGCTTCAAGATGACCTAACCTACGTGGAGGAACCAATTGCTATTGTAGATCGAAAGGAGCAAGTGTTACGTAGTAAAACCATTTCACTAGTTAAGGTGAGGTGGAGAAGTCAGAATGTGGAGTATGCCACCTGGGAAGGGGAGGATAACATGAAGAAGCAATATCCTCATTTGTTTGGTAAGTTTCTTATGCGTTAAATTTCGAGGACGAAATTTTTATAAGAGGGGTAGAATTGTAAGGCCCTAAAACACGATTAGTAAGGTTAATTATACGATTAAGTATAAGTTATGAGTTACAACTTATAAATTGGCTATGAGGTTAAATGCATCATGAAAATATGTTTCTAAATGGATCATTATGTTTATCAAAAGTAAGCTAGAGTGTTGGTGCGAAAGTGGCGATGTTTGGTCGCCAAATATGAAAGTTATGAAATTTTGAGTAAATAATTACTCTTCTGTTCGAGCCCAAATTAGGTGTACTAGTTTTATGATTTTGGGAAAACACAAAACATGAAAGTTGTAGATGTTTAAGTTATATACTCATAGACACAAAGTGAGAGTAAATCGGGGCCTGAAATAGTGAGTTATGGTGATTTTACGAGGCAGGACAAATCTGTCATTAACGGAATTGTCCTATTGGACCCCTTGCCCAACGAATCGCATAATACCATCTTAAAGTGGTCACATAGCCACGTTTTTAAGATTATAAGGCATAACTTATCATCTTTTTCATTTCCAATTACAAGCTTGAGAAAAAATATGCTTATGGAGAGAGAAAAACAAAGTTAAAAAGAATTTCTCTGAAAATTCACCATAAATCGAGGAATTCTCGCAAGGTAATTTAAAGTTTGTCACATGGATGAGTTCTATACTTGTCATGTTTTTATTTCTGATTTGGATATATATTTTAATGATAACCATATTGCTTAATTGTGTTGGAACAAGGATGGGTTAAGAACATAAGTTAGAACTAGAGCTAGGATCGTAAATGCATACTTTAAAGTCCTAAATTTACATCATCCTTTCGTAAAGCATTTTGATTTAGAAAATTCATGATTATGATGTATATTTCTGCTAAAACATGTTTATTATATGTTTCCATGAATTATACTCAAGGTCAAGGTTATGTATGCTTAAAAATGTTAAGTTATGCATTAATGTTGTATTTTGACCTAGTTATGCTAAAAATGGCATAAATCATGGAATACTTATTGGAATTGAGTGATTCAAGTTGGAGAGTAAAATAAACTCATACATGTATAACATACCCAAAAATTGTGTAAAAATACAAAGGAATTAACTCTTGGTGATAGTTTGAAGTCTTGGTTTAAAATCTGCACTAAAGGAGCAAGAACGCATACCAGGTGTTTGACGTTTTGCTCGACATAGAAAATGAGCCCTAAAAATTATGAAACATTAAATTTGTATTATTCAATGTGTTTACTGATATTGGGTGTAATATCATGAAAATTTATGTTGTACAAAAATTTTGATAATTCCAGGAAGTTGAAGTTGTGTTGTTGTTTTTCTTGAGAAACGATTTGGAAAAGGCTGTAATAAAATGGGCATAACTTTGTCTAGCAAATTCGTAATTTAATTCTGTAAATTGTGTAAGAACCCTAATTAATTTGGTGTTATATAAATGTGAAGTGACATATTTAATTCCTACGTAGTTATTTCTGATTGACCAAATGATGTGATGTATTACTAGGTTTGACGTTAATCGGTGCATTCAAATACTAACGACATTGACTTGTTAGGTGGGGAAGCAGCTAATACTACCATACCAAGGAAGTAGTTGGTATTAATCTTAGCACTAAATCCAAGGTGAGTGAGCTTACTTATGAAATATAAATGCTTATAATTTTATAAGGAAATGTGTATTTAAACACATGTGTGAAAATGTTTATGGGAGTGATGTTGTATTTATGAAACATATGCATATGATTAAAAATGTTAAGCGATGTTATATAATGATATGGACTAGTGAGTCCTTTATCTAATGTTAAGGACTGTGGTGGGTCCTATGGGATATGGTGGTCCTGTTAATCCAACTTAAAGGTTTGTGTACTCGGGCCTAATAAAGGGATGTGGTGGTCCCTAATAACTGTGGTGGGTTAATTGGACTGTGGCGAGTCCAGGCTTGTGAGAGTTTCACAATTCGTGTTGGGTTATAGCATTAGAACAAAATAAAAATGGTTATTCAAATTGGTTATATGTGTGGTATGTGGTCATTCACTAAGCCTTTAAAGCTTACACTCCTGTAATGTTTTGTTTCAGGTATGCTTATAATTTGGAGTTCACTGCCAAGTTAGGACCTTAAAACGGGGGAGTGATGGATATTTAGTATGGTTTGAATATCAGGATTTCTTTTGTGTAATTATTAAACTAAGGATCTTGGTTATGTAAAGTTATGTAGTACTTATTAGTTATAAGTAAAGGCAATTATGTTTTCATCTACACATACCTTTGGAAAAAAAAATCTTATGCTATTTTCCTTAGAGATTTAAATTAAAACATTGTTTAAGCCAATTTATCTCTAATTAAAAGGATGAGTTTAACACAATTAAGTTGGGGCGTGACAGTTTTTAACGACTAAGTGTCGTGTTCTGCAAAACCAAAATGGAGTCACTATTAACAGGATGAGTAGTGACAATGGCATGAAATTTACGGAAGCAAAAGTGGATCTTTATTGTGATAACCTTGGAATTAAACATGAATTGTTTGCCGTAAGGACTCCTCAACAACATGGGATTGTTGAGATGAAGAATCGAACGATTCAGGAAATGGCCAGATCTATTCTTTGGTGTTGTAAGGTTGCTAGGAGATTTTGGGCAGAGACAGTGTCTACCGTATGCCACACGGTAAATAGGGTTTACCAGCATCCACACACACTTAAGACGCCTAATGAATTATGGACTGGAAGAAACCCAACCTTGAATATTTTCGTGTCTTTAAGAGTAAATGCTACATCTTACGGGATAGAGAGAAATTAGGAAAGTTTGACTCCCGGAGAGACGAGGGAATTTTTCTTGGATATTCATCAAACAGTAGAGCATATTGGGTTTACAACCTCAGCAACTCTAAGGTTATGGAGTCAATACATGTCACCATGCAAGATGATGAACCTCCGATGTTCGTTGATCCTAGACTTTAGTGTAAGGATAAGGACTTGTCTGGAAGCAATTTACTTGTCCTTCACGCACACCCTGTGGACCCTACTCCTGTGTTAGGGGACACACCTGCTTGGGTTCATAAGAGTCATGACCCTGCCACCATTTTAGCCGATCCCACCTTAGGGGTCAAGACTCGTGCTCAACTAGAGAACGTTGTTAGTCATTTTTGTTACATGTCCACAGTCGAGCCCAAGAATCACTAAGAAGAACTCAAGGATGAACATTGGATATATGCTATACAGGATGAGTTGCTTCAGTTTAAAAAGAACAATGTCTGGGAACTTGTACCCCGACCTAGTGAGACGAATATGATAGGTACCAGGTGGATTTTCAAGAATAAAATGGATGCAAATGGTATGATAATCATAAATAAGGCTAGGTTGGTCGCTCAAGGCTACACATAGATAGAGGGTGTAGACTTTGGGGAGACATTTTCTCTTATTGTGAGACTTGAGTCCGTCCGCTTACTACTCGCCATCGCTTGTCATCTGCACTTCAATCTATATCAGATGGATATTAAGAATGCCTTTCTAAATGGCATTCTACATGAGGAGGTTTACATTGAACAACCAAAAGGGTTTGAAGATACTAAACACCCGAAGCATGTCTACTATCTGAGGAAAGCCTTGTATAGTTTAAAGCAAGTACCCCGTGCTTGGTAAGAGATGCCTACTTCCTATCTCTTAGCCTATGGCTTGAAGAGAGGGGGATTTGATATGACATTGTTTGTCAGGAGAGATGATGGTGCTATTTTGGTTACCCAAGTCTATGTGGACGAGATAGTCTTTAGATCCACGTGCTCCCAGCATGCTCACCACTTTGAGGAGGAGATTAAAAGTGAGTTTGAGATGAGCATGGTAGGTGAGCTTAATTTCTTCCTTGGTCTCCAGTTTTGTCATCTAGAGGATGGGATGTTCATCACCCAATCCAAGTATAGTAGAGACCTAGTGAAGAAATTTGTTTTAGACTCCGCTAAGCATGCACGTACACCTATGAGTACTTCTACCAAGCTTAGTAAGGACACTCTAGGCAAGGACGTAGAGCAAACCTTGTATCGGAGTATGATAGGTAGTCCTCTCTACTTGACTACCATTCATCCCGACATAACCTTTAGTGTTGGAGTCTGTGCGCAATATCAGGCATCCCCAAAAGAGTCACACTTACTCGCTCTAAAACGTATTATCATATAGTGGGACTCTCTCCTACGGTATTTTGTATTCCTTTGATACCGATGACCATCTGTCCGCCTATTCAGATGCCTATTGGTCCAGGGATGTAGATGGTTATAGGAGCACTTCTGGTGGGAGCTTCTACTTTAGTTCTTCTCTTGTCTCCTGGATGAGCAAGAAGCAAAACTCCATCTCTTTGTCTACTGCGGTGGTTGAGATCGCCGCCGAGAGTTGTTTCATGCAACCCTTGTGGATGAATAAAATGATGGAGGATTATGGGATTTCACTAGACACCATGATAATCTCCTGTGATAACATGAGCGCGATACACATATCTCGTAATTCGGTCCAACATTCGCGCACAAAGCACATCAGGATACGCGAGCACTTTATACGTCAGTTAGTTGAGGAGAAAGTCGTATCCCTAAGTTTTGTACCCACTAACCTTCAGTTAGCCGATAGTCTCACGAAACCTTTAGATTCCCTTAGATTTGAAAGTCTTAGGAAGTCTTTGGGGATTTTCACAGTTGACTGAGGGGATGGTCCGTGTCTAGTATATGATGCATTTTTTTTCATGCTCACATAATTCTGCTCCTATTTCTAATTTTTATCATTTTTGTATTTATATATATTTGGTTCCTTTCTTATTTTATTTTTTAAAACTACAAAAAGATTTTTTGGTTATTTTAAAAAAATAAAAAATACAAAAAGATTTTCTTTTATTTGAGAAAACGAGAAAAACTCAAAAAGATTTTTGTAATTTTGTTTGCACCTTTTATGGTTAGACACTTGGAACGGCCATAGTCACTTCATCTTTTCCATATCCATCGTGACTATTTGATAGTGCTTTGAGATGCTACATCATTTCATCCTTGTGCTTTATTGTGTTTTGGAGTGCGTTTTTTTGATATCTTTCTATATGTTTGGCTCCTTATCTCCTTTATTGCACACATGCACGAATTTGGTTGATTATTGTTCTTGTTTATCTCATGTTGGTCGGAGCGTTGTCATCTCAATTATGTCTTTAAAACGAACCATATGTGATAAAACTTGGCAATGGATGGTGTGCATGTAAAAACCATTAAGAAAGTTTGTGTGATTTATTTGAAAACGGGGAAGGGCTGCGAAAGGTTCTTATTTATCCTTTGTGACTAAGCCACCGTTTGAATTGGACTAAAAAAGTGAGAATTTTAAATTATCGAGGGTCCAAAGAGGTTAAACGAGCCCCCAAAAATTCTAAAGGCAATAAAAAGCAAGATATGCCAAAAATGACCCAATAGGATTTAGTTTCATCGCCTCTTAGTTAAAAAGATGGAACATTAAATGGGTTTGCACGTCCTCACAGCATCATGAAAAAGTATTACGTAGTTTTAGAATTTATTGGTGTGAGGATCACTTTTGTCTTTGATATATATATGAATTGAGTCAATGTCATTTCAATTCAACCTGTTTACACCTAAGGACGATGTAGAGATAATTCGCCAGGAGTATCTGAAATTGCACATATGTTATGTTTGTATGCATTGATTTTCCTCTCGAATAATGATCACACCCACACATTTCCTCTTTCACCGACTTGGTTGTTTTTTTGGTGTGATTCCTTATTGTATATTTTGTGTGAAAAAATTAAAAACTTCAAAAAGAGAAAGTTTATTACCTTATGACATTCTCCATTTGTATTTATTTGTGATTCTCATCTCTGTCTATATGGGGACATCATAAAAAGGGGGAGAACGGATTATGGAGAAGAATTATTTCTGTTTGATTTAGTAATGATTTGATTAAGCTTAATTGATGATTTCTTTATTCTTATCATTATATATATTTCAAACTATTGCGCGTCACGAGTATTTGTTTCTTGTGTCATGTGTGTAGGTTCACAATCATATTTTTGCACTTCCTGATGGTGACAAAGAAAGATATAAAGAGTTGAAGATGTTGAAGTTTGTCTGAAGACATGTCATTTAGTATTTCTAGTTTGAGGGTCTAATGGGGATATTAAATTGTATGTCATTTTTTTTTGGATAGCATAATTCGGATTTCTT
Organism: Sambucus nigra; assembly: GCA_949130495.1. Lineage (NCBI taxonomy): Eukaryota > Viridiplantae > Streptophyta > Magnoliopsida > Dipsacales > Adoxaceae > Sambucus > Sambucus nigra. The sequence continues at coordinate 89,294,541 of OX422211.1, forward strand.
ATATACGTACCGGCATAGACATAGGGGGGATATTTGTCAGGACATGTTTTATAAATGTCTGGGGTAGAATCTAGGATTTTATTAAGTATCCTAGATCACATGTAATATGTCATATACCGCTATAGTTGGTTTGTCTCAGTACGATCTTCGTTCGAAGCCACAATCTGAATTATGCGATACTCATTCCCATCATCATCAACATCATGCATCGTGTCCTATTTTACCAATCATGGGTTTGTGATAGTGTTCGTGATTCTATTGCTCCGGGTCATAAGTTGTTAGCTGCATAAATTGGTAACCGGATCGATCCGTTTTTTGAAGTACCCAGATTGATCCAATGGCTTGAACTTACTGTCTATTTTCATTTTACTAAACCAATCCATTTAAAAAAAATGATTCGATCCTGAATACCAGAACGATCTGCTCATCCTTTTCGGATCGATCCGGCGATTCAAAACAATCAAGCGCACAATCTTCTTTCAGTTCCTATAAATTCCTCGAAAGAGAATGACTTGTTTTAAGACTTTGAAGGGACATTTTTATCAGACCTAATTTATCAAGTCTTCACCATTTGTCAAGCCAAAATACCCTCTTTGATTCACAAACAAGTCTCAATCCTTTATGTGAATCCTTCAAACCCTAAAGGAGATTGATTTACTCTTTTGGAGTAACCTTGTGGAGAAGTCGTCTCTTTTCCATTACTGAACTTCTGGAGATCTTGCGGGATCTTCCAGCCGATGACATCGGAACCGACACTTGCGGGTATTTCGTCTGTCACTACTTGTATTTTCATTGTAATCCGTGTAAATCGAACTTTACAAAGTATACTAAAAATAAAAAGGTTTTGCCCCTTTGGGGGATTTTTCCTCAATTGGTTATTTTTGATTGAATGTTCTTGCATGATTAATATTATCTTCAATCACACCTAGATGCATGTTTAGGATTTAATTAAAAACTGGGTTTAATTAAATAAATTTCTTTGTTTGAACATAAGGCGCACTCTCAATAATGATTCGTACTAAGGATCTCGCTGAGAATATCAACCTATGTTGAAAAACGAGAAGACAACGATTGATAAGTGCATTAGTTTGCATTATTTATACCCAAATATAAGACTTGTTAGACCCGTTGCATTATTGATAAAGAACATGTAGAGCCATTTGTGTTACTTAAAATAAAATTACAAATTTAAGCATAAATCGGGTTAATAGTGCAAATTTAAAAACTCGATTCTCATTTTATACTCATAACCTTAAATATTCATTTATAATCATTTGCGCAAAGTGTATTTTTAGTATTGATAGGATTTACAATGTAAGGGGTTAAGACTGGATGCAAATTGAAGAAGAACTGTCACTTACGCACTTCAGGGGGAAAATGGTAAATATAGAAGATTAAATTCGGAATTTGACAAATTATGGAACTTAGAGGCCTTGAACAAGGAACACCTAGGTTCAAATTACATGTCAATTGGATCTCAAACAAAGAAATTATGACTATGCATATTTCCAAATCAAAAGAAAATCAAAGTCAAAGCCACTAGTCATACTCGAAGTCAAACCCTATGAACCGTGCACTATAAAATATTGTCTTCATCAAAATGAGGCTCATGTGAGTTCTTACGGTTCATCAATCAGAGGTTTTATGTGAACGATATGAAGTTGTTGGGGCTTAATTATAACCATTGGTATTTTGTTTTTTATAAGGAGTTATACATTTTTAGTACCATATAATAAATAAAGAGCCTTATGGCTTAGTGGTAAGGGAAGGGATTCACGAATGCAAGGTCAAGGTCCCCAAATACCCACACGCGTGTGTTGTCCCCCATATATATTATTATCCGTGAAAAACCTCTCTCTCTCTCTCTCTCTCTCTCTCTCTCTCTCTCTCTCTCTCTCTCTCTCTCTCTCTTTTCCAATTTTTTTATTTTTTTTGTCCTTTTTTTCTTCTACTTTTGAGAATGCGGTACAATATCGATTATTAATTTAATTCACAAATTTCCAAACATTAAACTTATTTTACTAAATGTCAGTTTTTTATCCAAATTAATTAAACCCTAAAACATTCATCTAGGTGGATAAAGTAAATCATGCAAATCCAAGAAATAGAGATTCGGGAAAAAAACCTTTCGGGTAAAGCCTTTATTCCAATATGAATAGCAAATCGAAACTTACAAAGTACACAATGAAATCCGCAATGAATCTCCCACATAAAAGTCACATAGACCGCAACTTATATCAACAACGGACTGCCTTAAGAACCCAAAGAACCACATCTCTTCCTTCAGCAAGAAACACCCTCGAGTATTCCTAACGATCACAGTTATCAGCAAGCAACTCCCTTAAGAGAAACCAATCCACCAGTAGAGATTTCATCTCTACAAGAGACGCTTCAATAAAAAATTTTCTTGGGTTCTAAAATGATTCACTAAAGTAATTTGGATGATTTGTGAATCGAAATAAAGTTTTTAAGCCCTAAAAGTAAAGATAGAAATTCTCCAGATTTTTAGTTTTTGTTCAACAAAATCCATAGGGAAAAAGGACTCATAAAACATGTATTTATAAAAAACTTGAGCCGACGGGGTCGTTTGAATGAGATGTCAAGGTTTTTCGAACAACAAACAATGTCGTTCGATCCAGTACCGTGGGACCTATTTAATGACCTATTAAAACACAAAACAATATGGAGTCGTTAGATGAAAATATAAAATGAGCTTCTAGAGACCAATCGCGCGACATGCAATGTCGTTTGAAATTGTCATTTGAACGACTTCTTCATGTTGTTTGAACAGCATATCAATGTCATTTGATCGACCAAAGCGATTTTTTTTTAAAACTCCGCCTACATATCTTAGAAAAATTATTTTGACAAAATGCCTGAGGTTGATAAAAACATTTTAGAAAAATATACCAACACTTAAATGAAACATTACTGAACTTTAAATACAACCTTACCAAAGTCAATCTTGTAGAGGCTTGTTGTTAAAGAATTTTGATATTCAAATACATCGACTTGACTAAATGATTGTGAACATTCTTCGACCGGTGTAACAGTATATGACACAGTCGGTGTAAAACGGACTATGTAAAATATATCCTTGGAAATATACCCTTATGTCTATGAGGGTACAAACTAAAAACAATATGAATTATCAAATCATATCCGATACAAATCTAATACCCTTCCATGAAATTAAAATTTTTCAAAAATTTTCAACTTTGACATCTTCAAATCTTTAACATTTCTTTATCATTATCGAGTTGTGTAAAATAATGATCCTCAAAATTTGTACCTATGCACATGAGACAAGAAACAAATACATTCATGACATATTGAGTTTGAAATGAGATAAATATAAATCAAATCAAATTAAATAAATATCAAATATGCCCCATAATGTATATTCTCACTCCCCCATAATTCCATAATTTGTTCTCCCCCTTTTTATTTACCCGAAATAGAAAAGGAAAAGAATAAATAAAATAAGCACGGAGTGTCATGATAAGAATAGCAAATATGGATCAAATACGCTCATTCAAGGAAATACTCAAAGGCATTTACAAACTATTTTTTATTTTTCAAAATTTTCAAGCAAAGAAAATTTATAAAAAACAACGCACACCATGAATTTGCACTAAGATAACCAAATCGTGGAAAAGGAATGAATGGGTGTGAACATATTCAATAGGTAAAGCAACCCAAACATACATAACAAATGTGCACGATGAATATGGATACTCCTAACGAATGAACGGCACAATCATCCTTAGGTGTAAAAACTATTGAATTCAAATGACATCGACTCAATCAAATCAACAAATCAAAGTCTAAAATGATTTCCACACCAATAATGTCTAAAACTATTTAATGATTTTTCAAGACTTTGTCAGGATGTGCAAACCCATTGATATACATCCAACCAAACCCCCTCAAATATATTAATGATCACATATGAATTTTCTTTTCTTTTGAATGATCATATCAAATTAAACTAATTTGGACTTGTCTACTTTTTTAAGGCCACACTTATTTAGATCTCTTTAAACTCTTTGGACCTTGGCTACCTTTTACAATGCCACACTCTTTTAGATCTGATTTAAACGGTGACTTAATCGCAAAGAACATTGTAACACGCCGCATAATTCTGGCATCAGGCACCACCAAAACTATGCCGAGCGTCACTAAATAAAATATCACTCTTAGCATGTGACAGATATGACACATATAAAATTCGTTCCATATTATAATAATTCAATCCATCACCATGGTAATCTCCAATTTAATCCAATCTCCAATAAATAAAAAAATTGAATAAAATGATTCAACTACAAATATCTGAATAGAACCATAAACAACCGTGGAACCGATTGGCCCATCAAATCCATAATAAAATACGGCGGAAAAGAAATAAATCTAACTACTAAAGCATCTAAAATAAATCACTTCAGCTGCACCTCAAATATGTATCTCCAAACACTCATATGCAGCTACTCCAGAACTAATACCTGAAAAATTTTAGTCAACGCACAGGGTTAGAGCCCCGAGCATGAATACATACTACTCCCCTCAATTAGGGTTCGTGAACCCAAACATTAGCATTATACACGATAAATATAGCAATAGAATATTTTAAATTTAAACAAGATGATTAATAACAATGCGAGTAAATAAACGACATATGCTCAAATATGCAACTATGCTACCCCAAAGTCGAAGTCCAATTCCTCATTTTATCGAAAGATATCCATCTAATTTAATTCAATTCATTTGATTAGTTATTTTCTTCATTAATATTAGTTGAGGGACTTTCTCTTAAAGTTACTTCGTTCAGATTGATTTATCACATTGTTATTTCGGTGCCATCATAGCCAGTCGACCCTACTGTATGTCCTGCACTTATTCGGGTCAGTCTCAAATTTTACACCACAGACATTTATGACACACCGCCTAATTAAATACTGGGCGATCACTCCTTTATTAAGATAAAATCAAGGTGAACATTTGGTTCATTCTTAGCATCACTGTCGCAAAAATAACTTTTCCAATTTAAACACCCTAAATAATTAAGCTAAGGGTTAACACCATTTAAAACCTTATTTCCGTTTTATTAAATTCGATTATAAAACCTTTAACCATTAACATTTTAAGAGTCACACATTAAGTATGAGATTAGAAATGAACATTCAAGAGTTTAACCATAAATCATAAATCCTAACATATAAAACACTAAAGGAAAACATCTTGCCAGTAACAAATCCCGAAATAAAGATACGGAAATTTAAAAGAATTACAATCTCTGACAATACCAACTAAGTAATGAAAAAGGGCGACACATGCCCCCGTTGAATAAAGCTGAACTAGGAGTAGAGTCAATAACGAGGTCGTCTAAGAAATGGCCTGCAACTCCCACAAACGTTACAGCGCGTTCCATCCAAAGGATCCTAAGTAAGACGCCCTTGTGGCTGGGCACTTGTAATACATATATATATATACACAAGAGAGAACAGATAACAGCAAACGGGTCAGAGCCCGAATGTAAAATAGTATTAAAAATAGTTTAGCAAGTATTTAAAATGCTTACCGGCTAATGCAACAGTAATATTAGTATGCGACACTCTCTTGAGAATTCTCACCTCTCATCTAGTGTGCACATCTATCGTACTAATGAACCCCATATATCTCTCTAACTTATTCTCCATAAGTTTTAACACGTCAAATTAAGGTTATGATATTCACTTTAGAAAAGTCTATCTCTTCAATATTTCTTATGTTATTTAGAATAATTCCGTATTGTCATAACGTTTTCGAATAGTTACAGTGAAGTTGATGAATTTCGTACTTTACTTAACTACTATTTTACTCAGTAGAAAGTTCTCATATAGTTACACGTATATATATTAATTACTCGTATAATATATATACAAACAACACCCCACATGAAATCTATGGTGCTAGACTTCCATATATAAGTTTATATATATACCAATCACTCATAATTTATATATATACTATCGGCACCCCACATAAAAACAAGCTATGGTGCTGGCATACTCTGCTATCAAGTCCCCTTATCACACAAACTAAGGGAAATACTAGTTCGGAATCACTCTCGAACTATATTAACACGAAACACATACAAATGGAGACGAGGCATAGTTCCAAGTACAAGAGGTCAGCACATACCCTCGCGGCTCTTAGGACCGTGACTATCGATACGATAACCTGTACCTAGGAATCTTATTCTCTAGGGTACAAGTCAATATCTCCCATAAAGGTCCCATCGAGATAAGAATGTCCCAGCGCGGAAACCCCCGTGATAACAAGTAGCCCGGGTACGATTTTCACATAGAAATAATATATGCACAATCACACCGTCATATATAAATATGTATTCACATCCACATTATTAAATTAGGTGCGCTCACGACCCATAAATATAATTATCCGTTATTACACATTTTACTCAATTATATCGTATAACGGCCTCATTCCTTTTATTCTCGTAATTAATTTATTCTAAACTCACTTCTTGTCACTCGAAGTGTTCTCTTTATCTAAATACAATTTCAGTAGGCCCTCTCTCACCTTCTAATCCAACTTATTATATGTTTCGATTATTTAATCAACGCATGTATGATTTCTTAAGTCTGAAAGCCTCCTCGTTCACCCTTTATTTCCCTTCACATTAAAGTTCCACTTTATGGGATTTCTCTTGACCCTACTGGTCCTTTTTATGTTACAATATGTTCTAGCAATCCTAATCAAGGTTTACTACGCATAAAATCGAATTAATCTAACACGGGCAAAAATGCAGTTTTCCCAGGAGGGGTCGATCGATCGATGAAAGGGGGTTGATCGATCGAATCGTCGATCGATCAATGCTCTGGGCTTGATCGATCGATCATACAGGTATGGAGAAATCTGCAGAATACCAGTTACGGGTTCTATCATCCAAACTCATCAAATTCCAAACTTTTAACTCCCAAACTCCCAAAAATTGATACCACAAACATAATAAACCCAAGTCAGTAATAATCTACGTAAGGCATGCGAGTTTTCATCAAGAATCATGGGCTAAAAGGGCCAAACTCAATATAATTCTCATGAACCCTAATATTTTCCTTATCTTAGTTTCTTTCATTCTTTTTCCAGATTTCCTATCACTAATACCATGGAAATTCATTGTTCAACCCCTACATGTGAAATGGATTTTCAGAAATATGATCGCTATCGCTATAACATGCAATTTTTTGTCTTCAATTAACGTTTTTCTTCAAGAACACTAATTCTAATCAACCTAAGGCTAATATAAAAGGATGCATTCACTTGATAAAAGCAAGATAGATACTTTCCTGGAAATTTAGTCTCTGGTTTGTGGAAGAATTTGGTGTGGTCAAGATCCTCGTTGCGCGATCTACCATTTGGCGGTGACGGCGGTGCAATCGGAGGTGTTCTTGGCCTAGAACTCCTTGGAGAGCTTCACCTCTTCCTCTCTAATGGCCGCCATTAGTTTTTGGTTATGTTAACCCTAGAAGATAAAACTTTCCATCTGATATAACCCTATAAAATTCGTGGGTTTAATTACCCCTAATTATGAAATGTCCAAAACGCCCTCCCGGGGTACTAAATAGACCTAAAAACGCCCCGAGACCCAAACTAAACCCACGGGTAAACTTTTCTGACTATCTCGACCCTTCCGGATACTTTGGCGCACTCAAAACGACCATATGAGCAACTTATAATTTATTCACTTTTATTAATCAACATTTAGTCCCGACACGACACGGGTGCGTCCTGACTTAAATTTCCATAATTGCCATTTTATTCACACATGACAATTTTATAAAAATTAAATCTCATATATTACTATACTCATCCAGTAATATTCAACAAATAACAAATTTCCAATAATTACTAACTCCCGTCACGCTAGTAAATATTTAAAACAACATTCCGGATTAAAATTAAATTAATTTATCTCAATTACATTTAATAAATCCCTAAATTTAAAAGCCATAAAAATACGGGATATTACATACTTCCCCCCTAATAACGGAATTTCGTCCCGAATTTCGGAAAATAAGGCATACCAGGTAGCACAAATCTGGATATCCTTGTCAGTACGCAAACTATCTGCATTATCTACATATTACGGCGCTCAATCACTATAGCCCTTTCCTCACAGCAAGCTTGTTTTACATTCTCATTGGAGACACTTCACATTGCGCTCCCAACCGACAACATTCGCATAGGTCACGCCTATACGTTATAAATTTCCATTATCTCACTATCATTAGGAGGCCGCACCTCACTACATGACAACTACTCGGATTTTATTCATATACAAAACTCCCATTCTGAGGAAATCATACGAACATTTGACCACTCTTGTTCGCCTAAATAGTCGTGGAATTCTACCATAGTTATCGGATATTTTCTCGACCGATCCAAAAATTCTGATTATCTACTCACCTCTAAACATACGTAAGGAGAATAGTCGAGGTTCTTCATAACAAAACCTTAATAAGCACCTCGTATGTGACAAACATGTGCGAGTGCTTCTACAGAGCATTCCTGAAATCATCGTACCAAGATTCCAAAATCTCCTTCACGTTGCTCCACTAATCTTTAATCACCGTGCGCCTATTCCCTGGCTAAGGGTGATACGTCCTACTTGAAACGAAACCTTATCTCCGCTGGTTCCTGAAATCCCATATCAAAGGTGGGATTCACCAATCTCATCCTGATTCAGAAATTTATACTGCGCCGGACCATGCACTGGCGCGATCCTTCCTTTCAAAGGAAGTCTGGGGCATACTAGTTAATATTGTAAACCAGGCCAAAGGAATATCAATCACTTCCTTCTCGGCGACTTAATTCACATGTTTATGATGAACCCTTGATCTTGTTTTGAGGATGGCAACCCATCCAAGAACTTTACCGACTTTACCGACCTCTTCCAATTTCAAGAATTGTTGATAAACACAAAATTCTTTGGTTGATTCTCCTCTTTCAACCAAACCTTACCTATGGGCGGTGCATGTAGATACTACTCACTACGTCCCGCTAAACATCGATTTTTCCTTTGAAATGTCTCACATCATCACTATTTGCACGCTCAAGTCGCTCTCACACTTGACTACTAACAACTCTGCTCCGAGTGTTCTTCATAATAATTTAATTCTGCTCCATTTAAGGAATACCCCTTCTTAAATGGTTTCCCACGGACTTCCAATCAAATTAGGGTGTGCTATTCTAATTGCATACTTATGTATGGATTATCGCCCCTCATATGACGTTTAATCCACTCTATCACTTCCACTTCGTTATATTGGTCCCACAAACATAAATTTCACACATCTATTACCACGTCCCTTTGACTCGGACGGTTTTAACCAAGATGCCCACATTTTGCAATACCCCGACCGCTCTAGGAGAGCGAACGGCGTGCTACTCATTACTGAAACTAACTAAATCCAACAAATTATAAGGAATAGGGCATTCAAATTCCATGACAATAAAAGAGGAATAACAAATCTCAACCTTCTTCAGATATGTACAACAATTTTCCCAAATAGGTACAACAACCAAAATAAATCACTAACGCTCTACTCATCAAAATAATTACAGGTCATCTCTTTTGTATAATAAAGTTCTTTCCAAATAATCCATGCTAAAAATCATTCCAACTCCTTATTCACCTTGTGTTCTGAACGCGGTTACAACACTTGGGTACTCTCAATAACCCTAGAAATCGATTTTTTAAAAAAAAATCCTCTTATCATCATTCCACCCCTCAACTCGTGGGGATAACTTTCAATGCTTTCTTACCACAAAATCCGGCTCCAATGGCTTTAAAACAAAATTCAATTTCCAACTTACATACATAATTACTTGATCCCATTTCGACCAGGGTACTGAACTCATGGAATAGTGAGAAAACGTCTCCCTATTTCCAACCTTACGCTAAGTTTCATGCGTGGGATGTCTCGCAAAGAGAAATCCAAACAAGGAACCCCCCGATACAATACTACCTAGCATTGTCGATTATCAAAATCTGTTAGGTATTCCGTCCATAGCATGTACCCCTTTATTCCGTCCCTTGACGGAAAAGTTACAATTCCTCGCGTAATTATGCTTAACAAAGAACGTTTCACCAATTTCGCTGTCGTCCCGTATTGGTTGATGGTAATTGCATTATATAAACCTCGAATACATACGATCAGAATTCTCAAAATTCATTTCCCTAATAATAGGGTATAAATCTTAAATCCCACATCTCTAGAGGATAGATATAACCCTGCACTCTTCCTATCACTAAGTCTGGAGTGCTAAACGTAATACTGAGTCAAGTCTTTTCGCTAAACGGTAAATCCCGTTACATACTGAATCATACTGACAAAGTCTATACATACATTGGCATCGAATATCTCGAACCCACTATCTCCTCCGAAGTCTCTAGGATAAATAATATAAGTGCAAGTCCAACCTTCTTACAGGTAAAGCCTCGCCAAAACAAAACATGTTGCACTAATGCGACTACTCCGATGGACTTGCAATAAATGCCCACTATTGTACTAACCATTTCTATAACATTTTATCAAAGATAATACCATACTCGCATATCGCATCACTACGACGAGTAACCTTAATAAAATACGTAACACTGTTAATATACACATTCATCCTCCGCGGATAGTAGTAAAGAAAAATCCCGCTATGCTAGGGAAAAATATTCACATAATGGTAACGTTTATAATTATATGCATTAAACTCGTCTCACATGATAATCTAGCAATGAACAAAATATGGTGACCTGCTCGTGTCACATAAACACGCCGCAATCGTCTGAGGTTACAACTTATACTTCCACCTTGGCAATCGTCTTGACTGCACAAATGGTTTTCGGACGTAACACGTCTGCCCAAACCAAAACAAAACTATTTTAATCGTCGTCCTTTACTAGGCACCGTATTCTTGTCCTTTTTCTCACTTTGGAACATATTATCGCGAGCGATTTCACTCCGCACAAAATACCTCAACACATAATCCACTTATTACCTGTCCTACTAACCAGGTTAGGATTGTCCTTCTCTCGGTCTTTAGTAGAATCGATTCCTGTTAGCTACCCTGATTATACCCTTAGTCTTTTAGGCCCTAAAGAACATGTCACTGACTATAATAGTCCTTACTGGATTTACCATCTCTTGGTAAGAATTTAACTAACTGAAGCATTTAAATGGGTCCCCTGATGTGTATCCACACCCTTTTTGTGGTGCTACACCACCACTGCTGTATTCAATCTTATTCTCGACTAAATTCTTTGATTCTTTTAGCTTCCCCCACAAAGAAGCGTTATCATCTATATTGACAAAATACGACATTGTCAACCTCTAAATCGGTCGTCCATCAGAATTTCCTCTTTGAGTGTTATCAACTATTATTACGAGTTGGTCTCCCACTTGGATTCATTTCCCCCACTTGTATCTACATCTTCCGATACAAAATTCGCTAACGGTTAAGATTCATATTCACAACTGGACCCCTGTCATGCCCTCTCGCGATGAGTTCAGAACCACGTTCACTTCTAATCCTGAACAGTTGAGGAAGGAACATACGGTCAACACTGTACCTAAGGTTATCCTTTAGACATAGCGTTTCACTTCTAAAATTGGTGGTTGACTCCCATCATTATAACTTCGTCCCGAAAGCCAAGAAAATTTTCTCTAAATTTTCACTTTCAGTTAGTCACATTCTGTCCTATATCTAAACCTTTGGATACTTTACCTCCTTTGGTAAACACACACAATTCCCGCATTTCTAGAATTTCCACAGACAGTTCTCTACACGTTTTGTAACACGTTGGGTAAGTTTACTCTCGCACCTCATTCGATCAGAGCAGTACTTGGAAATCATTGTTGCGCCTTAGTCGCCTTTCTAGTCTTGGCTTCTCGTGCCATAATGGAGGTGACCTCGACTACGGTCATCATCCTCGGATATATTTTACAACCTCAACTGAGCCCTGCCTCCTGATGTCCTCTTAACGGTCCTCTTCTGACATCCGTCATCGCTCATCACACGAAACACATCCGAACGAAACTAGAATTCACTAATGTATACGCGTTATAGTAGGAGAACGAATTCTCATCAAAGAAATCGACAATCCTAAACATAGGGCTCTATATCAAACAAAGCAACGCAGAAAGCGAAGTAAGCCACACAGATCCTAAAGGACACTAGAACCTGATGCTCTGATACCACCTATGACACCCCGCCTAATTAAATACCGGGCGATCACTCCTTTATTAAGTTAAAATCTAGGTAAACAATTGGTTCATTCTTAGCATCACTGTCACAAAAATAACTTTGCCAATTTAAACACCCTAAATAATTAGGCTAAGTGTCAAAACCATTTAAAACCTTATTTCCATTTTATTAAATCCGATTATAAAACCTTTAACCGTTAACATTTTAAGAGTCACACATTAAGTATGAGAATAGAAATGAACATTCAAGAGTTTAACCATAAATCATAAATCCCAACATATAAAACACTAAAGGAAAACATCCTGCCAGTAACAAATCCCGAAATAAAGATACTGAAATTTAAAAGAATTACAATCTCTGACAATACCAACAAAATAATGAAAAAGGGCGACACATGCCCCCGCTGGATAAAGCTGAACTAGGAGTAGAGTCAATAACGAGGTCGTCTAAGAAATGGCCTGCAACTCGCACAAAAGTTACAGCGCGTTCCATCCAAAGGATCCTAAGTAAGACGCCCCTTTGGCGGGGCACCAGTAATACATATATATATATATACACAAGAGAGAAGAGATAACAGCAAACGGGTCAGAGCCCGAATGTAAAACAGTATTAAAAATAGTTTAGTAAGTATTTAAAATGCTTATCGGCTAATGCAACAGTCATATTAGTATGCGACACTCTCTTGAGAATTCTCACCTCTCATCTAGTGTGCACATCTATCGTACTAATGAACCCCATATATCTCTCTAACTTATTCTCCATAAGTTTTAACACGTCAAACTAAGGTTATGATATTCACTTTAGAAAAGTCTATCTCTTCAAGATTTCTTACGTTATTTAGAATAATTCCGTATTGTTATAACGTTTTCGAATAGTTACAGTGAAGTTGATGAATTTCGTACTTTACTTAACTACTATTTTACTCAGTAGAAAGTTCTCATATAGTTACACGTATATATATTAATTACTCGTATAATATATATACAAACAGCACCCCATATGAAATTTATGGTGCTAGACTTCCATATATAAGTGTATATATATACCAATCACTCATAATTTATATATATACTATCGGCACCCAACATAAAAAAAAAACTATGGTGCTGGCATACTCTGCTATCAAGTCCCCGTATCACACAAACTAAGGGAAATACTAGTTCGGAATCACTCTCGAACTGTATTAACACAAAACACATACAAATGGAGGCGAGGCATAGTTCCAAGTCCAAGAGGTCAGCACATACCCTCGCGGCTCTTAGGATCGTGACTATAGATACGATAGCATGTACCTAGGAATCTTATGCTCTAGGGTACAAGTCAATATCCCCCATAAAGGTCCCATCGAGATAAGAATGTCCCAGCGCGAAAACCCCCGTGATAGCAAGTAGCCCGGGTATGATTTTCACATAGAAATAATATATGCACAATCACATCGTCATATATAAATAGTATTCACATCCACATTATTAAATTAGGTGTGCTCACGAACCATAAATATAATTATCCGTTATTACACATTTTACTCAATTATATCATATAACGGCCTCATTCCTTTTATTCTCGTAATTAATTTATTCTAAACTCACTTCTTGTCACTCGAAGTGTTCTCTTTATCTAAATACAATTTCAGTAGGCCCTCTCTCGCCTTCTAATCCAACTTATTAGATGTTTTGATTATTTAATCAACGCACGTATGATTTCTTAAGTCTGAAAGTCTCCCCGTTCACCCTTTATGTCCCTTCACATTAAAGTTCCACTTTATGGTATTTCTCTTGACCCTACTGGTCCTTTTTATGTTCCAATATGTTCTAGCAATCCTAATCAAGGTTTACTACGCATAAAATCGAATTAATCTAACACGGGCAAAAATGCAGTTTTCCCAGGAGGGGTCGATCGATCGATGAAAGGGGGTCGATCGATCGAATCGTCGATCGATTGATGCTCTGGGCTCGATCGATCGATCAAACAGGTATGTCGAAATCTGCAGAATACCAGTTATGGGTTCTATCATCCAAACTCATCAAATTCCAAAATTTTAACTCCCAAACTCCCAGAAATTGATACCACAAACATAATAAAGCCAAGTGAGTAATAATCTACGTAAGGCATGCGAGTTTTCATCAAGAATCATGGGTTAAAAGGGCCAAACTCTATATAATTCTCATGAACCCTAATATTTTCCTTATCTTAGTTTCTTTCATTCTTTTTCCAGATTTCCTATCACTAATACCATGGAAATTTGTGGTTCAACCCCTACATGTGAAATGGATTTTCAGAAATATGATCTCTATCGCTATAACATGCAATTTTTTGTCTTCAATTAACGTTTTTCTTCAAGAACACTAATTCTAATTAACCTAAGGCTAATATAAAAGGATGCATTAACTTGATAAAAGAAAGATAGATACTTGCCTGGAAATTTAGTCTCTGGTTTGTGGAAGAATTTGGTGTGGTCAAGATCCTCGTTGCGCGATCTACCATTTGGCGGTGACGGCGGTGCAATTAGAGGTGATCTTGGCCTAGAACTCCTCAGAGAGCTTCACCTCTTCCTCTCCAATGGCCGCCATTAGTTTTTGGTTATGATAACCCTATAAGATAACACTTTACATCTGATATAACCCTATAAAATTCGTGGGTTTAATTACCCATAATTATGAAATGTCCAAAACGCCCTCCCGGGGTACTAAATAGACCTAAAAACGCCCCGAGACCCAAACTAAACCCCCGGGTACACTTTTCTGACTATCTCGACCCTTCCGAACACTTTGGCGCACTCAAAATGACCATACGAGCAACTTATAATTTATTCACTTTTATTAATCAACATTTAGTCCCGACATGACACGGGCGCGTCTTGACTTAAATTTCCATAATTGCCTTTTTATTCACACGTGGCAATTTTATAAAAATTAAATCTCATATATTACTATACTCATCCAGTAATATTCAACAAATAACAAATTTCCAATAATTACTAACTCCCGTCACGCTAGTAAATATTTAAAACAACATTCCGGATTAAAATTAAATTAATTTATCTCAATTAAATTTAATAAATCCCTAAATTTAAAAGTCATAAAAATACGGGGTATTACAACATTCCCCCCATAATAGCCAGTCAACTCGTATTTTGTCAGCCCTTTACTTATTTCTGAGGTTCCATGCACGACACATCATAATAGCCAGCTAACCCGTTTAACTGTCAGCCGTGCACTTATTACGCCGTCACACACTCACACGTCGCAATAGCCAGCAAAATCGTTTAATTGTTAGTCCTGCACTTATTAATGACACCAATTCATTTTAATATCCGTTTAGTATCTTCAGTATTAATTCTCAATTTCTTATTTTCTCCTAATCTCAATTTCTCTTTATTTTATTTTATCCCCACCCTATTATAGATCATAAACCTCAAACCTCCCCCTAGTCCCATACCTAGAGGTCTCCAAAACATAAACACGCCCTACCCTATGTTATAGGATGAATTTCTATTATTTATCTCTTCCTAGTTTTGTGCCTAGATTACCCAAATCAACGGAACGACACCAAAATCAGTCCCACCCCTGAAATTCTATCTGTAAAAATCTACACTAACTCGTCCCATACGTAGAAAGTGTTAACCGTAACTAAGGCATACCCACTAGTCTCAACCAGAAAGTATTCCTAAAATATAGGTGAGAGCATAACTAACCAAAATCCCATCATTCCCGCGATAAAATTTATGAATTAAAACAACAAGTCACACGATCCAATTTGTCAACAAGTACACAATTTTCATACAATCACAATTTACTTTAATTCAAATCGTCTAATCCGTCGTCGTAATTAACAAAATTTATTTCATTCAACAATTAAAATTTCAACATCATGCGATTTTATGGAGCACACAATAATAATCCTTTTTTATAATAACTACATAATTTATGAGTTTGTACGCGCCCTGATTTTAATTAAATAAACTCTATAAAATTCTACCTACGATTCTACACCTATAATGATCAAAAATCAATATTCTATCCTACGCACCCAAGGGTTTCCAATCTTAATTCATATTAAAAAAAATTCATAAAAACATAAATAAATTAGTTTTCACTTTTCCTAATTAAGGTTGTTAATTTATTTTAAGAAAAACATGAATCATATGTTTTGGCAACCCTTAAAACGCATAGTACTAAAGGAAGAGAATAGAGTATCCATGCCTGAGTAAAAGTTGAATGAAAATTCTGATTAGACGGTTGAAATCCTCTCGAAAAATTATGAAACATCCATTCTTGAACAATCTTAAGAAAGCATGGTTTATCTTGACAAATCTTGAGTTGAAAATTGTGTAAAATGGGGCTAGCGTTTGTAGGAGGAAGAAGATGAATTTAAATGGGGCTAGCGTTTATCTTAACCCCGCATTAATTTAAGTGGAGAAAGATTAGAGAATTTAAGTTCCATTAGAATCCTATTAAAACTAAAACAGTTTGCCTGTTAGTCACGCTCCAGAACCGTGACAAACAATTAGTCACGGTTTAAGGTCGTGATAAATCTCTGAAGAGGGATTTTTATTTTGCCCTATTTTTTTTCCCTAGAGGGTTTTATGTTTTGAGCACTCTTACAAACGACCCAAGACTTATATGTACTCATATTAGGAGTCTTTAAGCTAGCCTTTTGAATTCTAAATTAATTTAATTAATTACCGGATAAAATTACGGGTTGTTACATACTTCCCCACTAGCACAGGAATTTCGTCCTCGAAATCCGACGAAGCATAAATGCACAAAAAAAAATAAGGCTCACATATGCCTACCCGTAAAATACCACAATGGAGCTCCCACACACCCAATCCTGTACGCACATACCCTGCGATTAAAGATACAATATATATATATACTAACTATATATACGCATAACTATGAAAATAATGTCGTATCATGCTCTCCTACGAATCACCACCCGTTTCTATCTCCAAAAGTCATCATGATGCCTAAATTCTCAAATCAAATCACACCACTACATCGATATTAGATATACCCAAAATTTATACTAACGATCTGCCAAATAAATATCATTTCGCAAATAGACTCTAAGGATCCTCACATCAAGATTTCTACTTATAACCTCAATGTCTACAATGTCCTTAACATAACTCCCTATCTCCAAGAAATACATCTAACACGTATGCCAGATCAATTTCCTCTAAGAGTACGAATCAACAAAGGGGATCAAAAATCGGTAACACGAAAGCCAAATGGACTCATAACCTACGAGACCTAAGACAATGCTCTGATACCATCTATAACACCTCGCGTAGTTTTGGTGGTGGCCGACGGCATAATTACGCGGGGTGTTATAAATATGTGTACCTTTCGTAGCCCTTCACCGTGTTCACTCATAATTTTTTTCAAATTAAAAAAATTCCTCATGGCAATGGTTCTTATATGCACTACTTTCATTGTCAAGTTTTATCGCATATGGTTCATTTTAAAGATAGGATTGATATGAAAATACTTCGACCAACATATGATAGACAAGCACAATAATCAAACAAAACTGTGCAAATGTGCATTAAAGGAAATCATTACTCAAACATGTAGAAAGTAATCTCAAATCTCACCTGAATGACTCCAAACATAATAAAGCACATGATGAATGATCTATCGTCTTAAAACACTATCAAATAGTCACATGCATATGGAATGATGTTGACGATTGGTCATCCTAGATGTCCATACAAATACGGTGTAAAATAAAATATAAAAATCTTTTTATCCTTTTCCAAAAAAATTATCAGAGTAAAATCTTTTTGGCTTTTTCAATTTTTCTTAAAAAATAGAAAATATTTTTGTAGTTTTCAAAATTTTCAAAAATTGATAATCCTTTTGTTTTTTGAAAAATATATCAAAATGAAAAAAAAAACAAAAGTGGTACACACTAGCAATAAGCAAAAGTATCATCATAAACATCATCCTTTGCTATCAAA
Source organism: Sambucus nigra (assembly GCA_949130495.1). Lineage (NCBI taxonomy): Eukaryota > Viridiplantae > Streptophyta > Magnoliopsida > Dipsacales > Adoxaceae > Sambucus > Sambucus nigra. The sequence continues at coordinate 89,312,776 of OX422211.1, forward strand.
CAAGTCTAAACCTCAACCATTAGGTGCGAAGCAGCTTTCCAAATGTGGTGACATCTTATGAAAATCATCCACCAAATCATGTGAAGTTTTGACTAAAAACGTTACTTGCTCTCGAATATGTGCAAACTCTCTCAAAGTATTATGTGCGGGTAAGTGTGTGGGAACATGTGGCAAAACTCTATGTGACACACAATCCAACTTAAAACAGAATTCCCTAAGGTGACCTCATTTCTTACAATGGGAACAAACAAACATGAGCCTAGGAACACCTCTCCTAAAATGTCTAGTATGCGCTCTCCTATCTCGAATGTTATGCCTAGGTGGGTTAGGTTGAGAGACATAAGTATCTATCACAAATTCGTAAATTATCTCGGGTGCAACATGGGAAGTAGATGCAACGGCATGACCTATTCCTAATCTCTCAGCATTACCCAAAGCGTGACTGAGGAGCATTTTTCCAACATTCATAGATGTATCCTTTGTAGTGACCTTTACCTCCCGGGCTCATTCAACATCTCTCTCTAGTTGGACAACACGGGCTTCAAGTTCACTCTTTTCCCGACCTATGACGATCAACTGCTCACTGAAATAAACCTTCAGCTACTCAAGTTTACTCGTCGATGCCTCAAATCCACTTAAAACTTTTATATCTCTCTCCAAATCTAACACTTTAAGACCTAACCCTTTATTCAACTTCTTCGTCTTTAAGGTCTTGGCATATAATTCTCTAAATGCTTTTTGGAGTTCACATTCACCCTCACTTTTAACTTCACTCTCACACTCACTCGAAACACTCAAATCATCATCGGGGTCTCACGTACATAAGTATCCTCATCGTCGTGGGACAAACTATGTGTGCTCGCGTGACTTTCCATAAAGTCGACACACATACCATGTGATGACTCATCCCTGGAATCATTCACCTCTTCATCACTATCGCTAAGAGTGGTTAGCATGGCAATTTTCTTGCCATTTCTCCTAAGCATAGTGGGACATTTAAACGCTATGTTCCCTTTTCCCTCGCACTCAAAACATTTCTCCCCTTCCTCTTTCTCTTTCTCACCACTCTATTTGTCCTCTCTTTTCTTTTTATTTTTCTCAAAAATATTTTTATTGGAAGAATTTTCTTTGGAAATTTTGAAAAGCTTTTTAAAATTGTTAGAAATCATGACCACATCAATAAAATCAAATTCTCCCTCAGACTCGGAATCACAAACTCTCTCTTTATTTTTCTTTTCTCTCTTGGACATTTTCTCACCTTTTCTAGACTGGGACTTAAGTGCTATCCCTCAATCCTTGGGCTTCACAGTATCAAGAAACATGTCAGTTTCATATGTCTGGAGGTCTCCTGCCAGTTCTTTTAACTTAAGATTGCTCAAATCTCCTAAGGAATTCAATAGTGACTTTAAGGATGAAACATTTAGGCAATGATCTCAAAATACATTTAACTAATCGTATATGAGGAATATGTTTTCCAAGATTGAGACTAGTGTTGACAATATAAAAAACGTGCATAAAACTCATCGACACACTCCTATTCAAGCATGGTAATTGTTTAAAATTGAGTAGTTAAATTTCGCAATTTAGATTCTTTCACTGCATTTGTACCTTCATAGGTAAGATGTAGAACATCATATACTTCCTTTGACGTGGTACACGTCATGATGCATCGAACCTCATCTAGTGTGACGGCTCCAAAAATTGTACTTAGCCCACGAAAATTATATGTACTCCATTTAAATTCATCCCCAGTCCAATCTGACACCGGTTTTAGATTTGTCACATTATTAACGGTGACAAAGGGAAGAGTCCACCCTCTTTCACAAGAGACCCAAACACATTCATCGATAGCCTTTAATGAATATTTCATGCGGGCCTTCCAATAGGCGTAATTAGTTCCATCAAAGACGGGCATTTGATTATATAAGTTACCCATCAGAAAAATTTGTGAAATTTTTCAAAATTAGATTTTTCAAAAAAATCGATATCACGAAAATTTTGTGAAAAAAGGATCGCTCGACAAATTAGAGTAACCTGCTCTGATGCCAATTTCAGAATGTTGTATGATATCGATTGTTAATTTAATTCGCAAATTTTAAAATGTTAGACTCATTTGACTAGATGTCAGTTTTTTAACCAAATTAATTAAACCCTAAAACATGAATCTAGGTGGAAAAAATAAATTCTACAAATGCAACAGATATAAATTTAAGAAAAAAACCTTTCGGGTAACACTTTAATTTCACTATGAACAGTAAATCGCAACTTATAAAGTACACAATGAATCTCCCAAAGAAAATTCACATAGACCGCGGCCTAGATCAATAATGGACTCCCTCAAGAACGCACAAGAACCGCATCTCTCCCGTCAGCAAGAAACACCCTCGAGTATTCCCAATGATCACAGTCGTCGGCAAGCTACTCCCTCAAGAGCTACCAATCCAGTAATAGAGATTTCGTCTCTACAAGAGAAACTTCAACAAAATTGTGTCTTGGGTTCCAAAACGATTCACTAAAGTAATTGGGATGATGTTTGAATCGAAAACATAGTTTTTAAGCCCAAAAGTGAAGACGAAAATTATAAAGATTTGCAGTTTTTGTTCAGCAAACATCTTAAGGAAAAATGACTCGTAAAAAAGGTATTTATAAAAAACTTGAGCCGCCGGGGGCGTTCGAACGACAAATAATGTCGTTCGATCCTGGGTCGCGTGACCTATCTAACGACCTATTAAAACACAAAATAATACGGGGTCATTAGATGAAAATACCCAACGAGCTTCTGGTGACCTATTGCGCGACATGCAATGTCATTTGAATGACTTCTTCCTGTCGTTTGAACGACATATGAATGTCGTTTGAACGACTAAAGAAAAAAATATTTTCTTTTAAAAACTCTGCATACAGGTCCTAGAAAAATTATTTTGACTCAATATAATGCCTCAGGTTGATAAAAACATTTTAGAAAAAATATCCCAACACTTCAATGAAACATTAATGAACTTTAAACGCAGCCTTACCAAAATAAATCTTGCAGAGGCTTGTTGTTGAAGAAGCTTGATATTCGTATCTGTCAACTTGACCAAATGATCGTGAACATTCTTTGACTAGTGTAATAGTATACGACATACTCAATGTAAAACGGACTATGTAAAATATGTCCTTATAATTTTAATTGTTGTTTTGTTTATCTACTTAAAATTCCCCCTGTTTGGTTTCTGTCGAGATTTTCTCACCTTCTTGGTATTCCCTTTGTTTTATTTATTTTTATTTTTTTCTATTAGTTTCCCCACTTATGTTTTCTTCTACCGACAAACCCATAACCCAAGTTCTTTTGTTCATTGGTCCCTTTATTTTATGCTACCTTGGTACCATACCCATTTAACAAAGTTTTGTTTTATACTTTTGTTTTATTCTTTCTTTTTCTGTTTAACATATCTCATTTTTTTATTGTAGTAACTGAAGTTATGGAGTGTATTGCTTCTTTGTTGTTTTATCTTTTTATTTTATTAATCTTTTTCTTCCCCCAATCCTATCTTGGTTTTGTCGATATATGTCCCCATTCCTTTCTTTTGTCCTTTTCAATTTCTTTTGTTCCTTCCCATCTATTTGTTTGATGTTCCCCACAATTTTGTAATTATTTTATCCCTTATTCTTTTATGCCACATTACTCATTTGCCTTCTACACACAAAATGTGTAGGGAATAAATGAAAAGACCATTTTTGAATTCGAGGGGTACACACATTGTGTGTGTGTGTGTGATAGATACAAAATAGGGACATATTTAATGAGTGATAGAAAATTTTAGAGTGTATATTTAAGGGCACCAAAAATAATAAATTTTTGTATTTTTATTTTTGGTGTTCCCAAAACAAATTGTGTGCGAGTTTGGGGCTGATTTTATTATATTGGCATTCGAATATTAGAATTCCAATTTTGAAAGTTTGTTATTATTAATGAGAATTAATATTTCATCTTGTTATTTTTGTGTTTTAATTATGATTCTAGTTTAATTTAAATTTCTTGAATGTGGTGCAATTTACCACGATTATTTAGTGTATGTTTTAAATGGTTCAATTCGCATAAATTCCCTACTTATTTCAAAAACGTTTTAAAAATTAGGTATTCATTTAAAATAGTCATGAGGATGGTACAAAATTAATTGTTTTATTTACATCCCTTGATTTTATGTACTTACGTTTGATGCATCATGCTTATGTTAACTTCTTTGATAATCCATATTTATGTTGATATTTAATGCTTAGGAGTGATGTTTTTAAGGGAACGGGGGTTTCTGGCATCTAAAAATAAATATAAAAATATATATTTAACCTTCACGTTTTTTCATCTAAAATTTACGCGATGAGAGTCGGTACAATTTTAATTCGTAAGAACGAATTACGAGTTAGACCTATTAATCACAAGCTAGTAAAAGTGGTAAACGAATTTGAAATCCTAGTAACATGACCATATTTGTTACCTAATATGTGTTCACTCATTTATTATTATTTTATTATATTTTATCTCTACATAGTATCTTTATACTCGTTTGTCTAGTTGGAAAGTCAAAAATTTATATGAATTAACCAAACCTCTGTGAGTTCGACCCGTACAAACAATCACTATACTCTAATAACCTATGCACTTGCTGTAATTTTATCATTTCAAATTTGCTAACAAGTTTTTGGTGTCGTTGTTGATACCAAAATTAGTATGCTGATATGGACGAATTATAAGAAGACACGTGTCAATCTACATGGCACAATAGCAACGAGGAAGTCTATTTACTCGACCAAGTCAGACTCACTCCGAGCAACAAGTATACTCCGAGGAACTCCAGCTCTCCGAGGAACACCAACGCTCCGAGGAACTCCAACTCTCCGAGGAACACCAACGCTCCGAGGAACTCTTGAACGACGAACAACTAAGGCGGTTCGAGCTGCATCTCGACCACAGCATTAATTACCAGATAATCAACAGTTCAACTATTTATTGAATGCTTATCATCTTGACGCACACGCTTGAAGAGCATTAAATGTATTACTCCTTTATATGTATATCATTTAATGTATCACCCTTTCAGATTATAACCTCAAGGCTATAAATACATTGTATTACCCTCATTCAAGGGCACCGGAATTTTTTGATAGCACTTGTAATCGAGAATTCCCAAACACTCAGCAATAACATAACAGTGGATGTAGGCCATTCAAATAAGGCTGAACCACTTTAAAATCTTTTGTCTCATTTATTTATCTGTGATTGAATAATTAGAGTAATCTAATTTTTTACATCAACAGATTGGCGCCGTCTGTGGGAACGATTTGTTATTATCGTTTTTCACCAAAAATCATTCATCATCAATGGCGGATAATCCAAAATCTAGCAATCGAAATGCTGGAAATGCTGGAAATCCTTCAAATCCTTCTGCACCTCGAGATCTGGCTGGAATTATGATGAATCTGGCTCAAGGACAAACCGCCATGCAAGAAATAATGCGTCAACTCATACAAACACTTCATGGCGGTGCACCTGCGCATTCAGGACAGCGAAGTGGTCAGAGTCAAACCTATTTACTTTCTTCACGAACCAGGCGTACTGAGTCATATCGTAATGAGGAATCTAATGATTTCTCTTATCAACCTGGGCGAACTTCGTCAATACGGGCTACAGATACTGATCAACGTATCACTCTCTCTCCAGAAAGACCCAGCGCCTTGGAAAGACTGAGCAGAGTGTCTCCTTTCAGCCGATTAGGCCCTAGAAGGAATAGGAGTCCACCTAAGACCATGCCGAGGAGTTTTAAACAACCATCAGATCTAAGAGAAGGATCAACACAATCACGACCAGTTGCTCATCAAGAAAGATCTCAGGAGGCCATGTCAGAACAATCAATTGCTCGAACTAATAGGCCCGAGGAAAGAAATGATGCTTGGAAAGGTTCAATTCAGCGGTTGGAGGATAGATTGGGAGAAATGGCTAAGGCGAAGAATCCCCTACAATGAACTTTTGTTCAAGGGACACATTTTGTCAAGGCTATTATAGATTTTCCTACACCGTCAAAGTTTAAAGCACCCGTAGTGACCCCCAAATATGATGGAAAGACAGATCTTGTTCTGCACATAGAGCAGTATCAAGCTGCTGCCGACATCTATGCTGTCCCCGACGAGATGAGATGCAGAGCATTCTCAGGAACTCTTACTGGATCTGCCCAGATATGGTACAACAATCTTCCTCGGGGTAAGATTTCAACTTTCTTTCAATTACCCGAGATGTTCATCGGTAATTTCTGTTTTGGAGCAAAGCCAGTAAAACGAGTAGCACACTTGTTAAGTGTTAGACAAAAATCTGGTGAGAGTACTAGAGACTACATAACTCGTTTCAATAACGAGAATCTGGAAGTCATAGATTATGAAGAAAAGACAGCTATCATCGCCTTGATGAGTGGGTTGTTGCCTAACAAGTTCTATTATAGTTTGGCCAAAGATCCACCTACAACTATGTCAGAGTTGATGGCAAAAGCGGCCAAAATCATGAATGCCGAGGAGGCTATGGCTGCGAAGAAGAATATGGATAAAGAAACCAAGGAGGAAGGCGACAAATCTAAGAAGAAAGAGAATAAAGGCAATGGCGGTGACAAGCATTCCAAGAATAATAGGTCGTCATGGGAAGTCCTGAAGAAATTCGATAATTATACTCCTTTGAAAATGGGTATTAATCACGTCTTGGAAGAAATCAAGAATAACGAGGAAGTAAAATGGCCAAAGAAACTGAGGTCAGACCCTGACACGAGAAATAGGGAGAAATACTGCGAGTTCCACAAGGATCATGGCCATATGACCAAAAATTGCATAGCTCTTCAGAACGAGATTGAAACACTCATCCGAAGAGGGAAACTAGCAAAGTATGTTGATCGGGGAGGTGAAAGAAGAAATAATGACCGACATAGAGAAAGGTCCAGATCTCCTCGTCGAGCAGAGGAAAAAAAGAAGAGAGACCATGAAGATGATCCAGATGATGACCCCAATCTTCCCAAGAAACCAAGGCATCCAGAACGAGAGGTATTTTCAATACGCTTTGGGTCATTTGATTGTAATGTCATTATAGGTGGAGATGCAGGAGGAGGAGACCTTAATGCAGAAAGAAAGGCTTACCTCGGAGAGGCTCAAGCTTGTTCATATATTCAGCAAATAAATTTGGCTGAAGAGGATCGCCCGCGGAAGGTAAACAAAGATAATCTGGTCATTGGTTTTTCAAAAAACGACCTGGCAGGTGTTCTTTACCCTCACGACGACCCTTTGGTGATCAAAATGAGGATGAAAGAAGTAGTGATTTCAAGGGTTTTGGTAGATAATGGTAGTTCGGTGGACATTATGTACTACTCATGCTTTGACAGTTTAAATTTGAAATTATCTCAATTGGAACCTTATCACAGACCTCTCCTGGGTTTTGCTGGAGAGAAAGTTTTTCCACTTGGGACGATCAAGTAGGATATATTCATTGGAACTTGTCCTGCTTGTCGAACAGAGAGAATACACTTCTTTGTGATGGATAAGAATGTGCAGTCAGCTTACAACATCATCATGGGAAGAGTTGGTTTGAAGAAGTTCGAAGCAGTCCCATCTACAGTACATCAGTGCTTAAAATTCCCAACAAATTTTGGAGTAGGAGTTGTGAAAGGTGATCAAAAATTAGCTCGGGAATGCTATTATTCATCTGCCGAGCAAGAGGAGCTTGAAGAGTCAAGGAAAAATACTACTACCTACCAGGTGGAGGAAGGAACAGAAATTGAAACACTTGATCCCAGAGATGAATCCCAACTTGTAAAACGAGAGGTGGTGGAATCTACAGAAAATGTTATTCTGGACGACGAGCACCCTGAACGAGTAACCCAGATAGGTTCGTCGTTAGATGCCTCAATAAAACAGGAGTTGATAACTTTCTTGCGAAACAGGAAGAAAACTTTTGCATGGAGTTATGAAGACATGCCAGGAATAGATCCAAACTTCTTATGTCATGAGCTCAATGCGAATAAGGAGATCAAGCCTGTAAAGCAGATAAGAAGAGTATTTAGTCCCGAGAAGAATCAAGCTATACAAGAGGAGGTCGACAAGCTCCAAAAAGCTCAATTCATTGAAGATGTGAAATATCCAGCCTGGCTAGCCAACGTGGTGATGGTAAAGAAGAAGAACAATAAATGGAGAATGTGGGTTGATTTCACCGATCTCAACAAGGCATGCCCAAAGGATCACTTTCCATTTCCTAGAATTGATCAACTAGTGGACGCCACCTCGGGACACGAGCTGCTCAGCTTCATGGATGCTTACTCTGGTTACAACCAGATCAAAATGAAACCTGAAGACAGTCAAAATATTTCATTCATTACCCCTAGGGGAACTTATTGTTATAATGTTATGCCTTTTGGTTTGAAAAATGCAGGAGCAACATATCAGCGGCTGATGAACAAGGTTTTTGTCGAACAAATCAGTTGCAACATGGAAGTATATGTCGATGATATGCTGACAAAGAGCAGGAAAGCTTTTGATCATCTAGTTGACTTAAATCAGACCTTTGATCAACTAGATAAATACCAGATGAAGCTCAACCCGACGAAATGCACATTTGGAGTACGAGAAGGAATGTTCCTCGGGTACATTGTCAACCAGAGAGGCATTGAAGCAAATCCAGAAAAGATCAAAGCTCTTTTAGGGCTGCGATCTCCGACGACGAAGAAAGAAGTGCAGAGTCTTACAGGACGAGTTACAGCGCTCAACAGATTTGTATCCCGAGCAACTGATCGATGCCTTCCATTCTTCAAAACACTTCGAAAAACTTTCGAATGGAATGATGAATGTGAAAAATCCTTTCAAGACTTGAAGAAATATTTGGGAGCACCTCCACTGTTGTCCAGGCCAGTAACGGGAGAAAAGTTGTACTTGTACCTGGCAGTATCAGAGAATGTAGTCAGCTCGGCGTTGATCAGAATGGAGAATGGAGTCCAGAAGCCAATTTATTACACAAGTAAGGCTTTCCGAGGTGCAGAGATCAGGTACCCAAAGCTGGAAAAATTGGCATTGGCATTAATTGAGGCAAGTAGAAGAATGAGGCCATATTTTCAGGCCCATACCATCATCGTGTATACCGACATGCCATTGAGACAAGCCCTTCATAAGCCAGAAAAATCAGGGAGACTGATGTACTGGGCAATAGAGCTCGGTGAATATGATATTGTGTATGAACCCAGATCATCATTAAAAGGGAAAGATGTAGCAGATTTTAAAGCAGAGTTTACATATCCTGATACCCCCGAGGAACAAAAGTTGCTCTCTGATCAACTTGTGGATGTTACAGGATCATCAGACACAAGCCCAGATCAACTTCGGTTGGTAAAAGGTCTTGTGGATGCTGAAAGATCATCAAATTCGAGCTCAGACCAACTACGGTTGGTAAAAGGGAGAGAAGAGATGATCGACGAGGAGCGGAAAATATCAGGGGAGGATGACAGAAAACAACAGATATTTCACCGAGGAACTCTGTCAGATAATAAATTTGAAGACAAGTTACCTACATGGAGATTATATGTAGATGGGTCATCTTGCACAGCAGGTTGTGGAGCAGGGATTGCTTTAAACACCCCAGACGAGATTGACATGGAATACGCCCTGTAATTCCAATTCAAAACTTCCAATAATGAGGCGGAGTATGAGGCCATGATAGCAGGTCTTAAATTAGCAAAGAACATGGAAGCGCAACAAGTAATGGTATTCAGTGATTCTCAATTAATTGTGAATCAAATGATGGGAACATATGCAGTTAAAGGAGAATTAATGGTCAAGTATCATGCAAAGGCGATAGAGTTGTTGGCAGAATTTGATGCCATTCAGTTGATCAGAATACCAAGAATGGAGAATGCACGAGCAGACGCACTAGCCCGACTAGCATCAGCTACTCGTACCGAGCTACGAAGAACGATACCAATTGAATTATTAGAAAGTCGGAGCATAGATGAAGACTTGACGATGAATGTTATTACCCTTGATTTAGAACCATCGTGGATGGATCCCATCAGGGCATATATTAAGGAGGGAGAATTGCCAGAGGATAAGCTCGCTGCAAAGAAATTGAAGTTTAAAGCTGCTCGATATGTACTAACTAATGGTATTTTGTATAGACGAGGAATCATGGTGGGTTTGCAGAGATGTGTACATCCCTCTGAGGTGAAAGAATTGATTGAAGAGATCCATGAGGGGTCCTGTGGAGCCCATGTAGCAGGTCGGACACTTTTGCAAAGGGTGATGACGCAAGGATACTACTGGCCGACGATGAGGGCTGATTGTATAGCCTATGCCAAAAGATATGATAAATGCCAACGTTTTTCTTCCATCCGACGTACTCCACAAGCATTGTTGACACCCATAACTTCCCCTTGGCCATTTGCCATGTGGGGAATTGATTTGGTTGGACCACTGCCAACGACCCGAGGAAGATTCAAGTACCTCGTCGTCGCAGTGGATTATTTTACAAAGTGGGTAGAAGCTGAGGCTCTGATTGATATGACATACGAGAAAGTGAACCAGTTCATTTGGAAGAACATCATTTGTCGATATGGTCTCCCTCATGCCTTCATCACAGACCATGGAACACAATTCGATAACGAGGAGTTTGCTGCCTATTGTCGACAATCAAACATTTTGAAGACTGATTCAGCTCCAGGCCATCCTCAAAGAGATGGACAGACTGAAGTGACGAACATAACATTACTCAATGGTTTGAAGAAGAGGCTAAGTGAAGCTAAAGCTAATTGGATTAATGAGCTACAGTCAGTATTGTGGGCTTACCGAACAACTCCCCGAGCAGCAACTGGAGAATCACCATATATGCTGGCATTTGGAAGTGAAGCTGTAATACCTGCCGAGTTGGGTCTTCCAACACATAGAGTGCTGAATTTCAATTCACCAGTCAGCGACTTAATGAGAAGATTGGATTTGGATATGCTCGAGGAGGTTAGAGAAGAGGCAACCATTAGGAATGCTGCTTACCAACAACGAACAACTCTGTTCTACAATAAGAGGGTGAAGAAATGTGACTTAAAAGAAGGAGATTACGTGCTAAAGAAGGTCATTCAGAAGCACAATAAATTGGAAGCAAACTAGCATGGACCTTACCGAGTCATAGAAGTTGTTCGACCAGGAACTTACCGAATAGCGACTCTAGAAGGAGAAGAATTTAAGAATGCATGGAATGCTGAACACCTACGCAAGTATTATTAGTGATGTAAAATGTAAAACAATTTCATCAATATGAATAAAACGATGATGTTTCTCCATCTTCTTTCTTTTTATCGAAAGTTTTCGGGGAATACTAGTGTACAACACTACGCTGTTCAGTAACACTGATACTGATAGTTCAAACCCACGACCAACTCTGGTTGGTAAAAGGGTGAGAACGAACTATACTCCTTTGGTTAGGAGGCGTACACTAGCATGACCAACTCAGGTTGGTAAAAGAGCTAGTGGACATGATAGTTCGAACCCAATACTAGTGTACAACACTACGCTGTTCAGCAACACTGATACTGATAGTTCAAACCCACGACCAACTCCGGTTGGTAAAAGGGCGAAAACAAACTATACTCCTTTGGTTAGGAGGCGTACACTAGCGTGACCAACTCAGGTTGGTAAAAGAGCTAGTGGACATGATAGTTCGAACCCACGACCAACTCCGGTTGGTAAAAGGGCGAGAACAAATTATACTCCTTTGGTTAGGAGGCGTACACTAGCGTGACCAACTCAGGTTGGTAAAAGAGCTAGTGGACATGATAGTTCGAACCCACGACCAACTCCGGTTGGTAAAAGGGCAAGAACAAATTATACTCCTTTGGTTAGGAGGCGCACACTAGCGTGACTAACTCAGGTTGGTAAAAGAGCTAGTGGACATGATAGTTCGAACTCAGACCAACTTCGGTTGGTAAAAGAGCGAGAACATGAGACTCCTAAAAAGGCCAATCTCAGTTGGTTAGGAAACAAGATATGCCCTCAAATACCAACTTATGTTGGTCGGGAGGTAGGATTATTACAAAAAGTTCCTCGAAGAACAAAATATTCCAAACTGAACCAAGTATGGTTGGTCGGGGATAAAAACCCACTAACTGTAGTTGGTCGACGAGGAAAATTCATCGACCTTGGTTGGTCGGGCACATTTTATGAAAAGGCAAAAATTTACCAAGTATAGCTGGTCGGGGATAAAAACTCACTAACTATAATTGGTCGACAAGCTTATTTTTACAACCTTAGTTGGTTGGAAAAAATTTCAACATTTTTTATACTCATTACTTTATTATTAAATGATCGAGCAACACTTCTGATACTTGTAACTTTTTATTACTAAGTTAGTCGATGAAGCACACAATATTATGCAAGCACAAATATAAAGTGTTTGACAAGCACAAGACAATAGCAATCCAGATTTACAAACAGAAAATGAAAGTCTTTCATTAAAATTCAAAACGAATTACAAGTTACATATGTGTACTAACTATTACATTGAGATCCCTACTCTATTGGTTTCTTTCCCTCGGCTTTTGAAATAGGTTCCTCGCCAGCAGGCGGATCATTTAAAGTCTGAGGAGAGTTAATGAAGTTCAAGTCCTTCAACATCCTAACGTTCATCACGGAAGGTGTGTCCAGTAGATGCTCGGGACGAGATACCTCGATCTGAGAATGAAGATTGTACACCGAGGTATTTTGCAATTAAGCTCCGAGGAATGGCCCGAGCTGGGATCCATTCCATGTCCAATTTATAAGGTGGCACAGGCAAGTCTAGTAGCCCAGGAGCATGATAATCCCATAAATAATGGCCCTGCTGTAGTTTTAATACACCCAGGGTGTTCAACCATCCCTGTTTATAACCTTCATTATTGGCATTTTCAAGGCGAGCATCCAAGTGACAAAGGGCCTCATTGTAGCCTGCCATCCAGAACTCACGAGGTTGTTTGTGGAATTGGAAAGTTATTCTCTCTACCTGCTCATGAAGGTTCCTGGCAAAAACATCCTTATTATTCAGAGCAGACTTTGTCGAAACAAGTTGATCCTCCAGAGTAAGGATTTTCTTGGACATTTCAGACAAAGCCCGATCTTTGGCATTCAATTGGAACACTTGAGTTTCCAATGTTGATTGAGTACGAGCCTCTTCAACAGTACGACGAAGAGTTCTTGATCAGCCCCGAGTAGGTGGAGTATTTTGTTCCTCAGCAACATCCTAAGCAACTCTTCCTCGCCCACGAGAACCTCTTCCTGGTCCCCGAGTAGCAGTAGAAGTGCCCGACCTTCTCAAGGTGTCCAATTCTTGCCTCAATTTGGCATTCTCAACCTCTAGAAATGAAAATCCCTCGTCAGTCACTGGGATTACAGCTGTTGAAGAAGAGGCTGCAGACTTATACTGTGCTAGCTCTTTCTGCAAATTGTTATTTTCCTGCTCTAGCAGCTCGGCAATCTGTCTACAAGCTTCAACTTCACCCTTTAGGGTTCTCTCCCTGACATCGTAGCCAACAAGCATCTTGTCATAACCTGTTTCAGCACTAAGTTGTTTGAGTTTCTTCTCATAACCTTTGTGCAAAAGAACTGAAGACTCTTTATACTGCTCCTGAAGTTCATCGAGAGTACCTTTCAAGTCTTTAATCATTTCGTAATAGGCCACGTTATTGGCCACAACTCGGTCAAGTAAACCCTTCAGGTACTAATAAGCTTCCACCGCCTGCTCTGAAGCACCATGGCCAAGGATGTCGATAACTTCTGATGCACTTAATTCAGTATGACCAGCCTTATAATATTCATGGCATTGCTGCATCAGCTTAGTGTCATTACCAGATATCATATCCATCTTGGCCAGAAACTAGCAAAGAAAGAAAAATTCAGGATAAGAGAAACTTACTGAAGCAATGTGACGAGTAGCTAGGGATGTCAGCATATCCCTAGACATATTTTCCTCAATTCCTTGGACTTCAGGAATGGTCCAAGTCTTTACCGAGCTCATTGCAGAACTCAGAGGAATAATGGTTGGAACACCAGCTCCACTAGCTTGGAGCTGAGGAATGGCTTCAGAAAAACTGACTGAGGAGGATTTCTTCAGTCTCCTCGGTGTCTTTTCAACAATCTCAACCAAAGAAGAACTTTTGGCTGGAGAGATGGTGATTATTTCCACAGGTGCATCCTTCTGCACAGGAGCCACTAGGGGCTTCTCGGCAGCCTTCTAAGGAGCAACGGAAGGGGCAACATCCACTTTCTTTGTCCCCTTTGGGACATCAGCCTTATTTCTTTTTCCATCTCCAGCAGAGGAAGCCTCCTCGAAGATAGCAGGAACTCTTCTTTTGCCCATCTTCTGACTCAGAGGAATGTGAGAGTCTGGTGAAGAATCCTCAGAGGCTGGCAATGGTTCACTAATGCTGACCACAGGACGAGCGGTAAAGGACGATGTATAGCTCCTGTATTGCAACAAGTATGAAGCAGACCTGATGTGCTCGTCTGCAACTTTCTGATGCAAACTCCAGATATGTTTCAAATGCTTTATATTAACTTCTGATTCTTTGGGAGTTTTTCTCTTGCTGTCAACTGCAAACAAAAACATATTGAAATGTCAATCATGCATTTATTCAAACATAATGAAATCATAGTTTCAGAAATAAAATAAAACGAAAATAACCTATCCCATTGCTATATGGAGGGCATTTGGGACCCTCATATACTGCATCTCCAACCAAAGGGGCATGTTGCCAATTTTTGATAATTACCCCATGTTCAAAATAATCCCTATTGGCATCAGGGAGATTGAATACTAAAGCCTTATTCAAAAATCTAGTTTTTAGATAATAAACATTGTCTAAGACAACCCATCTATAACAGTACATAATCTCAGGAATTCCTATACGAGTTCCATGAGCCTGATTTAACCTATGCACCCCATTAACTATTCTCCATGTGTTGGGGGCTATTTTTGCAGGGACGACATCGAAATACTGACAGAACTCTAAGCACAGAGGGTTTGGTGGAAAAGAAAATCCACATTCAGCAATAAAGAGACTGAGGAACCAGTGTCCCTCAGCCAAACAAAAATAATCTAAAGGCTCAGAAAGATTCTCCACAGTTACCCAAGATGGAATAGAGAAATCAGAACAGAATTTCTCAAGAGATTCAATAATATAAACCATGGTGAATAAAAGAAATGAAGAAGAAGGAAGAAGATCTTATAGGAAAAAAGGAGATCTGTTGACAACGAACGAAAACAAGAATGAAGGCACAAGAGAAAGAAAGACTATGGAAAACTCAAAAGCAGAAACTGGAAAAGGTAGAAGACGGTGATATTGTCTATGAAGTTTAAATACTTTGCCTTGGGAAACGGCGAAAGAAATGATTACAAAAAGGAAACTATTACACTACCGGCGGCTAAAAGGACAAAAAGTACACGAAGATCGAAGCGCTTATGCAAAAAGGCGGATTCTGCGAATTTGGAAGGAAATTCAAATAAGAAGAAAATGCTCCTAAAACCCAGGAAGGTCATTTAATATTGCCATATACCGAGAAAGAATGTTCCATACTCCTCAAAGTTCGAAATACGTAACATTGGGGGATTCTGTTGATACCAAAATTAGTATGCTGATATGGACGAATAATAAGAAGACACGTGTCAATCTACATGGCACAATAGCAACGAGGAAGTCTATTTCCTCGACCAAGTCAGACTCACTCCGAGCAACAAGTATACTCCGAGGAACACCAACGCTCCGAGGAACTTCAACTCTCCGAGGAACACCAACGCTCCGAGGAACTCTTGAACGACGAACAACTAAGGCAGTTCGAGCTGCATCTCGACCACAACATTAATTACTAGATAATCAACAGTTCAACTATTTATTGAATGCTTATCATCTTGACGCACACGCTTGAAGAGCATTAAATGTATTACCCCTTCATATGTATATCATTTAATGTATCACCCTTTCAGATTATAGCCTCAAGGCTATAAATACATTGTATTACCCTCATTCAAGGGCACCGGAATTTTTTGATAGCACTTGTAATCGAGAATTCCCAAACACTCAGCAATAACATAACAGTGGATGTAGGCCATTCAAATAAGGCTGAACCACTTTAAAATCTTTTGTCTCATTTATTTATCTGTGATTGAATAATTAGAGTAATCTAATTTTTTACATCAACAGTCGTTGCTAAGGATATCGGTCGATTTTAAAATATTGATTTCTAAATAATTGAAAAAAATTAAAAATTCAAAAATTCCAGTAGCATTTTTTATTATTTCCGGAATATATAAACACACACACACACACATAGATAGATAGATAGATAGATAGATAGATAGATAGATCATATTGAAAGTCGTTTGTTAATAAATAGTTATTTTTGACACTAGTTATCTCACAGAAGTACCTAAAATTTTGAAAAACTCATAAATAATTGTTTTGTCTTTCTGAAAATTTCTAGATTCATAGTATATGTAATCTGGATCAATTTTTTTTATTACTTTTATTATTAAAAAAAAAAAAATCAGTAGCATATAATTTTTCTTCTTCATAATATAAAAAATCCTCATAGTGTTCCTTTTTGTCTTATTATATGTTTCTTTTCTTTTCTCGTGTCAAATTACACCGTTAGTGCATATATTGTGCTATTTGTATATAATATTTTTTTTATCGAACCTTACACTTGGTGCAGTTATTTTTGTATTATTTTTCAAGAATACATTCATTAATTAAAAAATAAATTAGTAAACTCCAATGCGTGACTCACATATTATTATCTTGTCATCTATTTCAGATTCCTATCTTGATTCTTTAGATCTGTGGCTTAAAAATACTAAAAATTTGGATGGTTACATATTTCGATTTGAGGCAGATGGGTCAGTAATAATTTTTAAAGAAACTAAAGAAGGCATAAATGAGAGTCCAACTCCTTTAATTACTATTTGCGCAACAAATTTTATCAATTTAGAATAGCTAAACAAAAATATTGTAATGATGATTATTCTGAAAATAGTCATGAAATAATTGAGGATAGTCAAAATTTGTGTGGAGAAAATCGACAAAATTGGCACTTGTAATACTTGTGATGATTTGAATATTTATTTTTGTCAAGTTTTTTTTCTTATAGTTTAATTGAGAGAAATTGTATTTCACCTTATATGTGGAAAATTTTAATTGAGAATTATCAATAATTCTAGGGATTATTACAATCCACCCATTTTTTGTGAAGAAAGTATATCTCCACGTGATACATCTTCGTCTCTTTTTTGTAAAGTCTCACATTGAGGAGTGGAGTATGCATCCCTAATTTTACGTGAATATTGTAAGAAAATGGATAATAATTTTATGGAACCTTATTGTAATTCATAACCCTCATGTGAAACATCCTCAATTGATTCATGTGGTTTAAAAATCCTAATTTTTAATTTTGATGATCACCATTATGACCATGAATTTAAGATTCAGATTATTGTTGTGTGGTCATACAATCGAGTTTTTGATGTTTTTGCAATATGTGCTAAAAACATTATTAATTGGAATGACCCTCAACTATTTCGATTACTAATTTATAGTGACGGTGATAATTTTTACGACTTTATATATAATTAATTTTTTGCTTAGAATTTTTTTAGGTTGTTTTAGTTTTATTTTATTTGTTTTATGGCTAACATGCATTTGTGTAGTTTAGAAGTAGGTGATAAAAGTAAATCCATAGGTAATATATTCGTTTTACTTCTTTACTTTATTTTTTATCCATAATTTAATTTGAGCATACATTAAGGACAATCCAAAATTTAGATTTGGGGTAAGGATGATATTTTAAAAAATAAAAACATTATATAAAAGAACAAAAAAATTTCCAAAATCTAAAAATATTTTCAATGTAATTGAGTTTTGAAACGATTGTTTAATATATAATCAACTTAAAAATCTCCCAACTTATAAAAGCTTTACACAACATATATTGTGATCGAAATGTAACACCCCGCCTAATTAAATACTGGGTGATCAGTCCTTTATTAAATTAAAATCAAGATGAACGGTTGGTTCATTCTAAAAATCACTATCGCAAAATATTATTTCCAATTTAAACACCCTAAATAATTAAGCTAAGTGTCAAAACAATTTAAAGTCTCATTTTTCCTTTATTAAATACCAATATGAAAACCTTTTAAATACCCAATAGTTAAGAATCACATAAATACTAAGGATGGCAATTAACACAAAATAATTGAACCATCTAGATAAACTAAACCAGGTTTAAGAACTATAAATGTAATCATCCTAACAAGAGTTAACTCTCGAAGAGTACTGAATACTGGAAATATAAATGTACATAAATCTCTGACAAATCCAAACGGAATAAGAAATCGGACGACACATGCCCTAACTATAAAGAACTTAAGTAAGAACTGAATTAATGAAGAGGTCGTCTGAAGCAAGGGCCTACAACTCCCACATAAGCTGCAGCACGTCCAATCCAAAGAACCTATGCATGATGCTCCTGTGGCTGGGCACCTGTAATACATACATATATATACAACAAAGAAAGAAATGACAGAAAACGGCTCAGAGCCCGAGTGTAAAATAGTTTTAATAATTGTTTAGCAAGTATTTAAAATGCTTACTGGCTAATATAACCACCATGTTAGTGCGTGACACTCTCTTGAGAATTCTCACCTCTCATCTAGTGTGCACACCGTACTACTGATCACATAAGTCTATCTAACTTATCCTCCCATAAAGTTCTATCCCGAGAAGTACTAAGGTCATAATATTTAGTTTTAAAAAATCATTCTCTTCCATATTCTTACGTTGCTTAGAACCACTTAGTTACCATTACAAAATTTACGAATACTTGTTATAAAGCTAAATCATTTATTCATTACTTAACTACTTATACACACAATATAAAGTTTCCATATATAAGCATGTATATATATCAATCACTCATATAATATATATATATACTCTCGGCACCCCACATAAATCAATGGTGCTGGCATACTCTGCTATCAAGTCCCCGTTTCACTCATACTAAGGGAAATACTAGTTCGAAATCACTCTCGAACTGTATTAACACAATACACATACAAATGGCAGCGAAGCATTGTTCCGAATCCTAAGAGGTCAGCACATACCCTCACATCTCTTAGAACATCTGACTATCATTTTCAGATAACCTATATCTGGAATACTATCTTCTAGGGTACGAATCAATATCCCCCATAAAGGTCTAATCGAGATAAGACTGTCCTAGCACAAAAACCTCCATGATAGCAAGTATCCTGGGTATGATTTTTACACAGATACATAATATATGCTTAGTCACACAGTCATATATATAAATATTCACATTTTCCAAATTAGGTTTGCCCACGACCCATAATTATTATCATTCTTTCTTAGCACATATTTTACTCAATCACCTTGCATAACGGATTCGCCTATTTTATCCTCATTTATAACTTCCTTCATACTTACTTCTCACCTCTCGAAGTATTATCTCTCACTAAGTATAAATTTCAGTAGGTATACTCTCACTTACCTTCTAGTCTAAATCTTTCACGAGTCTCAATATTTTAGTAAACGTACGCACAATTTCCAATGTATGAATAACTCCCCGTTAACCCACAATTTCATCTCATATTAATTTCACTCAACGGAGTCTACTTAAACCCTATTGGTCCACCTCATAATCTATTAGACTCCATAAATAATAATCAAGGGTTCCTACGTATCTTAACCGGATTAAACAAAAATGAGAAAAATATGCACTTTTGCAGGAAGGATCGATCGATGCTTTTGGTCGATCGATCGATCAAGCAGTTCTTGCCCAGTTTGCTGCAAATTTCAACCTACGAGTTCAACCATTATAACCCCTCCAAACCTCTATAATTTCATACCAAACTCCCAAGCAAGTTATCCAAATTTATAAGCAACGTATATAAACAAGTTCTAACGTAACAATATCAATAAATCGTCAACAAATCAATCAAAAAGGGGTACCATATTTTGCATGAATAATCATAAAACTCTATTTTAATCCATATTTTCTTCCCAAATATCATAACAAATTCGTGGGAAATCCTCTACATATGATCACACTTTCAGACTATATGGATTCTCCCAGCAACACATATAAATTCTCTTCCAAAACATATAATTCTTCAATTAAAACATATGATTTTCATTCCTAGACTAACATGGAAGGAATACCAACTAGAAATCACAAGATTGATACTTTCCTGGGATTTAAGGGTCTGATTTGTTGAAGAAAAAGATATGGTTGCGTTCCTCGTCGTGCGATCAACATTTTGGTGGTGGTGGCGGTGTAATCGAGTGAGTTATAGGCCTTGGATTGCTTGGAAAACTCTTCACCTTCTTCTCTAATCTCTTCACCTTCTTTTCTAATGGTTGTGCTTAGGTTTTGTGTTTGTTAACCCTAAGAGAAAAATCCAAATGGCTGATATATCCTAAGCAAATTCGTGGGTTTAATTACCCAAAAAATACAAAATGATTATAATACCTTCCCAGGATGTCAATTAGGCCTAAAAACGCCCCGAGACCCAAACTAAACCGTCAGGTACACTTTTCTGACTATCTCCAACCTTTCGGACACTTTGCCGCACTCAAAACGATCTTACGGGCGACTTATATTTTATTCACTTTTATAATTATAATTTAGTCCTGACACGACACAGGCGCGTCCCGACTTAAATTTCCATAATTGCCATATTATTCACTCGTGACAATATTAATAAAATCAATCTCATATATTAAACAAATTCCCAATAACATATTACTTTACTCATCCAGTAATATTCAAAAAATTCTCAATGATTACTAACTCTCGTCACGCTAGTAAATATTTAAAATAAAATTCCGGATTAATATAAAATTAATATCTCAATTAAATTGAATAAATCCCCAATTTTAAAAGAAAAAAAAATACGGGATATTACATACTTTTTCCCTAATAACGGAATTTTGTCCCGAAATTCGGAAAATAAGGTATGTCTGGTAAAAAGATCTAGATACTTTATCAATACTCAAATCGAACTTTCGAGTAAGGCAAATTTCTATAGTCCTCCCCCTGCCTCACAATAAGCTTGTTAAATACTCTCAATACCATCATTTATAAATTCACACCTTAATAACGGCACTTCACATTGTGCTCCAATCCGTTGCGATTCGCATAAGACGAGCCTACACATCATTGGTCCCCATTGTCTCAATATTATTGGGAGGCCGCACCTCACTACGTAACTATTACTCGTATTTATCTAAACACAAAACTCCCTTTTTGAGAGAATCCATATGAACATTTTACCACTCTTGTCAGTTTCTTCGAATCTCGATTTTCGGCGACGTAACTCTTACGACATTCAAAAGTCACCTAAAATAGTAATGGTAATTACACAACAGTCCTCAGACTCTAACTCGGTCGATCAAAAATCTTGATTATCCACTCACCTCTAAACAACCGGAGGGCGAATAGTTAAGGTTTTTTTTTCACACAAAATTTCAATAAGCAGTTTTTCCACAATAAACATGTACAAGTGGTTCCACGGAACTCTAATGTACTAAACGTCACTTGCTAGACACATCCGTTGTGGAAATGAAATGATCACCATGCATTGAAAATTACCTTCACTTGGTTCCACTAATCGTTAATCACCTTGCTTACTCCCCGGATAAGGGTGATACAACCTACTCAAAACGAAACGTTATCCTCACTACTTTCTGAAATCCTGGTTTGAAAGTAGGGTTGAATGATCCCATTCTAGTTCAGAATAATACTGGGAAGAACCTCTTACCGGTGCGATTCTTATTTTCAAAGAAAGGTTGGGGCACACTGTCTAATAGTGTATACCACCCAAAAGAATAATAATCACTTTCTTTTAGGTCAACTTGTTCCACACATTCTAAGGAACTCGTATCCTTACCTTGAAGTTGGCACCCCATCCAAGAAATTTCACACAATTGATATCTTCTATTTTAGAAATCACAGGTTTGCTACAAAATTCTCTGATTGATCCTCTTGTTCCAACTGATTTTTATCTATGAGTGGTACCCGCGGAGACTACTCACTATATCCCGCCCAACATCGATGTCTACTTGTAATGATTCACATTAACTAACACTTATCACTCCCCTTCTTTTCTTAGCGTATATCGAAAGTTTCGACCCGTGCACTTTTCTCTACGATGTGCATTGTTGAACCTTTATACCTTACTAACATCATCATTCAACCTATGCTCAAGTCTCTTTCCAAACTTGACTAGGTAAAACTCCATTCCGAGTGTTTCTCATAATAGTTAAGTTTTATCCCTCTCAAGGAATACCCTTAAATGGCTTCCTATAGCCTTCCAACTAAATTTGTGTTTGCTACTCTGATCGTACATGTGTATATGGATTATTGTCCTTCGCACCACTCTTAATCCACTCTACCATTTCCACTTTGTTATGTCATTCTTATGAACATATATTCCACGTGTCTATCCCCACGTATCTTCAACTCGAACGATTCAACCAACAGCTAACCAGGATGCCGACACACCCTATAAACCGTGTATACTAGTGTAAGCATCACCTACGCATCACACACAACACCTAATTCTTTGTTTCCCTTGTGACACAACGTTTTTACAACACTTGGGTACTCTTAAACCTCCTTATCATCATTCCACCCTTCGATTGGGTGATAAAACAAAACTTACAATGTTTCCTTACCACATAACTGGCTCCACTGGCATTAAATCGTCACTTAACTTTAACTTACAATCAATATTATCGGCTCCTATGACAACCGAGGTACTAGACTCATGGACTAATGACCAAACATCTATCTACTTCCAACCTTACGCTAAGTTTCATGCGTGGGATGTCTCGAAAAGAGAAATCCAAACAAGAAACCCGCCCGATACACTACTACCTAACATAGTCGGTTATTGAAATTCGTTGGGTCCTCCATCCATAACCTATACTCTTGTATTCAGTCTTTAAATAGAAAAACTACATCTCCTCCCGCAATTGTACTGAAATAAAGAACTTTTTACTAATTCCACCTTGGTGGTAATCACATTCCTGAAACCTCGTACGTATCGATCAGGACTCTCAAAATCCCATTCATAAACATATGAATATAAGTCTTAACTTTCACATTCCAAAAGGACAAATATAACAATGCGCTCCTCCTACCACTAAGTCTTGAGCGTTACATATAATAATGAGTGAAATCTTTTCGCTTCACGGTAAACCCTATACACACTGAATCATAATAACAAAGTCCCTAAACATCTTGGGATTAAACAGTTCCATACCACAATACCCTTCGAAGTCTCTATAACATAAAATATGAGTGCGAGCCCGACCCTCCCTCATGTGAGGTTTTTTTACCAGAACAAAACAAACTGCACTAGGGCTGAAACCCTGATAGCCTTGCAATCACTACTTACTAATGTCTTAACCATTTTTATAAAATCATAATTAGTATAATATCGTACTCGCATATCACATCACTAAATTGAGAAATCTCAATAAAGGATATAAATCACTCATAGTGCACCCATTTGTCCTCTATGGAGAACACTAAAGACAATCCCATTATACGTGGGAAAACATACACATAATGATGACTCTATAGATATACACACTAAATTCTTCTCACATGCGAATCTAGTAATAAACAAAAATGTAGTGACTCGGTCGCACCAGACAAAACACACCTCTGTAAGAACATAATTCTTATCATTTTCATTTGTTTTAATTGGCTTAATTCCGGACAAAATAAATTAAGTCTAGGCTAGTTTTCTATGAAGATTATTTAAAGCCTACGACAAAGTTCAAGTGCAAGAATGTGCAATCAAAGCTTTTCAAGAAGATCACAAGTCAAGACATGTTGCATATGTTTAAGATCACTCAGGTATGAATACTTGTGAGCAGTTGGGTAATTTGTATATTGATTAAATACTGGGTGATTTAAATGTTTGGGAATTAAAATCATTTTATTGTTTAAAAATAATTATTTCTGAGTTGCAAATTGTTTAAAGAAAATTCGAGGATTAAAATAAAAAGAAAAATAATATTTTTTACTGTGGCTCGCTCGAACGAGACTGAGTATCGTTCAAAGGACATTGCATGTCGTGCGAACGAGATCTCATCTCTCTCGAATGACTTTCCGCCTCGATTTTTGTGTTTTCATTTTCTTGGACTCTGTGCAGCTCAGTTATAAATAAATATATCTGCAAACGTTTCTAAAAGAAGAACAGTTTAGAAAAACTTATTCCCATTCAATTTTTTCATCTTTCGGTGTTTATTCAAGATCGTATTACTCAATTCTAAAGTTAGTGATCTTGAACGCGATTTACTAGAAGACTATTTGTTCAACAACAACACTGTGCTGCAGTTTGTGAGGAGAACTCTACAACCGAGATCTGATTGCTATTGTAGAAGGAGACTTTACGAAGTATCTTGTGAAGGAACCGTCCTTTTCTTCACTGCTGCCCTCCTGGAAAGGGAAAGTTCCAGTCGAGACATCGAAACTGACACCTGCGGGTATTTCGTATGTCGCACTTATTTCATTGTAATCCGTGTAAGCCATTTTCTTAAAAATTATAGTGAAATAAAAAGGTTTTGCCCTTCGAGGATTTTTTCCTGAAATTGTTTCTTTTACCGCATGTTTTATTCATCGAATGGATTTAATCATTTAAATGCATGTTATGGTTTAAGAATTTAAAATTGGTTTTAACTAAAAATTGGAAGAAAGTTATTTTTACCTAAAGTACACTAAAGGTCCGTTTCAAATTGGTATCAGAGCTTGTTGCACTATTTTATTGTGTTTGTGATCCCGTGTCCTTAGGTATGCCTTTCGGTGGTTTTGATGATTTTAGAATTCAACTGTTTAATTCATCTAATTGGAAATCACACATGAAAACTGCTCTTAAAAAACTAGTCAATAAAGGTGATTGTGAAAAGTTTCTTTGCTGCGAAGGTTTTGGTCACAGGATAGTTGAGTGTCCCACTAAACTAAGGGAGACTATTAATAAATCGATAAATCGCATTTCTTCCCTTAGTGATAGTGACCCAGAAGAAGAAATTTTCTTTGCTAGCAAGCGTGATCTTTCTACTTTTATGGTTAGTCATGTAAGTGAAGACTTACCTTTGCATGAGTCTGCCGCAATCACTGAAGTTGATACTCCTGAGAGTGAGGAGGAGGTGAGTGAGAATGAGAGCGAAGACGAGAGAGATTTGCAAACTGATTTCAAAGAATTGTATGAAGAAACTTTAAAAACAAAGAAAGCAAACATGACACTTGCAGCCTTGTTAAAAGAACGTGCCATAGAAATAAATAATTCCAATTCTTTAATTGAGGATCTTAGGGCACAAGAAAAGAAAATTCGAGAGAAGCTAGAATATGTCGAGGGTGAGAGAGATAGACTTCGGGGATTGATGGATACTATGAAAAAGGAAATTCTGAAATTTGAAAATTCTACGCGTTTACTTGCGTCAAGGATAGGTGAGCTTGAAGAAAAACTGAGAGATTCGAGTAAAGTTAAGTTTGATTTGGAGGCTAGGTCTGAAAAGTTAGACAAAATCTTAGGTACCGTCGAAATCAAAGATAATCGGAGAGGTATTGGCTTTAATAATCATGTCTCACCTGCTCTTAAAGCCAAAACCATCCAAACAAGAAAGTTGCCTAGGAACTTTAGGAGAGAGACACCTAGGAACGTGAGTTATAATCGGCCTATAGAACACACTCCTCACCGTATCTACACTTGCACACATTGCGGTAGGAAGGGACATCTCAGACGGTTTTGCTACGACCTTAAGAATGCACCTAGAAAGTCTAAATCCATTCCGGCTCCCAATACCTCTTCTCGTCGGTTCACACCTACTTGGGTTAGGAAGTCAGATTTGGAAGCGTTAGGCTTAAAGATTGGTGATTCTCGTATCATTGCTCATGGTTCTCCTCATCTTTCCTCTTTCGATTGAGGTTTTTCGTTGATTTGTCATACACTAGTATTTTCATCTTACCCTGTTTTTGGCTAGTGTTATGTCATGTTTCTTGTTTTTGTCATTTATTTGAGTCTTTTCGAAAAATACAAAAAGATTTTGTCTTTTATAAAAACTTTTGATAATACAAAAAGATTTTTTTTTTTTAAGTCGTGAGGTTACATGATTGATATAGGGATATTAGTGTGCTTGATTCCCCCCTTCTTTCTTTTTTATTGGGGCTAGGATTTTTTGTCATTATTATTGATGCCTAGAATGATCTTAACCTTTGCACTATGGGGTGTTTCGATGTTGATAAGCATTTTTTACTCAACTTTGCTTATATGCCATCCTTGCACACAAGCACGAGTTTATAGGGATGTTTGACTTCTCTTGTATATTTGAGTTTGGTGAGACGTTCTTATCTCAATTTTGTCATCTATGCGTAAGTAAACTTAAGGAGGAGGTGTGCTTGTAAGAACCGTTTCTCTGTGAGCATTGGTATTGAAAATATGTTGAGTGTTCACGGGAAAGGGCTGCGAGAGTATATAATTGACTCGTCGTGAAAGCCACCATTTAAAAGAGCCCAAAAGAAAATCTAGGCAATAAAAATAAATCAATGCCATAATTGGGGCCAATAGGACTTTCTGTAAGTAGAGATTGATAGATATTTCTAAAGATCTTGAAAATTTCATATATTGAGGGAGTTTGGTTGGAAATTAAAGTAAACGGGTTTGCACCACGAATCCTATGTTAAAACATCGTATCATGACGATATTATTTGTAGAATCTTCAACACTCCGGACTTGTATGCATGTTGATTAAATTTAGTCCATCAAACTCACACTTTTTGTCACATGGCTTTAATGATGTTTGATGATTCCTTGCTATCAATAAGAACCCTTTGATCGATTCGACGTATTGAAATGATGGCTCAATTATTGTAGTTCTCTCCAAATCAATCATGTTTCTTAATTGAGCACATTAGTACCTTGTTAACATGTAATTCTCATTTTTTTTTGCTTTTTGCACTGTTTTTTTGTTTTTCAGTCTGTTTTTGTGTTCTAGGTATTATTTTGGAATAATTTTTTCGCTGGGCAAATTCTGCATGTTTTTGGGGTATTTTTGGAAATTTTGATTTATCGTTCGAACGACATATCATGTCGCTCGAACACGTCATTCAAGCGACTTCCAAAATCGTTCAAACGACTTCACGCGAGATTAGGTTTTCATTTAAAGTCGTCTTTCTCATCTGCTTCACGCGACAGCGGCTGCTATTATTGTTTTTTCGCCATTTTCAGTGGTTTAAAGCTTCAATCCTCACCTATGTCTCCTCTTTAGCACTCTTCTGGACTTCGTTTACCTCCCTTAAATTCCTAATATCAGCCATTTTTCTCCTAAGGGTCTGTTCCAACGAGATTTCATATTTTTCTCGTCGGTGACACGATTTTCCGGTGGTTTCGAGGTAACAATAATCTTTCTTAACTTGTTTCACGAAATTTCTTATTTCTATTACTGATTTTGATTGTGATTGTGGCTGGTGTTCGCGATGGTTTGGTTGGACGATTGTACGAAGATAGGTGCTTAGGTGTGCGCGTGTCCGAGACGGTATATTTTTTACATCACACACTGCACATTCTGGTCATGCCTCTTAGACGTCGTGGTGCCCCTACCGGGCGACTCGATGAGGCTCCACCCTCTGCTTGAGCTCAGAGAGCTCAGGTAGCAGGCCTCCATACTCTCCTGTAAGGTGGGCCACTCATGTTGAGTATGATCATTACTTCTCTTTGGGCCTCCATATTCGGTCAGTTATTTTCGAGAGGGTTTTTCGTTATACTGAGTTTCATGAGTTAGGTATTCCTCATTGGTTATCTTCTAGAGGTTGGGATTATATGTTCAAGATTTGAGGGGATGTTTATCCGGATATTGTAAGGGATTTTTTCTTCCGTGCTCTTCCCCACGCCGAGGGAATTTTCTCTTCTGTACGTGGCATTCATGTACTCGTCACTGCAGATCTCATTGCAGCTGTTTTGA
The DNA here is from genome assembly GCA_949130495.1 of Sambucus nigra. NCBI lineage: Eukaryota > Viridiplantae > Streptophyta > Magnoliopsida > Dipsacales > Adoxaceae > Sambucus > Sambucus nigra. Next base: position 89,340,837 of record OX422211.1, read on the forward strand.
ACCTTCCTCGTGTCCCAGCCGCTGTGTTCCCTCGTTCTACTGACAATGGACTGACTTATGATGATATTTTACGACATTGTTTCTAGGATATTCCTCTAGCAAGGTCTACGATGTATCATCGCCAGCTTCATCCTACCTTCCGTGTACTCAATCGGTTTGTATCATCATCCATTTATCCTCGGATAAATCATACTCAGATTGGATCAGATATTGTTTACTTTATGTACCATGTTTCTCAGGGGTGGGATATCGATCTTCCGACTATCATGCTTCGAGTCATATCTCCAGTAACTGTCCATGGTTCCATCCCTGTCCGTCCTGCTCTTCCATATGGGATTCTCATTTCCATCATTTTCACTTCTACTGGTGTCCCTGTTTTAGAGGGTGATCTGCGTCTACCTACGCCTGGTGTTATTAATCAGTCTACTTTCGCTCGTTCTGAGAGCCATTTGCCACAGTCAGCAAGAGCGATAGATCCACCTCCAGAGGGAGTCTTCCCTGATGCTGATCCTTGTCCGGCCTCTGATCACACTGATCCGAGCTTGTCTACTCCGCCACCACCCCCCACTCCTGGACCTACACGTCCTATTGAGGAGGAGGTTTATTCTTTACAAGCACAGGTAGCTGTCCAGTCCAGACTGTATGATTCTATCATGGCTAGATTTGATGCTGAGGCTGATGCCTGTGCTCGTGCTGAGTCCAGGATGACAACATTTTTTGATGAGATGCGGCAGGGAGAGCATAAAACAACCGAGACGATGATAGCGTAAATGAATGGGTGTGATAAAATTCGATAGGAAAATCAATGCATACAATCATGACAAATGTGCACGATGAATATCGGATACTCATAACGAATGAACTCAAATGCTTGCTTTGGTGTAAAAGAATGGCAATATAGGACATTGACTTAATCAAATCAACAAATAAAAGCTCAAAGTGATTTTCACACCAATAACGTCCAAAACGATTTCATGCTTTTTCAGGACTTTGAAGGAAGTGCAAACCCGTTTAAACATTTTCCAACCAAACTCCCTCATATATATATTTTGAAGAGAGGCATTCTAAATTCTCAAACTTTGGAGAATTGATGGTGAAACCTAAATGGCCCATGTTTGGCATATATTTCTTTTTATTGCCTTTAAATTTTGTCGGGCTCTATTAACCTCTTTGGACCTTGGAAAATAAAATTTCTCAATTTTTTAGGTCCTTTTTAATGGTGGCTTTTGTGCAAAGGATAGATGATTACCTTTCGCAGCCCCTCCCCATTCTTAAATAAACACTTAGACTCACAAAAATGGTTTTTACATGCATTCCAATCTTGTCAAGTTTTATCGCATATTGAACATTGTATAGACAAAATTGAGATGGAAACACTTAAGCCAATATGAGATAGACAAGTGCAATAATGAAATATATCCGTGCATGTGTGCAATAAAGGATATAGGAGTCAAACATATAGGAAGATATCACTAATCACATCTCAAAGACTCCAAACAATGTAAAGCACATGGATGAAATGATGTATCATCTCAAATCACTATCAAGCAGTCACATGGATAAAATGGAATGAAATTGTGACTCGGCTATCTTAAATGTTCATCCATAGAAGGGGAAAAACAGAAATCTTTTTGGATTTTTCAAAAAATTTATCAAGGTAAAATCTTTTTGTGCTTTTCTCAGAATTTTTTCTAAAAGAAAATCTTTTTGTATTTTTCAAAAGAAATATAAAAAGCAAAAATAATAATATACTAATGATACAATCTAGCAATAGGAATCAATGGATATGATAATGACAATGCATCCTATGCTAGACACGGACCAACCCCTCAGACAACTGTGCAAATCCCCAAAGACTTCATAAGACTCTCAAATCCAAGGGCATCTAAAGGTTTCGTGAAAATATCGGCTAACTGATGGTTGGTAGGAACGAAACTCAGGGATATGACTTTTTCCTCAACTGACGTAGGAAGTGCTCGCGTAACCTGATGTGCTTTGTGCGCGAATGTTGGACGGGATTGAGGGATATGTGAATCGCGCTCATGTTATCACATGAAATGATCATGGTGTCCTGTGAAATCATATAATCCTCCAACATTTGATTCATCCACAAGAGTTGTGTGCAACAACTCCCTGCGGCTATATACTCAGGCTCCGCAGTGGATAAAGAGATGGAGTTTTGCTTCTTGCTCAACTAGGAGACAAGAGAAGAACCAAAGTAGAAACACCCACCAGAAGTGCTCCTACAACCATCTGCATCGCCGGCCCAATCGGCATCCGAATAGGCGGACAAATGGTCATCAATATCAAAGGAATACCAAATACCGTATGAGAGAGTCCCACTCACGTATTTGATAATACGTTTTAGAGCGAGTAAGTGTGACTCTTTCAGAGACGCCTGATATCGCGCACAGACTCCAACACTAAAGGCTATGTCAGGACGACTGGAAGTCAAGTAGAGAAGACTACCTATCATACTCCGATACAAGGTTTGCTCTATGTCCTTGCCTGAAGTGTCCTTATTAAGGTTGATAGAAGTACTCATAGATGTACGTGCATGCTTAGCGGAGTCTAAACCAAATTTCTTCACAAGGTCTCCAGCATACTTGGATTGGGAGATGAACATCCCATCCTCTAGCTGACGAACCTGGAGAACGAGGAAGAAAGTAAGCTCACCTACCATGCTCATCTCAAACTCACTTTTCATCTCCTTCTCAAAGTGGTGAGCATGCTGGGAGCATGTGGATCCAAAGACTATGTCGTCCACTTAGACCTGGTCAACCAAAATGGGATCTTCATCTCTCCTGACGAACAACGTCATATCAACTCCCCCTCTCTTGAAGCCACGGGCTAAGAGATAGGAAGTAAGCCTTTCATACCAAGCACGGGGTGCTTGCTTCAAACCATACAAGGCTTTCCTCAGATAAAAAACGTGTTCAAGGTGCTTAGGGTCTTCAAACACTTTTGGTTGTTCCACATAAACCTCCTCCTGTAGAATTCTATTCAGGAAGGCATTCTTGACATCCATCTGATATAACTTAAAGCACAGATGACATGCGATGGCGAGTAGTAGACGAACGGACTCAAGCCTCGCAGCAGGAGAAAATGTCCCTCCAAAGTCTACACCTTCTATCTGTGTGTAGCCTTGGGCGACTAACCTAGCCTTGTTTATGATTATGGTACAATTTTCATCCATTTTATTCTTAAAAATCCACCGGGTACCGATCACATTAGTATCACTAGGTCGGGGAACAAGTTCCCAGACATTATTCTTTTTAAACTGAAGCAACTCATCCTGCATAGCAGATATCCAGTGTTCATCCTTGAGTGATTCTTTATGATTCTTGGGCTCAACTTTGGACGTGTAGAAAAAGTGGCTAACGAAATTCTCTAGCTAAGCACGAGTCTTAACCCCTAGAGTGGGATCGCCAACAATGGCAGAAGGGTCATGACTCTTGCGAACCCAAGAAGGTGTGTCCCCTAGCACAGGAGTGGGGTCCACAAAGTGTGAGTGAGGAACAAGTAGGTCACTCTCAGAAAAGTCCTCATTCTCACACTGGAGGTTAGAATCAATAGTCGTCGTAGGTTCGTCATCTTGCACGGTGACGTTTATTGATTCCATAACCTTAGAGCTCTTTAGGTTAAAACCCTGGTATGCTCTGTTATTCGATGAATATCCTACCAATATTCCCTCGTCACTCCGGGAGTCAAACTTTACTAATTGCTCTCTATCTTGTAGGGTGTAGCATTTACTCCCCAAAACACGGAAATACGCCAGGTTGGGTTTCTTGCCAGTCCACAATTCATAAGGCATCTTAAGTGTGTGTGGACGCAAGTAAATCCTATTCATCGTGTGGCATGCAGTAGACATTGCCTCTCCCCAAAATTTCTTAGAAACTTTGCGACCTAGAAGGATAGATCTAGCCATCTCCTGGATCGTTCTATTCTTTCTCTCAACAATCCCATTTTGCTGAGGAGTCTTCACAGCAGAAAACTCATGTTTGATCCAGAGGCTATCACAATAAAAATCTACCTTTGCTTACGTAAATTCAGTGTCGTTGTCACTACGTATCCTATTAATAGTGACTCCGTATTGATTTTGCAGGACACGACACTTGGTTGTTAAAAACTCTACAACATCGAATTTCTCTCTCAGAAAACCTACGATGGAGTATCTGGAGAAATCATATACCATCATGAGGATATACCTCTTACCTCCTAAACTCTCAGTACGAGTAGGACCCATAATATCCATGTGAATCAGCTCAAGAACCCGGGAGGTGGTAATGGAATGCAACTTCCTATGAGGGCTCCGAATTTGCTTTCCCAACTGACAGGGTCCACAAACTGTGGAAGTTGACTTTCCAAGAGATGGTAAGCCACGTACTAGGTCCTTTTTGACTAAACGAGTCAAATCTCTAACGTTCACGTGACCTAGACGTTGATGCCATAAATCCATAGGAGTGATCGTGGCGCTATTGCAGACAAGTGAGGAAGTAGGTACAGTCCCATATCAATTATCCTCGGTCCTCACCCCTTGCACTAAAAGTTTACCGGCTTGATTATAGACATTACACGCATCCCGGTCAAAATTTACTGCAAATTCAGCGTCGCACAGCTGGCTAATGCTGAGAAGGTTTTATTTTAAATCTTTGACGTACAAAACATTCTCTAGCTTAGGAAATCCTGGTAACTTCACAGTGCCTCGTCCCATAATGCTAGACTTGCTCCCATCTCCAAAGGCGACTCTACCATCCTTATAATCCTCAAGGTGGGTAAAAAATGAGACATCACCTGTCATGTGTCTGGAGTATCCACTATCAAAATACCACTGTGAGGTATTATGTGCTTTGAGAGCAACATGAACAACAAGAGCTTTCTTATCTTTCTTAGGTACCCAAGAAGTGGTAACCTTTTGTTTACCCTTGTTGTTTTTGGTTTTAGCCGAAGTGTGAGGAGCATTCACTGATAGCAAAGACATCCGTCGGAATTCCTCCATCAAACTCTGTGATGTGGCGGCTAAAAACTCAACACGCTCTCTCAGACTGGAAAATTCATTGTATGACATGGTGGAGCAGAAGTACGCCGTGTTCGACCAAAACTATAGAAAAACTCCCTAAGGTGGCCTTTTCTTTTACAATATGTACAAAAGAGCACAGTATTAGGCAGACCTTGGTTTGCTTTTCTTGGTCGAACTCTCCTTCGTAGATTTTGGTGATGACCATAAGGATTAGTAGTGAACTTAGGAACTGGTCCAGGTGAAATTTGGGACGTGGAGGCACCATCATAACCAATTCCCCATCGATTACCAAAACCTAAAGCGGGGTAAGGAGCATCTTTCCCATCTTCCCAGATCTGTCCTCGATTTTTACCTTGGCTTCCCATGCTCTCTCCAGATCATGAGTAAGCTGGGTAACAAGGGCTTCAAGTTTATTCCGAGTCTCCATGGAGGAATGAAGCTCACTCGTAAGACTAGCCACTTGTTTAGTCAAGTCCCCTCTCTCTTTCTCAAAACTACTCTCTCTCTCTCTAAACAAACTCTCTTTCTTAACACAGGCAGATTATCTCTCTCTCAGGGTGGTGCAGGTGGAGGACTATCTCCTTCTCGCTTTTATTAAATCTCCCTCTAAGCTGGTGATCTTAAGAACTAACGCTTTGTTACGCTTTTTAGTTTTAAATAACTCAGAATATAACTCAGCGTAGGCGTGTCGAATATCACTCTCGCTCTAACTTGAGTCATCCTCCCCCTCACTTGCATCGCTCTCACTATCGAGGTGTCCCTTTGAAGTAGCATCCTCATCGTCGTGAGGTGCACTAGGAGTACTCACATGACTAGCCATGAATGCGGTGAAGTTACACTCATGTGGTGACTCATCTCCCGAGTTCACCGACTCGACCTCACTTTCTTCACTAAGGGTAGCATTAAGGACAACCTTGTCCTTTTCTCTATTCAGACGAGTAGCACACTCAAAAGCTCTATGTCCCCTACCGTCGCAATCATAGCATCTCTCACTGTCTTTCTTAGGAGTGTTTTTAGCATCTTTCTCATTTTTCTTTTCAAACTTATTTTTTTGAAAATTCTTTTTATCTTTAAAATTTCAACTCTTCTTAAATTTGAGAATTTTCATAAAGTTTTTAGCAAATAGAGCCAAGTCATCTAAGTCAAAATCACACTCAGAATCAGAAGTTTCACTCTCTTTCTTTCTAGATGACTCTACTTTCTTTCTTGCCGTCCCCTCACTTTTTCTCTCTTGGGAATTAAGTGCAATTCCCTTATCTTTAGACTTGACAGATTTAGGGAACATATCAATTTCATAAGTTTGCAAGTCTCCTACAAGTTCCTCCAATTTTAGTGTATTTAAATTACCCATAGAATTTAGCACAGTGACTTTAGGGATAAAACGCTTAGGCAAAGATCAGAGAATATTTTTCACAACTCTTGCATTAGGAATATGTTCACCAAGATTAAAGCTAGTATTAACAATATCAGATAGCCTAGCATAAAAATCATCAAAACATTCAGTTTCAAGCATGGTGATGGTCTCAAATTGAGTTGTTAAATTTTGCAATTTAGATTCTTTCATAGCATTAGTTCCTTCATGGGTAAGTTGCAAAACATCCTATGCCTCTTTTGACGTGGTGCACGTCATAATACGTCGGAACTCATCAGGAGTGATGGATCCGGAAATAGCACTCAAACCCTTAGAATTAAAAGAAGACCATTTAAATTCATCTTCAGTCCAGTGACAGGTTTTAAATTGGTCACGTTTTCAACAGTGACGGAGGGAGGTGTCAACCCTCTTTCAACTAAAATCCAAACCGTTTCATCTATGGCCTTTAAAGTCGACCTCATGCGGGATTTCCAATATGCATAGTTAGTACCGTCAAAAACTGGCATTTTATTATATGATTTCTCCATTAAACACGCACTTTTTCAAAAATCAATTTTTCAAAAATTGATATCTTAGAAAAATTTTGCGAAAACTAGGAATACGCGATAGATTAGCGTAACCTGCTCTGCTACCAATTTGAAAGGGGTGCGCATGCGTTCAAATTAAGAAATTATATAATTAAACTCAATTTTAACCCAATTAAACACTAAACTTGCATCTAGGTGTGATTGAATAATATGTAGAACATGCTAGTACAATCAAACACACACAAATGAGGAAAAATCCCCCAAAGGGGCAAAACCATTTATTTTCACTATAATATTGTAACTTTACAATTTCTCGGATTACAATGAAAATACAAGGGTGACACAGAATTACTCGCAGGCGTCGGATTCGTAGTCGGCGGCTGGAAGTTTCCCTTTCCAGGAGGGCAGCAATGAAGAAGAAGGTCGGTCTTCTCCACAAGGGTATGAACAACAATAGTGTGTTCTTGGGTTGCAAAGGGATTCACAAGTGTTTGGAAATTTGTGTGAATCAAAACATGAGTTTGGTAACTCACAAAGATGAAGACTTTGAGTTTATGAACTCTGAAAATCGTGTGTAGAAGTCTTGCTAAACCAACTCCCCGTAGTGGGTTTATAAAAGAAGTCCTGGCCCTAAAAAATCTCTGCACGGCTGAGTTTATCCCAGGCGGACCGGTCCCGGTCTGAGGTGGATCGGTCCGAGGGGAGGATCGGTTCTTTTTAATATTGGCATTATCGATTCGCTACCAGTCCGGGGTCTACTGGATTTTTAGCAAGAGGACTGGTCCGATAGAGGGGCCGACCGGTCCGATAGAGGGGCAGACTAATCTGGGGTCGGATCGGTTCTTTTTCCTGGGTGGACCGGTCCGGCCTGTCAGAAAAATTATTCCTTCTCTTTTTTGATATTCGGATCCGTTGACGACGATATGAATCTTGAATTTCTTCAACGGTGTAACGGCGTATGACATAACAAAATGATAATGGACAAAAATTTCCTTACAACATTGTCACCATATGGATCGACTGTCCAATAGAATTCTCTTTAAGTGTTGTCAACTTTCCTCACGAGTTCATCTCCCATTTAAAATCTTCTCTATCGTTGGTATCCACTTTCGCTGATACAAGATTTGCTAAAAGTTTAAATTCATTTACAAATGGACCCTTGTTCGGCCCTTCCGCAATGGGTTCAGAACAACGTTCACATCTTATTCTGAAAAACTGATGAAGGAACGTGGGGTTAAACTGTACTTAAGGTCCTTCCATTTATGCATCATTTCACTATTAAATGTGGTGGTTGACTCCCACTATTATAACTTTTCTCCGACGAGCCAAGAAAAATTTTACTCCAAATTTTTCACTTCCAGTTAACCACCCTCCTCCATATGCCCAAGCCTTTGAATTTATTACCTTCGTTGGGTAACACACAAATTCCCGCATTTTTATAATTTTCGCTGATGACTCTACTCAATTTGCCATTTGACATTCTCACAAGCGTACTACGCTGGGTGAGTCTGATTCGGCTTCTCTTTTGACTATAACAGTACTTGGAATTCGTAGGCTATATCCTAACCGTCTTTACAGTCCTGGGCGCTCGTGCCATAACAGGGGTGACCTTGACTACGGTCATTATCCTTGAACATACTTCATAACCTCCTAAGTCCGACCTCCGTTATCCGCCTAACGGCCCTCATCTTCCATACTTCATTATTCGATCACGTCCGAACACAAATAAGATTTACTAATATATTCGTGATAGCAGGAGAACGAAATCTCACCAAAGAAATCAACAATCCTAAGCATAGGGCTCAATATCAAAGAAAGTTATGCTGGAAGCATAATAAACCGCACAGATCCTAAAAGACTCTAGAACCTGATGCTCTGATACCACCTGTAACACCCCGCCTAATTAAATATCGGGTGATCATTCCTTTATTAAATTAAAATCAAGGTGAACGGTTGGTTCATTCTCAACATCACAATCGCAAAATAATATTTCCAATTTAAACACCCTAAATAATTAAGCTAAGTGTCAAAGCAATTCAAAGTCTCATTTTTCCTTAATTAAATACCAATATGAAAACCTTTTTAATACCCAATAGTTAAGAATCACATACATACTAAGGATGGAAATTAACACACAAGAATTGAACCATCTAGATAAACCAAACCAGGTTTAAGAACTATAAATGTAATCATCCTGACAAGAGTTAACTCCCGAAGAGTACTGAATACTGGAAATATAAATGTACATAAATCTCTGAAAAATCCAAACGGAATAGGAAATCGGGAGACACATGCCCTAACTATAAAGAACTAAAGTAAGAACTGAATCAATGAAGAGGTCGTCTGAAGCAAGGGCCTGCAACTCCCACATAAGCTGCAACACGTCCAATCCAAAGAACCTATGCATGATGCCCCTGGGACTGGGCACCTGTAATGCATATATATATATATATATATATATATATATATATATATATATATATATATATATATACACACACACAAGAGAGAAAGAAATGACAGAGAACGGGTCAGAGCCCAAGTGTAAAACAGTTTTAAGAATAGTTTAGTAAGTATTTAAAATGCTTACTGGCGAATATAACCACCATGTTAGTACGTGACACTCTCTTGAGAATTCTCACCTCTCGTCTAGTGTGCACGCCTATCGTACTACTGATCACATAAGTCTATCTAACTTATCCTCCCATAAAGTTCTATCCCTAGAAGTACGAAGGCCATAATGTTTAGTTTTAAAAAATTATTCTCTTCCATATTCTTACGTTTCTTATAACCACTTAGTTACCGTTACAAAATTTACGAACACTTGTTATGAAGATGAATCATTTATTCATTACTTAACTACTTATACACACAGTATAAAATTTCCATATATAAGCATGTATATATATCAATCACTCATATAATATATACATATATATATACTCTCGGCACCGCACATAAATTTATGGTGCTGGCATACTCTGCTACAAAGTCCCCATTTCATTCATACTAAGGGAAATACTAGTTCGGAATCACTCTCGAACTGTATTAACACAATACACATACAAATAGAGGCGAAGCATAGTTCTAAATCCTAAGAGGTCAGCACATACCCTCACGTCTCTTAGAAAATCTGACTATCATTTTTAGATAGCCTGTATATGGAATACTATCTTCTAGGGTACGAGTAAATATCCCCCCATAAAGGTCCAATCAAGATAAGACTATCCCGGGGAGGAAACCTCCGTGATAGCAAGTAGCTCGGGTATGATTTTTACACAGATACATAATATATGCACAGTCACATAGTCATATATATAGATATTCACATTTTCCAAATAAGGTTTGCCCATGACCCATAATTATTATCATTATTTCTTAGCACATATTTTACTCAATTACCTCGCATAACAGATTCGTCGCTTTTATTCTCATTTATAATTTACTTCAGACTTACTTCTCACCTCTCAAAGTATTCTCTCTCACTAAGTATAAATTTCAGTAGGTATACCTTCACTTACCTTCTAGTCTAAATCTTTCATGAGTCTCAACATTTTAGTAAACGTACGCACAATTTCCAATGTATGAATAACTCCCCGTTAACCCACAATTTCATCTCATATTAATTTCACTCAACGGAGTCTACTTAGACCCTATTGGTCCTCCTCATATTCCATTATACTCCATAAATAATAATCAACGGTTCCTACGTATCATAACCGGATTAAACAAAAAGGAGAAAAATATGCACTTTTCCAGGAGGGATCGATCGATGCTCGTGGTCGATTGATCGATCAAGCAGTTCTTACCTAGTTTGCTGCGAATTCCAACATATGGGTTCAACCATTATAACCTCTCCAAACCTCTATAATTTCATACGAAACTCCCAACCATGTTATCCAAATGTATAAGCAATGTATATAAACAAGTTCTAACGTAACAACATCCATAAATCCTCAATGACTCAATCAAAAAGGGGTTTAATCTGAGATTTATTTATAAAACCAAATTTTGCATGAATAATCACAAAACTCTATTTTAATCCAGATTTTCTTCCCAAATATCATAATAAATTCGTGGTAAATCCTCTACATATGATCACGATTTCAGACTATATGGATTCCCCCTACAACACATATAAATTCTCTTCCAAAACATATAATTCTTCAATTAAAAAATATGATTTTCATTCCAAGACTAACATGGAAGGAATACCAACTAGAAATAAGCAAGATATATACTTGCATGGGATTCAAGGGTTTGATTTGTTGAAGAAAAATATATGGTTGCGTTCCTCGTCGTGCGATCTACGTTTTGGTGGTGGTGGCGGTGCAATCGAGTGAGTTGTAGGCCTTGGATTGCTTGAAAAACTCTTCACCTTCTTCTCTAATCTCTTCAACTTCTTCTCTAATGGTTGTGCTTAGGTTTTGTGTTTGTTAACCCTAAGAGACAACTCCAATGGTTGATATATCCTACGAAAATTCGTGGGTTTAATTACCCAAAAAATACAAAATGTCTATAATACCCTCCCAGGATGTTAACTAGGCCTAAAAATGCCCCGAGACCCAAACTAAACCCCCGGGTATACTTTTATGAATATCTCGACCCTTATGGACACTTTGGTGCACTCGAAATGATCGTACGGGGGAATTATAATTTATTCACTTTTATAATAATAATTTAGTCTTGACTTAAATTTCCATAATTGTCATATTATTCACGCGTGACAATATTAATAAAATCAATTTCATATAACTTTACTCATCCAGTAATATTCAACAAATTCCAAATAATATATAACTTTACTCATCCAGTAATATTCAACAAATTCCCAATGATTACTAACTCTTGTCACGCTAGTAAATATTTAAAATAAAATTCCGAATTAATATAAAATTAATATCTCAATTAAATTTAATAAATCCCCAATTTTAAAAGTCGTAAAAATACGGGGTATTACACGAAAATAGATATTGAGGTGAAAATTAATATGCTTATTGAATATATCTGGAGATTTTAACCTGATAATATTTCTATGCCATTCGTTATTTTTGAGGACTTTAAATCAATCTGAGTTAGAATAACTCCAAAATTTCCTTTGGTGATTAATTCAACGATGATCTCAAATTCTTTATTTTGTTTGATTATTTAAAATCAAAAGTCAAAATGTGAATTTTAAGCACTGGATGTTTTAGTAAGTTGACTTGAGACACAAATTAACTAAACTAAACTTGAGAAATGAGATTAGGTCATCGATTTGAAAGCCCAAAAATTAAGCTTAAACCGAGATTTTTACATTATTCTGTTACAAGCTCATTTGTGCCAAAAGAAAAAACTTCTTTTATTGAAAATCCAAAAATCCATATCTATTTTTTGAGAATATCTTGGTAAAATTATAGTAAGAAAAAGTCCAAAAGAATAACGTTTGGAAGAATAATGCGTGAAAAGAAAGAAAAAAAGAATGAAAAAATAAAATGAAAAGGAGAAAAAGGAGTATGTGAGTCGAAAAGGAAAAAAGGAAAAAAATGGAGGTTAAGAAAAAGTCCCTAAAAAGTCAGAATACCTATAACCTATATATTCTCAAAAAACTTGAAACTCCAAAATTTGCTCTTTTTAGCCAAAACCCGAGCCTATAATACAACTGAAAAAACTCCTAATTGATCTCAAATGAAGCTAGTTATAGTGTGGAGAGTAGAGAAATATGATATATAGTGTGATTCAATGTTTTCAAAGGGTAATCAATTTTTTGTTCACGAGATCATAATCATCCATTAAAAAATTTCCAGTTTTCATCATGTATATGTGAGATTTGGTTATTAAATTTACTCTTTTATTCACATATACCGAGAGAAAATTAGTCATTTTCGAGTGTTTCATTACGAGGGTGTCTCGTGAGAATTTGAATGAAAGTAAACTTTCGAATAAGAAATGTTACTGTCAAATCTTTTGAAATAGAAAATTATATTGGCTATGCACAAACGCATGTTAGACGATGATATTACATGTGTGTCTTTTGTAAATTGAGTCAAGTTATTGAATTTTGTAGGTATACTCCCTGTAAATCCTCATACGAAAAAACTCGTCCATGTGACACCCCGCCTAATTAAATACCGGGTGACCAGACCTTTATTAAATCAAAGTGTCCGGTTGGTTCATTCTTAGCATCACTGTCGAAAATCATTTTTCTTTATTTATCACCTAATAAATAATTAAGCTAAGTGTTAAAACATTTAATTTTATAGATTAAATTCCATTGTCCTAAATTTATATACACAAGCCGTTATAAGAACACATATAATAAGATTTAATACCAAACCATCCAAGTGGAATAAACAGGCTAGCTTAATCATTCCAAATAAAATATCCCAAATCGAAGGACAGTGAAATAATTAAAAAAATCCCAATTAAAATTGAATACTAAAGCAAATAAAGAGTACAAAGTCACTCTGGACTAAATAGAAACTGCAAATGGGCGACACATGCCCAATCTAAAATGACTAAGTGAAGAGTTGAGATGAAAAGGATGAAGTCGTCTAAATACAAAGACCTGCAACTCCCACACTAGCTACAGCACGTCAATAATCGAAAGATCTAAATCTGACGCCCCTGTGACTGGGCACCTGTAATATATATATATATATATATATATATATATATATATATATATATATATATATATATATATATATATATATATATATATATATATATATATATATATATATACAAGAGAAAGAGAAGATGATAAGAAACAGGTCAGAGGCCGAGTGTAAAATAGCTTTAAAATAGTTTAGCATGTATATAAATTGCTTACCAATTGATTTTACATACATGTTAGTGCCTCGACACTCACTTGAGAATTTTACCCTCTCATCTAATGTGCACGCCTAACGTACTACTGAAATAAATATGGATCAAGTTAACCTAGTTGACTAGTTTAACCCAATCTCCCTCATCAATCCTGACTCACGTGATCGCATAACTATAATTTATACATGATAACTTTTCTTATGAATTTACCAAGCCAGCGATGTACATCTGAATACAGCCTTAAGTTCTCAAACACTTAATTTATTTAATATCAATTATTCAATATTATCTACTTATAAGCACATGAGATGAATCACAGGTACGTATATTTATCACTCACAATATATATATATATATATATATATATATATATATATATATATATATATATATATATATATATATATATATATATATATATATACATACATACTAATATGGTACCCAACATAAAATATATGGTGCTGACATACTCTGCTATCAAGTCCCTGTGCCTCTCGTTCAAATGAGGGAAATACTAGTTTGAACTCACTCTTGAACTGTATTAACACAAAAATAAACATATTGGAGGCGAAGCATAGTTCCAAGTCACTAAGAGGTCTGCACATACCCTCACATATCTTAGGACCATATGACTATCATTCTCAGATAGCCTATACAAAGGATCCTACGTTCTAGGGTACGAGTCAATATTCCCCATTAGGGTCACATCAAAATAAGACTGTCCCGATGTGAAAACCTCTGTGAAAGCAAGTGGCGCGGGTATGATTAAAAACACATAAACACACACACACACACACACACACACACACACACACACACACACATATATATATATATATATATATATATATATATATATATATATATATATATATATATATTTACATTATTCAGATAGGTACATCCACGAACCATAACATGTTCCGCCCATACACGTCACATAATACTCGAATTTTACGTATAATTAGTTCATTCTTTTATATTCCCTTTTCACCGCAAGTTCCTCAGTACTTCTCTACCCTTGAAATGTATCATTTTGATATGTATAATACCATAAGATATACTCTCTATATAGCACTCTCCTAAATCGCCATTAACTTGCAAAACATCCAATTTATTACACACATAAGCTCGCACTACCCAAACCTTAACCACAACCCTACTGGTCCTTCCCAAGTCCCATTATAGTATTTAGATTATGTATAAGGGTTCTTGTAAATTGGGGTTGGATTGAACATTTAAATGGACATAAGTTTCAATTTCCAGGAGGAGTCGATCGATCGATGGGAATGGTCAATCGATCGATCTAGTCGATCGATCGACATCTTGAGTCGATTGATCGATAGATCAGATATTGGCCCAGTGTCTGCAATTCTTTGCCTACGGGTTTCATCAACTTTAACCCTCAAAACCTTTATTAATTCATCCCAAACTCCCAACCAAACATCACAAACGTTATAATAACATGTATGAACAATTTCTAATGTAGAATCTTGTAAAATCTGGAAGCAATTTGTAAAACCCCGGATTTTAAACTATTATTATTTCCTTTGTTATGCGGAAGCGTAAAACGGGATGGTTCAACTTTAAAGCAACAACAACAAATTTTAATTTCTTAAAACAAATTAAAATTACACCAAGTGAAGTAAAATTAATCAATTAATATATTCACTTAAACCAATTAATTAATCCAAGTCCTAGAATTTGCCTAAGTCATATTTATCAATATTAGCAAATTAGGCGAAACCAAATTTTAGCAAATGACTTGAATTAAATAAACTTTACCCATTATTTAATTTAGCACCAAATTAAAAGAGTGTGATGATTTAAACCAAATTTTATCTTGAATTATTCTAAACATGCGTTCTAAATTATTTAAGCAAGATAAAATAAATCGATCACACTACGCCGCGATGTACGAGGAAAAACCCAAGACGGGAAATAACCTCGGACAGCCCTAGCCACAAATCCACTAGATACGGAATTACAAGTACAAGACAAAAGACTTACAACACACGACTCGATCCCTCTCAAGCCCCGAAGCTTCTTCTTGTAGACACCTCTTCCTAGCGGATAACCTTGGAACACCACCGCGGTCTCGGAATCCACCGATAGGACTTTATATGGTCACCGTCACCCGAGCAAGGATCCTTTCTCCAAGTGGGTAGAATCGCAACAAAACGTCTTCTTCTTTGATGGATAAAGAAGCAAACCAAAACTTCTCTTTGAAACGGAAGAGATAAACCGGTGCCAAACTCCAAGCAATTGATATGTATATATGTGAACTTGGATAAACAATATGGGTGTAAAACTAGAGTGATAAAATATTTTCTCTTGAAAAATAGCACTCAAAACTTGATCTTTTTCTCCTTTTAATTTTTTCTCTCAAAACACTCTCTAAGAGTTTGTATGATATGAAAAAGATCAATTATCAAAAGTGATTCCCGCATATATTAAAGTCTGTAAAAGTTGGTTAAAAACTTAGTGGGAAAGTGGGTGCAAAACTGCCAAAAAACTGCCAAAAACTGTTCCCGCCTGGCATCTCGTTCGAACGACATTTCGTTCGAACGAAATCTCGTTCGAACGAGACTTCTAACGACGTTCCAGATTGAACTCGTTAGAATCTCGTTGGATATCTCGTTCAAACATAACGTTCGTTCAAACGACATATCGAACGACATTCCAGTGGCCTAATATGGGAACTCGTTGGCAGGTTCGTTCGAACGACATTTTCGTTCGAACGATAATCTCGTTTGAACGACTCTATAGAACGAAAAACCAGAAAGTTTGAATATTCTTGTTTAAGCCTAGAAAACTTTATAAACGTTTATTTAAAGTTTTAATTAATTCTTTCTTAAAACAAAACGCAGTTTTTACAAAACCTAACACCCAATAAAACTTGTTCCAAGCTCCTATATATATAATATTGCATTCATACCTTGGGAGCATGGAACTATGATTGATGACGTAGAAACGAGGCACGCAAACCGTCACATTTGATAAGGCTTTATACTCTTTGTCGCTACGTCTTCAACAAACACTTCATAGGCTTGAGAATATTAGAATTAAATACTGTCCTATGAATAAATGTTTTTGTCCGGAATTGAGCCAACACTATACATGGACTCAATTGGAAATTTGTGTCCTTACAAATCTCCCCCTTTGGCTATTCTGGGACAAAAACCAAAACAAAAATCCTAAAGGGCCGTCAAGCTCACTAGACTCAAAACATAATCCGCCCAAACTTGACTCAACCCAAGGATCAAACGCTTTGTCGTTTAAACAATGTCTCTTTAGAAGAAATCCTGCACACTTTAAGAAAACTCATCAAATGCATAGGGAATATCAAAGTATTAAATGCAATTAATTAATTACTCCCCCTAAATTAATTCTCTCCTTTATCAAACACAGAACCTACTTAGAAAGACGTCTCCCCCTAAGATAAATCTCCCCCAAACTAAGATACGATAATAATAGGATTAGATACCATTTCTCCCCCTATCATTTCTCCCCCTTTTTGTTCAGGAATAGGCAAAGGATAAAGATCTAATAAACATAAAAGCATGTTGAAGCTTAAAGTGATAAGACATGAAGGCATATGAGCAACAAAAGCAAGGCAAAGACAAACAAATATCATATATATATATATATACTATAAATATACCAATAAGTACTTGCATATATATATATATATATATATATATATATATATATATATATATATATATAAACACACACATGACACAAAATACAATAAGTTTGCACACTCGTATGGCAAAAATGTGTCATATGGAAACGGTAGTGTAGGGGTGTGAACCAGCAACAATTAAATTTAGACCCAAACACTTAATAAACATTCACGGAGTACTCATTTGATTGTAAACTTTATCACATTTAAATATAACCTCATGTGACAATATAAAGATTGAACTCAATGAACAAACATACACAATGCATACAAGCCTAGCATGATGATGATTCTACAAACCAAATAGAGTCATGACATTAAAGACAACTAGGATAAACGGACATTGTGCAAACCGTTGATATACCATCCAATTCTCCCTCAATAAGCATATATATTCTTTTGCTTTTGAATGAATATATCAATCAAACATAGGCCTTGGCAATTGTTTTCTTTTTAATGCCAAATATTCTGTTTTTAGGCCTTTGGATCACGTATTTCTTTTAGATACAATAAACGGTGGCTTACTATCGCAAAGGATTTAATTCATCCTTTCGGAGCCCTTCCCCGTGCACATTTATATTTATCATGTTTTCATTTTCACACAATTCTCACATGCAACGGATTTTGACATGCACGAGTCCTCCTAGGTCATAGATATGTAGATGACTAGATTGGTAGGAGAACACCTCAAAAAGCTCAAATATAACATGTGACATTAAGATTTCAAAAGAGCTCGTGCATGTGTGAAAAGAGGCATATAAAAATAGAATCCATTTAAACAATACAAAATACAACTACTCCATATAAAACATGGTAAAGAACATTTTAAGGATTGAAAATCTAAACCAAGAGTTCTAGCCACGTGGGACGTAAAAGATGGGATTCAAACACAAATATATGCCACATAAAATGTGTCAAACAAAAATACACACAAAAAAAATCTTTTTGAGTTTTTAACATTTTTAATCAAAAATAAATATTTACTCAAAAGGACAAACAAAAATCATTTGTATTTTTCATTAATCTCAAATGAAACAGATGAAACACAAATGATAAACAAAAATATTTTTATATTTTTCAATAAATTCAAACACAAAATATAATACAAAAATATAAACAAGTCATAATTTCTAGCATGTGATATGAAATAAGGCAATGACTAGAAAATGACTAAACATGCATACATCTAGCAATGATATATAATATGAAGAACAAAAATCTAGAGTATGCATAAAACACTAACACATTCAACCTTTAAATTTAGCAAGGGAGGTTTCATGTGATAGTAAATGAGAATAAACAAATCTTGTATCTAGCGCATTTAATAATGATTTCCTAACCAATATAGATTTATATTTAACATGATGGGGATTAGGAAATAATGAAATGCTAGATAAAGATTTTATTGGACTTCTTTTGAAATCAAAACAAAATGACCTAAGGTGACCTTTCCTACCACAATGCAAGCATGTGTAAACACGAGGAATGTTACCTAAGGTGTGACTCTTTTTAAAGACCTTGGACAAAGTTGACCCTCTAAAACAAACAATGGTTTTAGCTTTAGCAATGGAAGAATTTGAGCATGATGTGCTAGAACCATTAGAACTACTACTAGAGTCTTGAGAATCAATTTTCAATTTTAAAATTTCGGACTCAAGTAATAAATTAGACTCCTAAAAATTATGGGACTCCTTCTTTAAATTTTCAATAATTCCTAGAAGGTTAAAATGCTCTCCCTCAATATGAACAAACTTGTCCCTAAGAGTCTTTTCACGATTTTCACTCTCTTTCTTGGACTTTTCTAAAATATCAAAATTTGAATGTAAGTCAATGAGCTTTTCACGAAAAATATCTTTTTGAGATAAGGAGATTTGCAAAGACACAATGTGAGCTTTAAAACAAGAATTTTCATTTTCAAGAAATTTAATTCTTTTTACAAATCTCAAATTTAATTCCTTTAAATTTTCGTTACATTTGTTAAGCCCATTTAATTCCTCTCGAAAATCAAAAATTTTATTTTCATTAAAATTGGACAAATTTTCATTAAGACGTCCCATTGAGAAAAAAAATATGAGAGTGATAAAAAATTGAACCACCTAAAAAGGTAAGGAAATACAAAAAGTCGAAAAACGGATCTTTAACGCGATAACTTAGCGCTCCGGCTCTGATACCAATTTGTAAAATGTGGAACCAATTTGTAAAACCCCGGATTTTAAACTATTATTATTTCCTTTGTTATGCGAAAGCATAAAACGGGATGGTTCAACTTTAAAGCAACAACAACAAATTTTAATTTCTTAAAACAAATTAAAATTACACCAAGTGAAGTAAAATTAATCAATTAATATATTCACTTAAACCAATTAATTAATCCAAGTCCTAGAATTTGCCTAAGTCATATTTATCAATATTAGCAAATTAGGCGAAACCAAATTTTAGCAAATGACTTGAATTAAATAAACTTTACCCATTATTTAATTTAGCACCAAATTAAATGAGTGTGATGATTTAAACCAAATTTTATCTTGAATTATTCTAAACATGCGTTCTAAATTATTTAAGCAAGATAAAATAAATCGATCACACTACGCCGCGATGTACGAGGAAAAATCCAAGACGGGAAACAACCTCGGACGGCCCTAGCCACAAATCCACTAGATACGGAATTACAAGTACAAGACAAAAGACTTACAACACACGACTCGATCCCTCTCAAGCCCCGACGCTTCTTCTTGTAGACACCTCTTCCTAGCGGATAACCTTGGAACACCACCGCGGTCTCGGAATCCACCGATAGGACTTTATATGGTCACCGTCACCCGAGCAAGGATCCTTTCTCCAAGTGGGTAGAATCGCAACAAAACGTCTTCTTCTTTGATGGATAAAGATGCAAACCAAAACTTCTCTTTGAAACGGAAGAGATAAATCGGTGCCAAACTCCAAGCAATTGATATGTATATATGTGAACTTGGATAAACAATATGGGTGTAAAACTAGAGTGATAAAATATTTTCTCTTGAAAAATAGCACTCAAAACTTGATCTTTTTCTCCTTTTAATTTTTGCTCTCAAAACACTCTCTAAGAGTTTGTATGATATGAAAAAGATCAATTATCAAAAGTGATTCCCGCACATATTAAAGTCTGAAAAAGTTGGTTAAAAACTTAGTGGGAAAGTGGGTGCAAAACTGCCAAAAAACTGCCAAAAACTGTTCCCGCATGGAATCTCGTTCGAACGACATTTCGTTCGAACGAAATCTCGTTCGAACGAGACTTCTAACGACGTTCCAGATTGAACTCGTTAGAATATCGTTGGATATCTCGTTCGAACATAAGGTTCGTTCGAACGACATATCAAACGATATTCCAGTGGCCTAATATGGGAACTCATTGGCAGGTTCGTTTGAACGACATTTTCGTTCGAACGACAATCTCGTTCGAACGACTCTATTGAAGGAAAAACCAGAAAGTTTGAATATTCTTGTTTAAGCCTAGAAAACTTTATAAACATTTATTTAAAGTTTTAATTAATTCTTTCTTAAAACAAAACGCAATTTTTATAAAATCTAACACCCAATAAAACTTGTTCCAAGCTCCTATATATATAATATTGCATTCATACCTTGGGAGCATGAAACTATGGTTGATGACGTAGAAACGAGGCACGCAAACCGGCACATTTGATGAGGCTTTATACTCTTTGCCGCTACGTCCTCAACAAACACTTCATAGGCATGAGAATATTACAATTAAATACTGTCCTATGAAGAAATGTTTTTTTCCGGAATTGAGCCAACACTATACATGGACTCAATTGGAAATTTGTGTCCTTACAAATCTCCCCCTTTGGCTATTCTGGGACAAAAACCAAAACAAAAATCCTAAAGGGCCGTCAAGCTCACTAGACTCAAAACATAACCCGCCCAAACTTGACTCAACCCAAGGATCACTCAAAACATAACCCGCCAAAACTTGACTCAACCCAAAGATCAAACGCTTTGTCGTTTAAATAATGCCGCTTTAGAAGAAATCCTGCCCACTTTAAGCAAACTCATCAAATGCATAGGGAATATCAAAGTATTAAATGCAATTAATTAATTACTCCCCCTAAATTAATTCTCCCTTTTATCAAACATAGAACCTACTTAGAAAGACGTCTCCCCCTAAGATAAATCTCCCCCAAACTAAGATACGATAATAATAGGATTAGATACCATTTCTCCCCCTATCATTTCTCCACCTTTTTGTTCAGGAATAGGCAAAGGATAAAGAACTAATAAACATAAAAGCATGTTGAAGCTTAAAGTGATAAGACATGAAGGCATATGAGCAACAAAAGCAAGGCAAAGACAAAGAAATATCATATATATATATATATATATATATACTATAAATATACCAATAAGTACTTGCATATATATATAGATATAAACACACACATGACACAAAATACAATAAGTTTGCACACTCATATGGAAAAAATGTATCATATGGAAATGGAAGTGTAGGGGTGTGAACCAGCAACAATTAAATTTAGACCCAAACACTTAATAAACATTCACGGAGTTCTCATTTGATTGTAAACTTTATCACATTTAAATATAACCTCATGTGACAATATAAAGATTGAACTCAATGAACAAACATACACAATGCATACAAGCCTAGCATGATGATGATTCTACAAACCAAATAGAGTCATGAGATTAAAGACAACTAGGATAAACGGACATTGTGCAAACCGTTGATATACCATCCAATTCTCCCTCAATAAGCATATATATTCTTTTGCTTTTGAATGAATATATCAATCAAACATAGGGCTTGGCAATTGTTTTCTTTTTAGTGCCAAATATTCTGTTTTTAGGCCTTTGGATCACGTATTTCTTTTAGATCCAATAAACGGTGGCTTACTATCGCAAAGGATTTAATTCATCCTTTCGGAGCCCTTCCCCGTGCACATTTTATATTTATCATGTTTTCATTTTCACACAATTCTCACATGCAACGAATTTTGACATGCACGAGTCCTCCTAGGTCATAGATATGTAGATGACTAGATTGGTAGGAGAACACCTCAAAAAGCTCAAATATAACATGTGACATTAAGATTTCAAAAGAGCTCGTGCATGTGTGAAAAGAGGCATATAAAAATAGAATCCATTTAAACAATACAAAATACAACTACTCCATATAAAACATGGTAAAGAACATTTTAAGGATTGAAAATCTAAACCAAGAGTTCTAGCCACGTGGGAGCGTAAATGATGGGATTGAAACACAAATATATGCCACATAAAATGTGTCAAATAAAAATTCACACAAAAAAAATCTTTTTGAGTTTTTAACATTTTTAATCAAAAATAAATATTTACTCAAAAGGACAAACAAAAATCATTTGTATTTTTCATTAATCTCAAATGAAACAGATGAAACACAAATGATAAACAAAAATATTTTTATATTTTTCAATAAATTCACACACAAAATATAATACAAAAGATAAACAAGTCATAATTTCTAGCATGTGATATGAAATAAGGCAATGACTAGAAAATGACTAAACATGCATACATCTAGCAATGATATATAATATGAAGCACAAAAATCTAGAGTATGCATAAAACACTAACACATTCAACCTTTAAATTTAGCAAGGGAGGTTTCATGTGATAGTAAATGAGAATCAACAAATCTTGTATCTAGCGCATTTAATAATGATTTCCTAACCCATATAGATTTATATTTAACATGATGGGGATTAGGAAATAATGAAATGCTAGATAAAGATTTTATTGGACTTTTTTTAAAATCAAAACAAAATGACCTAAGGTGACCTTTCCTACCACAATGCAAGCATGTGTAAACACGAGGAATGTTACCTAAGGTGTGACTCTTTTTAAAGACCTTGGACAAAGTTGACCCTCTAAAACAAACAATGGTTTTAGCTTTAGCAATGGAAGAATTTGAGCATGATGTGCTAGAACCATTAGAACTACTACTAGAGTCTTGAGAATCATTTTTCAATTTTAAAATTTCGGACTCAAGTAATAAATTAGACTCCTAAAAATTATGGGACTCCTTTAAATTTTCAATAATTCCTAGAAGGTTAAAACGCTCTCCCTCAATATGAGCAAACTTGTCCCTAAGAGTCTTTTCACGATTTTCACTCTCTTTCTTGGACTTTTCTAAAATATCAAAATTTGAATGTAAGTCAATGAGCTTTTCACGAAAAATATCTTTTTGAGATAAGGAGATTTGCAAAGACTCAATGTGAGCTTTAAAACATGAATTTTCATTTTCAAGAAATTTAATTCTTTTTACAAATCTCAAATTTAATTCCTTTAAATTTTCGTTACATTTGTTAAGCCCATTTAATTCCTCTCGAAAATCAAAAATTTTATTTTCATTAAAATTGGACAAATTTTCATTAAGACGTCCCATTGAGAAAAAAAAAATATGAGAGTGATAAAAAATTGAACCACCTAAAAAGGTAAGGAAATACAAAAAGTCGAAAAACGGATCTTTAACGCGATAACTTAGTGCTCCGGCTCTGATACCAATTTGTAAAATCTGGAACCAATTTGTAAAACCCCGGATTTTAAACTATTATTATTTCCTTTGTTATGCGGAAGCGTAAAACGGGATGGTTCAACTTTAAAGCAACAACAACAAATTTTAATTTCTTAAAACAAATTAAAATTACACCAAGTGAAGTAAAATTAATCAATTAATATATTCACTTAAACCAATTAATTAATCCAAGTCCTAGAATTTGCCTAAGTCATATTTATCAATATTAGCAAATTAGGCGAAACCAAATTTTAGCAAATGACTTGAATTAAATAAACTTTACCCATTATTTAATTTAGCACCAAATTAAATGGGTGTGATGATTTAAACCAAATTTTATCTTGAATTATTCTAAACATGCGTTATAAATTATTTAAGCAGGATAAAATAAATCAATCACACTACGCCGCGATGTATGAGGAAAAACCCAAGACGGGAAACAACCTCGGACGGCCCTAGCCACAAATCCACTAGATACGGAATTACAAGTACAAGACAAAAGACTTACAACACACGACTCGATCCCTCTCTAGCCCTGACGCTTCTTCTTGTAGACACCTCTTCCTAGCGGATAACCTTGGAACACCACCACGGTCTCGGAATCCACCGATAGGACTTTATATGGTCACCGTCACCCAAGCAAGGATCCTTTCTCCAAGTGGGTAGAATCGCAACAAAATGTCTTCTTCTTTGATGGATGTAGAAGCAAACCAAAACTTCTCTTTGAAACGGAAGAGATAAACCGGTGCCAAACTCCAAGCAATTGATATGTATATATGTGAACTTGGATAAAAAATATGGGTGTAAAACTAAAGTGATAAAATGTTTTCTCTTGAAAAATAGCACTCAAAACTTGATCTTTTTCTCCTTTTAATTTTTTCTCTCAAAACACTCTCTAAGAGTTTGTATGATATGAAAAAGATCAATTATCAAAAGTGATTCCCGCACATATTAAAGTCTGAAAAAGTTGGTTAAAAACTTAGTGGGAAAGTGGGTGCAAAACTGCCAAAAAACTGCCAAAAACTGTTCCCGCCTGGCATCTCGTTCGAACGACATTTCGTTCGAACAAAATCTCGTTCAAACGAGACTTCTAACGAAGTTCCAGATTGAACACGTTAGAATCTCGTTGGATATCTCGTTCGAACATAAGGTTCGTTCGAACGACATATCGAACGACATTCCAGTGGCCTAATATGGGAACTAGTTGGCAGGTTCGTTCGAACGACTCTATCGAACGAAAAACCAGAAAGTTTGAATATTCTTGTTTAAGCCCAGAAAACTTTATAAACATTTATTTAAAGTTTTAATTAAATCTTTCTTAAAACAAAACGCAGTTTTTATAAAACCTAACACCTAATAAAACTTGTTCCAAGCTCCTATATATATAATATTGCATTCATACCTTGGGAGCATGGAACTATGGTTGATGACGTAGAAACGAGGCACGCAAACCGGCACATTTGATGAGTCTTTATACTCTTTGCCGCTACGTCTTCAACAAACACTTCATAGGCTTGAGAATATTACAATTAAATACTATCCTATGAATAAATGTTTTTGTCCGAAATTGATCCAACACTATACATGGACTCAATTGGAAATTTGTGTCCTTACAAATCTTGATTCAATCATTAAGAAATCATCATTAAATGGGTACAATTCATGATTTTGTCTTAAACCCTAGTCCACCATATTCTTTCAAGAACTATATAATCTTTCCTGATTTTTTCCTCTAAGAATCCTTAAAATTCGTAATTGATGTTCTACATGTAATCAGGATATAAACCTATCATGGTTTCTACTCAAACATGTGAGTCTTAGTCTTCTAAATATATGAAATCACCATAAAAACATATAATTATTTCTCCCATCCTAACATGGATGTTATATCAACACACAATTTAGCAAGAGAGATACTTTCTTGGAAATAGAAGTTCGGTCTGAAGAATTTGAGTGGTATAGGAATGATCCTCTTATTCCGATCTATTCTTTGGTGGTGGTGGAGGTTCAAAATGGGTGGTTCTTGGCCTTGAACTGCTTAGAAAGCTCTCTCCTTCTTCTTCCTCTGGTTTTCCTCAATTTTTGATTCTCAGAACCCTAACTTCCTCGACACAGCATTTGATATAGCCTTAATAATTTCTTCATTAATTAAGGTCCCAAAAATGAAAATTACCAAAATACCCTCCCAGGTGTTGGTTAGGCCTAAAATCGTCCTGAGACCCAAAATAAACCCCCGGCTACACTTCTCTGACTATCTCGACCCTTCCGAGCACACTGGCACACTCGAAATAACCATATGGGAGATCGAGAGTTAATTTACTTTTTATTTCATTAAATTAGACCCAACACGACTAACATGTGCGTCCCGACTTAATTTCCATAAATTATCGTATTCATCACTTGCGACAATTTTATAAAAATTCTAATCCTACGTAAAGTCATAATCATATATATTAATTTTATTCACCAAGTAATTTTCAACACATATCACATATTACTTTACTCACGAGTAATATTAATCATAATCATATGTAAAGTCATAATCATATATATTACTTTTAATCATGAAGTAATATTCAACATATATCACACACTACTTTACTCACGAGTAATATTAATCATAATCATATGTAAAGTCATAATCATAGATATTACTTTTAATCACTAAGTAATATTCAACATATATCACATATTACTTTACTTACGAGTAATATTTAAATCCGAATTAATTTTCAATTATCTTACAATTAATTCTAATTAATCCCATTTTAAAAGTCATTAAAAAAATGGGGTTGTTGATGTAAAAAATTAGATTACTCTAATTATTGAATCACAGATAAATAAATGAGACAAAAGATTTTAAAGTGGTTCAGCCTTATTTGAATGGCCTACGTCCACTGTTATGTTATTGCTGAGTGTTTGGGAATTCTCGATTACAAGTGCTATCAAGAAATTCCGGTCCCCTTGAATGAGGGTGATACAAGGTATTTATAGCCCTTAGGCTGTACATGAAAGGGTGATACATTAAATGATATACAAATGAAAGGGTAACTCATTTAATGCTCTTCAAGCGTGTGCGTCAAGATGATAAGCATTCAATGAATAGTTGAACTGTTGATTATCTGGCAATCAATGCTGTGGTCGAGATGCAGCTCGAACCGCCTTAGTTGCTCATCATCCAATAGTTCCTCGGAGCACTGGAGTTCCTCGGAGGACAAGAGTTCCTCGGAGGGATGGTGTTCCTCGGAAGACTGGTGTTCCTCGGAGTGAGTATGTTGGTCGGGGGAATGATCTTCCTTGTTACTATTGTGCCACATAGATTGACACGTGTCTTTTTATTATTCGTCCACATTAGCATACTAATTTTGGTATCAACAGAAGCCCCCAATGTTTCATATTTCGAACTTTGAGGAGTATGGAACATTCTTTCTCGGTATATGGCAATATTAAATGACCTTCCTGGGTTTTAGGAGCCTTTTCTTCGTATTTGAATTTCCTTCCAAATTCGCAGAATCCGCCTTTTTGCATTTTTATAAGCGCTTCGATCTTCGTGCACTTTTTGTCCTTTAAGCCGCCGGTAGCGCAATAGTTTCCTTTTTGTAATCATTTCTTTCGCCTTTTCCCAAGGCAAAGTATTTAAGCTTCAGAGGCAATCCCATCGTCTTCTACCTTTTTAATTTCTGCTTTCGAGTTTTCTATAGCTTTTCTCTCTCCTGTGCGTTCATCCCTTTCTTCGTTTGTTTGTCAACAGATCTCCTTTTTCCTATAAGATTTTCTTCCTTCTTCTTCATTTCTTTTTATTCACCATGGTTTATATTATCAAATCTCTTGAGAAATTCCGTTCTGACTTTTCTATTCCTTCTTGGGTAACTTTGGAGAGTCTTTCTGAGCCTTCAAATTATTTTAATTTGGCTGAGGGACATTGGTTCCCTAGCCTTTTTATTGCTGAATGTGGATTTTCTTTTCCACTAAACCCTTTGTGTTTAGAGTTCTGTCAGTATTTCGATGTTGTCCCTGCAAAAATAGCCCCCAACACATGGAGAATAGTTAATGGGGTGTATAGGTTAAATCAGACTCATGGAGTTCTTATAGGAATTCCTGAGATTATGTACTGTTATAGATGGGCTGTTTTAGACAATGTTTTTTATTTAAAAACTAGGTTTTTGAATAGGGCCTTAGTAGTCAACCTCCCTGATGCAAACAGGTATTATTTTGAACACGGGGTAGTCATAAAAAATTGGCAACATACCCCTTTGGTTGGAGATGAAGTATATGAAGGTCCCAGATGCCCGCCATATGGCAATGGGATAGGTTATTTTCATCTTATTTTGTTTTTGAAATTATGATTTCATTGTGTTTGACAAAATGTATGACTGATATTTCACAATGTATTTGTTTGCAGTTGACAGTAAGAGAAAAACTCCAAAAGAATCAGAAGTAAATATTAAACATTTGAAACATATCTGGAATTTGCATCGAAGAGTTGCAGACGAGCACATTAGGTCTGCTTCATATTTGTTTCAGTACAGGAGCTACATATCATCCTTTACTGCTCGTCCTGTGGTCAGCATTAGTGACCCATTGCTAGCTTCTGAGGAATCTTCACCAGAATCTCACATCCCTCTAAGTCAGAAGATGGGCAAGAGAAGAGTTCCTGCTATCTTCGAGGAGACTTCCTTTGCCGGGGATGGAAAAAGAAACAAGGCTGAAGTCCCAAAGGGGACAAAGAAAGTAGATGGTGCCCCTTCTTTTGCTCCTCAGAAGGCTGCCGAGAAGCCCCCAGTGGCTCCGAGCAAGAAGAATTCACCTGTGGAAGTGGTCCCAGCCAAAAGTTCTTTGGTTGAAACTGCTGAAGTTCCACTGAGGAGATTGAAGAAATCCTCCTCGGTCACTTTGACTGAGACCATTCCCCAGCTCCAAGCTAGTGGAGCTGGTGTTCCAACCATTATTCCCCCGAGTTATGCGATGAGCTCGGTACAGACTTGGACTATTCCTGAAGTCCAAGGGATAGAAGAAAACATGTCTAGGGATATGCTGACATCCCTAGCTACTCGTCACATTGCTTCAGTAAGTTTCTCTTATCTTGAATTTTTCTTTCTTTACATCAATTCATGTATCTCGGCATTGACTTATCGTTACCTTCTTTTTCAGCTGGTGAGTTTCTTTAACACCATAGTGAAGAAAGATGAAGCACTCAAGGCTTCTAGCTCCTCGTCTGGAGTGGAGGATGCCTTTGTGGGTTTAGCCCAATCTCTGAAGGAATCCCGTCAAAAATACGACGAGGATAAGGGTGAATGGGAGAAGAAGTTGACTGCGTCTGAGGCAGAGAAAGTGCAGTTGGGAAAGAAGGTGAAGGACTTGGAGAGAGAGAATAAAAAATACGCCGAGAAGCTCACAAATTTTGGGGAGCGTGAGAATAAGTTGAAATCGGCCGAGGAAGAGCTGTCCCTTCTGCGAGAAGTAAATCGCCGGAAAGAGGAGGTGGAGGCCAAATTGAAAGCCACCGAGGATCTTCTATCTGAGAAGCTCTCCTCGGAGAAAATGAAGAGAAAAATGGCTGTTAAAAAATCCTTTCGAACCGGTTGGGACAAAGGATGGGATAAGGGGGTAGCTGCAATGATGGCTCAGGTGCAGTATGGGAGTTTGAAATACTTTCGAGTTGGTTGGGTTGCTGCCTTGCAAGAATTGAAGGTGAGCGAGGACTCTGAACTATTTCAACAACATCTTCCTGGTCCTCCATCAGCTATTGAAGATGAAGAAGAGGATGAAGCTACATCCGAGGAGTCTTCACTGATAGTGGGTGATCAAGTCATTGCTACACAACCCAACCAGACATCTACTGAGGAGATTTCTTCTTTGCCTGCTCCTCCTGAACAAATACCAAATCCAGCCGATCAGATTATTGTTCCCACCGAGCAACCAAGCTCCTCGTCCCAGCCTCCCGAGAAAGTCTTGGGAGATAAGGAAAAGGTGTGAAGTTGTTCGGTATTCTCTTTTATTTTTCCTTTTACTTGTACTTTGTATCCCAGATCTTTGTAACTTTACCGTATGATCTAATAAAATTTGAGTTCTTTTCTTCCATATGATTGTATCTTCTCTATCTGCACTCTGTCTTGAACTTATTTTTTATGATCACTTTTTCTTTCTTTGCTAGTTTCTGGCCAGGATGGATATGTTATCTGCTAATGACACTAAGCTGATGCAGCAATGCCATGAATATTATAAGGCTGGTCATACTGAATTAAGTGCATCAGAAGTTATCGACATCCTTGGTCATGGTGATTTAGAGCAGGCGGTGGAAGCTTATCAGTATTTGAAATGTTTACTTGACCGAGCTGTAGCCAATAATGTGGCGTACTACGAGATGATTGAAGACTTGCAAGGTACTCTCGATGAACTTCAGCAGTAGTATAAAGAGTCTTCAGTTCTTTTGCACGAAGGGTATGAGAAGAAACTTAAATAACTTAGTGCTGAAACAGGTTATGACAAGATGTTTGCTGGCTATGATGTGAGAGAGAGAACTCTAAAGGGTGAAGTTGAAGCATGCAGACAGATCGCCGAGATGCTGGAGCAAGAGAACAACAATTTGCAGAAAGAGTTGGCACAGTATAAGTCTGCAGCTTCATCTTCCATTGCCTTGGTACCGGTCACCGATGAAGGATTCTCATTCTTAGAGGTTGAGAATGCCAAATTAAGGCAAGAGTTGGATACCTTGAGAAGGTCTGGTACTTATGCCGCTGCTTGGGGATGAGGAAGAGGTTCTCGTGGTCGAGGAAGAATTGCTCATAATGTCGTCGAGGAACCAAGTTCTCTGTGACACCCCGACTAATTAAATACCGGGTAGCTACTCCTTTATAAAATTAATTCAAAATGCCAAGTTGGCTCAGTTAATAGCATCACTGTCGAAAACATTTTATTATTACTATCCACCTAGTATTAAAAAAGTAAGTGCCAAATTTTATTTTAAGTCTGATTAACATGCAACAAGTAAAATGAAGAAATAAATAGCATCATTCACCATACTGAAGTAAACTGTATAACCATCACAATAGAGTAAATAAAGTCTGGAGGAAAACTCCTCACTACAATCCCATAACTGAAATGAATAACCGAAACTGAAATAAAACATGCTAAAGTCTGAAAACTGAAATATAAAAGATGTCTCTAAAGAAATGGGCAACATGCCCTACAACTGATAGATGGTGACACTGAATCCAAAAAGATGGAGGCGTCTACATGCAAATCCCTGTATCTTCCACAAGCAGCTACAGCTCGTCACCTGAATGAGTATCCTATGCTTGGTGTCCTTGTGGCTGGGCACCTAAAATGGTTTTACAAAGAAAAAGAGATTTGAAAAGAAAACGGGTCAGAGCCCGAATGTGGAGTTATATTTTAAAAACCTGCAAGTGCTTTAAAAACATTTAAAACATTAAATGCAAAGTACATGTTAGGACGTACACTCGCATGATATTCTCACCTCTCGTCTAACTGTGCACTCCTAACGTAAGTACCCATCTATATCGACCCATACTACTAGCTAACTGACAACATAACTAGCTAGACTGCCAAAGGTTCTACCCATATTACTCGGTTCCATTCAACATAACAACGCTCGAATTAAATAGAGGTTTAACGTAAACTCAGTTACTAAATATGCCAATGATATAACTATCAGTTAACTCATTATTTATCTTGAAACAATACCGTAATATTTTTACAATATTAACATGAGGATTCCCATTAATATAATGTATATTATTCATATCATAAATATACAATACAAGCACCCCGCAATCGAAGCTATGGTGCACACATACTCTGCTATCCATCCCGGTACATCACGTACATAAGGATCACATATTCCGAATCTCTCAGGAATAGTCCAGATAACACAAATCACAAATAGTGGAGGCGAACACAGTCACCATCACATGGGTGACGCACATACCTACGCTCCCATGATCATGCAGACTTATTAATATCACAATAAGTCCTTCTATGACCTATGTTCATCAAGGTACCAGTCTATATCCCCCCCGTAGGCACACAAGGATTAGAGGGTCCTAAGCGAACGCAACCTCCCGTGATAGCAAGTATGGTAGGTATGTCATACACACAATATATATACCAATACTAAGTAACCACACATCTTGGTAATACCGTATTTTAATCATAGTATATATTCTCATACTAACTATAATTAACACCATTCATACTATTCCGATTTGTAATTATACGCGCCATAATTATCTCACGTCGTAGTAGACACTCACGTCTCAACCCAAACCGTCCATGTAATACACTCTCGTATGTAAAGTCCTTCTCATAAATACCCAAATGTCCCAAACCTATCACTACATCATCGTTGGAAGGTTAACTATTTCCTCGAACAAGTTTACAGAACTCCAAAAGTCAAAACAGTCCAAAAAGTACCAAACTGCCAGCTCGTTAGAAGTCTCGTTCGAACGAGGCTTCGAACGAGTTTGGACTGTCAGGTCGTTAGAACTCTCGTTCGAACGAGGCTGTTCGAACGAGATCCCAGTTCGTTCGAACGAACTATACCTTCTAACGATATCTCGTTCGAACGAAATATCGAACGAAACCCCTACTCGTTAGTAACGACTGGTCAACTCGTTAGAAGCTCGTTCGAACGAGTTCGTTCGAACGACCTGGGGGCTGCTTCTAACGAGCCACCAGTTTCGGCCCAGATTTTTCCAAAAATCGTTTTTCACCATTTTTATCAATTCTAATCTCTTCCAAAGTTCATCCAAATAACGTATTAGGGTCTCTAATTCATCCTAAACATATTTACATCATCTCCTAACATGTTTTCAAGGATCGAATCATCATAACATCAACCAAAATTACAAATCTCTACACTTTTCCCAATTTCTCTAGAACATGAACCCTAGGTTTATATCATCATCAAATCCCAGAATTTATTTCGTTTTAATTCCTTCAAATCACAATCATTATAAGGGAAATCATCTACCTAACATACTACATGCATTTCTCTTCACAATTTCTCAATTCCTATGATCTAAACTACATGGGTTTTCATATTTTCTTCAAGAACAAACCATAAATCCGAATTTTCTAACATGGAGGAAACATTCTCAGAAATTAAATGGAATAAAGTCACTTGCCTTGGTTGTCTCTGAGTTTGGTGTAGATTAGATGTAGTTTTCTGCAGAAATCCTCTCTCTCTCTCCTTCTCCAAGCTTTCTTCTCCAAAAAGCTATGGTGGCTAGGGTTTGTTTTGGGGAAACTTATGAAAACCTAATTTAATGAACCTCCGTAACTTGTTGGTTTAATAAGGGTTGGTTGGGTTAATTCCTTATCAGATTACAACTCTCAATTTTTGTCACTTTTAATTACCCAAAAATACCAAATTACTAAAATACCCTTTAAGTTGCCGGTATGGCCTAAAAATACCCCGGGACCCAAACTATACCCCCGGCTAGTGTTTTCTGACTATCTCGACCCTTCCGGACGCGTTGGCGCACTCAAAATGACCATACGGATTATATATTTTAAATTCACTTTTTATTAACAAAATTTTATACCGTGACGCGGCGGTCCCACGCGTCTCAACAAAATTTCTAAAATGCCATATATAAATCTCACGACAAATTTTATAATACCAAATACATATATAATCATATATGCACTTAATCAAATACCAATTCGTATCACATTAGTATTTATAACCCGGATTAATTTCCAATTAATACGCAATTTAATTAATTAATCCCAAAATAAATATAGCCAAAAATACGGGGTATTACATACTTCCCCCCTAATAACTGAATTTCGTCCCGAAATTCGAAACTAGAAAGTACCTGCTAAAAACAGCTCTGGATAACGCTCGCGCATCTCATCCTCGCGCTCCCATGTGGACTCCTCGACATTGTGATGTCGCCACTGAACACGTACTAACGGAACTATCTTTGACCGCAGTTTCCTCTCGCTTCGGTCCAAAATAGCAATTGGCCCCTCCTCGTAGGAGTTATCCGGCTGGAGATCGATGTCCTCCACAACAATGTGAGAATGAGCCAAATTGACTCTAAGGTATTTCCTCAGCGAGGAAATATGGAACACGTCGTGAATCCGATGCAAGTGCTCCGGTAGTCCCAGTCTATACGCAACCGGTCCTATCCGCTCAATAATAGGAAATGGCCCCACATACCTCGGTGCCAACTTCCCCTTCTTCCCGAATCGTATAATCCCCTTTATCGGAGAAATCCTGAGCAAAACCTGGTCCCCCACTTGGAACTCCCTGAAAAATCTCTTCGCATCAGCATAACTCTTCTGCCTGTCTTGAGCTACCCGAATGCGACTCCGAATCAACTCAATCCTTGCCGAAGTATCCTGAATCACTTCCGGCCCAAGTAGTTTGTTGTCCCCCACCTCCAACCAACATGCTGGGGAACGACAAGGCCTACTGTACAATGCCTCAAACGGAGCCATGCCAATAGTGAACTGATAGGAGTTGTTGTAAGCAAACTCCACCAGTGGAAGGTACTGCTCCCATCCACCCCCGAAGTCAATAATGCACATGCGTAGCATGTCCTCCAACATCTGGTTGGTGCGCTCTGTCTGCCCATCGGTCTGCGGATGATAAGCCATACTCAACCGCAATTCCGTGCCCATGGACTCCTGGAAACTCTCCCAAAACCTCGAAACAAATATCTTGTCTCTGTCAGACACGATATTCAGGGGCACACCGTGAAGTCTCACAATCTCTGAAATGAAAAGCTGGGCATACTGTCCCGTAGTGTAGTCAGTCCTTACGGGTAAGAAGTGAGCGACCTTGGACAACCTGTCCACAATTACCCAAACGGAGTCGTGACCCCTCTGCGACGTAGGCAACCCCGTGACAAAATCCATGGATATGCTCTCCCACATCCACACCGGAACCTCCAACGGCTGTAGCAATCCTGCTGGTCTCTGATGATCCACTTTTACAAGCTGACAAGTGGCGCATTTCGAGACAAACTCAGCAATATCTCTCTTCATACCGCTCCACCAATATTGCCGTCTCATGTCTTGGTACATTTTGTCCCCTCCGGGATGTACCGCGAACCGTGAGCCATGCGACTCTGCCATCACATCGTGCCGCAATTCTTCCCCTTTCGGAACTACCAATCTCCCATTGAAGCGCAATCCCCCGTCTGAGCTAACGGTATAGGACTCGGCTCCCTCTGCAAGTAATCGAACTATCTGCTCCTGACAGAACGAGTCATTAGCATGTGCCCGTACTACTTTCGTGACAATCTGTGGGGTAACGGTCATCACAGACATGAAAGATCGGGCCACTGCATCCTGGTGTCCCAATTCCTTCCACTTAGCCTTCCACACCTCTGCCACCTCATCTGCTGGCCTGCGGCTCAACGCGTCTGCTACCACGTTAGCCTTACCCGGGTGGTACTGGATGTCGAACTGGCAGTCTTTCACAAACTCGAGCCACCTACGCTGCCGCATGTTCAACTCTTTCTGCGTGAACAGATACTGTAGGGACTTGTGGTCCGTGAACAGCTGAAACTTCTTCCCCAAAAGATAGTGCCTCCAAATCCGTAAGGCAAATACCACTGCTGCCAACTCCAAATCATGCGTGGGGTAATTCTTCTCATGAGGCTTAAGCTTACGGGAAGCATAAGCTATGGCCTGTCTCTCCTGCTGCAATACACCTCCCAGTCCTTGCAAAGACGCATCGGTGTAAACCAAATACTCAACGCCCGGTCTTGGCAATGCTAACACAGGTGCTGAGGTCAATTTGTCCTTCAATTCATTGAATGCCAACTGACAGGCATCACTCCAGATATATGGCACACCCTTACGAGTAAGATGTGTCAAAGGACCCGCTATCTCCGAGAAACCCCGAATAAATCTCCTGTAGTATCCTGCTAAGCCCAAGAAACTACGAATCTCCGTTGGTGTCGTGGGCTGTCCCCACTCCCTCACCGCTGATACCTTTCCCGGATCGACAGATATTCCCTGATCGGAAATAATGTGACCCAAGAACTGGACTTCCTTCAGCCAAAACCCGCACTTCTCGTATTTTGCATACAACTCGTTCTGACGAAGTGTCTGCAAAACCTGCCTCAAATGCTCGGCGTGCTCCTTCTCTGTCTGAGAGTAAACCAGAATATCATCAATGAAGACAATGACAAACTGATCTAGGAAATCCCTGAACACCCTGTTCATCAAGTCCATAAACACTGCTGGAGCGTTGGTCAAGCCGAAAGGCATAACCCGAAACTCGTAAGAACCATATCTAGACAAGAACGCGGTCTTCGAGACATCCTCCTCCCTGATACGCAACTGATGGTATCCTGACCTCAAGTCAATCTTCGAGAAGAAAGAAGCTCCTCTCAACTGGTCGAATAAGTCATCGATTCGAGGCAACGGATACTTATTCCGTATCGTGACCTTATTCAACTCTCGGTAGTCCACACACAATCTCAGTGAACCGTCCCTCTTCTTCACAAATAAAACTGGAGCGCCCCAAGGTGAGGTACTCCGGCGAATAAAGCCCTGCCCTAACAGCTGCTCTATCTGATCTTGTAGCTCTCGCATCTCAGCTGGAGCCATACGGTATGGTGCACGTGCTATAGGTCTCGTACCCGGTAGCAAATCTATAACGAAGTCTATCTCCCGACTGGGTGGTAAGCCTGGTATCTCCTGAAACACATCTGAATACTCCCTGACAACCGGGATCGAATCCAAAGGAATCACAACCTCCTTAGAGGTATCCTCCTCTATGTAATACAGATGAGCGGTCGATCCTCCCTCTGGGCGAGGCATCGCCACTATAAACATCTCCTGCCCCGGAATGGCAAAAACAATGCTCCCGCTGAAGCAATCAATCATGGCCCTATATGCTACGAGCCAATCCATACCGATGATCACATCGTGAACATGCATGTCTAACACTAACATGTCCGCAGGTAATACCAAACCACCAACCTCTACCCCCACTCCCCGGCATATAAAGAAAATAAGTGACCCACTCCCTAATGGTGAGTCGACACACGTCACTGTGCTCTCTGCCGTAGCTAACAATCCTAAAGCTTTCGCGAAGTGTGTAGCTATAAAACAGTGTGTAGCACCCGTATCAAATAACACCCGACCCATAGTGCCATGGATAGGAAACGTACCCTCGATCGCGGGCGGTGCCTGTGGAACTGCAGCCTGGTGAACGTTGTAGACACGTCCATACTGTAGCTTCCCCTGCTGAGCTGGGACTGCTGGAATGGGTGGCAATGCTGCCATCTGTGGCGGTGCAGGAAGAACGGCGGGAAACATAGGTCTCTGTGGCTCCTGGCGAGCACCCTGCTGCTGCTGCTGTGGGGCCCTGCCCCTATCAGGACAATCCTGCTTCTTATGGCCAGTCTTGCCACAAGTGAAGCACTTCCCTGGGAAATTCCCTCCCCTCTGCCCCTGCTGTCCCCGGCCCTGGTGGCCGTTACCATTCCTCTCTTGGCCCTGCTGGCCCTGATGGAACTGCTGCCCATTTTGCCCCTACTGGCCCTGATGGCCGTTTGGACCCTGATGGCCCTGGCGGAAACCTCCCTGACCCTGCCTGTAGTTCCCTAACCGCAACCTCTTATTATCCCCCTGCTGGGAACCCTGATCAGTCTGTCTCTGCCCCTGACCCGATTGTGCCCCGCTGGCACCATGTCCTCCGGTCCTGCCCTGATGGCTAGACTCCCCCGACCGCTTGCCCTCGGCCATATGAAAACGGTGGTCCTGGCAGTGCAACAATGCAGCGTTAACCACATCAGAATACGTGGCCAATGATAGGTTCCCTAGCAGATGTTGACGGATCCTCCAATTCAACCCGTCGGTGAACTTCTCTATCTTCTTCTTCTCTGTTGGAATCTCGTCTGGAACGATATTCAACAGGTTAGTGAACTCGGCCTCATACTCGGCCACTGTCTTGCCCTCCTGCTTCAAACTCATCAGTTTCCTCCTCATCTCTGTATGAACTGCGGACGGAAAGTATTTGCGGTCGAACCGCACCCAGAACTCCTGAATCATGAGGGTATCCCTCTCCTCCGCGGTGGTAATAGACTCCCACCACTGTAATGCAGATCCCACTAGCTTGAAAGTAGCTAGCACCTGTTTCTGAACATCAGTGCACTCATGCATCCTCAAATGCCTCTGTATGTCCTTCCTCCATTGGCTCGAGACTACCACGTCTGAGCTACCTGCAAACTCTGGCGGATGCGCTTTCTGAAAAGCGTCTCGTACACGCTCCCAAGCAGACGGGAATGCATTAACCTGTGCTGGCGCGGCAACTGGCGCATGTGGTGGTGCCTGCTGAACAACGGCAATCGCGACATTCACCGCTTGAGCTACTATAGCTGCAACATCAGCGGCGCTCAACATGCCCTGAACTGGAGCGGGCTGGGGTTCGGGCATTGCATTCCTGGGAACTCGTCGTGCACGTCGTGGAGGCATCTGAAATAAGAACAAAGTTTATAAGTTCACGGTTATAAACTTAATATAGCTGAAGAACGAAGCATACACAAAAAGAGTACAACAGTCCTAAAATATAGGGCTCTATATCAAAGAAGACGTAGCGAAAACATAATAGCCGTACAGATCCTAAAGGACACTAGAACCTGATGCTCTGATACCACCTGTGACACCCCGACTAATTAAATACCGGGTAGCTACTCCTTTATAAAATTAATTCAAAATGCCAAGTTGGCTCAGTTAATAGCATCACTGTCGAAAACATTTTATTATTACTATCCACCTAGTATTAAAAAAGTAAGTGCCAAATTTTATTTTAAGTCTGATTAACATGCAACAAGTAAAATGAAGAAATAAATAGCATCATTCACCATACTGAAGTAAACTGTATAACCATCACAATAGAGTAAATAAAGTCTGGAGGAAAACTCCTCACTACAATCCCATAACTGAAATGAATAACCGAAACTGAAATAAAACATGCTAAAGTCTGAAAACTGAAATATAAAAGATGTGTCTAAAGAAATGGGCAACATGCCCTACAACTGATAGATGGTGACACTGAATCCAAAAGATGGAGGCGTCTACATGCAAATCCCTGTAGCTTCCACAAGCAGCTACAGCTCGTCACCTGAATGAGTATCCTATGCTTGGTGTCCTTGTGGCTGGGCACCTAAAATGGTTTTACAAAGAAAAAGAGATTTGAAAAGAAAACGGGTCAGAGCCCGAATGTGGAGTTATATTTTAAAAACCTGCAAGTGCTTTAAAAACATTTAAAACATTAAATGCAAAGTACATGTTAGGACGTACACTCGCATGATATTCTCACCTCTCGTCTAACTGTGCACTCCTAACGTAAGTACCCATCTATATCGACCCATACTACTAGCTAACTGACAACATAAATAGCTAGACTGCCAAAGGTTCTACCCATATTACTCGGTTCCATTCAACATAACAACGCTCGAATTAAATAGAGGTTTAACGTAAACTCAGTTACTAAATATGCCAATGATATAACTATCAGTTAACTCATTATTTATCTTGAAACAATACCGTAATATTTTTACAATATTAACATGAGGATTTCCATTAATATAATGTATATTATTCATATCATAAATATACAATACAAGCACCCCGCAATCGAAGCTATGGTGCACACATGCTCTGCTATCCATCCCGGTACATCACGTACATAAGGATCACATATTCCGAATCTCTCAGGAATAGTCCAGATAACACAAATCACAAATAGTGGAGGCGAACACAGTCACCATCACATGGGTGACGCACATACCTACGCTCCCATGATCATGCAGACTTATTAATATCACAATAAGTCCTTCTATGACCTATGTTCATCAAGGTACCAGTCTATATCCCCCCCGTAGGCACACAAGGATTAGAGGGTCCTAAGCGAACGCAACCTCCCGTGATAGCAAGTATGGTAGGTATGTCATACACACAATACATATACCAATACTAAGTAACCACACATCTTAGTAATACCCTATTTTAATCGTAGTATATATTCTCATACTAACTATAATTAACACCATTCATACTATTCCGGTTTGTAATTATATGCGCCATAATTATCTCACGTCGTAGTAGACACTCACGTCTCAACCCAAACCGTCCATGTAATGCACTCTCGTATGTAAATTCCTTCTCATAAATACCCAAATGTCCCAAACCTATCACTACATCATCGTTGGAAGGTTAACTATTTCCTCGAACAAGTTTACGGAACTCCAAAAGTCAAAACAGTCCAAAAAGTACCAAACTGCCAGCTCGTTAGAAGTCTCGTTCGAACGAGGCTTCGAACGAGTTTGGACTGTCAGGTCGTTAGAACTCTCGTTCGAACGAGGCTGTTCGAACGAGATCCCAGTTCGTTCGAACGAACTGTCCCTTCTAACGATATCTCGTTCGAATGAAATATCGAACGAAACCCCTACTCGTTAGTAACGACTAGTCAACTCGTTAGAAGCTCGTTCGAACGAGTTCGTTCGAACGACCTGGGGGCTGCTTCTAACGAGCCACCAGTTTCGGCCCAGATTTTTCCAAAAATCATTTTTCACCATTTTTATCAATTCTAATCTCTTCCAAAGTTCATCCAAATAACGTATTAGGGTCTCTAATTCATCCTAAACATATTTACATCATCTCCTAACATGTTTTCAAGGATCGAATCATCATAACATCAACCAAAATTACAAATCTCTACACTTTTCCCAATTTCTCTAGAACATGAACCCTAGGTTTATATCATCATCAAATCCCAGAATTTATTTCGTTTTAATTCCTTCAAATCACAATCATTATAAGGGAAATCATCTACCTAACATACTACATGCATTTCTCTTCACAATTTCTCAATTCCTATGATCTAAACTACATGGGTTTTCATATTTTCTTCAAGAACAAACCATAAATCCGAATTTTCTAACATGGAGGAAACATTCTCAGAAATTAAATGGAATAAAGTCCCTTGCCTTGGTTGTCTCTGAGTTTGGTGTAGATTAGATGTAGTTTTCTGCAGAAATCCTCTCTCTCTCTCCTTCTCCAAGCTTTCTTCTCCAAAAAGCTATGGTGGCTAGGGTTTGCTTTGGGGGAACTTATGAAAACCTAATTTAATGAACCTCCGTAGCTTGTTGGTTTAATAAAGGTTGGTTGGGTTAATTCCTTATCAGATTACAACTCTCAATTTTCGTCACTTTTAATTACCCAAAAATACCAAATTACTAAAATACCCTTTAAGTTGCCGGTATGGCCTAAAAATACCCCGGGACCCAAACTATAACCCCGGCTAGTGTTTTTTGACTATCTCGACCCTTCCGGACGCGTTGGCGCACTCAAAATGACCATACGGATTATAGATTTTAAATTCACTTTTTATTAACAAAATTTTATACCGTGACGCGGCGGTCCCACGCGTCTCAACAAAATTTCTAAAATGCCGTATATAAATATCACGACAAATTTTATAATACCAAATACATATATAATCATATATGCACTTAATCAAATACCAATTCGCATCACATTAGTATTTATAACCCGGATTAATTTCCAATTAATACGCAATTTAATTAATTAATCCCAAAATAAATATAGCCAAAAATACGGGGTATTACATTCTCGACCTGCTCGGGGAGGATCAAGAGCTCTTAGCCATAATGTTGAAGAAGCTCGTACTCGATCAATGTTGGAAACTCAAGCATTCCAATTGAATGCGAAAGATCGGGCTTTATCTGAAATGTCCAAGAAAATCCAAAATCTGGAGGATCAACTTGCATCGACAAAGTCTGCTCTGGATAATAAGGATGTTCTTGCCAGAAACCTTCATGAGAAGCTTGAAAAGTTGACATTTCAATTTAATAAACAACCCAGGGAGTTCTGGATGGCTGGATACAATGAAGCGTTATTCCACTTTGATGATCATATCCAGAATGCCAATAACGAGGGTTACAAGCAAGG
Organism: Sambucus nigra; assembly: GCA_949130495.1. NCBI lineage: Eukaryota > Viridiplantae > Streptophyta > Magnoliopsida > Dipsacales > Adoxaceae > Sambucus > Sambucus nigra. The sequence continues at coordinate 89,382,795 of OX422211.1, forward strand.
TTGGCTGAATACCCTGGGCGTGCTGAAGCTCGAACAGGGGCACTACCTGTGGGATTATTATGATCCCGGGGTTCTTGACTTGCCAGTGCCACCGTATGACTTGGACATGGAATGGATCTCAGCTCGTGCCATTCCTCGGAGATTAATTGCAAAATACCTTGGCGACTATAATCTTCACTCTCAGATCGAAGTATCTCGTCCTGAGCATCTATTGGACACTCCTTCAGTAATGAACGTTAGAATGCTCTGAGATATTAACTTCATTAATTCTCCTCTTTGCCTGGAAGATCCTCCTGCTGGTCGAGGAGCCTGTTTCAAAAGCTAAGGGAAAGAAACCAATAGAGTAGGGATCTCAATGTATATGTAATTTGTAACTCGTTTTGAATTTTAATGAAAGACTTTCATTTTCTTTTTGCAAATCTGTATTGCTATTGTCTTGTGCTTGTTAAACACTTTATATTTGTGCTTGCATAACAATATTGTATGGTTCCTCGACCAACTTAGTAATAAAAAATTACAAGTATTAGTAATGTTGCTCGATCACTTAATAATAAAGTAATGAGTATAAAAATGTTAAAAATTCTTCCAACCAACCAAGGTTGTTAAATTGAGCTCGTCGACCAATTAGAGTTAATGGGTTTTTATCCCCGACCAACTATACTTGGTAAACTTTGTCTTTTTCATAAAATGTACCCGACCAACCAAGGTCAAAGATTTTTCCTCATCGACCAACTACAGTTAGTGGGTTTTTATCCCCGACCAACTATACTTGGTTCAGTTTGGAATATTTTTTCTCCGATGAACTTTTATGTAATAAACTTACTTCCCAACCAACATAAGTTGGCATTTGAGAGCATATTATGTTTCCTAACCAACCGAGATTGGCTTTTCGTCGATCATCTTGTGTTCTCGCTCTTTTACCAACTGGAGTTGGTCTGAGTTCGAACTATCATGTCCACTAGCTCTTTTACCAACCTGAGTTGGTCACGCTAGTGTGCATCTCCTAACCAAAGGAGTATAGTTTGTTCTCGCCCTTTTACCAACCGGAGTTGGTCTTGGGTTTGAACTATAGTGTCCACTAGTTCTTTTACCAACCTGAGTTGGTCACGCTAGTGTAGGCCTCCTAACCAAAGGAGTATAGTTTATTCTCGCCCTTTTACCAACCGGAGTTGTTCGTGGGTTTGAACTATAGTGTCCATTAGTTCTTTTACCAACCTGAGTTGGTCACGCTAGTGTACGCCTCCTAACCAAAGGAGTATAGTTTGTTCTCTCCCTTTTACCAACCGGAGTTGGTCGTGGGTTTGAACTATAGTGTCCACTAGTTCTTTTGCCAACCTGAGTTGGTCACGCTAGTGTACGCCTCCTAACCAAAGGAGTATAGTTTGTTCTCGCCCTTTTACCAACTGGAGTTGGTCGTGGGTTTGAACTATCGTCTTCTTTTTACTGCCGAGCAGCATTGTGTGCCGAGCAGTGTAGTTGTGTGCCGAGCAGCGTAGTGTTAAACACTAGTATTCCCCGAAAAACTTTAAATAAAAGGAGAGAAGATTGTGAAATATCATCGTTTTATTCATATTGATGGAACTTCTTTACATTTTACATCACTGATAATACTTGCGTAGCTGTTCAGCATTCCATGCATTCTTAAATTCCCCTCCTTCTAGAGTTGCTATTCGGTAAGTTCCTGGTCGGACAACTGCAGTAACTCGATAAGGTCCATGCCAGTTTGCTTCCAACTTATTGTGCTTCTGAATGACCTTCTTTAGCACGTAATCTCCTTCTTTTAAGTCGCATTTTTTCACCCTCTTGTTGTAGAACAGGGATGTTCGTTGTTGATAAGCAGCATTCCTAATGGCTGCCTCTTCTCTAACTTCCTCGAGCATGTTCAAATCTAATCTCCTCATCAGGTCGCTGACTGGGGAATTGAAATTCAGTACTCTGTGTGTTGGAAGACCCAACTCGGCGGGTATTACAGCTTCACTTCCAAATGCCAGCATATATGGTGATTCTCCCGTTGCTGCTCGGGGAGTTGTTCGGTAAGCCCACAATACTGACTGTAGCTCATTAATCCAATTATCTTTAGCTTCACTTAGCCTCTTCTTCAAACCATTTAGTAATGTTCTGTTCGTCACTTCAGTCTGTCCATTGCTTTGAGGATGGCCTGGTGCTGAATGAGTCTTCAAAATGTTTGATTGTCGACAATAGGTAGCAAACTTCTCGTTATCGAATTGTGTTCCATGGTCTATGATAAAGGCATGAGGGAGACCATATCGGCAGATTATATTCTTCCAAATGAACTGGTATACCTTCTCGTATGTCATATCAATCAGAGCCTTAGCTTCTACCCACTTTGTAAAATAATCTACTATGACGACGAGGTACTTGAATCTTCCTCGGGTCGTTGGTAGTGGTCCAACCAAATCAATTTCCCACATGGCAAATGGCCAAGGGGAAGTTATGGGTGTCAACAATGCTTATGAAGTTCGTCGAATGGAGAAAAAACGTTGGCATTTATCACATCTTTTGGCATAGGCTATACAATCAGCCCTCATCGTTGGCCAGTAGTACCCCTGCATCATCACTCTTTGTAAAAGTGTCCGACCTGCTACATGTGCTACACAAGATCCTTCATGGATCTCTTCAATCAATTCCTTCACCTCGAAGGGATGTACACATGTCTGCAAACCCACCATAATTCCTCGTCTATACAAAATACCATTAGTTAGTACATACCAAGCAGCTTTAAACTTCAATTTCTTTGCAGCGAGCTTATCCTCTGGTAATTCTCCCTCCTCAATATATGCCCTGATGGGATCCATCCAAGATGGTCCTAAATCAAGGGTAATAACATTCATCGTCAAGTCTTCATCTATGCTCCGACTTTCTAATACTTCAATTGGTATCGTTCTTCGCAGCTCGGTACGAGTAGCTGATGCTAGTCGGGACAGTGCATCTGCTCGTGCATTCTCCATTCTTGGTATTCTGATCAACTGAATGGCATCAAATTCTGCCAACAACTCTATCACCTTTGCATGATACTTGACCATTAATTCTCCTTTAACTGCATATGTTCCCATCATTTGATTCACAATTAATTGAGAATCACTGAATACCATTACTTGTTGCGCTTCCATAATCTTTGCTAAATTAAGACCTGCTATCAAGGCTTCATACTCAGCCTCATTATTGGAAGCTTTGAATTGGAATCGTAAGGCATATTCCACGTCAATCTCGTCTGGGGTGTTCAAAACAATCCCTGCCCCACAACCTGTTGTGCAAGATGACCCATCTACATATAATCTCCATGTAGGTAACTCGTCTTCAAATTTCTTATCTGACAGAGTTCCTCGGTGAAATATCTGCTATTTCCTTTCATCCTCCCCTGGTATTTTTCGTTCTTTGTCGACCATCTCTTCTCGCCCTTTTACCAACCGGAGTTGGTCTGGGTTTGAATTTGATGATCTTTCTACATCCACAAGCCTTTTTACCAACCGGAGTTGATCTGGACTTATGTCTGTTGATCCTGTAACATCCACAGGTTGGTCAGTGAGCAACTTTTGCTCCTCGGGGGTATCAGGATATGTAAATTCTGCTATAAAGTCTGCTACAACCTGCCCTTTTAATGATGATTTGGGTTCATACACAATATCATATTCACCGAGCTCTATTGCCCAATACATCAGTCTTCCTGATTTTTCTGGCTTATGAAGGGCTTGTCTCAATGGCATGTCGGTATATACGACGATGGTATGGGCCTGGAAATAAGGCCTCATTCTTCTACTTGCTTCAATTAATGCCAATGCCAATTTTTCCAGCTTCGGGTACCTGATCTATGCACCTCGGAAAGCCTTACTTGTGTAATAAATTGGCTTCTGGATTCCATTCTCCATTCTGATCAATGCCGAGCTGACTGCATTCTCTGATACCGCCAGGTACAAGTACAACTTTTCTCCCATTACTGGCCTGGACAATAATGTAGGTGCTCCCAGATATTTCTTCAAGTCTTGAAAGGCTTTTTCACATTCATCATTCCACTCGAAAGTTTTTCGAAGTGTTTTGAAGAATGGGAGGCATCTATCAGTTGCTCGGGATACAAATTTGTTGAGCGCTGCAACTCGTCCTGTAAGACTCTGCACCTCTTTCTTCGTTGTTGGAGATCGCAACCCTAAAAGAGCTTTGATCTTTGCTGGGTTTGCCTCAATGCCTCGCTGCTTGGCGATGTACCCGAGGAACATTCCTTCCCGTACTCCAAAGGTGCACTTCGTCAAGTTGAGCTTCATCTGGTATTTATCTAGTTGATCAAAGGTCTGACCTAAGTCAACTAGATGATCCGCAGCTTTCTTGCTCTTTGTCAGCATATCGTCGACATAAACCTCCATATTGCAACTGATTTGTTCGGCAAAAACCTTGTTCATCAGCCGCTGGTATGTCGCTCCTGCATTTTTCAAACCAAAAGGCATAACATTATAACAATAAGTTCCTCTAGGGGTAATGAAAGAAGTGCTTTCCCTGTCTTCAGGTTTCATTTTGATCTGGTTGTAACCAGAGTAAGCATCCATGAAGCTGAGTAGCTTGTGTCCCGAGGTAGCATCCACCAGTTGATCAATTCTGGGCAATGGAAAATGATCCTTTGGGCATGCCTTGTTGAGATCAGTGAAATCAACACACATTCTCCATTTATTGTTTTTCTTTTTCACCATCACCATATTTGCTAACCAATCTGGATACTTCACATCTTCAATGAATTGGGCTTTCTGGAGCTTCTCGACCTCCTCTTGTATAGCTTGATTCTTCTCGGGACTAAATACTCTTCTTCTTTGCTTTACAGGCTTGATCTCCTTATTCACATTGAGCTCGTGACATAAGAAGTTTGGATCTATTCCTGGCATGTCTTCATGACTCCACGCAAAAGTTTTCTTCCTATTTCTCAAGAAAGTTATCAACTCCTGTTTTATTGAAGCATCTAACGACAAACCTATCTGGGTTACTCGTTCAGGATGCTTGTCGTCCAGAATAACATTTTCTGTAGATTCCACCAGTTGTCCTTTTACAAGTTGGGATTCATCTCTAGGATCGAGTGTTTCAATTTCTGTTCCTTCCTCCACCTGGTAGGTAGTAGTATTTTTCCTTTACTCTTCAAGCTCCTCTTGCTCGGCAGATGAATAATAGCATTACCGAGCTACTTTTTGATCACCTTTCACAACTCCTACTCCAAAATTTGTTGGGAATTTTAAGCACTGATGTACTGTAGATGGGACTGCTTCGAACTTCTTCAAACCAACTCTTCCCATGATGATGTTGTAAGCTGACTGCACATTCTTATCCATCACAAAGAAGCGTATTCTCTTTGTTCGACAACCAGGCCAAGTTCCAATGAATATATCCAACTTGATCGTCCCAAGTGGAAAAACTTTCTCGCCAGCAAAACCCAGGAGAGGTCTGTGATAAGGTTCCAATTGAGATAATTTCAAATTTAAACTGTCAAAGCATGAGTAGTACATGATGTCCGCCGAACTACCATTATCTACAAAAACCCTTGAAATCAGTACTTCTTTCATCCTCATTTTGATCACCAAAGGGTCGTCGTGAGGGTAAAGAACACCTGCCAGGTCGTTTTTTGAAAAACCGATGACCAGCTTCTCTTTATTTACCTTCCTCGGGCGATCCTCTTCAGCCAAATTTATTCGCTGAATGTATGAGCAAGCCTGAGCCTCACCGAGGTAAGCTTTTCTTTCTGCAGTAAGGTCTCCTCCTCCTGCATCTCCACCTGTAATGACATTACAATCAAATGACCCAAAGCGTATTAAAAATACCTCTCGTTCTGGATGCCTTGGTTTCTTGGGAAGATCGGGGTCATCTTCTGTATCATCTTCATGATCCCTTTTCTTTTTCTCCTCTGCTCGATGAGGAGATCTAGACCTTTCTCTAGTTCAGTCATTATTTCTTCTTTCACCTCCCCGATCAACATACTTTGCTAGTTTCCCTCTTCGGATGAGTGTTTCAATCTCGTTCTGAAGAGCTATGCAATTTTTGGTCATATGGCCATGATCCTTGTGGAACTCGCAATATTTCTCCCTATTCCTCATATCAGGGTCTGACCTCAGTTTCTTCGGCCACTTTACCTCCTTGCTATTCTTGATTTCTTCCAAGACATGATTAATACCCATTTTCAAAGGAGTATAATAATCGAATTTCTTCAGGACTTCCCATGACGATTTATTATTCTTGGAATGCTTGTTACCACCATTGCTCTTATGCTCTTTCTTCTTGGATTTGTCATCTTCCACCTTAGTTTCTTTATCCATATTCTTCTTTGCAGCCATAGCCTCCTCGACATTCATGATTTTGGTTGCTTTTTCCATCAACTCTGACATAGTTGTAGGTGGATCTTTGGCCAAAGTGTAATACAACTTATTAGGCAACAACCCACTCATCAAGGCGGTGATTGTTGTCTTTTCTTCATAATCTATGACTTCCAGCTTCTCGTTATTGAAACGAGTTATGTAATCTCTAGTACTCTCACCAGATTTTTGTCTAACACTTAACAAGTGTGCTACTCATTTTACTGGCTTTGCTCCAAAACAGAAATTGCCGATGAACAATTCGGCTAACTGAAAGAAAGTTGAAATCTTACCCCGAGGAAGATTGTTATACCATATCTGGGCAGATTCAGTAAGAGTTCCTGAGAATGCTCTGCATCTCATCTCGTCGGGGACAACATAGATGTCGGCAGCAGCTTGATACTGCTCTATGTGCAGAACATGATATGTCTTTCCATCATATTTGGGGGTCACTGCGGGTGCCTTAAACTTTGACGGTGTAGGAAAATCCACAATAGCCTTGACAAAAGGTGTCCCTTGAACAAAAGTTCATTGTAGGGGATTCTTCGCCTTAGCCATTTCTCCCAATCTATCCTCCAACCGCTGAATGGAACCTTTCCACGCATCATTTCACTCCACGGGCCTATTAGTTCGAGCAATTGATTGTTCTGAAGTAGCCTCTTGAGATCTTTCTTGACGAGCAGGTGGTCGTGATTGTGCTGATCCTTCTCTTAGATCTGATGGTCATAAAAAACTCCTCGACATGGTCTTAGGTGGACTCCTATTCCTTCTAGGGCCTAATCGGCTGAAAGTAGACACTCTGCTCAGTCTTTCCAAGGCGCTGGGTCTTTCTGGAGAGAGAGAGTGATACGTTGATCAGTATCTGTAGCCCGTATTGACGAAGTTCCCCCAGGTTGATAAGAGAAATCATTAGATTTCTCATTACGATATGACTCAGTACGCCTGGATCGTGAAGAAAGTAAATAGGTTTGCCTCTGACCACTTCGCTGTCCTGAACGTGAAGGTGCACCTCCATGAAGGGTTTGTATGAGTTGACGCATTGTTTCTTGCATGGCGGTTTGTCCTTGAGCCAGATTCGTCATAATTCCAGCCAGATCTGGAGGTGCAGAGGGATTTGGAGGATTTCCAGCATTTCCAGCGTTTCGATTGCTAGATTCTGGATTATTCGCCATTGATGATGAATGATTTTTGGTGAAAAACGATAATAACAAATCGTTCCCACAGACGGCGCCAATCTGTTGATGTAAAAAATTAGATTACTCTAATTATTCAATTACAGATAAATAAACGAGACAAAAGATTTTAAAGTGGTTCAGCCTTATTTGAATGGCCTACGTCCACTATTATGTTATTGCTGAGTGTTTGGGAATTCTCGATTACAAGTGCTATTAAGAAATTCCGGTCCCCTTGAATGAGGGTGATACAAGGTATTTATAGCCCTTAGGATGTACATGAAAGGGTGATACATTAAATGATATACAAATGAAAGGGTAACTCATTTAATGCTCTTCAAGCGTGTGTGTGAAGATGATAAGCATTCAATGAATAGTTGAACTGTTGATTATCTGGAAATCAATGCTGTGGTCGAGATACAGCTCGAACCTCCTTAGTTGCTCATCGTCCAATAGTTCCTCGGAGCACTAGAGTTCCTCGGAGGACAAGAGTTCCTCGGAGGGCTGGTGTTCCTCGGAAGACTGGTGTTCCTCGGAGTACACCTGTTGCTCGGAGTGAGTATGTTGGTCGGGGGAATGATCATCCTCGTTACTATTGTGCCACGTAGATTGACACGTGTCTTCTTATTATTCGTCCACATTAGCATACTAATTTTGGTATCAACAGGGGTGTTACATAATTCCCCCCTTACAACGAAATTTTGTCCCGAAATTTTGAAAAAGTATACCAGATAAGAACAACTCTGGCTATATGTTATGCATCGCATCCTCACGCTTACGAGTAAACTATTCCGTACCACCCATACATTACGCTATCAAGTATCCTTAATAATGAACACCTTACGTATGTTCGTTTTAAATTCCAGGTTACCATGCCACATAGGTTCTTGACCAAACATTATCCTTTAAATTTTCTTACTTAAACTATATTTTAGCTACTCACTATCTGGCCTTCTACTATTTGCACTTTAGTAGGTTAATCGTCCTTGAAAGACATGATCTCGTGTCGCGACAATCTCACACAAGTAGGTTATTTGTGCAGTACATATTTTACACACATTATATATTATAATTGCCAACTCATCTCTGATCTTCGCAATAGTACCTGGTCCTCCACCTTTAACTAACAAGCAGGAGAACAACAAGGCTTACCGTGCCATACCTCAACTGGCACCATGCCCAAAAGTGAACTTATATGAGTTATGGCACACAAAATCCACTAGTGGAAGGTAATGTTACCGTTCTCCCCTAAGATTCAAGGGCACACATATATATTATTCTCCAATATCTGATTATTCGCCTTATTCTACTCATTCGTCTGCGGATAATAGGCCTAACTCAATCACAACTCGATAACTATGCCCTCTTGAACATACTTCCAAAATCGAAGAACAAGGATCTTATCCAAATCGGACACAATATTAAACATTAACATATATAACCTAACTATCTCTATTATGAAGATCTCGCATACTTTCCCACAGTATGATCAGTCCTAACTGTCATAACGTGAGCTACTTTGGTCAACCAATCCACTATCTCCATATAGTATCGTGACCCCCTTCACGATAAAATCCTTGGGAATTCTTTCCCATTACTACTTAGGAATCTCTAATGTTTGAAGAAACCCAACTGGTTTTGGATGGTCCACCCTTTACCAATAGATATGTGACCCATTGTAAAACGAATTTAGCAATATTCTCTTTATTAAATCCCATCACGACTGTCATTTATAACATGATATATCTTATATTCTCTCAAATGTACCTCAAACCTTGGTCCATGTGACTTTGCCTCACCCTGTGTCATAAATATTTCCCCTTGCTCTAAAAATAGTCCCTCGTGAAACATAAGCCTTTGACAAACCTTACGGAATAGGCTTCAACTTCCTTAGCTAAATGTTATCGAATTCACACGACAATTATCATCTACTCCCGGATAAAAAAACATCCTCGTGGACATTTGGGGAATGATTTTAATTGATATAAATGATCAAAAACGAAAAGAGACACGCGGTGTGCTATTGTTATAAAAACAAAACTAAAATCGTCAATAACGAGTATAGAGCATCTGATTTCCACAATTTAAATGCAACAAGTCCATAATCCTTTTATTTCCTCAATAGTGATTATAATAAAGTTTCTCTCAAAAACAAAATTATCCAACTAAAATTACACCCCTAAATCATACATCAAAATATCTGGCAAATCCATGCTCTAAAATAATTCTTTAAAATAGTCCATAGCGTCCCAATCCATGCTAACCTGCCCCTTACAAGAAAATATGGGGAAGTACACAATATAACACGAATCGATGCTCAAAGATAATTAGCACGATGAATAAATAGCAACAATACGAATCACATATACATCTCAAATGCATAACCCAAGCATTATATCAATTAATTTCTCAGCCTCTATATATACCTTATCACATAATTTCCAAATGTGGATAAAATCAAGATTTAGTCACTTAGGGCGCCCATAAACCCTATGTCTTGCGCATTAATGCACAAATCAAATATAATCCTCTTAAATCAATCTTCACATCAGGATTAGGTGACTCCACTGGCCTTAAATCATAATAGAATTATTAGTTCTTATTATATTCTCATATATGTACATTAGCCAAGGTAAAAAATCAATGCACTATTATCCAAACTTCTCTCCAACTCCCGACGTTTACTAGTTTCATGCGTGGGGTGACTTGCAAAGAGAAATCCAAATAAGGAACCCCCAGATACACTACTACCTAATATTATCGGTCATCGAGATCCACAAGGTCCTCAGTCCATAATATGTACCTTCCCATAATCTCCGTATGTTGACATACAAGTCTACGCATCCACTCTAATGTCCTTAAAAAAACATGAAACATGGCGCTCTCACTATCCCAAATTTATCGGCCCTATATATGTAACGATTTATATCAATTGCTTGATACAAAACATGATATATCCTGAGTTACAAAAGTAAATAAATCCCTACGCACCGGGATTACATATAACTAGAAAACTTACTCCCTAAAGTCTACGATATCTTGAAATTTTCATAATTATATACATATATATAGGCCAAACCCTATTTCACGTGGAACCTCATCAAAGTAATACTACTTACTCGGAGTATCTAGCCCGATAGTCTTATCACTCAGTCTACCATCGTTCAAACATTCGGTAATTAACCACTACACATTACAATAATAATCTCAACTTTGTTAACTTAGTGCAATATTAAATTATAACGATAAAATATGCCTTTAGTGCCCACCCGGCTCACTCATGGTGACGTCTAAAATCCACGTTACCCATGATAAATACATTTATAACCAGACTGTTAAAACTAACGTAATCACTAAACTCGAATCACACGCGACTTTTAGTGTTAACAATTAATATAAGTATTATGGAACACCCAGTTCATTTGGCTTACCCCTTTTCTCGCAAGGATGAAACAAAACTTCATTAGTCTCATCTAATAGTAGGGTCCCATCACGTAGATGCTAACATGGCCCATGAGCATCCGCAATCTCTATACATCTAGGATTTCATCCAATAGTTTCCCCCTCCTCATTGTGGGCAAATTATTCTGTTTTGTGGCTTACACACCCATCACCGAAATTTTGGCTTAAAATCTTTAGGCCTCACTTATGGCTTTATTGGACACCCTATTTATTCCTGGGCCCCAATGACCCTAAGGATTTAATATGCTATTATTACCGAGGAATCCACTAGTCTTGCATAAACCCACCATTCTCCGGTTGTAACTTCTTAGGCCTAATTCTTCCTCTAAAAATATCACCCCTCCAGTTGTTGTGCCTAACTGGTATGTTTTACCATTCTCAAAGCTTATCGATTGCACTTCTCAACTTGGACACCTTCAACACTGGTGGTCCCACTCTCTAAGCATAGAGAAAACTTCCCGAGACATTTCCCATCACTGGTCCCACTAATCATTTTGGAATGTCCTTTCCTCGGACTAGTAGTCTTAGCTCCCAATTATTCTCCCATTGTCCCTTTGGCTATGCGGGCTCTTCGAAACAACTATTGGCCTCTATAGCCCTGATTGACTTCATCGTCACTTTGTAGGAAGTTAATGAATCAAAGTTATCTAAATGAGTTCCCCATTATGCATATTCTCAAGTGGTGTTTCACTAACACAGATAAGTTCAGTTTTGCGTTTCAGCCAAATTCTCTAACCCTCTTGACTCACTTCTTTTGGAAGTGCTGAAGTAACATGGAAACTTATAAACTTGATGACATAAACATTAGTTATCCCAGCCAGATTTCTCACCCATCCTTGTATTCTACACACGATCCTTTATCAACTATAACCCTTTTATTTTCTATGCCATTTTTCCAGGTACGAAGTTCGTTATGCAATACAAGCTTTCTCTCACGATCGGTCTCTAGCTTACCCACTATGATAAGTTTCAAAAGTTCCCTTGTATCTCTGTTATAACATCGAATGGAAGACCTCACGGTCAAATTGTACCCAAATTTCTCTTTAAAATTCAAACACACTTTTTTTTATATGTGGTGATTGACTCTAATCGCTTTATGTCGTTCCTAAGAGCTATAAATTTTAACTCCACTTTGAATTCTGAGTGTCGCTACACTACACTCTACACATTTGCCTTCAGATTTTCTACTTCCATTGGCCTATTACATTTTCTCTCTTTCTTCTCCGCATCTTCACCAATGACTTTTCAAACGAGTCTCTCTAATTTCCCTCGTGTGGACTATGTTAGGTGATCCTAAAATAGCTCCCCCCATTACCTACGACAGTTCCTGGGGAACGCTTTGTTTTCAAGTGATGATTCTATTATCACTTGCTTAAATAATACTCATGGTGACTTTTGTCACGAACACCACTCCCAGATTACTTTATGTCCTCTGTCGGACTTCTTCTCCCGCAGTCCTTCTTATGGCCCACGCTTGTCGTCCTATAATGTTAGGTGATCAAATTACAAACTATTTCATATAATGAGTCACATCAATTATAAATTATAGCAGTAGAACATAAGTCACATATGTAAGGGAAGACAACAATCCTATAATAAGGCTCTACATCAAAGAACGCTACGCTGAAACATAAAAAGTCGTACAGATCCTAAGGACACTAGAACTGATGCTCTGATACCACCTACGACACCCCGCCTAATTAAATACCGGGTGATCATTCCTTTATTAAATTAAATCAAAGTGTATGGTTGGTTCATTCTTCGCATCACTGTCGAAAACAATTTTTTCTTTATTTATCACCTAAAAAATAATTAAGCTAATTGTCAAAACATTTAATTTTATAGATTAAATTCCATTGTCCTAAGTTTATATACATAAGACATTATATGAACATAGATAATAATATTGAATACCAAAACATCCAAGTGGAATAAACAGGCTAGATTAATCATTCCATATAAAATATCCCAAATCGAAGGACAATGTAATAACTAAAACAATCCCAACTAAAACTGAATACTGAAATAAATAAAGAGTACAAAGTCACTCTGAACTAAATAAAAACTCGAAATGGGAGACACATGCCCAATATAAAATGACTAAGTGAAGAGCTGATATGACAAGGATGAAGTCATTTAAATGCAAAGAGCTGCAACTCCCACACTAGATATAGCATGTCAACCGTCCAAAGATCTAAGTTTGACGCCCCAGGGGCTGGGCACCTGTAATATATATATATATAAACAATAGAAAGAGAATATGACAAGAAAAGTGTAATACCCCGTATTTTTATGGCTTTTAATTTGGGGACTTATTAAATTTAAATTGAGATATTAATTTAATATTAATCCGAAAATTATTTTAAATATTTACTAGCGTGACAAGAGTTAGTAATTATTGGGAATTTGTTGAATATTACTAGATGAGTAAAGTAATATATAAGATTGATTTTATTAAAATTTTCACGAGTGAATAAAATGGAAATTATTGAAATTTAAGTCGAGACGCGCCAGTGTTGTGTCGGGACTAAATTATTATTATTAAAAGTGAATAAATCATAAGTCGCTCGTATGGTCATTTCGAGTGCGCCAACGTGTCCGAAAGTATAGAAATAGTCAAAAAATTATACCCGGGGGTTAAGTTTGGGCCTCGGGGCATTTCTAGGCCTAATTAGCATCCCAAGAGGGTATTTTAGACATTTTGTATTTTTAGGTATTTAAATCCACGAATTTTCCCAAGGTATATAAGCCATTTGAGTTATGCTTTTAGTATTAACAATCACAAAACTTAAGAACGTCCATTAGAGAATAAGGTAGGAAGCTTTCCAAGAAACTCAAGGTCAATAGCTCATCCATTTGCATCGCCACCACCACCAAAACGTAGATCGCATGAAGAGGAACGCAACCATACATTTTTCATCCACAAATCAGACCCTTGTATTCCACGCAAGTATCTATCTTGCTTTTCTTTTAGTTATAGTTTCATCCATGTTAGATTAGGATTGTTATACACATGTTTCATAAAAGAATTTGAGTAATTTGAGGATTTGATCACATGTCTTGGTGGAAATAAATATATTCTGGACATCCCAATCATATGTAGAGAATAACACACGAATTTGTATGAATTTAGAAGCAGGAAATCTGGAAAAGAATTAGAAGAATGAAAGTTTTATGAAAATTAGGGTACTTGTTAAATATGATGATTTATCCCATAAATTCATTACCTTTGATGAATTTGGACATGTTTCATGTAGGAAATCATGTATATAGGTATATGTAACTAGTAGTAATGTTGTTTGGGTGTTTGGAAATCGTTAATGGCGTTTTGGAGTAATTTGGTAGGTGAAACCCGTAGGTTGAAATTTCAGTTTCTGGGCAAGAACTGCTTGATCGATCGATCGACCTAAAAACATCGATCGATCGATCACCCCCTTTCCCTGATCGATCGACCCCTCCTGGAAAACTGCATATTTTTCCCCTTTTGTTTAATCCGGTTTAAATATGTAGGAACCCTTGATTATTATTTATAGAGTATAATGGGTCGTGAGGAGGACCAGTAGTGTCTAAATAGACTCCGTTGAATGAAATTTAATATGGGATGAAATTATGGGTTAACGGGGAGTTTCGTTACACTTTAGAGATTGTGCACAAGTTCGTTAATGAATCGAGGGACTCATGAAAGACTTTGACCAGAAGGTTAAAGCGATTGTACCTATTGATATTATAATTAGTAATAGAGATTACTTCAAGAGATAAGAAGTATGTAAAATATGTATAATTGAGAATAAAAGAGATGAATCCCTTATGCGAGATAATTGGGTAGAATTGTACTGAATAAGGTTAATAAAAATTATGGGTCGTGGGAGAGCCTTATTGGAAATTGTGTATCTATATATGTCCATGTGACTGTGTACATATATTAAACACTTTATTTGTGAATGATCATACCCGCGCTACTTGCTATCATGACGGTTGCCGTGCCGGGACAGTCTTATCTCGATGGGACCTTTATGGGGGATATTGACTTGTACCCTTGAACATAGGATTCCATGTTAGAGACTATCTGAGAATGATAGTCAGACGGTCTTAAGAGACATGAGGGGTATGTGCTGACCTCTTACTGACTTGGAATTTTGCTTCGCCTCCATTTTGTGTGTATTGTGTTAATACAATTCGAGAGTGATTTCGAACTATTATTTCCCTTAGTACGAGTGATACGAGGAATTGATAGCAGAGTATTCCAGCACCATAGAATTTATGTGGGGTTCCGATAGTATATATAATAGATGAGTGACTGTTATATATATATATATATATATATATATATATATATATATATATATATATATATATATATATATATATATATATATATATATATATATATATATATACTTATATATGGAAAATTTCTACTGTGTGTATAAGTAATTAAGTAATGAATAAATGCTCCAACTTTATAATAAGTGTTCGGGAACTTTATAACAGTATTGTGTTGATCTAAGTAACGTAATAAATCTTGAAGAGATTGATTTTCGTTTAAACTGATTATCATAACCTTTCTACTTCTCGGGATAAAACTTTATGGAAAAATAATTTAGATAAACTTATGAGTTTAATAGTACGGTGGGCGTGCACACAAGATCATAGGTGAGAATTCTCAAGAGAGTGTCGCATACTAATATGGTTGTTACATTAGCCGGTAAGCATTTTAAATTCTTTCTAAAATATTTTAAACTGTTTTACACTCGGTCTCTGACCCGTTTTTCGTTATCATCTCTCTCTTATATATATATGTATGTATTGCAGGTGCCCATCCACAGGGGCATCATGCTTAGGTTCTTTGGATTGGACATGCTGCAGCTTATGTGGAAGTTGCAGGCTCTTGCTTAGACGACCTCTTCATTGATTCAGTTTCTAGTTTAGTTTTCATAGTTAGGGCATGTGTCGCCCAGTTTTCTATCCCTTTTGGATTTGTTAGAGATTTATGTTTATGTTATTTCCAGTACTTGGTACTCCTTGGGAGTTAACTCTTGTCAGGATGATTTCATTTATAGTTCATAACTTGCTTTCATTTATTTAGATGATTTAATTTTTGTGTGGTAAATGTCATCCTTATTATTTATGTGACTCTTTAACTATTGTTATTAAAAAGGTTTTCATATTGGAATTTAAATAAAATGTAAATAAGACTTTAAATTATTTTAACACTTAGCTTAATTATTTAGGGTGTTTAAATTGGAAATTTTATTTTGCGACAGTGATGCTAAGAATGAACCAACCGTTCAACTTGATTTTAATTTAATAAAGGACCGATCACCCGGTATTTAATTAAGCTTAGCATCTTTGATATAGAGCCCTATTTTAGGACAGTTATTTTCTTGTATTTATGCTTTCGTCTTCAGCTATTTGAGATTTGATAATAAATGTAGACTAATAAACTTTCTTTTCATTTCAGATGCCTCCGAGATGCGCACCCCGAGACAGGAATGCCCAGCCCGAGCAATGAGCAGCTCCGGCTCAGGGAATGATGAATGCAACTGAAGTAGCCGCCATAGTTGATCAGGCAGTGAATGCCGCATTAGCGGTGGTGCTGCAGGCTCCACACTAGGTTCAGGCAGTGGCGCCAGTAACAACACAGCTCCCCACTACATGGGAGTGGGTTAGGGATGCCTTTCCGAAGGCGCATCCCCAGGAGTTCACAGGTAGCTCGGACATAGTAGTCGCAAGCCAATGGAAGAAGGATATCCAGAGTCATCTACGCATGTATGAGTGCACCGACATGCAAAAATAGTTGTTAGCTTCCTTCAAGCTAGTGGGGGCCGCTTTGCAGTGGTGGAAGTCCAACACCACCTTGGATGAGAGGGACAACATCACGTTTCAGTCATTTTGGGCGCGGTTTTACCGCAAGTACTTTTTATCCGCTGTGCAGACTGAGATGAGGGGACGGTTACTAAATCTTAAGTAGGAGAGTATGACTGTTGCTGAGTACGAGGAGGAGTTCACCAGACTTCTCACTATAGTTCCGGATGAGGCACCCACTGAGGAGAAGAAGATATTGTTGTTTGTACATGGATTGGTTTAGACGATCCGTTAGCACCTCATAGGTAATCTATCATTGAGTACTTACACTGACGTACTCAACGCTGCTTTGTTTCACTGTTAGGATCACTGCTTCCATCAGTAGGGGAACAAACGAGCAGGGGAGTCTGACCAGTAGGGAAGAACAGGGGGCAGTAGTACTGGTGGGGCTCCGGCAACCCAAGGGCAAACCCGTCAGAGTGAGCAGAGTTCCCATCAGGGGGACCCTACCAAGAGATTCTGATCAGGGGATTTTAGACAGGGATTTGGGGGATTTAGGAAGTGTCAGCAGAGCCAACACCAATTTCAGCAGGGCCAGTGGCGGGGTGGTAACGGCCAATAGGGTCGTGGTCAACAGGGGCAAAGGGGAGGTAACTTCAGGGGAAGTTGTTTCGAATGTGGCAAGAATGACCATAGGCGCCAGGATTGCCCAGAGGGGGATAGGGCCCCACAGCAGTAGGGTGCCCCTAATGAGCTGCAGAGACCACTCTTTCCAACCGCCCTCCCAGCCATCCAAACAGCTCCAGTTTAGCAGGGGCAATTGCAGTACAGACGTGTCTATAACGTCCACCAGGCAGTAGCACCTCAGGCACCACCCGTGATTGAGGGTACATTTACTATCTATGGAACTTTGGGTCAGGTTTTATTTGATACTGGGGCATCGCACTATTTTATAGCTACTCAGTTTGTACGGGCCTTAGGTTTATTAGACACAGTAGACAGCATTGTAACATGCGTAGACTCACCACTGGGGAATGGGTCTTTGATTTTCTTTAAATGCCGGGGTGTAGGGATAGATATTGGTAGCTTGATTTTACCTGCAACCATCCTAGTCTTAGAGATGCATGAGCACGATGTCATCATTGGCATGGATTGGCTCTCAGCGTACAGAGCCATGATTGATTATTTCGATAGGAGTATTATCTTTATCATTCCGGGATAGGAAATGTTTTTGGTGGTGATGCCTCGCCCAAAGGGAGGATCTTCCACCCATTTGTATTAGATAGAGGAGGATACCTCTAAGGAGATTTTGATTCCCCTGGATTGGATTCCAGTCATTTGTGAGTTTTCAGATGTATTTCAGGAGATACCGGACCTACCCCCCAGTTGAGAGATAGATTTCATCATAGACATGACACCGATCACTCGGCCAATAGCACGTGCACCAAACTGTATGGCTCCAGCGAATATGAGGGAGTTATGGGATCAGATAGAACAGCTGTTTGGCCAGGGCTTCATTCGTAGGAGAAACTCGACTTGGGGCGCACCAGTGTTTTGTGTGAAGAAGAGAGACGGTTCGCTGAGAGACGGTTCGCTGAGATTATGTGTGGATTACCGGGACCTGAATAAGGTCACGATACGGAATAAATATTCGTTGCCTCGAATCGATGACCTATTCAACCAACTAAGAGGAGCAACCTTCTTTTCGAAGATAGATTTAAGATCGGGATACCATCAACTACGAATTAGGGAGCAGGATGTGTCGAAGACTTCTTTGTTGACGAGATATGGATCCTATAAGTTCAGAGTCGTGCCATTTGGGCTGACTAATGCTCCAGCCGTATTCATGGAATTGATGAACTGAGTGTTCAGAGAGTTCTTGGATCATTTTGTCATTGTCTTCATAGATGACATCCTGATTTATTCACATACCGAGGAAGAGCATGCCAAGCACTTGAGACATCTTCTTCAGACTCTACAAGAGCATCAGCTATATGCTAAGTATGAGAAGTGTGGATTCTGGTTACAGGAGGTACAGTTTTTGGGGCATGTTGTGTCGAAATTGGGGATATCGGTTAACCCGAGCAAAGTGTCGGCAGTGAGGGAGTAGGGACAACCCAAAACACCGACAGAGGTGCTTAGTTTCTTGGGGTTATCCAGGTACTACAGGAGGTTCATCCGAGGCATTTCGAAGATAGCGAGTCCGTTGACAAATCTGACTCGCAAGGGAATTTCGTATGTTGGGATGATGCTTGTCAATTGGCTTTCAATGAGCTGAAAGATAAGTTGACTTCGGCGCCCGTTCTTGCTTTGCCCAAGCCGAGTGTGGAGTACCTGGTGTACACTGATGCCTCTTTATGGGGACTCGAGGGAGTACTTCAGTAGGAGGAGAAGGATATATCATTTGCTTCCCGCAAGCTTAAGCCTCACGAGAGGAATTACACCACCCACGACCTAGAGCTAGTAACGGTCGTATTTGTATTGAGGATTTGGAGATATTACTTATTGGGGAGAAGTTTTGCTTATTCACAGACCACAAGTCACTACAGTACTTGTTCACTCAGCGAGATTTGAACATGCGTCAGCGTAGATGGTTGGAGTTTGTGAAAGAGTACCAGTTCGAAATCAAGTATCATCCGGGGAAGGCTAACGTGGTTGCTTATGCGTTAAGCCGAAGATCAATAGGTGACGTAGCGAAAGTGTGGAAAGCAAAGTGGAAAGAGTTGGGTCACCAGTATGCGGTATCCCATTCCTTTATATCTGTTATGCCAGTCACACCTGAGATTGTTACGAGGGTGATCCAAGCATAATCGGCGGATACGTTTTTCCAGGAACAGATTGTATGACTCTTAGCTGAGGGCGCTGAGTTCTATTCAGTGAGTTCTGATGGGGGTTTGATATTTAATGGGAATTAGTTGTCCCAGATGGAGAAGACTTATGTCATGCAGTTATGACATAGTCGTTCGAATCTCGATTTGCGGTACATCTCGGAGGGGATAAGATGTACCAATTTATGAGGCGGCAATACTGGTGGAGTGGGATGAAGAAGGACATTGCAGATTTCATATCCAAATGTTCTACCTGTCACATGGTAAAAGTGGACCACCAGAGACCACCAGGGTTACTCCAGTCGTTGGAGGTACCTGCGTGGAAATGGGAGAGTATTTTAATAGACTTCATTTCTGGATTGCCTACATCACAGCAGGGTCACGATTCCATATGGGTGATTATGGATCGGTTGACCAAGGTAGCTCACTTTTTGCCTGTACGGACAGACTACACCACGGGCCAGTATGCACAGTTATTTATTGTCGAGATCGTTAGGCTACATGGGGTGCCCTTGGATATTGTGTCTCATAGAGATAAGATTTTTATGTCGTGCTTCTAGGAGAGCTTTCAGGAGGCCATGGGTATAGAGATGAGATTGAGTTCAGCTTATCACCTACAGACGGATGGAAAGACAGAGCGTACCAATCAGATGTTGGAGGATATGCTACGCATGTGTATCCTTGATTTTGGAGGAGGTTGGAAGCTGTATGTTCCACTAGTGGAGTTCGCTTATAATAACTCTTATCAGTTCACGATTGGCATGGCCCCATTTGAGGCATTATATAGCAGGCCTTGTCGTTGTGCCGCTCATTGTTTAGAGGTGGGGGATAATAAGTTACTAGGGACAGAGGTGATTCAGGAAACTTCAATTAGGATTGAGCTTATCAGGAGTCGCATTTGAGTAGCCTAGTATCGATAGAAAAGCTACATCGATGTAAAGCGGTCTTTTCGAGAATTTAGCGTGGGGGACCAAGTATTACTGCGTGTGTCTCCTATGAAAGGAGTGATGAGGTTTGGAAAGAAAGGGAAGTTGGCTCCAAGATACGCGGGACCATTTCCCATTATCGAGAGGATTGGGCCGATGGCATACAGATTGGGGCTACCAGAGCACTTGAACCACATTCAAGATGTATTCCACATCTCGTCGTTGAGACGATATCTTCGGGATGATATGGCTTACACCCACATCACGATAGAGGAGATTTACTTACATCCCGATAGCTCTTATGAGGAGAGACCAGTGGCTATCCTAGACCATAGTAAGAGGAAATTAAGGTTGAAAGTAGTCCCACTCGTACGGGTCCAGTGGGAGCATCACAATGTGGAGGAATTCCCTTGGGAGCGCGAGGCAAATATGTGCAAAATATATCCAGATCTATTCTTACCAGGTATGCCTTATTTTTCGAATTTTGGGACAAAATTCCGTTATTAGGGGGGAAGTATGCAATACCCCGTATTTTAATGGCTTTTAATTTGGGAATTTATTAAATTTAAATTGAGATATTAATTTAATATTAATTCGAAAATTATTTTAAATATTTACTAGCGTGACGAGAGTTAGTAATTATTGCGAATTTGTTGAATATTATTAGATGAGTAAAGTAATATATAAGATTGATTTTATTAAAATTGTCACGAGTGAATAAAATGGCAATTATGGAAATTTAAGTCGGGACGTGCCTGTGTCGTGTCGGGACTAAAATATTATTATTAAAAGTGAATAAATTATAAGCTGCCTGTATGGTCATTTCGAGTGCGCCAACGTGTCCGGAAGGGTCAAAATAGTAAGAAAAGTATACCCGGGGGTTTAGTTTGGGCCTCGGGGCTTTTTTAGGCCTAATTAGCATCCCGGGAGGGTATTTTAGACATTTTGTATTTTTGGGTAATTAAACCCACGAATTTCCCTAAGGTATATCAACCATTTGAGTTAGGCTTTTAGGGTTAACAATCACAAAACTTAAGAACGACCATTAGAGAAGAAGGTAGGAAGCTTTCCAAGCAATCCAAGGCCAAGAACTCATCCGTTTGCACCGCCACCACCACCAAAACGTAGATCACACGAAGAGGAACGCAACCATACATTTTTCATCCACAAATCAGACCCTTGTATTCCAGGCAAGTATCTATCTTGCTTTTCTTTTAGTTATTGTTTCATCCATGTTAGATTAGGATTGTTATACACATGTTTCATAAAAGAATTTGAGGAATTTAAGGATTTAATCTCATGTTTTGGTGGAAATAAATATATTTTGGGAATTCCAATCATATGTAGAGAATAACCCATGAATTTGTATGAGTTTAGAAGCAAGAAATCTGGAAAAGAATTAGAAGAATGCAAGTTTTATGAAAATTAGGCTTCTTTTTAAATATGATGATTTATCCCATAAATTCAATAAATTTGATGAATTTGGTCATGTTTCACTTAGGAAATCATGTATATAGGTATATCTAACTAGTAGTAATGTTGTTTGGGTGTTTGGAAATCGTTAATGGCAATTTGGAGTAATTTGGTAGGTGAAACCCGTAGGTTGAAATGGATGTTTTTGGGAAAGAACTGCTTGATGGATTGATCGACCCAAGAACATTGATCGATCAATGATCGATCGACCCCCTTTCCTCGATCGATCGACCCCTCCTAGAAAACTGCATATTTTTCCCCTTTTTGTTTAATCCGGTTTAAATACAAAGGAACCCTTAATTATTATTTCTAGAGTATAATGGGTCGTGAGGAGGACCGGTAGGGTCTAAATAGACTCCTTTGAATGAAATTTAATATGGGATGAAATTGTGGGTTAACAGGGAGTTTCATTACACTTTAGAGATTGTGCATAAGTTCGTTAATGAATTGAGGGACTCGTGAAAGACTTTGACCAGAAGGTTAAAGAGGGTGTACCTGCTGATATTATAATTAGTAAGAGATACTACTTCAAGAGATAAGAAGTATGTGAAATATGTATACGTTAGAATAAAAGAGATGAATCCCTTATGCGAGATAATTGGGTAGAATTGTACTAAATACGGTTAATAAAAATTAGGGTCGTGGGCGAACCTTATTGGAAATTGTGTATCTATATATGGCCTTGTGACTATGTACATATATTAAATACTTTATTTGTGAATAATCATACCCACTCTACTTGCTATCACGGGGGTTGCCACGCCGGTACAGTATTATCTCGATGGGACCTTTATGGGGGATATTTAATTGTACCCTTGAACATAGGATTCCTTGGTACAGGCTATCTGAGAATGATAGTCAGACGGTCATAAGAGACATGAGGGGTATGTGCTGACCTCTTAGTGACTTGGAACTATGCTTCGCCTCCATTTTGTGTATATTTTGTTAATATAGTTCGAGAGTAATTCTGAACTAGTATTTCCCTTAGTACGAGTGATATGGGGACTTGATAGCAGAGTATGCCAGCACCATAGAATTTATGTGGGGTGCCGATAGTATATATAATAGACGAGTGACTGTTATATATATATACTTATATATGTAAACTTTATATTGTGCGTATAAGTAGTTAAGTAATGAATAAATGCTCCAACTTTATAATAAGTGTTCGGGAACTTTATAATGGTACGGTGTTGCTCTAAGTAACGTAATAAATCTTGAAGAGATTGATTTTTGTTTAAACTGAGTATCATAACCTTTCTACTTCTCAGGATAAAACTTTATGGAAAAATACGTTAGATAAACTTATGAGTTTAGTAGTACGGTAGGCGTGCACACTAGATGAGAGGTGAGAATTCTCAAAAGAGTGTCGCATACTAACATGGTTGTTACATTAGCCGGTAAGCATTTTAAATACTTGTTAAACTATTTTAACTATTTTACAGTCGGTCTCTGACCCATTTTCTGTCATCTTCTCTCTCTTGTATATATATGTATGTATTGTAAGTGCCCAGCCACAGGGGAGTCATGCTTATGTTCTTTGGATTGGACGTGCTACAGCTTATGTGGAAGTTGCATGCTCTTGCTTAGACGACCTCTTCATTGATTCAGTTTCTAGTTTAGTTTTCATAGTTAGGGCATGTGTCGCCCAGTTTTCTATCCCTTTTGGATTTGTTAGAGATTTATGTTTATGTTATTTCCAGTACTTGGTACTCCTTGGGAGTTAACTCTTGTCAGGATGATTTCATTTATAGTTCATAACATGCTTTCATTTATTTAGATGATTTAATTCTTGTGTGGTAATTGTCATCCTTATTATTTATGTGACTCTTTAACTATTGTTATTAAAAAGGTTTTCATATTGGAATTTAAATAAAATGTAAATAAGACTTTAAATTGTTTTAACACTTAGCTTAATTATTTAGGGTGTTTAAATTGGAAATTTTATTTTGCGACAGTGATGCTAAGAATGAACCAACTGTTCACCTTGATTTTAATTTAATAAAGGACCGATCACCCGTTATTTAATTAGGCGGGGTGTCACAAAAAGGGTCAGGGCTCGAGTGTAAAATAGCTCTAAAATGGTTTAACAAGTATATAAATTGCTTACCAGTTAATATTACACACATGTTAGTGCCTTGACACTCACTTGAGAATTCTCCCCTCTCATCTAATGTGCACACCTAACGTACTTCTAAAATAAATTTAGATCAAGTTAACCTAGTTGACTAGTCTAACCCAATCTCCCATCATCAATCCTGACTCACGTGATCGCATAACTATAATTTATACATGATAACTTTTCTTATGAATTTACAAGCTAGCTATATACATCTCAATACAGCCTTAAGTTCTCAAACACTTAATTTATTCAATATCAATTTTCAATTTTATCTACTTACAAGCACAGCAGATGTGTCACAGGTACATATATTTATCACTCATAATATATATACTAATAGGCCACCCCCCAAAAAAATCTATGTTGTTGGCATACTCTGCTATCAAGTCCCTGTACCTCTCGTAAAAATGAGGGAAATACTAGTTCGAACTCACTCTCAAACTGAATTAACACAAAAATACACATATTAGAGGCGAAGCATAGTTCCAAGTCACTAAGAGGTCAGCACATACCCTCACGTCTCTTAGGACCGTCTGACTATCATTCTCAGATAGCTTGTAGCAAGGATCCTATATTCTGGGGTACGAGTCAATACTCCCCATAAAGGTCACATCAGAATAAGATTGTCCCAGTGCAGAAACCTCCGTGATAGAAAGTAGCACGGGTATGATTAAACACATATATTCATATAATATATACACATGCACTCATATATATGTTTACATTATTCAGATAGGTACATCCACTACCCATAACAAGTTCTACCCATACACGTCACGTAATACCCGAATTTTACATATAATTAGTTCATTCTTTTATATTCCCTTTTCACCGCAAGTTCCTAAGTATTTATCGACCCTCGAAGTGTAGAATTTTGATATGTTTAATACCATTAGATGTACTCTCTATATCCCATTATCCTAAGTTGTCATTAACTTGCACAAAATCCAATTTATTACACACACAATAATAACCCACTTTATACCCTCTTAACCCTACCGTTAATTCTCACATAAGGTCACAATACCCAAACCTTAACCATAACCCTACTGGTCCTTCCCACGCCCCATTATGGTATTTAGATTATGTCTAAAGGTTATTGTAAATTGGGGTTGGATTAAACATTTAAAAGGAAACAAGTTTCAATTTACAGGAGGAGTCGATCGATCGATGGGAATGGTCGATTGATAAAATATTGGCCCAGTTTCTGCAATTCTTTGCCTACAGGTTTCATCAACTTTAACCCTCAAAACCTTTATTAATTCATCCCAAACTCCCAACCAAACATCACAAACGTTATAGTAACTTGTATGAACAATTTCTAATGTAGAATCTTGATTCAATCAGAAATCATCATTAAATGGGTACAATTCATGATTTTTTCCCAAACCCTAGTCCACCATATGTTTTCAAGAACTATGTAATCTTTCCAGATTTCTTCCTCTAATAATCATTAAAATTCATGATTGATGTTCTACATGTAAACAGGATATCAACCTAACATGGTTTCTACTCAAACAGGTGAGTCTTAGTCTTCCAAATACATGAAATCACCATAAAAACATATAATTATTTCTCCTATCCTAACATGGATGTTATATCAACACACGAATTAGAAAGATAGACACTTCCTTGGAAATATAAAGTCTGATCTGACGAATTTGAGTGGTATAGGAATGATCCTCTTATTCCGATCTATGCTTTGGTGGTGGTGGAGGTGCAAAATGGGTGCTTCTTAGCGTTGAACACCTTAGAAAGCTCTCTCCTTCTCCTTCCATAGTTTTCCTCACTTTTTGATTCTCAGAACCGTAACTTCCTCGACACACCCTCTGATATAGCCTTAATAATTTCGTCATTAATTAAGGTCCCAAAAATGAAAATTAACAAAATGCCCTCCCGGGTGCCAGTTAGGGCTAAAATCGTCTCGAGACCCAAACTAAATCCCCGGGTACACTTTTCTAACTATCTCCGCCCTTCTGAACATATTAGAGCACTCGAAATGACCATACGGATGACTTAGAATTAATTTATTTTTTGTTTCATTAAATTAGTCTCGACACGACTGACATGCGTGTCCCGACTTAATTTTCATAAATTATCGTATTCATCATTCGCAACAATTTTATAAAAATCATAATCATATGTAAAGTCATAATCATATATATTACTTTTAATCACCAAGTAATATTCAACATATATCACATATTACTTTACTCATGAATAATATTAATCATAATCATATGTAAAGTCATAATCATATATATTACTTTTAATCACCAAGTAATATTCAAGATATATCACATATTACTTTACTCACGAGTAATATTAATCATAATCATATGTAAAGTCATAATCATATATATTACTTTTAATCACCAAGTAATATTCAACATATATCACATATTACTTTACTCACGAGTAATATCTAAATTCAGATTAATTTTCAATTATCTCACAATTAATTCTAATTAATCCCATTTTAAAAGTCATTAAAAATACGGGGTGTTACACTCCACTAGGGCAACCTGGGGTTTTAACGGCTTATTGCGCATGCTAAGTGCAATCGTGATTCCTACGAAAGTAAGTTAGATTTTTAAATTTTAGTATCTCTCGAGGAGTAGCAAGGTTTAGATTCTAGGGTATATAATGAGTGCATTATTTTATATTATTTGTACTCAAATCTAGGACTTCTTAAGTCTGTTGTATCATAAATAAAGAGATTTTAGAGCTATTTTTATTGTTTAAAAGAAAAATTCAAATTTAAGAATAAATCAGGTTGATCGTGTAACTTTACCCTACTATTGGTCTTGCATATACTTCTGGTGCGCTAACAATTGTACACACCCCACCCATTCCTCTCACTATAGCCAGTTCGTCCAATTTGTTAGCAATGCACAGACTTGTGAGGTTCCATGCATGATGCATCATCGTAGGTAGTTTACCCTATTTCATTAGCCATGCACATACTCGTGATCCCAACACACAGCCATGTCGGCATAGCAAGTTTTTCTAATTATTTTTGGCCCTGCACATACTTGCGAAGCAAATTCATCTTAATACCCATTCATTATCTTAGGCATTAAATATGTATTCACAATTAAATTCTCTTTGTACTCTATTGACCCCATCCTTAATTCGAGTAACCCAACCTAAAACCATCCTTAGTCCTATACCTAGGGATCACCAAAGGCCATAAGTATTTCCTAACCTATCACCTAGGAAGAATACCTACCAAAATTATCATCTAGTCTCACATCTAGACTAATTAAGCAAATAAATGGCGTACTACCTAGCCCTACCCAAGAAATTCCCAAATGTACTATCCTACACTCACTAGTCCCATACCTAGAAAGTATCAATAACAGTGAGGTCTACCTACTAGTCTCATACCTAGCAAGTAACCTATGAAACAAGAGTAAAAGTATAACTACCCCAAAATCCCAATGCCCCCGCGGTGTCAAAATATTAACACAAGCAATATTCATATACAACATATTTTAATTCATCGCTATAATTTTTCAGTTTATTCTACAATTACAATTTCATCTAAATTACGTTAGTTTAATTATAAAATTAGACAAGCCATACCAAAAGTCGCACAAGTTATTAAATTCATTCACAAAATTACACAACAATAAATTCGTTCTACCACCTACTCACCAATAACGTAATTATATAAATCGAAACCTTAATCCAAAATTCATATTTTTAATTTTAACACACGACACGTCCCATAACTCTATCATTACGCAAATCTCTAATCTCATCATGTAACTGTTTCAAGCCTTAATTCATATTTTTAAAATCAATAAAAATAACCCCGTAATTACTTTCACATTTTCTAATTAATTTAAAGAAAAAACACAATTAATTAAAGTTTAGTCAATTTTTAAAATGCATAATAGTTAAGGGGTGAGATATAAGTATGCATGCCTTTTAAGAAGTCCTCTTGAAATCTGATTACACGGTTGCGATCCTCTCATGAAAATAGCAAAAGCTCGTTCTTGGTTGATCTTGAGAAAAATTGAGTTAGATCTTCAAAACTTGAGTTGAAACTTATTTTTAATGGGGTTTAGGTTTTGTAGAAGAGAGGATATATTAATTTGGGAGGCTACCTATTTTTCATAAGGATTAAAAGTGTTTGAAAAAGTCTAAACTCAAGTCTATTTAATATAGGAAAAGAGAGAAGAGTTTAACTCAAATACAAACTCTAAAAAAAACACCCACAACTCTGCCCCGATGCGAATCGATTCGCCCTCAGGGGACAAATCGATTCGCACCTAAAAAGAGACCAGGTTCCCCCATTTTAAAATTAAAATATAGAAATTCTGATTTTCCCCCCGATTCGAGTTCCGATTAAAACCTTATTCCTTATACAACTTAACCAACATTTTTAAATATAAAAATAATTAATTCCCAAAATTATTTTTTTGAATTTATATATATATATATATATATATATATATATATATATATATATATAAAATCCAAAATCATGGGGTGTTACATACTCCCCCACTAATATAGGAATTTCCTCCTCGAAATTCAACGTAGCGTAAACATCAATCGTAAGGTTGAGCAAATAAAATAAGCCTTATATATGCCTACCTGTAGAATGATACAATTGGTCACCCATACACCCTATCCTACACACACCTACCCCATGAAAAACATACAATATATATCTAAACTATATATATAAGCATAAGTATTAAAATAACACGTACCATGCTATCACACTAACCACGATTTGGCTCCTGCTAAGCCTACCCTGCCTAAGGTTCCCGAGTGGGAAGTAGGTACACCCTAGGCATAATCGGTCCCTATGTACCCACCGTTGGTTCTGCTTGTGCTCCCTGTGCACCTAGT
The DNA here is from genome assembly GCA_949130495.1 of Sambucus nigra. NCBI lineage: Eukaryota > Viridiplantae > Streptophyta > Magnoliopsida > Dipsacales > Adoxaceae > Sambucus > Sambucus nigra. The sequence continues at coordinate 89,411,790 of OX422211.1, forward strand.
GCTCTGGGTGCTGGAGGCCCTTGGTCTTGCTGGCCATATGCCTTAAGACACTTGAGAGCTTGATGTCCTATATTCCCATAGTTGTAACACACGCCTCTAAAAGGTTCAAACTTCCTAGTTGGTGCTCGTTCACCCTGTTGTCCATGCCCATGTCCTTGACGGCCTTGTGGGATACCATTTTCTTACTGAAAGGGTTTTTACTCCGACTCTTCTCGTTGCCTATTCCACAGCTGGTCAAAGAGATCCTTGTTCTCTCAACTTGCCTTACTCCCATCTTAACCACTCAACTCCTGCATCTTACCTAACTTCACTACAAAAAAAGTTACTTTTGAGATGGTGGCCTAACAGTTCCAAAAGACTGTTTATCCATCACAAATACTTTTTGGGACGCTATTTGAGACGACTGGCTGGGTCTTTTTTATAGAGGTTATAAATACTTTTTCTGAAGCCATAGCCGTCTCAAAAGAGTTTTTTATGACAGAACATATCTGTCTCAAAAGGTCCTCATTTTATAAGACCATTTTGAGATGGCACGAGATTTGTCACAAAAGAGTGCTTTTGAGACCAGAATTAATCTGTCTAAAAAGGTTAGTATTTTAGAAGAACTCTTTGAGACGACAACTTGGCCCATACATCCTATCCTACACACACCTAGCCCCATGAACAAAATACAATATATATCTTAATTATATATATAAACATAAGTATTAAAATAACACGTACCATGCTATCCCACTAACCACGATTTGGTTCCTGCTAAGATTGCCCTGCCTGAGGTTCCCGTGTGGGAAGTAGATACACCCTAGGCATAATCGGTCCCTATGTACCCACCATTGGTTATGATGGTGCTCCCTATGAACCTAGTGCTCCTGGTGCTGGAGGCCCTTGGTCTTGTTGGCCCTATGCCTTTAGACACTTTAGAGCTCGATGTCCTATCTTCCCACAATTGTAACACACGCCTCTAAAAGGTTCAAACTGCCTAGCTGGTGCTCTCTCACCCTATTGTCCCTGCCCCTATACTTGTGGATACCAATTCCTTACTGAAAGGGTTTTTACTCCGACACTTCTCGTTGCCTATTCCATGGCTCGTCAAAGAGACCCTTGTTCTCCCCACTCGCCTTACTCCCATCTTAACCACTAAACTCCTGTACCTTACCTAACTTCACTACAGAAAAAGAAACTTTTGAGATGGTGGCCTAACAGTCCCAAAAGATGGTTTATCCATCACAAATACTTTTTGGGACGCTATTTGAGAGGACTAGGGGGGTTTTGATAGGGGTTATAAATACTTTTTGCGACTCCATAGCCGTCTCAAAAGAGTTTTTTGAGACAGAACGTATCTGTCTCAAAAGGTCCTCATTTTATAAGACCCTTTCTAGATGGCACGAGATCTGTCACAAAAGAGTGCTTTTGAGACGAGAATTAATCTGCCTAAAAAGGTTACTATTTTATAAGAACTTTTTGATATGCCAACATGGTCGTCTTTAAAATGTTTTGGGGACAGCTCTACCCGTCCCAAAAGAGGTGAACGATTCTTAAAATTTTTGCATCAATATATTGTGGACAATAAAATCTATCGCTAAAATTTAATATAGAATTGAATCATATTTAAAACAACACTAACAACGAGTAATAATAAAATGTAATAAATAAGATGATTTTCAACCAACACAGTGAATCATTTTCATTCAACAACAGTTAAAGTCCTTACAATCATCACCAAATATTCATCAAAACAAAAATTATGACACTAAATTCTAATATTCGACTTGACAACAAAAATACATTAATTCCTTATACTCCAAAACATGAAATGTTTTTATCAAAGTAATTTCGGAACATTAAAGTATACTACCTCCAAAACCACTGATTAACATTTGCATGTTCTACAAAAATTGTCACTTGCATAAAAAAATAGTGTTAATTATGTCGAAATTAATACCCTACTCATCAACAATACATTGTGTAAAATGAATTAATATAGTATATTCTCATCACAAACAATATAAATATTTAACTACTATTATTTTGTTTTAAATTCGACAGGATCTCCTTTGTTTATTCATGAAATCCACAGGTAGTCAACCTGTTTTAAAAATTAAAATTGATTCTACGAATAATATACACCAGCCAACAAAAAATTATGGCCACCACCATAATACAATAGCAAGTTTTCACCACCTCCACTAAAAATTTAACTTTAAACGAGAAATTTTTAACCTAAATCTCTCTCTCTCTCTCTCTCTCTCTATCTCTATCTCAAACATCATGATTATATGTATGAATAATATATTATTACCTAGTCGGACTGAATCATTGAGGTAATGGAAGCATGATTTTCATTTCACTCCGCATATCATTCTTCATCTGTAATAAAGCTTATTGGTTGTGACGACGACGACACTTCAGCATCATGGATCTGTATATTTGCATTTATTATATTAAGAAGTCACATTTCAGTTATATATCACAATACAACATCAATTATAGATCAGTTATAAAACTAATCAAACATGAAAAAATAAAATAAAAGGATCGATCATTACCTTAAAATGATCATGTTTATTTCAAAATCATTGCCACCAAATTACTACTCCGTATAAGAGTTTGAAACCCTATAGGTGTTTAGATCATTAATTTTCTTATGAGATTTCATTTTGACCATGTTTGTCCTCTGAAGCTTGAGTTATTCGTTCCAACTAATAAACCAACATGTATACCATTATACCACTTAGGCAGACACACATATGCATAGAAGATGCATGATTAACACGAATAGGCAGACACACATTGGTTAAATTTTTTTCTAAAAATAATAATCTATAGTAGGCATATAATAAGGTCTAACACAACTAACGTTGGTGAAAAAATATAAATTGTTCTTTTTTTTTTATCTCAAACAACAATGTTTCTTGAAACAAAAGGTGAAATTACAAGAATGATGAAGCACGAGTCCATCCAAAGATACTAATCAACACACTCTCATAAACACACACCACTTCTAAATTATAACACACATAATCATGGATGTAATCACATATACACCTATGTAGTGCCAATATCTCAGCAGGCTCTGTTGCTACACTAGGTAGTGTGCACACACAGATATATAGCAGCAACACACACACACACACACACCACTTTACACATATATAGCACCAACAGCTCACTAGTGCATTATTGTTGCACAAACAAACCAGCAATAGCAGGACAATACACACACCGGTTTACACCAGTAGACATACACAAACCAGTTTAAACACCATCATGCATACACATCCTTATACCACTACACTAAAAAAATGGAAGTTTACACCAGCACACTCAAAAATTATAGATGAACAAATGTTGACAAATAAAAGGACCCAAACAGAGTTATCCATCTCCATCCTGGAAAGAATTTGTTACACACAAATCGATAGAGGCCTAACTATAAGAAAGGAAGACGAAGAAAGAGCATAGGGCAAAGAAGTTTGATGTGCAATGTTTAGGCCAAATGACATGCTAAAAAGACCGACGATGGTCCAGAGCTAAAAAAGGAATAATTCAAACTTGCTATAGTGCAATTCTTAGTGAAACGTGTTCAAGCTCTGGACATCATCTCTTCTACTAAGCTCTATTCGATTTTGATTTGTTCTCAAACTTGTATAATTTGCAAAATCTTAACTAATGCAATAACGTTAACGTAATTAGAATCTACTGACTCTAGTCCAAATTAAAATGTCTACTGGAAATTGAGCTTGCACATTACCCTCTACTATATATTTGAAATAAAACTAATGCTTCAAATATCATTGAGATGAACTTGTGAAACTTGGAATAGGTCTTCGTGAAGTGTATATCTTAAGTTTCCATGGTTTCCCTAACTGTTATACATATTTATAATTGATACGATATGAATATTTCATATTTTCTCCCTGTATATTTATGCATTCTAGCACTTTTACGATCCTTAATGCCTATATTTATGCTCGTTAACTAGACAACCTTGAATTTGGAAATATATAAGGTTTTTAGGGGTTAATTATGCTTTTTTAGGTATTGGAATGCTAAACGTGAGGATTCGTCACATTTCGGAGAAGTTTCGTCGTCGGATGCCATTTCATGGGCATTTTAGTCAATTCACACTTCATCTCTAGCTCATGGAAATTCAACGGTTTCATATTTCATTTAGTTAGCATCGCGTGTTCACAAATAGCACATCGTTTTGAGTTTGGACGATAAAGTTATCTTTGATTCCTCTTTGAAGCTTTCCTCCCATGTGAAGAATAAATGACAGCTGAAAACAGAGTACTGGTCAACCGCGCCCCTGTTGCCAGTAGACCGCATCTTGGGATTTTGCCTTGCGATGTAACCATTGGGATTTAACTTAAAGGGCCAATCCCTGACCCGCGGTTGATCGGGTGCAGCAGTTACCCAATAAATTCCCTTATCTTTTCTTTTCTTGTTCCTTTATTTCTTTTCCAACTTACTATATAAACCAAATTTGGTTTGTTTTGTTAGATATCTTGTAATAATAAATCATTCTCCATACTTAGGGTTAGAGAGGGAAGATAGGGTTTGGAGGGTTTAGGGAGTGTGCCATTTTCTCCCTTCGAGGGTTTGCTCGTATGGAGGGGTTTGCCCGTCGAGGTTGTGTAGAACACTATCCTCCATCTTCTCTATGAAATCCGAGTTTTCAATGTCTGTATTTCTTTATTTACCGCATTTTTACTCGCTTTCTAGTTTATATTTATTGAATATATTTACATGCTTTCTAGTGTACATTTACCGATTTATTTACTGTATTTTTATCATGCTTTGAAGGTTAAATTAGCCTAGGTTGTGTTAGATTGAACTCACCTAGGGTTGATGTGTTTCTTTGCTTTGGTGATGGAGTTTACGAGTTTATTTCAAGTGGATTGTCCTAGTTATTACGCCTAGGAGATTTTACGGGGTATATCATGTATGCTCTGTACTCACGACCTTGATTGCGTAATTTACGGGGTATTTGTTAACGCCAAAATCCTATTAGACTTTTATGCGAATTTAGGGGTGTCACAACTCTCGGTTTAATTAAATGTCGAAACGAGACGCAGTTTTAATAACTCGTCGACCCATGTAACCATTTTATACTAATTAACTAGGGGTGAGGTATATCCGACGCAACCTATAGTTTTTATTCGCTTTTGTTAGTCTAGTTTAAATACATGCCTAGTTTAATCTTTTCCTTTTGTTATCTTTTCTTTTTTTTATTCGTCACCTTTTACACTTTATTCAGAAGTACTAAAACGGTTAAATTCTAGAAACTCCTTTATGTCGATTTCTGATACCTAGACTTGGCCATTATACTCCCTTTTATTGAGTGTAGTAATAAGTTTAGATTTTTGAATAAAGCTGGTGAGCCGAATATAAAACGACCAGCGCGTAGGTGACTCTCGCGCCGCGGCGAGACCCGACCTATCAAATGGCGTCATTGTCGGGTATGAGTTTGTTTTAGAATTTATTTGATTTAGTATTTCATAATATTTTCTTTCTATTTGTATTTTTTTTCTAACCTTTTTGCTGGATAGAACATCTGAGCGCTAAGAAACTTTGATTCTCGGTCGTGCACCTTCCTTTTCTCGGATTCTGCATCATCAAACAGTTCGGTAACCATGTCATCTTTTATAGATTTGTCGGTAATTCTAATGTTTCATTTGGGATATGTTCTGGAATCTAGCACTGCGAATGTTTTATTTGGGATCTGTTCTCGAATCTTGAACCATTAGAATTACCGGTGGATTCCTATGAGTCGGTAGAAATTATTTAAAACTTTTAAACCTTTTGCTGATGAGGACTCTTTGACTCTCTTATTTTCCGTGATGGTTGTTATCCCCACGTGTGCACCATCTCCCTTTCCAATTAAAAAACCTTTGGGAGATGAGTCAATTTTTCTTGGACCTCAAGTGTGTCTTTCCCCCTTGTTATCCAAATCCCCCATTGTCCGCCCAAAATTTCAAATTAGCGATGGTTCACTTTTTCCACCTCCCACATGTCTTGCGTTGTCCGGGAGGCGTGTTGTAAATAGTAGGTTGTAAATATTTAGTTTTTCTTTCTTTCTTTTCTTTTTATTTAGTCTTAGTGTAATTAGTAACGTTTTTGTTATTTGTTCTTGCTATTCTTGGTACTAACTTATTTTGTAGATTCAATTGGACTCGTGCTTATGGAGATCGCTCCAATTTTGGGTAATATCATTATTTTCCTCTCTTTACATTGTGTTCTTAATAGACGCATTGAGGATAATGCAACACTTAAGTTAGGGGGTGTGGGATATTCTATCCATTTCTTTGTTTATCCATTGAGTTTATCACATGTTAATGACTAAGTATGCTTTTCTTAGAAAAAAATGAAATTTCAAAAAGATATTCTTTCTTTTTTCTCCTTTTTTGCGCATTTTGCCTTTGTCTTCAATGCTAAATTTTAATAATTGCCCGATCCAATAGACAACTCAATGATGCATGTTCTTGATTTTAGAAGTTATTAGACTTTAGTCGATTTGGTTTAAAATTTTTATAACTCGGTAATCTTTCGTTGCATTGTATATACTTACATCGAGTAAGCTTTGTACCTTTCATTGTTTGTGGGTGTATACACTATTCTTTCCTCTTTGAAAATGTTGATTTCATCGGTAATCTCTATTTTCTTTCATTGGTCGTTCATTAATTGATTTTATATGTTGAAATATGTTACTTGATCATGATTTTCATATATTATTTTGACTCTAGAATTGCGTAAACTTTAGGAATTGATCATAGGCCATCTTTGTTATATCACCCATATTAGCCTTGACCTCACCTTATATGTTTTCCCTAGTCAACCCCTTTGAGCCTAAATATTAGCCTTTTGTTTCATTACCCAAAATCCCATAACCAACTCCAAATTGGAGTTTTAAACCATGCATATTACCTTCCTTGTCTTTGTTTGGAATGTTGCTTAGGATTGAATGATGTTGTGTAGTATGGCTGCAATTTCATCATAAAAAGAGTGAGAAAAGAATAAATTGTAGTGAAAAGGAAAAGAAAAAGAAGATTACAAAAGAAAATAAAATAAAATAAGAGAAAAATAAGAAAAGAAAAGAAAGAGAAAGTTGTACATGTTGTATATAGTTCAATAAGCTTTGATTACTCTCCAATTGTTATATTTAATGCTTGATTATGGAACATGTTTTCCATTTTTGTTATTGCCCGCATTCTTCCCATTATTCTAACTTTTCATTCTGAACACTTTGAATCTGTACATACATTCCTTTCATTTCGTACCTTAACCCCAAACCTACATTACACCCCTATACGAGTCCTATGTGATCCTAGGGTGAATTTAATCTAAAAGTTGAAATAGTTTTGATAATCTGTGAAAATACATTTTGCCTCCTATAATGAGCAGTATTTTTCATTGAGATTACAATTTTTCATTTTCTATTTAGCGTTCTTCATTTGTGACATGTGTGTGACCCAGTATCCATTTTCATTTACTCTTTATGCCAGCATGTTCCGTGTGTTAACTCCCAGTTTCGAGTGAATTCACTTGATGACTGTAATGCCCACGAGGATTGAATATATCTATGCTTTAAATTTTATTCGGTTTATTTAAGTTTTTGCCAAGTCATTCTTTGCATGTGCCTACTCCCCTCCCACATTTTAAGGTTTCAATTCTATGAGGTGAATTCTACCATGTTAATAATACGCACTTTTGTGTGAATTCATTCACTTCGCTAATAATCTATACGAAATATTTTTCGCTATTATTGGGTGTGTCGCATGTGATTGGGAACATTTTGAGGGAACTATATGATGTTTGTGGGTTTCACCCCTGAAAACCTTCACGAGACGACACTCGTCCACTAGGGTAACCTAGGGGTTTTACGGCTTATTGCATATGATAAATGTAATCGTGTTCCCTACAAAAGTGGCATTTGTATTTCGATGCATTTATAGTTTGTACTGCCTCTTGTGGACTGGTTTTTTTTGTTTCATCACTAGGGACTAGAAATGTCTAAGTTAGGGGGTGTGATACGACACGAATATTGCATATTTATGCCCCTTATCTTTTTGCATTCTAGCACTTTTACGGTCCTTAATGCCTATATTTATACTCTTTAACCAGAAAACCTTGAATTTGGACATATATATGTTTTTTAGGGGTTAATTGTTCTTTTATAGGTATTGGAACGCTAAAAGTGAGGATTTGTGGCATTTCGAAGAAGTTTCGTCGTCGGACGCCACTTCAAGGGCATTTTAGTCAATTCATAATTCATCTCTGGCTTATGGAAATTACACGGATACATAGTTAATTGAGTTACCATCATGTGTCCACAAACGGCACATCGTTTTGAATTCGCATGATAAAGTTATGGTCGATTTCGTTTTGAAGCTTTCCTCCCATGCGAAGAACAAATGACAGCAGAAAACAGAGTACCGGTCAACCGTGCCCCTGCTTCTGGTCGACCGCGTCTTAAGATTTTTCCTTGCGAAGTAACTAGTGGGCTTTAACTTAAAGAACTGATTGATCGATCCCTGACCCTCGGTCGACTGGGTGCAGCAGTTACCCGACAATTTCCCTTCTCTTTTCTTTTCTTTTTCCTTATTTCTTTTCCAGCTCTCTATATAAACCAAATTTGGTTTGTTTTGTTAGATATCTTGTAATAATATATCGTCTTCCATACTTAGGGTTAGAGAGGGAAACAAGGGTTTGGAGGTATTGGGGAGTGTTCCATTTTCTCCCTCTGAGGGTTTGCTCCTATAGAGGGTTTGCCCGTCGAGGATGTGTAGAACAATATCCTCCATCTTCTCTATTAGTCCGAGTTTCCAATGTTTGTATTTCTTTATTTATTGTATTTTTACTGGCTTTCTAGTTTAGATTTATTGTATTTATTTACATGCTTTCTAGTGTAGATTTATAACTTTATTTATCGCGTTTTTATCATGCTTTCTAGATCAAATTAGCCTAGGTTGTGGTGGATTGAACTCACCTAGGGTTGGTGTGTTGTTTCACTTTGGTAATGGAGTTTATGGGTTTATTTCGAGTGGTTTGTCCTAGTTATTACGCCTAGAATATTTGACGGGGTGTATCATGTATGCTCTGTACTTACGACATTGCTTGCATAATTTTCGGGGTATTCGTTGACGCCAAAATCTTCTTAGACTTTTATGAGAATTTAGGAGGTGATAACTCTGTGTTTAATTAACTGTCAAAATGAGACGCAGTCTTAATACTCATCGACCCATGTAACCAGTTTATACTAATTAACTCAGGGTGAGGTATATCCAACGCAACCTATAGTTTTTATTCGCTTTTGTTAGTCTAGTTTAAATACATGCCTAGTTTAATCTTTTCCTTTTGTTATCTTTTCTTTTTGTTTATTCGTCACCTCTTACACTTTTATTCAAAAGTACTAAAACAGTTAAATTCTAGCAACTCGTTTATATGGATTTTTGATACTTGGACTTGGTCTCTATACTCCCTTTTATTGAGTGTAGTCATAAGTTTAGGTTTTTGTATAGAGCTGGTGAGCCGAATATAAAACGATCGGCGCGTAGGTGACTCTCGCGCCGCGACGAGACCTAACCTATCAATAATATGTCAATATGCTTCCTCTGTATCTTCGGTAGATAAAATTTCCATTTTTTATTTAAAATATGAAATCAAAGGTTGATTTATGAACGCTATTAATGAAATACAACATAAAGTTAAAACACTCAAGATCATAATAGGCTTTAATGCTCATGAAAATAAGACAATTTACATAGACGAGGGTACAAAAAAATTTTGGTATGAATTACACTGTTAGTAATCTAATTGATTGAACAGTGGATCATATTTGTAAGAAGTGGGAGGGACATAAAAAGTGTTGATATTAAATGACTATTAGGAATCTAATTAGTCAAATAGTGTTGATATTACAGAAAAAAGTATAGAATTTGGTAAATTACCATTCAGTTTTGTACATAAAAAGACATCTGCTCTCACCTGATGTCATCTAAACGTTGTCCTCGGCTATTGATTCACTAGCACCTTCTCCCACATCAAAGAATTCAACCCTCATATTTCCAAGGCTTCTCATATACCTGCGGGAAGAAAACTCGGGACATGAAAGGAACAGAACTTAGATGATGAAAATGACTATATGAAGTCAACCAAGTAGATAATGCATTAGCACTTCAAGTCCTAACAATAACTAAATTATCTAATATTTTATTTCTCAGTAAGTATTTGATAATTGATGTTAGATTACTAAAAACTTGAAAACAGTCTCTGTATTCGTTTTCAATTTTTGATATTGTTCTTCTATCATCCCAACCCAGCCAACAACCGAAGGGCTTATTTCTTGTTGATTATACTCTTCTTTTTATGGAGTTGCCATTTTTTGGGAGTGTTTGGCTTCTATAAATTGACTGCATATGTAAAAACATTGATGCTACTTACATATAACAGTTATTGTTTCTAATCACTAAGAAGAGAATAATTTATTTTACCTAAAGTAATCATTGCATATCAAGTACATAAACTAGCAAGCGGCACCAAACCCAACTTCCTAGATGTTTTTGTTTTTCTTAAAATACCGACCAAACAATTGGATATACATAGGGGCATATTCAACTTATAAAAGTGCAAGAATACAAATTTTACACCACTTAATGATATGAATTAAGGGTACAAAAGGGATTAATTGTAAGATAACTTAGCCTATATATAAGGCTCTTGGCCAACCATTGTTATCACTTTACAATAACATTTTAATATATTAGAGTCCTTACGTCAGTTTTTTTAATGGGAGAAGATCAAAAGAGTGGCAATTCAATTTCTGAATGAAAAATGAAGATATCACTTATAAATGGTGGTCAATCTAATGCCGCTGTATTGGTCCTCAAATGATGTTATATTGGTCCTCTAATGCATTAGTTTTTACAGTTCACAATTTACTAAACAAAGCCATTATAATAGATGGTGTATTGGTTTGCATTGGTTTTAATTAGTTTGGTTTGGTTTTAATTGTTTTTCTTTTCTTAACAATTCAACATAATAGTTTACTGAACAAATTCCAAAGTAGTTTATTGAATAAATTACTTTGCTTTGCTATGGTTTTAATTAGTTTGATTTTTTTCCCTTTAGTTTTAATCAGTTTACTGAATAAATTCACCACATTTGTCTTTGCTTTGGTTTTTAATTAGTTTGATTTGCTTACTAATTCAATACAGGGCCGTTTACTGAACAAATTCCAAAGTAGTTTACGTGACAACCCGCTCACCAAAATAAGGGGTGGCCAGCCCAATACTCCAATATAACAGGAATCATAGATGGAATCATTCTCAGCATCATAATAAAATATAGAGTATCCAGGATAACCACCCAAAATTTCAGAAAACGAGTTGCCAAATATTTTGTTTTGAAGTTAAGGAAAGAATTTAAACAACCCAATACTGAAAAGATAGGGGGAGACCCCAAGGATGTTTGTATATACTACAATAACAACGAGTAACAAATAAGAGAACCAAATGTATTATCGGTCCGCAGATACATACAATAGTGTTAAACAAATTCCATAAATTTATATAATACATACCTTAAACAATTACAAAGGCTTGGGCCTCACGCCCGAATAAAAGACTTGATCTTAACTAGGGTGAAAAAATGAAAGCAGCTATACAATATAACCCGTAATACCCGCAAAGCATCACGACTCGTCAACATCACCGGAATAGGAAAGGCAGAACAGGCATCCTTTGCGGCGGAGTACCTGAGCGGATAAGACGCATGCACAACAAGAAATATGAACGGGTCAGGGCCCGGTTCTATATGATTACCAAATGAATAAAGAGTATGACAGTTATGAATGATAATCATGACTAAATAATGAGAATCTAACTGCACAATTTTATGCATAAGCTAAGACAATTTAATAAAACATGAATTTAATTTAATTATGCAAGAGAATAAGAATAATTAACATTTAATTAAAAGCTTACATCATACATTTCCATTCCTTATTAGGAATATATAATTACAATTAAGCTCTTTTATGGCTTTTATCTCAATTTCATGCCCTTCCCGGCATTTCATTCCTTATCAGGAATATAATCATCATCAAATGCTCTTTGTGGCATTTCATTGTGCTCTTTGTGGCATTTTTTTATTCTCTTTGTGGCATATCACATACATCAAGTCCCACTTGATTATGAACTGTTATATTTATATATATATATATATATATATATATAATGAATTATAAGACCGCCCCTCCGAGTTTCCCCACTGGGCGCGCCCCTAAATGACCATCATCTTACAGGGCCTATCTATACAAGACAACCTGGGCTCATAACGCAACGTCGGGAAGCGGACATATGCCTGCGGGGTAGTCATAACCACGCCCATAATTACCTACCCAGCGCAGAAAAATATACAACAACGCTCATATGGCCTAGGAATATATCCACCCTGCATTCATTAGCCAGGGGGCATCACCAAGCGCGCGAACTTCCCTTATGATGTCATTTAGAGAGGTGTGTTTAAGTAAAATAGTATTTACCATATTAATGATTAAGTAAATTATCATTTACTATCATTACCATTTCCAATTCATTTTCATCTCCATTTACATGGTTCATTTTATCCGAAACCATAATCATTTACATTATTGCAAATACCTCATATTATACCCGGAGCCATACTTAATACATCTTACCGTTGGAACCTCGATGAAGAAATAAACTTTCAATTTATTCTCCAAAGATTAGTTTGTGGTGTTTTTGTAAACCATCAAGACTAACATAGCTCCGTTGAGCTTCTAAATTTTCCCAATTATAACACTACAACCCCTAGTTTTTTAATAATCAACTAGAAGAAAAGGATGCCCTAACGTTAATTGGCATATCCCCAGAAAAGTCCCCACATAACGCATTTCTAATCTAGAAAGGTTACCCCTCTCATCTAGGACTCTAAAACTCTAATTTTACTTCATTCAAGAAGGTTCCTAGTCCCTATTGAAGAGAATAAATCTAGGAAACAAAATAAGGTTTAAGGATGAAAAACAGGGGACCGGTCGACCGGTCCTGAGACCGCGGTCGACCGCGTCTCCAATTTTGCCTAAAAAGAAAAGACAGAAAGCTCAGATGGGAGGGGTCGGTCGATCGGTCAAGGTACCGCGGTCGACCGCGCCCAAAATTTATGCCTTTGTGGGAAAGAAGTAAGCCCTCCCACAAAGGCCCGGTCGACCGGTCCTGGGACTGCGATCGGCCGGTCATAGCAGACCTAGGGCTCTTTCTTCTTCAAAAAACTATACCCAAGTGATGGTTTCAATTCTCTCAATCTCAAATCTCTTCCATTTTGAACACAACCAACAACCTTTATCTACCCAAAGATTATCCTACATGATTTATAACCATTATAATCCAAAGTTTTATCATCAAAACTAATATTAGGGTTTAAATCCCATAAATTCCATTTTTGATCCATAAATGCAATTACACAACTATCACACAAATTATTCATCTTAAATCACATATTAGCAAGTAGAAAACTTGCCTTGAAGTTGAAATCTCAGGTTTCTTTGTGTAGAAGCAACAATCCATCTTCAATCTTCATTTTCTTTCTTCTCTCTCCACTTTTCTCTTCTTCTCTCTTTCTCTCCTTTTCTCTCTATGTTTAAGACATAAAAATAGGGAAATTAGGGGATTTAGAAGACTAAAAATCAGGGCTTAACACAAGTCTCCCAACTTAAGTGGTTAATACTACATTAAAATGACTCCCAAATACGCATTTAAGTTAAAACTAGGTAAAAGTGCCTGGAACCCAAAAATACAATATGGCACTTATTTTGACTGTCTCGCACCTTCCGAGGCTAACTACACCCTCTAAACAGGAATCCGGAAATTTTATAAATTATTTTGAGTTCCAATATCATTTAAACCACAGTGTCATTTAAAATACCTGACACTATAAAACACACAACATGAAGATATTTACCTATATATACGGTAAATATACAACATCCCAGTAAATATTAACTTCTATCTCATAAAATTAATATTTACTCCAGTCCCAACATTTTATATAATTACCTTATGTGGTAAAATTAATCTAAAAAATGAGCCTCCCAAAATCGAGGGTTGTTACATACTCCCTCCCTTATGAAGGAATTTTTCCCTCAAAATTCGGGCGTACCCAATACGCATAAAGGGTATACTATTCTAAATTAGGATTTTACTATCCTGAACAAACCCCTTGCAATCGCAACGTCCCAAAAAGACTCAGACTAAGGGCGACCCTATCGATCTCAGTCTACATCCTTTGTGATTTAGCATAGCACTAAATCATTCATCAAGAACTATCAATCCAACCGCCTTACAACGGAAGGAGATACCCACTCAACTCGGCATAAACCGCTATACACCCTAAATCACGTTACATTCCTCCTCAGGGATACTTACACCAACGCTAAATGGATTAATCCTAATACCAATCAACTTCCCTTCACATAGGCGTAGCCCTTCAAAACATATTGCTCAACAATCCTAATCCTTAAAGAAATGTTTCGAGACTACTCTAAGTCCACGGAACATATTGTCCACTGGTTCCATTCAACGAGTATGCGAATTTCTCACCCGGCTTCACTGGGCCACTCACGGTGGCATACCTTAGGAAATAAATACGAATTATTGTACGTGAATTTCCATCTATACCAATTACTGCTCTCATAAGATATGTATCCTAGGGCGTACATTCGAGGTATGCCTTTCGGCATTAGATAAGATATACTCCATTTCCATACGGTGCCCAATAATTTCTGGAAACTTTACTCAACCTTTGACACGAATGTCTAATCTCGGTACACCACTAGTGATAGACACTTCTTACAGTTCTACCACTCCTCCATAAAGAGTGGGGTGTACTCTTCTGAATATAGTTCACCCATAAGGTTGGAAAGCAACGATTTGGTCAAACAATCAACAATTTCTCGAATAGTATCATGACCAGCTCGATGCCAGAAGTTCAAAGAAAATATCTATGAATACACCCTTCTTCGTTCCACCACTACTCTTCTTCACACGAGTAGGTGAAATGGTCGATAACAGACATGAATGATCTTGCTAGTGCTACAAAGTCCTAATCATACTCATTCTACTAGGCCTTCCATGCCTTCACAAATTTTCCGACGGGTTTGCTACTCGACGCATCTACTATCTCAATCGCATTCCCTTAGTGAGAGGAAATTTCCAATAGACAGTCCTTTATGAACTTCATACACCAACTCGACTCTTCCCACATCATATTGCAAGAACTTATCGCTAGCGAGAAAAACCAAATTTCCTGCCCAGTAAGTAGTGCCTCTTTTCTTTAAGGCAATCTCTATCGCAATGAATTTCAATTCAAGCGTGAAATAATACTTCCCGCAAAGTTTAAGCTTATGAGACGCATAAATAATGGGTCCATGCTCAGTATCATTACTCCCCATCCTGGCAGAGACTTGTTCCTTAAATTCATCCCCCGAACTCAGCCACAAGGGCTCAGGAGCGAATATCAACTCATCATTTTAACTCCCCGAGAGCTATGTTACTAACGTAACACTCTAACTAAGAAAGGCCTCATCTTCTTCGGCCTCACCGCCCAAACCTTTCGAGAACCCTTTCTTCCAGTTCCTAGGGATCTAATCCCTCATAGAGTTAACCCACAACCCATTCGTGGTCAACTCCCGACAAGCTTCCTAAACTAACGTCACAACCCCTAAAGGCCTAACGTCCTAATAATTCTAAAGTCGATCTATATATATCCTATCTAAGTCGTAAACATATAATAATAAGTATATCCCTAGTGTCCAAGACCTTACTCAACTCTCGCCATTCTCTCGGTTTCGTGCGTGGGACGTCTCGCCGAAGCGAAATCCAAACAAGGAACCCTCCCGTTACACTACTACCTCGCATAGTTGGTCATCAAGATATGACGGTCTAAGACACATAATCGGGACCGGAAAACAAAATATTAATTCATAACTCTACTAATAAGATTTTACTTCTATACTTTACCATTCAATAGTTGAGGATTTCAACTAATAAGACATCTATTTTCTGTAAAGTCTTGCAACCATTTATACCACAACATATATACAACTTGGCCTTCTCATCAAGGCACAACCCGAAGTCTCAATTCGACTTCATATCACAGTCTCCCTCACATCGATAAGAGAAGAGAACTATATTCAGTGCTTCTATCTCTCACTTTAGCAGCCCTTAATCACTCAACTACATGATTCTCGGCTAAACCAACAACAAAATAAAATAAATTTAAAAGAAAAAGAAAAGAATTGCATCTCTCCACTCCCAACGTCGTTAAGTGTTCATGCGGAGGAGTGTCTCGCAAAGCGAAATCCAAACAAGGAACCCCTCCGACGCATGGCTACTTAACTTGTTGGTCATGGAGATAAGCGTAACAAGCAAAACCAAGGAAAACGAATAATCAAACACTCACACAAGATGACATAACAAATAATAAAAATATCCTATCTACCTCGATCCACCTCTATAAATCCTCAACCTGTATCCAGGAGAGAAATTATAGAATAACTAGTTCTATTCTGAAACTAGAAATGACCTTGCAATTTATTTTCCTGCTATCACCCCAAACAAATTGAAATACCTTTACTAGTATAGTACACATAATACTAGTAGCACACAACACACATAATACTAAAATACCATCACTCATCTGATAAAGAGTGAAAGGAAATATAAAACATCCTTACTACGGAAGTCATATAATTGCCATATTAACAGTAGTGTCAGTACTACCACGAGCTCAATTTACACACCCTATTCTAGGGTAACACAATACTATCCTATCTATCCTAAGGAATACACCACCCACTAATAAGGTGGAATTCCCACCAACAATCTCCAGTCATTTCACCCCGGGTCAAACCTAATGGTTCACCCATCCACAGAAACAAAAGGAGTGATCCTACACTCCACATCATAGCCATGTCATAACTATGGTTACATCTCTAGCCGCCAAACCATTTCCCACGCAATCCCTTTCACTAACCCAACAAAAAGGGAGCACGCTACCAGTCTCCCCTTCCTTAGTTCAATGAAATCTCCCCAGGCGGATGTCCACCAATGGGGTTTCATGAACACTACTCCATCAGAAGTGTTAACGACACTTATTCTGGAGCCTATCATTCCATTGAAGGATTCTTCCTTATACCTACCTTGCCTTGGTGTACCGCCTCACTAACCGTACAACTCTTTACTCACCGTCGGCCTCCACTCGAACCTCGAGTGAGAATTTGAGAATCCACCTTCTCCTCCATCCAATTTCCCTAGAGAAACTCACTGTTGAAAATATCCATCGGGTTTCCCCATGGGCAGACTTCCTGCACCCACAAATATGGTGGCCACATTTCCACCATTTCAACACTAATCCTACGGGCGAAGGATTTTCCTCCATTCTTTCCATCTGGGCAATTACTAAAACCTTCTCTAGGCCAACTCCTGGACCATATGCATCCACAAAATGAGGATGCATCTCCTCCATCTTACTTCACCTGTGGCCCTTATCATGGGATCTTCTCAACTTCGATATAACAACGCTTGGAATCCCAAGCTTAGTACCGCCCTCTACTTCTCGCGGTACTTGGTAAAACTACATCCACTGCAATCATTTATCGCATTAGCAAAATAAGGAAGTGCTACAAAAAGGGAAGCGACCTTCAAAGCAATCCTCATCCCCGACCACAAATCCCGGTTTCTAGTAATCCCATCCCGCGATGCCTTCCCAACGACCTTCCCTGGCACCCTTCTTCAGTCGACCAAAAAATCTCACACGAATGCGATAAAGATTCTATGGGTTCTACCTCATGGCAGAAGAACGAAATCTCACAAGAGGAATCAACGATCTTAATCCTAAGGCTCTATGTCAAACCAAAAGCAACGCTGAAAACATAAGGCGTCCACACAGATTCCTAACGACTCTAGAACCTGATGCTCTGATGCCATTTGTGACAACTCGCTCACCAAAATAAGGGGTGGCCAACCCAATACTCCAATATAACAGGAATCATAGATGGAATCATTCTCAGCATCACAATAAAATATAGAATATCCAGGATAACCACCCAAAATTTTAGAAAACGAGTTACCAAAAATTTTGTTTTAAAGTTAAAGAAAGAATTTAAACAACCCAATACTGAAAAGATAGGGCGAGACCCCAAGGATGTATATATATACTACAATAACAACGAGTAACAAATAAGAGGACCAAATGTATTATCGGTCCGCAGATACATACAACAGTGTTAAACAAATTCCATAAATTTATATAATACATACCTTAAACAATTACAAAGTCTTGGGCCTCACGCCCGAATAAAAGACTTGATCTTAACTAGGGTGAAAAAATGAAAGCGGCTATACAATATAACCCGTAATACCCGCAAAGCATCACGGCTCGTCAACATCACCGGACTAGGAAAGGCAGAACATGCATCCTTTGCGACGGACTACTTGAGCGGAAAAATGCATGCACAACAAGAAATATGAACGGGTCAGGGCTCAGTTCTATATGATTACCAGATGAATAAAGAGTATGACACTTATGAATGATAATCATGACTAAATAATGAGAATCTAACTACACAATTTTATGCATAAGCTAAGACTATTTAATAAAACATGAATTTAATTTAATTATGCAAGAGAATAAGAATAATTATCATTTAATTAAAAGCTTACATCATACTTTTCCATTCCTTATTAGGAATATATAATTACAATTAATCTCTTTTATGGCTTTTATCTCAACTTCATGCCCTTCCCGGCATTTCATTCCTTATCCGGAATATAATCATCATCAAATGCTCTTTGTGGAATTTCATTGTGCTCTTTGTGGCACTTCTTTATTCTCTTTGTGTCATATCACATACATCAAGTCCCACTTGATTATGAACTGTTATATTTATATATATATATATATATATATAACGAATTCTAAGACCGCCCCTTCGAGTTTCCCCACTGGGCGCGCCCCTCAATGACCATCATCTTCCAGGGCCTATCTATACAAAACAACCTGGGCTCATAACGCAACATCGGGAAGCGGACATATGCCTGCGGGGTAGTTATAACCACACCCGGAATTACCTACCCAGTGCAGAAAAATATACAACAATGCTCATATGGCCTAGGACTATATCCACCCTGCATTCATTAGCCAGGGGGCATCACCAAGCGCGCGAACTTCCCTTATGATGTCATTTAGAGAGGTGTGTTTAAGTAAATTAGTATTTACCATATTAATGATTAAGTAAATTATCATTTACTATCATTACCATTTCCAATTCATTTTCATCTCCATTTACATGGTTCATTTTATCTGAAACCATAATGATTTACATTATTGCAAATACCTCATATTATACCCAGAGCCATACTTAATACATCTTACCGTTGGAACCTCGATGAAGAAATAAAATTTCAATTTATTCTCCAAAGATTCGTTTGTGGTGTTTTTGTAAACCATCAAGACTAACATAACTCCATTAAGCTTCTAAAGTCTCCAAATTTAACACTACAACTCCTAGTTTCATAATAATCAACTAGAAGAAAAGGATGCCCTAACGTCAATTGGCATATCCCCAGAAAAGTCCCCACATAACGCATTTCTAATCTAGAAAGGTTACCCCTCTCATCTAGGACTCTAAAACTCTAATTTTACTTCATTCAAGAAGATTCCTAATCTCTATTGAAGAGAATAAATCTAGGAAACAAAATAAGGTTTAAGGATGAAAAACAAGGGACCGGTCGACCGGTCCTGAGGCCGCGGTCGACCGCGTCTCCAATTTTGCCTAAAAAGAAAAGACAGAAAGCTCAGACAGGAGGGGTCGGTCGACCAGTCAGGGTACCACGGTCGACCGCGCCCAAAATTTATGCCTTTGTGGGAAAGAAGTAAGCCCTCCCACGAAGGCCCGGTCGACCGGTCCTGGGGCCACGGTCGACCGGTCATAGCAGACCTAGGGCTCTTTCTTCTTCCAAAAATTATACCCAAGTGATGGTTTCAATTCTCTCAATCTCAAATCTCTTCCATTTTGAAAACAACCAACAACCTTTATCTACCCAAAGATTATCCTACATGATTTATAACCATTATAATCCAAAGTTTTATCATCAAAACTAATATTAGGGTTTAAATCCCATAAATTCCATTTTTGATCCATAAATGCAAATTCACAACTATCACACAAATTATTCATCTTAAATCACATATTAGCAAGAAGAAAACTTGCCTTGAAGTTGAAATCTCAGGTTTCTTTGTGTAAAAGCAACAATCCATCTTCAATCTTCATTTTCTCTCTTCTTTCTCCACTTTTCTCTTCTTCTCTCTTTCTCTCCTTTTCTCTCTATGTTTAAGACATAAAAATAGGGAAATTAGGGGATTTAGAAGACTAAAAATTGGGGCTTAACACAAGTCTCCCAACTTAAGTGGTTAATACTACATTAAAATGACTCCCAAATACGCATTTAAGTTAAAACTAGGTAAAAGTGCCTGGAACCCAAAAATACAATATGGCACTTATTTTGACTGTCTCGCACCTTCCGAGGCTAACTACACCCTCTAAACAGGCATCCAGAAATTTTATAAATTATTTCGAGTTCTAATATCATTTAAACCATAGTGTCATTTAAAATACCTGACACCATAAAACATACAACATGAAGATATTTACCTACATATACGGTAAATATACAACATCCCAGTAAATATTAACTTCTATCTCATAAAATTAATATTTACTCCAGTCCCAACATTTTATATAATTACCTTATATGGTAGAATTAATCTAAAAAATGAGCCACCCAAAATCGAGGGTTGTTACAGTTTACTAAACAAATTTCTTTGCTTTGCTTTCCAGAATATTCAACAGATTGGATGTTTGTCGGTGAGGGTTTCTCAAGCCCAAACATGTTCAACCTTGTGGATATAAGGGCGTGCCAATTTCAGAATACTCTAGGCCCTGTAATTCGACTTCAAAGTTAAAGGCGGTGGTTCTTCAAGATCGGATTTGAAAATTGATTGAGAGAGAGGCATAAGCCACATTTGGAATGAAGAGAACGTATTAAAAAATGTCGCGTAATAATTTTCATAGTTTCCATTTGAAAAAAATTCCAGTTCAGCTCGGTTATTCAAAGAACTGTCATAATAACTCATAGAAAATAGTTGATATATAAGTTCGGAGAGAAAATCTACAATGATTGACTTATCATATCACTTTCTGATCCCCTTAGTTGTTGAATTTGGAATTACATTCCCATCACACCACTTTGGTGATACATGAGAAGGTTAAGCTTCATTCCAGTGGGCAATAACCATCCTAATTATAGGCCTATCAATATCCCCAATTGTTCTGCTAGAACCAATATTTTCATTGGCAACAAAGTCAAAACTTTTAGCATTTCCATTATTGTTTTGATTGGTTGGCATCAAAGAAGACAATATTTCTTACATCATGAACCCATGCTCAACTAAATATTTAGTTTCTTTCTGTGGGTGCTCAAGAGATTCTCGAAACAATTTATAGGAGTTAGAGTCGACTTCCTTTAACATCTTCAATTGATAAAAGTTCTTGACAAGGTTTAAGACTGAGTATACATATCGAGACCTAATCAATTGGTATCAAACCAATTTATTATATTACAACTACTAACTGATAGGTGGAAGAGGAAGTCACATGGCATGTTCATAATGGGGGAGGGTATATGGGACAATGGATAGGCTTGCAGGAGGCAGTATTTAGTAAGATACATAAGCATAGTGGGGGCATGGACTTGCATTCGTGGCTAAAAGATTCAGATTAGGATTGTTAATCACGTGCAATTATTCGGTTCTAGTCCATGAACTGGGGAACCACCATGGTCCTCTCCACAACTGATGTTGGAACAATAGCAAATCCAGTAGCTTCTTAACTAAATATAGAGTTTAAGTAGTAAGTTTTTGCGTAAATTTGAAGGCGGGGGAGTCCCTGAAAGAAGGTACTTTGTGCAAATTGTCCATGAATTTGTTAGTTTAGGAGCTAGAAGTAGTTGGAATAATTGTTGGGGTTGGAGATAATAATACACCATCAAGATAACTTGATTATGAATGGAGACCCTTAAAGATGAATATATTGCCTTCACATCTTTGATGTGGGATCTTCCATCTCTACCTTCATTTTCTTATGTTGCACTTAACATAATCCCGTGTATTCAGGGTCGCTTATTATCATTTATGATCGTATTTGTGATATGAGTCTGTATTTATAGTATTGAGCTTCAAATAATATTCAGGGGGTTTATGTTATAAATTAAATAGGCTTTTATATGTAAATTTATTCTTTTACATTTTTGATAAGTTATTTCATATCCGAAGTTGTGCTTCTGATGTCATCCACTCCAAGAGCCTAGTTGTACTGACTTAAATTGATCACATACCACTCTAAAGCTTTGAATCCCAATAAGACTAGTAGAAAAATATTCAAAAGGGAAGGTTACAAAGGTGAGGAAATTTTCATAATGGATGTAAAAAGGATAGGAAATACTAACTTTAGTGATTTTGACCCTATTTATATGTAAATTCATTTACTGTTAAATGTGTGTAAATAAGTAAGGTAATGGGTGACTAGTCATCCATTACAACATCACCATTCAATAGAATTAGTAATTAAACGTTTCCAACATTGGCTTCACTGATGCCTTAAAAATATCCCAAAAGCTTTCAGCATGAAGTTCTTTTGACTTGGTTGATTCTCCCAATTAGTTTCAAAAAAGTTGTAAGCTACAACAAACACGATGCTTGGAGAGAGAGCCTAGGGTAGACAACTCCAATCGGAAGAGAAAGCAAGACCAAGATATAATTTTTAGAATAATTCCATTTAAAAGATCTAACCGTGATAGATTTTTAAGCCGTCACCAAATGAGCTCACTAGAATAGAGCTAAAAAAAGTAGTTCTCATGACAAACGTTGCATGTGCCTTATAGCTTCACAGAGGATCCGTGTACTAAAACTTGCCATATAACCCAAGAATGAGTAAAGCTCTAGAATGAGAGGTGCTTAGACCTTAATATAAAATAAACAAATAAATACAAAAGTTGACAAACCTTGTGAAGATGAACCTTTAGATGTGAAAAGGCCCCTTATAACTCAAAGAAGTACATTAAGGTCAGTTTCACTACAAAAAGAAAATCCACCTACCCTTTAAAGCGGAGTTGGATAGTAAGACACCCAAAAGTGTTAACACTTAGACATTACATTGTAGACCAATGAACATAGATTAAATAACTTTAATTTTAGCATAATATAAAATGGGGAGATACTCGTGTACCTGTTAATAGCGTTATTATATACAAAATCACCCTAAGTTATAATAAAATCCAACTTTCAAAGATTGTGAGAAGCCAAACACTAGAGAAGATCCCCAACCCTCAATTAACAACCACATTCTGGACATAAATTGTGATAGAATAGGCTCCATAGTGAGCGTCAAAAGTGGTCAGTGAAACATAATATCCCAGAGACCAGGTTGGAGGTAATACTCATTAGCACATCATAAAGACCAAATAATCTCTATAAAGTACCATATGACAACATGTGAAGCGTCGAATGTCATGGAATAAAGCATGCCACATTAGAGAAACGATCGACTATCAAAAAGATATAAATATTTCCTTTCGCAGTTCGCAATCAAAAAATCATGCTGGTAATGGACTAGAAGTGACGAAATAGGGGTCATAGTGAGCATAAAATGGTAAGTTAAACATAACATCCCAGTGACACGGTGAAAGGTAATACTCATGGGCACACCGTAAAGACCAAACAAACTCTTAAAAGTACCATACGGTGACATGGGAACCATCCGATGTCATTCTATGTTGAATGAAGCATGCCACATTAGAGAAATGACCGACTATGACAAAGATAGAAATATGTCCTTTTGCAGTTCGCGATCAAAACATCATGTATTGGGAGTGGTATCCCTTAACTGACTGGCAAGTGTAACACTTAGGGATGGCAACGGGAAGGGTTTGGCCAAATGCAACCCCGTTACCCCGCCCCAAACCCGCTTACCCAGGCCCCGCCACTAACCCATTTAAAAACCACGTGAGGGCCCCGAACCCATACCAAAGCATTATTATGATATTTTCTAACTTATTTTATTCAAGTACTTTAATGGATTTCAAGTTATTTTTAAATGTTAAACTAATAAAAATTGAAGTTCTCTAACTAAGAGTATACATTGATTTATTATTATCCCAAACTAACTATGGTGCATAAAATTAAGTAGAATACTTATAATAATACCCTTAATCGAGGCGAGTTCGGGGAATTTATGCACAAAATCGTCATGCCTCGAACCCGACCTTTTTTGTATTTCAAACCCAACCCGGCTCGTTTATTTACCCTAAATCACCCTCATTAGGATCGAGTGCGTGGTGGGTCCCCACCAAAACCCATCATGTTGAATTAGAAGATCAATTATAAACAAACATATCATTACTATAACTAAAATTCACACAAACTAGTAAACAAATATTATTTTATACTAATATAAAAACATAGTACAACAACCAATTAGAAATCCGAGTTTTCAATTGGCTCACCCTCAACCCCCTATCACCACTACAAATCAATCTTGTTTTTAACTGGCTCACCCTAAACTAAAATGAATTATATTAATCAATAATTAAGAATTAAAATTACCTCTTATCCATATCAATTCAATGTTGTAACGTGAATAACCGGGTTTAGATGAAATGTCTCAAAATGAATGAAAAAGGGTCACGTGAGCAATAGCTCCTTGTCAAATACCCAAAAATGAAAAACATGTAAATTAGGGATGGAGTCAAATATGAAAAACAAATGGGTTTTTGCACAAACTTCCATAATTTACATGCTCTAACTATAACTCACAGAATAAAGTTAAATATATTGTTCAATTTAAAATTTTCTAATACTAATTTATGTAAAATCCTTCTTTTATATAATATTTGCATAGTAAGAAAATGATGAATGGTCGTATAACAAAATGATTCGCCAATACTATGAAGATTTCATTATTTTTCTCTTTTCCAATTACAAAATACAAATACAATCAATAGCATCTATAGAGGCGAATTCAAAAGTAAAAGATAAACAACCCATTATCATGGATGATACATGCTCAACTATGTAAAATCAAACTTTAAGAAAAAACAAATAATTTACAATTGGTGCAATACTAAATGTGTTTGTTTGTAAGAAAATAAATACAATAGAGTAATATTCAAAACAAACACTTCACCTCATACCTTATAAAAAATCAACAAACCAAATCTAAAGGTTAGGACACAAAACGAAATCAAAACTAAATATACCTACTTAGATCTTGAAATGAAAGGATCCATTGTCCAGATTGTCATATTCAATCCAACCATAACTTTAAATCAAAAACCTAATCAATTCTCATATTCATCTACTGTAAAGCTTAAATGCATAAACAAAGAAACACATTTGTAGATCTTAAATTACTTAACCTATATAAGTAGAACATGTAATGGGAATCAACATGGACGGTGAGCCAAGAGAGAGAGCTGCGTGGAGGAGAAGGAGAAGCCCGGGGCGGAGGAGAATGGCCGAAGAAGCGTGGGAGAGAATGAACGATGAAAAAACACTGCTGAATTTTTTTTGTTTGCCTTTTCATTTTTCTTAGGATAATAGAAAGGAGCGGGAGTAAAAATTTAGAAAGGGGAGAATCCAAATTAGTTTTAGCTGCCTCATATGGTATATCTTTTGAGACGGCTACTAATATACTGTATCTTTAGCATTAACTTTTGAGACGAGTAAAATTAGTGGCTTTAAAAACTATACTTTTTGAGATGAATAAAATTAGAGATATTAAAAACTATTAGTTTTTGAGACCGCTAATTTTATCCGTCTCAAAAGGTGGGTTTTAGAGACTCAGATTTTAGCAGTCTCACAAAGTTCAGTTTTAAAAATTACTCAATCGAATGCTACGTCCACCACCTGAGTGTAAGTAGTGTATGTTGGATTCCCCAAAAACATTTGTTTAACTGACCACGTCAGACCGTTAATGAAACACTCCATATTCTTTTACCTAATCGAATAAGGAAACTATTTATCATTAAATTTTACCAAAAAGTCTCCATAATTCAGACAATCTCTATCCTCAGATATGGTGACTCTTCCACCACTTCAACGCATCCCCAGTCAACTTAAAAGGTAACTAAGATGCGCTTATGCACATCCGTACAAGCCACCATCCTCAAATGCCTCTCCATACCACGCCTCCATTGGTGAGAAATCGTTAGGTAAGATCTGATATGCCTAAAGTACACCTGAGAGACCAGAACCCTCAACCTCGGCCTGGATTGGAGCCGAGGTAATAGAAGCCCAAGGATGCCTATCAGCAGCGTCTTCCTACAGGGGTCGGCCACAACCGACGTCCTAACATCGTCTCAGCTTGGAAGTAGCCGAGGTCAGCTTGAAGCTGAGAACTCAGCATCCGCGGGGTCAGCCATAGCCAATGTTACTGCTACCTTGTACATCTACCTCGAACCTTTATCAGCTGAGGTTAATAAAAGCCTCGCAGGCTCAATCAACAACCATCATGTCATCATCGGCCCTGGCCGACATTGCACCTCATATCCAACCTCGACCGACCTTCCTGACCGAGGTCTTCATGGAAAATGGATCGCAGACAAAGAAAGGGTCGTATCTCACCAACCTCGTACTCATCCAGGTCGAGGTTGGTGCTAATTGAAGATAGCCGAGCATTTACACTTATATGGATATCCTGTAACACGTGGATAAGTCTATTATAACTGAATCATTCCCTCCACGTGAGGGAATATTGAGGTCACCATTACTTAGTTGAGATCATCCAGGTGTAACCCTTGCACTGGCTAGATCAACACACACACATGCTCATTGCATGCATAGGGGGTGCATTACATCCTCCATATACTATATATACTTGGCTTCTCCTACTTAGATAAGGGATCCAAAATTACAACCATAGCTGAAACTCTGTCATTTTACACAGTAAAGAGAGAAATATTGAGAGATTGTATCCACGGCCATTAGTGCCTTCATTCAGTGATATTACTCACACACACTCACAGTGGACGTAGGCCAGATTGGCTGAACCACTTATATTCAAGTGTTTCATCCTCTTCTCCTCACCTCCTTCTATATATATATATATATATATATATATATTATCCAGTGCTGCCATTGTTATCACTTACTTGAGCTTGTCAACACCTTATCTGGTGGTGCTATTTCCAGCATCATCATTTTGGCACCATCTGTGGGAACGAGAAGCTACCTCTTCCTCATTTTCTGCACAACCTCATCGGAGACTCTGGTGGTGAACCAGACTTCACCCCTTATGTGGAGCTATTTCACCATTGAAAGAGGTCCATTAATGTACAAAGCTCATTTACACTACAAGCTTTTTAGTGTTAACACATGACGCTGGAACTTTTGCCACCTCTTCCGTCGCCTGGTGCTGGAGGGCCTAGTTCCAGCCAAGCACTGCCTCAGTCCGAAATGGCGGAAGTGGCAGCAGCCTTGAGGTCCTTGGCTGCAACACAGCAAGCAATGAAGGAGCAATTTGCACAACTCGGTCAAAACATGATGATACCACTTGGGGTCTCACCAGAGATTATTACTTCAGCGGCCGTTCAGCCTAATCCTGATGCCAGGGGACCACCCCAGGCACCATGGAAAGACCAACCTACGCCTCAGCGGAGGAGGGACGTTGCTGACCCTAGAAGTTTGCGTTTGGGGAGGCAAGGACACCCTTGCCCTGAGGATAGGTATGATGATTTGGAGGCAGAAGATGCCCCAGAAGATTGTTAGGAGCCATATGAGGTTTTAAATAACACAGTACGTCCTATCCAGCAAAGCCGAGGTTGTGGAGGCAGAAGAGGTGAAGAACCCCAATAAAGAGGGTCAGTTTTTGATCGATTAAGCAGAGGGTCGGCCTTTGAAAGGCTCGGCCCAGTAAACGACCTGCGATAGAAGTTATCCGGGTTGAGAAGTGTAGCCGACTCACAAAGGGAAGAGGAGAAACATCGGCCTCATCAAGGCCGACCTAACACAGGACGTGGTAGGGACCAGGAAGAGGTCAATAGCCGACATTGTGCTGCAGCTGGGGAACCCTCAGTCCACCCGTTGGAGGTGAATGGGGACAACATAGGCCAGGACGGCGTTGTAAGACCATGGAATGACTCCATCCAACATCTTGAGGACAAGATAAGAGACCTCATTAAAAGTCAGGACCCACTGCAAAGAGGATTCTCAGAAGGCTCTTTGTTCATGGCTAAGATAATGAGCTTCCCTACCCCTGTAAAGTTCAATCCACCTACGGTGTCTCCCAAGTATGACGGTAGCATCAACCATGTATATCATATTGAAATGTACCAATCTGCGGTGGACATTTACTCAATACCAAATGAGATGAAATGTCGAACCTTCTTCGGGACTTTGACGGGAGCTGCACATATCTGGTTTACCTCTCTTCCAAAGAACTCAATAGAGAACTTTAAGGGTTTAGCTGAACGGTTCATTCACAACTTCTGTTTTGGGGTAAGACCTCAAAAGAAGGCCACCCATCTATTTTATGTCAATCAAGGCAAAAATGAAAGTCTAAGAGACTACATTGCTAGATTCAACAAAGAAAAACTGGAGGTGGAAGATTACGAAGAGAGTATAGCTATGACCGCTCTCATAGGAGGTCTCCGGAAAGGGAAGTTGTTGTGGAAACTTACGGAAGACCCTCCCAAGTCCATGGTAGAATTACTGGCAACTACGGGTAAGGTCATGAATGGTGAAGAGGCCATGGCCGCAAAGTATGAGGATGAGAACGACAGTGGCAGCGGGAAGTTCCAAAGAAAGAAGGATGGAAAGAAGAGGTCAGCTGATGATAAGTTTGCATGTTATACCCCTCTTACTGTAAGTTGTGAACACATCCTTAATGAGATCAAGAATGACCGGTCCCTAAGATGGCCAGAGAAGCTGAAGGCCCCTCCACATAAGAGGAACCAGAAGTTGTGGTGCGAATTCCACCAAGACCATGGCCATGTTAAAGACAAGTGCTTCGCCTTAAAGGATGAGATCGAAAAAATGTTAAAATTAGGAAAGTTGAGAAAGTACTTTGATGGCAAGGCTCTTAAAAGGGGAAGAGATGACCCTAAAAAGAAGAGAAACGACAGATGTCATGACGATACTCTAGGAAGAAGAGACGATGACTCGGAGGGTGATGATGAGGATAATCCGTACATCCCACCAAAAGACGACAACGCCCCGATGAAGAGGGTCGGTATGATCTCCTTTGGTGTCAACACCATATATGGAGGACTCGCAGGAGGTGGTTCTGAAGTGGCTGACCGAAAAGCTCATGTGGCAGAGGCAAAGTCAGTGGCCAAACCAGAAGTGGTGAATCTGACGTCTTCCGAAACCTAACAGAAGAGAAAGAAGGTGGATATGGACAATCTTATAGTCGGGTTCTCCCGAATCGACTTCAAAGGTATCCTAGCTCCGTATGATGACCCTTTAGTAATCACAATAAGGGTGCATGGATGCTAGGTACAGAGAATCCTCGTAGATGGTGGAAGTTCAAAAGATGTGATGTTCTGGCCCTACTTCAAAATCCTTGGCCTTAGCAAAGCTAGGATGGTACCTTATCATCATCCGTTAATGGGCTTCAGCGGTGAAAAGGTCCACCCGTTGGGCATGTATGAGATAGACGTGCGAATGGGCGATGAGTGGCCTAAGTGGTTGACCCCAAAGATCAATTTTTTATTATGGATGAAAACGTCTTCTCGGCCTATAACCTCATCATAGGAAGAGTAGCCCTTAAGGAGTTTAAGGTCGTGCCATCGACAGTCCACCGGATGCTAAAATTCCTGACCCCATATGGGGTAGGGGAAGTGTAGGGTGACCAGACCATAGCACGAGAATGCTACTTTAACTCAGCCGAAAAGAGAGAGGCCCATAACAGAGCAACTACCACATATAACATTGATACACTTGACCCCAGAGATGAAACGAAGTTGAAGAAGGGGGAGGCCGCGGAAGAGGTGGAATCCATCGTCCTCAATGAGGACGAACCGAAAAAAACCGTCTAGGTCGACAAAGCCTTAAAGGCAGAGATCAAGCAAGAGCTGATAAGTTTTTTAAAGAAGAGGTAGAGTGTCTTCGCTTGGAGCCACGCGGACATGCCTGGCATCGACCCTAAGGTTATATGCCATAAACTTAACGTGACTAAGGATGCTAAGCCAATCAAACGGAGATGAAGAGTTTACTCTAGGGAGAAGTATGAAGTCATCCAAGAAGAAGTCAGAAAGTTAGAAGAGGCCGAGTTTATAAGGGAAGTCATATATCCGGAGTGGTTTTCAAACGCAGTCATAATGCCCAAAGCTAATGGGAAATAGAGGATGTGCGTAGACTTCACCGACCTAAACAAGTCTTGCCCAAAAGACAACTATCCCTTTCCTCAGATCGACCAGATGGTAGATGCCACTGCAGGGCATGATTTCATGAGCTTTATGGACGCGTATTCAGGCTATAACCAGATCTTCATGGATGTCGAAGACTCAGAGAAGACAGCCTTCATCACGGACAAAGGGACATATTGCTACAAGGTTATGCCCTTCGGCTTGAAAAATGAGGGAGCGACGTACTAACGTCTTGTGAATAAGATGTTGGAAAATCAAATAGGTAAGACTATGGAGGTGTACGTAGACAATATGTTGACGAAGAGCTTAAAGGCCTGCACTCACATGGAAGACTTAGAAAAGACCTTCGATACCATAGACTTGTACAGAATGAAACTCAACCCTGCGAAGTGTGTCTTTGGGATAGGAGCAGGGAAATTCCTCGGATTCATTGTCAATCAGAGAGGAATAGAGGCGAACCCTGAGAAAATTAAGGCTTTACTGGACATGAAGACGCCAAGGAGTATCAAAGACGTTCAAAGGCTCACTGGAAGAGTAGCTGCACTTAATAAATTTGTTTACAGAGCGACAGACAAGTGTCTTCCATTCTTTAAGGTGCTTAGAAGGACTTCAAGTGGGATAAAGAGTGTGATGAGGATTTTAACCAGCTCAAGTCCTACCTCGGGTCTCCCTAGCTCTTATCTAGGCCCATAGTAGGAGAGAAGTTGTATGTTTATCTAGCAGTCTCTGAATCAGCTATAAGTGCAGTTATAGTATGGGAAGACGTTGGGGTCTAAAGGCCTGTATACTTCAACAGTAAGGCCCTTCAAGGGTCTGAACAAAATTATGCTCGGATGGAAAAGTTAGCCTACGCCTTGATACATGCTTATAGGAGATGAAGCCCTACTTTCAAGCCCATTCTATGGTCATCCTCACTGACTCCCCACTAAGACAGGTCCTCCATAAACTCGAGAAGTCGGGTACAGTGATGACATGGGCTATTGAGTTGGGGGAGTATGACCTTACTTATCGACCCAGGGTGGCCATTAAAGGGAAGGAACTTACAGAATTTGTTGCTGAGTTCACATTGGAAGAGATCGAGGTCGAGAATAACCTAGAGGCTATAGAGGGACCAAACAGCAACGTCTTATAAAACCTGGAAGAGGTTGTATCCGAGAAAGCTAGAAATGGGGTAGCTAAGAATGAGGAAGACCGATACCTCTTCAAGCAGGGAATCATGTTAGAAGAGGGCTTCTCATCACATAAGGACGTCTGGAACCTCTTTGTTGACGGGTCTTCTTACGAAAGTGGAAGCGATGCAGGGTTGATACTCTCAGCCCCGGATGGTACTAACATTGAATATGCCCTAAGCTTTAACTTCAAGGCGTCAAATAACGAGTCAGAATATGAGTCCATGATAGCAGGCCTCTCCTTGGCAAAGACCCTTAGGGTAAGATGACTACTGCTTCACAGTGACTCAAGGTTGCTTGTTAACCAAGTGTTGGGGGTTTATGAAGCCAAGGATGAAAGGATGGCCAAATACCTAAAGAGGGTAAGAGTAATATTATAAGGTTTTGAAGAGGAAAAGATGAAGAGAATACCTCGACAAAATAATAGCCACGTAGACGCACTGGCAAGGTTGGCTTCAGCAATAAGGACAGACATCAGAAGGATCGTTCTAGTCGAGATCCTGCCCAAGGTAGCCATTTAAGAAGAGGAGGTTAGAAACCATTGCCTCAATTTGAACCTAGGGGACTCATGGATGGACCCCCTTATCAGATATATCATAGAGGGAGAACTACCGGTATCAAAGCTAGAAAGGAGGAAACTAAGGTACAGAGCTATAAAGTTCTCAATAGTAGGAGACGTCCTATATAAGAAAGGATTTCTACTACCTCTCCTCAGATGTGCCCATCCCACCGAAGTTCTATGCATCTTAAAAGAGGTGCACGAGGGTTCTTGCTCCAGTCACATAGGAGGAGGACATTTAGCCAAACGTATTATCACGCAGGGATACTGGTGGCCAACCTTGGCTAAAGATGCTGCAACCTATGTGAAGAGGTGTGAAAAATGCCAAAGATTCTCCACTACCCCCCATCAACCTTATCAGCCTATGACGTCAATAAGTTATCCTTGGCCATTTACAGTATGGGGAATTGACTTTGTGGGTCCCTTACCTAGAGCAGTGAACAACTATAGATTTTTTATAGTCGCCATTGATTACATCTCCAAATGGGTAGAGGCCGAGCCGATGATCACTATTACAGATCATAAGACCTTCCAATTTATCTAGAAGAATATCATATACATATATGGTCTCCCAAACACCCTCATCTCGGACAATGGCACCCAGTTCAAGAATTCTTTCTTAAAAAAATACTGGGAAAGAGTTGGGATAAAGCAATGTTTCTCTTCTCCTGGCCGACCTCAGGCAAATGGTCAGATCGAAGTCACCAAGAGAACTATTCTCGACGGGATTAAGAAGAGATTAGAAGAAGCTAAGGGGAGATGGACTGAAGAGGTTTATGCTGTATTATGGGCCTACAGAACAATGGCTAGGACACCAACGGGGGAAACCCCATTTATGTTAGCGCATGGCTCAGAAGCTGTCATACCAATCGAGGTAGGGCTCCCCACTCACAGGGTTCAGACCTATGACCCTGAGAAGAGTGGGGACGAGAGAATATTTGACTTAGATCTGATCGAAGAGAGAAGGGAAGATGCAAATATCAGACAGGCAGCCTACCAACAGAGAATAGCGAAGTTCTACAATCAAAGGGTGAAATTAAGGCCCATAGCTGTAGGAGACCTTGTGTTGAAGAAGACGTTGCAAAAAGCAAACAAACTTCACCCAAATTGGCATGGCCATTACAAGGTGATCGAAGAAGTCATACCTGGGACCTACAGGTTAGAAAACCTTGAGGGGGAACCCTTTTCCAATCCTTGGAATGCTGATCATCTAAAAAAGTATTACATATAATGTTGCGAGAGTTTCTATAAAAATGTATCATCTCGTGAAGTGGTTATTAATGAGAAGATCAGTTCCAGTGTCAATTCTTGGTTCATTATGATCTAGTGGTAGAATTTATGAGGATAACATCTTAGTTGATGACCTCAGACCTTAAACATCATAATTTGGTGATAAGGTGTGAGGTAATACATCACACTAGGATGACCTCAGACCTTGAACATCATAATTTGGTGACAAGGTCTGAGGTAAGACATCACACTGGGATGACCTTCGACCTTAGACATCATTGATTTGGTGATAAGGTCTGAGGTAAGACATCACACTGTGATGACCTCAGACCTTAAACAGTATAATTTGGTGACAAGGTTTGAGGTGAACATCATACTTGGATGACCTCAGACCTTAGACATCATTAATTTGGTGAATATTTTATGGGGGTAACATCGTAGTTGATGACCTCAGACCTTAAACATCATAATTTGGTGACAAGGTCTAAGGTAAGACATCACACTGGGATGACCTCAAACCCTTAAACATCATAATTTGGTGAATAATTAATGAGGATAACATCTTAGTTGATGACCTCAGACCTTAAACATCATAATTTGGTGACCAGTTTTGAGGTAACACATCACACTGGGATGACCTCAGACCCTTAAACATCATAATTTGGTGAATAATTAATGAGGATAACATCTTAGTTGATGACCTCAGACCTTAAACATCATAATTTGGTGACAAGGTCTGAGGTAAGACATCACACTAGGATGACCTCCGACCTTAGACATCATTAATTTGGTGAATATTTTATGGGGGTAACATCTTAGTTGATGACCTCAGACCTTAAACATCATAATTTGGTGACAAGGTCTGAGCTATGACATCACACTGGGATGACCTCAGACCTTAGACATCGTTGATTTGGTGACAAGGTCTGAGGTAAGACATCACACTGGGATGACCTCAGACCTTAAACATCATAATTTAGTGACAAGGTCTGAGGTGAACATCATACTTGGACGACCTCAGACCTTAGACATCATAATTTGGTCAATATTTTATGGGGCTTATGAAGACAACATTATATGAAGGCTTCAGGCCTTACCACAAACACATTGCATGGCATATAACACCATTCAAAGAACATTCAGCAAGTGTGGAAAACAAAGGTTGATGTGGCATAAAGATAAGAATCACAAGCCATAAGGTAACAAAGTTTGTCATCAGAGGTTATAGTTTGAAATCAAAATTAAAAATTACAAAGAGCTTCACAAAATGGTCAAGTGTCTACAGCCTCAGGGTTAGTTGCCACGCCCCCATCTCCCTAGTCGAGGTTGGTCACTTCTACCCCATCATCCTGAGGACCAACATCTTCAGTCCTTGTGTCATCTTGGGGAGAAATCTCGGTAGATGCGATACCTCCCTCCTCCTCTACCTCTTGCAAGGCCTGAGCAAACCGAGGATCGACATAGCTCAGACCAATGAAGTCAGAGGCTGCCAGGCTCCCTGATTCTTTTTCCTTCATCTCAGCCCACCTGCCAGTGGCCTTAACACCTCTCTCAAGGTACTCGAAGCCAAAGCTGACTAACTCATCAGAGACCTTATAGTCCTTCAAGATCTTCTCTGAGGTATCCTCTAAGGAAGCCTTCACAGCAACGTCAACCTTGTGTTGGAGAGAGTCAGCCTGCGTCTTCAGAGCAAAGGTATGGTCCTTTTTTAGCTTGCCCATATCCTTCTCAAGCTTCTTGACCTTAGCTTCAAACTTCTCTAAAGAAGCCTTCAAACGCTCCACTTCAGCGTTCAAGGTAGCCTCGATCTTCTAGGCCTCTTTGCCCTTCTCGATCAGAGGAAGTT
The DNA here is from genome assembly GCA_949130495.1 of Sambucus nigra. NCBI lineage: Eukaryota > Viridiplantae > Streptophyta > Magnoliopsida > Dipsacales > Adoxaceae > Sambucus > Sambucus nigra. The sequence goes on from OX422211.1 coordinate 89,447,094, forward strand.
TCCTCAGAGTCCAGTCCACAAAGTGGTGCAAGGTGAGGAGACCCTGCAGAACATATGCAGAGATGTCAGTTCAAGACTTTAAAAGTCAAAGATGAGGTTACACTTACTCAGAAAAAGAAAAAGCATAGAGTCTTACTTGGATGGATCGGTGGAGACCAAACTCGGCCAACATAGGGGTGTCCATTGAACGGTAGAAGAGTTTATCGAAGTCAGTCATGACAGAGCCGATAGCTTCCAGGGCCTTCAGACTTTGGCCGATAAGGCTGTCACCAATCTTCAGTTGCTCCAGACGAGCAACTAATACATCCTCAGTGGAGATGGGGATGGCACGATCCCCCTTCAAAATCTTCTTCTTCTGCCTCTAATCTTCAGGGGAAGGGGCAGTAAATCTCCTCTTCTTGGAGGCCTCAGCCTTTGAATTTGTAGGAGGAGGAGGTTCAGTCAGACCTGCTTTATTCACGAGCTTGGTAAGGCTGGGGGCTACCATCTCCCAGAGGTCGTCAAAAATTCCTTTGGGGCGCTCTGCAAACAAAAAGGTCTGAGTTAGAAAATCAGAGACATGACATAATCAGAGGTACAACTTGTGGAAAAATAAGCACTTACGGAGCTCAGTCAGAGGACTTCCCCCAAGGCCAGTCTCGAAGAGATAGTATGGGGTCATCAGATGTTCATATTTGACCAACAAACCATGTTCCCCCTGATCTTGAAGGTCTTTTACTTTCTGAAGATTATTCTGGCTTAACCCAGGGTCGGCCCTGGCAGCCATTGACACCTTTCCCCATCTCAGGGTCATCCTTGGCTCTAAGGATGAAGAGGGGGCACAGGGTCCATATTCCCATGACCCTGAGGCAAAGAAGTATCGCGGTTTCCGATTGTGATTTGAAGTTTAGGTAACCTGCAACATCTTCTTATTTGACTTCTGAGCTAAAAAGTAGAAATAGCTCGGATGATTCCTAGCAGAGGAAGGGACGTAGCACCCAGTGAAGACCTGGACAGGAAGGTCTGAATGGTGCACTGCCCTCCATAGAAATATTGCTCTAATTATCACCCTCTAGGCGTTGGGGGATAACTGGGAAAGGGCTAAGTTAATATAAGACAACATGGCCCTAATAATTGGGTGGATGGGAAGACGAAATCCTAATATTAACATCTTCTCATACAAACAGATCTCACCATCTCGACCGCTGAAAACCCTCTTGTCCCTCAGAGGTCTCCTAAGTTTTATGGAAGGACCTATGGAATATAGGTATCTGAAGGTAAGGAGGTCGAGTTCGCTGATAGTGCTCTCTATCTCAGCTGCCTCCTAGGTGTCAACATCGCTCTCACTATCATCATCCTCGTCTTTTTTAATGTCGGCTGGGGTGGATGAGGGATTACCATCAGGGAACCTCTGAGCAAACTCAACCCCTGTGGTGATTGATAAGGGAATAGCGTCTAGGATTGGTGTAACAGCCACACTGGGTCCTATAATTTTAACATCAGAGGAAAAATTCGAGGTGCTATAACTCTTATTAGAAGAAGCCCGACTGTAAACCTTGGCTTGATCAGGGGCATGATCCATCCTGATGGAATAATCCATGGATTCTTGAAAAGAATCCACAGACATAGGGTCTGAGGTTAACGACTCAAACTCAGACATAGGGATGGGTTTTACTGGGACCTCTGCTAACTTAATTGGTTCGGCTGGCTTGGGGTATATGACCTTCAGAGGGGGTGGAAAGATAGGTCTGGGGGGGAAGGCCTCAGCCCTACGAGCTTCCTCTTGGGCTCGCTCTATTTTCCTAATATTTTCTAAAGTACTCTCTCTAAGAGATGGGAATTCTTATAAAATCTTATAAAAAGGTCTGAGCATAGGAGGACGACCTCACACTTGGGAAATGAAACCAGAAACAAATAACTTGACTGGAACTGCCTAAGGATCAAACTATTAACTTTGAGCAAAAACAACCAAGAACAACAAGAACCATTGCCACCGAAAAACGCAACCAGTCGCCGGAAAACTCAAAATACTCCCCAGATTGTGAAAAAAAAGCAGAATTAAAGGCTGAAAGTGAGTGGAGAAAAGAGGAAGAGGGTACTTGAAAAAACCCTTAGCGAAGGAGAAGACGATTGGTAATGAGAAGACCTTTGAGAAGCCCAACCTAGCTCTGGTAGAGAGAGAGAGTTGCAAACAAAACAAAAGGCGAGAAAATGAAGAAATGAAGAAGAACAAAAGAAAATGAGGCCTTAACCCTCAAACAACTCCACACGCATCCCAAGGCCCATCATTGCCTTGGGAGCTTAAGGGACAACTGACAACCTTACACTTGCCAGGCACACGACCCACTTCAGTCATTGACACTTGTCAAAGGAATATTGTCACAAGGAAGAAACACCTCGGAGTTGTACACCTCATAGTCACCTGTACCCACATGTAACTAAGGGCTAGGGGTGATTGATATGCCCAAAGTACACCTGAGAGACCAGAGACCTCAACCTCTTCCTGGATTGGAGCCGAGGTAATAGAAGCCCAAGGATGCCTATTAGCAGCGTCTTCCTATAGGGTTCGGCCACAGCCGACGTCCTAACATCATCTCAGCTTGGAAGTAGCTGAGGTCAACTTGAAGCTGATAAATCAGCATCTGCGGGGTCAGCCATAGCCAATATTGTCGCTACCTTGTACATCTACCTTGGCCCTTCATCAGCCGAGGTTAATAAAAGCCTCGCAGGCTCAATCAATAAACATCATGTCATCATCGGCCCTGGCCGACATTGCACCTCATATCCAACCTCGACCGACCTTCCTGGCTGAGGTCTTCATGTAATATGGATCGCAGACAAAGCAAGGGTCGTACCTCACCAACCTCGTGCTCATCCAGCCGAGGTTGGTGCCAATTGAAGACAGTCGAGCATTTACACTTATATGGATATCCTGTAACACGTGGATAAGTCTGTTATAACTGAATCATTCCCTCCACGTGAGGGAATATTGAGGTCATCATTACTTAGTTGAGATCAGCCAGGTGTCACCCTTGTACTGGCTAGATCAACACACACACATTCTCATTGCATGCATAGGGGGTGCATTACACCCTCCACATACTGTATATACTTGCCTTCTCCTACTTGGATAAAGGATCCAAAATTACAACCCTAGATGAAACTCTGTCATTTTACACAGTAGAGAGAGAAAGCTTGAAAGATTGTATCCATGGCCATTAGTGCCTTCATTCAGTGATATTACTCACACACACTCACAGCGAACGTAGGCCAGATTGGTTGAACCACTTATATTCAAGTGGTTCATCCTCTTCTCCTCACCTCCTTCTATATATATATATATATATATATATATATTATCTAGTGCTACCATTGTTATTACTTGCTTGAGCTTGTCAACACCTTATCTGGTGGTACTGTTTCATCAAGATCCCCTTACAAAAGTGGGAGCATTGTCCTTGTGAAAGTTGTCCCTCACCTTGTCCCAAACCTGAAATGAGTATACCCTACAGTTGCGCCTTTTGGTTTCCTCACCTCTATCTACCTATCTTAATATCAACCATTGTGGACTCATGAATGATAGCCTCCATCTCCTCTGCACCCAAAAGAAACTGAACCTTCCTCTACTTAGCTACGGGACTAGAAACTTAACCCTCTCTCCTACCTCAAGATCTCCTAGTGTTCTCCATCTGAAAAGACAAGAACAAATAACATTAGACTAGAAAAAACTAAAGAGTACAAACCATAAAAAAGAATCAAAGATGGGTAATGTGAAAGCTATAATGGACTCATAACCTATGGTACCTAAGACTATACTCTAATACCATCTTTGGCACCCCACATATTTTGGCGTTGGAGATGGCCAGCCTCTGCTAACAACCTACACTGGATGTCAAACATAATATACCATTCTTAGCATGAGATAAAAATATAAGACATTAATGTGACACCCTTCTTATTAAAATAATGGGGGGCCATCCCTCTATTAAAATGAAACAAGAATCTCATTTGGCTCATTCATATCATCACTGTTGAAAACTGATTGATTACTAACCACCTATCATTTGCTCAAGCCTGTGTTAATTTCAATCTTCCTTAAACTACCGTAAATCAAAACCATTAAGATAAATAATTAATCCACAGTCACGTAGTCAAATCCGAATATAGAACTCAAAATAATCCAACTAATTGAATAAACTATTAGTTTGCAATCCAATACAATAATAAAATGAAACTAAATTAAATAAAATAGAGATAAAAACTGACATTGGTAAACATGCATGAAGTAGCTCTGAAGTATCTCCTATCAAGATCTTAAGTATAAACGCCTCTAATCAATCCCTCCATGCATCCACACCTACTGCAGCATTGTCTAACTAGAAAGATGATTAAGTCAGGCATCCCTGTGTTTGAACACCCAAAAGTTTTGAAAATATTTTGATACAGGTCAGATCCCAAAACCTTTTTAAAATATTTATAAGTGTTTAAAATACATTAATAACTATGTCCTACAATCTTTCATATTTAAATCGGTGTTGCACTCGCATGAGATACCCCTTGCTTCTCACCTATCATGCGCACCTAAAGCATGTATATTAAATACTCTAGTTATACTACCCAGCCTAATTAGTATTAATGGTCATCTTAATCCCATACGCTTTAATATGACCCACTTATACTTTTATTTAACTCGGAAGTCACATTAAGCTTTAGCATCTGCTTAATCATTATAAATCTCATTTATAATCTTGTCAATTCATTTCACATAACTTCACTAGTTATTAATTCAATGTTCACACATTAGTTTCATATACCCATATATAGTTTTCCTCACATTTATATACATATTTTCATATCACATCAAGTATACATACATATATATCACTCATTATATATGTATAACTACAATACGTCAAAGTAATAATTGACTAGACGCGAATTACTAACATACTATCAAGCTCCAGGGAATACACACCTTTATCTGGGCAGCGAGTCAGAATATTAGCACCAAACCAAAAACATAAACGTAACTTGGAGGCAGTCATAGGCATAAATATACAACATTAGCCCCACCAAACTCTAAACTCATAGGGTGGTCATGCGACAAACCTATGACCCAGGGGTCCGATATTACACTTGCTGAGATTCGCCATGAGAGATCTTCCATAGTGCTCAACCTCCACAGATAGCATATCCTCTAGGTTAGGTATGTTTCATATAAATATATCACGCATAAAAATATAATCACACACATATAAATATACTATACCTATACCTATATATATACAATAACCCGACTAACCATGCATATCACTCGTAGCACTAACCTATATTCTCCAAGTCTAAACACGACTTCCATATTCATAAGTAGTCACTTATTTATTTACTTATCACGGTTATCTTTTATTATGGACACTAAGTCTATCTCAATCCAGCCCGTATCCCAATTCCATCTGAAATTTCCATTTGAATCCATTAATATATTTCGAGTGTCGTTCATCCTAAACACTCCTAAATCCCTACACTAGTTTTATTCCCACTAATCTCAAGGTAATACTATATTCCAAAAATAACAAAAGTCCTAAACACCCTTTATGGACCTTCCTAAATAATTCGTACCCCAACCGAATCAATAATACATCCAAACAGTCGACATGGTCTAAGCAAGGTAGACGAACCGGTTCGGCTATGGGGGAGAACTGGTTCGCCCCTGGGAAAAGACCAGGATGGGGTTGCCATGTTTAGTATGAACTTTCACCCAAAATTCACAACCAATATAAGTAAAAAATCCATCCCCACAAAATTTAATCCTACCATATCAATATCCACTTCAAATGTATATCTTTCCTTGAATCAATTCACCAAGTATTCATCCAAATCATGGGGTTTAATATCAAATTATTATGAATTAATCCATCATTTATTTCAATGTTTATCACCCAAATTTTTAGATTTTTAATTCAAGAACATCTCAATAATTAAATAAATTTCATAATTCTTTATCAAGAATCTATCTATTTTATAGGATTAGTTTCACCAATTTCATATGGAATCATCGTCAATCACTATCCATAATATCATTTTTCTAAAAAACCCATTTTGATACGTAAATCCCACCCAAATTTTGATTTAATTTTTCAACAATCATGATACGAACCAAAACATAACATATAATATAAAACAATGTTAAACACTTGACTCTGAAGAAATGCTTAAAAACAAAAAGCTTTTTGTTTACAAAGTTGATAACAAAATGTTATGGTTGTGTAAACTCCGAATAAACTTTTTGGGCAAAACTCTTTTCGAAAAACACAAAATGTGTTGTAAAATATGTTTCTAAATGTATAGATTAAATTTGATAGTTGATTACCTTATTTTTTTTAAATCTAATAAACATCTACTAAAATTATCATGCAGTCCCAATCACAACAACAGTTAAGAACATTCACAGAAATAGACACAGGAATTTTTAACGTAGTAAAACCCCTAAGCAAGGGAAACATCCACGGTGACCTCTATGCCACGAAATAAAAATCCACTAGAATAAAAATAAAGTTACAACACTTAAGTAAACCACAAAGATCCTAACCTAAGTTCGGAATGTACCTACACAAGATTCTCCACTCCAAAGGCATTTTGATTTGGAACTTGATCTTCTCTTGATGCTTCTTTGTCTTTTCCTTGATCTCCTTCTCTTTGAATTCAGATTTCAGCAACTCTTTCAAATTCAAAATTCTCATACAGAACCACAGTGTCTAAGTGTTCGTGTGAAATATTGTTTGTGATGTGCTACTACATGCAAACATGCTACTCACCCTCTCAAGAATTTATACAAATAATCCTAACAAATTACAATAGTTCTAATATGAAAGTTATTTCTAAATCTTGATTTTTCAATCAAAGACTTCTTGATCTTTAATTAAACCACAGATCCCAAGGATACCTTACTCGAAAGACGGTTTAAGGCCTTAAACAATTTCAGGGTTTTGAAAATATTTTTTGAAATTGTAAACCTCCAATTGAGATCCAACTAGACTAGAAGTTTACTTTAATAAAACAGATTCAGACTTAACATCCAAAGATTGATTCAACAAGTTTTAATATATAAAACTTATTTTCAGATCTGAACTCCTTAAAACTAATAGCAAGAGTTCTTTTGTGTTTCTTTTATTATTGAACACTAGTATTTCATAAAATATGAAATAAAACTTTTAAACACACAACTCACTAGATCTGAAAAGTTATTTTTGAAAATAGAAGTTTGCTATTTCAAAAACTTGTTGAAACAAAATAGATCTAAGATGCTAGATCTGAAAAGAGAAACAGACAACTATAATCGTGAGATGTTCTCTTTTAAAAAGACTCGATTTCAATAATGAAACTTAAATCTCTCATAGGGATGAGTTCTGAGAGAATAAAAAATTTGAAGAGGTCTTCAAACGAAAAACACAAAACCAACAAAACAAAAACCTTGGAAGGATCTAACTCTTAAAAGGTCGTTTTTCTGATGTAATGGACTTTTAGATTTTGGTGTTTGGTTAGGGAGAAATCTCACTGAGGTTTGGATCTACGAAGAAACTAGGGTTTCCTCTTTTAATTTCTCTCCCTTTTTTCTCTCTTCTCCCTTCTCTCTCTTTTATCTACTCTCTCTTTTCTCTCAGATTTACTGAATTGGGAAAAGTCTCAAAAGGCTGAGACTTGGTCTCTTTTTATACTGAGCAACAAAGGATCGAGAACATTGATAGCAATCCAATGGCTGAGATTGAGACTATTTGAGTTTACAAAGATCCAACGGTTCATCACAAGCGGTGGATTAAACTAACACTGATTGGTTAAGGCTTGGGTCACGAGGATTGACTCTTAACGCATGAAAATCATTGATGAAGTTGATCCAAGGGTTGAGATGGTATACCCATTTTGTGTCTAAGAAAAACAAAAATCGCATCGTTGGGAAGTCAACACGTGTACGCACCAGGTGGGATTTAAAACGCGTGTTTTGAAAATAATTACAAGGCACACCTCCAACTTTCTAGCGCTTTTGGATTCTACCCAGCCAAACAATCAACAAAGAAATTAAATTTCTGAAATTCCACTTTAACCCAGAAAACTTTTAAAAACCAAATTTTAATTAATTCAAAAATCCTTGAAAATTATTTAAAATATATAAAATGATTTTGAATTGAATTAAATTGATTTTACAAAGATGTGAACTGTTGAAAAAAATCATTGACACAATAGACGATATGTATGATGCAGTGCAAGTGTCCTAATTATGGTTTTTTGGGTTTAGAATTTACTTCCCTTTGAAGGTTCTCTTGGACTAAATTTCTTCATTAAGTATGTACCTTTGAGGAGATGGAGTTCTCAAACTATACTAACCTATTTTGTCTATATATCCAAACTAGTTGGAACTCCTATATAGGCAGACTCAGATGAGTCAATATATAGTGTGTTCTCAATCTCCCCTTTTGGATATTAGAGACAAAACTCCCTTGAGTATTTTGTACTCTTGGATCAAAAATAAAAAGAAATCCTATGTGTCCTATACAAAAAATTCTAACTACCCTTTCCCATCCTAGAACCGAAAATAAGGTAAAAAAATACATTACTCAACTACATACAGACCAATACCTTAAAAAATATAATCCATATGTACAACGGTTATGTAATGCCTGTAACAAGATAAACACTAAATTTGGCATATTAGTTAAGTTAGAATAGGAATAGATAGTAAAAACACTAAGCAATACTCAAGATCCTCTCCCCCAATTTTTCTCAAATACACAAGGGGTATAAAGCACAAAAATATAGATATTAATTGAGAGTTGTCATGCCTATAGCTATACGCAAATAATCAAAACGAATGTTATCTAATGGTTTTGTAAAGAGATTTGCGAGCTATTTTAGTGTTCAGATATTCAATAATGAGGTCTTTGGATTTGATAAGGTCACAAATAAAGTGATGTCTAATCTTAATATGCTTAGTTCGTGAGTGCAAAACTGAATTTTTGGAAATGTTAATAGCACTTTGATTATCACAAAACATGGTTAATTGTTTTTCTGTGAGGCCATAATCACTAAGCATTTGTCTAATCCATAGTAATTGAGCACAACAACTACCAGCGACTATATATTCTGATTTAGCACTAGATTATGAAATGCAATTATGTTTCTTACACAACCAACTAACAAGATTATTGCCTACGTAGTAGCAAGAACCATAAGTGCTTCTACTATCATCAATACAAACGGCCCAATCGGCATCGTTATCCCCAACAATTGAACTAGTTATACCTTTTGTGTACCAAATACCAAACTTTAGAGTACCCTTAACATATTTAATAATCCTTTTTACACTTAATAAGTAAGACTCTTTAGGGTTACTTTGATATCTACCACAGATACACACGTCAAAGGATATATCAGGTTGAGACGCGGAAAGATACAACAAACTCCCTATCATACTTCTATAAAGAGTGGGATCAACATTTTTCCCATTATCATCCTTAGATAGTTTAGTTGAAGTACTCATGGGGGTTCTAGAAGGTTTAGCATTTTCTAAGCCTAATTTTTTAAATAACTCTGCAGCGTATTTGGATTGAGAAATAAAAAGACCATCACTGCATTGTTTAACTTGTAAACCCAAAAAATATTGTAGTTCACCCATTAAAGACATCTAAAATTCGGTATGCATGATATCAAAAGAATTCTCTACTTGTTTAGGACAAGTTGATCCAAAAACAATATCGTACACATATACTTGCGCGATTAAGAAATGTTGATTTTTCTTTCTAACAAATTTTGTTTGATCGTTTCCGCCACAGACAAAATTATGTGACACTAAAAAGGTAGACAGTCGTTCGTACCAAGCTCTAGGAGCTTGTTTCAAACCGTATAAAGATTTCTTAATCCTTTGGGTTGTTCTACATGAACTTCTTTATACAAAATTCCATTTAGAAAAGAGGATTTAACATCCATTTGGAACAATTTGAACTGCATATGACATGAAATTGCTAGAAAGAGACGAACTAATTCTAGACGAGTAACAGGTGCAAAGGTTTCGTCAAAATCAATTCCCTCAATCTGAGAGTAACCTTGTGCAACCCAATTAGCTTTGTTTCTAATGACCTCCCCATTTTCATCAGTTTTGTTTTTAAAAATCCATCTTGTGCCAATAACCTTCGAATCTTTAGGTCTAGGAACCAGATTCCAAACATCGTGACTCTTAAATTGGATTATCTCTTCTTGCATAGCATTTATTTAAAATGAGTCATTAAGGGTATCATTAACATTTTTAGGTTCCTCGAGAAACAAAACAAGAATATTGTGCCACTTGTCGAAGTTGGGATCTAGTTCGAACTGATTCTGAAGGATTACCGACAATGGTTTTAATGGGATGATCTTTAGAAACCCAAGTGGGTACAGAAGGATTCTCAGGTGGCAGTAAATCAATATCATCTTGAGGATCAAGGGATAAAGCAGGATCGTCCTCATCAAATGTTACTGGTTTACTGTCACTACTCCTAACACGTGTCTCATCTACAATTACATTAATTGATTCCATAATAGTTTTGTTTCTATTATTAAAAACACGCAAAGCCCTACTATTTTGGGAATAGCCAAGAAAAATTCCCTTTTCTCCTCGAGTATCTAATTTTAAAAGATTCTCTTTGTCCTTGCAGACATAGCAGATACTACCGAAGGTTTTAAAATATTTCAAATTAGGCTTTTTGTGGAAACATAACTCATAAAATGTTTCTTTGGAATTTTTTCTGAGGTAGATACGATTAATAATGTGACACGTGGTTTGGGAAAATTCTACTCAAAAGTATCTAGGGAGATTCTTAGCATGTAACATAACCCTAGCCATTTCTTGTAAAGTCCTATTCTCTCGTTCAGCTCTACCATTCTGTTGCGGGGTTTGGGGAGCACTAAACTCATCTTTATAGCCATTAGCTACACAATACTTAGAAATTCCAGAGTCTTTAAACTCTCCAACTCTATCACTCCTAATTCGACATACTTGGGTATCCTTGTCATTATCAATTTTCAAGAGGATTCTTAAGAATTCTTTGAAGGTTTCTGATTTATGCTTTATAAAATCTACCCATGTATATCTCGTATAGTCGTCCACTATAACTAGGATGTAAGAGTTTCAACTGAAACTAATAGCTTTAGAGGGACCCATGAGGTCCATATGGATAAGTTCTAGGGGCTTAGTGGTAAGGATATCTTTAACCTTCTTGTGTGGGGATTTACTTATTTTCCCTTCTTGACAATGTCCACATACAGGATTAAAAGAATTTTTAATTTTTGGTAAGCCTTTAACTATCTCTTGGTAACTAAAGATTCCAAGTTTATCATAATTTGCGTGTCCCAATCTATTGTGCCAAAGATCAGAAGCCCCTAATCTGGCAATATTGCAAAATTCAGAATTAGGAATTACTGTGTAATAATTTTTTGGGGTTCTATTTCCTATTAAAATACAATTTCCCTTTTCATCAATAATTTTGCAATCATTTTTAGAAAAGGTAACTGAGTGATTGAAGTCACAAAATTTTGATATACTTAAGAGATTGGCTTTAAGGCCTTTAACTAATAAAACATCATTCAGTTTAGGAAGTCCTTGCTCACTTAATTTTCCCTTACCTATGATCTGAGATGAAACACCATCTCCAAACATGACACTATCTCCATGGAAGGCTGTCTTGTTTTTCAATTTTGTTTCATCCCCGGTCTTTTGTTTAGAACATCCGGAGTCTAAATACCATCCAGTTAAAGTGCTTTGTGCCTTTAAAGCAGAAATGACAATGTTGCACTTGAGTTAGGGTAGTAAATCATCTATTCTAATCCAAATAGGCTTAGTTTTAAAAATTTTGTGGCCTTTTGACTTTGAAAAGATTTGAGGGGTCTTTCTAAATGATTTCTTCTTAGTCTTGGACCCTCCCTTTTTCTTTTTTGAGATAGAGTTGTTTGTGTCCTTTCTAGGAAGTATATAAGTATTTCTGGATTTCCTAGAATAGTTAAAGTTCTGGTAGGTAGGAGTATATGTCCTTTTCTAGAAACACTCATCTAGAGTATGTCCAAAAATATCGCAATAAAACCAGTACTGATGTGTATAGGACTTGACTTTATTACTAAAGTCTTTAAAAATTGGCTTGAATCTATTGGGTATAGTAGTCCAGTCATTATTGGGTTTAGGTTTCTTTCCTTCGTCTCCGGCAAAAGGACAAACATATTTGGTTTGATAGTTTGGTTTCAATTGTTGATCATACTGATTATGTGTTATTTGAGAGACATTGAGTTTAGGTTCACCTTTTTAAACATTCTGAGAAGTTTGGCCTTGTTTTACAAAAGCAACATTTTCAGGAGAAACTTTGGTCTTACTTGTGTGCACTATTTCTCCAAAACCTAGGCCAGACTTATCTTCAGAGTCAAATTTGCTTCGAGTAACAACTTTTTCATAAGTCTAGGTTTTATGTTTCAAAATTTTAACATTTTTTAAAAACATTTGAAACCTTTTGCTTTGACTCTTCTAGTTCAATAAGGGTTGCCTTGTATTTCTGTTCAAATTCATGGTTCTTTTGAATCAAGGAATTTGTTCTCAAGTTGTAATTTTCAATCTCAGTTTCATGAGTGACACATTGGGTAGTATAATCTTCAGTGTTCTTCCTAATGGTTTGGCTAAGCAGATCAATACGCTCACTTAAGGTTTTTATCATCTTTTCTAGGCGAGCACTCTTCTTAACCGTTTTAGTGTACAATTCATGTAAATCAGGCAGATCATCATCAGACTCACTATGTGCATCGTGTGAATTTTCCCCTATGATTTTATTAGGATATTTACTCATGCACACATTCAATTCTTTATCAACATTCTCACTTTGACTCACACAATCTTTCAGCAGTAATAAGAACAGAATTATCATTAATATCATTATCAACATCAACATGCATAGTATATTCATGAACATGGAAGCATGCATTATCATTATATATTATCTTAGCTAAGAAAGACATGCAGTTCTCATTCATCTGGGTTGAGTGAGTTTTATCCTCATCAGAATCACTAGATTCGTCTCATGTCTTACACACATTAGCCTTGTTATTGTTGTTAAAACTAGTTGTACATTTACTAGCATAGTGACCTAGTTTACCATAATGGTGACACTTGACATCTTTTATGTCAGTTTTAGGTCTGTTGGTGTCATAATTCCTCTTATTGTAATAAGTGTGTTTGGTGTTGTCTTTGTCATGAGGTCTGTGAGATTGATTACTTTGATAATTTGATTTTCCTTGTTTAGAGGCTACAGCATTTCTGAATTTCAATTTTTTTTTTAAATGATTACTCATAAGAGCTATTTCATTGTCAAGGTTTTGTAAATCACAGTTTTCAAGACAGTCAGTATCCAAGTCTATAGAGTTCAATTTAGGCACTGGTAATTTAGATGAAAACACTACATTAGAACTAGAGGCTCTACTGGTCTGTCTGGTCAATTATTTTTTGAAGTCCAGTTCCAATTCTACATTCCTCAGTTTACTGCTAAGTAATTCAGGAGTCATGTCAGGGTCATTCATTTTTTCAATGGCATATCTCTTGTTATCAAATTTAGATGGAAATGACCTAAGACTCTTTGACACGATTTCCTTTCTACTGTAGGTTATACCATTGGCATGAAGTTTTGTAAAAATGCCAGTTAACCTTATGTAGAAGTCGTCAAAAGATTCTTTGCCATTCATAATCAGGGTATTATATTTCTGAATAAGCATTTGGGTTTTTCTAGCTTTGACACATTCATCACCCTCGTGAGAAGTGACTAAAGTGTCCCATGCCTCTTTAGAATAGAACAAATGGACATTCTTTTGAATTCATGTTCGTTTATTGACATAAAGATGGCATTATTTCCTTTGTTATTATAAAGATACAATTTTTTCTCTTCCTTAGTATATTCACTGAGAAGTTTCTTAATCCATGTTGGATTGGTTTCAGAAGTAGGTTTAGTAGGATGTTCATATCCAGTTTCAATCATTTCCTAGACTTCATCACCCAGGGTTCCTTGAATGAAAGCAGTCATTCGCACTTTCCAGTACGAAAAATTATTGCCATCAAAGAGTGGTGGTCAGGATAGGTTACCCAACTTCTCAAATTTTTCTTCCATATTCAGAAATTTTTCAGAAAGAAGTTTCGAAAACAATTTCTCAATTTTAGGATCACAAAAGGTGTTCCTGTTCTGATGCCAGTTGAAGAAACGCTTAAAATCCTTTTGTTTACAAAGTTGATAACAAAATGTTATGGTTGTGTAAACTCCGAATAAACTTTTTGGGAAAAAATCTTTTCGAAAAACACAAGATGTGTTGTAAAATCTGTTTCTGAATGTATGAATTAAATTTTAAAGTTCATTACCTTCTTTTTTTTTTAATCTAATAAGCATCTACTAAAATTATCATGCAGTCCCAATCACAACAACAGTTAAGAACATTCACAGAAATAGACACAGGAATTTTTAACGTAGTAAAACCCTTAAGCAAGAGAAACATCCACGGTGACCTCTACGCCACAAAATAAAAATCCACTAGAATAAAAATCAAGTTACAACACTTAAGCAAACCACAAAGATCCTAACCTAAGTTCAGAATGTACCTACACGAGATTCTCCACTCCAAAGGCATTCTGACTTGGAACTTGATCTTCTTTTGATGCTTCTTTGTCTTTTCCTTGATCTCATTCTCTTTGAATTTAGATTTCGAAAACTCTTTCAAATTCAAGATTCTCAGACAGAACCATAGTGTCTAAGTGTTCGTGTGAAATAGTGTTTGTGATGTGATACTACATGCAAACATGCTACTCACCCTCTCAAGAATTTATACAAATAATCCTAACAAATTACAATAGTTCTAATATGAAAGTTATTTCTGAATCTTGATTTTTCAATCAAAGACTTCTTGATCTTTAATTAAACCACAGATCTCAAGGATAGCTTGCTCGGAAGATGGTTCAAGGTCTTAAACAATTTCAGGGTTTTGAAATTGTAAACCTCCAATTGAGATCCAACTAGACTAGAAGTTTACTTTAATAAAACAGATTCAGACTTAACATGCAAAGATTGATTCAACAAGTTTTAATATATAAAACTTATTTTCATATCTGAACTCCTTAAAACTAATAGCAAGAGTTCTTTTGTGTTTCTTTTATTTTTGAACACTAGTATTTCATAAAATATGAAATAAAACTTTTAAACACACAACTCACTAGATCTGAAAAGTTATTTTTGAAAATAGAAGTTTGTTATTTCAAAAACTTGTTGAAAGAAAATAGATCTGAGATGCTAGATCTGAAGAGAGAAACAGAAAAATATAATCGTGAGATGTTCTCGTTTAGCAAGACTAAGTTTCAATAATGAAACTTAAATCTCTCATAGAGATGAGTTCTGAGAGAATCCAAAATTTGAAGAGGTCTTCAAACGAAAAACACAAAACCAACAACACAGAAACCCTAAAAGGATCTAACTCTCAAAAGGTGGGTTTTCTTATGTATGGGACTTTTGGTGTTTGGTTAGGGAGAAATCTCACAGAGGTTTGGATATACGAAGAAACTAGGGTTTCCTCTTCTAATTTCTCTCTTTTTTCTCTATTCTCCCTTCTCTCTCTTCTCTCGGCTCTCTCTTTTCTCTCAGATTTAACGAATTGGCAAAAGTCTCAAAATGCTGAGACTTGGTCTCTTTTTATACTGAGCAACGAAGGATCGAGAACATTGACATCAATCTAATGGCTGAGATTGAATCTATTTGAGTTGACTAAGATCCAACGGTTCATCACAAGCGGTGGATTAAACTAACACTGATTGGTTAAGGCTTGGGTCACGCGGATTGATTCTTAACGCATGCAGATCATTGATGAAGTTGATCCAAGGGCTGAGATGGTATACACATTTTGTGTCTAAGAGAAAACATAAATCGCATCGTTGGGAAGCCAACACGTGTACGCACCACATTGGATTTAAAACGCGTGTTTTGAAAATAATTACAAGGCACACCTCCAACTCTCTAGTGCTTTCGGATTCTACCCACCCAAACAATCAGAAAAGAAATCAAGTTTCTGAAATTCCACTTTAACCCACAAAACTTTTAAAACCCAAATTTTAATTAATTCAAAAATCCTTAAAAATTATTTAAAATATATAAAATGATTTTGAATTGAATTAAATTGATTTTACAAGGATGTGAAGTGTTGAAAAAAATCATTAACACAATAGATAATATGTATGATACAGTGCAAGTGTCCTAATTATGGTTTTTAGGGTTTAGAATTTACTTCCCTTTGAAGGTTCTCTTGGACTGAATTTCTTCATGAAGTATGTACCTTTAAGGAGATGGAGTTCTCAAACTATACTAGCCTATTTTGTGTATATATCCAAACTAGTTGGAACTCCTATATATGCAGACTCATGTGAGTCAATATATAGTGTGTTCTCAAGCTCAATTTGTAAAAAGCTAATCTTCCTCTTTATGATCCTCACTTCGCAATGATCCAAGTCCCAAAATTGTTTAATCTCCTCCTAGCATGGTGTTCTTGGAGTTTCTCATGAATTACCCATTTCTTTTTTCCTCTATCTCAATATAAGATGATTTAAAATGATATTTGGTTGTCTCCCTTTTCTAAAAACCTTTTATCTTCCCCTAATCTCGAAATTAGGTTAATTAGTAACATTAAAATGACCCGAATAAACCCGTACGGGTCCCGTAGGTCCCGTACAACTAAAAAAGTCCTCAAAACCTCATTACAACCCCTAGGTACCTAATTTTGAATATCTCGACCAATTATGGAACTTGTGTGCACTCAAAATCATCATTCGATTCACTTATCATCAATTTACCATCTTATTCCCAACACAACCCCACATGTGTGTCTCGAATAAGATCCCGTTAACCCATCACTTTTACGCATTTACGACGTAATATAAAATAATACAATTTCATTTACTTATCACACAAGTAAATATAATAAAACATAAATATTAATTCATTTATCGCTAATTAATATTTATTTAATTCACTTTATTTTTCAATTTAATTAAATTATTGTGACAAGTATAATTTAAGTGTTTCAAAAAATAAGGGGTGTTACATACTTCCCCCTTGCAAAGGAATTTCGTCCCCAAAATTTGGATATGCCTAGTACACAAAACTTCGGATCATTACCCTCATAGCATCCGAACATAACCAAAATCAAGTCATGATAACATTTTAGTGCCTATTCATTATGGCCTAAGACAAATGACAAGTCTATTCAAACCATTTCATACCGATATATTCCATCATTCTTAAGGTCTCACCTTGAGGATGATATGCAAAACCATCGTGAATCACTAATAATGCTCTAATAAGATGAGACTATACACCACTGGCTTTGTCATCTCTATGCTAGGAAAAGGCTCCACTTCCCTAGGTGCCAACTTGCCATCTTGTTAAATCACATAATTCCTTTAATGGGGAATACCGGAAATAATTTTTTGACCACCTAGTATTTAACTCTTTGGTTCATGACAACGTGACTCTTATGAAGTTACATAACTATATAAAAATAACTTTGATCAACTCGATTCCTGTCGGTCGACTCTAAATCACATTCGACCCACGAAACATGGTATCCTCCCACCCCTAACCAATCCACAGGGAGGACGACAAGGTCTCCCACACAAAGTCTTAAAAGGTTCCTTGTTAAGAATAAACTTCTATGAGTTATTACACACAACTCTACCAATGGTAATTATTCCTCCCAATTACCCTATAATCCAGAATACGCATCTCTCGCATTCACCCACATTTGCGTCACCTCACTCGTCTATTCCCCGGTTTACTTGTGATATGTATTGCTCACCATGCAACTTTGTCCCCATCGCCTCCTGATAATCCCAATCAGAGCTGGTACTTAAGGATCTCATCCTTATCATAACGATGTTTGGTGGAACCTTGTGCTAGTTCATTCCCTCTCCTCCAAGAAATGTTGAACACACTACCCGAGAGTGTATCTCATCCAAATTTATAATAATTTCTTCATCTCGGTCAACTGATTCCACAAACCTAATGAAAATCTTGACTGTTTCAAGATGTTGTTAACCCAAAAATGAACTTTATCAGTCGACCTATCCATTCTCTCATTAAAATCAGTAACGATTATAGTGGATCGCCTTGGACGAACCTTTTTTAATCTACAAGTGGTGAACATGGAGACAACTTTACGGTGTTTCACTCCACGCCAATCTTCACACTTAATATCCCACTTCACGTGGTACCTCTTTCTTCCCTTTCTGGGGTACGTCAAAACCCGTGACTCATGCATCTGTTTCAAAACTGTGCACTTCCTGGGTCCTTTTTTCTTGGTAAAAATAAACATCTTAATTATGTGCAGGCTAGCCTCAAAATAAACTGAGTATGACTCCGTTCTACATTCCAAAACTGTTGGATCCTCCATTAGCTAGAGATATCCCTTTCTTGTGTTTCCACATTCTTTTAACCCATCTCGGGTGTGATATCTCTTCTTTCTCTATCCATCCGAACTATTTTCCTCCTCTAACGAAGTTCAGTCCATCTCATATCCCTTACATATCTGCACAAGCATCATAGACGTAACATATTTATATCAAACTCGAGCCTGCATGCTCAATGTGGCTATATCGTAAGGGTATTCTCCATCACCCCACTAATCACGATTCAATCATCCTCGAGATATCGTAAGTTTCGTAGGCCCAAAGCAGGTAATTGGGAAACACAAAATCTTATCCCCAAATGTCTAAGTTTAAACCTCAACTCCACATCTCGAAAAGAGTCCCACAATACGACGTTCAGACTATCAGTAAGTCCCCAATGCTAAATCAATAACGAGCTAAATCTCTCCGCTCGGTAGTAAACTATATATCCCTTGAATCACATCAGTAAACTTCCTACGCACTAGGATCAAATATAATGAGGCAACTATACTCTCCAAACCATCCACTATAATATAGTACATATGCGAGCTCGGCCATTTTTCAGGTGAGACATCGCAAAAACAACACAATACCCTTATCATAAGGGTAACATCGAACATAATAGCCTTACTGTAACAGTTAATCATTGCTCAAACCATTGCTAACTAGTCCATACCAAGGACAACATCAAACTCTTCTAACATATCTCTTAAATACGAGCAAATCCACTTAAACATGTCCTCTCAGTGTCCACACTCACTCCCTTGAAGATGGAACCAAAGAGAGCCCAATTATTCAATGGTAAATATACTCACACATTAGTAATATTAACGATACATCCACTAAACCCGTCTCACATGCGAATCTAGTGCTAACCCAAATATCGTGATGCACCCATGGATAAAATTTATATTTTCAATTGTCAATGTCTGTGGATATTTAAATGGATCTTGGACGTAATACTCATGTCTGAACGGTCCCAAATACTGTTATAGCAGTTGCCCCTGTTGGGCACCCTGCACTTGTCCTTTATCTATCTAAGAACAAAATCCAGGCATGTTGTCCTGCTCTCCACATATAAAATACCTCCATATGTAATCACCCTATCTTTGGCCCTACTAGCCATATCGGGTATGCCTTACTCTTTAGAACTTGTAGCCTCGATCCTAATGTCTATCCCCATCGTTTACTTGGCTCTGCTGGTCCTTTGGAACACGTTAGTATCCCTGTCTAAATCCACTGTAACACCCCCGCAATTTGGAATAGTTATAATTTGACATTTAAATTACACATGTACACATAGTTTTAAATAAATAGGAAAATAATGTGAAAATGAAATAAATATTAATTAGCATGAAATTGATTAATATTTATGTGATTTAATATCTACTAGTGTGATAAAAGAAATAAATTAATTTCAAATGGTATCTACGTTGTAAGTGAGTAAACATGATGAGTTTTGATAGCATCTCAACCGGGATGCGTGTGTAAGTTATACTAGGGTGAGATGAGATAATTATGATCAATGACTCAGATGATGATTTCGAGTGCACGATTGATCCAAAATAGTTAAAATAATCAATACTAAGTACCCCGGGATCATGTTTGGGTCCTGTGGGCTTTTTAGACTAGTCGGGATTAGTATAGGGGCATTTTGGTCATTTTAATGGAAGGTGAATAGTCAATTTTGGAATTTCAATTATATAATGAAGGGTTAAGGTAAGAAGATTAGTCATTTTAAAATTCCAAAGGTTTTAGTGAGTTACACCAAGGGTTAGAGAGAGATAGAAGAGAAATTAGAAGGCAAAAATTCAGGAGTCCAAGGGAAAAGTGAAGAGAAAGTAGAAGAAAACTCAAGAACTCTAGAGGATTGAAGAAATTAGAAGAAATTCTGGGATTTTATTCATATTCAAAGGAACTCTTTAACCGAATTCAGACCCTATGAATATTAATGCAAGTAATTATCTTAATAAATGAGTATGTGTAGGATTCATTTCATGTCCTGATTGAAAAATGGTTTTTGGGTGGGATTCATATAATAATGGCGTTTTAGAGAAATGAATTCATAATAAATTTTGGTGATTAAGATGAATTGAAATCTGGAAAGTTAAATCACATATAGATAAATGAGTTATGGATTTTAAAGATTGAGGAATTATAAATTTTTATGATATGGTGAGAATGTCATAATATTTAGAGAAAAATTATAATTCCCATGTAGTATCGTATGTAGAGGAATTTTATATTTAAAATGAATATAAGTCATGTTTAGGATTCATGAAAATTTATAATCATTGAGGAAATATGTTTGGGATTGATGAATTGGGCTTAAAACCTTGCTGAAAATCGAATTGGGGATGCACTTTGTTGTATGCAGCGGCGAACTAGTTGGACTCAAGCCGAATCGATACGGTGTACCTGTTACGGTCAGGCTTGGTTAATTTATGTAATTTTTTCATGAATTGGTTTCGGGTTAAATTATGTTTTTCGGGGATGTTTTAGGATTTCTGAAGAAATAGTTAAAACTGATAAAAAAAACTTGGAATTATTTGGGGATATAACAAAGGTACGAAATTGAGGAATTGCGGGGAATTATACTCAAAAAATTTAATTATGGAATTTTGATGAAAAATTTGATAAAATGAGGATACGAGCTGGTGGGAAATGGTACATGTCTAGAAATGAAAATTAAAATATCAATTGATTAAACAAGTTAATGTTTAAATAATTGGAGTTGAAATTATAGGCTACGGCTACAAGTGATAGGCAAGGTTAGCCGGATTAATTAGGGATATATATTGGGGTATAGAGACAATATATATGTATCATTATATCTATGTGTATGACATAATTTTGTGAACATACCACTCTTGTACTATCAGGGAGGTTGCGCATCGTCAGTGATCTCTCCTGGCGAATCTCAATAGGTGTAGTATCGGCCCCACGGTCATAGGGACATGCATACGCACCCTAAATGAGGGCGGAGCCATAGTGAGGTAATTTTTGGTATGGTCATGAATCACTGGGTCAAGACTATGACCGTCTCTATTACATTTACGATTTTTGAGTTCGGTGGTGAGATTCTGACCTGGTAGCCTAGGATGATGCGTTCATGCCCTGGAGCATGATAGCATTTTAGAGACCTGCATCCAGTTAGCTATTACTCTGGGAGATGGCAGTTTTACGTGACATATGTATACTTGTTGTGTTAAAGAATATGCGTATATAAATGTGGAGAAAATATATACGACCTTAGGACATAATTGTGAATTATTATGTAATAACTCATGAAAGTTATTAGAAAATAAATTAATAGATTATAATTAAAAATTATAATTATTAATTATATGTGAAAAATAATTTGATAAAATACTCAATAACAGAATACTGTATGGACTTAAAGATGCTGGAGAATTAGTTAGGCGGGTAGCATAATAAGGAGGTTAAGATGCATATGTTAGGTGTTCACTATATTTGAGGGGTGAGCCTTATCTGATGTGAGTGCAACACCAATTTAAATATGAAAGAAAATACTCATAATTATCATCCATTTAATTACTTGCACAATATTTTTAAAAAGGTTTTTGGCTCTGAGTCGCATCAAAATTATTTTTAAAACCTTTTAGGTGTCTAGCCATAAGGACGCCAAGCATGAGCATCTTCTCAAGTCATCGGAGCTGCAATAGTTGTGGAGTGTTCCAGGGATTTAATTTAGTCGTCTCTTATTTTTGGATATTCTAGACAAGATTTTTTTCTTACTATTCAGGCCTGTTTCCCATATTCAAACAAGTTTATTCCATTTGATTTTATTAGAGCTATGGAGATTACTGTATGGATGTTGTCGCGGCAGTTTATTTGATAAATTTTGGCATGTAATAGATTTCAATATTCAGACAAATTATGTGATAGTGGATGGTTTATATATTTAAATGAGTTACAGTTTTTACTATATTGCGTTATGTCACTTGAAGAAAGATAACATAAATATTGACATTGGCTTAATTAAATAATAGGTGGTTAGTAATTAATTAGTATTCGACAGTGATGCTAAGAATGAGCCATATGATATTCCTAATTTATTTTAGTAGAGGTCTGGCCACCCGTTATTTCAATAAGCATGGTGTCACAGATGGTATCAAAGCATCAGATTCTAGATTCCTTAGGATCTGTGTGGACTTATTACGATTTCAACGTAGTGTCCTTTGATGTAGAGCCACGTTATTAGGATTGCAGTACTCATTTACACATTTACGTTCTTCTAATGATATAATTTCTATCAACTGTGGACTTATACAAATTTGGTTTGATTTCAGATTCCACCTAGGAGAGCATGACAAGGTAGGGTCGTTGGAAGGGCAAATGTTGGATAGACATAAAAGGAGCCTCAAGTTCCATGGGGGATCGTGACAGCCGCATAGGCGGATAACATTATTGCTCAGGTGTTCAATGTCACAATGACCACTTTGGTTCACCACCAGCAGCCAGTGGCACCAGCCATCCAGGCCCAGTCGGGGATATCTGTGTGGGAAAAGGTAAGAAGGCTACTAGTGGTCGTATATGCAGAAGGATTCTGGGATATATGCTTGCAAGTGCGAAAAATGTCAGCTACACGCTCCTATGGTTCACCAGCCCGCCAGCAACCTAAAATCACTTACCAGCCCCTGGCCTTTCGATCAATGGGGAATGGACATCGTGGGCCCTCTCCCTACCGCCGCCGGTAATCGCAAGTATTTGTTGGTCGCGACAGACTACTTCACCAAATGGATAGAGGTAGAGCCATTGGCAAACATCAGAGACGCGGATATGATAAGGTTCATATAGAATACCATTATCACCCGCTTCGGGATACCCAAGACCATCATCACTGACAATGGAACCCAGTTCGAGAGTGGCCTCTTCCAGGGTTTTTGTAACGACCACAGAATCAGGCACCATTTCAGCTCGGCGGCGTAACAAAATAGTGATTGATGGATTGAAGAAGCGTTTTGAGCGAGCCAATGGGGCATGGGTGAGCAAGCTACCACATATCCTATGGACTTATCTCACTACCCCAAGGCGAGAAACCAGGGAAATCCCATTCGCACTGACATATGGTATGGCGGCAATCATCCCCTTAGAAGTTGGCCTCCCCACCATGAGGTCCACCCTGGTCGACCAAGGCCAGAACGATGCAGCATTACTCGCTGAACTTGACTTATCTGACGAGCGCAGAGAGCTGGATCTAGTGAAACTAGCGGGCTATCAACAACAGCTAGCGAAGCACTATAACAAGAAGGTCAATCCAAGGGCATTCCAAGTTGGGGACTACGTCCTAAGAAAAGTTCTTGGCAGTGCAGTAAAACCATCGGATGGCAAGCTAGGACCAAATTGGGAGGGACCATTCAAGGTGATAAGGGACAACCTCCAAGGAGCCTATCACTTAGAAACGTTGGAGGGCAGGGAGATACCTCGAGCTTGGAACGCAGCCAATTTAAAGAAATTCTACTACTAGGTTTCTTTTTTGATCATTTATTACAATGCCGAAATTTGCAATTCTTTACTGATTAATAAAAAATTATTTAGCAGTAGCATTCTATGAAGTGTTGATTTCTTTTCAAAAACTTTATGATTTATGCACCTTTTCCAAGTGCCAGTCTCTCCTCTTGACATATATAAGTAGGGTATTACCCTCCTCAGGTTCTCTTCATTTAACACGAGCAACCTCTTAGCATTGCCCCTGGCAATATATGAAGCCCTACAGGGGACCCTTAGGTAGCTCGGCGAACTCGAAATTGGTCGCGAAACGATGTTTGGCTAAAAAAACACATGCTTGGATGGAACATCCAACACCAGGTGAGTCCTCACCATTTCCACACTTAGGCCTAAGGGAGTGTGATGATAAGACCTAAAAGGTAAAGTAGGGCAGAATGGTATCTTATAAGCATACTGGACTGGGATGATACTCACGCAATACAACTCTAGTAGGCTAAGAAAAGCCCAAGATAATCAAAACAACAAATTAATGAAGTGGATAATACACAACACATGTTTAGTCGGCAAATCGCCCAAAACATAATTATTTTATTACTTCACTGCATTTACAAAGAGTTACATTGGATGAATTAAGTAAATCCTAATGAGGATTAGGCCTCCGAGCAAGGTAATCAGCTACTTGCACTCTTCGGTCGTCGTCTGGGTGAGGAGCTAACTATAACTCGACTTCATATTCATCCGACTCCAGTAGTTGCCTGGGGATAGCATCTATGGGGACCCATTGGTCATCCCTCCTGAAAGAGTTAGGCATCAGAGTCGAAGGGGAGATCTCATGACGATACCAGAGTACTGAGTTCCTGGGACCTTCAGCTCCCTGAGAGCATTCAACCATCCCCTAATAAAGGATAGCTCTTCAACCTCTGCCGACCTCGTCAGAGCATCTGTCCAACCCTGATCATAACCATCAGCCCACACTCGTCGAGGACCTTTCTTGAACAGATGCCTCAGCAGCGTAACATCTCTTTGGAGCCCAGCAGCTATCACGTATGCTTGGTGAACATCTCTTCAAAGCTCGTTAATCTTCCTAGCTGAACCCCTATCACCTGTACCAGCTCGCAGACCAATCGATGAAGAGGAACCCCTCAAAAATTGAGGGACAACGCTCGGCGCATACTCTCTAAGTCGCAACACCTCCCTCCTCAGAGCTTCATTCTCTTGTTGAAGAACTTCTCCAACTTGATTGCTCAGAGGCATCCAGAAGTTTAGCTCTCAGAGCATTCACGTCTTCTTGAACGGAAGCGCCAATCTCTTCGATCTCCTGAAGCCTATCCTTGAATTTAGCAACAAGCTATGACTGGTCTTTAAAGCTCTGGCTCCTCGACCTGAGGGACTTGCAAATCCTCACAAAGGCTTGGCGAACTTGGTTACTAGCATTAGGACCAAGAATCCTTCCTAGTTGAGAAGTATCAGGTATATACTCATCGACATCAATTAGATACAAACCATATAAGCATTAAAGGATGAAATCAGTACGCATAAGGGAACAAAACTTCATTTCATTATGAAAGGATTCATAGTATATCATCAGAAGGAAAGAACAAACAAAGTAACAAATACAAAGAGTTCCCTAGAGCAGGCTAGCTGGCAACCTCAGTTTGCTCCGAGGTCGCTGGTTGTTTTCCCTTTGTTCGCAGTGGCAGGAACACCTCCCTCAGATGGAGCGATTATTGACCCCTGGTCAGAAGGAACACCAACAGGGACGGTTTGGGAAGCAGGAACACCTTCGTCGATGGCAAGAGCAGGTGCCTCATCCACAACAGGCTTAGGGCTAGGGCCAGGATCGTGCTCGTCAAACAGTGGGGAGTCAATATCCACCTCGGCAGCCAAGAGAGCCTTGTTCCAATCCTTCTTGAAGTTCAGACGACTGATATATCCAATCTGAACATCAGCATCCTCATACGCAGCGGCCCATCCGGAGTTTTACAAGCTTTTCTTAAGGGTGGATGCCTCGGATTCCCCCTTCTTCACCTTTTCCGCGAGCACCTTATTCTCCTCCATCACGACCAATTTTCTTGAGTAGACCAAGTCGTAGGACTGCCTCAACTCCTCAAGCTCCTTGATCGCCGCCTCCTTTACTCGATTGGCTTCAGACAGAGCAAGGTCGGAAGATTTTTGGGCAGCATTGGCAGTCTTCAAACTGGCCTCCAGCTCGGCATTTTTTCTCTCCAGCTCAGCATTCTTCCTTACCAGCTCGTCGAAGCTGCGGTAGAGGATAGCGAAATCGATCACAAACTGCAGAAAAGAGAAATATTAGCAAGAGAAGTATTGAACAGAATATTGCGAGAATAGAGAAGAAAAAGCAAACTTACCAAGGCTAGCCTCTGACTCGCCTTCAGGGTTAACTGGTCAGTCCCCATCGCCTTCTGAGGATCGGTCGGCAAAATTGCTCTTTCGAGCAGCGCAAGAGCCAACCGAGGGGACAGGGCAATAGAAGCCCCCTTAGGAAAAGCAGACACGTGCACCAGAGCTTGCCCCGCCTTCGTCCTCACCTCCTTTCTCCTCTTTTCTTCTTCTCTCTCTTTCCTCTCCCTTTCAACTCTCTTCTTCTCCTCTGCCTTCTTTTTCTCCTCTACCTTCTTCTTCTCCTCTTTCTTCTTCCTCTCCCTCTCTCTCACCAGATCCTCCTTTCTTTTTCTTCTCCTGCTCATGGGCAGCAGAATGAGAACCAATGGCAACATCCCCACTGCCAGGCTTCTGCTTCTTCAACGGACGAGAGAGAAGCAAATCATCATCATTATCATCTCGGATCAAATTCTTCCTAGGAGGAGCCATGTCTTCCTTGCTAAAATTACTTGATTCACCCGAAGACTCTTGAACCTCTGAACACCCTTCCGAGATGGAAGATTCTTCACTACCAGAGATCTCCTCACTAGAATTACCTTAAGCCCCGCACCTATTAGCACCCTCGCTCTCCTCACCAGAGATGCTCTCCTGCTCGTCCAATTGCATTGGGTCGGCAACAACCTCTTCTGAGATGTCTAGCTCAGGGATGTATCCACAGGTCGCGCAAAAAAATTGGACCCAACGTTCTTGTATTCTAGAAGGAACACTGTTGATCGAGGATGCTCATCGTCAGCTAAGAGTTCCCTGATGTTTCAAGCTTTAATTAGCTCGGCAGCACGAATCTCGCGAAGATCTGGTTCCAAATTCTTCGTCTTCGCTGGAAAAAGAAAGAGAAAAAAATATGGGAAAAACCATACACAAAACAGAGGATCAACGAGAAGAAAAGAACTAAGCCTACCTATGTACTCCTCCCCATAAAAGGGAATCACAAATCTCCCAGACCTCGACCCTTCAGTATGGGAAGGGAACTGTCAATTTCTAGCAATAAAACCCTCATGCCAGTAGTCGGCCTTGAGATCCAGAAGACCAGAGCTTATTCGCGAAAAAGAATAACAGAAGCAGATTTCAGCAAGCCCTAGATTGGTACCATAGAGCTGATTTATTCTAAGTACACCATTGACAATTTTCCAGACATTGGGCGAGCATTGTGCAAGAACTATATTGAAGTAACCAAAAAAGTGCAAAAACAAATTGTTTGGGGAAAAAGTAAGACCCCCCCTGAGACAACAAGAGAACATGAATCCAGTGACCATCCTCAACTTCTCTGACATTACGAGGGACAGGGGCACATTCAATGTCCACCCAGTTTGGAATGTTATGGTATTTCCTAAATTCAGTTATCGATCTATTACCTATTTTCGACATCGGAAAAGAAAAACCCTAGTAGTGGATATGAAGAAATTTCAACGGAAAATAGAAAAAGAATAAGTAGGAAAGAACTTACGATGTAAGATTCAGCTTGAGACAAGGCAAAGTCATAAGCAGAGACGATGAGAAGATGGGGAAAAATCTTGAAAATGGAAGACGATACCTGAGAATACAAAGAGCTACAGTGAAAGCTTGGAGAAATTGAGAGGATGCAAAGAGATATGAAGGTGACGATTCATGGAATGACCTTTCAAAGATGATTTAAAACTTTCTAATCATGATGCACCAGAAACGAGGCAATCAACCGCCTAAGTCAGTTCGGGAAAGGGTGCTTCAGTTCAAAAGTGTGACACGAATCACAGAAATGCCATTAAGACTAATCATTTATAATTATTGAGCCCAAATTGTGATCCACAAATTTTAGGGGCAATTGTGGGTAGGGGTGGGCACGGTCCGGTCCGGTCCGGGTTTTGCCTATTTTTTGGACCGGACCGAATATTCGGTCCTCAAATTTTTTGGACCGAGACCGGACCGATTAATTCGGTTAACCTACTAATTCGGTCCAGGCTTTTTTCGGTCCGGTCCGGGGTAAAATTCGGTCCTGACCCTATTTTATATATATGTACATTTTATGAATTTTTTATCGATTTTTCTCACAAATATATATACAAAAAAATTATACTCGAAACTCCAAGTGATATTTATATGGTTTTTTTTAACCCAAATAAAAAAATGTCTATACATATATAAAATGTTCCAAATTAAATTCATAAGTTATATACATTAATTCAAAAACTATACATAAGAAACACAATAACATTACTTTTATTATATATATATCGGAATCGGTCCGGTCCGGTCCAAATCGGTCTTTTAATATAGTGGACCGCGGACCGGACCGGTTTAATCGGTTTTTAGGTTTTGTGAACCGATTTTCGGACCGATTTCAAAATAGCCTTAATTTTCGGTTCGGTCCGGTTCGGTCCAATCGGTCCATTCGGTTCGGTCTTTTTTTTGTCCACCCCTAATTGTGGGTACCTCGATTTGACATTTTGACCCAGACGAGAAGCCAATTAAACACGGCCCAAAAGTCTAAAGGCCCCGTGCCTCAACCAATTCAGTTTTGACCCAGTCAGTTCCTAAAATCTCTCTTGAGAGATATTCTCGGAATTGTGGGCTAACGTGGTGAAGTCCCACTCCTCCACTCTCCGAAAGAACATGTATATAACAAACCCTCCGCCCAGAGCAAAGGGCATGCATTATTTTCTGTAAAACACACCCCGGAGTAAAGATAAATAATATACTGAGAGCACCACTGTGAACGTAGACCTTCTTGCCAAACCACATATATCTTCGTGTTATGTGTGATTGTCGTTTCTTTAAGTTCTTTATTTATTCTGGTGATTACCTTTACTTGTTAATTTGTGTTGAGATTAATTGTCACCACAATAAGTATAATTTTTTTTTATATCAAATACGTACAGTGGTTTTGAATATTTATTTATAAAAAATAATTTTTATATAATAAAAACATTTTAAAAATAATTGAGAAATTTTATTTATGAAAAAATTAAACTTTTACAATGGCTTTAAGATAAGATTTTGAATTTACAATTTATATATACTATTTTTTATAGTTATCATTATATTTGTTTATTGGACATCGCCCGTGCACGAATTATATGCTAGTTGAACAATATAACAATGGAAAAAGTATGTGTAACAAATTTTGTATCCTAACTATTTAATGCACTTGAAGTGCCAACTTAGTAAAAATACATGGTACGTGAGAAGAAGTATTATGCACCTGAGGCACCAAGTGCTCATGCTCAGTATCAATAAAGACACGACACATATACGATACGTTTCCCATATATATTCCCACTATAAAGATGATATTTTTACATATACATACGTGTCATGTCTATTGGTGTTGAACACGGAAACTCGGTGCCCTAAATGGATGATATTTTTTTCTCAATATAACATTACTCTAAACAACACAACAATTAAAAAACTTGGTCTAAAGTTCAAAATCAGTCCAAACATGAGGATTAAATTTACTCTCTTTAAGAGAGAGAGAGAGAGAGAGAGAGAGAGAGAGAGAGAGAGACTAAATGTTATATGTGCGGAGTAGTTGTGTTGTTGAACTAGTATTGTGAGAAAAGAGGTATTTTATAATCATTTTGATTTTGTTATCGAGAACTTTGAACACTTCGTACAGTAGTTATTTATTATCGGTTCAATTTATACAGCTTGGCAAGCTAAAGAAAATATTGTGTAAATATGGGTTTGACCTTGAAGCTAATTCCTTTTGTTTGGTCGAATTTTATCAAATGGTACCACTTATATAGTCATTTATTAATTCATGGTCCTTTGTTTGGTTCAATTTTATTAAATGGTACCATCTATGGAGTGAGATTGCAAGTTTTCCACATGATGGATAATAATTACATTAATGTTAGTATTTTGGGTATTTAAAAACGCAATTTCATTCTTTGTCGACAATGCATTATTATGTGCCTTTCACGCGAAACCAATTTGTAGACTACATGTTTGGGTTAGATTCCAGTTAGGAGTTCTCAAATGAAAAGGCTAGATTTACGTATGCTAATATCTGATTGTTTTATCCGGTGTTTATGACATGTTATCAAAGCATGCATAATTGTTTGGTTAGCAATGCAATTTGGCACTAAATGTTTGATTAAAGAAACTAGATCCTACTAAGTGGATTGGGTTTGGTCCCATTTCGATCCAGAACACTGTCAAAATAGTGTTTCACTTGCAGAAGCCACGAATTTCGAACGTGGATTAATCGAGATGCGCTTAAAGCTGGTTCGAAATTCACATGGAATGATATAAAAAAAAAGAATAAGAGAGAGAGAGACCATAGGAGTGCGAAAACATGTTCCACACTGCCATGGCCCTAATCTTTTACATACTTTTCAAAGAACAACAAAATTTCATGGTGACAGTAATATTAGACCAAACTTTTTTTGGTAGTTTCCTCAATGAACCACTGCATTGGTGATATTTTCAATCTTTGCACAAAATTACAACCGACGATGTTGAAGAAAACCAAACAGCATTTCTATATGTGATTGATTGATGATAATGATGGGGTGTGAAATGTCGACCTCAAAACGGAAATGAACTCAATTGGACAAAACAAAACCACACCCAATCACTTTGAAATCTATCCACCTTTTCTAATCTCTATCATCTTCTTCACTTACCCTCCGCTATGTCAAACTTTCACAACAACGCAAAATGAACAAAAAGGATTTGTCCAACGTGCTGCTACTCATGGAAAACGTGTCTTATTATTGTTCGTACTGGAAAGAAAAAAAAAAATCAATTCTGGAATCAACCAACCACCTCACTCCATCATGCCCTTAACCAAAAGATATTTACACCAAAAAAAAGAAAAGATTGCTTTGCAGCTTCCAAGTACATGAAACCACATCGACAAAATTAAGAAAACTACTAAAAACCCATTTTCATTAGAACAAATATAAAAAGAAAAAATAAAGATACTACTAAAGAACAAAAAACTCATTTTTTAGAGAGAAAAAGAGAGATTTTAGTTGTCACTACCATAAAGTTCTTGATCTCTTGGAGGTAGTGGAAGGAGGGCTGATCTGTGGAACAGTGAAGCAACCATCATCAGTCCATTTTCTGCTAGATTTGATCTTATTTGTACCTTCTTTGAAGTTAATCGTCCCACCAAAGTTCATGTTTGAAGTAAGGTATTGAGAATTGTGTACAACAGGTGGAGCTTGAGGGACCCAAATTCCCTTATTATCTGAAGGGAACGTGTTCAAATTTTCGTCTAGATCACCATCCCATAACGGTAAAAATACATCATTTTCACCAGTCTGCAATGAGTGAATACAAGATGAACAAACCCAGATCAGCATAAATATAGAAAAATGTAAGAATATAGTTAGGATCTTTTGTGAAGGAAAAAAAAATGTTATTTTAGAGGGGGGGGGGGGGGAATGTAAAATTGACCATAAAGATTAGGATTTTTAATTTTAAATCTGATAATTCAAAATTCGTAATGTTGACCCTAATATTACTCTGCAATTTGAGCTCTTTCATAACATTTTCATTAGGACACTCGAGGAATTGGATGACATAAGGGAATAAGATGTCCAACTATCCGGTAAATTCTCCTAACAAGATAAGATTAAAGGCTAAAATTTTACGAATTTTTAAACATCGAGATTAACATTTTAACTTTTGAAATATTGGTCAAAAATTAAAAATAATTCCAAACTTCAAGAATTATTTTGCAATTAATCCTATTTTTTTTTTAATGAAATTTGAGATCCATCTCTACAAAATTCATTAAAAAAAACAATGAAAAATGGAGAACTCTTAGAACTTCTGTTGAAGAAGAGATTTTATTATGAAATTCATAATTTGAAAAAAAAAAAAAACTCTTAATTAGCTAAATGAGGTCCTTTTTTTTTGTCCACTTTTATGTACCCACAAGATAAGGAGAGAGAAAACTGCAAACCTTATAGAAACCAAAATGATTAGAAGAGGAATAATCAAGAAATTCTTCAACCTGCCATCCCGGCAGTGTCTCTATCAAATACTCCGATATGCTGCTAGTGGAACCATTACCCACTCCACTAATCAATTCATCGTTATTCTCATTATCATTGTCACAACCAGTTGTTTTAGCTGTTGTTGTTGCTAAAGATTTTTGGACAGGAGGTGGATTGGCAATTGGAGCTGGAGCTGGAACCGAAACGGGTTTTTCTATTGAGTTTTGAGATTTTAAATTGGAATCAGAAGCAGATGAAGTTGATGATGAATAGATTGCGGGAGTTGGAGAGAGCTTAACTCCCGTAAGAAGAAACCTATTATGTTTCTGTGTATGCTCGTTCACTTTGTGAATTGGAATATCACATTCTCTACATAGTATTGCTCTGTCCTGTTGACAAAACAAGAATCCTCTCTTTTCCTGCACAAAAAATATAGTATGTCCTTGCTTTATATACGTAGAGTCTCAAGTTAACAGAAGAAGAATTTAGTCGATAAAACTAAGTGTTGTATATATATATTTGTGTCAACCTTTTCTGCACATACCCAACACACGCAAAAACCAACGCTTAGGGACACCCACAAATCAAAATTGAGGATAAAACCTTAACATATGTGTGTTTGTGTAAAAATGAAGAGATATATACATGTATGTATGTGTACCTGGCATATGTCGCAGAGGGGGACATCTTTAGGGGAAGGGGTGAGGAGAGAGAAACGTTGGTGTTTGCCGGCGAGTTTGTTAGCATGGTGGACACGGTGGTCGCAGGCGGAGCATAGGGCGGCGTCATCGGCAGAGCAAAACACCGATGCTTCGTCTTTATTACAAACGTCGCACTGGATCTTCATTTGATTGTTTTCAACAGTATGCTACAAAGTCAAATCCACGGGTGTATATAGGACGGGTGGATAAAGACTATAGGACGGGGAGATATTAATATACCAGAGTGGCTAGTTTAGAAACTAAAATAAAATGAGACAGGTGTCTAGTTTTATTAGTTTTTTATTTGGAAATGATGACATATTATAAATATTTTAAGAATGGGAACAGTAAATAGTAAAAGATTGTGGTGGATCTAGACGTGAGTAGGGGTAGGTGAATATTGGCAAGGAGAGAGGGAGACATGGCAACATGGGCAGAGGGACTCTTCCAGGGTTTTCCAACTTTGGATACCTAAAAAAAAAAAAAATTTGGATTGCGTATATAATGCAGCAGCTTAAAGTCAAGGTATGGTTATTAAAGGATGCACTTCTTTTTATTATTATATACAAAGATAAACTTATACTTTCATTGTTACAATAATAGCAATAATGTTAGATTTATATTATATTAGTATGAAACTTGTAGACCCACAATAAATGCACTAATTAGAGATTAGTCAGTAAACAATTATGAGAGCAGAAAAAAATAAATAACACTAGATGTACATGGTTCAGCGGATATGTATGTCTATTGGTACGTTATTAAGGATAAATAATGGCGATGGGAGTAGGAGTGCACAACGGAATCGGGAAAATCGATAGATCGAACAGAATCGGTTGTATTGGGTTGGGTTGGTTCAATTTTTTAGACTACTGGTTCGGTTTCGGTTCCAAAAAAAATAAAACCGATATTTTTGGTTCGGTTCTCGGTTCCACTGTAAATCCAACCCGAACCGATTAGCTACCCAAACCGATCTGAACCGATACGGTATATTTTATAAAATAAATAAATATATACATATATAACACTTGTAATTTATATTTTTGGGATTACCTAAGTTTCTAACTTATGTTATTGGGGATCGAAATTAATTTTGACCTTAAAAAATTATTTTTGAAATACATTAATCTTAAGATTTCACTACGTTTGAAATATGAATTTGGAACCGAAAACCTGTCTGAACCAAACTAGGAACCGTTGATTCAGTTTGTTTTAGTTCTACACAACTGTCGGTTCGGTTCCGGTTCCAAAAATTTGGAACCGACCCATCCCGGTTCGGTTCTCGGATTAGTATCAAAATCGAACCAAATCGAACCAAATCGAACCGTGTGCACCCCTAGATGGGAGTGGTAGGATTGTTAAGTGAGAGTCTAAGTCACTGCGTGCGAGTTATAATCGGTCGAGGTCACCCTTATTTATAAGCATAAGAAACCTATTAATCCGTCTTTTCATGTAAATCTTAATCATAATTCATAGAGTCCTATAAGGACTGGTCTTCCAATTCGTCGGTGTAATCTTTCAAGATTTGAGCTTATCTCCCTATATATTCATGGTCTTCCAAGATTTGGGCTTATCTCCCCATATATCCGTTGTCTTCTAAGATTTGGGCTTATTTACCTATATGTTCAAGGTCTTCTAAGATTTCGACTTATCTTCCTAAATATTCGTGATCATCAATGATAAGTCATGTGATACCCACGTGACACGGATTCAGGTTTTCTCCCTTCAATTGCCACCAAGATCGGCGTGATCGACCAACATATTATTTCACCCGACCTTATTTTTAAGTTATTAGCCAATTGTTATTAAATTAATTATTGGAGCGTTTTTTTCATGCTTACACGCGCTTGTTCCTTGGCCCATGCGATAGGATTTTAATCATTGCTCTTGGAATCATTTTCCACGTATTTCGATCTTTGGGCCATGCAATCCTGCATCACTTTCCTAGGTAATAATGGCGCATGAGCACGTGGTTGCATGATTTGACAGGAGACATAGGGTATAAGGTCCCCAAAGCCTTCATTACAGCAAAATAGTTAATTAATAATGGTACTGTAGTGTTAGCAAAATAATTACTAACGCTAAAAAATCGTTAGAAAAAAGGCGTGGGGAAGCAAATTACTAATAATTTTTACCATTACAAAATTCCGTGTTACTAATACTATTTACCGTTACTAAAGTGTTACTAAATTTTGCGCTACTAACACTATTTTACTGTTATTAAAGTGTTACAAATGAGTTAAATTCCTAACATACTTTTACCATTACCAACATTTCGTGACACATTTCTAACACAATTTTTGTTACAAGTTTAGTAACGGTATAAGTCCGTTGAAATTTTTGTTTAAAAATTTTAAAAATTAAAATATATATATATATATATATATTAAGAGTGAATTTTAAAGTAAATAAACATATAATTAAAAGTGAGTTTTATATACCTTAAACTTCGTAGCGTGTGTGCATGAAACAAACATATCTTCTAAATACCTTATACTCACATACCATAGTTTGTAGCGAAATGACAACATGACAATGGTGAATGCCATATATCAACACTAATTAGTACAATAGTTTGAATGTGAATTCTACACATAAATAAAGGCCCAAATGTCAAAAAGGCATATTCAAGTCTAAAACAACACACAAAACATTATGAATATCAACTTTAATACGTATTGGTGGCGGAGGCAAGTTGCTTATGAATTCACATTTTAAGTACAAACTTGATTTATATTAAAAAGAACCTACGTTATACTACCTAGATTATAAAATATATATTGAGGATAACCATGAACAATAACTTGAAAAGAATCATCTAAAGGCTACAATCTTTCCTTGACCACTGTTCTGGTGAGATCTTTGTTGTTTTATGCCAGTACTAAAGTTTCCTTGTGCACGGGCTCTTGGCGAGTCTCCAAATTTTGGAGGTCCAAAGTGCATCTTTGCTTCTTACATCTTGATATTTTCACATCATTTAAAAAGGACCGATTAGCAAACTGAAGCAGGTGCAGTCAGTATCCTATCTAAATACTGAAACCCATGGAAAATTGTTAAAGAAGTCTACGATTATTCATGTTATACAGAATATTATTTAGACCGATTCTCTGATTTTAGAAAATCACCTTTCCCCTCCTCCTTTATCCGGGCTTGAGACCGACAATGCTCATATAAATATTGGCATTGGCAGAGTTAAAAATGTTTTTACAATACATAATCCAAATATAGATAACTTAAAGAGAGTCTATAATAAAGGCATAGTACAAATTCAGTCCAAATCTAGATAACTTGAACAAAGTCCGTGATAAAATCATACTACAATTTAAGTCCAAATCAAAAGCATGGAAAATTAAATCCAATTCAAAAATAAAATCACGGTCTTAACTCATAAACCAAACATATTTAAGCCAACAATCCATCCAAATCAAATATCCTCACAAGATTAAATCGGTGAAAGTGTAATTGCCACCTTGAGAAGCATCCAACGTAGCATCGGGCTTCATAACTTCCTCCACATATATTTTCTTTTCTCTGATTCTAACTCGCCTCCCATGACATATATCCTTTGTGACATCCATCCTGACATACCCATTTGTTAATTCTTCATTGTACCTATTAATCAAGATGACGTCAGGGTTGACGGAAGTGGATGGACGAGGAGATGACCCAAAAACATTATCTAAATTTTTTAGAAAGATTTATCCGCGAACGACTTGTATTAGACATATGCTCACTTATTGGTGTCAGTTGTGAACCATATTCCTTTTGAACATTGAAGTACTAAACCAAACTTTGTATAGCACCCTTGACAAACAAGATCAAACAATCGTAAGACTTTTATAACTAGATAGATATGTTAATTAAATAAAA
Organism: Sambucus nigra; assembly: GCA_949130495.1. Lineage (NCBI taxonomy): Eukaryota > Viridiplantae > Streptophyta > Magnoliopsida > Dipsacales > Adoxaceae > Sambucus > Sambucus nigra. The sequence continues at coordinate 89,483,912 of OX422211.1, forward strand.
TTATATAATATACAAATATACCTTCATAGATTGAATCTCTATATTATTTTCATCTAATTTTTGATTCATTGAAGCGATGATCTATTTTTTCAATGCATCTGCACTATCATTTAACTTCTTTCTGTAAGGACATAATTTTATAAATGTCCATCATAATTAATTATGTCGTATACCGCTACAAGTCGTTGAAGAATTGAGAAGATTGTATCTACAAAAAACGGATCCGAATTACAAGTTGTCTTCAACATTCAAGCACAACAATATGATAAGATAATGTTTTAAAGTTTCATTTACTTTTCATATTAAGAGTGTTGGGATATTTTTAAAAATCTTTCATATAAAAATGTTTTTATAAATGTTTTTTATAAAAAGGTTTCATTACTGTTTTAGAGAAAGTTGATTTTTGAAAAGTTTTGAGAAAATTTTAAGGCAGTAAGTGTACGTTGGTTTTGATGCTCAACTCATTCAAGCGAGATCACATCTCATTCGAACGACATTGAGATGTCACGCGATGTCATTTGAACAACACGCATATCTCATTCGAGCGAAGTGGGATTTCATTCGAGCGACGTGACTTTTTGGCTGACACGCTGACCTCATGCTTATCCTTTGACCGACTTAATTTTCTTATAAAAGGGGTCTGCCAGCCTTAGTTTTCGTGGAGAATAATTTTCAACTTTAAAGAGTTTTAACCTTTGAAACTTTTGTTTATCTACCTAGAATTTAATTCGATACCTTTGGCAGAAAGTTTTTCTCCAACAATTTAAGGGTTCAAATATTTGTTTTGTTTTCAATTCACAAAAATCCCTATTAATTTTATGTGAATTTTTTTGTGGAACCCAAGAACATATTTGGTTGTTTGTTCATTCTTTGTGGGGAGAAAACTACAACTGGACAACTACGTGTTATTGTGAAGGGAGTCCTTGAGAAGATTTTAGACTACGTGTCTGGACTGCACGTCCTGGTGGTATAGCTGCATGCGAACCATTGCTGATTTATTTCGAGTCGTTGCTTTGGAGTTTTGACGAAGACAGCGTGCGTTACTCTTGTGGGCGAAAAGAAGATGATATGTAAGTCAATGGTCTTGTAAACTTGTCAAAGTTCTAGATATAAAAGGTTTTTCCCTTCAGGGATTTTTCCTGAAATTTGTGTCGCATGCTTTATCTATTTATGGGTTGACACACGCACACACGTAGATGCATGTTTAGGGGCTGAGTTAATTTGGTTTAAAAATAGACTCTAATTAAATAAGTGTGCCAAATTAGAAATTTATAAATTTAATCAATTATCACACAGTCATACGTTTTACACTTTCTTTGTTTGAGTTTCGCCTTTGCCACCCCTAAACACTTCAGTTGCCTCTTCGAAACGAGGGGAAAACTGTACGAACTCCTCCCTTTTTCTCCTCTCCAAAAACTTTTGTCACCTCATCATTTTTTAAGCATTGGCTCTTGATACTACCCTATCCACTCCCACTCTTTCTTTTTTGAACTACACCCCTGAGTTTGTCCTATTACAACATAGTTATAGATCCAAATAAGACAAACTCAATAATAAAAATAGCAAAATATATATTAAAAAAACCTTTACTTCTCATGTAAATACTCACATAGTGAAAGTTAGCATTTTTTAAGACATTCCCATTTTTGTCCTCGTGTCTCGCAAACCATAGATCTACTCGCTTTAATTATTGTTATGGATTTTCTTCAACCTATAATTTAATTGGCACATGTTATACACAAAAGTGAGGATAAGAATTGATAGTTCTTATGATACATACCATTTTATATTCCACCACAGCATAAGTGCGTCGCCCAAGTGTATAGGCATGTTTAATTTGGCCCGATTCTTGGCATATTTAATGTTTTGTGTCTTTTTTATTGCTTTACTTTCATTTTCACAAAATGACCTCCATATACCAAGATCAACACCTTCCGGTATAATTTCAATGGTAGACAAAAAATACCTCATATTATTTTTGTGCGTCCTAAATATTTATGGGAACCTCTTCTCCATCATCGGGTGAGCCACCTCCGGTTCGACATCAAGCTCAAACTTCCCCTATAATTAACATTAATAAATAATAAAACAATGAACATCATATAACCAACAACTAAGTCATTTTTATCTGAAATATGAAAATATTACCATTAAAGCATTCCAAACGTCATCATTGTAGTTTTTTTTAACACAACTCTCCAATCTTCGTAATTAATCAGGATATAAGATCTAACAAAATGACCAACACGAGTACTCCACAGACTGACTACACTCCCATTAACTAGAATGGTGATCATTATTTAACCATTCGAGGTTATACATTCCAATTGTTTATCCTTTTTTTTCATTTTCTGCTTGCTTCTTTTTACTCGCACTTGAAGATGGTTGGTTTGAATCTCCATCTGCTAATTCTTCTTGTAGCGAAACAAATGTTTAGTTCATCTCATTTTCTAATGATGGTTGCTTCGAACCTCCATCAGCACTAGAAGCCATAATGTACAAAATACATAATAATGTTGCCAAAATAAAGAACAATAACCGAAATTCAAACGTATAGAAATATAAACAAAGAAGCAATAATGTATATTATCATATTCATAAACAAACAATTTGTCTTTGCACATGAATATTTTGTGGATAAATGGCATAATCAAAACAAAAAAGGATATATCCCTCCACAACCTTTTATTTCAAATGTTGGTACTTCATTGCTTTTAGCGATTAATTCCTCATATTCATATCCTATAAGAGTATTACATCCTCTTTGGGTATCATTAAAATTGAGCGAAGGGAATAAGAGATACCCTAATTCTATCCATAAATGAATCAACAAACTGTTTTATCTTTATGTTAAATTAATAAGAGGACTGGGTTCATATCACTGTTGTCTACTTATAATTAAACCAATTAAAAATGTTACAAACAAACATGTGATGACAACATGGTTAGGAACTGTGATGGTAAAGTTGTCACTAATTAGAGCCAAAGCAAAACAGTTCCAAGGGGAAGACATGCTGATATACCCCTGTAGTGTGTCATGAGATAATAAAAAATATTTGGTGATACTTTCATTATTGAGGCAAGGATAATTGACCATTTGTCCAATGATTCTTGTTGGCTTTTATGTAGAATATGTCATATAATTAGTTTAGGCTTTAACAAAAATTCAGCCATGTATGGTTGGACAAAGACTAATATTCAAGTGTCAGGAATAAATAAATATGGAATTATTACAATAGAGTGCGAAGATCGGGATGCCTCAAAGAAAACTGAGATTACAATAATGTTAAATTGACATTGTGTTTTTGCATTATCATCTTCCTATTTAATTAAGGCCTCACATTGTAACTGAATCATCCTTTATATTAACGAAGAAAATGATATACTATTGTTTGATTGGCCAACAATAACTTTACATAGACTTAGAATCCGCCATAATCCAAGTGAGATAAGAGTCCAAATTTGTTATAGGCCAGATGACAAAAAGTGGTAGGTTTTTAATGGCTGGATTCTGACATTGCTGATGTTGGCATGACAATCGCCACTGCATATCTTCTAATAAAGAACCTTGTGAGATCTAGGGTTTCATGGTGTTGGCTGCAATGAAGGGTCGGTTATAAATATAATATAAAACTTTGTTATCTTCATGAGGAGAATATATATTGATTTAGGTTTAATTGACATGGGTGTGTAATAAGGAAGGTTACACCTTATAAGATATCTTATTTCAAGATTCAAACATTAACAATCCAACAAATTCAATGAAAAATTCATTAGATGTTGATCGTGCATGCCAAAAATTAAATGACTTAAAGATTTCAATGTGACAAAAAAGGTGTTGAGATCATGCAAACTTTAATTTTTTTAAGTCATTTAATTTTTATTCAATAGCTTAGTGGAAGGGTTAATAATAGGGTAATTCATGAAAAGGGATTCTAATGGAGACTAGCTTATGGAGTGAGAATCTCTAATTTGTACAACATTCAAAATATATGAACAGTGAAGAATATTTTTCCGTTAGTTTTCATCACATGATTTGTAATTTATATTTTTATGCATTAAACTACTTTTATGAAGTAGATTAGGAATTTATCATTTGTTTTAATGATTTGAAAAAAATGACTTCTTTCTGTACTCTATTTATCCATAATATGTTGGTCCTTAATCATTCTCTGCTTTTGTGAATTCCACATTTAATGTGTGATTGGATAGGCTAATATGGTGTTTCTTAATTTCAATCACATTCTTGTGTTGTGCAATGGATTAACTGCTTTTGGTCATCTGCCATTTTCTTTTTTCAACCTTAGTTGGGATTGTTATATTTTAATTTTTCAACACTAGACTAATATGATGTTTATATATTTCAATATCACGTCTTATAAAAAGAAGGGAAAAAAATAATCCAATCTCATTCCTTTCGGTGACTGATCCCTCATGTTGTAGCTTCTATCAGCTACTGATTTAATCTTTTCTAAAAAACATTTGTAAATGGGGGCAATTATAAATTACTAGCGTCGTATATACATCAGTACTTCAGTATCCATATAATGGTTACTGTCAACTTTTTTTGGACCCTTAGCGGCCACACTAGCTTTCTTTATACGAACCTTGATTTCTTGATCTCTACACTGTTTGTATGTAAAAATGTGCAAATCGGGTACTACTGGATTATCACATTTTTATATCATTATCATTTTTATAAACATAGAAATATAAATCATAAGATCATACCATGCATGTAAAATAAAGTTCAAAACAAACAGTTTTTGAAATGAATCTGAAAAAACTACTTGAGGCTTCATACAAACGACAAACTTTTATATTATCAATGGGACAAAGCACTACACCAAAACACTAATTTCGTGACAGCCTTCTTGCGACTGCTAATCGGGGTGACAAACTTATCACTCTCGTTATTTTTCACAAAATTATTTGTAACTGCCGTTAGGAGTGATAAAATCTTAGGATAATGAAAATTTTGAGTCAATTAGTTTTACACTCCTAATGACAGCCACAAATCTTGTCATATAATTAATTTGTGACTGCTATAAGCAGTCATAAATTTGTAACTGCCATAAGTAATCACAAATTTAGTAGGCTTACGTTGGGACTCTTATGAGCAGTCAAAAAATTGTAACTAATATTAGCAGTCATAAATTTTGGCCCAAAACTACTCGTAGCAGTCATAATTTTTGGCATGATACTTAATTTGTGACCGCTATTAGGAGTCACAAATTTATAACTGTTCGCAGAAGTCACAAATTTTGGCCTAAGGCTTAATTTATGACTGCTATAGTGGGGCACAAATTTATCACCATAATTTGCCTTTACGTTTAGTTTCCCTCTTATCTCTTTTATGTCCTGTTCAATCTCCCGCTCTCTCCTCACTCTGTCTTAAACCTCCCACTCTCCCCTCACTATCTCTTCGTTGGTAAGCCCCAAATGCTTTTCTTGATTTTCATTTTGGTAAGCCTTAAATCTTACTTATATAAAAAATGAGTTTGTTAATGTTTATTAACCCTAAATACGATTATATAATGATTTTGCTATCAGGTATACATTTGGATTCCAACAGCTTGAACCACTGCTAAAATGGTACATTTTTTTAATAATTTTTTTATATGCTTTATGGAATTTTGCAAAGTGATATATGAGAGGGTTACAACATTAGTTGGATTTGTCTAGTACAATGACAATATTTGTATGCTATATTTTTTTATACTTTTTTTAAAATGGTTGTAAGATGAATAGTTCTATTAATGGTGTTGAGGTTTAGTTGATAGTTTGATATGCGAAAGATATTAGGGATGAAATAGTGAAATTAGGTTTACATTAATTTTTATTACTCTTTGATCTGCGAAAAACAATAATACAATTTATAGTTCTATTGCTTTGAAATAATTTTTGATTTAATGTTGTACGAAATTAAGGGTAATAATTGTGTTAATACAATACCTACTATTTTTTTTGTCAATATTTTTTTATTTATTTAAACATGCCTTATGATAATGGGTTCGTGTCAAAAACCCCTCAATTTTAACGATTGTGTTAAGACTGCTTAGCTTATGCCTTTAGTTTATCCCTACTGTGTAAAGATATATATGTTAATTTCATTTGTTGGTTACTAATATCATTGTTATTCAGGAGAAAATAAAACTGGTTGAGGTTAATTCTCTGTCCCTTGTATGCTATGTTTAGATATTATGATCATGAATATCTGTAGCAAATATTGATGTTGAATATTCTGTTGTGCCCAACTTTCTTGTTTATTTTTGTTATGTTTTTGTTCTCTTTACATGTAATTCAGTATAATATGTGTTTATTTGCATCTTAAGTAGATTTTATGGTTTTTAAAATACCATCAAAACCCATTCAAATCAAATAAGACGCACCAATTCGCCCAACTCTTGTGGTGAAGGGCTTCAATTGTTGTGAAACTATTTTTTTGTTCTCTTTACTCATAATTCAGTCTAAAATGTCTTTATATGCATCTTGAGTGGATTTTTATTCGGAAGTTTTATCGTAACTATATTCTAGTTTATGTTCTGTCTTAAAAAACAATATCTTGGCACTCTCACATTTTAAGATTGCACACACTCACATGGAGAAAATATATGTTTCTTTCATTAGTATGACTACACACACACACTTACACTCACATTAGTAAGACTACACACACACACACACACAAGATTGCTGGTTTATGCCTTTAGTTTATCCCTACTGTGTAAATATACATACGTTGCTTTCATTTGTTGGTTCCTAATGTCATTGTTGTTTAGGAGAATTTTTGATATTTTATCCCTTGGTTCCTAATGTCATTGTTACTTGTCTTAACAAACGGAACTCAAAATTTTCCCCTGGTTCGTTAGTTTTAATTTGTGCTATTTTGTTGAATGATGAATTTATCTCAGTGTCATTAATTAAATTCAGATTATAATCAAATATTGTAATGTTTATGATCATTATTGTTGCACTTTAGTTCAATTCTTATTGTAAGTTTGACAATCTCTATTTTACTCTAAAATGGTTTATAAGCATTTAAGAGCCCTGATCAACCGAAGTATCCATATAAGATTGAAAATAACTCTCCCCTGTCCACGTAAGATGTCCATGTCAGATGTACTGAGTACAACATCAATAGACCATTCATCTTTAGCCCTCTTCATCTGCAGTTGTCCATTTTGCCACAATATTCCATTAATCTCCTAGATCGTTCAGCTCCAACATTCTTCATCATTTATTACGCTCCAAAATTTAAGCTCATCGACCGTTCATCTCCAACATTCGTCATCGTCCATTAAGATGTCTCGAATCTCAATTGCATACATCCGTCATGCTATATTTCATAGTAGGCGATTGAACTCACTTTTTTATAAGTTAGTTAATTAGTTAACCATTAAATCACTTCTTAGTTGTTAGTTAATCAATTAAAAGTAAGTTAGATTGTTATAAGTTTGTTGTAAGTTGGTTAGATGAGTTGTTGCTGGAGGTTAAATTTGGTTAGAGAGTATATAAATACTCTCCACTGATGTACTTATTATCCCTCAAACTCAGATGTAAAGTTATCTCAATCTCCTACTAGTGATGTGTCCTAATAATTAAGCTCATTTTTTAGAATGTAAGGTGTGTGTAAAACAATCCCATAACTAGAAGAATAAAAAATTAATTCTTTAGCATAAGCTTGAAGTTTTAATATGGTTTTAACCTAAGGTGTATTCATCCAAACTGGACTCGTTTTGCAAAAAAAATAATTTTTCAGTCTGGTTTCTCAAATTATAGCAGCTCGATGTGGATTATTTTTTAGTTAGGTCGGAGTGTTTATGTTAAATCATCTTATGACAAGTATGAGTTGTTAATAATGTTTCATAATAACCTGCCTTTTCATATTCGTTTAGTGGCTACTTCTCTTAAGTGTGATAGGTCTGCTAGATGGGATGTGGAATTCTATAATTGATGTCTCTATATCAATGTGTCTTTTTGCAGTTATTTCGCATGGACCTTATTCCACCTATTAATAAGGTTCTTGCTTTGTAGTCTCGAGAAATAAAACAATGAGAAATCAGCGTTAACATGAATTCTTCTTCCCTTGACTTCTATGGCGTTTAGTGTTAGGAATGAGGTTGCTAGATCACATTATAATAAATCAGGAAATAAGTCTCTGAATAAAGAGAGACTTGTTTATAATCATTTTAGTTATATTGGTTATAGAGTGGAGAATGCTATAAACTTAATGGATATTCACCAGATTATATACCAAAACAGAATAATTCTTGTTTTAACAAGATTGTCCAATCTTTTGAGGCTTCAGTCAATTAAATCATTTCTATTGACGCTTCCCAGGTTTCTCAATTAGTAGGAAGATAATTGGTTCAGATGTTGAATCTTAATCAATATCACCAACTAATGTGTATGTCTTTAATTCAGATTAATCTTGCTTTTAAGCCTCCAATGGATTCAAATGTGCCATCTACTTCTTATGTTGAAGGTTTATGTTATGTTTTACCCTTTTCTCTAATCTAATGTAATTTAAATATACAAACACGAGAGCTTTAAATCGTATGACTCGACATGTAAATTATCTAATTTCATATTAAAGTTCTAAAGACACCTATATCTATTTATATTGACCTCTATTCTTTTTCAGTTTTAAGGAGTTTATATTATCCTCCTCTTTTAACATTTTAAATCGTTTTTCAGGGCTTACGCAAATAAATCATCGTTAGAGATCTAAATATTACTGATGAAACATTTACATTAATATCTTTCTCAAGATGTATCATTCTTCTCAATTATCTCTACATAGATGATTTTTTTTATATCATTCAACTCAAATCTCTCTATACATACATTCTCAAAGCACACCATTTGAATGAGAAGACCATGTTGATTACGGACAAGTATATTAGGGAAAAGGAGGGTAAATGAAAAATCTTTAACTTTGATTCTCAATTTTTTGTTCTATGATTCTTTAACAACTTTTCTTACCCACCTCGGTTTTCTTCCTATATATTATATTCTTCTACATTGATTTATAAATCAGTAATAGACTAATACACAATTAAAAAGTATTTCAGTAGTTAACTGAATTTAATTTCTTACCAATAGTGCTCATCAACTATTCAGTGAAGTGTTATATAGAAGAGCACCTTTATTTTGAAAGAAAATAAGATAAGTTATTTAGTTCTTCATCATTATTTATGTTTTTTATGATTATATATCTTTCTTTCATGACTTGTATATCGAGTTAAGTCCCATTTTAAATATCAAAATTTGTTAAAAAAAATAATAAAAAGGTATTGTTTATCTATTTCAATTTATCCTCTTCTTGATTTTTCTCGTTATTGGATTATAAATTCTGGTTCAACAAGTTATAATTTATCTTAATATTATGCTTTTCCTATAAGAAATCATCAGTTTATAATGCTTACCAACACAAGCAAATTACCCCTTGCTCCAATTAATCTCTGCCTTACTTGCAACGTATTCATCATAATAAATCATCTTACCTACTTCAAAATGATATTAGTGTACATAAAACAACTCTCTCAGGTAGAGGTCCCATTAACACCTCTAGCTTGATCTCCATCCAAAAGTTCATCGACACAAAATTGATTTAAATTTTCATACATTTTATTCAACTAATCTATTGCTCACGTTGAAAATGTGAGTAGTTATCATTAGTGCATTACCTGATCTTGGATCTTCTAATTTGTATTAAAATTAAACATCAATTCACAATCATGTTTAACTTCTCATTGGTTATTAAATTATTTAAGTCAATGTGATGCACATTATGTTTAATATTAATTTAACAACTCTTTGGTGGTTTTTCTACAGAATGATTGGGATGTTGTGAAACGAGAATGGGATGTTCAAGTTCTTGGTGAATTCTTGGTGCATAATGGTGTCCGTACTTTTGCTTGCAGGTAATTATGGAGAAAGTTAACTTATAATTTTAATCTCCTTCATTACTATATTTTGGGACAATTATGTGCATAGTTGTCTAATAATGAATTGAAATGTCTATACGATTAAGTGTATGGTTTGCTGAACTGAACTATATGAACTGTAATCCTCACTTCAACTGCATAATGCTCACTTCAACTACATAATGCAAAGAACTGACTTCAATTGAAATAGGCCTAGTCCACGAGTTTGAGATAAGATTTTAAAGTGTTTTTTAAGTTGAATCAAAATCAATGTCATTGCCACCAACATTTTCATTTTGGTGTGAAACAACGTCATAGTCAACATTTATCAAGTGGGGGAGATATCATACCGATTGCACAGTTAATCAAGTTGATTCCACCAATTTTGGTTATTTATTCAAGAGGTTCCATTAGCACATGTTTTTCTTTTTTTGAAGGGTAATTTTTCCCCTTTTTCCTGTATTATCCCTATATTGAATGTAGTTGAAATTCTACTTACTGTGCCTAATTTTATGTTATTGAGAGAAATTCAAGGTTAATGAATCCAGTTTACATGAAATCTTATCGTCTTATTTTGCTTAGTTGTACTTTTTTTTGTTATGATTTTTTACATGATTATTCGGAGATAATGCTGCAGTAAGATTTTTTTTCATGTTTAACGTACCATTTTATTACATGCAACTTTATTGACCCCTTATTTGATTCTTATGTTGTGTACATTTAAATTATCCCTTCCATACCTTGATGATAACGTTTTTGTCGTAATAACATCTTCTTCACCAGTTTATATTATTAGATGTTGTACCTTTTCCTGGTAATGTTCCATGCTTGAAGGAACATGGTGTTTATGGTGTGGTTACTCTTAATTAACCATATGAGACTTTGTTCCTAACGTCGTTACATCATGTAAGTGTCTTTATCAATACTTTAATAGTTGTTGCTGCAATTTCTCCCTTTCTTTCTGTTTTTTTTAAATAATGGGACAAGAGTTTGAAATGCCTTTTGTAGATGATTCTTGGCTTATTGGTCTCTTTAGAGTCATGTTGTTTATTGATTTCATTTCTTCATTTTTCTCTTTTATTGTTATCTCTTCTAGGCTCACAACATTGATCATTTGGTGATCCCTACAAGAGACTATCTTTTCGCTCCATCATATGGTGATATTTGCCAAGCTGTGGATTTTATTCATGGTAAGTAATATCTTTATATTTCATATTCTTTGGGAACAAATCATTATTAAAACTAGAATGCATCAATTTTTTAATTCATTTGTTGGAATGGATATCTGATAACCGTCTTCTGAGTTCGACATGTATTGTCGCAGAGTTCTATCTTATCTTATTACTTTACTAATTAAGGCGCACATCGATGCAATTCAAGCGCACAGTTGATAATTTTTTAATTCTTCATTTTTTGGAATGGTAACCTTATTAATTAAAGCGTACAACGATGCAATCCAGTAGAGTTCTCTCTTATCTCAGTACTTTTATGTTGCTTCTATTCATTTTATATGTAGGTTGTTAATTTTTACAAGATTTGTATACTAAGATGCTTGATAAGATTGATGGATTATTGAGCAGATGATACTTGAGTCTTCAGCTAAGGTTCTTGAGCAGGTGATACTTAGTTAGATTATCAACATTGTATTATTAATATGTAAGGTAAATTATTGCAACTAACTCTTTAGATAACATAGTTGCACTATTCTGAGTGAAGGGAAAACTATTCTGTATGGTTTGAACAACTAGTTGAATGTTTGGCATAACTGAACCAAGATTGTGAAAAGCATTAAGAAGTGAATAATCATCTACCTACTATCACGTGACATCTTATAGACACTTTTCATTATTAAAATACACTGTTTAGAATTTTTAGAATGTTTTGACAAAATATTGTGAGTACTTTTATGAGAAGTGATAATATATTGATAATTTGGGTTGGAACTCTTTATTGAGTTTCGTTGGTGACATTTTCTTAATAGTAGTATTAGTGTAACTAACATAGTTACATTTTATTGTTTGAAGGCATACACATGGCATACCCGACATATAATAGTATTCAAAGGCCTAAATCCAGGTGTTTACACTTCGTGAAAACCAGCAAAGGCACAAGTTAATGGATACCAAGCCACGTATATAAATTCGAGTCCTTTGAACTTGCTTAGCAGGTCTATTCTGAGTACACGAGAAAGGATATCACCGCATCAATACTCCCCACGGTTGATATACCTAAACTTCACGAAGCGTATCCACTGCATGGTGACCCCTGGTCTAGGTGTAGATAGATTTTTTACATGTTCATCACTTTTCATGTCATCGACGTGTTGTGTCCTTATTTTTTAGTCTACTTTTATTCTATGTTCATTTTGTACTTGGCTCCCTAGAAGGGGTTGTTTGATGTTATATTAAGTTAAAACAAGTTTTATGTGTACTAGATATTTGGAATATCATAAATATAAATGAAATGTTGTCAAATTGTTTAGACTTTTTACATGTTCATGATATTTATTCTACTCTCATCATTTCATCATTTAGTGAAAATATAAAGATTTTTGTAACAACTCTTACCACATTTAATAAATTCAATTTTTGTAACTGCTAATAGCAGTCATAAATTCGTCACTATTGGCAATTTTGTAACCGCTGCGAGCAGTTACAAAAATTAGATGCATAACTGTTGACAACAATTATTAATATTAGATTCGTAACTGCTGACAATGGTTACAAATATTAAATTCGTAACTGCTGACAACATTTGCAAACAACAACAAATTAGGGTCACTAGTCATAACCCCCATAGGAGTTATAAAAATTTGTGACTATTGTTAGGAGTTACAATATCTCTTTTCTCACCCCCTAAGTTATGACAGTAAATAACACTTATAAAGGTCATTTTATGACTACCAACCACACTCATAAATCACCCATTTTGGTGTAGTGAAGCAAATAATTTTCGAAAGAAAATACTAAATATATTAAATAAAATCGTAGTGATTCAGCATACTTTCTAAATTTGGTTGGTCTTCAAGAATAGACTGGAAGCATGTTGGGATCTCTAAATCCTCCACTCAAATCGTCAATCTCTTCGGTGAATGTATACCAACCCGAAAATTTAGATTTTTAAGATCTTTAGAATAATATACTTGATTAACCTCATATGCGAGAATAGCAGGCTCATCAAACTCATTATAAACTCTCTTAAACTTGACAAAATTTACCATCAATAAATTGGAGTCCAGAAAAAGCTTACAACCATTAGTCTTATCCTCCACCCTCACCCTCACCCAATCACAATAACAGACCACCTCCTTAAATGCAGTATAGTCTAGATCAATTATTTATTTAATGACTCCATACCACATAGTCTAAGTATTTGTGAGGTTCTTATCATTTTTTCCAAGCTCGAAATTGCTTCCATGCCTTTAAACTAAGAACACTATCTTGTGTAACAACCGTATCGTCGTGATACTTGGGAGAGAATACGAAACCATTTACACGATAATTTTTGTATGTTTTAGCCTTGAATTGCAGCCCTTGAACTAATCGCCAGAATGTTTCTTTTGTCTTTGTCTATCCTGATTTTACCAACTGTGTTCAATGAAAACAAATCATAATTACGTCAATATATGTTTTTATCTCAGGAGGTTATGCAAAAAAGGCATTAAAATATTAGTATTTATAGAATCATCTTGTCTGGTAACGAAGGAATAAAAGAAGTTTGTTTCTCCACTTTTTCCATTTCAATCCCCTTCCCTTTCGCACAAGACACGGATTTTAATAATGCTTCATACTCACTATAATATGCCATTTTATATAAGTAATTATTAAACATGATGTTCATTCAATTTTAATTGATAATAGAAGAAAGAACTCTAACCTATAGTAATCTTGAAGTCCATCGACATTGAGTCCAAATAACATCCATCAATGTATTTGTTGGAATTGGATTGGTCCCAACGTTATAGTCTTATCACCAAGAAAAGTCCCTTCATCAGAGAAGTGTTCGTAGTTCTATAAAAAGGCTTCATGTGAGTATTCCATCTTATGAATTTGGCATGTATTCCATGCAATATCTAAGAGATTCGACTACGAAATTGGACTCTTTAATGAAACCTTCAACATACCGCTTATTACTGGGTATACCTTTAAAATATTTCATCGTCCTATTTGTATAAAGAAATAAAAATTAATAACAACCAGTGTTAACCTTAATTGTGCATAAATTATTTCATTAAAAGATAAAAAATACTTTTCGAACATATACATCCAATGAGTGTTTGTTAGTCCACAAACCAAGGCTTCATCTGCTAGATGCAGAGTGAGGTGCATGCTAATATCGAAAAATGTTGGTGGAAAATATTTCTCCAACACGCAGAATACTTCAACAACCATCCATTTGGCTCTTAAGAGATCTTGTCAAATGAGGATCTTGGAGCACAATATATTAAAAAACAATCTTAATTGTTGGACTGATCTTCTCAAATCTCGATGTTTTGTGAAGGCATATTGGAGAAACACGGGTAGGAAATATTCCATTATGACATGATAATTGTGGGAATTCAATGAGTGTAGAGACGGGGGATTAAGAGTTACAATATTGCTTAAGTTAGACGAAAAATAGGTAGGAATCTTTAAGTCTTTCAAAATTTTGCGTAATTATCTCTTTTCCTCTTTATATAAGATAAATGTTGTCATTGGTTTTATATTTTTTCCCGTACGCGTATCAACTTTAAGCCATTGACCGTTGTATATGCCCATGTCCTTCATATCCAAATGACCCTTTTCAGCATCCTTTGTTTTATTAGCACCAATAATTCTGGTTATTAAATGCTCAGTAATATTCTTCTCGGTGTTCATCACATGAAGGACATGTCGAACTTGATGATGTCGTCAGTATTCCAAGTAAAAAAATGGATTTTTTATAGCACGATTTTTTAACTTCAATACTATCGCTTCTATCCACATCACTGTCACTTCCATTCACAATATCAGACTTAGGCTTCTTAGAAGGAACTTTTGAGGCTTTTTCAGGTACATGCTTGATTTTGCTCAAGTTTTCCACAAGTGAATCTCCATTCATTTGAACCGAGGTAGATATAAGTTCTTGTGATTTAAGTCCCAAACCTTTACCACTTCTAAATGGGTGATCTCCATAAAAAACATACGATAGTTTGTGTAAACTATCTTCCTGCTATTAACTAACCCAATTGATGGTGTTTCATCACCACAAATAGGATATCCATTACAGCCATGTGTTATACATCCAAATAAGTTTCCATATGTGGGGAAACCATGAATCCTCAACATCAACATAGCTCTCAATGTAAATTATTCCATTTTGTGCATGTCAAAAGCTAAAAATCCCTTCCATAATTGCTTCAACTCATCTACAACGACCGAATAGAAACATCAATATCTTGACACGATGCCTTGGTCTAGGAATCAACAAAGACAATATTTAAAACTCACTCTTCAAGCACAAATATGGGCCCACATTATAAGGCGCAACCATAACGGGCCAACAACTATAACTACTAGATTGTATACCAATGGGATTGAACCCATCTGTAGATATGGCGAGCCAAACATTGCAGGCTTCTTTATCAAAATCAGGTCATCTATTTTTTAACATTCTCCACTGAGCTGAATCACAAGGATGTCATTGATTATCCCATGAAGGTATTGCTCGATGGTGCCACATCAATTCATGTGCTATCCAAGGTATAATGTATAATCTCCTTAGCATTGGAGTCAAAGGGAAATGTCTCAATACTTTCATCGGTTATTTGCATACCCTTTTTCCTTTACTCATGGTCACTAAATAGCATAGTGTCCCGTACTGAGAACATTCTTCTACATCTTCATTCTTTTTCCAGTATAAAATACAGTTATTCTCACAGGCATGAATGTAGTTTTCTTTCATACCTAAGTTCGTAGTCATTCTCTTCATTTGCGGATACTGTTCTAGTAAAGTGTTTTCTTTTGGAAGCCACCTTTTTATAATTGACAAAAGAGCTGTAACGCTATTTCCCGACCAACCAAACTGCTTCTTCAAATTATGCAATTCCACAATTGCAGAGAGATTAGTCTCAGGACCATCACATTAAGGGTACAATTTTCTAGTCTCTAATCTATTGTACTCTTGATACTTCTCATTATTAACATGTGATTTTTCTACCCGGTCAGGTTCTTCACAATGTTATTCGCGTACTCTGTATCACGTGTCAACTAAGTCTCGAAGCCTTTTATTCTCAATGTTCTCATTATTTTTTATATGTCCTTCACAATCAATAGGTTCTATAATGGGATTCGGGGAGTTATAGGATCTTATTTCACCATGTAAAACCCATGTAGTATATGTTGAATCTATACTATGCCGAATCAAATGACTCATGATATCTGACACACTGAATCGCTTCTTTATTCGACACTTAACACGTGGACATGAAAATGCCGAGAGATGGTGTCTAGTGTTTGCAATTGCAAAATCAAGTAAAGATGCTACTCGATTTATGTATACCTCACTTACTCTGTTCCTCTATGTCATCCATCCTTTGTTCAATGTTTGGGACACTCTGCCCTACCTAAAAAAATCATTATTTTATAGAAAAGGTTAATGTGAACCCTTGGACTTACATAATACACTTGACCAAAATGGTATAGTAGCATTGGTAACTCAAACTAAGTAATGGTATAGTAACAGTATGGTAGCATAAGTAATCCTAAAATAAGTCTCTATGCAAGCCTTCACTCTATATGAATAAAAAATAACTTAAAAGCATTAGACATGGATGATTGTGTTTTAGGAAAATGGAATGGATATTGGATTTTTTCACTTAAAATGTCCTATTTGTCCTAAAAACACAATCCGGTGTCTAGTTAAACCTACAAACCCTTCCAAAAAAAATAAACCACAAAAGTTTTAAAACCAAAGCATTCAACCTAAATGCAATGGATATTGGATTTTCACACTTAAAATGTTTGATATGTCCTAAAAACACAATCTGATGCCTAGTTAACTTACACCTACAAACCCTTGCCAATAAAAAACAAACCACAAAAGTTTTAAAACCCAAACAGTCAACCTAAATGCAATGGACATTGCATTTTCTCACTTAAAATGTCCTATTTATCCTAAAAACACAATTCGATGCCTAATTACACCTACAAACCCTTGACAACAAAAAAACAAATAACAAAAGTTTTAAAACCAAAGCATTCAACCTAAAATCACCAAGTGCTTACAAAAACAATGTTATGGTACAAATAGTGGTTCAAGTTACGAGTTTCAGATATCAAACTTAGCAACATGTTTATTGTTCGAGTTAAAAATTGGGATTATATTTACAGTTAACATAAGGGTCATAAATCAAGTTAAGAATTGGATCTTGGGATTATATTTCCATAAATGGTCTTTGAATCCCCATTAAATAGACACATAATGAATGAGAAACCCTAGTTTAATTTCAGTTTCATTTCAGCTTTTTATATGTTGATTTATTGTGTAAAAACAACAGAGATCATTAAATCAAAGGAAGTCAACGAACAAAGAATGAGAAAAGAGGCAAAAAACCAACCCAAAGATGAAGTTTCTAATGGAGATTAAAGCCTGGTAGAAATCACGAGAATATGTGGGAGAAAACATTGGAAATCGCTAGAAGATGCAGAACTCGTTGGACATCGCTAGAAGTATTCGTAGAAATCGCTAAAAGATGTGGAACATTATATTGTGATTATTTCAGAGAAATTATTCGCAAAATCACTAGAAAGCTCCTATTTTATGAGAAAACATATTTGGGTTTTCATTGGGAGGGAAGTCTCCCGCTCTTATTTTGTGAGGTTGTTATTAAAATTATTTTTTACTTTATTATTTGACATGATAAAGCTTAGTGGTAACACATATCTTAATTTAGTAACGGTAAATTACTATTAGAAATTGTAACAGTATATTAGTGTTAATAATGAATAAATTTATGTGTTACTAAAACTGCATTTTGGTGTAGTGCTTATACCTTGTCATTCCTGCGTGTATAGAGGATTTTTCGCTTCTACTATCTTTCTAGAGTTTTTATCTAGTGAGAAGATTTTTCCTCTTCTGCTTCTTCTTTTTCTCAATTTCACCATGTCTAGACATGGTAGAAAGTATGAGGTGTTTGCAATTGATAAATTATTAGGAATTTCTAAAAAAATATGGAATCCCTGATAATGTTAGCATAAGGTTGTCCCCAAAGGAAGAAGATATGATGGATCTTACCTCTGTCGAGGTAGCTTTATAATGGTTTCCATATTAGAAGGGGGTTCGTTTCCCCCTTCACCATGGTAAGAGTACTTCGATGTTATGGAATACTCCAAGCCCAAGAAAATGGTATCTTCTATCGGATTGTGATGGGAACAATTTCCATCAACTAAGTTGGTGGGGCAAACCTAGATCTTGAGGATATTTGATATTGCTATGACTTGAGGTCTTCACTAAGCTCAAACGTATAGCATTTTGAGGCCAGGGAAAAGTCCCTCAACTTGGTTACATATTTTCCCCGATCATAAAAGGATATCAACATGAATTTCCTTGTGTTCTCTAAGGACTTATATGGTGAAAACTATGAAGGTCTTGGGGGCCACAAAGGGGGCACCTAAGAGATATTCTGGTCATTTTAGTTATTTCTAAGTAATTAAAAAACTTACTAATTGAGAGTTTTTGTGTAAATAATTTTTTTCACTCGAAGTCGTCCCACTAATAAGTCAGTCTTGAAGATTTAGAGAAAGTTCGGGATCATCCTAACCTTGGGATCATCATAACCCAAAGGTTGTTCCTCTACATTGGAGGGTGGCCAACATTTTGCTCGTCTATAACTTGACCGTTCAGTCGATCAAAAACTTCAAATTCGTTTATGACATTTTTGTCACGATTATTCTATGGTTGGAAGCGACTCCATTCTAACTACCACCTTCATCCCCAGTGAGATTGGGAGGGGTATTTATTTTGGGGAATATTTCCCATACGCTTTTTCAATCGACACTAATTATGACCAGGAAGAGGAAGATGAAGAAGACATTAAATCCTTCTTAAACAATCTTTACCAACTCTTTACCTACAACACCGACATATCTAGTCATCCTTGGGAGGAAGTTAAAGCAAAAGAAAACATCTACGTATAAGCCTTCTCATTCCATATAGTCCCTTGTGACTTGAAAGATTTATCTAGTAGATAAAGGAAATTGAAAGGAAGAAAAAATTAATCACCCTAGGAAAAAGGAGTCCCAAAAGATGGAATGCCAAAGTCAACTGGACGAACGAACTAAGAAAGGAGGACATACAAAGACCAAATAGGTGCTACACCTTCCCCAATTACCATTCTAGATGCCCTATAACAATCAATGAAGCTCAATAATGGCAAAAGGAATGGTCAAGGAGTAATCCTCCCCAAGGGAACTGAGATTTCCCTTGGGATATCTCTTTTCTCAATGGAAATGAGCTGATAACTGAGGTTGATTCAACCCATAGGGATTTGGAGGTTGTGTACTCTATTTCTCAAGAGGCGATGATCTCGTTCGACATATATGATCTTGGGGATTTATCTTTAGAGAGACTCCATAATGAAGGTTTTCGACACAATGCCCTGGTAAATCACATAACATTTGACTTTATTATTTGTGCCTAAATTTATTTTTAACTTTCTTCCTCTTTTCTGCTCAGAGTATGCTGGTCGTTTAGGAACTCGTCAGCCGAGTTGATCTCTTTTGAAGGAATAAAGGAAGAAATATTAGCTAACGAAATCCAATAAAACCCCAAAGGACCAACTTATTATTCAAAACAAGGATTTGGACAACCTCAATAATAAGTTGAAGGTTGAGGTGGACCCTGAGACGAAATTGGTGAAAAAATCCAAGCGAACAAAAAAATGAGGTCAGCAGGTAGACATTGAACTGTATAATTTGAAGACCTCCTTTCAACGTAAAGTACTTCAAAACTTAATCCTCCAGTGGAAAAAAAGGTACGATGGAGCATTCCCGAGAGGGCGATCTGGAAAAGTCTACAACAAAGGATTTAAGGCAACAGTCCAAGAAGTCGCCTCACACCTGTACTATTATGAGTGTATTTCTTTTAACAAGGGCTGGGTAACAAGCTTATTGAGAGGAAATATCAATGAAGGAGATATGGCTTGTACTAAATACCCACCCATGTCTAATCCCTTGGAGATTGGCCCTGTAGCATATTCCTCAGTTGTTACTCCTTAACCAATCAAGGTTATCATCAATTAGCCTGCCCCACCAGCTACTGTTGTTCTTGGGGGGGACCACCTCTATCGAGGTTGCTTCTGAACAAGTCACCTTACCTTCTGTACTTCATATAGGGAGACCACCCTCAATCCTTATTGTAGACACCCCATTCTAGCACCCCTTAGGTCCTTAACACCTCCTTTCATCACTACAAACTTAAGTCATATCCCGGGTACTGACCTAGAGGCCATCGGGCACTCCCAAGCTCCATTTGACCAAAAGTAAAACTCTTCAGTTCGATTGAGACTGAATAAATCTTCAAAGGGTGCTGAAACCCCTTTCCAATGGTTTGCCCCGTGCATAACTCTAACTTATATTGCGGACGAACGACCCGTTCTCCCTCGAAACTTGATTAAGAGGCCAATGGATGCTCCCGATCTCCGTTTGAACCAATTAAACTCTTCAGCTTGACTAAGACTGAATGAATCTTCAAATGGCACTGAAACTCCTTTCCAACGGTCCACCCCATGCGCGATTCTGACTTACGGTACGGACGAACGATCCGTTTTACTCCAATAGGTCACCGAAAGCTACTAGGCCTCGGTTGACCAAAGTCAACTCCTCCAACCGAGTCAAACTCTTTGGAATGTTTAAGTACAACTCCTAACCTTTCCAACAGTCTGCCCTATTCACGATTCTAGCTTACCATACGAACGAACGATCCGTTTGCATCCGACGATCCCCCGTCCAAAGGATCGACAAGCGTTTCCATACGACATTTGTCCCAAATACAACTCCCGGACCTGGGAGCAGTCTAAATTACTTTCGAAGGTCTCTGAAGTATCTTTCCATCGGTTCAACCCATGTCGATTTAGATCAATGATTTGCGTTCTACAACCATTTTTCTGACGGAACCTGAAAGAGACTGCCAAACGGCAGGTTCAAAATCCTACCTATCGGCAGTGTGTCTAAAAACACCTGGTGATTGGAAGGACTAGACCCATGTCGATCGAGAATGCCCTGGGCCTATAAAAAGGAGGTCTTGACCTCATTTCAAAGAACCCAAGATCTGAGATCCATCACTCTCAGCGAACTCAGAAAACCTCTCTCAAAATTAGCGTAATTTCTACATCCAAATCCCTTTCCAACCCTAACTTTTCATCATCTTTTTCACCAAACTTGGTGAATTAACTACCCTTCATCATCATCCAAGTGAAATGGCTGCTCTCTAACATCCAAGATCAAGTTCAAGATCTTCAAGAAGGTCCAACTTTCTCAACTCTCTCTTCCAATTCTCCTAAATTCACATCAACTTATTTTATTACTTATCACTTTTATTCTCTCCATCTCATATATCCTAATATACTTTTTATTTAGTACTATTGCACATCTCTTATTTTAATATAAATAAAACCAAAAAATAAGAAAAAACTGGTTTGCTCATAAATTCCAAATGGGAATTCTCACACTTTTCTCACACTTTTCCCACAAATAAAACACCCACACACACGCGTATAAGAGCAGCCCCTGATTGGATTTATGGGATAAATCCCACCCCTCATTTTGCATACGAACTACGTGGACTTTGATGCCTCTATAGGCTACGTAGGCATCTCGGGGTAAAGCTCGAGACTCGAGTCCTATTCTTTCCCCCCCCCCCCCCCCCCTTTTTTTATTTTTTATATTATTTAACTTAATTCTCTTAGATTCTATATATTTACATATACATATATTTGTTCTTAGCGGCGTATTATTCCGTATGCGTTATTATTCCATTATAACGATCAATGCGAGGATAATCGCGTATATCCTATTTTATATTATTACTTTTAGGAACATTCCTATAGATGACTCGCTTTATCTCTCCCATGATACAAGTCGATGATTCCTATCTCCACTACATATACACATGCACACATATCACGGGAAATAAAGGAAAATAACAAAAATCCATGAGAGATCGCAAGAGGGGAATGGGTGCCTAACACCTTCCCATTTCATAAATTAGCCTCCGAATCCATTTCGAATCATTTTTGGTTTCGTATGTATCAGTATGTCTTTGGATGATGTCCTTCGAGATGGATACACCTTCTTTTGTCCATTTTGAGTAAAATAGATTGGTGATTCCATCTCTCTACATTTTTCACCTCACACATCGCCTCCACCGATCGAAGCTCTCCTGAGAGGGATGTGCGAGACCAGGATCCTCTCACCACGGAGATGACACCCATCTCCCTCTCTCTCCCTCCGTGAGGATCGGGGATGGCCACATTGGCGACTCCGCTGTGGAGTTTTTGTTCATGAGGGCTAGACTCTATTTACATGGGTATTTTCTTTTCTTATATATTCCACTGCTTTGCATGTTCCCCTTTTATTATTCATGTGTACCTCATTCTTATGCTTCTATTTACACACTTGTAGAAAATTCTCCATGTACACTTCGCACCATGTGCACCTAGGATAAAATACATCCACATGTTGCATGCATCACCCATCCATACTTGGTATATCATTGGTACTTGTTCTTTGCACCCTATTTGGCATGATCAAGAAAGATACTCTCATCATAAGATACTAATAAGAGAATCATGCATGATTCACACGACATCGCCAAAGAGGGTCACTTCATGATGGGCGCTGGTCCGACAGGGCGCAGTTAGCCTAAGCGATATGACTCTCACCCTTCATTGGCCAAGTACCTTCGACGTATATCGAACGGTTCCCCCGCATCGCATCGCTTGACCGAAGTCATGTTGGGAGGTATATCGCAGGAAACTCGTTCACATACGTCGAGTATATCGAATTCGCTCTCACACGTACCGTTCCCATAAGGTATATAGTGAGGCAGTTCACGTACACTCAGGTATATCAATGGCTTGTCCACATGTACCTATTTCCCTCAAAAGTAAAGACGTATATCGTGGAAGTCACGCTAAAGGGGGGAACCCTTTCCAATTCACCCAACAAACTACATACCCACATATAGGTGTCAAGCCTAGGACACACATGTTAGATTACCTGTTTCAACCCGAAACTCTGCCAAAATTCCGGGTCGGCCTACTGCCCAAATTTTTGTGCATTCTTAAAATAGGACCCTACCCGTGAGCCTGGTCACAAATCCAATCGTAGCTTTGCATATGTTACAAACCTAACTTTTCCATGCTCGGGTCCCGTTCGACATTTCATTTTGCATTTAGGAGAATTTAATACCAGTGAGAACATAATAATCATAATAATCATGCTGAGACACGTCTTCCAAAAATATTTCTCCCTTGTTTATCAAAAATCCAAAAACATTTCTCCTCTCTTTATTAAAAATCCAAAAATATTTATCTTTCAACCTCAAAAAGAAAAAGAAAATGTCACAAAAATATTTTCATTCTTTTTCTAAAAAATAAATCCCATTTTACGCCTTTTCAGGTCGATTGCATGCCCTTAGACCGGTTCCTTATTGTCTTTGAGCTTCAGTCAAATCACCCCGGAGTTCCATCCGTTCCCCTGCTACTTCTTCCGAGTTCAGAATCCATCCGCTTTCCATGGAGAACATAGATCAATTACTAGTTGTGTAACCAGATTTGACGGAAGTCTTAGCTCATTTCATGTCCAAGATTGACAACCTCTAGACTGAGGTCTAAGAGATGCAACGAAACTGGGTTCCTATTCCTCAAGATACTGAGGCCCTATTCCCTCGTGCTATGGGTCCACCCGAGCCTATCTGGGTTCCCGAAGAATATCAGCACACTCCACATGCCCCTCTTGCTAATGGACCGTCGCCTGCCCAACTTCATATGCCAAACCTTGCCTAGCCTGGGGCTAACTTACCTATGATCATTGATACAAAAGAGGAAGAGTTGAATAAGGTCAAAGAAGATCTCAAGATGCTAACTTAGAAATTCGACCATGTCAGAATCTCTGGAAATTACATGGACTACACCCACATGTTTCCTTATCCTAAGGAGATGTTACCCAAGAAGTTAAAGATGCCAAATATCGAGAAATTTGGAGGAACTGGACCCACGATTGTTCATCTTCACAGTTATCACCATTCTATGACTCTCTTAGGGGCTTCTGAAGAAGTGATGGCCCAATTATTTCATCAAACTTTGAAGGATAGAGCTCTTTGATGGTTTTTGTCTCTCGAGGAATCCCGAATCTGCAGTTGGGAGGATGTAGCTTGAGAATTCATATCGCAATACAAATACAGCAAAGTTCTTGAGGACACCTATCGTGATTTAAAGCTGCTCAAACAGAACTCGGGGGAATCAATCAGTAACTTCATATCCCGATGGAGGGAAAAAGCAGCCATCATGACCAATCGTCCATCCGAAGAAAAAAAAGTCAACATAGTGAAGAAGAATTTCTTACCCCATGTCCGAGAAACAATGGGAGGATAATACTATCCTCACTTTCGAGCTCTCGGGGTAGCCGGAGTACAAATCGAGGAGGGTCTTGCTAAAATATAAGTTGAACCAAAGAAAGTGTTCGGACAGTTCACTCCCAGAAAATATGATAAGCCTGTCAGTGCTGCAGTATCAAACATCAAAAACATGTCTCAACCTACCACCTCGTGGGCACCAGAAAGCCACCCTATCCCAGTTCGAAAGTAATACACCGAGCTCCATGCTCCTATTAACAAAGTTTATCAAGCCTTGTTAAGCCGAAACCTCATCAAACCCTTGGACCCCCATTCATTGCCATTTTCACTTCCCAGAAACTTCAAGTCAGATGCCCACTGCACCTTTCACCAGACTGCTGGCCATGACACCGACCAATGCTTTCACCTCTGAAACATAATCCAAGGTCTAATTGATCGGGGTACTATTTCCCCTCCAGCCAATCCTAAGCCAAACACTACTCACAACCCACTCCCAAATTATGCCAATGCTATCTTCCTAAAAATAAACCCAGAATTTGATCCCTCAACTAAAATCACGACTATATACTCTCCCAAACCTCTCCAAACTTGCCCATATTTCCTCCTACACCCTATTAGCCTTGCTGATCAGGCACTGTCACTCCTTACCAGAGCATATGGATGTCCGTACCCATTCTGAAAATGGAAGTATGAAATTATCAGAAGTGTTAAACCAACTCCTAGAGTTTGGGCTTGAATTTCCCTCACAGATGATCATTGATTACTAGAGGTTCAATACGCTATTCTTAGAAGCACAAAAGTGGGCCCAAGAATCAGACAGTTGGGTAGTACGGATCGATGAAGTAAGCCTAGATGACATTGTCCAGATCATGACAGAATTATTTAGGTAAACCAATAATATTTGCAGTATGACCGAGTTACTTGATACTCTAAAGCTACAAGGGTGCCTGGTTCCTTCACCCTTACATCTCCCCACAGAATGGGAGGACCTGTACGAATAAGCAATTGAAGTTATGGAATGTATTGACTTTACATGGAAAGACATAATTGTTGCCATCTGATGGGGGGAAGAATTTAAAGATTCAAATGAAGATCAAGCTTAAGAGCAAGTCAACCCGGTAGCTGACATGTGTGGGATAATATCATTTGAAGAACTCCTCGGAGAAATAAAAAAGGTAGCAGAACAACTCGATATTGATGAAGAAATAGGGTTCGTGTTCTTCCCTTCTTCAGTAAATCACATGACCAGATCAGGAAGGCATTATCAGATCCCAAGCTTACCACCAGCCAATGAAAAAGGAAAGGGTGTTGAAAACCTTCCCATGCCAGAGACGACCCTAGAAGAAATCAATATCCTTGATCAATTGAAGAAAACTCAAGCTAACATCACTCTATGGGGGCTTTTTATGTCTTCCCAGCTGCACATAAATGGTTTGATCAAATTACTCACTGGAACTACAGTTCCTTCTTCTACCACACCATAAGAAGAGATAAATTTAGTCGGATCCTTGACCTCTACCCGAATGCTATCCTTTTCCGAAGAAAAAATCCCCATAATTGGGACAAACCACAATCATGCACTCAACATCTCCGTCGAAGTTATGGGGAAGATCGTACCACTCTCTCTTGTCGATAATGGATCTGCCTTGAATGCCTTCCCATTAAGAACCTTCAAATGCTTAGGACTGAAGGAAATTGACCTCGCTTTAACCTTTGCTGTGGTACGTGGCTACGATAATACCCGTCGGGAGGTGATGGGATCCATAAAACTTGTAATAGGGGATGGCCCTATAAACCCTGTCATTGAATTCCAAGTTATTGACATCCCAGCTTGTTTCAACCTATTGCTCGGATGACCTTAGCTCCACAGTATCAAGGGTGTGTATTCCTCGCTCCATCAAAAATTAAAGTTCTTCACCGACGGCTGAGTTATTACCATTTTGGGCAACGACGACAATGCCGAGAGTGAAAGTACCAGTAATTCAATCATTGAGATATAACACGGGTCAAATTATATGCTCCTATTAGGATTCCATGTTGAGACACTTTTACTCCCAACAGGGGATGATTTCAGATAAAGGGTTTGTCCAGAATATGACCCTCATGGCAACGTCAATGTGATTCAAATGTTCAAAAACATGCACTTCATGCCCGGACTGGGGCTAGGACAAATACAGGAAGGGGATAATTGAGACCATTGAACTAAAAAAATCTTTTCCTCATTGTGGTTTGGGGTATCAACCATCAGAACAGGTGCTCAGAATGATTTGCCAGTCTCGATCGAAGAGAAGACTAGACTGCATCCAGACTTTTCGAGGTGACTCCTTGAATGGACGATTCATCAAAGAGGGAAAAGACTTACCCTTTTATGGCTTTCCGCTACCATAGTATGACCATACAAAAAAGAAGATGAAGCCTGGAATGGAGATCTTTTACCAACATAGCTACCCATGGGCTGAAAGTTCCCTACACCATGTACAACCACTAATCAAAGATACCGAAGATTCTGAGGGAAGTGACTCTGAGGATTCGTTCAACTTACAGACACTAGGGTTGACACTCTGCATATTTCATTCAAGCACTACATCACTGGATCCATCCCACCTGATTAAAGCTGCTGATACACCTCTCCTCAACTAGCATGCTGCGCCAGTTCTACCTGTTGAAATCTTACCGAACCCTAATGTTTATCGCATCTCTTCCTCTGCTATCCATCCTTGCTCTAATGTAATCGAGGCCTCCTTTGATGAGTTTCTCAATGTTGTTTTTCCTATCAATGAAATAAATGAAGATTTTGAGTAAATTGTTGTGCCTTACATTAATTATTTAGACTCTAATCAAACTTTTGATGATGATGATTATACAAATGAAAAATTATTAACTAATCTAAATAAGGTTAATAATAAACAGCATAACCACGCTCAAGTTAATAAAGAAGAAACTGTTATTATTAACCTCGTTCTAGTAGCCAATTGCGCGAGATGAGGATAGGGGCTACCTTTGATGAGTATGAGAACACACAACTACAAGAGTTACTAAAGGAATTCGTGGATGTCTTTGCATGGTCCTATGACAATATACCTTGCATTGATCCTGATATAGCTCAACATGAGATCCCTATTCTTCCAGATTACAAGCTGGTTAAATAAAATTTGAGAAAGCTTCACAGCAAATGGTCTCTCAAAGTCAAAGAAGAAGTGGTCAAATAGCTGAACGTGGGCTTCATTCGTGTGATCGAATAACCCACATGGCTAGACAACATAGTTCCTGTACCAAAGTTAAGAGGGAAAGTTCAGATGTGTGTAGACTACCGAGACTTGAACAAAGCCTCTACAAAGGATGATTATCCGTTACCCAATATCGACATGATCATGGAAAACACAACCAGTCATGCTCTTAAGTCATTCGTCGACAGGTCTGTCGGATACAACCAAATAAAAATGAATCCAGATCACCAAGAAAAAATCGCATTCATCACATCGTGGGGAACCTTTTGCTACACTGTTATGCCATTTGGTCTCAAGAATGCTGGGGCTACCTACCAGAGGGTTGCCACAATTATCTTGCATGATCTGATTCACAAAGAAGTTTAGGTTTATGTGGATGATACGATTATCAAATCCAAAACTGGGGATGGTCATGTTCCTCCTCTCCAAAAGTTCTTCGAACGACTGCGATGGTATCAGATGAGACTCAATCCATAGAAATGTGTCTTCGGCATTACAAAGGGAAAAATCTTGGGATTTATGGTCAATGAAAAGGGGATAGAAGTAGATCCCGCCAAACTGAAAGCCATACTTGAGATGCCACCTCCCCGAATGGAGAAAGAAGTCCGTGGTTTTCTTGGGAAATTACAATACATCAGCCGGTTCATCAGCTAGCTAACTTCCATTTGCGAACCTATTTTTAAACTCCTCCGAAAGGATTCAACCAAGATTTGGAACGAGGCCTACCAAGAAGCTTTTGATCGAATCAAAAAATATCCGACCTAACGTTCGGTACTCATGCCATCATAGCCTGGTCTCCCCTTTATCCTATACCTAACCATAACTGACCTAGCCCAATACCTTAAAGATTATCATAAAGAATGAGCTATTTATTACACCAGTCGCAAATTGCAGGGTATGAAGTCAACTACACTGCTTTGGAAAAGGAATGTTTTGCACTTGTTTGGGTCGCCCAAAAGTTGCAACACTACATGCTCGCCTTCCCCATCAAACTTGTATCCCAAATGGACCCCATCAAGTACCTTCTTGAGAAACCCTCCTTATCCATCCGAATGGCTCGATGGTTGATTCTCCTAACCGAGTTTGATACTGTGTACGTCATGCAGAAAGCCATAAAAGGAAGATCCATCTCTGACTACCTCAATGATTACCCCATGGAAGAAGCTGATGCCTGGATCTCCGAATTCCTAGATGAAAACATCCTTTGCACCGCTCAAGACAACCTTCGATTGCAAATTTTCTTTGATGATGCTGCTAACAAAAAGGGATATGGCATTTGGATACTTATGATCGCCCCATATGACTCCCACACTCCTATCGCTATCAAATTGGATTTTCCCTGCACCAACAACATGAATGAATACGAGGCATGTACAGTAGGCCTCAAAGTTACTGTTAAGAAAGGTATTCAATGCCTAGATTTCTATGGGGATTCTTCCCTCATCATTCATTAAGTACTCATAAAATGGAAAGTTAAGGATGAGAAACTCTAATCCTTCCATGCCCACTTAGAAGAATTAGCCTCCCAATTCCCAGATATCACCTTCCACTAATTACCTCCAGCAAATAATAACCTAGACGATGCCCTTGTTACCTTGGACTCCATAGTTGATATGCCTGAAGGAATAACAATGTCCCACTTCTTAGTCCAAAAGTAAGACAAACCAACACACTGCTACCACATTTAGCTTATCAACAAAGAAGATGCCGAGCTAGATAATTATTGGTACTATGATATTTGGCACTTCCTCAAGCATGATAGGTATTCCGAGGGTTTTAACAACAAAGACTGAGAAACCCTTCGAAGACTGCCTGCCCAGTACATCATCTTTCACAAAGCACTGTTCAAAAGAAACTTCGACGGGACCAATCTACACTGCATCGCAGGGGCTGATAATGAAGAGATAATGTAGAAAATATAAAGTGAGGAATGCGGTCCCCACATGAACGGTCACATGCTTGCAAAGTATATCATCCGACAAGGCTACTACTGGACCACCATGATCCAGGATTGAACCACTTATGTCCGGAGATGCCTCAAATGCCAATAGTTTTCCAACCTTCAACACCTGCCTCCGCGAGAATTATACAACATGACTTCTCCCTAGCCATTCTCCACCTGGGGTATTGATATCACAGGGAAGGTTACACCAAAGGCTTACAACGGGCATGAATTCATCCTAGTTGCCCTTGATTACTTCACCAAATGGGTCGAAGACGAGTCATATGCAGTTATGAACGCTAATAAAGTCGCCAAATTCATCAGGTAGAACATCATCTGGAAATTTGGTGTCCCGTATGATCTAGTATCAGATAATGGGTTGCACTTCGAAGCAGAAGTCACAGAAATGGTCAACGAGTATGGGATTCAGAAACACAAATCTTCTCCCTATCGACCTTAGACCAATGGTGCAGTCAAAGCTGCCAATAAGAACCTCAAATCCATCATCAGTAAGATGACCGAAAGCTGTCAAGATTAGGCCGACTGAATCCCTTACGCCCTCTGGGACTACCGAACCTCAATCCCAACCTCTACTGGGCCTACCCCTTACTCTCTAGTCTACAATATGGAAGCAGTCCTACCCGTGGAGCTAGAAATCCCTTCACTTCGTGTCATGCTCGAAAGCCAAGTCAGTGAGGAGCACTGGCATTAAAGCCATCTCGATGATCTGTCACTCTTGGACGAAAGAAGACTGAAAGTACTGTATCACATACAAGGGTACCTTCATCAAATAATACGTTCATTTAATAAGAGAGTCAAGGACCGCGGTGTTCAAGAATGGGATTTATCCCTAAAAACATAGTAGAGCCCATTTAGGATCCAGATGGAAATTCAAGCCCAATTGGAGTGGCCCATACATTATGAAGAAGATCTTGTCCGACGGTGACTCCATGCTCACCGACCTAGATGGCGAAGAGATGTCTCATCCAGTCAACCTGGACCATCTCAAGAAGTTCTACCCCTAGTCCGAAATCTCAACGCGCTACGACTCTTCTCATCTCCCTTTTATTCTAAAAAAAAAACAAATAAAAAAAATCTTCATTTCCCTCTACCTAGAACTACGTGGGCCTGAGCCTCTATAAAACCATTTTCTTTCAGAAAAATTAAAAAATTTTAAAATCCCTAGAGGTACGTAGGCAACTCATGCATCCCATATGAGCACGGCCCTTTCTTTTTTCATAAAAAACTATTCTTTTCTTACCTCCGAGAACGACAGTTCACTCTAACATATACTTGAACAAAAGGATTATGCATGCCTTAGCGATCGGTATAGATAATTAAAAATACAAAATTCATCAAAAGGCACAGCTAGACGATCAAAAACTTATTTATTTCACTAAAAAGAAGTTACAGTGCAATTACATAAGAAAGGGAACGAATAAATCCCTCCCCCTACCTTACTAAAAAGCCAAATACATTCCCAAACTTATTCCCCATTACAAAATAAACTTCCCAAGAGTCCTACCCATAGCTACTAGAAGAGACCTCTCCATCATCATCTACATCCCGGGGTCCCCAAGCTTCCCCTGCCTAAATAGAGTTCCACAGACGCTCCATGGACCGATAAACTCGAACCGACCTCGAAAAAGCTACCACACCTCCCTCCATTGTATCAGATAAGGTAAGCCACCTTTGTTCGATCTCCACTACCAACATCTTGCTGAGTACGCTTCTCCACAACCACTTCATATAATCCCCACGGATGTGACAAAATCTCCTAATAGACTGAGAGGGAGAGTCGATGGACGCCGAATCTTCCACAAAGAGCCAAGCCGGATGCGTAGACGCTCTATTAGATCTTATACTGGAAAGAAGTCTAGTGTTCGAGGTGGCATGACCTGCTCCTAGCCAAATTAGTGCAGAAGTCGCCAAGGGAAATAGAAAAAGGTCTGTCTGAGACCAACCAGTCGGACGTACGGGTATTCCCCCAGCTCTAGAATAGGCAACAACTGTCCCCACTAAGGCCCTGACTAGTGCAAATTTAGAGCCCCATGCTCTACAAACCAGTTCTCCTAGCTTTCAATATCCAGGCCAACGTTGATGAAATGGCGCAAAAATAAGTTGGGTACAATCGACAAATGGTATTTCGAAGGAGTCACCAGGCAGAGTCTTTCAGAAATCCACATGAACATCATCACAGGGCTACCCCTCAGAAAGTCAGAACGACCTTCTCGCCAGGAATCCAGCCATTCAATGCCTCTGCCAGTATCACCGCCGCAGGATTACGACGGTATAACATCCATGAAGTAATGGATACAAGTTATGGGTCCACCAGTAGTTCCCCAGTCACTAGTAGTAATTTTGAAACTAAGCCCAGAACGACGACTTCGGCATACCCAACATCACCAACCTCCTGCGAATGCACTGACCACAGCACCACCGGAAGGTAAATCATTCCCCCAGTAACCAAAGGTCTACTCGCAAAAAGCGAGATGTGGAGAAGTCTAGCCAACAGCGCCCGAGGAGACTCGAAAAACTAAAGTATGGTAGCCGCCACACTAGGATTTACCCCCAACATGGCAGAAAATTCCTCATAAGTCGGACATACTTCTTTCAAGCCAAAGCGAAATACATGGTCCTTGGGGTACCAAAATTGTACTGCCTCCATCAGCATGTTCCACTCTATGGGTCAATTACGCCATAAAGAGACTCGACGTATGTTCAAAGCATCGTAGTCAACGTTGTAGAAGCACATCACCTCCAAAGTCTTGAGTTAGTTGGCAAACTCAACGCTACTAGGGAGATCCATATCACAGAATAAAGAAAATTAGAAAGTGAGTGTATGATGAGAACACTCCACCCTTACCCCTTTTATACTTGAAACCCTCACAAGAGACACAACCCCTATCGAAATCGGAGGGAATCCTGCCCCACAAGGTAATAAAGGCTAAAGAGAGTACCAATTAAAGCCTTAATTGATTAGATTGAACTGACCTGCCGGTAGGAAGGACAAGGGTCTTGTCGATCGGCAACCCCCTATTTTTGAAAACTTACCTTTTTTTCCTCTTTTGCCAAAAAAAACCCAATGAAAATAAATTGATATTCTCAACAAAATTTCAAAATCCCTTCCATCTTTATGTAATTTCTCATTTTAAATAACACTTTCCTTCAATTCCAAAAATATTTCTTTTTACGATCTCAGCAGTAAAGTAAAAAGCTTATATGCATGCATTCATTCATTACTAACAGAAGATAATAAAAAACTCCATTGCATTGCATAGATATTTTTTATGTGTTACATCAATTTTGCAGCAAAATAAAGAAAAGTAGAAAAATAACGGGACTCAGCCCGAACCCATATTTTCTCTCCCACATGCCCTTCCCTCCTAAGAGCTTCCAGCCCTGCGACGCCCTCTCTTTCCCTGCGACGAGATGACGCACCACCGCTACCCTAACCAAACTACTCACTAGAACTGGAAGATGACACCAAGCAAGAAGGAACAGGAACTGCGTCCCGAATATGGGTAGTCATCGAAGATATCCAGTCCCTAATGTCCCTCAGCCAAGTGGTGGACACCCAAACTTGCTGCAAGAAAAGCCAGAATCAGTATCAACTAGAGAAGATCAAAAGAAACCAAAAAGAAGAAAAAGAGAATAGCAGAAAGGTATACCAAAGGATGAAGAACCTCCTCTGTTAAGTCCAACTCCTCTAGGTCCATAGCATGAGGACGATGCAATACAGGCACCATCCCTCCATCATCCCGTCGAATGTTGTATGAAGGGGTATGCAATCGCATAAAGAGAACCTCCGAAGTCACCGTCGTCGCAGATGTCGATGGCCACAACCAATGTGGGAGGACCCCACTGGCTGACTCAAACCCGCAAGAGGGAAATGCAGTGCATCATAGATGTTGGGCTCCATCAGCCAACTCGTCACAAAGTCCATATAATCATACATCACAGCTGTGTCATTATACAACATATAGGACTCGCCAATCATCATCGTAATCCTCGCATCCTCCGATAACATCCGCTCTCACCTCATAAACATAGGGGGCCTCGCAAGTGGCACCACCATTTCCTTCTTAGTAATATATCGGACCACCCTCTCCCTGAGATACGAAGAGTGGCCAAACTCATAAGATAGTAAACGCCTCATTTACGCATTCACCCCAGTCGACCCCGTGTCCTGAACAGCCGTTCCCCAAAGTTAAATGGTAACCTGAAAAATCCCCAGAAGATATAAGTCAATATGGAATCAGAGCACACAAAGACCAAGACTGAAGAAGATAAAAGTCTTACCCTATCACTAGTCAGGCCATTCAAGACCTGACGCACCGCGTCCAGAGAAAGAGACTTCCTCGACTGTCGATTGGCCTTGCGCCATCGATACAACTGATAAAAGTCCCCAACGATCTCATCCTTTAAAGCGATCAACTAGGTATTACACCCAATCACCTCTTAGAACCACACCTTCCAAACATAGGAATCCGCGATAAAAAAGAGACGCACAAGGAAAATGCGAATGCATGAAAAGAAAATGCGCAAACTAAAGAATACCTCAAGAAGATACGTGGCTCGAGTGAAAAACTGCCGGTAACACCGGCTAAATGCATCCAGAGAAAAATAAAGGATCGCCAAAGTTAGGCTCCCCCATTCATAGAGAGGGATATTCGAAAACATCCTGAAGTATGGTAAAAACCATAAGTGGAAAACTTCACCACTCTACGCCACCAAAAATCCCCCCAACACCAGCAAAATAAACAGCCGTGCCATCTGCCTCACCTACAGCCCATCCTCCGCATTAATCATCCTACTCTGCAAAACATCCCTCAATAGGGACAAATAGATAGAGTCCACAGATACTATCCTCACCACATTACCTAACACCGCCCGCACCGCGTTCGGCCTCACCCGCAAGGAACGATCCACCTCTATCTTCTCTCCATCACAATCTAGCCCTAGTATCTGCTGCACATCTATGGGAGTCACAATCATCTCCCCAAAACCAAAATGGAAGGTGTGGGTAGTGTCCCACCACCTCTCCCCCAGAGCGCATAAGACCGCCGTCGAACGAAGTGTTTCATCCAGTACAAACGCCAACCTCCCAAAGCTTGCTGATGATACTACCCAACACACCATAGGTGGAAGGTGATCCCAGACATCCTTAAGTCCCGTCATCCTGCGGGCATGCATAGTCGATAAAGAACATCAAACTGCTAAAGAAAAAGCCTTGTCAAAATCCAAAAAAAGAAAAAGAAAAAGAAAAAAAGAAATCACCAAAAGAGAATGCCAAAATCCATTTTTGTACTTACATAACCACTAGGGTTCACCACCCTAGAAGAGCGATGACGCGACGGCTCCCACAGTAAAGTCCACTCATTCGCAACTGGCTCAAGTGCATCAAAAGAGTTCTCACTCTCCAAAGCAAGAAGCGCCCTGTCCCTCTACTCCACATTCGCCCACTCATCAACAACTAACCACTTTCTATGTACCGCAGTGCTCACAAAGGAGGCCATTTTTTAGGTTGTGGAATGTTAGAATGATTCGCGGAAGAAAATCCCAGAGAGAGAGAAGGTAAGAAGCTGTGAAAAATGAGAGGAACCTGCTCCTTTTTATAGGAAGCTAAGGGTCATGACGATCAGCACTGACCCCAAACTTATCGATCGGCACTGACCTTTTAACTTAGCAAGGCAGTCCAAAAGTCTGTACCACTGCCGAATGGCACCCTCTACACCATGCTGACCGACACCCCCCCTTTAATTTTCGTACAAAACTCCCAAAAAATACCAGAAAACCTGAAAAATCATCAGAAAATTCCTAAAAATCTCGGGGAGGATTTAGAACACTTTCATCAAGAAAATATCACACTCCCTTAAGCGGAACCCCTATTTCCCTAGTGAAACTCTCAAAAGCCAAGTTAATCTCCCCCTGACAATGTCCCTAGAGGACCTTTAAAGTATCCCAACCCCCAGGTTATCTCCTATTCCCCAAAAGTCTCAAATTTCTCCGAGCGAAACATCCAAACCCCGGACCACCTAATCAGTTCCCCAGTGGAATTTACACCCCTAAATTGGCTATTGCTTTGCAAAATCTTCGAAAGACACAAAAGTTCCCCCAGCAATCAGTTCCCCAGCTCAAATAAAAATCAATAGGTAATTTTCTGGACAGAGTTATCCGAGAACATCTCAATTTAAGCCCTCAGAATTGGCTTCAACCCACAGATTTGGTCATCACCATTTAAGCCCTCAGAATTGGCTTCGACCCATATAATTGGTCATCACCATTTAAGCCCTCAGAATTGGCTTTGACCCATAGAATTGGTCATCATAATTTAATCCCTCAGAATTGGCTTTGACCCACAGAATTGGTCATCGCAATTTAAGTCCTCAAAATTGGCTTCGACCTACAGAATTGGTCATCATAATTTAATCCCTCAGAACTGGTGTCAACCCGCAGAATTGGTCATCACAATTTAAGCCCTCAAAATTGGCTTGGTCATCAAAATTTAAGCCCTCACATTGGCTTCAAACCGCAGAATTGGTCATTACAATTTAAGCCCTCAGAATTGGATTCGACCTGCAGAATTGGTCATCTCAATTTAAGCCCTTAGAATTGTCTTCATCCTGCAGAATTGGTCATCACAATCTAAGCCCTTAGAATTGGCTTCGACCTGCAGAATTGGTCATCACAATTTAAGACCTCAGAATTGGCTTCGACCCACAAAATCGATCAACCCCGACATTGCTTTAGGT
The DNA here is from genome assembly GCA_949130495.1 of Sambucus nigra. NCBI lineage: Eukaryota > Viridiplantae > Streptophyta > Magnoliopsida > Dipsacales > Adoxaceae > Sambucus > Sambucus nigra. Next base: position 89,520,360 of record OX422211.1, read on the forward strand.
CCTCAGAATTGACCTAAATCTTTGATCGTCACTTCCTTCAAACCATCCCCAGTATCCCCCCTTAGGTCCATAGAATCGGCCTCGACCCTCTGAATCGGCCATCCTCACCCTTAGGTCCACAGAATCGGCCTTAACCTTTCGAATCGGTCCTTCTCATCCTTAGGTCCATACAATCAGCCTCGACCCTCTGGTCATCCTCTTTCAAAGGCATCATGCGGTGTCTATTCGATGGCTATCATTTATTCCAAACTCACCCATCGAGGGTCACTGTAGACACCCCATTCTAGAACCCCTTAGGTCTATAACACCTCATTTAATCACTATAAACTTAAGTCATACCCCGAGTACTGACCTAGAGGCCATCGGGCACTCCCAGGATCCGTTTGACCAAATGTCAAAATCTTCAACTCGATTGAGACTGAATGAATCTTCAAAGGGCGCTGAAACCCCTTTGCAACGGTCCACCATATGCATAATTCTGACTTATGGTGCAGAAGAACGACCCGTTCTCCCCCGAAACTTGATCAAGAGGACACCAAACGCTCCTAGGCTCTATTTGACCCAAGTTAACTATTCATATCGATCGAGACTAAATGAATCTTCAAATGGTGCTGAAAACCCTTTCCAACAGTCCATATCGTGCGCAATTCTGACTTACGATACTGACGAACGATCCATTTTACTCCGAAAGGTCACCGAATGTTCCCAGGCCCCGGTTGACCAACGTAAACTCCCTAAACATGGTCAAACTCTTTAGAATGTCTAAGTATATCTCCTAACCTTTCAAATGGTCCACCCGGTGCGTGATTCTGACTTACCATATGGACGAATGATCCGTTTGCGTTCAATAATCCCCCGTCCAAAGGACCGACGAGCGTTTCTAAGCCACATTTGTTCCAAAGACAACTTCCGGACCCGGGAGTAGGCCAAAGGACTTTGGAAGGTCTCTGAAGTATCTTTTCATTGGTTCACCCTGTACGCAATTTAGATCAGCGGTTTGCATTCTACGACTATTTTTTCGAAGGAGCCTGGAAGAGACTGCTAAATGGCAGGCTCAAAATCCTGCCTATCGACAGTGTGCCTAAAAACACCTACCGATTGAGAAGAATAGACCCATGTCGATCGAGAATTCCCAGGACCTATAAATCGAGGGCCTAACCTCATTGCAAAGAACCCAAGATCTGAGATCCATCACTCTCAGCGAACTCAGAAAACCTCTCTCGAAGTCAGCGTAATTTCTACATCCAAATCCCTTTCCAATCCTAAAAAATCATATAAATGCGGTGTGTGATAGTTGATTGTCAAGTTTCCAAGTAAACCTAATTTAATTAGAGTCTATTTTTGAACAAACTTAAATCAGCCCCAAACCAGCAACTACGTGTGTGCATGTGTCAAACCATAAATAAATAAAGCATGCGACACAAGTTTAAGGAAAAATCCCCGAAGGGCAAAACCTTTTTTTTTTATTTCTAGAACTCAGAGAAGTTTACAAGACCATTGAATTACATACAGTCTTGCTTTCGCCCACAAGAGTAACGCACGGTGTCTTTGACAAACCTCCAAAGCAACGGCTAGAAATAAAACAACAATGGTTCGCACGTAGCTATACAACAAGGACAGCAATCCTAAACACCCACTCTTCTCGGTGTAGGCTATCCTCCCCATAAGAGTAAACAATAGCAAAGTGTGTTCTTCAAACACCAAAACAATTCACTAAAGCATATGTGAGTTTTGTGAATTGAAAACAAAAAGGGATTAAACCCTAAAAGGAATAAGCCAAAAGAATTATGCTTTCGCATTTTTTCTGTTCTGTAAAACACTAAGACTTACTAAACAAAACGAAACCATAGAATGAGTTTTTATAGAAAAACACGCTGCCTCAAAAACTGTGCTCGTTCGAACAAGATCAACATGTCGTTTGAACGAAGGACTTTTGTCGCTCGAACGAGATCGCGTGCATGGCTATCTCGCGCTAATGACATTGCTATGTCGCTCGAATGACTGTTGCGTAAAAAAAATATTATTTTAATGTCCGCTTCAATACATAGAAAAAATACTCATTCTCAAATTTTGACGAAAAAGTCCACTCTAACACTTAGAAAATATTTTGTAAAAATAGCCCAAAATCTCTAAGTGTAAAGTTAAGGTATTTAAAACACAACCTTACCAAACTTAACCTCGCGGAATCTTTTTTATGAAGAACTTGATTAATTCAGATCGTTATTGATGTAGATGGCTCTTGAATGCTCTTCGACGGTGTAGTGGTATATGACACAATACATTGATAACGAACTTATAAAAACATATCCTTACAAATCTCTCCCCATGTCTATGCCGGTACATACATAAAAATATCTGAATTAACAAAAACTAAAATGCCTATACAAATCTACCCTCCCATGAATAAATTTGTAAGTTCTCAATCTGTTCTTCAAACATCTTCGTCAATTCTCAAAGGTTTTTTCATCAGGGTGTGCAATATCATGATCTTCAATCTTTGTACCTATACACATGAGAAAAAACAAAATACCTTCGTGATGCATCGAGTTTGAAATGATATAAAGAATAAAGCATTAATAATCAAATCTCCCCTATAATGCAAAAACACCCCCATAATATGGTAATTATTTCTCCTCCTTTTTATGATGTCCTCAAATAGGCAGATAAGAAGAAAAAATCAAAAACATGGAGTGTCACGAAAAAATATGCGCATGCAAAGGTATGTCGAAAAACCTTTCACAAACTATTTTTGATTTTTCAAATGTTTTTATAGAAAAATAAGATACCAAAAATCACACCATGGATTTAAACTAAAACAACCAAGTTATGGAAATGGAATGCATGGGTGTGAAAACATTCGATAGGAAAATAAACTCAATCAATCATATGTGCATGATGCGTACGTGTACTCCTAACGAATGAAAATCAAAGGTATCCTTAGGTGTAAAATTTTTGTTGAATTTAGATGACATCGTCTTAAGCAAATCAACAAATCAAAGTCAAAGTGATTTCCACTCCAATAATGTCCAAAACTATTTAGCACTTTTTCAATATTTTCAAGGACGTGCAAACCCATTTAAATTCTCCAACCAAACACCCTCATATTTATTTTCTTTTAGAGGTGTTAAACTAAATTCTCAAACTTTGGAGAATTGGTGCAAAAACATAAATGGCCCATAATTGGCATGAATTTCTTTTATTGCCTATAATTTTTTTCGGTCTCTTTTAAACCTCTCTGGACCCCGGATAATAAAATTCCTCAATTTTTTAGGTCCAATTTAAACGGCGACTTAATCGCAAAGGATAAAACATAATCTTTCGTAGCCCTTCACCGTTTTCAAACAAGGCACACAACCTCACAAACGGCTCTTACATGCACAACTTTCTTATCAAGTTTTATCGCGCTTGGTTCATTTTAAGGACAGGATTGAAGTGAAAATACCCAACCAACATGTGATAAGACAAGCACAATAATCAAACAAATTAGTGCATGTGTGAAATAAAGGAAACATGTATCGAACATGTAGGAAGTAACACTTAATTACATCTTAATGACTCCAAACATTATAAAGCACATGGATGAATTGACCTATTTTCTCAAAACACTATCAAATAGTCACATGAAAAAATGGAATGATGTTGTGACTCGGTCATCCTAAGTGTTCATCCATAAACGGCGCAAACAAAATATAAAAATCTTTTTGGATTTTCCAAAAATTTTATCAAACTAAAATCTTTTTTGTATTTTTTAAAAACAAAAATCTATACAAAAATGATACATACTAGGAATAGGCAAATAATGTAAATATGAAAAACATCCTATGCTAGTAAACAAGTCAAACCTCAATAGTTAGGTGCGGAGGGGTTTTCCAAAGGTGGTGTCAACTTATGAAAAACCTCCATTAAATTTTGTGAAGTTTTGATCAAAAACTTAACTTGCTCACCTAAATGTGCAAACTCTCTCATGTAATCTCCAGGAGCATGTAAAGTATCATGTGTGGGTGCATGTGTGTCAGAAACACGTCTAGAAGAAAAATGTGACACATAACTCAACTTAAAACAAAATTCCTTAAGGTGACCTCTCCTATTGCAATGTGAACAAACATAAATAGGCCTAGGAACACCTCTCTCAAAAACTCTAGGACGTACTCTCCTAATAGGAATGGGACGCCTAGGTGGGTTAGGGTGAGACACACGTGAATCAAACACTACAGTGGGAACCCGCTCGGGTGCTAATTGGTAAGTGGAAGCACCGTCATGACTTATTCCTAACTTCTCACCTTTACCCAAAATGGGATTGAGACCCATATTTCCAACCTTCTTAGATGCGTTCTTTAAAGGGACTATGACCTCCCGGGCATGTTCGAGATCACTCTCGAGTTGGGTTACATGTGTCGTCAGACTAGACACCGTGTTGGTTAAATAACACTTTTTTGTTTTTAAAAATTCCTTCTCTCTCTCTCTCTCCAAATCTAAAACCCAATGACCTAAATCTTTATTGTACATATTTGTTTTCAAGCTCTCAGTGTACAAATCTCTAAAGGCTTTTTGGAGCTCACTTTCATCTCCACTATCAAATTCACTCTCATCCCCACTAGAACCACTCAAATCCTCCTCCTCGGGGGTCTCACTAGAACTAGTCCCCTAACCTCCATCCAAACTAGGTGTGCTAACCCGACTATCTAAAAACCCAACACACATACCGTGCTATTTTTCATCACCAGAATAAAAAACCTCTATGTCTCTATCACTAAGTGTGGCAGGCATATCCACATTCTTCCCCTCTCTCCTAAGTCCAGTGGCACACTCATACGCCTTATGCCCTTTATCCCCACTATGGCCATCCCTCGATCCTCATGGCGGGTGAGAGAGGAGGATCCTAGGTCCCGTGCCTCCCTCTAGGGAGCGCTTCGACCGACGTCGTTGATGAGGTGAAAAATGTAGAGATATGGAATCTCCAGTCTATTTTACTCAAAATAAACAAAAGAAAGGGATCCATCCCGAAGGACAACATCTAAAAATATACTGATACATACAAAACCAAAATGATTCAAAAAGGGTCCGGAGGCTAAGTTACGAAATAGGAAGGTGTTAGGCACCCATTCCGCCCTTACGGTGTCTTATGGTTTTTTTTGCAATTTTCCTTTATTTTCCCCGTGATATTGTGCATGTGTATATGTAGTGGAGATAGGAATCATCGAATTGTATTATGGAATAGATAAAGAGAGTCATCCGTAGAAATGTTCATAAAGATAATATTAGAAAATAGGATTTATGCGATTATCCTTGCATTGATCGTGATAATGGAACGATAACGTATGTGGAATAATACGCCAATAAGGGCATATATATATATATATATGTGTGTGTGTGTGTGTGTGTGTGTGTGTGTGTGTGTGTGTAAATGTATAAAATCTAAGACAATTGAGTTTAGAGAAAATATAAAATGAGAGAAAAAGTAAGAATATGACTTGAGTCTCAGGTTTTACCCCGAGATACCTACGTAGCCTACAGAGGCATCAAAGTCCACATAGTTCGCATGCAAAATGAGGGGTGGGGTTTATCCCATAAATCCAATTGGGGCATCTCTTATGTGTGTGTGTAAAAAAAGTGTTTTAGTTATGAGAAAAGTGTGAGAATTCCCTTTTGGAATTTATGAGCAAACTCTCTTTTTCTTATTTTTTTGAGTCTTTATTTATATGAAAATAAGAGATGTGCAATAATTCTAAATAAAAAGTATATTAGGATATGTGAGATGAGAGAATAAAAGTGCTAAGTAATAAAACAAGTTAATGCGAATTTATGAGAATTTAAGGAGAGAATTGAGAAAATTGGACCTTCTTGAAGATCTTGAGCTTGATCTTGAATGTTGGAGAGTAGCCATTGCATTTAGATGATGATGAAGGGTAGTTAATTCACCAAGTTTGATGAAAAGGATGATGAAAATTGAAGATTGGAAAGGGATTCGGATGTGGAAATCACGCTGACTTCGAGAGAGGTTTTCTGGATTCACTGCGAGTGAGACATTTCAGATTTGGGCTCCCCTTACAATGAGGTCAGACCCTTCTTTTTATAGGCCTAGGGTATTTCCGATTGGCATAGCTCTGGTCCACCCAATCGGCAGGTGCATTTAGGTACATTGCTGATAGGCAGGGCCTGGAACCTGCCATTTAGCAGTCTCTTTCAGGATCCTTCGAAAAATCAGTCATAGAGCGCAAACTGTTAATCTGAATCGTGCAAGGGTAAACCATTGGAAATATAATTCAGAGACCATAGAAAGTCCTTTGGACCGTTCCCGGGTTCAGGGTTGACTTTGGGTCAAATGTGGCTCTGAAGTGCTCATCGATCCTTTGGTCTAGAAAACTTCAGACGCAAACAAATCGTTCATTCGTATGGTAAGTCAGAATCATGCATGGGGCAGACTGTTGGAAAGTTTAAGATATTTACTTTAACATTCTAAAGAGTTTGAACCGATTTGGGGAGTTGACTTTGGTCAACCGGGCCCTGGAAGCATTTGATGACTTCTCAGAGGAAAACAAATCGTTCGTCCGTACCATAAGTCAGAATTGTGCATGGGACAACCCATTGGAAAGGGGTTTTACTTCCCTTTGAAGAATCATTCAGTCTCTATCAAGATGAAGAGTTGAATTTGGTCAAATGGATCCCAGGAGCGCCCTGTGGCCTCCTGATCGGGTTTCGGGGGAAAATGCGTCGTTCGTCATCATGGTAAGTCAGAATCGCGCACGGGATGGACCATTGGAAAGGGGATTCAGTAACCTTTGAAGATTCATTCAGTATCGATCGAGCTGAAGGGTATGACTTTTTGGTCAAATGGAGCCTGAGATCATCCGATGGCCTCTAGGTCAGTACCCGGGGTATGATTTGGGTTGGTAGTGATGGCGGGAGGTGCTAGGGACCGAAGGAGAGTTTAGAGTGGGGTGTCTGCACCCACACTCAAAGCACGTCAAACTTTCGAAATTTTCCCCACTCTCCTTTTCTTTCTCTCTCTCATTCTCTTACTCACCGCTTTCTTTGGATTTTTTATTTTTCTCAAAAAATCTCTTATTGGAAGAATTATTTTTGTTCATGTTGAGAAATTTTTAAAAAAAATTCGAAAACAAGGCCATATCTTTAAAATCAAACTCTTCCTCAGAATCGGACTCACAAACTTTTTGTTTCTTTCTATTAAAATTAGTCTTTAAAGAAATGTCATCATCCTTAGCCTTAATGGTTTTGGGAAACATGTCAATCTCATAGGTTTGAAGATCTCCTACAAGTTCTTTCAACTTAAGTGATTTCAAATTTCCCAAAGAGTTCAAAACAATGACTTTAGGAATAAAGCGTTTTGGAAGAGATCTCAAAATCTTTTTAACGACACGCGTGTTATCAATCACCTCACCCAAATTAAAACATGAGTTAAAAATGTCCGACAAACGTGCATAAAAATCATCAAAGCATTTAGACTCAGACATGGTGATAGTCTCAAATTCGTTGGCCAAATTTTATAATTTTGATCTTTAACTGCGTTCGTACTCCCATATGTCAATTTCAAAACATCCCATGCCTCTTTAGAAGTGGTGCGCGTCATAATTTGACGGAACTAGTCGGGAGTGACAGCTCCCGAAATAGCACTCAAACCATGTGTATTAAATTTAGACATTTTAAAATCATCTTTAGTCTAGGCTGACATGGGTTTTAAAGAGGTGATATTATCAATGGTGACCATGGGAGGAGTCCACCCATTTTTGCAAAGGAACTAAACACGCTCGTCAAGGTCTTTTAAATTTAATTTCATGCAAGCTTTCCAGTAGGCATAATTAGACCCGTCAAAAATAGGCATCTGATTATATAAGTGCTCCATCAAAAAAATTGCGATTTTTCAAAAAAGTTGATTTTCAAAAAAACTCAATATCACACAATTTTACGGAAAATAGGAATACAAGATAAATTAGTGTAACTTGCTCTGATACCAATTTGACGACGTGAGAAATCAAATTGTATCAAAAAAAATAAATCCTTGAAAAATCAGGATCACGCGATAAATTAGCGTAACCCACTCTAATACCAATTTGAAAAACTGAAAAAATGCGGGGTGTGATTATTGATTCGCAAGTTTCCAAGTAAACCTTATTTAATTAGAGTTTATTTTTTAACAAACTTATATCAGCCCTAAACCAGCAACTACGTATGTGCGTGTGTCAAACCATAAATAAATAAAGCATGCGACACAAGTTTAAGAAAAAATCCTCGAAGGGCAAAACCTTTTTTTAATTTCTAGAACTCTGAAAAGTTTATAAGACCATTGACTTACATACAATCTTGCTTTCGCCCACAAGAGTAACGCACGGTGTCTTCGATAAACCTCCAAAGCAACGAGTAGAAACAAAACAACAATGGTTCATACGCAACTATACCACAAGGACCGCAATCCTAGACACGTAGTCTTCTCGGTGTAGGTTATCCTCCCCACAAGAGTAAACAACACTAAAGTGTGCTCTTCAAACACCAAAACAATTCACTAAAGCATATGTGAGTTTTGTGAATTGAAAACAAAAAGGGATTAAACCCTAAAAGGAAGAAGCCAAAAGAATTCTACTTTCGCAGTTTTTATGTTCTGTAAAACGCCGAGACTTCTTAAACAAAACGAAACCATGGAATGAGTTTTAATAGAAAAACACGCCACCTCAAAAATTGTGCTCATTCAAACGAGATCATCATGTCGCTTGAATGAAGGACAACTGTCGCTCGAACGAGATCGCGCGACATGGCTATCTCGCGTGAACGACATTGCTATGTCGTTCAAACGACTGTTGCATCAAAAAATTATTATTTTAATGTCCGCTTCAATACTTAGAAAAAATGGTCATTCTCAAATTTTGATGAAAAAGTCCACTCCAATACTTAGAAAATATTTTTTAAAAATATCCCAAAATCTCTAAGTGTAAAGTTAAGGTATTTAAAACATAACCTTACCAAAGTAAACTTAGCGGAGTCTTTTTTATGAAGAACTGGATTAATTCGGATCCTTCTTAATGTAGATGGCTCTTGAATGCTCTTCGACGGTGTAGAGGTATATGACATAATACATTGATAACGGACTTATAAAATAATGTCCTTATAAATCTCCCCCTACGTCTATGCCGGTACATACATAAAAATATCCGAATTATCAAAAACCAAAATGCCTATACAAATCTACCCTCCCATGAATAAATTTGCAAGTTCTCAAAATGTTCTTCAAACATCTTCATCAATTCTCAATGCTTTTCTCATCAGGGTGTGCAACATCATGATCTTCAATCTTTGTACCTACACACATGAGAAAAAGCAAAATACCTTCGTTATGAATTAGTTATGATTTTTCTACGAAAAGGTGTCCGAGAACAAAATCTTTAGAAAAGTATTTGATAAAAATATCCCAACACTTTAAGTGAAATGCTAAGGAATTAAAACACAACCTTACGAAACCTAACCTCTCGGACTCTTTTTGATGACGAACTTGATTAATTCGGATCCATCTTGATGTAGATGGCTCTGGAATGCTCTTCGACGGTGTAGCGGTATATGACATAATACATTGATAACGGACTTATAAAAATATGTCCTTACAAATCCTAACTTTTCATCATCGTTTTCACCAAACTTGGTGAATTAACTTCCCTTCATCATCATCCATGTGCAAGGGCTGCTCTCTAACATTCAAAATCAAGTTCAAGATCTTTAAGAAGGTCCAACCTTCTTAACTCTCTCTTTAAATTCTCCTAAATTTGCATTAACTTATTTATTACTTAGCACTTTATTCTATCTATCTCACATATCCTAATATACTTTTTATTGAGTACTATTGCACATCTCTTATTTTCATATAAATAAAACCAAAAAATTCGAAAAAGAGGATTTGCTCATAAATTCCAAACGGGAATTCTCACACTTTTCTCTCACACTTTTTCCACAAACAAAACACTTTTTTACACACACACACACACACATAAGAGAAGTCCCCGGTTGGATTTATTAAATAAATCCCGCCCCTCGTTTTGCATACGAACTACGTGGACTTTGATGCCTCTATAGGCTACGTAGGCGTATCGGGGTAAAGACCAAGACTCCAGTCCTATTCTTTCCCCTTTTCTGATTTTTCTATATTCTTTAACTTAATTCTCTTAGATTCTATATATTTACATATACATATATATTTGTTCTTAGCGGCGTATTATTTCGTATGCGTTATCGTTCCATTATAACGATCAACGCAAGGATAATTGCGTAAATCATATTTTATAATATTACTTCTAGGAACATTCCTATGGATGACCCATTTTATCTCTCCCATGATACAAGTCAATGATTCCTATCTCCACTACATATACACATGCACACATATCACGGGGAAATAAAGGAAAATAACAAAAATCCGTGAGAGATCTCAAGGGCGGAATGGGTTCCTAATACCTTCCCATTTCGTAACTTAGCCTCCGAATCCATTTCGAATCATTTTTGGGTTCGTATGTATCAGTATGTCTTTGGTTGTTGTCCTTTCGGATGGCTCCACCTTCTTTTGTCTGTTTTGAGTAAAATAGACCGGCGACTCCATCTCTCTACATTTTTCACCTCACACATCGTCGACGCTGGCCGAAGTGTTCCCGAGAAGGATGCACGGGACCAGGATCCTCTCACCATGGAGATGACACCCATCTCTCTCTCTCTCTCTCTCCCTCCGCGAGGATCGGGGATGGCCACACTTAGATTTTTGTAATTTTCATTTTGACTCTTTGTGGTTGCTTTTTATAGGCATGTGGTAATTTTTTTATTAATGAAAAACCATGTTCTAATTTTAATTGATCGCTTGTTGTGCACCTATTTAATTTTTGCAACATAGCCAAAATATTTGTTTTTCTAATTATGGCTGTTGATGCAAAAAACTGGACCAAATTCCATTTTTATGATCACAGATAAATAGATGAAAGCAATCCAATCAAGCACATAAGAGACAAAGATTTTTTAAAGTGGTTCGGCTATGAATAAAGCCTAAGTCCACTATTATTTTATTCCCAGGGGTTTACTATAGCACCATAGGGTGTAGAGAGAGAAAGGATGTGTATCTTGTGTATGGGGTTTCTAGGTTCTCTTAGATCTCCTCTCCATTTTGGCTAAGGGGATACATGTATTTATAGTGATGGGAGATAAAGAGATTCATTGTATGTAGACATTTATGCTACATTCAACGAATCTAATTGTTGAATTGCTTGGTATGATATGTGTTGTCATCTATTAATACATTATAAATGTACATTAAGTCTCATTAAATGCGCTGCCATCTTCATTAATGCACATTAAATGCATAGTTATCCTTTGATCTTCCTGGTTGGTATGCCGACCAACTCTCCTCGGGTGCTGACTAATACTCCTCGGGTGTCGAATATTGCCACGTAGGATAACATGTGTCCTATTCTGATTGGTCATCATAGATGGAGAATTTTTGAGTTAACAGAAGCCCCCAATGCTCCATGCTTGATGGTTTACTTGAAAGTATGGAGTATTTATTCTGCAGTGTTGCTCGGTGCTCATGAAATTCTTGATCTACCTTCTTGATTTGTTCAACATAAAGTGCATTATCTCCTGGACGACATATGATGCAGGCTGATCGATGGTTGCTAATCTTTCTTTTGAGGAACTCCATGTGCTATGTATCACCCCTGGGAATTTGGATGCAACCATGCCATAGTATGCAGCTTGTAGCTTGTCACAATCTTCAAGTATGTTGATTGGTTTGCTAGCCGACCAACTGCCTCCTGTGCCGAGAAATTAAGTGCTAACTTCACGTGCTTGATTCTTCTAATTTATGATCCTCTGAATACTTTGTCGAGTAACATACTAGCTTTTGAACCCAACTCTTCAATCTTATTAGTACCAAGCTAGTGGTGGACTTCGAAACATTTTCATACAACTTCTTCTTCAATGTTGGTCGGGACAATAGTAGTAAAGATCTCAGTTCTGTAGATGCTGAATTTGACTTCTGAACTTCAATAGTATGTGCATAATAACTCCTAAATATGCCTCTTGAACTTCAATATACCTCCTGAACTTCAATAGCCAATATCAAAAATAATTCCTGAGCAAGAAAAACAACTCATGAATGATGATTGGTCGGGGCCCCGACCGTGTGAGTTTGTGGAGTTGAATCTGATGCTCGACTTCATGATGTTACAAGAATGTGCCACCAAATGAACAAATGTATCTCTAATAGAATCCCCCAAGTGTGTAATGTGAACTTTTAATGCTTTTTGCTTGATCGCTTTCACATACTCATACTTTGTTTCCGACCAACTGTTGTTGACAGCTTCTTATTTTCGACCAACCTGAGTTGACATTTTTGGGAATAGATTTACTTCCTAACAAACATAAGTTGGCATTTTTAGGAATATTTATACTTCCCGAGGAACTTACAAGTTTTACTTCCCGGAGGCATACAAGTTTTACTTCCCGGAGGAATACAAGTAGCTTTACTTCCTGGAGGAATACAAGTAGCTTCAAGTAGCTTTACTTCCCGGAGGAATACAAATAGCTTTACTTCCCGGAGGAATACAAGTTTTACTTCTCGGAGGAATACAAGTAGCTTTACTTCCCGGAGGAATACAAGTTTTACTTCCCGGAGGAATACAAGTAGCTTTACTTCCCGGAGGAATAAAAGTTTGATAATAAATGATAAAGACTTCCTCGGAGCTGACCAACGGATTGTTGGGAATAAGATATAATAAATGCTGGAGACATCCTTGGAGCTGACCAACATATTGTTGGGAATAAGATAATATATGCTGGAGACATCCTTGGAGCTGACCAACAGATTGTTGGGAATAAAATATAATAAATGTTGGATACCTCCTCGGCGCTGACCAACAAATTGTTGGGAATAAAATATAATAAATGCTGGAGACCTCCTCGGCGCTGACCAACAGGTTGTTGGGAATAAAATATAATAAATGCTGGAGACCTCCTCAGTGCTGACCAACAGATTGTTGGGAATAAAATATAATAAATGATAGAGACCTCCTTACTGAAATAAGAATAGAATATGCATCCAAATAGATATAAAGAATAATTAAAAATAATAAAATGCCTCGTTGATCTGTCGAGGTAGAATTATATAATGCCAAACAAGAATAGGATCTTCCAGAACATAAGAATATGGCCGAGAATGTTGTCAGGCCTGAATATAAATAAGAATTATCCGACCAACTATCCGTTGGGGGTGAAATACAACGAATGTTGTAATTCTCCTTAAAGCTGAATAAGTATCTTGTCGAGGCACAATTGCATAATTCCGAATAAGAATACTATTTTCCAGAATATAAGAATATGGCCGAGAACTTTTCTAGGCCTGCATATAAATAAGAATTACCCCGACCAACTATCCGTTGGGGGTGAAATACAACGAATGTTGTAATTCTCCTCAAAGCTGAATAAGTATCTCGTCGAGGCACAATTTCATAATGCCGAATAAGAATAATATTTTCCAGAACATAAGAATATGGCCGAGAACTTTGCTGGGCCTGCATATAAATAAGAATTACCCCGACCAACTATCCGTTGGGGGTGACATATAATAAATGTTATAGTTCTCCTCGGAGCTGAATATGATAATAAGTATCTCGTCGAGTTCCATGTTGAGATGAATATAGAATATGAATCCCAAGTGATATATAGAATAATTTGTGCTTGAGCCGATATCTGGGCCTGAATATATATAAGAATTGCCCCGACCAACTATCCGTTGGGGCTGAAATATAATAACTGTTGTAGCTTTTCCTCAGAGCTAAGTATCTCGCCGAGCTCCATGTTGAGATGAATATAGAATATGAATCCCAATGGATATATAGAATCATTTTTGCTGGAGCAGATATCATAGCAATAATAAAATCAATAGTTCCTCGCTGAGGTGAAATTTCATACTGCCGAGCTATGATAATATTTTTCAGAAGAGTAAGATTATTTCCGAGCATTCGTCAGAGTTGAATCTTGTACCTGTAAAAATTAATATCTTGCTCCACCATTTGTGTAGGCTGAATTGATTAGTCGTGAGAATAATTTAATCATACAATCAATATATGATATGTATATGCTTGAGAAATAAAAATATTAATTTTAAAAAATAAAATAATATATGTTGGCTGATATGTCGAGGCACAATTACCTGATGTCGAGCAATACTACTTTTCCAGAGGTTTACGAGAGCTTTCATCAGGATTGAATCTCGTCCCTATGAAATTTTAATAAGCTTCCCGAGCACCTATCGAGACTAGAGAAAATAATTATTATCATGAGAATAATTATTCAGCCAAACAATATATGATGTGTATCAACATAAAATAATAAAAATTTCAAAATATGAAATAATATTTTTATGCCAAATGTGTGTGAGATGGACAAATTTTTATCAGATATGCATCATAAATAAGACGTAGAGTTTTTTGTAAAGTTATTTAATATCCAACAACTAATCAGGTATAAGTTGCTGTTTGAAAATTATTTATCACTTGGTTTTAAAAATATTTTTGGGGTGATAACAAGTTAAAACAGACTTAAGCCCCCTATTTGTCCCCGAGCTGAACTCATGTTTTAAGAAATATCTAGGGTGCTTCGCATTTTTTAATACCCCAAGATTCTACTGCTGCCGACAAACGGCATGGATGTTACCGACCAACATTTAAGGATATCTCAAGTTATAGAATATATGGTGCCGACCAAGAAGCAAATGGTCCCCGACCAGCTGAGCAATTTCGCCGATCAACAAAAATGGTGCATTGACAGCACCGAACAACATTAAATGTCACCGACCAAAAAGTGGATGGTTGGATAGTTGCCGACCAGTAACTTGAACCCTCCGAACAAGACTGAGATGTCGCCGATCAAGAAGTAGATGATTGTCGACCTGCAATTGGTTCCATCGAGCTACAATAAGAGTCTCTGACCAACAATAAGATACCTCATAGTTGGATAAAATTATTTCAACGTTGCTGATGAATCTTCACATCTTTTCTTCGACAAACAAAAATGGTCTGGTTAAGCTTCCCTTTAATAAAAGATGGCCCAAGATGATGCCGACCAACAATATGGATGGATGACCTGAATATCTCGAATCCTTAGATCAGATAAATAACATTTGATGTAAAATTTAAGCATTAAGAATGTTAATTAAATGAATAATTATCTAATCCACTATATCGTGTGATTCCGATAAAAAAAAACCCGTAATGTGATGAATGAGGGGCCAACATATCAAATTTGTGCCCAGAGTCTTGATATGGTCATGATTTGTTTTACTGATCCTCTTTTACAAGAGGTGGGTAATCATTTTTCAGGTGAGAGAAAATTATTTTTTTATATTGATCCTCTCCTATTCCCTATTTGGAGAGATAAAAATATGTTGAATGATCGAAGTTATTACCAAATTTATATAAAAAATCAATCAATTTGACTTTTTTTGACATAGATGGAAGATGAACCAAATTAAGTATATAGTTCATAAAAATGAATGCAAAGAGACTCAAACTTGAAGAGAGAGAAAGTATATCTGGGTCATGATTTTCATGAGAAAACTTTTTATTGTCTTTAACCTTTTCCCATTCTCTGATTAAAACTGTAATGGGAATTTGAATAGTCATCAAAGATCTTTCAAAAATTATTTCAAAATCAACAATGAAAATTATCAAATCTTATCATTGTCGTATATATTGGTATACGTAATCATTTAAAATATTTATTCCATGATATAAAATTAAAACTTGAGAATAAAGCAAAAAGTTATGATTTATGAAATCCATTATTTTTCAGATTTCTAAATAAGAATTAATCTAATAGTTATGATTTAAAAATCATGATATGCAACATTTTGCTGATAAAAATTGGACAATTAATTTATTTATATAAACATAAAAATCATGATTGAATCAAAAGATGTATGTATAATATATAATTGATTATACATAGAGAAAATAAAAAACTTATATTTTGATGGAGAACAATGCTTGTAACACGTTCCCACAGACGGCGCCAATCTATTGATGCAAAAAACTGGACCGAATCCCATTTTTATGATCACAGATAAATAGATGAAATCAATCCAATCATGCACATAAGAGACATATTTTTTAAAGTGGTTCGGCTATGAATAAAGCCTACGTCCACTGTTATTTTATTCCCAGGGGTTTACAATAGCACCATAGGGTGTAGAGAGAGAAATGATGTGTATCTTGTGTATGGGGTTTCTAGGTTCTGTTGGATCTCCTCTCCCTTTTGGCTAAGGGGATACATGTATTTATAGTGATGGGAGATAAAGAGATTCATTGCATGTAGACATTTATGTCTACATTCAACGAATCTAATTGTTGAATTGCTTGGTATGCTATGTGTTGTCATGTATTAATACAGTATAAATGTACATTAAGACTCATTAAATGCGCTGCCATCTTCATTAATGCACATTAAATGCATAGTTATCCTTTGATCTTCCTGGTTGGTGTGCCGACCAACTCTCCTCGGGGGCCGACCAACTCTCCTTGGGTGCCGACCAACTCTCCTCGGGTGCTAACTAATACTCCTCGGGTGTCGAATATTGCCACGTAGGATGACATGTGTCCTTTTCTGATTGGTCCTTGTAGATGGAGAATTTTTGCATTAACAATGGCATTGTAATTTATGATTTGAGATTATTCTTGGCCTTTGTCAAGTGTGATTTGTCTTCCTAGGATTTCTTCCCCCTTAACAGATAACCAAATAGTTCACTTGTAGAAACTTACCCTGGTTAACCTATATCACTTAAATTTAATCCATCTTTGGATATTTTAAGTCAGGTCATTGAGCTCGGCCTAAGTGGAATATTATTCCAAGGTCCAGTGTTTGATATGGGTGATGTATTTAATTTTATGCCCATTGAGGTCGACTATAAGAAGTCAATGATATGCCTGATCTCCGGCCAACCATAAGTAAATGATGATAAATTATAGGTCTACTATAATTAAATGATATATCTGATTTAAGGCCGACCATAAGTAAATTATTTGCCTAATTTTAGTCTGATCTATCTTGGATCATATCACTTCTCAAGTGGGGTTTGGTGCCAAATGTTGGGAATCAACTCGCATCTGAGTTATACCACGTAGTTCTTATGTGGGTTTTAACCTTATAGACCAATTTACTATAGATCATACCACTTCTCAAGTGGGTTTTTATGTCAAACGTAAGCGACCAACCCATGTCTTAATTGCACCATGCAGTTCTTACATGGTCAACTCACATATTAGTTGTACCATGCAATTCTTACATAGGTTTTTGTTAGATTCCTAAGCAATCAACCTTTCTTGCTAGTCGTACCACTCCTTGATTTGGTTTAATAAAAAATGAGGTTTGACATTATATGTTTAAATAATTTTAATGACTAATAAGCAATCGTTTTATTGTGCATAAAGAAAGGAACAATGTTTTTGGCCTCCTACGTAATGATAAAATTTCCTCAGGTTCATGGAATTCCATGACCTTGGAACTACCCTTGCATCTAATTCTCATAAATGATATGATCCTCCACCCTACTTCGAGACTACTTGGTAAGGTCATTTCCAGTTTGATGCAAGTTTTTAATTTGATGGATTTTTTACTATGAGTAGCCTAAGTTGTCGACCTGGAATTCTCTGATTTTGACCTTCTTATCATGTTATCTTGGCAACCTTTACTGGTAGGGGACCAAATGTATTAGATATTGGTCCCTTTTTTTCTTCATCTATATATAACACGTGATTTATTCGCCCATCATTATGACCATCTTCAAAGATCTGTGATCTGAGCATTAGAAGACCAATCTCTAAAAGGACGATGTTTTCCATACTAGGGGAAAGGGAGTATGGAGTCTCTTTTGTTAGCTTTCTTAGTGTTGTGTTACATGCCTAAATAATAGAAGGAAGTTTATCCACCCATCATGCTTTGGAATTATCTAATCGATGCTTATTTATAGATACAAGAATTGCGTTGGTTATTCCTGCCCATCCATTGCATTAGGGGAAGACCTCCGATGCATAGTGGATTCTGACTCCTTGTTCTGCACATAAATTATGAAAAGAGTCATTGTCGAACTGCTTTTCATTATGGGTGACTAGTGCTCTTGGGATTCCAAATCGTATACTGAGGTTCCCCCAAATAAATCTCATGACATCCTCTTCTATGATGTGGGTGTGTGGATCACCTTCAACCCACTTTGTGACGTAATCAGTCAGTGTTATCAGATATCTTTAATTCCCTGGTGCAATAAGTAATGGACCACTATGTCCATGACCCATTAAGTAAAAGTCCATGGACTAGGGAGGAGATTGATATATCCCGCAATATGCTTGAAAATCGAGGAAAACTTTTAATTCTTTATGCACTTTTGGATGAAAACCACATCATCCTTTTGCATGAAGGGCCACCAAAATCCTTGAGAGATCACCCTATAGGATAGTGATTTTACACATATATGTGCTTCATAGATACCTTCTTGAATCTCTCTTAATGGTCCTTCCACTTGATCCTGGTGAACATATTTTAGTAAAGGGTTGATGAATGATTGTTGGTAAAGTTTTCCCTCAGAGTTAAGGAAAAATCTAACCAACTTGATCCTCAATGTGTGTGCCTCTTTACCATGTAGGGGCAAATTTTCGATCCTTAAGTAAGATAAGATGGGATCCATACAAGAAAGAACCAAGTCCACTTGGATAACGTAAAGGCCTTTATTCAATTCTTCGATGCTTGGTTAGACAATATATTACACTTTGATCATCCTTCTCAGGATAGTATCGATAACGGAATCTAAAGTAGAAAAATTGTGCGCATGGCTATTGTTATTCCTATGGAGCTGCTCTATTAAGAAAGAGTTGAACTGCTGAAGAAGACCCATTTCCTTATTCTTATAAGCAAGCATTTTGGAGTCCCTTGCCTCATATTCTCTGTTAAGTTGGTTTGCGATCAATCTGGAGTCACATTATATAGTAATGCGATGAGAAACTAGATTGATCACATTATGGAGACCATGCATCACGACCTCATATATTGCTTTATTATTTGAGCCCTTGATTCCCAATTTAATGTCTTGTTCAATGAGATTGCCTTGAAGTGTCACAAAGATTATTCCAACTACCGTGCCTCTCTTATTTAACATGCTATCCATGAAAAGTTCCAAATTTGTTCATCCTCGCCGACTTCTAATGACTCAGATATAGGGATTGACCGCTCATCTTCACCTCTTGAAGATGTTGAAAATTCTTCTATAGAGTCTTCCAAAACTAGTCCCTTGATTGTTGTTATAGGTTTATAATTGATATCAAACAGTACCAACCTTAGGAATAATTTGGTCATTCTATTTGAGAGGTTGGCCTTTTTGAGTGCATCTTTTAAGGGATAGGTTATGGGGACAATTATGCTATGAGCATCAAAGTAGTGCCTCAACTTTCTAGTTTCGGTTATCAATGCCAAAACTAATTTCTCAATAGGCATGTATCTGATTTCAGCTACAAGGAGAGTATAGATAACGTACTAGATTGAACTTTTTTCTTTATTATATAAGTGAATCACTGCAATGCTGGTCGCATGCAGTAAAATAGATAAGTACATGTGCATGGGTTGACAACAAGGGAGAAGATCCCACGTGCTGTCGAATTCCTTCCAAAGATTAATCACACTTTTCTATTCATATGGTGGGGCTTTCCTTATTTAATGCTTGCAAGAACGACGAACACTTGTCAGATCATCTTTAAATTAAGTGATTTAGGTCGTCTAACATTCCAATGATGACCTCGATGTCTCTGATGGTGGTTGGACTTTTTTATTTTTTTGGGGGAAATATTGCTTTATTAATAATCACAAGAAGACCTAGCCTCTTCTAAATAGCTTACATCAGAGCAAATCTCAGAGAAAGAGAGGAAAATGAAACATAAATGAGGTTCTTTATACATTAGAACCCTTACAAAGACAAAAGCTGAAGAACAAATTAAAGAGAGCTTGAAATAATCAAAAGAAGAAATAAGACACTAATGGCCACTAGACATGTCTAATAGAAGGGAGACCCCATCTATCTACTTTGAGAATTCCTGTAATATGCTTTGGAAAATCATTTAAAGAAAGGGAAAAGCAATCCTTGTCCTCCGAACTGCCATCCTTGGCAAGAAAATCAGCCACTTGATTTGCCTCTCGATATAAATGAACTATTTTGACCTTCATCATCTTCAAATAATTCCTGATTTCAAAAACAACCCAGGTAATTTTCCATGGAGGCTTGCTTCTATTAAGGTTGATATCTAATAAAACCTTAGAATCAGTCTCTATTAGGAGATTATAGTCTTTTAAGTCCATACAAAACTCAAGACCTTTAAGCAAAGCCAAAGCCTCAACTTCCATATTAGAGATCTTACCAAAATTTGCATAAAAAGCCCAAATCATCACCCCTAAGTGATTTCTTAGCATCCCTCCTCCTCTTCCTCCCTTTCCTGGATTTCCAATCGAACTGCCATCAACATTAAGATTTAGCGAACCAGGTGTAGGAGGATTCCACTTGATATACATAATATTTTTGGGCTTTTAAACTATCGATGGGACTTTATTGAGGAATATTTCATGATTAACATGATTCAGAACTGAAACCACAGTAGGAGAGTTTTCATCATATCTGCATTTGTTCCTATAGCACTATAGACACCAACATATAATCGCTAGAACAACTCTGCTAACAAATTGGTTTAGTTTTAACCCATGAAGCCACCATTGGAAAAGTTAGTTTTGCACACCTCCTCCTGTTGTTCTATTAATCCCATACTCCATTGTCATTTTATCCCAAACTTTCGAAGGAACATCACCACCCTAAAAAATGTGATCAAGGTCTTCTTCTTGAAACTTCGAACAACAGGAGCATTTGGAAGGGCCTCTATATCCAATTTTATTGATCCTATCATCAGTAGGAAGAAGATTATTCATAAGCTTCCACATAAACACTGACATTTTTTAGGGGAGATTTTGATGCCATATAAATTTAGCACTAAATCTGGATGGACTAGCCTTTCGACATATATTCCATGCTGAAGAAATGGAGAAGGATCCTGTACTTGTTAGCTTCTAAATTAGAGAGTCATTTTTATTTGGAAATATTTTGTTAAAATTTAACACTTTGGAAATCACTAAAGGACTATACAACTCATTTAATTTCTCCTTATTCCACAAACGGTCTTGAGTCCAATATTTCTTTATTTGACCTGCTTCTGTTGCACTAGCATACTTACATTCCTGAATACTCCAGTTTTCCTTTGCTATGTTAATATTTCCATCTCCTATAATCCACAACATATGGTCTTCATCTTTTTCCCTCACAGAGAACATTCGATTCCAAGTCAGAGCACATCCTCTAATAGGAGCAGAAATTGGGTAATGCTTTTTACAGTAATCATCCTTCATGAATTTAGCCCACATTGAATTTTATTGTCTAAAATTCCACCACAACCTTGATTTAATCCGTATTCACCTCTATACCTCTCTGGGTTACCAAATATCCAAGAAACTTACCATAGCTAACTCCAAAGTTATATTTTAAAGCATTGCGATTCATTCTATATTCTCTAAGAATGTTAAAGGTATTCATGAGGTCTCTGATGTGATCGAATGCTTTCTTGATTTTGATGAGCATGTCATCGATGTACACTTCTATAGTAAATTTGATCTTCTTATTGAACATTTTAGACCATAAGGCTCTTATAAGTTGCTCATGAATTTTTCAAATCGAAAGTCATTGACTTCTAGTAGTAAAGTCCTAGGATTATGATGAATGAGATCTTTTCCTGATCTAGGCCAAACAGAGGTATTTGCTGGTAGCTAGAATATGCATCCATGAAGCTCATTCGTTGGTGTTCGGTCTTAGAATCCATGGGTGGATCTATCTGTGGTGATGGAAAGTTATCTTTTGGTTAATTCTTATTAAGGTAGTTAAAGTCTACACATACTCTACACTTGTTGCTCTTATTTTTTATAATAAAAGTGTAACAAATCCACTTTGGTAATTGGAGTTCTCTAATGGAGCCAACCTAGAGTAGATTATTAACTTCTGTCCCTAAAACTTTTACCTTCTATGGGGATGACTTCCTCTACTTCTTCTTAGTCAACTTAATAAATAGATAAACGTGAAGTTGGTGATAAGTGATATATGAATTTATCTCCAGAAGGTAACATGGTTTCCATGAAAAAAACATCTGCATCGATTCTAAGAAAATGGATGAGATTATTCGCTTCATCCTTGGGTAACTCTGATCCAATAAGGGACGTCTTATCCAATCACAATGATTCTAGAGAAGGAAAATGAGTTCTTCCATCACACGTTCGATGGGAGCCAATCGAGTTTTTTCTACCTCTGATCGAACTCTTTTGGATGCTACTATGGATGACTATCCTCTAAATCATTATCATCCTGACTTTTATAGACTGATCATGTCTTAGTCTGACTGCTGACATGAAATAATTATGAGTTACTACTTGATCTCACTTACTTTTGACATCTCCTTGGCCATTTAAAAACTTGAGTTTCTGGTGAAGGGAAGAGGTAAAAACTTTCATCTCGTAAAGTCATTGTCTACCCATTATGGCATTATAAGGTGACTCCGAATGTATGATATGGAACTCAACCTCCTTATTAGCTTTATCGATCTTAACTAGTAGCTTGATCTTTACCAAAAGTGTTTTTACGTCTCCATTAAAACCATTAAGTGGCCCTATGTTAGTATCAAAGTCCTTGCACTGAAGCCCGTCTTGTAGAGTACTGCTAGATATATGCAGTCTACTCCCTAGTTATTATTGATGTTTTTAAAACAAATAATATTGCAAAAAAGTGCATTGTGAACTGAATCATTATAATAATTTGTTTTAATATCTGTTCTTTGATGAGAAGGATTAAATTTGATCCAATGATCATAATTAAAATAATCAATAAAATAGTAACATATGAGTATGGTAATTTCTACACATACATGGAATCAAATTTCGGTTATCATTGAATGATATCAATAGCAGTTAAACAAATACATAAAATTTACTATTAAAGAAGTAAAAGAACCTACCTGCTTTGTGTTTTGAACTGCTTATGGATCAAAAGCAAACGTCGGGAGGAGGTGGTGCTCGATTCTCTATATACAACGTTTGGGTGAATAAGTATTGGTTGGAATTTGGTTTGGTTTTGGGCAGTTTATAAAAAATCGAATCTTTTAAAGTTTTAGGGGTTTAATTGTAAATCAATTGGAACTTTAAAATCTTGAACTTAAGATCAAATTTGAACTTTGGTGTAGAAGATTTTTTGACCTAAAATATTTTAAAGTACTTATAGACAGAGTTTGAGGTTCAAATTCATGAGTTATAAAAGCTAGGAGGGGTCAAATTGTAATTTAGAGAAAATATTTTGAACCTAAAATCTCATTTTTTCCATAACTTTGGCTAGGCTTGACCAAACACAGCCTTATCTTAGACCATTTTTACCAGAAAAAATAAAATAAAAATACTGAAACAAAATTGAATTTTTTTTACTGGCCACGGGCCCTCATGCGTGGTCAAGGCTCCAAGTCAAATAATTTATTTTGAACTTCTTGATTTTTGACTTTAGGGTTTCAGATTTTTGATCAAAGATATCTCCTTCATTTCTAAACCATTCTTGATGATTTCTTAACAAACTCAACCTAACATTTTATAAGGAATCCAAATATATAGGTTTTATGGATTGCGATGCAGTATATAGTGAGTTCCATAACTGTGTATTTTTTTGAAACTTTTACTTAACATTCGTAGCTTTTAAGAATATGGCAGGGATTCTTATTAATATAGTTTGTTTCTACTATGTTAAGGAGTAGTTTAGTCTTGATTTTAAGGGTTAAGGTAAATTATCAAAGAATAATTTGGAATATTGAGTATTCTGGTTCAAAAAATAGTTCCAATCGATTAGAGCTTGTTGTGCAAATTCATGGGCTTTGATTATTGCACCAGTGTTCTTTAAGGTTCTAATGAATGTATCCATAGCTTCAAAACTCAGTTCTAAGCATTATATCAAAGTTCACCATTAAAGGTCAAGCTTTAATGGTGGAATTTTCATATTTTTCACCTAGGGGCTATTTTATGTGTAAACTTTCTACTGTTAAGATGTGTTTTAAGCATTATAACAAAACAAAAATCATTTGGAAATGAAAGAATTGAATGTGAAATGCATAAAATGATAGGTTACCTACGTTGAGGTAAAATTTGAGTTTTTAAATCTATCGATGAGTTAGGTTTTAATAGCTGAGTTTGTGGGGTATTTATAATGTTGGAGCAGGAGAGTTGATTGGTTCGAATATGATGTGGATTTCAACTATTTTAGAGAGTTAAATTACTCTTAAGTGAACCTCACATGTTTTCATGGTTCAAACATGTGCTATTCATCATTAATGCTTATGTGGAGGCTTAGGTGGATAGGGGGCTTTGTGTAAATAACAAATACTTGGTTTGCAGTCCTTAGTTGATAAGGTTTATACTTATATAGCCTTAAAAGTATGATTTTATTATAATTTAGGGTATTTTTGTAATTTTAGAAACTTACACGGGCTAAAATTATAATTTCTCATAAATTGAAGTCTAGAGGGTTAATTTGATATAAAGTTTGGGTCTAGGGGTTAAGTTATGATAGTTTCAAATTTTTAGGGCCTAATGTAAAATTATTAAAACTTCAGGATTCCTTGGTTAATTTGGAAATTTTGTAGGTTTTATAGAGTAGTTTGATTTTTATTTTGAACATGATTGAATTTATATATTTTAGGAGGGATTACATTGAGAGTTAAGGTTTCATAATTTAAGTATCGATATTAAAGCCTACCTACCTAAAAAAAATCATCCTCGTATTTACCTTGGAAAATATGAGGATATTGGTCTTTCATAGCCAGCTCTGGTTCCCATGTGGCTTCTTGTTGATTTTGATTTTCCCAAAGTACTTTGACCGAGAGGATTTCCTTTTTTTTGTGATGTTTCACTTGGCGATCAAGAATTTGAATAGGATGTACTTCAAATTCATGATTTGGTTCAATAGAGATTTCTTGCCATGTGATGATATGAAAGGAATAAAAAATATGATAGGGGGAGAAATGGTATCTAATCCTATTGTTATCGTATCTTAGTTGAGGGAGATTTATCTTAGGGGGAGACGTCTTTCTAAGTAGGTAATTTGTTTTGATAAAGGGGAGAATTAATTAAGGGGAGTCTTTATTTATTTGCATTTAATATTTTGATATTCCCTATGCGTTTAATGTGTTTGCTTAAGTGTGCAGGAATTGTTTTCTAAGTGTCAACTTTCACCGGCAAAGATTTTGATCCTTTGGGTTATTTGAATCAAGCATTTTATTTTTATTTTGGGTGGGACATTTTTGTCAGTCTAGTAGAGCTTGACGGCCCTTTAGAATTTTTGTTTAATTTTTGTCCTGGATTAGCCAAAGGGAAAGATTTGTAAGGACACAAATTTCCAATTGAGTCCCTTATAGTGTTGGTTCAATTCTGGACAAAAATGTTTGTGTCATAGGATAGTGTTCAATGTACCTATTTCAAGCCTATGACGAGTTTAGTGAAGACGTAGAGGCCAAGTGTATAAAGCTTCATTAAAATGCCGAGTTTAAGTGCCTCGTTTCTACGTCATCAACAGTGGTTCCATGCTCGCTGATAGAAAGAACTTTTCGGTGTATTTGTCGCTGTTGTAAAAGCTCCTTCTAATCAAAACCTCAAATACCTAGAAAATATAACAATCTCAAGTGTAGAGGTAAGTAAGGGTATCAATCCACTTCCAAGGGGGTAAGCTAGAGACAAATTCAATTGTAATTTACTTTTTTATATTTTTTTTGTGCTTTTTCACTTCTCTACGTTTTTTAGCTTTTTCAAATATTAAAACAATTGGGTGAGGTGATGATTTAAACTAAACTAAACTAAACTAAATGTGATATGATAAAAACTAACTAGAAAGTTACTAAAATGAAAAATAAAGTCTAAACTAAAATAAGAGATAAAGTGAGGTAAATAATTGTGAGAACAATCAAGGAGTGGGATTACACCACAAATTTTAGTTATTCTAATTAATTAATTTAATTATTTGAATTCTCCCAAATTAATATCAAAATTACAAACCAACTTTCGTTGCAAGTGTAACTACAATAGTAATATTTTAGAAAATTAAGTTTAACACCTCACAACTCTAGAAAAATAGATCTACACTCCTTTTAATTCATCAATGCTAGGATCGATCAATTAAAATTTATGTAAATATTAGAAAATAAATTTAGAGTTGAAATTCAAGTTATAATACCTCACTTAAGAAACCCATATCTCTAGTTCGAATCTAAAATGGATATTATAACTAGAATTTCGATTTTATCTCTAAAATCATTTACCCTCTCTCGAGGCGTAAATTTAAGGGTGAGGAATCAAAATTAACATTCAAAGGGAAATTTCAAGTAATCAATTTAATTAAACTAAAATAATATCAAATAAGGGTTTTACCCCACCCCTTGAGAGGGGATTTAGCCTAACATGATATGAAATATGACAAATTAATAATCATAGGCATAAAATAAATGAGATGAGAAAAGAACAATCAAACCCCAATCTCTTGATGCTTAATTGATCTTCAATCCATGAGTTGAAATTCATAATCCATCAACTTGAGTGATCCAAACAATATTACATAAAAATTTCACTCAAATTAATCCTCACACATTTATCACTCAATAATCTCAAAAAAGAAAAATAAAAACTATTTACAAAATGGTGTTTATCCTAATTTATTTCTAACCCTAAAGTTTTTCTCTCTAAAAATTCCTATCTATCTAGCTTTCCTAGTCTAAACTAAAAATTACAAAATAAAAATAAAAAGGATAGTGGATGAATTCATAATGGACAATTAAGTAATAAAAGAGATTTGCTAAAAATGCAAATCCTAAGATTATAAAATTGTACATTAGAACTCACCCAAAGAAATAAATTCTAGATCATTAATTTATAGTGAGATAATTGGTAAAAATGCAAAATCTCAACATAAAGGAATGGGTTAAAATTTACCTCCCATAAGGGATGCATTCAACTACATCAATCTATTATGAATTAATTGCTAAAAATATAAAAATTCATAATAGAGAGGTGAGGTTGAATTTATCCTAGAGATAAATTTCACTACACACCTCTATATTGAGGTATTTGCTAAAAATGCAAATACTCAACATAGAGGGGTGGAGAGAAATTTATCACACCAAGCTTAAAACTAAATTTGAGATCCCTTTTTGCAAATGGCCCAAGTCTTCAATTTATATGATGCACATGGAGGCTAGGGGTATATTGGATACTTGACATGAGTGTGCATGGAAATGGTGAGAGGAGCATGTGGGTTGAGAGGATATAAAAATCTGATATGGGTGATGGTATTTATGGGAAGTTGGGTTAAATAGGTAGTTGGGGGTAAAATGGGTATAAAGGGTGTAAGTTAGTTAAAACAAATGTGAATTTTATTTGGCTTGGTTTTGGTTTTGGCAGATTGAAGAAATCGTGGCTTGGGAAAAATATGGATTTGGCTTGTTGTTGGGTTTGAATGGATGAAATGGGTTTGGGTTTGATCACGCCGGAGTAGGGTCGGCGGATTCGGGATCGGGTTTGGGTACATCGCCGGAGGTACGGGGTTTTAGGGGTTGGTCGGCGTCGAGCAGGTGGTCGGGTAGGCGGAGGTGGTATGGTGGTCGGTGGGTGTCGCCGGGTTCGGAGGTGAGGTGAGAGGTCGCCAGAGAGGGGCTGGCCGGAGAGGGTAAGGGGGGTAGTAGGTCCGGGCTCGACAACGGAGACAGGGGTGAAGTGCCGGGTTTTCAGGTGGCGCCGGAGGTGGTTAGGATGGCAGTAGGGGTCGGACTCGCGGGTTCGGTCTAGTAGATCCGGGTTGGATGTCCAATGGTTATGGGGATTGTGATGGGTTGTGTGTTGGTAGGATGATGGAGCTGGGAGAGAGAGAGAGAGATTGTGGTTATGGGGGTTGAAGATTTTTGGATGTTTGTTAATGGTGGTTTAGAGGAGAGAAAGGGTGGTGAGTTGGAGAAGATGATGATGGAAAGGATTGCGTGTATTGAGGGAGTATGGGAAGGGGGTGTGACTTAGGATTGGTTTGTGTGTATGTGTTGTGTATAAAAGTAGGGTGTGTGTGTGTAATTTGTACCCAATAAAAAATAACACAATTAATAAAACAAAAACTAAAAAATAAAATCTAACTAAAAATAAAACAAACTAAAAAATAAAAATATTAAAACTAAAAAATAAAATCCTAAGCTATTAAAAACTAAAATAATAAAACAAAATAATTGAAATTTAAAATCTAAATGAAAATTAAAGTCCTAAAAATATACAATATAATAAACTAAAAATAAACTCCTATAAATTAATCCTAATAAAATAAGACTATACTAAAAACTAATAAAAATCAAAATAAAATAAAATTATACTAATAAAATAAAATAAAACCTAGAAAATACTAAATAAATCTAAAATAAATCCTAAAAATAAAAATGATTCAAACTAAAAATCTAAAAAATGATAAAAAGACACAAACAAAACACACACAGGGTTTAAGATAGGTTTAGGCTAAGCTTAGGCTCGGGTAGGGTCAGAGAATTGGGTATTTATCTCCATTTTACTGCAAATTGCCTAGAAATATAGCTTTTGACACCGTAACTGCAATTAAGCCTGCATATTGAACAATTAAGCTCATAAGACCCAAATTGCCGAGAATTAGCAAATAAAGTACGTCTATTTGGGGTATAAATTGTACAATTTTGGGTGCTTATCACTCCCAAGGTATGAATGCATTACATATATATATAGAAGTTTGGAACAGTTGAATGGGTGTAGGTTAAATTAAAACTGTTGTTTATTTTCAGAAAGATTTAATTAAAACTTTAAATAAAGTTTATAAAGTTTCTGGGCTAAAAATGAAAATTTCCAACTTTCTGGAAGTTCGTTCGATATGTCGTTCGAACGAGTTTTTCGTTCGAACCAAATGTCATTCGAACGAGTTTGCCAACGAGTTCCTAGTTTGGCCTCTGTAACTTCGTTTGAAATGTCATTCGAACGAGATGGATGTTCGAACGACATTTCCAACGAGATTTTTAACGAGTTTATTTTTTTAAAGACGCTGGAACTTCGTTAGAATGTCGTTAGAAGTCCGTTCGAATGAGACTTCGTTCAAACGATAAATCTCGTTCGAACGAGATTTGGCGGGAACAGTTAAATGACAGTTTTTGATAGTTTTCACCCACTTTCCCATTATCTTTCCCCACTAACTTTTGACTGAATATCTAAGTGCGGGAACCAACTTTGGAAAGTTAACTTTTTCATACACATCTATCTCTAAGAGAGAGTTTGAGAGCAAAAGAAAAAAAGGAAAAGTTCATGTTTTAAAGTGTCTATTTTTCAAAAAAAAATTCATTTACACTTTAGTTTTCACCCATATTGTTTATTACAAGTATTCTTTATATATATATATATATATATATATATATATATATTTCTTGGAGATTGGCACCGTTTTTTCATCTCTACCGTTTTGAAGAGATGTTTGGGTTTGCTTTTAAATCCCACAAAGAAGAAGATGTTTGAGTTGATTTACCCATTTGGAGAAAGGCTCCTTGTTCGGGTGACGGTGACCATATAAAGTTCGATCGGTGGATTACGAGACCACGGTGGAGCTCCGTGGTTATTCGCTAGGCAGAGGTTGATACAAGAAGACTCGTCGGGGCTTGAGAGGGATCGAGTCGATTGTTGTAAGTCATCTTGCTTGTATTTGTAAATTCTGTACTTAGTGGATTTGAGGCTAGGGCTGTCCCAACTTTTTTTTTTGTTGTGAGTTTTTCCTCGTACATCACGGCGTAGTGGTTTCATTGTTTAATTTTATCTTGGTATATCACCTAGAACGCATGCTTAGGTAATTCAAGATAAAATTTGGTTTTAATCACTACATGTTTAATTTGGTGCTAAATTAGATATTGGGTAATGTTTAGTTAATTTAATTCAAGTCATTTAATTTAATTTGTTAAAATTGTTTTGGCCTAATTTGGTAATATTGAAAATATGACTTAGGCAAATTTCTAGGACTTGGGTAAATTAAATTGGTTTAGTGAAATTAACATAAGTGTGTATTTTTATCTTATTTCACTTTGTGTAAATTTAATTTGAGAAAAATTAAATCTAGTTAAGTTGTTTTTATATTTGAACCATCATCTTATGCTTCCGCATATCTATCTATAACAGGAAATTACTTTTGAATTTTAAATCGGGGTCCTCTAGTCTATAACAAAATATACTGGCGTAACTGGGACACATGAAATACATTATGAATATAGGATAATTCTATAGGTAATTCTAATTGATAGGCTACAGGGCCAATATAATTAGAAATAGTGAAAGGTCCAATCTATCTGGGAGATAATTTTCCTTTCCTTCTAAAGCATAATATTCCGTTTCGAGGGGAAACTTTAAAAAAACTTGGTCATTAACATGAAATTCTAAGGGCTTCCGACATTGGTTTGCATAAATTTTCTGACGATCTTAGTATATCTTCAATATTTCTCGAATCTATTGTATTGTCTCGGTGGTTTCTTGGATTGTCTCGGGACCAAATTGTTTACTATTTCTCGATTCTATCCAATATACAGGCGATCGACAAGGTCTTCCATATAAAGCCTCAAACATGGCAACTTTAATATTTGACTGATAACTATTGTTATAAGAAACCTCAAAAAGGGGTAAATGTTCATTCAAACTATTGGGCATATTTAATGCATAAGCTCTTAGCATATCTTCTAATGTTCTGATTGTACATTTTGATTATCCATCCCTTTGGGGGTGGAATGTGGTACTCAAATGAAGTTTGGTACCCATTGTATCTTACATTGCTTGCCAAAACTTTCCTACAAAACGGGAATCTTTATCCTACGCGATGGATAAAAGAATTCTATGTAATAGAATAATTTCTCTAATCTAGAGCTTACCGAGTCTTTGAAATGAATTGGTGGTTTTCATTTGTAGAAAATGAGCACATTTGGTAATTTGGTCTACTTTACCTGAATGGAATTATATCCTTGGGATGTACAAGGTAGTCCACTAACAAAATCCATGGTAATATGATTCTATTTCCACCCACGAATTGGTAAGGATTAAAGGAGTCCACCAGGGTGATGGTGTTCAATCTTTACTTGTTGACAAGTAAAACATTTCCTTACCATATTCTCGATATCATTTATCATATTTAGCCACCAATACTATTTCTTTAGGACATGGTACATTTTGGATCTTTTGAGATGAATCATAAATTTAGAACGATGGGATTTTTGGAATACTTCTTCTCGAAGATATAAATCATCAAGTACATATAATTTATTTCTAAATCGTAAACTTGTTTCCTTATCATGTGAGAAGTTGTGATTTTAATCCTGAAGGGATTTCACAAAAGGATCTTGGGACTGTTGAACTAAGATTTTTTCTCTCAGTTCGGGATAAGCAATGATGTTTGATTTTTTTTAGAAGGGGGTATTAATTGAAGATCATATTGCTCTATGGTGGCAACAATATTGTAAGAAATCAAAGTATGGAGTCTTCCTACTCGATAATGACTTAAAGCGTCGACTACCACATTTCCTTTTCCTGGATGGTAGTCTAATTTAAATTATTAATCTTTTAAAAATTATATCCAACTTTGTTGCCTTAAATTTATGTCCTTTTGAGTAAAAATTTATTTCAAACTCTTGTGATTAGAAAAGACTTGAAAATTTTCACCATAAACGTAACCAAGCCAAATTTTCAAAGAAAAAACTACAGTGTTAACTCAAGATCATGGATATGATAATTACATTTATGAGTTTTGAGTTTTCGTAACCCATACTCTATAAGTTTCTCATTTTGCATTAAAACACATCATAATTCCTACAATGAGGCGTCGTTATAGACATTGTCGCGTACATTAATAGAAATAATAGTGAGGATAGGATCAGTAGTTGATTTCTCCTTTAAAATTTAGAATGCTTCATTACATTCATTAGTCCATACAAATGACATTTCCTTCCTAGTCAGCCTTAAGAGGGGAAGTACGATACCAGAAAATCCTTCCATAAGCGACGATAATAAATAGCTAATCCTAGAAATTTTTTTATCTCGGTAACATTTAAAGGATTTTTCCATTCCAAGATGGAAGAAATTTTGGCAGGATAGACTTGGATTGTATTTTCAGAAATCACATATCCTAAAAATTTTATTTCCTTCATCGAAATATCATATTTCCTCTTCTTACCATAGAACCTGTGGTTTTTAGAGTACCTAATACTGTTTCTAAATGTTGTGCATATTCTGCTAGATTTTACGAATAAACCAGAAGATCGTCAATGAAAACGATAACAAATTGATCAAGAAAAGGTCTAAAGATTTTATCCATAAGATCCATAAAAGATGCGGGTGCATTTGTTAATCCAAAACACATGATAGTAAATTCGTAATGTCCATAACGAGTTCAAAAATTAGTTGTTGGAATATCTACTTATCTTAATCGTAATTGATGGTAACCATATCGTGAGTCTGAAAAGAGCTTTGATCCTAGAAGATAATTAAATAGATTACCAATTTAGCTTACGATAATCTATGCATAATCTAAAGCTTCCATCATTTTTCTAGACAAATAATAGAGGATCTCCCCAAGTACATGAGCTAAGGAAAATAAAACATTTTTCAAGAAGATCATCTAATTGGTTATGTAGTTCTCAAAGTTATAAGGGAGCCATTCAATACGGAGTTATCAAAATAGGAAGAGTATTGAGATAAAAATTTATACTAAATTTGATCTTCGGGGAAGGAGTAATCCTGGCAATTCTTCGGGGAAAACATCTTTGAATTATTCCAAAACTCTTAGAAATAATGAAGAATTATGAACTTGGAAAGTTGATGGTTCAGACAGATCTGGTCATTAATATATAAAGGAACAATTTTTTTCCTTTCAAAAATAAATTTTCTTGTCATGACAATCGATGTAAGCATGATGTTTTGACAGACTATCCATTCCGATAAAAATGTCGAAACCACAAATATCTAAAATTATCAAGTTAATAAGGAGTGTACCTTAACCAAGATGAATTTTATAATTGTTATAACCTTGTGTAAGTGTATTGATTTCACCCATAGGTAATTCAATATCCAATGGAACATTAAATATGTAGGTAGTAATCGTAACAATTTAGCTATTCTAAGACTAATGAAGGAATGTGTTGATTCTAAATCAAATAAAATATGTGCAGGAAAATGATGAAAAAGTATCATACTTTCTATCACATCATGGGAGGTTTGTGTAGGCAATATCGCATAATTATTTCCACGACTCGGGACTGGAAAAATTTTCTTAGCTAGATTTGGCTTAGATTGATTTTGGATAAGACGAGAATTTTGATTTTGTGAAGTATTGTCTAACTGATGACGTACTGGAAGAGATGTTAATTTAAGACACGGTGGCTGAATATGCCTAACTCTTGACATTCATGATAACGAATCACTGGATGGGTTATGTTATGACAAATCTGGGAATAAGCTTTCCACTTGAATTTGCATAGG
This sequence comes from Sambucus nigra, assembly GCA_949130495.1. Classification (NCBI taxonomy): domain Eukaryota; kingdom Viridiplantae; phylum Streptophyta; class Magnoliopsida; order Dipsacales; family Adoxaceae; genus Sambucus; species Sambucus nigra. The sequence continues at coordinate 89,554,032 of OX422211.1, forward strand.
GTTGAGCTCAAGATTGAGGTAAAGTCCTAATCATATGATTATTTCCAGTAATTAGGGGAGAAGATTAGACTACGACGAAAGAATTTCATTCCAGAATTTCTGCAACGTCGATAATTTGAGAATACTCGCGGATTTGTAAAGAAGTGGCCAAATTCTTGATCCTCGGATGTAGTCCTCTTTCAAATTGTTTGAATTTTTTTAATTTCAGTATCCATATATTCAATAGCGTAATGAGAGAGATTGGTAAATTTTGCTTCATACTTGGCAACGGACAAGTTTGCTTGTTTTCATTTTAAAAAATCTATGGTTCATTGATCTCCTTCAACTTCGGGGAAATACTTCTTGCCATGTAAAATTAACAACGTTTAGATTACATGGCACTGCTTGCCATAAAAAAATCGGCATTATCTTCTAACATATAACCTGATAGAGTTATTAGGAGATTGACTACTATACCTACTCCATTAAGAATTTTCACAGTGTGACACGTCCATTTCTCAGCTTCACTGGCACTTGAATTTCCAAGAAAGGACAGAGATTGTTGTCTCAAAAATTATTTGAGAGCGTTCACCCTACGAATTTCTTCTGAGATTTACTCTGAAGCAAAGGGAGGAATTTATTCTTATTGGGCTAAAGATGTTAATTCCTAAAGTTATCGTATGATTCCTTTTGTGTGAATCTGTTCAGTTTGAGTTCCAGTGGAGGAAATTCGAGTACTAACCATCCTAAACTATATTGAACGATTATAATAATAATAAATAAGAACATAAAACAAGAATATTTCACAACCCACTATATTATACAACATAGAGTTATATGATACATTAGAGTTATATCACATCACTTACTCTACATTAGTACTTATACTACAACAGTTAAAGTTAATCAACGTCCTAAACATTAGTATGACACTCTATGTATAATACTTCATTTTTCTATATAATATTTGGATGCATGATTTTCTTTTGTTAAATTGGATTTTTCTCAGGCAGGAACACTAGCATCATTTTCTAAAGAGTCAGAATTTAAAATATTAAGATAATTATCGGGTTTCAAACGATCATCATTTATTGAATCATTAGTGTAAGAAGATAAACCACCACGAAGTTCACCATTGGAAGTAGTATCTGGGTACATCGATGGAGTCGGTGGTACATTAACTAAAGAAAGATTTCTATCTTCTTGAAGTATTACTGGATAACTAACATATTCGTCTACTTTTCTCATCACTTGCATTTCGCTTAACACTTGCTTTGTCAATATTAGTCGCTTTATATCACTACTAGAGCCTACCCAATCCTCATCGACCATGTAAATCATTTATCTAAGCCTTGTAAGTTCTTCTTCTCGGACTGTATTCTCCCAACGGTTTTTTGGTTCAATTTCCGCATTAAATAGAAATGAATCCCATGTATCCATGATGCAAAACGTAATTACCATATAATAGTAATAAAAATAAGTTATGAAATAAAATAACGAATAACGAATAACTTATAACTTTTCCCTTATAGAATGCTAACCAAGGGATATGTTAAATTTAAAACATGCTTGGATACCAACTTGTCACACCTGCTTTTTGGAATGAATGCACAAGAGAGTATATATAAGTAAAAGAATTAAACTTAAGGCAAAAAATAGAATTTTATTCATCAAAAAATAATACACATAGTGTATTGCCACTGCATGGGTGAATTACATTTTTATTGTCAACTTGAACTATAATGTAGAAAATTAAAAGTGCCACTCCTTGCTCCCATCTATCTTAGTCTCCACATATTCAGTCACATACGCAAATAGGTGAATGGTGTTTGTATCTAAAGGGGAGGAGATACTATCCTCTTTCTTCTGGGCCATCCGGAGGGAAAAGGAATTAGAAAAAATATGCTAGGCAATTTTTACCAATTTTATAACTATTATCTGTATAAGTGAGAAGTGGAGTGTTTATAGAATTCAGTGTTTTCCAATGTAAGTGTACCTCATAATAATATTAATTCAAAGAGTTTTAACTGATAATCTAGTTTATTATAATGAAAGACAAGGATTTCTGAACTAATAATCCCTCACTCACCAATTCATTAAGGGGTAAAGGATTAAATAAGCCTCCAATAAAACCAGATAATATATAATCCAAAAGCTTTGGATGATAAATGGCTAGACACACAATTAAAGTGTCACTCATGCGTATGTAGCAATAAATCCATCTCTTAACATCGGAGAATATAATCCAACAAGAAAAATTCTATGGGATAACACAACAATCTACTCCCTAGTTATTACGATCCTTTTAAAATAAATAATATCGCACAAAAGTACAAGGTGAACTGAATCGTTACAGTAATTTCTTCTGATATCAGTTATTAGATGAAAAGCATTAAATTTGATCCAATGATCATAATTAAAGAATTAATAAAATAGTAACATATGATTATGGTAATTTATACACATACTTGGAATCATATTTGGGCTATCATTGACTGATATCAATATAATTTAAACAAGTACACAAAATTTACTATTAGAGAGGTAAAAGAACCTATGTGCTCGATATTTTTAACTGCTTATGTATCAAAAGAGGATATCGGGAGGAGCTCATACTTGATTCTTTGTATACAATGTTTGGGTGAATAAGTATTTGTTGGAATTCGGCTTGGTTTTGGTCAGTTTATACAAAAAATGTATCTTTTAAAGTTTCAGAGGATTAATTGTAAATCACTTGGGACTTAAAAATCTTGAACTTAAGATCAAATTTGAACATTAGTGTAGAGGAATTTTTGGCTTAAAATATTTTAAGTACTTATAGACAAAGTTTGAGGTTCAAATTCATAAGTTGATAAAGTCAGGAGTGATCAAATTATAATTTAGGAAATTATTTCAAACCTAAAATATCATTTTTTTTTCCATAACTTTGGCTAGGCTTGACTAAACACTGCCTCACCTCATACCATTTTGACCATAAAAATAAAATAAAAATATTGAAAAACATTTCAAAAAATTTTGGTTGGTCATGCGCCCTCACACGCGTGGTTAAGGTTCCTGGTCAAGTAGTTCATCTTCAACTTCTCGATTTTTGATGTTAGGATATTAAATTTTTGGCCGAATATATCTCCTTCATTTCGAAGAATCAATCTTGATGATTTCTTAACAAACTCAATAAAAAAGTTCCATAACTATGTGTTTTTCTGAATTTTTGATTTAATAATCGTAGATTTTAAAAATACGGTGGGGATTCTTATGAACATAGTTTGGTTTCTTCTATGTTAAGGAGTTCTTTGGTTTTGATTTCAAGGGTTTAGGTGAATTATACAAGAAGAATTTGGAATTTTGAGTCAAAATACACTTTTAATCGATTGGATATTGTTGTGAAAATTCATGGATTTTGATCATCGCACTAGAGTTCCTAAGGTTATAATGAATGTATTCATAGCTTCACGACTGAGGTCTAAGCATTATATCAATGTTCACAATTAAGGCTCAAGCTTTAATGGCAGAATTTTCATGTTTTTTCACATAAGGGTTGTTTTACATGTAAAGTTTCTATCGTTAAGATGTATTTAAGCATTATAATAACACATAAATCATTTGAAATTAAATAAAAAGAATGAAATGAATAAAATGAATAAAATGATAGGTTACCCGTTTTGAGGAAAAAAAAGAGTTTTTGAATCTACTGTTGAGGTGAGTTTTAATAGTTAAGTTCATGGGGTATTTATAGTGTTGGAGAAGGATAGTTGATTGGTTCGAATGAAAGGTGGAATTGAACTGTTTTTAGAGAGTTAAATTGCTTGGTAAGTGAATTTCACGTATTTGCATGGTTCGAACAAGTGTTATTGGTCATTTAGTGCTTATGTGGAGGCTTGGGTGGATGGGGGCTTTGTGTAAATAATAAATATTTGATTTTTTAGTCCTTGAATGGTAAGGCTTGTGCTTATATATCCTTAAAAGTATGATTTTAGTAAAGATTAGGGGTATTTTTTTAATTTTAGAAAGTTACAAGGGATAAAATTATAATTTCTCATATATTGAAGTCTAGAGGGTCAATTTGATAAAAATTTTAGGTCTAGAGGTTAAGTACATGTTATGTTATGATAGTTTGAAGTTTTCAAGATTTAATTTGGAAATTTTGTAAGTTGTATGGAGTAGTTTAATCCTTTTTTTGAATATGTTAGAATTTATATATTCTGGTAGGGATTAAATTGAGAGTTAAGGTTTCATAATTTGAGTACAGATTAAAAGAGCCCATAATTCTATCCTTAATAGCCCAAAATATCTCCAAAGGGTATACCTTCCCCCAGGGACAATTTTAAAGCGATAAAAATACATAAACGAAAATCTGTGTCACCTAGAGACCAATCTAAATGTACAACTTGACAACTTAATGTAATACCTCACGACATCAATAAAACGACTCACTTAATTAATTTACGCGTACATCTAATCCACAATCATATAATTAATATCACTAATTAATTATTACAAACACACATTGCAAAGATTATACTACATGCTATATTCAATTATCATCTAAATTATACCAAACTATTATTACTAATACACATAAGTAATAATTAATCCCATTTATTAATTTATTCTCAGTTAATAATCAATAAATATTGTCCATTAAAATACGGGCTTATATATATATATATATATATATATATATATATATATTGTGTTAGTAATATTAATATTAGTATACATATATACGGGGCTTCTTAGACATAACACGATAAAGACCATTTAGGCACGAAACATGACATATAACTTTTTGCATTAATAATAACATAGTTATTGTGTCATGCTGCTTTTAAAGCTGTAACCTATACACATAACACACAAAGTAATATTAATACTAAAAAATACACATATATAAGATAAAAAAATACATACTAGTAACTGTAACACGATTGGTAAAATACTTAATAACAAAACTATTTATGACACATACGTATTAGTAAAAACACATGCACACACACACACACACACACACACACACACACACACACACACATATATATATATATATATATATATATATATATGTGCGTGTGTGTGTAAAATAATAATCATGCTTATACACAAAGGATGTGGGAGATGAGAAATGTTTGATACTTTGGAAGGGTTTTATTGGGAACTCGCATCTCGAGTCTTATGAAATTTGACTTTTATGTATTTAACCGCATTCTTACTATAATTGCCTTGAATTAAGAAATTTGAAATCGCAACTGGTCATTGGCATACAAGATAAATTTTTTTACACATATAGAACCAATATTAACAAGAACTAGTAATTAAAATGAGTTAATATATTTAGGCTACAACTATATTGTCGAGGGTTGCTAAAATTATATTTTTAACTCAAATTATGTTCAAACTTGCATTTCTTTTTTTAATCATAAAAACCACTCCAAAAGCTCATTATTTATAATACAATGGAACTAACAAGGCATAGATATGGGCAAAAATTATTAAAATTATGTAATATCCATGTAACACCCCGTATTTTTATTTATTATTTTAATTAATTAATTGGAATTTTCGAGAAAAATAAATTTTTGAATTTTAAAATTTTTATTGGCTAAGTATGTTGGTTACGATTTTAGAAGAACAAAACTTCAAGCGGAATTAAAATCGGAGTTAAAACGGATTTTATATTGATTTTACAATATTTTTGCCTTATGGCATTTTTTGGGCAAACTCTCAGTTTTTCGGGGTGATCGATCGATCGACGGGGGGTAGATCGATCGGCCCTCCCAGAAAACGTGCGCTGTAAGCTATTTTTTTAAGAGTTTGTGTAGGATTAGGACTCCTAATCACTATATAACCTTGTTAATCCATAGGGGGACTTCTCATAATCACTTTTTCTCCAGCTTTTCACCAGAGAACACTTCCAAATATTTTTCCTCTCACTCATAATCATCAACCTTCAACAAAATCAAGTTTTTGTCACAAGTTTTGGCACAAGTTTTTGAAGGCTTAATTGGGGTTTAATCAAGATCGTTCAAGAACACTCTTTTGCTAATTTTTCTAGAGGAATCCAGATTTCTAATCAGATTTTCAACACGATCTTTACAGGCATGAATACTCTATTCTTTTCCTTTAGTATTATGCGTTTAAGTGTCGCCTAAACACTTAATTACATGTTTTCTTAAAAAATAATTAGTAACTTAATTAGAAAAAGTGAATACTAATTATGGGGCTGTTTTTATAAAATCTTTTAATCTGAATAATATTCATAACCCTTTGGGTACGTAGGATTGATGAGCGATTTTGGGTTTTATTGGTGTAGGTTGCATGTAGAAAAACTCTAGTTTTAAAATAAATGATTTTTGGGTGCGTACAATTCATGTAATACATGTAGAGATAATAAAATTTGATTTGATGAATATATGATGAAAAATTGGTATATTTAATTTAAAATAATTAAATAAGATTATTTGGGTATTGTTGACGTTGTGATAATTAAATTAAAGATTTAATTGAATTGGACTATCATGCGTAGTTTTTTACGTTGATTAATCATGCGTGGTTGTGTGACTTTTTGGTATTATTATATTTTCTTGTGACGATGGGTTGTTGGGTATTTTTGCTCTCCCTATATTTTAGAATGCCTCTAGGTATGGGACTAGTGGGTATGCCTTTTGATGATTTACGCCTTCTAGGTATGGGACTAGTGAGGGTAGATTATCGCGTTTTTATCATCTTGAGGGTGGGCTGATTTTTATTACTTTATCGTCGTTACGGTAGTCTAAGTATGAGACTAAGTTAAGATTTATGTTAGAAAATCCTCCTATACATAGGATAGGACGTATTGATAACTTGGGGACCCTTAGTTATGGGACTAAGGGGTATTTTTGAGGATCTCACATCGATTAAAAAGGGTGGGGTGATTATAAATTGAGAACTTGAGAATTAATGCCTAAGATAAAAATGAGTATTAAAATTTTTCGCGACATAATGTGTCGGGGCCGACAGTTTAAACGGGTCAGAGGACGATTTATGTCGTGTCGTGTGTGGAACCTTGTCATGTGTCGGGGTCGACAGTAAACGGGTCAGAGGACGATTGATAAGGGGGGACCTTATCATGTGTCAGGGCCGACAGTAAACGGGTCAGAGGACGATTGACAAAGGGGAAGTGTGACACTTTAATAAAAAGTGAGAACTATAATAAAAGCTGGTTAATTTAATTAAATTAACATCGTGGGACTTGCAAATTTAAAATCATATTGGTGTGCCTTTATAAATGGGGATTTTTTAGGGTAGGTAGTAGATTATAATTATCGCGTTTAATTATCCCGTTTAATTTAAAATATTCTATTGTGATATTTATTGTGTATAAGGCTAATGTCTGGATTCAAGGATCCTATTTGAGGAGAGTAGTGTGTATTCTTGCTCGGGGCTTTAGCTCTGACCCATGCGTTGACTAATATTTTTCAGGATTAGAATTGGAGAAGCTGCATAAGTTTATCGGAGTTATCATTTGAAGGTGCAGCTGGAGCTGATTTACTTTATCATTTTCTTTTGGTTTAGACTTTCTTTTCCAGTCGTATTTTATTATGAGACTTCATTGGAGTTTTATTGGGCCATTCGGTTCCAAAGTTGTTTAAAGTATTTATATTGGATTATTTAGATCTTTATTATTCAGGTTTTATTTAACCATTATTGGAGATTGGATTTTTTGGAGTTAGCATGTGATGGATCTTTTATCGCTTAGTTATTTGTGATTATTTGAGATTGATTCAATTATTTATCTTATGGACTGATTATTTATGTCTCATATCTATCTCATGCTAAGAATGGTATTTTATTTAGTTCACGCCCGGCATAGTTCGGCGGCGGTGGCTGGCCACCCCGTCTGTCGAATTTTGCGGGGTGTGACAATCCCGTACTTTTATGGATATTTAAATTACATGTCTGGGTGTAATTTAATAATTTAAGAATTTAAAATAAATGCTGGAATAATTATATTTCATGTTGTAGGTGAATAAAAGAGACATGTGATATTATTTTTTACGGAAAATACATGTGGAGATGTGTCTGGTTTAAGACGTAAATTTTTGTTGAGTGACTCAAATGAGAATTTTGAGTGCATGGTTGGTCTCGAAAGGGTCGATATAGTTAGAATAGAGTGTCCAGTGGTAGTGTTTGTGTTCCGGGGACTTTTTGGATCAGTAAGAACTCACATTGGTGTATACGAGTCAATTTTCGGTTTATTAAGGGATAAACCCTCATTTATCTCTTATAAGCCACGAGAGAAAAAGAGAAAGAGAAAGGAAAGAATAAAGAAGAGAAAGAATGAAGAAAAGGGAGAAAAATAGAAACTCGGGCCAAGCTCCGACGGATTTCAGCATGAGATCGTTAGATTTATCCAACCAGGCAAATGTTTAACTTCCTTTAATCATTTAAGTGTGTTTATTGTTCATATTTTAGTTTGTGTTAAAACTATAAGATTTTAGGTTTGGGATTCTACCACAAAAATGGGTTTTTGTAAGATGATTTCGATGTGATAATAATCCCACATGAAATCTAAGTTAAAATCCATGTTAATGGTATAAATTATGGTGAAAATTGGAAGAAATGAAAATGGTGGGTTTAATGGAATTAGGGTTTAATTCTTAGGTCAATTGATGAATCCCAAGAATAACATGGTATGCTGGGTAAATCATAGTGTGTAGATGTTATTAATGTGGTTAGGTGATGTTACAATCCATAGAATTTGGGTTGGATGAGTATAAGAGTGAATTTCATTGAAAGCAGAAATCTAGTTCGACCAGACCAATCCGTTTTTCTTGGTTATCTATTCGGTCTGATTATGACCGGACCAGTCCGTTTTCTTGAAAATTAGTTTGGTCTGGTTTTGACAGAAAAATTGAAGAAGTTTTCTTGGATTGAAAAGGATTGGAGAAGAATTTTCTTTTGGACAAAGATATTAGGGGATCCTAAATAGAGTACGTGGACCTCTAAAAGAGTAAGTGGATGATATATAAGTCTCGGGTTAGTGAGAAAGATCCGGGTTTTAAATTTAGAAATGTTTGGGACGAATGACATTCCAGGAACTATTCAACGGGTTCGTACATATATATTTATGCATGTAGAATATATATGCCGTTATATATGGGTAGAATATACATATATGCCGAATAAATATATACGACTAAAATCCGAAGGTACAAGTACGATGTTATAAGAATACTAGCTAGACGTGTTATGCTAATATTCAGAAATAAGAGATGTGATAATTCTATACTAAGTGAGTGAATACTTATGGGATCAAAATAAGTTGTGTGTATACTTATGAATTATTGCGAATTGGTATAATCAGGATTTTAGGCTAATGCCATGAGAGATAGGTATAAATAGACGAATTTGATATGATATATATACGGGTATAGGCAGTATATATATGACGTGATTATGAATATATCTGTGTGTGAACGATATATTTATGTGAATCATACCCCCTAGTGCTATCATGGGAAGTTGCGCGATATGGGTGAAGCCCCTGGCTTGAGGAGCAGGGAGCTTATAGTCCCCAGTTCATAGCGTCCATTTTATATTGTGTGAGTTTTATTAGGGGTGGGACGTGGTGGGTATGTTTCATTCTCATTTCCAGTGAGGAACTATAGCCTCTTCCCATACATTGTGATTTGGTTTATACTAAGTCGGTGTGAGAGTCCGAATGCTGGTAACCCAAGATGGTATATGAGTAATTCCCTGGAAGATAATAGCATTGAGAGACTACATCCATTGAGTTATAGCTCTGAGGAATGGTTATTATACATGTATAGTGTGTGATATATATAAGTATGGATATAGTGGATCCGTATAGTATTTTATATATATATATATATATGGACATAATAAAGATTGTATTGTAAATAATTTCTGGATCATCCGGGAGTATAAAATCCAGAATAATATATGTGATATAAATTTATAAAGTCGAGAATATTATATACGAGATATAACACTAAAATGTGAATAGTGTATAACAAGTGAAAGTTATTCAAAATGAAGGAATGTATATAAGTGAGAGATTATAATGCTTAAGCTTGGGCGATAGCTTAGAATATCTTATATTACGTGGGGCACGAGATAGCATATGGTGACTTGGGAGATTTGCGAGGTGCTAGTTAGGCTGGGTAGCTAACTAGGGTGTTTTAAAATACATGCGATAGGTGTGCACTGTTAGATGAGAGGTGGGGGGTATCTCATGTGAGTACGACACCAATTTAAATATGGAGAGTATCATATTTTTATAATTAAAGTGATTTAAGAACTTGCAAAAATGTTTTTAACAAAAACCGGGCTCTGACCCGTATCTATTTTTCTTTTCTTCTCCTTTGTATACTTTTTAGGTGTTCATACACAGGGACGCCTGGATGACTATTCTTTCGAGTCAGACGTTGTTGCCGCAGCTGTGGATGTTGGCAGGACATTATTTAGACGCTTCCATCTTTGTGATCTAGATAGGAGGTACTGTTGTAATATTCGGGCATATTTCCCAACTGATGTCTTTTATTTTATTTCACGAATTTTCATTTACTCCTATTCGATATGGTTGTATAAATGTTTTACGGAGAGTTATCGATTATGTATTTATTCATTCCATTTGTTGTTTATTTTCCTGTGTGAATAGTTTTACTTGTGCGGTTAATTTAAAAAGATTAGAAAGTTCAAAATTTTGATGCCAGGCCTAATAGGTTATTAGTAATCAAATGGTTTTCAATGCTAAGAATGAAACCATTTGAGATTCCTGTTTAATTTGATATAGGACTGATCACCCGATATTTTATTAGGTGGGGTGTCACAAATTAATGCACTCATCAAATAATCCCAGACATAAACTTTGTTAATCCTCGACCAAAACTAAAATTTTAAAATCTAATCCACTTTCCAAAACGCACCGCATCTAGCGCTATCGGGTCGTAGTCATTATGTAACATTTTGTGCTCAATTTAAAATTTATTCATTTATATTTAAGGCAATTGTTGCAGCGACCCCGCCTTCTAATAAGGCCCAATCTCATCATATGAGTTAGAGAAATATACTCATCAATTTTATATAGTTTGTCTCCATCAAAATATTACAAGCGAATACTACTTTCATTAATAATTGAAAAATTCTTTAAATACAATCCTTAAAACATACATAACATTGTTTATTTTCATACAATTCCTTAATGCAAAAGATGGAAAGATTATAAGTTAGGTGAGGCATAAGTATTAAATTTTCCCAAAAATCTCCCAGATGCAGAACTATCCGCTACCCCTGCTAATAGGATATGATTAGTTCCTCGGCCTCTGTCTTGAGGAAAGCACAAAATATGGAAGGAATAAGTTTAAATTGCTCAGTAAGGGTTAAATCAAGTCCTCAGCCCACTTCCAGTGTTAGAATTTAACAAATATAAGATATACTTATAGAGTAAAAAGAAATGTATAAATGTAGTAAGAAGGAGAGTGCGATAAGCAAATAGAAAGGATATGATTAGTTCCTCGACCTTGGTTCGCCTCATCTCCCAATTACTTAATCTCTAATGGGTTGCCCTCATAGTCCGCGACCTTTAATTTATTGCCTTGGACATTTTAGCCTCCACAATCTTATCCTAGGTGTATTTGACCTAGTCATGCCATAGGTCACAACCTCCACTCCTACCCAATACCAGGATGGTGGGTCCGCGATCCGCTTCTAACTCCACACCTTGACCAAGATCTCCCATGGTGCAAGATCCATAGTTTTTCCTAAAATCAACCTCCTTAGGAATAACCATCTTCACCTTAATCACTAACCAGAAGGCTCTTAAATAGACAATGACATCTTGGTCTCACCAAATAGTGTCACAGCTTTAATATCGAATCCCCTCTCAAATTTACCCAGACACATCATATATTATCTCTCTAGTCCACGACCTCTACTGACAGGCCACGCCCTCAAAGAAGGAGTTAGAACTCTTGATTAATAAAACAACAAGGGTTATTTTAGTAAAGCATTTATTTTAAACCCTAATTATCCCTTAACTCCAAACCTCAAAGATAAATGGTAAAACTTTAAATAGATCCTCATATGGTCAAATATAAACATTGTAATACCCCGTATTTTTAAATATATTATATAGTATATTGTGTGCTTGGGTGACATGTATATATATATGGATAAATTGGTTCGGTATATTTTGAAGGTCGATTTTTAAAGTTATATTAATTAAATATGATTTTTATGGGAAATAATGATATTAAGGTAATTACGGGATATAAGGCAAGAGAGACCTATTTGTAGAGAGAGAAAGAGGCTTAGAAGAGAAGCAGACTTGAAGGATTTTGGAGGCTTTTTCATCAAGTCTTTCAAGGAAAGTTTAATTAGAATGATAGTATCATTGTTTATTGATTTAGATTATTCCTATCCTCATGAATCTATAACTAATATGAGTTAAAATTCTAATTTTGAAATTAAGATGATTAATTATTAATTAGTACCAAATTTCCATCAATTTGATCCAAAACTCACATGAATTTGAATTAAAACCCATTAATTTAGGAATAGAACTTGTGTAAGTATGAAAATAATCAAAAGCCCCCTGTGTAAGTTGGAATTTTGAATTAATTAAAGGTTGGAAATTAGGTTAAATCTTGAATTAAAAAATAGGATTTTGTTGGTATAAATGTGCCCTAATCATGTGTTGTATGTGTACACCTTATTTATATGTTATGTGAACCTTATATGAAGGTTTTTGGATCATTAATGGAATCTTTGTTTTGGAATTGATGGATTAGAGAAGGCAAAAGACGTAAGGGGAGTTTTCAAAACCACTGAGTTCATCGATTGATCGATCGATGGATTTGATCAATCGATCGATGCTTCTGGTTTTTGGACTATTGTTTAAAAAGGGGATTTTTTTCTTTGGGGTTTGTTTTGGGATAACATCAGCCCTAATTTGTGTTATATGACTTAGTTTATATTATGATTAGTGTGACATAAAATTTGTGATAATGGAGGGATTTTCCATTTACATTTGGATTGAATTGTAGTAATTAATTCTACATGGAGATTTAAATGAGAAGATTGCGACGGATATTGTTTGTTGCGATAACTTGTGAAATGCATACCATGCATGAATACTCATGGTGGAAATAATAAGGGGTATTCCATTGGGGGAACTTACGACGCGAACCGCTATTTAAGAGCATAATTTGCTCATAGGTTTGTCTAGCATAGTTTATTGCATATCTCGCTACTATTTGACTTGAGTCGACATAAAGTCCAAAGATTAAACATCTCCAAATTTCAAGCATCTCCATACTATGAAGGTATATTTCAATTAAGTTTAAATTTATTCCTTTTAATTTATTTTGGGATGTTTAGTTTTTATTAAAACTAGAAACAAGTTGTTTTACTTAAAATCGAGACATGTTTTATGGATTTAAAATTGTTCAAAATACCTATATCTCGTTCATAAAAGATGGTATTCTCGTTGAAACTAGTTTCCATTTTCATTATAAAAGGTCATTTGAAGTTTACTTTTATCGAACATCGAAAGAGGGCGTATAGGTCATTTGAAGTTGTTTGAACTTCGTTCAAAAAAGATAGCTTCGTCGTTTGAACGAGATCGATTTTGTTATAATGAACTGCTATTCTCATTCAAATGATATTAAAGATTCGTTCGAACGATCCGTCACCATGAAATTTATTTTCCTCTTATAAATACCCATTTCATGTTTGTTTTCGTTAACCCTTTTTCCATAACTAATTCTGCACATATTTTGCAAAAAATTTTAACCTTCTGAGTTTAAAAAACCTTTTTTGATTCACAAATCACATCCCCAAAATATATTTGAGTGAATCAAGTTTAAACCCTATAGTTCGTATCCTTGCATATATAATATTTATGGAGAAGGTATCTCCATGACTGACTTGTAAAACCCGAGGGTTCACTGTTGAAGAAGGGGGATTGTAGCTCTTGTGATTCTCGCGAGGATCATTTTTAAAGGATGGTTGCGGTCTTGTGATTCTTGATAGGATCATTGTAGATTCATTTATAAAATTTGTAAGTTACAATTTGTAAATTTTATCAAGTGAATAAAAGATTTTACCTGAAAGGGATTTTTCCTAAAACTTTTTCTCTGTTGAATGCTTTGTTTGATTTACATTTTGAATAACATAGTTGCATGTTCAATATCTAATCGAATGAAATTTGGTGTGGAGTCTTTCAGATGTGATAGGATGACTACGTGGTACATGTTTGACTCTCTATCACCTTTAATGTACACGAGCACGGACTCATTTGAGTACTGCACTTACCGTTTACATGTGGATTGGGGAATTTTTATCTCATTCCTGCCTTTAAAACGAACCAAATGTGGAACATAAGATAATAAAAGTAGTGCTTGTAAGAGATATTTATCGGATTTGAACAAAATAAAAAATAATTTATTCAATAAATTTTGATATATTTTAAGCAATGGAATTGGTCTGCGAGTGATAGGTTGAATTTGCATGAATAGCCACCGTTTGAAAACAGAAAAGAGCCAAAAAGATTTAAGGCACATAAAAACAAAAAGAAAGTGTCAAGCCAATTTCAAAGAGCATTGATGCTTCACGACATAAGAGCATTTATTTCTTCAAAACGATTTGAAAGAAAAAATTCAAAATGTGAGTTTTGAGGGAGTTAAGTTGAAGATTATTGCGTTTACATATCCGGAAAAAAATCTTATAAAGAATTACATAGTTTTGGGTGTTATTGGTGCAGAAATTACTCACGATCTTGATTCGTGGAATTGGTTAAGTCGATTTTACTCGAGTTCACCATATTTATACCTAAGGTTGACTTTTAGATCTTACGTTAGTGGTGTATCATTCCTCCGTGCACTTATGTTATATTTTCCTACATTGATTAACCTATAAGATGCGATCACACCACTACATTCCGTTTCCATGATTCAATTATTTTTGTGTTTCTCCATGGTGTGTTGTGTTTGTAAAAAACAAATTCACTTGAAAAATTTCAAAAAACATTCGGGAGGCTTTGAGATTATCATTGTATGATTATTCATTCATATTTTTTGTGATGATATCTTTTCATTCTTGGTAATGTTCCCTATTTTCATGATTAGTTTCGACTCCTTATCTATTTCAGACAAAATAAAAGGAGGAGAACAAATTACGGGGGATAGTTTGGTTTATGTGGGATATTTTATCTTTTTATTCTTTTAGTTGATTTTATTTTGTATGCCAAACTCGATGCATCATGGGATATTTGTTTTGTTTCATGAGTGTAGGTACTTTTATAAGAACACATTTGGTTTACACGCAATTATAACAAAGTACCCAAGAGAAGGCCATGAATAAGTGGAGATTTGAAAACTCTATTTTGAAGTAAACACTGTCTTGTACATATCCATTTTAGGGTTTGAGAGTGTATTAGGATATTGTATTTGTATTAGGGGATTTATTTTTAATTTGTATTTCGGTCTTATATTTTTACTGAATAACCAAAAAACGGGACATTTGTAAGAACATAATTTCCGTATAGCTTAGACTAGCATAGTTTTTGGCATATCTTCCTACCATTTGATTTGAGCTGACACCAAGTCCAAATATCTAACATCTACAAATTTCAAGCATCCGCATACTATGAAGGTATATTTCTATTAAGTTTAAATACATTACTTGAATTTTTTATGGGATGTTTAGGTTTTATTAAAACTGGAAACAAGATGGTTTATTTAAAATTGAGGCATTTTTTTGAATTTTAAAATTTTCAAAATATGCGTATCTCATTCAAACGAGATAGAATTCTCTTCCAAACGAGTTTCCATTTTCATTAGAAGGGTCGTTTGAAGTTTACTTCGATTGAATATCGAATGAGGGCATACTGTTTTATGTCGTTTAAACTTCATTCGAATGAGATAGCTTGGTCGTTCAAACGAGATCAGTTTCATTATAAAAACTGTTATTCTCTCTCAAACAAGCTTAAAAATTCGTTCAAACGAGTCGTCACCTTGAATTTATGTTGTCTTATAAATATCAGTTTCATGTATGTTTTCGTTAAGACTTTTTCCAGAATATTTTTCCACATATTTTGCAAAAGTTTTCAACCTTTTGAGTTAAGAAAACCTTTTTTGGATCTCAAATCTCATCCACATAATATATTTGAGTGAATGAAGTTTAGACCCTATAGTTTGTATCCTTGGATACATAACCTTTATGGAGAAGGCATCTCCATGGCTGACTTGTCAAATATGAGGGGTTCACTACTAAAGAAGGGGACTACAGTTCTTGTGATTCTTGCGAGGATTGTTGCTGAAGGAAGGTTGCGGTAATGTGATTCTCGAGAAGATCATAGTAGATTCATTTATAGAATTTTTAAGTTGTGATTTGTAAATTTTATAAAGTGAAGAAAAGGTTTTACCCTAAATGGATTTTTTCTTGAAACTTTGCCTTTGTTTAATGCTTGGTTTGATTTAAATTTTGAATCACATAGTTTCATATTCTATGGATAATCGATTTAAAATTGGTGTGGAGTCATTAAGATGTGATATGATGACTACTTGCAACATGTTTGACTCTTTGTTACTTTTAATGCACACGAGCACTGACTCATTTGAGTATTGAACCGTCAATTATAGTGTTTTCGTCTTAATCATGATTTTAAAATGAACCAAATGTGAAAAACAAGATAATAAAAGTAGTTCTTATAAGAACCATTGCCTGGATTGAAAAAAAATAGAAAATAATTTATCTAGTAAATTTGGGTATATTTTAAGCAATGGAATCGGACTGCGAATGACATGTTGATTTTTCATCCATTTGCAAAAAGAAAAGAGCCAAAATATTAAAGGTGCATAAAAACAAAAATAAAGTGTCAGGCCAATTTATAAAGAACATTGATGCTTTGCAACATATGAGCATTGATTTCTTTAAAAAGATTCAAGAGAAAAAATTCAATATGTGAGTCTTGAGGGAATTAAGTTGAAGATCAATGGGTTCTCACATCCTGAAAGGAATCGCTTAAAGCATTACATAGTTTTGGGTATTATTGGTGTGAAAATTACTCACGATCTTAATTAGTTGAATAGGTTAAGTTGTTTTCACTTGAGTTCACCTTCTACACACCTAAGGTAAACTTTGAGATATGGTGTTAGTGGTGTCTCATTCTTCGTGCTCATATTCTATGTTTATCTACGTTGATTAACCTATAAAATGCGTTCATACCCCTACATTCCTTTTCCATGATTCGGTTATTTTTATGTTTCTCCATGGTGTGTTTTATTTGTAAAAAAAGATTTCACTTGAAAATAAAAAAAAAAAACAGTTTCTGGAGCCTTTGAGATTATCATTGCATAATTATTCATTCATTTTTTTTTGTGATGATATCGTTTTATTCTTGGTGATGTTCCCAATTTTCATGATTAGTTTCTACTCCTTGTCTATTTTGGACAAAATAAAAGGAGGAAAAAAAATTATGGGGAAGATTTTCTCTGTTTATTCATTTTAGTTGATTTTATTTTGTATGTCAAACTTTATGCATCATAGGATATTTTCTTTTTTTCATGTGTGTAGGAACTTTTGGAAGAACATATTTGGTTTACAGGAAATTATAAAAAATTCCATAAGGGAAGACCAAAAGGAAGTGGAGATTTGAAGACTTTATTTTGAAGTAAACTCTATCCTGTACATATCCATTTTAGGGTTTGAGAGTGTATTAGGATATTGTATTTGTCTTAGGGGATTTATTTTTAATTTGGATTTCGGTCTTATGTTTGTACCGAAATAACCAAAAAATGGGAGATTTGTAAGGACATAATTTTTCTTATAGCTTAGGCTAGCATAGTTTTTGGCATATTTTCATACCGTTTGATTTGAGCTGACACTAAGTTCAAATATCAAACATCTACATATTTGAAGCATACGTATACTATGAAGGTATATTTATATTAAATTTAAATACATTCCTTCAATTTGTCATGGGATGTTTAGTTTTTATTAAAACTGGAAGCAAGATGTTTTATTTAAAATTGAGGCATTTTTTTGAATTTTAAAATTTTCAAAATACACATATCTCATTCAAACGAGATAGAATTCTCGTCCAAACGAGTTTCCATTTTCATTAGAAGGGTCGTTTGAAGTTCACTTCGATTGAATATCGAATGAGGGCGTACTGTTTTATGTTGTTTAAACTTCATTCGAATGAGATAGCTTGGTCGTTCAAATGAGATCAGTTTCATTATAACAAACTGCTATTCTATCTCAAACGAGCTTAAAAATTCGTTCAAATGAGCCGTAGCCTTGAAATTTAGGTTGTCTTATAAATGTCAGTTTCGTTTTATTTTCATTAAGACTTTTTCCATAATATTTTCTGCACATATTTTGCAAAAGTTTTCAACCTTTTGAAGTTAGAAAACCTTTTTTGGGTCACAAATCTCATCCACATAATATATTTGAGTGAATCAAGTTTAAACCCTATAGTTTGTATCCTTGGATACATAACCTTTATGGGGAAGGCATCTCCATGGCTGACTTGTCAAATTTGAGGGGTTCATTACTAAATTAGGGGACTACAGTTCTTGTGATTCTTGCGAGGATCATTGCTGAAGGAAGGTTGCGGTATTA
Organism: Sambucus nigra; assembly: GCA_949130495.1. Lineage (NCBI taxonomy): Eukaryota > Viridiplantae > Streptophyta > Magnoliopsida > Dipsacales > Adoxaceae > Sambucus > Sambucus nigra. The sequence continues at coordinate 89,572,635 of OX422211.1, forward strand.
TGATTCTCGATAAGATCATAGTAGATTCATTTATAGAATTTTTAAGTTGTGATTTGTAAATTTTATAAAGTGAAGAAAATGTTTTACCCGAAAGGGATTTTTTATTGAAACTTTGCATTTGTTGAATGCTTGGTTTGATTTAAATTTTGAATCATATAGTTTCATATTCTAGGGATAATCGATTTAAAATTGGTGTGGAGTCATTAAGACGTGATATGATGACTACTTGCAACATGTCTGAGTCTTTGTTACTGTTAATGCACTCCAGCGCTGACTCATTTGAGTATTGAACCGTCAATTATAGTGTTTTTGTATTAATCATGATTTTAAAATGAACCAAATGTGATAAACGAGATAATAAAAGTAGTTCTTGTCAGAACCATTGCTCGGATTGAAAAAAAAATAGAAAATGATTTATCAAGTAAATTTGGGTATATTTTAAGTAATGGAATCGGACTGCGAAAGACAAGTTGATTTTTCGTGAATGGCCACCATTTGCAAAAAGAAAAGAGCCAAAATATTGAAGGCGCATAAAAGCAAAAATAAAGTGTCAGGCCAATTTGCAAAGAACATTGATGCTTCGCTACATACGAGCATTGATTTCTTTAAAAAGATTCGAGAGAAAAAATTCAATATGTGAGTCTTGAGAGAATTAAGTCGAATATCAATGGGTTTGCACATCTTGAAAGGAATTGCTTAAATCATCACATAGTTTGGGCCTTAATGGTGTGAAAATCACTAACGATCTTAATTAGTTGAATAGGTTAAGTCGTTGTCACTTGAGTTCACCTTCTTTACACCTAAGGTAAACTTTGAGATATGGTGTTAGTGGTGTCTCATTATTCATGCTCATATGCTATATCTATCTACGTTGATTAACCTATAGAATGTGTTCACACCCCTACATTCCTTTTCCATGATTCAGTTGTTTTTGTGTTTCTCCATGGTGTGTTGTATTTGTAAAAAAAAGAATTCCCTTGAAAATTAAAAAAAAAAACAGTTTATGGAGCCTTTGAGATTATCATTGCATGATTAGTCATTCATTTTTTTAATGATGATATCATTTTATTCTTAATGATGTTCCCAATTTTCATGATTAGTTTCTACTCCTTATCTATTTCGGACAAAATAAAAGGAGGAGAACAAATTACGGGGGAGTGTTTGATTTATGGGGGAGATTTTATCTCTTTATTGATTTTAGTTGATTTTATTTTGTATGTCAAACTCGATGCATCATGGGATATTTGCTTCGTTTCATGTGTGTAGGAACTTTTGGAAGAGCGTATTTGGTTTACAGGAAATTATAAAAACATCCCCAAGAGAAGACCATAAAGAAGTTGAGATTTGAAGACTCTATTTCAAGAAAACTCTATCTTGTACCTATCTATTTTAAAGTCTGGGAGGGTATTTGGATATTATATTTGTCTTAGGGGATTTATTTGTAATTTGAATTTCGGTCTTATGTTTGTACCTAAATAGACAAAAGGGGGAGATTTGTAAAAGCACAATTTGCTCATAGCTTAGGCTAGCATAGTTTTTGGCATATCCCCCTACTGTTTGATTTGATTCGACACGGAGTCCGAAGATCCAACATCTCCAAATTTTAGGCATCTCCATACTATGAAGGTATATTTCTATTTAGTTTAAATTTATTCCTTGAATTTATTTTGGGATATTTAGTTTTTACTAAACTTGAAAATAGTTTTTTTTATTAAAAATCAAGGCATTTTTTCTGGATTTAAAAATTCAAAATAGGCGCATCTCATTCAAATGAGATATGATTCTCATTCAAGCGAGTTTCCATTTTCATTAGAAGGGTTGTTTTAATTTTACTTTGATCGAACATCGAACGAGGGCGAACTATTTTAGATTATTTGAAGGTCATTGGGACTTCATTCAAACGAGATATCTTGGTCATCCAAACGAGATCAGTTTCATTAGAACAAATTGCTATTCTCGTTCAAACGAGATTTTAAATTTGTTCGAATGAGTCGCCACCTCCAAATTTTTATTCATCTTATAAATACCTATTTCGTGTTTGTTTTCGTTAAGACTTTTGCCATAATTTTTTCTGCACATATTTTGCAAAAGTTTTCAACCTTTTTAGTAATAAACCTTTTTTGATTAAAAAATCACATCCCCAAAATATATTTGAGTGAATCAAGTTTAAAACCTATAGTTTGTATTGTTGCGTACACAACCTTTATGGAGAAGGAATATCCATGGTTGACTTGTGAAACCCGAGGGGTTGACTGCTGAAGAAGGGGGACTGCGATTCTTGTGATTCTTATGAGGATCATTAATAAAGGACCGCAGTGATCTTGTTATTATTGGGAGGATCTTATTAGATTCCTTTGTAGAATTTATAATTTACAATTTGTAAATTTTATAAAGTGAATAAAAGGTTTTATCCGAAGGGGTTTTTTCCTGAAACTTTTCCTTTGTTGAATATTTGGTTTGATTTACATTTTGAATCACATACTTCTATGTTCTAGGTCTAATCGAATTAAAATTGGTGTAAATTTTCATCTATATTGAATAAGTTAACGCCATTAGATAATTATGGACTCTCATGCTATGGTTGCGCCATGAGTAGACGAGATGCCTTATTTAATTGTACCTTTGGGCCATACATCTTATTACCCATGTTCGAGCGGGATTATGGGGAGATTTTTTTTATATATCCTTGGGTATGGTAGGTTATATGATTGATGGGTGGACGTGATGATTTATTCCTTAACTTGATGAGGTCTTTAGTGAAGGATGACCTAACCTAAGACTATACTCAATATGCGCGAGTGATATCCAAGGGAAATAGGGATAAGCCTCCATTGCTTAGATACTTATGTGACCCGTGAGCTCTAAGAATATATTAATAGATTTATCCACTTGGTATTGATTAGTTTCAAGTTATTTATAATTCATTTCTTTATTCTCTCATGTTCATAATAAGACTTAAACATAGGTTCATTTGGGATGGGGACCTTAGTTGGCCGTGATATTAAAATTTGTTGGGTACGCTAAATATGAAAGACACCAAAATTTAAGAGGCATGTGTATAGTTATGGTTTAATTCAATTATATTTATACTCTTATTCTTCTTAAACTTGATGTTAACATTGTGGATTTTAATGTTTTTAGAACCCAGATCATCCATACGATCCCAGTCTTGGTCAACTTCACTATCAACATCATCTTAGTGTTCCTTGTGGATGTAGGTGTCGTAGCCTGCATGCCGATTTATTTTTTATCCTCCATTTGAGATAGTTTTAGTACGATACATAGCGGTGGTATGTGTGTGGTATATTTTATTGATTTGAAGACTCAAACTTGTATGGATTTTGTGGATGGTGATCATTATTTATGGTATGAGAGTTTCTTATTCGTTCTTTTATATCCTTATGATTATTGAATGCAGTATGTTTTATTTCACGCATGCTTAGAATGATATTCAAGTTTTATAACATTCGTATTATTTAATATAGTCCTGATCAACATATATTAGATTTTATGGGGTGTTACATTTGGTATCAGAGCATTCTAGGTTCTAGTGTCCTAGGGATCTTGAGTGTGTCCGTCGATTTTTTGTGTTGTTTACTTTAAATAATTTAGAGCCTTAATATTTAGGTTTTGAACTCTATATAACGATGACTTCTTAAGAAATTTCGTACCATTGTTTCCCGATGAACAACTCAAATCGACCAAGTGTATTGGGACGGTTCCTTATGTTGATTTTGATTGCAAGAAATCCCATGAATGAGTTCAGCTTCAATCCCGATTTAGGGACTTTTAGGCGTGAGACCACTAGCAAGTGTTTAGCTTATGGCTTAAGGGGAAATGCAATCCCTCACCATCCGAGACAGTGTCAGAATTAAGTTTTGAAGATATCATCTGAGCAACCATGAGGGAGTATATACGAGGAGGATCTCGTCTATCTTTATCTTTCTACACTAATTTTGATTGATACAGAACAAAATTTGGAGGTTCGGTCTACCAGTTAAAATTGAGGAAGAATTTTTGGTGATGGAAGAAACCATTACGTTAAAGGCTTGACATGTGTTACTAGGTATAACAGCTTTCCCCACTTGCGCTCAGGTGGTTGAAGTTTCACTCCTACGTCAGTATGGGCATTGTAAATATTATAGGGATATAGTACCTAAGATTTGGAAGATCGAGACCAAAGTGGGCCCAATAAGTAGAGACACCGTAGCGTGGACCCGAGTATGGGACCTCACCAGTAGAAGGAACCAAATAGAGGATAGGACGGACGATGCGATTTATTTTGGCCAATGGGGCCACAAAAATATTATTCAAGGGATCCACAACCTATCAGAACAGGGAAAACGAGGAAAATTTAGCAGAACTAACCAAATAAGTAAGACCAGCTGGGTCGCCAGTGGGGCCACCATTTCGATATTTCGTTTAGAGGAATAAATTATATTTGTAGCGAGTGGGGACAACCAAAATATTAGATTCCTTCATGGTAACCAACTTTGGAGTACCTTCGGGGGGATGGTTATGGGTACATTTATGGACCACGTGCATGAGTCCTGCTTAGATACCGAGGATTCATCATTTATCTTTTAGTAGTGTGTGTGTGTATAACAATTACGAGGCATATTTATTCTTACCTCGAAGCTTTATGCATATGTGAACACCCTAATGGGTAGGGGATATTTTACGTCGTGCTTATAAAGATGCGAAAGTTTTTTGGGTCGGCTTAGTTTTCATCCAATTTGTTCACGTTTGATGATATATTATTGTATCAGTATTGATATTGCGTATAGATATAGGTGTACACTTATATCGACTACCGGGGTAATCTTTTTATTCCATTTTTGGGTCCGAGATTTTCTTTGAGTAGTTATGCTTAGGCTTGGAAAGAGTGTTTAACACATTTGTTTATGTATACATCGAAGGGGATTACATTTAAATCAAATTATTAATGACAGTGAACATTACTTCTGGTTATATTCGGAACTTGTTTGGGCTATAACCTATATAAGGATTTGGTTTTTTCCTGGAAGTGGGCATTATCATTGAGCCCACTATGAGGGCATTTCATAGGATTACCTTTGTCAGGGAAATAGAGGTGTCATAGGAGTAGACACCACAATTTTTGAACTAGTTGAGTACTCATGAATGGAATTATTTTGAGTAGGCCCCAAAAAAGAGGATGGGTCACTGAGCAATGTATGAACCACAAGGAGCAGGGTTAGGTGAAGAGATGAGAAGAGTGTTTGTTATTTTGCATTAAAAACCTATAGGAACAATGGGGAAAAGTTCTTACTCATGATGATTAAAATGTGAGCGAGTTACCATTAGTGGTGAGATAGGGAGGAGGATAACATAATATGGAGTGGGCGTATCATTTGTGGATTTCGATCGTGTGAAGGAGTGGTTCATTGTGATTTATGACGATATATTTCTTAGGAAGGTTGGTGTAGTAGTGGTGTGTGATACACCCAAATAGGTTAATAGGGGTGATTTATTCCATGGTGTTGAAGGTTTTTAAGAGAGGGTATGGAAATAACATTGGGAATAGGTTCTTTCTCTGTTTGATGACAGTAGAGGCTTACCTTTTTCAGGGATATTTTTAGAGGGATCCTAAACTACGAGAGGTAGAACTAACCAACGAATGTGTTTGATGATCCACTCTACATTCTAAAAATGATTAAAAGCATTGATTAAAGGGATTATAACATATGATTTTCATAAGGATATGGGATTCCAAGGTGGACAAGAGATATTAGGGGGTCATTAGAGTTGACTGGCCTAATCATTTAAAACTATGAATGGTATGTTTTTTAGGGGGTGAACGGGTGGGAACACCATGGAGGTTAAGGTATTAATAATATAATGTTTTCATAGTGTCAGAGAGGATAAAAGGAAAATTAGGAGAGATAAGAACTATAGTTGGAAATTTAGGTGAAATATCAAGTGTTGTTGGTGATATTTCTAGTGGGGGAATCGGGGATGGCAGTTTCCAACAGGGAGAGGGAAATCAATGGATACTTTTTCTTATAAAGGCTTAGGTAGGGTGAGTCCAGTGTCAATTGACCTCACTTTATCACCATTAAAATGTGCGATGTTTTTCCATAAATACACAATGAAAGGAATCCTCAAATGTCAAGTTGGTGTTTTTACAATTGTATTAGTTTGGTTAGGATTATAGCCTGGTGCACTATTAGGAATAGAAAAAACCATTGGATATGATGGGTCGTGGATGGAATAGATTCTTTTACGATAGTGGTTAGAACATGGATATGACTCGTTGTATTTTTGGGCGAGAGGTAGAGTATGCCGATGGAGACAGATTTGGCAGATGCTTTCATGGCCATGGTGACAATTACTCCGACCATTATCTCAAGGATATCTTAGGCCCAATTAGGGAATTTGGTTGGTAAAATAAAGGTTTAGGAGATAAAAATGGGTAGATTTCATTACTTCTTAATCAGATCATATGGATGATTAGGGCTCTATGTACGACTAGTAGTGCCCAAGGATCTAAAAGTGAAGAAAACAGTGTTAACTAAGGCTCATGGGTCGTGGTACATCCTAGAGGAGACAAGATGTACCAGGATATGAGGGGATTGTAATGGTGGATTATAAATAAAGAAGGATTAAGAATATTAGAGAAAGCTTAAATTAAGATTGCAATTGGGGGAATCAAGTGTTGATGAGAGTCTCCCTAATAAGAGGGGTGTTTAGATTTGGAACAAAGGGAAAGTCGTCTTCCTGTTACATAGGGCCTCTATGATTATTATGATAGTGTGATCGATGCATTTCGTTTGGTGTTTCCCTATCATTTTAATATGGTACTTAAAAATTTTCACGTATTCATGTTGAGGAACGAATACGAGTATCAATGCATAGATTTCGATATGCTTGAGTTGTAGCATGATGCTAGTTATGAGGAGAGACCTTGTAAGGGAAAATTTATAATTGAGATGCATGAATGTATTGGCTTATTCCATTGGTAAACGCATATTGGTTATAAGAATGTCTTTTATATGTTACTGAAGCTTATGCCCCGAGAAACATGAATAATCTATACCGAGTTCTACGCATTTGAATGCTTTACTGCTATCGAGATTGAAAGGTATAATCTTGTTTTATTAATTTTAGATTCTAATATAGTAATGGGATATTTTCTTGAGGCTATTTGTGCATTATAAAAAATGTTTCATATATAATTTTATTTTAATGGTTGTTGTAATGAGATTCAGCCTCGTTCAAACGAGATTCCAATCTCGCTCGAACGAGCTTCTAAAGAGATGACTATAATGTTTGAACTCATTTAAAATTGTGACATTACTCTTATTAAAATAAGAGGTGTCCATCCCGTTACTCAAATAAATTCGGGAATCATAAATGGTCCATTCTTTGCATCACTTTCGTAATATAATAGTACGAGATAACCACCAACTATTTTGGAAAATGGTGGTCAATTAATTTTGCAAGTTTAATAAAAAAAATTGACAATGCAATTATAAAAGAAGGTGGATATAAAGATAATGACATGTAACAGTTTAATAACCATTTTACAAAACAATAACCGAATAAGTTGTCAGTTAACAGACTAATACAAACAGGTTACACCAAGTATTACAGTTAAATATGAACAATAACTGGGGCAACACGTCCGAATATACAGACGGATCTTAACTAGATCATACAAAAAAAAAATTATGCGTCTATTTCAAAATCCTACAACATCCGCAAAAATGTTGTAGCTCCTTGAAACTGGGAAGGAAGGATCACAATGAGCGTCCTTGCGGTGGGTCACCTAAGCATAAATAAGTACCACACAAGACAGAGAAATATAAATGGGTCAGGTCCCGATTTGATATGATATACTTGTGAATAAAATGCATAACAGTTATGAGTACTAACATCATTAACAAGTTTAAGTCTTTCTTCACAATAAGAATCATCCTCACATCTCATCTAAGTTCACATCCTAGCGCAATACCTGTCAGTGAGTTAAACTATTCATCAATTTAAGAGAAATGGCTAAATTCTATTTTGACATGCTTAAGTTTCAAATTCATGAAATATATCTTAATTAGTCCATTTATCCTTGGGAAACTTATGACATAAAGTTGATTTATAAATTCATTACTTATTTATGAAATGCCCCATTCGTGAGAATAGTTACAATAAAAATATGACGATTCTAAGACCATCCTTCCGGGAGTCACCCCACTAGATTGCCCTAAATATCTATCATCTTCCAGGGCCTATAACCAAGACCACCTGGGCATCTTAAATCGACAGTGAGTCATAACCATACCCGGAAATACCTCACTTCGAATAAAACAACAACACAATGTAACCACCGGTCCAATGTTCGAGGACTATATTCTCCCTGCATTCACTAGCCATGGGATTTACCTCATGTGCGTAACTTCCCTTATGATAGCATTTAGAGAGGTATGTATGTGCATGAAATAAATCACAAGAGATGCCAATTTAAAATATTCGTTTCTTATTCACGAAACTTTATACGTTTAACGAGATAGGTTATAATGTATAATTTCCCTCCTACTAGTCTCCAAAAGTTCACAACAATACTGCCCAACTCCACCCTAGTTCCAAACTTGCTCACTAGACAAAACGAGACATTAAGCTCTAATAATCAGTCCCCGAAACAAGCCATAATACTCCCATACTAACCTAGGGTATTAATCCTCTTGATATAATACTCTAATACTCTTTATTACTTCATAAGAGAAGGTTCCTAAACCTCGAACCTATAAGAAAAGGGCTAAAAACTAAGTTAGAAAAATATCCTAAAACATCAGGGTTTTTGAATCGATTCACCTAGGGCCGAATTGATTCTCCCCTGATAGAAAATCGATTCGCTCAAAAGCGAATCAATTCGGCTGAGAAAACCAACCTTCTGTCTCATCCAAAATCGATTCGGCCTTAATCCGAATTGATTCGGTTTCCCAGACCTGTAGCCCCCATTTTTAGTGAATCGATTCACTAGGGAGGGCGAATCGATTCACCCTGTTCGATTTGCCCAGTTGGGGCTACGGGTTATTTGAACCCTAAATACCCCAAAACCTGTTTTCTTCCTTCAAATACCAACACCATCAACTCATATTATCTCCAAATCAACTATACAAGTTAACTAACCAGAAAAGACCATTTAAAACAAGTCTAGATCCTATAATATTGGGTTTAACCAACAAAATCAACAAATTCCATTTATGGTTCAAACTCAAAAACATAACTATAAATACACATTATTCACACTCAATCATATATATTTTCAAGTTAGAAAATTTCCTCAAGATTGTAGCCTCGGATTCTCTTCTCGTAGCAACGATTTCAAGCCCCAAATCTCCAATTCTCTCTCCTCTCTTCTCTTTCTCCCAGGATCTCTCTCTCTAACTCTCTCTAGGTTTAGAAACATAAAATGAGAATTAAAATGCTCTTGGAAGACTAAATACCCCAAAATGCCTCAATTACATTAAGTCTAACATTAAATGCAACTACACACTTAAAATGGCTCGTAATAACATAATTAAGTAATAACCGGTCAGAAGTACCCGAAACCCAAAAATACAACTTGGTAATTATTTTGACTATTTCAACCATTTTCGGACTAACCGTACCCTCTAAATTGGCATCCAAGATATATTAAATTATTTCATGTTCCAACATCATATTAACTCATTAATAATTATCCGATTGGAGTATAAGTCATAACAGTCGCTTAAAACACAACGACGCAACAAAACATAATACGATGCTATTTACATTCACTTAACACTAAATATGAAAAACTCAGTAAATATTATCTCTTAAATCACTTAAAGTAATATTTACTTCAACTTCCTTTATTTTATATAATTAACTCACAAGGCAAATTAATATAAAAATAATAACTCATAAATAAGGAGTATTACGAAAATGACATTATAATGAGGTTCCTCTCCTTATGTGTTTCGACCTCATTAGAAGCTCGTTAAAAGTTAGTTCTAATGATATATTCTTGTCATTTGAATGACTTATTATCTTGTTCGAATGAGATCCACAATGTTGCTCGAACGATCTTAAATATCCTTCGAATGAGCGACGCGTGTTTTAAGAAAACCATTTTTTGACTATTTAAAATGGAAGCTGTCTTTCAATTCTAGGTTATCACCCTTTGAGATCAGTTTTTGGACGAGCAAAAATTCTTTTGAAGCCTCTCTTGTGCTCATATTTTTAAATCATAGAATCCAATTACATTTGGTAGATTCTTTATCATTTGTTAATAACAAGCCCCTAAACCTAATTCATATGAAACTTTGATGTGGTGGATTCCACACAAGCGGGTAATGGTAGAGGATATATGAGGAGTCTGAGGTATGGAGTTTTTGTGTAATTATTACTGGATTGCGGAAATCTATAATTGGAGGTGGAAGACGATCAACCGCATAATCTCGAGGAGTCAAGTGTTGTAAGTCATTTTGAGTCTTTTTTAAAACCTTTATTATAGTTGATTTTGTCTGGTCTTGGTCGTCCAAGGTTTTTCCCTTTTGGGTTTTCCTCGTATATCGTCATCTTATGCATGTGCTTATTTTATTACCAAATTGATTATGCATGTCAACCTAGTAATTAGGTAATTCATATTTGAAATTATTAATAACTGGACTTGCATGCTTACGGAGTCTTAAACACTAATACTATTGTCGGGTAAATAGGAATCTGTTTGTTCATTACAGAAAATCAGTTTTTTCAATTGGTATCAAAGAGGGAGTCTATAAGTTATTTAGGTAGAGTTTTTGGGGCGATTTTCTATGGAGTCATTTAGTAGGTTAACCATCTTTGACATATCTAATTATGTGTATTGGAAGGCACATAAGAAAGTTTCACTTAGCTCTAGAGATGATAGAGTATGGGTGGTGGTAGTTAGAGGGTGGACTCCACCCACTACGACTGTAGGAGAGCGCATGGTTCCTAAACTGGTTGAGAGTTGGAGTGAGGATGAACAAAAAATGTGTAAATATAACTCACATGGCCTCAATGCTTTGTTTAGTACTGTCTCATCAAAGGAGTTCCACTAAATAATGATATGCGAAACATCAAACGAGGCTTGGGACACATTCCTAATTACGCGTGAAGGTACAAATGCAGTGAAAGCCTCAGAACTTAAGATTTGACTACCTAGTTTGAAACCATCTGAATGATTAAGAGTGAAACTTTTGACGAATTCTATACTTGTTTCTCCAACATCGTAAATTTTTCATTGAATCTGGCAGAAAGAATTCCCAAAACTCGGGTTGTGAAGAAAATCTTAAGGTCCTTACCTGAAAGATTTAACTCGAAAGTCACTGTCCTAAATTCTTTGGGCTACATCCACGCTTTGAAACATGTAGAACTTGTTGGTGAACTTTAAACCTATGAGGTCGACATATTTCATAATATCCAGAGAAAAAGGATAAGAGCATTGCATTGAAAGCTAAGAAGGAGGATTTTTTTGAATCAGATGAGTCTGACCTTAACACCGAGGATTCACTAAATAAGTCAAAAAATTTCTCAAGTTCAAGAAACAAAAATCAAAATATGACAAACAAAAATTTGAGAAAAGTAAATATAACAAGGCAGGAAAAATTTCAATGATCGTGAATTTAAGAAAAACATAAATGACAACTCTAAGAAAGATGAATCTGAAAGATGTTATGAATGCGAGGGCGCCGCGATCACCGAGCATTTGAATGCCGTACTAAGCTTAAGAGATAGGGAAAAAATAAAGCTATATACAATGCCACTCTGAGCGATAATAAAGTCGAGTAAGATGATCCAGGTGAGAGTTCTCCTCCCGGACATAACTTTAATGCTTTCGCGATTGGTCATGCCAGTCACTCCAGCTTATCTCATTCTAGTGACGACAAATGTATACATGCAATTATTAGCTCTAGTTCTAACTCTTCCCAAGATAGTGATAAGGATGGTGGTTTAAGTGATGGAAATGGTGATGAAGGTGATCTCCAAGCCACGTATTCTAAGCTATACATCGAGTTTATGATAATTCAAAAGAGGAAAAATAATTTCCTATCAAGGTGTTAATGCTTGGAAAGGAGTTGGTTGCCCTAAAGAGGTCAAGGCAATGGTGAGTCAACTCGACTTTAATAGAGTTTTTTTTTCTATGAAATGCTATTTGGTGGAAAGAAAAAGAGACGACTTAATGTCCAAAATCACTAGATAGTCTAATGATTTATGTGATTCCATGGAAGCTCGAGAAAATCTTGAAGACGATATCTTTAATCTTAAAAAAGAATAGAGGTTTGTCGTACGATTAAAGTCACTCTAGAGGACAACTCTAGGAGAATGAGGAAATTATTTCTCAAACCCATACTTGGGTATAAGTACAAATGATATCAAGAGAGAAATGGCCTAGGTTATGAAGAGGATGAACCTTTTAAGTCTAAATCCGAGCCTATAGCCAACTTTGTCTCTGTAACAAACTCTACCAAACCCAATCCACCAAAAGGGAACCCTCCAACGCAAATGAAAAAGATGAAGCCCGTTCAGCCCTTCGTTTGTACCTACTATAAAAGAATGTGACATCTAAGAGATCTTGTCTATAAGATTGAGAGGGATTCCAAATCTCGCACTCCCACACCCCATTATAGTTAACTTCCTAGCTTGAAAGAGCAGGTTAAATTTCTCATTCATACCTCTAAAGGGTTTATGGAAGTGTTCCAAAGACTGTTTTCTCCTCATGGGTAGTAATTCAGACCGAAGACAAGGAACAATAGCAAAAAGAGAAGAATAAAAATAATGCCTTCACGTCATATCTCACCTAGGTTGTGAAATATAATAACCCCAAGTCTTTTGGTATTCATCTTGATCTAAAGGTTTAAAATACCTACCAATGGTATTTTGATAGCGGTTGTCCCGACATATGTCTGGTGACAAATCTCTTTTCACTAAACTTAAGGATCACAAGGAAGGGATAGTCACCTTTGGTGATGGGAGTCGATCTATCATTTTGGGATGGGAAAACATTGACATATCTGGATTCCCAAAGATAGAAAACATTGTATGTTAAAGAGAACCTTGCAGTTAAGTTTCATCAATTGTAGTGTTGTGTCTACAATTATTTTGGTAAAATTGTATTTTAAGGTATGAGTAAATATCGACAATAGTGCAAGGTTGCCTCCTTTTGACCTTTGGCACCAAAGATGAGGTCACGTGAATTATAGGGAAACTTTGCCCATGGGAAACCTTCTTCTTTAGTTTTTATCCCATGCTAATATGGAAATAAAATCAAAGGTCCACATAAAAAGAGAAACTGTATTACCACTTCTCGTGTTCTTGAATTGATATACATGGATCTTATGGGTTCAATACGAATAGAGAGCCTAGGTGGTAAATGGTATATCCTAGTAATGGTGGACGATTTTTTAAGGCATTTTATTGTAAGATTCTTTAGAGAAAAATTGGATAATGTCGAGGTTCTTACTTTGAAATTCCGTGTCTTAAAAAATCAAACATAGTATCACTAATAATCACATTAGGAGTGATATTGTAACGGAGTTCATCGATGCTAGAGTTGGAGTGTTTTGTGATGAAATAGGCATCAAATATGAATTTTTAGCGGTTTGCACACCTCAATAAAATGACATTATTGAGAGAAAAAATAGGACCATTTAAGAGATGCCATGGTCTATGGTACTTGGTTGGAATGTTCCTAGAACCTTTTAGGATGAGGCAGTGAATACTTTTTGTCACATGGTGAACAAGGTTTACCTTCATCAACACACTACCAAAACACCATATGAATTGTGGATGGGGAAAAATCCTAACCTATCACACTTTCGTGCCTTCGGGAGTCTTTGCTATGTTTTTAGGGATAATAAGCACTTAGTAAAGTTCGATTCTAGGAGTGATGAAGGGATTTTCTTAAGTTATTCATCGTGTAGTCGATTAGGTTTATAACCTTAAAATCTCCAAGATCATAGAATCGATAAATGCCATTATTAAAGATGAATTGGCTGTAACATTTATTGATGGTGATCTTGCATGTGAGAATGATGCACCCCCGGTGATGATCTCATCATTTATCATATCTAAGTGGTGGACCCCACACTCAACAAAAAGGATCCACCATCTTGGGTTTGCTAGAGTCATGACCCCATGAACATTCTTGAAGATCCAAACCAATGTGTCAAGACTCATGCTCAATTGGAGAATGAAGTTAGCCACTTTGGCTATACTTACCAAATAGAGACCAAGAACATCAAATAAGTGATCGAAGAAGGACATTAGATTAATGCTATGCAAGAAGAGTTGCTTCAGTTTAAAAAGAATGATGTTTGGGAGTTAGTCTCCCGACCTAGTGATACAAATGTTATTGGTATCAAATGGATCTATAAGAATAAAATGTATGAGAATGGTATCATAGTTCATAACAAAGCTAGGTTGGTCTCTCAGGGTTACACTGAAATTGAGGGAGTTGACTTTGAGGAGACATTTGCTCCTATTGCTAAACTAGAGTCTGTGCACCTTTTTCTAGCCATAGCATGCCATCTAAAATTCAAGCTTTATTAAATGGATGTCAAGAGTGCCTTCCTCAATGACATTCTACATGATGAGGTTGTTTTGGAACAACCAAAAGGTTTTAAAGATCTAATTTTTTTAACCATATCTTCTACCTTAAGAAATCCCTTTGAGGATTAAAACAAGCTCCTCAACCTTAGTATGAAAGGCGTATCTCCTATCTTCTAGACCAATGCTTTAAGAGAGGGGGAGTAAATATGACATTATTTATGCGTAGAGAGAAATGGGGTATTTTGGTTGTGCAAGTCTATGTCGATGACATAGTGTTCGGTTCCACATGTGAGAGACATACTCATCGATTTACGGAAGAGATGACTAGTGAGTTCGAGATGAGCATAGTGGGTGAGCTGACCTTATTTTTAGGTCTTCAGGTTTAACAGTTAGAGGGTGGTATCTCAAACTAAATACGTGAGAGATATAGTAAAGAAGTTAGAATTAGACTCAGCTAAGCACGCATGTACACCTGTGAGTTTCATTACTAAGCTTAACAAGGATGAGTTAGGAAAGGACATAAAACAAACACTTTTAAACTCACATCTCCTCTACCTTTTCACTAGTCATCCAGATATATCATGTAGCATCGGGGTGTGTGCACGATATCAAGAATCTCTAAAAGAGTCCCACTTACTGCCTCTTAAACGTATAATCAAATACGTGAGTGGAACTCTTTCATATGACATTTAGTAATCATGTGATATGGATGATCATTTGACCACCTATTCAGATTTCAATTGGGTTGGAGATGTTGACGGACGTAGGAGAACCTGTGATGGGTGTTATTATTTTAGGAGTGTGCTTGTCTCATGGTTAAGCAAGAAACAAAACTCCATCTCTCGATCTACGGTAGAGGCCGAATATATCGCCGTCGGGAGTTGCTGCACACAACTCTTGTGGATGAAAAATATGATGGAAAAATATGGAATCTCTAAAGTCATGATGGTTAATTTATGTTATGATACGAGTGCAATTCATATCTACCATAATCCCGTCCAACACTGTCGCACAAAGCATATTAAGATACGAGGAAATTCTATTCAAGAGCTTATTGAGGACAACATTATGTCATTGAGTTTTTGGCCACCGATCTTCAGTGTGCGATATCTTTACCAAACCTCTATATGCCCTTAGTTTTGACAATCTTAGGGAATATGTAGGTGTTCTTTCTATTGACTGAGTTCTGGTTTGACCTAGTTTAGGGTCCACTTTTATAGCCATATTCTTTATCCCCAAACTATCTTTCACTATTATGTATATTTTTAATAAAAATCCAAAAAACATTTCGAGTTATTTCTTTTTATAAAAATACAAAAAGATTTTTATTTTATTTTTTATGTGTTTTTTGTCGCATGAATACGCTCTTGAAGAACACCTTCACTTAGCTTTCCCGGTGTCCTATCATGGCATGCTAGATTAAGTCATGTCATTTTAGTTCTTAAATATGTCATCTTAGTCATAACGATGAGGAAGTTTCTAGGAGCAGAGATAAGAAGAAGAAAGAGAAAGTTTGTGAGTCCGATTCTGAGGGCGAGTTTGATTTTGATGATATGGTCTTATTTACAAGAAATTTTAAAAAGTTTCTCAAATTTTCTAAAGAAAATTCATCCAATAAAAAGTTTTTTAAGAAAAATAAAAAGAATGACGAGGCAAATGAGAGCAATGAGAAAGAGAAAGAGGAAGACGAGAGATGTTTTGAGTGCGAGGGAAAAGGGAACAAGGTGTTTGAATGTCCCACTATGCTAAAGACAAAGGGAAAAAAGATTATTAATTCTGCCACTCTTAGCGCTAATGACAATGTGAATGACTCCAAGGAGGAATCCTCACATGATAGCTATGTTGCTTTTATGGCTAGTCGTGTGAGCCAATCCAGTTTGTCCCACGACGATGAGGACACTTGTCTACGTGACAACCCCGATGATGATTTGAGTGTTTCTAGTCATAGTGATTGTGAGTTTGAAAGTGAAGGTTAAAGTCAACTCGAAAAATCATTTAGAGATTTATACGTTGAGACCCTGAAGACGAAAAAGTTGAATAAAGACCTAACTATTAAGGTGTTAGATTTGGAGAGAGATGTTGGTGTTTTGAGAGGATTTGAGGCGTCGACAAGTTAACTCAAGAATATGAAGATTTCTTTGAGTGAGGATTTGATTGTCATAGGTTGGGAAAAGAGTGAACTTGAAGCCCGTGTGTCCCACCTCGAGAGAGATCTCGAACGTGCACGAGAAGTCAAGGTTACTTTAGAGGATGCATCTAAGAAGGCTGGATTGATGCTCCTTGGTCCCGCTGTGGGTAATGTTGAGAGACAAGGAATAGGTTATGACGGTGCGTCCACTTCCCATTTTGCACCCGAGACAGTTCCAGAGTTTGTGATAAATCAATATGACACTAAACCTAACCAGCCTAGGCGTCCCGTTCCCGATAGGAGAGTGTGTGATAAACATTTTTAGGGAGGTGTTCCTAGTCCCGTGTATGTTTTCACCCATTGTAAGAAGAGAGGACACCTTAAGAAATTTTGCTTTAAGTTGGGTATTGTGTGGCAATTTTTTTTCCACATTATACTACGACACGTGTTAACCCCCCCCCCCCCCCCCCACACACACACACACCCACACATGATACTTTGCCTCCTCCGGGAGATTATGTGAGAGAGTTCGCACATATTCGAGAGCAAGTTAATTTTTTGGTAAAAACTTCACATGATTTGATGGATGTTTTTCATAAGATGTCACCACCTTTGGAAAACTCCTACGCACCTAACGGTTGAGGTTTAAACTTGTTTACTAGCATATGATGATTTTTCATGGTGATATTTTATGCCTATTGCTAGCGTGTACCACCATTTTGTTTTAGTTTTTTCCAATTGATATATTTTTCGAAAAACCAAAAAGATTTTTGTTTTTGAAAATTTTTGGAAAAATACAAAAATATTTTCTATTTTTTTTGAGAAAAAATTAAAAAAGTCAAAAGGATTTTGTTTTGATAATTTTTTTGGAAAAAGGTGAAAAGATTTTTGTATTTCGTTTTGCACCGTTTATGAATGGACATTTAGGATGACCAAGTCGCTACATCATTCCAGTTTCATGTGACTATTTGATAGTGATTTAAGATGCATGATTATTTCATTTTGTGATTTACAATATTTGGAGTCATTGAGATGTGATTAGTTGTTACTACCTACATGTTTGAATCATGATTTCTTTTATTGCACACGTGCATGGAATTTTTTTTATTATTGTACTTGTCTATCACATATTGGTCGAAGTGTTTTCATCTCAATCCTATCTTTAAAACGAACCAAATACGATAAAACTAGGGGTGGGCACGGTCTGGTTCGGTTTTTGCCTATTTTTTGGACCGGACCAAATATTCGGTGCTAAATTTTTTGGGACTGAGACTGGACCGATTAATTTGATTAACAAATTAATTTGGCCCTGGATTTTTTCAATTCGATCCTAGCCCTAGTATATATATATTTTTTATGAATGAATTTATTTATTTCTCCAACAAATATATATACAAATTTTATAAAAATAATAATACCTGAAACCCCAGGGGATATTTACATGGGTTTTCTTAACCCAAATAAAGAAATGTCTATATATATACAAAATGTTCTAAATAAAATTCATAAGTTATATACATTAATTCAAAACTATACAGAAGAAAAACAATATTATTTTTATTATATATATACATAAATTGATTCGGTCCGGTCCAAATCGGTCTTTTAATATAGTGGACAGCGGACCGGACCGATTTAATCGGTTTTTAGTCTGTGTGGACCGGTTTCAAAACAACCTTAATTTTCGGTTCGGTTCGGTTCGGTCCATTCGGTTCAGTCTATTTTTTGTCCGCCCCTAGATAAAACTTGAAAATGAAATTAGTTCATGTAAGAACCACTGGCCGTGAGGATTTGTTTAATTTAAAAAAAATGATGAGTGAACACGAGGAAGGGCTGCGAGTGAATAATAATAACATTGTGAAAGCCAATGTTTGAAAAAATCCCCCCCAAAATTAAGGCAATAAAAAGATAATATTCCAAAAAAGGGCCAATTAGTTTAGATCACCTGAATTGAAAAAAATAAAATATTTATTATTTATGAGGAAGTTTGGATGGAAATAAAACAATGGATTTGAATGTCTTTACAAAGTCATGAGAAAGCATTACTTAGTTTTACACATTATTTGTGTGGAAATCATTTCAGACTTTGATGTGTTGATTAGATTGAGTCGATGTCATTTAAATTCAACACTTTTTGACACCTAAGGACAATTTTGAGTTCATTCGTTAGTAGTATCCATATTCATCGTGCACATATGTTATGCTTGATTGCATTGATCTTACCATCGAATTTGTTCAAACCCATTCATTATGTTTCCATAATTTGGTTATCTTAGTGTAAATTCATGGTGTGTGATTTTTTGTAAATTTCCTTGAAAAAATAAAAAAATAAAAAATAGTTAGTGGATGCTTTTCAGTTTATTCTTATATGAGCATAGTTAATTTAATCGTGATGATTTTCTATGCTTTTAGTGACAATCCATATTTATTTGGCTTATTCTTTTCCTTGTATATTTCGGACAAATAAAAAAGGGGAGAACAAATTATGAATTATGGGGGAGATTTGCTTTATTTGCTTTATATCATTTAAAACTCGATACGTCTTTGTTTATTGTGTGTAGGACTTGGATGATCATTTGAAAAGTACACAACAAGAAGAGCAAGGAAAGCATAGAGAATTGATATGAAGAGATTTAATGTTGAAGATTTTGAAGCAAATTTAAAGACTTACACTTTTAGTACCTTTTCACCTTTGGGTTGCATGGGAGGGTATTAGATTTGTATTGAATTTTTGATGTTTTGATAATTCATATGTTTTTATTTTGTACCGGCATAGACATAGGGGGATATTTGTAAGGACATGTTTTCCATGTTCCGTAGTTTACATTGAGTATGTTGTATATTGCTACAACCGTCGAAGAAGTTCACATTCATGCATTCATGAAGATGGATCCGAATTTCAAGTATCTTCAACGTATGTGCAACATGAGGTACAATTTCATATAGAATGGGTTTAAGTTTCGTAAATGGTTTACTAAGTAATGGGATATTTTTCGAAACTATTTTTAACACGCTGAGACATTTTTTCTAAGGAAAAATTAAATTTTCAAGACATGTAGGCGAGCTTTTCTAAAAAGTATTGTTCGCTCCTGTCGTTCAAACAACAAGGCAATGTCGTGCAAATGACTGCTTCTAATGACATGCAATGTCGTTTGAAAGGTCGCGAGAAGGGTCGAATCTTTACTACTTTTAAAGAGCCCGTACTATTTTGTGTTTTTACTAGTCGTTTGTAAGGTAATTAGTAATGATATGTGATGTCGTTCGAACGACATGGCTATGTCATTTGAATGACTTCTAATGACCTGCTCCACCTCAACGTTTTTGTTCAGCTATAAATACTTTTTGTGGAGAGCTATTTTAAGAAGACTTTTGATACACGAAAATTTCTTTTGATTCACACCAAAACATCCAAATTCTTTTGTTAATCTTTTGTGCAGTCCAACTCACTTCCTTTGTAGGTGGTTTTTTGTGGAGTGCCATCTCTACTACTGGATTGGTAGCTCTTGAGGGAGTTGTTTGCTGGTGACTGCGGTCACTTGGGGATACTCAAGGGAGTGCCTTGTTGGAGATAGAGTTGCGATTCTTATGGGTTCTTGAGGGAGTCTATTGCTAATCTAGGTTGCGGACTATGTGAGTTAATTGCGGTAAATTCATTGCATATTTATTGAAATAAAAGGTTTTGCCCTTTCAGGGAATTTTTCCTGAGATTTATTTGTCCAGGATTTTATGATGGCATAATTATTCACATAAATTCATGATTAGGGTTTAAATAAAATTGGATTTAATTGGTTTAATTTGGATCTTATATTGCATCTAATTAAATAAGTTTTAATAGGAAATTTGCGAATCCCAAAAGTAATCGATAGCACCCACTTTACAATTTGGTATCATATCTTTAGCTCGCATTAGGGTTTAGGGTCGTTTACACTTATCTTTATCCTATCATATACATTTGGGTTGGGTTAATGGCTGGTGGTCGTGGTCGTCGTTAACGTATTGTTTTCTCAAGGAATGAGGGTGACTCCTCCTCATCCTCCTCTCGACCAACGCAACTCAAGAAAATCACCATGCTTATTCACCCAATCGATGGGTCAGTCATGCCGACTACGAGCTCTATTACACGCTCAAATTTCATATTCGAGATATGGTCCATGAGTGCGTCTTTCATGTCGATGAGTTTTCTCACACCCACTTTCCCTAGTGACTGACCAGTAAGGGTTGGACACCCATATTCTCGATGTTTGATGGATTTTACCGGATGTAGTTCAAGAGTTTTAATTTTGGGTATCTGGGTCCTCTTCCATTTTGCGCTTTTTCATTCGAGGTGTAAAGATTATAGTCACACCCAATACCATAGCCGATATCCTTAAATACCTCACAACCCACACACCACTTTCCTACTGTATGTTGATGATTGTCACTGGTACCCTTAGCTGCTTACTTACGATATTTTTTCAGCTCCAATTTAACACTCTAACTCTCTACCATTCTGACCTCCATGTCAATTACTAGATCCTTAGTTGGGTCACCTGCTCCTCTTTTTATCCTCGGTATAATCGCACTCGGTTATCAGTTGATATTATGATCGTTATGTATGTTATGAGTCACCGCTGGTACATTACCCTTCCCTCTTAGAATCTTTTGGACATGTTTCATGTCCTTAATATCGGGACGACACCCGTCTGGGCACTTCACCCTTATGGGGTCCTCGTTACGTGCATTTGCCTAGCTGCCCAGTGTGACACCTTTCTTATAGTAACGGGTGGCCATCCATATATTAAGATAAAATAGGAATCTCAAGGGGTCATTCTCAATATCAACTGTCGAAAAGACTCAAACGTAACTGACCACCCAATACTAGAATAAACGGATGCCAATTTTTTTTTCTTTTCCACGACATAGAGAAAAATCAGACCATACATAATAACAGAAAGTGTTCATATATATACAACATGTACAACAAAAGAATATAGTCGAGTAAGTTGTCAGGCAACATGCAATATAATATAGAGTATCTGAAATATGAGAGATATAAAACTGTACAACCCTTGGGTACACACCCGAGTTACAATTTTGAATCCTTAACTAGATTTACAAAAATGATAAGCGGCTACAGCAAAAGTCCTGCAATAGTCCGCACATGTTGCAGCTCCATATAAACAAGAATGGGAGACTTAACATTGGCGTCCTTGCGGTGGGAAACCTATAATATAATAAATATAAGAAGGAGAGAGAGAGAGAATATATAAGGGTCAGAGCTCGAGGTTTAAAAACAGTTCAACAAGTGAATTAAAATGCATAATAATTATGAATGCACAATTTTATTATATAAAGTGGTACCGCACTCTCTCGAGACACAACCTTACCCCTCAACTATAGTGCGCACCTAAACGTATGCATTTTAATCTTAAACAAGCAACCAAACTCATCTAGGGATAACTCCACCTCAAATTTACGCATTTACCCCACTATAGTATCAAGTTTATCCAAAACATAAGCATTTTTAATCTCATCCTAAATGATTATATGACAATTCATTACTTAATAACTTTCGCTTGTTATATTTATAACATATTACACATTATTTCCAAGTCTATATAATATTATTCTCACTATTATACAAGATAAGTTATTGCTACCAGGTATACATACATAACACCCATAAAATATGCATACTAAACATCCCTCAGACTTTCAACTCAATGGATACGGTCTTTAAAATGCTATCATCTTCTAGGGAATTACTCACATACCATCCTGGGTTACCAGCGGTCGGACTCTCACACCGACTTGGTATAAACCAAATCATAAACACAGGGGAAGCGGTCATAGTTCCTCACCGAAAATAAGACAAATCATACCCAAGACGTCTTATCCCTGATAAATGACACATAATAAATAAATGGACGCTATGACCTAGGGACTATACGCTCCATGCTCCTTAGCCAGGGGCCTCACCCACATTGCGCAACTTCCCATGGTAGCACTATAGGGGTATGTCTACACAATATATATGTATATATATATATATATATATATATTATACACACAAGATATATATAGACACATCATATATACAAGCCATCTCATATCCGAATGTATATATTTAATAATCCAGGATACATGTATATAAACACCTTACACTAGCCGATAGTCCATAGAATTATTCTCAATTCACACTACACTGAATCTGCCGAATTGTCACGGTCTACCTTGACAAGTTCAACTTGTCAAGGTCAATGACCATGACAATTCTGGGTGAGATAACTTTTTTTGTCACGGTCATTGACCGTGACAAGCTCGTTAGAATTATCACGGGCATGTCACGATCCCTGACCGTGACAAGTTTGTCATGGGTTACGACCGTGACAAGCCAGTGATAGTTTATAAAAAAATTATCACGGTCAGTGACCGTGACAATTCTGGGTAGAATTGAAAAAAAAATCTGTTGGGCAGTATGGCCACTGCCACTGCCCAGCAGTATATCTGTACCTGTTATAGCAACGTTGTACCTGTTCAAACATCATATATCCAAATAAACTAGAGATAATGCAAATATACATTCAAAATAGAAATAATATGCAAACAGGACAACTTCGCGTCATGCTATATTAGGTGTGATCTCAAATAATCAGGTACATACCATTCCAACCACGATGTCCCGATTTGTTCACAACAAAATAAAAACCCTAATATAAGAAGAAACAACATCACCATCATCAAT
Source organism: Sambucus nigra (assembly GCA_949130495.1). Lineage (NCBI taxonomy): Eukaryota > Viridiplantae > Streptophyta > Magnoliopsida > Dipsacales > Adoxaceae > Sambucus > Sambucus nigra. The sequence goes on from OX422211.1 coordinate 89,596,040, forward strand.
TATCTTAAATCTACAAACTATTTACGTGGAAGTGAGATTATGAACCCTTAACATACCTCAAAGATAAGAACCTCTAGAAGAGGACAACTTTTGAGAAAATCCAGCACCAATTTCCAATTCCAGTTCCACTATAAGAATTAGCCAATGCAAGACACTGCATAAGAGAGATTTTATAATAGAATTAAAAAGTAATAAATCTAAAAAATATAGTCATTTATGCAACCAATAATAGCAGAGATATTATTACTTACCAACATGGTAGAACATGATGATGAAAGAGACTTTACATTGGAAATCCTTCGAAGAAGCTTAAATAAACATGTGGCATAACCAAGGGCGGAGCCAGGATTATCATAAGGGTTGGTCTAACAACAAGCAAATTAAGATCAGAATAATATAATGTAAATATAAAATGAAATTGAAAACGAAATCAAAATTGAAATTGAAATATTCATATAAATATAAATATAAATATAAATACATTACCTGTAGTGCCACCCAAACAACTAACTTGAGCTCATATGGCACCTCCTTCCAACTAATGCCCAAGTTCTATACATTTGTACTTTCCCCGTACACTTTAGCTCCGAAAATGTAACCGTTCAATCGATACTTTTTGTACTCTTGTGCCACGAACAAGGGTCCAGTGGCTAGACAAGCAAGCCTTGATGTTGTGGGACTTTCACTTATGTAAATCATGAGTAGCATAATTCAAAATCCTTTGCAAGTTGGACGAAAAAGTAGATGGGACCTTAAAATTATATATTGTGTCTAAAATAACCTTCCTTTCCCCACTCATCAAAGTAAATGCACCAGGGGGAATTATTGTCCTTCCCCTACTATCTTCTTTCAACCATAGTTGTGGCTTAAGTTTCAACGATTTAAGGTCTTTTCTTGCATTTTCTCCATCCTTCGAATGACCCCCCCTAAGTCAAGTGCCCACAATATGCTCAGCGAAGTTCTTCTCTAGATGCATCACATCTAATACATGGCGCACCGAGTTATTCTTCCAATAAGGCAAGTCAAATAAAATTGACCTCCTAGACCATGCCATTCTTGTCTCAGTTTCATTCCCAGTTGGGGTCTTCTTATGCTTGACATTCTTAAATTTGGGATTCTGACCTGGCATATTAGGGTCACATTCAGAAGATTTACTTTCAATTTCTGCACTTGAAAGTTGTCTCGGCGGTAGCCTATATTCAACCCTGCCCAATAAAAAATTGAAACCTTTCTCAAATCTAAAACTATTAGTCGAGGGTAAAAACCTCCTATGGAAATGATATACATTTTTTAGCTAAAGGATAGATGAAGAGATTCAGTCTCCTCTCCACAAATATGATTCCCTAAATAACCATGTACTACACAACCTTATAATGTCCCATAAGCCGGAAAATCATGAATTGCCCACATCAACATAGCTTTTAGTGTAAACTCTTCTTTTCTAAAATAGTAAAATGATTGCACACCCTCTTCCCACAACTCATTTAATTCTTCTACCAAAGGAGACAGGTAGACGTCGATGTCATCACTTGGTTCCTTTAGCCCAGGTAGCAATAAAGCCATCATCAAAAATTCAGGTCTCATACACTGTTCAGCAGGGAGGGCTAGGATTACTGGACATACACTCTGATTGGTGCTTATATTTCTAAATGGATTGAAACCATCTGTTGATATAGCCAAACGAATGTTGGGTTATTCTCGAGCAAAATTGGGATACTCATAATTCATCCTCCTCCAGGCAGTAGAATCAATAGGATGACGCATGATATTACTCCCTACTTCTACCCTAGCATGCCAAGTCATTGCCTCCGCTATCCATGGTACTGTAAAAAATCACTTTAATCTAGGCCAAATGGGAAAATATTGAAATACTTTTTGAGGCACTTTTGAGCTTGTATCTTCCTTACTAGTAGATTGGACATATCTAGGTTCATCTCATACCGGACAACGATCAAGATTTTCATACTTCGTTCGGTATAGTATGCAGTCATACACACAAGCATCAATCAATTTATACTTCATTCCCAAACCTTTCAGACTGTTCTTCATAACAGGATAGTTATTTGGAAGTGTATTCTCCTTGGGTAATAAGACCTTCACCCATTTTAGAATTCCTATCATGCTATAGCCAGACAAACCGTATTGCATCTTCAAACTGTGCAAACCAACCATGGCATGTAAAGTTGTTTGATCTTTCTCACAGCCAGAGTATAACGGTTCGATCACCTTAAATTTTAAACTTTGGTAGTCATCGTCAAGTTTGATTGGAATATCTTCACGAGCACTTGAACCTTCTACATCATCAGTAACTTCATTCTATTCTGCTTCATAAACTCCATACGCATCATCAACTAAATCCTATAAAATATTATGCTCTACGTCGTCGCCTTCTACATCTATCCTACTTGTTGAAGGTTGTTGTGAAGGTTGGTCGGGGACAAAAGGAACTTTCAATTCACAGTGAAAACTCCAAAATCGATAACAATCTTGCATACCCGATCTTAACAAATGTAGTTCAACTTTTTTCCACTCAAACAACTTACCATTCTTACACCTAACACACGGACATGGAAACTCTTCATCATTATGACATCTCTTTGCATATTTCACAAATTCGTTAGCATCTCTGCGAAACACATCCCCCATTCTATTTGTCTCACCCATCCACTCTTTGTATTTCGAATATCCCATCACATCTACCACAACTAATCACCTATTAAAGGTACGAAGCGTATATTCATGGATTAGTATAAACAAAACTTAGATTTATAGTTTGTTCAATTATATTATGTCTTATTTATATTCCAATTCAATTTATAATAGAAATTTTTATTTCCTCCATCTCCTCTAAAGGTCGAGTGGTCCTATCCCATTGAAGACCGCATTTTTCTGTAATATACTTAACAGGTCATGCACATTGTTACAATTTGAAAAAAAATCGGCAGCATATCCCCATAGTTCTCTAAGTACGCGATGTAGATTGGCAAGTGTGAGTGTTATTTCAATTGATCAATTGAAATAAGAGTCACACTTGTCAATCTAGTATGTACCCAGAGAACATTAGGATACGACTGCAGAAGTTCCTCCAAAAGTAACAACTTTAAGCCACTAAGAATATTATATAGAAATTATGCAGTCCCAAACTGTCCAAACGGGACAATTCGAGAGATCTCATTACAGGGATAATGACTCTCGAATGGGTCTAAGGGCTATTGAATGCTTATAGATAAGAACTAGAACGCTAGTATCTATTCGCACTATATGTAATTTCAAGTATGTTTCATTTAATTATCGTACTATATATATATATATATATATATATATATATATATATATATTGTTTGATATAAAAAGTAATTTTCAAGAAAATTTGAAAAATCCCACCCCCCATATGGACAATAATCTAGTGGTCATGCCACTTTTAAAACTAACCAACCCAACATCGATCCACTATAATCCAACAACAATGTCAACAACAAATGTGTATCTCGTACTCCTTCTAAATCATCTACTCTATTAATTATTTTCATCAATTAAACTAACAATTAAAGTATACAATTATTAATTTACTGATTTACAATGACGGACAATCCTACTTTCATAATTATTCACATATTAATTTACTAATTTACAATGAGGGGCAATCATATATTAATTTACTAAAAAATTTAATAACCAGTCAATTCATTTACAAGGGACATTACACACAAACACGCACATACACGCACACTACACACACATATACACACAAGCGCACATACACACACACACACCCGCGCACATTCATACACACACCTGCGCACATTCACCCCTACCCCCACCCCCACCCCCACCCATCCCCCCCACCCTGCCCCACCCTATTACACCTCCCCCCCAGACCCTTCCCCTCCCCCCCCCCCCCCGCCCCACACGCACACACAACACACCACACACACATTCACACACACACATAAACAACCCCCCACCCTACCCCACCCCCTTCCCCCACATTGCCCCACCCCCTCCCCACCCCCACCCACCACACGCATGCACACACACATACACACACACACACGCACATATATATATACACACACATATATATATATATACACACACACATATATATAAATGGAAGAGGGAGAGAGAGAGAGAGAGAGAGAGAGAGAGAGAGAGAGAGAGAGAAAGTAACCTGAAAATAAAGAGAGAGAGGGAGAGCAGCGTAGAGAGAGAGAAAAAAAGAGGAAAGAATCGGTGGGGGAACAAAAGAAGGGGAAAGGGTTTTTAACTGGGACATTTGTCACGGACGTGTCACGATCCTTGACTGTACCAAAAAATGCATGTTGTCTTGTCACGATCAATGATCGTGACAAGGCTAGCTGCTGGAAGGGTGTCAATTTACCCATTTTGGTGTAGTGTCATTTTATGATTCAATCGTTCACTTGAACTTTTATCATCACTCACACCTATGACATAAATATATATCAATTTAACACTACGAAGGACACACGACCTCTCTCTAGTAGCCCGTATCCCTCCTTAAGAAAATTCCTATCACTTGAAGAATTTACGAATGAAATCGGCATAACAAACTCCCAAATATGCCTAAAACATTGACCCGATGTCTCCCCAACCATCATGCCATAACATTATGCCGCCTTTTAACTCATAAAGGTGTTTATCATATTATTTTAGAGGGTTTCCACATACCAAACCCAAATGTAAAGGAGTTACAGGAGAGTTTGAAATCTGACACGACCAAACTAAAACAAATTGATCTGATACACTAATAATGGCACCTTTAAAAATGAACCAGTTCGCTGCTAAAACAACCCGATCCGAACTGTTTAGATTATATTCCTACAAGATTTCTCTTACATCTCAAAACCCCTTTTCTACCTAATTTTAACATCATAGATCAACCTAAATATACTCCAAACCATTTTTACACCATCAAATCCATACATACTCATGAAATGCTACATTTCAACACAAAAATCTAGGGTTTATCATATCTAAATAAGGTCACCATAATTTATCCACAAATTATGAAATAATTCACATACATACACATTTAGCAAGTTTAATCACTTTCCTTAAAGATGTAGAGTATGAATCTTCCTCAAAGTCACGGATTTGCTCGGGATTCCCGGAGCTCCAAGGTTTTCTCCTCTTATCTCTTCTTCCTTACGTTATCTCTCAAATGGGTTTTCTTTTAAAAATGAGATTAATTAGCTTTCTCTTAATCATAATAACCCAGATTACTATTAACCCCAACTTCAAATGATAATACACACATAAAATAACTCGTATACCCCTATTCGAGTAAAATAACTAAAAAGGACCCTAGAACCTAAATAAAACCCCCGAGCAGTCGTTTTGACTTTATCGGCCCTTTCGAAATCAACCGTGCACTCCAAATTATCACCCGAGACTCTGAATATAAAAATCATCTCTCAACCTCATATAACTCACTCAAATATGACCCGATTGATAAATAACTAATTCCTGCCGCTAACACACACATACGACGTAATTGCATGCAACAAGATTATATTTACCATATCACACTAGTAAAGGTACAATTTTCATAAATTTTAACTATTCTACCCGAATTTATATTTATGTTAAGTTTTAGTTTTAATTACCAATTATATTAAATCACACACACACCCGGTAATTTAATATAAAAATAAATACACGAAAGTAAGGGGTATTACATACTCCCCCCCTCCCCCCCCCCCCCCCCACACACACACAAAGGAATTTCATCTTTGAAATTATGGCGTACCTTATGGAAAGAGGTAAGGATACTTGGCTCGCAGTTCATCCTCTCGTTCCCATGTTGACTCATCGATGCTATGGTGCCCCCATTGGACTTGAACCAAAGGCACTACCTTCGATCGTAGCCTACGCTCACCACGATCTAAAATGGCAACCGCTTCTTCTTTATACGCGATATCATGTTGCAACTCAATTTCCTCCAATGAGATATGCTAATGGGTTCTCTCACTTCTTCGATACTTTTTCAAGGATGAAATTTGAAACACATCATGGATTCTCTGCAAATGATCCGTCAAAGCAAGTCTGTAGGCCACAGGACCAATTCTCTCAATAATTGGAAAAGATCCTACATACCTCGGTGCAAGCTTGCCTTTCTTACCAAATCTCATTATACATTTCATCGGGGATACCTTTAGCAACACTTTGCCACATGTATACGACATAAAGTTTCTTCCGATCTTGCGTAATGCACACGCGGTTCCGAACTAACTCAATTTTCGTCGAAGTGTCATGGATCACTTTCAGTCCAAGAAGTTTATTATCCCCAACTTCTATCCAACATGCAGGAGAACGACATGGAAGACTGTACAATGACTCATAAGACGCCATAACTATAGTAAACTGGTAAGAATTATTATCAGAAAATTCTACCAGCGGTAGGTATTGTTCCCAACTTCCCCCCAAAACCAACATACACATATAGAGCATATCTTCCAACATCTGATTTACTCGCTTCGGTTGCCCATTGGTTTGGGGATGGTATGCAATACTCAATTGCAATTCAGTTCCCATTGCTTATTAGAAACTTTGCCCAAAATGGTAGATAATGATTTTATCTCGACTGGACACAATATTGATCGTCACTCCATGCAATCTCATAATCTCTGCAATAAAGAGTTGGGCATACTGCAATGTCATGAAATCCATTCTCAAGGGTAAAAAGTGTGCCGACTTAGTCAAACGATCCACTATAACCCAATTGGAGTCATGACTACGCTGCGACATGGGTAATCCTGTGATAAAATCCATCGAGATGCTTTCCCATTTCCACACTCGAATATTCAATGGCTGTAACATTCCAGAAGGTCGTTAGTGGTCCACTTTCACTAACTGACAAGTGGAGCATTGGGAAACGAACTCAGCTATATCCCTTTTCATACCTGCCCACCAATATTTTTAACACATGTCCTGATACATCTTGTCTGCACCTGTATGGACCATAAATTTGACCCGTGAGACTCTAACATAATAGCATGCTGCAAATCCTTGTCATCCGGAACTACCAATCTCCCGTTGAAACATAATCCACCCTAAGAACTGATAGAGTAGGATTTCGCTCCCTCTGTCAACAATTTATGCACCTTATCTTGACAATCCTTATCTCCAACATGAGATTTCACCAACCATAGCACCATCTCTAGTGTGCCATACATGAACTAGACACTACATCATCCTAGCTAAGTTCCTTCCACATGGTTTTCCATGCTTTCGCTAATTGCCCAGTGGGTCGATGGCTCAACGCATCAGCTACTACATTAGCTTTCCCCGAATGGTATTGGATATCAAATTGATAATCCTTTACAAATTCCAACCACCTATGCTGGTTCATATTTAGATCTTTTTGGGTGAACAAATATTATAGTGACTTGTAACCTGTGAAAAGACTGAATTTCTCCCCCAGGACATAATGCCTCCATATTCTTAATGCAAAGACTAATGTGGCCAACTCCAGATCACGCATAAGATAATTCCTTTCATGGGGATTACAGGAAGCATAAGCAATAGACCTCTCCTCTTGTTGAAGCACACCCCCAATCCTTGGAGAGATGCATTCGTAAAGACTAAATACTCTACTCCTACTTTAGGCAATGCGAGAACGGGTGCCGACGTCAATCTGTCATTTATATCATCAATTATTAATTCACAGGAATCATCCCACACAAACTGTACCCCCTTCGGAGTCAAATTCATCAAAGAGCTGGCAATCTTTAAAAAAACCTTAATAAAATGTAGATAATAGACCGCCAAACCCAAGAAACTATGAATCTTCGTCAATGTCGTGGGATGACCCCACTCCCTCACCATTGTAACTTTACTTGGGTCCACGAAAATACCCTTCTCTAACACTATCTAACCCAAAAACTTCACCTCTCGCAACCAAAACCCATATTTCTCAAACTTGGCATATAGTTGATGGTTCCATAACGTCTGTAGGACCAACCACAAATGGTCTGCATGCTCACCCTCTATCCAAGAATAGAAAAGGATATCATCAATGAACACAATCACAAAATGGACTAAGAAATCCCGAAAGATTGTGTTTCATCAGATCCATGAACACTACAGGGGCATCGGTTAACCCAAATGGCATAACCAAAAACTCATAGGATCTGTATCGGGTAAAAAATGCAGTCGTAGAGACATTCTGCTCTCTAATATGAAGTTGATGATACCTCATACGCAAATCTATTTTTGATAATTAAGAGCCTCCTCTCAACTGATCAAATAAATCGTCGATTCTAGGTAATGGGTACTTATTTCGGATCGTCACCTTATTCAACTCTCAATAATCAACACACAACCGCAGAGAACCGTCCTTTTTTTTCACGAATAACAATGGGGCTCCCCATGGTGAGGTACTCCGATGAATAAGACCCTGCCCCAAAGTTATTGGATTTGATCACGTAACTCCCTCATCTCCACAGGATCCATACGATAAGGATCTCGCCTAATCGGCCTAGTTCTAGGCTCTAGATCAATAACAAACTCGATCTCATGACTAGGAGGTAAGCCTAAAATTTCCTGGAAAACATGAGCGAACTCCTGGACCACCAGAATTGAATCTAAGGAAACAACTACTTCCTGCGAAGTCTCCTCCTCTATATAATACAAATGAGTACTCAAACCTCCCTCCGAAAGAGGCATGGAAACTAAAAGCATCTCTTGTCCAGGAATGGAAAATACTATGGACCTCCAAAAGAAATACACCTGCCTCTTTGCTGAATACCCTGAATGGAGATTCCATTCCTTCTGCTTATTTCCCTATGGCAGAGCCTACAATGCCCCACTTGCACCCTCTCCTCCCGATTTACTCGATGAGACCGAGTCCACAAATTTCTTACTCCCCTTCAAATGTAGACAGTGATCCTGACCATGCAACAACACAACATTCATTACATCTACGAATGTTAATAAAGGCGGGTTCCCCAACAGATGTTGACGAATTCTCCAATTCAAACCTCCTATAAACATTAAAATCCTCTTCTCCTCCATATTTACATCATCTGGCACAAAATTTGCCAACCTGGTAAATTATTCTTCATATTCAACCACTATTCGATCTCCTTGAGTTACATCTAATAATATCCTTATCATCTCGATCTGAACTACAGGAGGAAAATACTTAGGACCAAAATGTACCCAAAATTTTTCTTTGGGCATTGTATCTCTCTGCTCAGAGGTAGTAACCGACTCCTACCATTGGAGAGTCGCACCCATTAATTTAAAAGTGGCAAGTATTTGTTTTTGAACCTCATTGCATTCAACCATTCAAAGATGTCGTTGAATATCCTTCTTCCATTGACTTGCAACAATCACATCAGCTCCCCTAGAATTTCGGAGGATGTCCCTTCTAAAAATCTTCTCGTACTCTCTCCCATCTGGATGTACCCATGTGGGTTTGAGCTACCAGAGCTGTACCCTATTGCTGAACCTGAGGAAGCTGTTATGCCATCGTTGTCATGGCAGCATTGACTTCTTGTGCCACCCATGAATCCAAACCTATTCCGTATAGCCTTAACACAAGTTCTTGCCAACCCATTTATCGTAACCCATATAAGACTCAATTCCCATATGTCAAACCCTTAAGCGTTTATGTTTAAGTTCCCAAATTAAAACAAAACCCAAAATAAAATGAAAACCCTACTTATTCATTGTCTTTCCAATTTTTTCTAAAATACCCTCAAATCTCCCACACTCTCATGACCCTCATTAAACCCAAATGCACACTTGTGCAATCCATTAATTATCCCTCTCACACCTTACACCCTTCATGTCCATCCAATTCAAACCATACCCCTAGCCTCAATCCACCTATAAATTTAAGACTTAGTGGCATTTGAAAATTCTCTCCATTTTGGTTTTAACCTTGGGATGAATTCTTCTCCATTCCTAGATAGAGAGTATTTGTAATTTTTTTTCAAATATCTCAATATAAAGTGATGTGGTGGGATTTATTTCTTGGGGGTGAATTCAACTTCACCCCTCTATAGAGAGTAGTTGTAATTTTTAGCAAATATCACAATATATAGTGATATGGTTGAATTTATCTCTTTTGGAGGTAAATTCTTTTCCACCCCTTTATGAAGAGTATTTGTAATTTTGAGCAAATATCCCAATATAAAGTGATTGTGTAGAATTTACTTCTTCAGATGAATTCTAATGTACAATTTTATAATGAGAGGATTTGTGATTTTTAGCAAATCTCTCTCATTATTTAAAAGTCCATTATGAATTCATCCATTGTATATTTTGGTAATTATTTTAGTTTTCTTCTTATTTTGTAGTTTTTATTTTTCAAAAAAAAATATATTAGTGAGGGATTGTAATTTAAGATTTCACTCCAATTCAAGGCTAAATGGATTTGATATATTCCTCCTTAATTAATCTTGTTTAACCCTTGCATGATTTTATTTGTATATCTTATGTCTTGGATGATGATTAATGAGGGCTAATATCCCATTCAAAGGATTAACTAAAGCCCTCATGAGTCCAATTTAGTTAGTTTACTTGTTAGGACAATTTCTTTTATCTCATTTTTCTCTTATTAGACATTACATCTTAGTTAGTACTTTTAAAATTAGCATACTTAGTTAATTAATAATCCCTTGAAAAATCATAAAAAAAATCATAATATGAAAATGATTCTACACTTGTCTTCACATATTTTATTCTTCACCATGAAAGGTGGATTGATACTTGTACTTATCATATGCATAATTTTAGTGTATTTGTAGGTTCAAGGGATTTTTATTGGAAAGGATTTGCATCAACGATCACACATTTTGAACCAAAATTTATTTTCTATCAAATATACTTAGTACACATGAGTGATCCCCAAGGGAAATAGGGATAGGCCTTCACTGCTTGGATACTTATGTGACCCATAAGATTTAATACTATCTCCATTTCTTTATAAACTTGGTGTTGATTAGTGTTACGTTATTTAGAATTCATTGTGTTATTCTCGCATGTGCATAATAATACTTAAACCTGGGTTTATTTTTTATGAGGACCTTAGTTACTTTTGATATTAGTATTGTTGGGAGGGAAGAATCTAAAATACATTAAAATGCGAGAGGCGTGTGTATAGTTATTGTTTATTTCAATTACAATTATACTCTTATTCTTTTTAGAGTTATTGTCAACGTTGTGGATTTTAACATTTTTAGGACCCCAATCATCCGTACAATCCCACCCTTGGTCACCTCCAGTATCAACATCCTCTCAGTGTTCTTTAGGATGTAGCTGTCATGACCTGCATGTCAATTTTTTTGTCCTCCATTTGAGATAGTTTCAGTGGGATACATAGTTGTGGCATGCATATGGTATATTTTGATTTGAATACTCGGACTTGTATGGGTTTTTTGGATGGTAGTCTTTATGTATTGTTTGAGAGTTACTTATTTGTTCCTTTATGTCGGTATCATTATTGTATGTGGTATGTTTTATTTCAAGCATGCTTAAAATGATGTTGAATTATTATGACTCTCGTATTATTAAATTTAGGACTGATTAACCTATATTTGATTTTATGGGGTGTCACAAACATCCTCAAAATATTACGTAGATCTCTCCTTTGGAACATTAATTGAAATATTCTAAATCAAGGATTCTCCATAGAATAACTAACAAACCCAGAAAGACTATGGTCATCAGGGAGCCATGGACTTTAAGCCCCAAACCCCATGGACGACCCAAATCATTCAATGAAAAAACATGGAAATTAAGGTTTCAAGTAAGAAAGAAGACGATAAGGACGAATATCTTACCTTGGTATACATAAGACCGACGAATAATTGTTAATTCCCCACCTCTTGAACCTCTTCTCTGCCAACGAATAGTTCCCGCCTGCAGCCTCTTCCCCGAAAGTTCCTCCCTTTCCTCTCAATGTCCCACTTTCTCTCTAGAAAGGGGGAATTAGGATTGTTAGCAACTATGATATGGTTTGAAAGGTTTTTTTTTTATTTTTAAAGTTCACTAAGGAACGTAGGGCTCTCCTTAGGACTCCACTTTGACCTAATTTCCCCTGAAAAAGGCTTTTATAACCTCCCAATAATTGTTCCTAAGTGATAATCTGATGAGGCCATGTAATATTTGAACTTGAATTTAGATACCCTACTCTTAATTTAATCCCCCCTAGAGTGTATAAACTCAAACATATTCAAAAGAAAGATTAAACTACTCTACAAATCTTCCAAAATGGCTAAATGAACTAAGTATCCATGAGTTTTAATAATTATAAATTAGACCTTGAATATTTCAAACTACTATAAATTGACGTATACTTAACCCCTAGAGTCCAACTTTATATCAAATTTACCCTCTAGACTTCAACTAACTAGAAATTAAAATTTTAGTCCACATAATTTTTGAAATTATAAATATGCCCCTAAATTTTGTGAAAACTAGACTTTCAAGTCTATATAAGTATATACCTTAACAACCAAGGAATAAAACCCAATTATTTGACAATTACACAAATCTCTGTCCACACAAGCCTTCATAAAAGAATATAATGCCAAAAATCACATGTTTGAACGTGCAAACATGTGAGGTACAAGTTACCAAGCATTTAAACTCTCAAAGCCTGCTCAAATCCACCTCCCTTTTAAACCAATTAGACCCCTGCTCATACACTCTAAAAGATCACGAGCTAAGACATTAAAACTCACCTTCAGTGTATCCAAAAACTCAGAACTTTAAGTATAAAACAACCCCTAGGTGAAAAAATATTAAAAAATTCCACAAATAAAGCTTGCGCTTTAAGGGTGAACTTTGATATATTGCTTATAACTATGGTTTAAAGAAATGAAATCATTCATTAGGATCTTAGGAACTCTAGTTCAATGATCAAAACCTATGAATTTAAACAACATGCTTCAATTGATCGAAAGTGCATTCTAATTCAGAAAACTGAAAACTTAGAATTCTCCCCACACCAACCACCTTACGCCTTTAAATCAAAACCAAACTCGTCCATAACATAACAACAACCTAACCATGTTCATAATAATCCTTGCCATACTCATAAAATTTTCGAATGTTCAATCAAAATTTCAAAAAAATACACAGTTCTGGAACTCAATACATACTGCACGTCGATCCATAAAACTCATATATTTGGATTCCTTATGAAATTTTAGATTGAGTGTGTTTAGAAATCATTAAGAATGGATTATAAATGAAGGAGATATATTAGGTGAAAGATTTCAAATCCGAAAGTCAACCTTTGAGAGGTTAAAGATGAATTATTATACTAGAAACTTTAACCACGCGCGTGAGGTACACGGCCAATCAAATTTTTAATTTTTTTTCTTCATATTTTTATTTTATTTTTCTAGTCAAAAAGATATAATTTAAGGCTATGTTTGGTAAATCCTTGCCAAAGTTATGAAAAAAATATAAGATTTTAAGTTTGAAATACTTTTCTTAAATTGCAAACTGATGCCTCCTAAAATTTTCAACTTATGAATGTTAATCCCAAACTTTTTCTATAAGTACTTTAAAATATTTTAAGTCAAAAAGTATTCTACACTAAAGTTAAAATTTAATCCTAAGTTCAAGACTTTAAACTCCCAAGTTATTTAGAATTAAACCCCTAAAAGTTTAAAACACACAGTTTTAGTATAAATTGGCTAAAACCGACCTCAATTCCAAAAATACTTATTCACCCAAATATTTGTATGCAAATAATAAAATAACAGCTCCTCCTGATATCCTCTTTGGATCCGTAAGCGGTAAAAAAACTATGGATCAAGTAGGTCATTTTACCTCTTTAATAGTAAATTTAGCGTACTTGTTTAACTGTTATTTATATCATTCTATGATATCCCTATTTGATTCCAAGTATGTGTAGAAATTACCACTTATATATTACTATATCACTTATTATTTTAATTATGATCAATCAGATCAAGTTGAACCCTTCTCATCTAATAACTAATATCATAACAATTCGTTGTAATGATTCGGTTCACCTTGAACTTTTATGCATTATTATTTATTACAAAATCATCAATAATAACTAGGGATTAAACTGACCTATTATCCCACAAATTTTTCTGCTTGGCCTATAATCTATGATATTGAGAGTCGAATTCATTGCTACATATGTATGAGTGCCACTTTAATTATGTGCCTAGCTAGTTATTATCCAAAGGTTTTGGATTACTTATTATTTAGTTTTATTGATGACTTATTTAATTCTATACCACTTAGTGAACTGGAAGTATGCGATTATCAGTTCGAACTCCTTGATAAGTGTGCCTCAATCACTAAGCAGGAAGACCTCAAATAGATAATTACATCTTAAATTTACCTAAATATCGAGGCCTCAATATCGAATCCCATCTCAAATTTACCCAGACATAACATATACTACCTCTCTAGTCCACCACCTATACTAACATGTTGTGACCTCAAAGAAAGAGTTACAACTCCTGATCAACAAAACAACAACGGTTATTTTAGTAACACTTTAGTTTTAAAACCAAATTATCTATTAACTCCAGGCCTCGAAGATCAATAGTAAAACTTTAGATAGAACCGGATATGATCAAATAAGAACATCCTCAAAATACTCCATATATATATCCTCTGGAACCTTAATACAAAGCTTCTAAAATCAAATATTCTCCTAACCACAACTTTCAAATAAGAAAAACTATGGTTAACAAATAACTATGGCCTCTAAACCCCAAACCCCATTGCCTAACCCAAAAATACCCATAAAGGCTCATCTCATTCAAAAATACACCCCGCCTCTAACACCTCTTATCCTCCTATGAACACTGCCTGTCCATTGCTTCCTCCTCGATAAGTCCTCCTTTTTATCTAAAAGTCTCCATTTATCTCTTTAAATTGGGAATTAGGTTGATTAATAACTATTAGAAGGTTAGCAGGGTTTTTATTTATAGGGTTCACTAAGCAAGCTAAGTTTTCTCATTATGACATCACTTTTACCTAAATATCCTTTCAAAAGGCTAATAAAACCTCCCAATAATTGTTCTCGAGTCATGATCTGATGTGGTCACATCATCATCTCACGTGATGAATTTCCAATAGGCCTAAGTCACTACTAGCCGTGGTATGTTCCCTTTAGGACGTGACCTCTTCCAATGTTCATGATCTTCTATCTCTTTGTCCATGGCCTCGTATCTAACTTTTGACTGTATGTGGCCTTCTCAACCATTCCTCATCCTTCATATTCCCAGACCGTGGCCCTCTTTCTTCAATCTTACTCCTAGTCATGGACTCTAACATGGTCGCGAACTCATTGTATTTTTAGGGTCGTTGCACTTTCTTAGAAATCACGATTGCACTTAACAAGTGCAACAAGCTGTTAAACCCCTAAGTTATCCTAGAGGACATTTTTTTCTCGTAAAGGTTTACAGTGAATATACCCATAAAATTCAAAAACATGATTCAATTTACAAAAGACACAAAAGTAATGTAACGAAGTCTTAAATGAAAACTTCATAAATATAGTAAAAATTCAATTTTCAATCTCAGCTTATCGTGCGTGTGTGTATAAGCCAATATAACTGTCCATTTCAAAAGATTTGATCATTACGTTTCTTATCCAAAATTTTGATTTTATTCAAAATCTCATAGGATTCACTCACAATTGAACACTCGAAAATGGTTAATTTTTCTCTCGGCCTACGTGACTAAAAGAGAAAATTTGATGAACAAATATCACATATACATGATGAATTATTTTTTGAAGGATGAATATGACCTCAGGAATGGAAAATCGGTTACTTTTTAAAAACATTAAATCACACTATAGATCCTATTCATATTCTCTCAACACTATAGCTAACTTCACTTGAGAAGAATTAGGACTTTTTCTAGTTGTATTGTAGGCTCAGGTCATGGCTAGAAAAAATAGCTTTTTAGAGTTCAAAATTTTCGGAGAGAATAGAGTTCATTGATATTTTGACTCTTTACGCACTTTTTCTCACTTCCATTTTCTTTTGTTTTTCTTTTTCAAACACACATTATTTTTTTTTCATTTCATTTTCTTCATTCTTTTTTTATTCCCCATTTTTCTTCTTCTTTTTTTTCCACCCATTCTTCTTGTAAGAACTCTTTTGTTGGCCTTTTTTCTACCATAATTTTACCCTAATATTCTAAAAAATGGGTATAGAGTTTTGGGTTTTCAATAAAAGGGTCATTTCTATTTTTGGCAAAAGTGGTCTTGTGATAGAATAATGTAAAAAGGTCAATTTTTTAGGCATAATTTTTGGGCTTTCAAAACAATGACCTAATCTCATTTCTTAATTGATGTTTTGTTAATTTGTGTCTTAGGTCAACTCACTAAGGCATCTAGTGCTTAAGATTCACTTTTTGACATTGGGTTTTCAGTAATAGAACAAAACAAAAAATTTGAGATCATCGACGAATTAATCACTAAAAGAAAGTTTGAGTTATTTTAACTCGTTTTTATTTAAATATCTCAAAAATGATGGATAGCACAATAACCTCACAGGTTAAAATCTCCACATTTATTCAATAAGCATACTAACTTTCACCTTAATATTCATTTTTAATCATATTATATGTCCAATGTCAAAATTTTGTAAGTTAAGAGATTTGTGAATTAATTTTAATTAATAAATCATTTTAAAACACAATCATATTGAAAATATTTTTGGATTTTGGAATTTTTGATTTCTTATAAATAATATTGTAAAGGAAAATTTTCAATCGAGTCTCTTTGTAGTGTTGACTTAATTATGGACAAAACAAATTGTGTCATAGGATAATAGTTTGTTATATCCGTTCAATCCTATGACGTTTGATTTGAAGACGTAACGGTTAAGATTTTGAAGTCTACATTATTGGTGGTTTATGTGACAAGTCCTTACATCATCAACATTTAAATCCCAAGGTCTCTAAAGGTATGAATGCATTTAATATATATATGGAACCTTGGGTATATTTTTTATGGGTCTCTCTTCATTAACTTTTGTCATATTGAGTTTTATTTTTCTGAGAAAATCATTTAAAACTTTTCATAAAAGTTTCTTGGGTAAAAAAGAATTTTTGGTTTTTCTGAAATGTAGTTAGAAACAATAATTTTTTCCGTTCAAACGACTTATCTAACGATATTTTCTCTATTTTCTCATTAGAAGTTTCATTCGAACGACATATCTAACGACTTTATCACAGTATTTTCGTTAGAAATCTTGTTCGAACAATGTCGTTCGATCAACATTCAAAGTCGTTCGAATCACCGACGTCAGTTTTTGACAGTTTTTTTTTATAAAACTTCCCACTTTCCCACTAACTTTCTACCATCTTTAATATGCCGGGAAAACTATTTTCCTCAAGACTTTTGATATACTTTCTAACCCTTTGAGAGAAAAACATTTTCATCCAAAAGTTCGATTTTGTGTTGGTATTTTCATGGTTTAAATTTCACCAAAAAACACATTGTTTACACCCATATGTTTGCGTTGATCCTAGTACTAAATATATATTTTCTTTGAGATCACCATTGTTGGTACCGAATATTTTTCTCATCCTAAAATGAAAAAGTTTCATGCGGTGGATTCCATTCGATTGAGTTATTGTACGCATACGGAGTAAGGCTTCGTGTGTGGTTGATGGTAGTTGGGCCCCATCGGTGGATTCTGAGGAGTTTGTGGACTCCAACGTCATCCACTAGGATGAGGTTGAAGAATGAAGGAGAGCCAAGTCTTGAAGGGAGTCGAGTCGTTCTTGCAAGTTCTTCTGTCATGTCTTTGTAAAAATACAATACTTAGTGGATTTGTAGGCTGGGTCGTCTGAAGTTTTTCCCGTTGTGGGTTTTTTCTCGTACATCGCGCCTTGTGTGTATTGTGATTTCTTTTTATCTTGCAAACTATCTTAGATGCATGTGTAGGACTAGAAAGATAAATATTGGTTTAATCCCAACTTTAGTGTAATATTGGTGCAAATTAAGTTTGGGTAGTTTTTAATTTAATTTAATTCAAGTTGGCTTAATTAACTTGGCAAACTGTATGCTTAAGGTTTTTTGACATAATTTCGAACTTAAATTGAATTTATTTGTGTTTATGTGTAAATCAAAATATTTGTTTTGTTCAATCGCATTTTAATTTTGAAGAAATTAAAATTAGGATAATTTGTATAAGTTGTTTAAAATTTGGATATTTTGGGGACCATTACCCCCTATCAAGTGGTATTGGAGAGTTTTTAGCCTATCAAGTGGTATCAGAGTGGGTTACCTCTTTGCTTTTTAGGGTGTTTTGTTTATCTCTCTTTCGTTATTTGTTTATTTCCCTCGATAGGGCTTCGCCATGAGTAGTTGTCTGATGTTTTTAGTGACGACGATGATTTTGATATTCGAGAGGACTTTAATGAGCTTCATAATCGTAATAAAAACATAACTCATTTGAATTTAAAGTTTGAAAAAAGAATAAAATTTATAAATTTGTGTTTTAAATCTAAAATTGAATTTTTTCAAACTGTTCAAACTCAAAGAGATATCCTTCTTGAGAAGCTCGTGGACATGAATCATAATTTTAAAATTTTAGAAGTGTCCAATAAAGAGAGTGATAATAGAGCCCGATTTTTAGAGAATGAATTAAAAGACTCTAAAATTTCTAGGGTTAATTTACGTACCACTGACAATGATGTTCAATTATTAAATGAGTTGAAGGCACGTGAAAAGACTCTTGGGGATAAGTTCACTAACATTGAAGGGGAAGGAGATAAACTTCTAGGAATTATTGAAAATATGAAGAATGAGTACCTAAAATTGAAGGAGTCTAATTTTTTTCTTGATTTTAAAATTGAAAAATGATTTAAAAGACTCGAGTAGTATTTGTAGTAATTGTAGTGGCACATCCTGTTCTAATGCTCCATTTCTAAAGCCAAAACCATTATTTGTTTTATAGGGTCAACCAAATTCAAGAACGTTAGAAAATGTCAACTCATAGGTAACATTCCTCGTGTTTTCACATGTTCACATTTTGGTAGGAAAGGTCACCTTAGGACGTTTTGTTATGATCTTGGAAGAGGTCCTAGAAAGTTAAAGTGTAGTGTTCGTCGATTATCAAAACCCCGTGAGTTAGGTATATACCTGTTTGGGTTAGGAAATCTATTTTGGAGATGCTAAATGTTAGGTTGGTTGATTATCATTTACTTCCATACGATTCCTCGCTTGAAAAATCTAAAGGTTCATTGTGTTAGTTTTATTTACATACACTAGCTTTTGTGCTACATGGTATATTCTTGCTAGTTGTATGTTTTTTTGGCATTTTCTAGTCTTTGATTCATCATATATGTGTTTCTAGGATT
This sequence comes from Sambucus nigra, assembly GCA_949130495.1. Classification (NCBI taxonomy): domain Eukaryota; kingdom Viridiplantae; phylum Streptophyta; class Magnoliopsida; order Dipsacales; family Adoxaceae; genus Sambucus; species Sambucus nigra. Next base: position 89,615,393 of record OX422211.1, read on the forward strand.
ATGACTTGTGTATCTTTTGTATTTAATTTTTAGTTATAGTGTCTTAGTTCAAATAAAATACAAAAAGTTTTTTGTTTTGTCTTTTGGGTTATCCTTGTGTTTGGTTAAAAAAATTCAAAAAGATTTTCTATTTTTGTGTATTTTTGTTTTACACATTTTATGTGGCATATACTTGTGTTTGAATCCAATATCATCCCCGCTTCCATGTGGCTAGAACTATTGGTTAAGATTTTCAATCCTTAAAGTGTTCTTTGTCATGCTTGTATGGAGTAGTTTGACTTTGACTTGCTTAATGGATTCTCTTTTTATATGCCTCGATTCACACATGCACAAGCTCATTTGATCTTTAACTTCACATGTATATTTAGTCTAAGTGAGAAGTTCTACAATCAATTTAGTCATTTACATGTTAATATGAATATGGAGGATTTGTGCATGTAATAATAGTTGCCCAGATTTAAAGAAAAAAAATAAAAAAATATTTTTCCTGTGTAGTTGTTTTGAATGAAATCGGGCTGCAAAAGACAAAATTACTTTACATGAATAACCACCATTGAAATACAATCGAAAAAATATGGCGTTGTTAAAAGTAGCGAAGGCCACAATAGTTATGTTTGATATGAACATTCAAAAGAAAAGAAAAGAAAATAATCATTATGTATGAGGAAGTTTGCATGGATATATCAACAGGTTTACACAATGAAAATGTATCCTAGTTATGCTATTTTTGTCATGACTTTATTGATTTGTAGAATCATAAAAATTCTAGGCTTATGTGCATTGTGTATGTTTGTTCATTCAGTTCACTTTATCTTGTCACATTAGGCTATATTTAAGTTTGATAAAGTTTTGCATTCAAATAAGGACTCCGTGAACATTTTTAAGTGATTGGGTATTAATTCTTTTGTTTCTTGTTCACACTCCTTCATTTCCATTTTTCATATGTTATTTAGACACATTAATGGCATATGAGTGTGAAAAGCATAATGTATTTTGTGTCATGTGTGGTGTTTATACCTATGTATATGTGCATGTGCGTTATTGGTATCTTTGGTGTATATATATGGTATTTCTTTTGTTTTTGAGTCTTTGACTTACTATCTAGTATGTGTTTGATTCATGTGAAAATAGATATTCACCATGTTAGGTTGATATCTCATGATCATTTAGTTTATTCTTTTTAGTATTGTGTTTCTATCGCATAACGATTGGTATTTATTAATCTTTATGTTGGATTAGTTGCTTCTCATGCCATATGCTTTATTATTCTTGTCACATTATTCACCATTACATGATATAATTTTTTTTCCATTATTTATATCCCTTGTTTCATTGAGGGAGAGTATATGATTTTAACGAGGAGAAATGAATTAATATGCGCAATTTAATCTTGGTCTATTATTGAACAAAAAGGGGGAGAAATGATATCTAAACCTTTTAATTTGGGAAAATCTAACTTAGGGGGATACATATTTCTTAGGTAGATAATGTTAGATAATGGGGGAGTATTTATTTATGTCATTTATCTTGTTATATTACCTATGCATTTAATGGTGTGTTTAAGTGCACAGGTTTTCATCTTAAGTGGAAAGTTTAAAGCGGCAAAGCATTTCATCTCATGTGACTTGCCAAGCGTCTATAAAGTTTTTTTGGGAGGGTTGTGTTCTTTTTGAATAGCTTGATGGTCCATAAGATTTTATTTTGGGTTTTGTCCCGGAATAGCCAAAGTGGGTTATATGAACAAATTTCCAATCGAGTCTATTTGTAGTGTTGGCTTAATTCCCGACAAAATTAATTGTGTTATGGGATAGTAGTTTGTTATATCCTTTCAAGACTATGATGTTTAAGTTGAACACACAGCGGTCAAGATTTTGAAGTCTACATCATTGTCGATTTATGTGCCAAGTACTTACGTCATCAGCATTTGAATCCCAATGTCTATAAAGTTATGAATGCATTTAATATATATAGAACCTTGGATATATTTTTTATGGGTGTCTTTTCATAAACTTTTTTCATATCAACATTTTATTTTTCTCAGAAAATCATTTTAAAACTTTGCATAAAAGTTTCTGGGCTTAAAAAGCATTTTTGGTGACGACTTATCTAACGACATTTTCTCTATTTTCTCGTTAGAAGTTTCATTTAAACGGCATATCTAACGAATTTTATCACTGTATTTTCGTTATTAATCTCGTTAGTAAACTTGTTCGAACAATGTCGTTCGAATGACATTCAAAATTCATCCGAACGTCCGAAAACAGTTTTTGAATGTTTTTTTTATAAAATTTCCCACTTTCCTACTAACTTTCTACCAGCTTTAATATGTGTGGGGAAACTATTTTCCGCAAGACTTCTTAGAGACTTTCTAACACTTTGAGAGAAAAACCTTTTCAACCAAAAGTCCCATTTTGTGTTGGTATTTTCATGGTTTAAATTCTACCAAAAACAAAATGTTTACACCCATATGCTTGTGTTGATCCAAGTTCTAAATATATATATATATATATATTTTTTTTTTCTTTGAGATCACCATTGTTAGCACTGGGTATTTTTATCATCCCCAAAAGAGAAAGTTTCATTATGTGGATTTCATTCATTTGAGTTGAGGTACGCATATGGAGAAAGGCTTCGTGTGTGGTTAACGGTAGCTAAGCCCCATCGGTGGATTCCAAAACGTTGGTGGATTGCAATGTTATCTACTAGGCCAAGGTTGAAGAACGAAGGAGCGTCAAGGCATGAAGGGAGTCAAGTCATTGTTGTAAGTTCTTCTGTTATGTCTTTGTAAAAGTACCATACTTAGTGGATTTGTAGGCTGGGTCGTTCGAGGTTTTTCCCATTGTGGGTTTTACTCGTACATCACGCCTTGTGTATGTTGTGATTTCTTTTTATCTTGCAGACTCACTTAGATGCATGTGTAGGACTAAAAAGATAAAAATTGGTTTAATCACAAATTTACTGTAATTTTGGTGCAAATGAAGTTTGGGCAATTTTTAATTTAATTTAATTCAAGTTGGCTTAATTAATTTAGCAAAATGTATGCTTAAGGTTGTTTGGCATAATTTAGAACTTGAATTCAATTAATTTGTCTTTAAGTGTAAATCCAGATATTTGTTTTGTTAAATCTCATTTTAATTTTGAAGAAGTTAAAATTAGGTTAATTTTTATAGTTAGTTTAAAATTTGAATATTTTGGGGACCATCACCCCCATCAATTATTATATTTTTTTATATTGAGAAAATGACCTCAATATACCCAAACCTAATATATACTTTGTCCTCAATGAAAAACATAAATTAAACAAGGCCGAATGTTATTAAAGATATTACCATAATGGGGGAATTTCTCCAACACCCATTTCCTGAATAAAACAAAAAAATAAAAATAAAAATATGATATAACAATAATGACCCAATTTCATGTTCACTCGTGGTATACCTCATCTTGGAGGAGAATGTCTTCCTGCTCTCGTAAATCCAAATATGTATCTAACCTTTGACCATTGACTTTCAAAATTTCACTAATTTTAGGATTCTCTATCTCAAACGCCCGTGTAGTAGACCACCCTAACGTCAAAAGGATTGGACTGCCTAGAACCCAACCTACCAGGAAACATATGCAATATAGATTCGTATAACATAACTTTTTATCCATATTTGAATGACTTACTTTGAATGGACTTGTCATGGAAAATTTTCATTTTTCTTTGTACATTTTTGAATTCTCATATGCATCATTCCTAATTTTTCCCAACTCATTGAGCTGGACTTTTCAGACCTTCCCAAAGCAAGTAACTCCAAATTGAAGATCTTAATGGGCCAATAAGGTTTGTGCTTTAACTCTATCAGAAGATGATAATCTTTTTTGTAGGCAAGCCTCTATGGGGACATACCAAGTGGTGTTTTACAGGTAGTGTGATAAGCCCAAAATGCATCTAATAATCCTACGGACAAATCCTTTCAATTCGGATTCATAGTTTTCTTGATGGTTTGCTTGATTTGCCTATTGGAAACTTCTACTTAACGAATGATCTGAGGGTGATAAAAACATTCTACTTTGTGGATGACTGAGTACTTTTCATGACACTCTTGAAGCACCGATTACAGAAATGGGTTCCTTTTGTAACACCCCAAGACTTTTGAGACTGAGAAATTAAATTTTGGGAAAATAAAATTTAATTAAATTGGAGAATTCTAAAATTGGGAATTTAAGTCCAAAAATAGAGGACATTTTGAAGTAGTCCGGATGATGATTTTGAGGGTATTATTTATCCCGGAAGGGTCGAGATAGTCAAAATGGCTGTCATTGGGATTTATTTCGGCTCCGAAATATTTTTAAGTCAGTTTGACTCGAATTAGAGTAAACGAGTCATTTAAAGTGTGTATTAACATTTAAAATTGGGATTTTGTTTTAAAGGATTTGGAGGCTTACGGATGAAGCCATTTCTCAATTAGAGAAAGAGAGAAAAATCCTTAGAGGTAGAAAGAAGAGAGAGAGGAAGAAAGCTTGGGGATTTCCGGCCAAACCGCGACATCGAGGACGATCCAACCTCTACAAATCTGAGGCAAGTGTTTAATCTTGCTAAATAATTATTTTTGAATTTCATTTCATAATTTATGGGTTAAAGAAATAGATTTTTGGGTATAAATGTCAAAACCTATAATTTTGGGTTTAAATCTTGAAATCAATGTGTATACATAGGTTTAATGACAAATAAATTATTGGGATGAAATGTAGGATGAGTTTACATACTAAGAATATTATTGGGTTAAAGATTTGGGGATTTATTAATGATATTTAGGTGTTTGAGGATTTAGGGTTTTGGTTGAAGAATGGAAATCGGCCAAGGCATCTGGTATCGCCGGTCGACCACGGTCTGGGGACCGGTCGATCGCGCCTTAAGGGAAAAGCCTACTTCATTTCTTCGTAGGCAAAATTTGGACCCGCGGTCGACCGGGGGTCTGGGACCGGTCGACCAGTCCCCTGTTTTTAGCCCAAAATTTAGAGTTCTCCTTTCCCTTTTCTTTTGTAGTTATCCTTAGGGGCTTCCTTAATGGGTTGTTTTATGACGTTTTTCTAGGATGATTTCTACCCTTTTTGGTTGGGTTTATAAATTTGAGGTTTTCTCTTATGAAGTAAGAGATAATTTGGAGACTTATAGGGGGTCTCTCACTTAGTATATGATAGTGGGGACTTCTTGGAATAATTGGATAAGAAATATCCATGTATGTTGTGGAATTTTCTAGGCCGACCTTTATGTCAAATCCTTATAAGGATAGAATATTGTTAAGATACAATTCGGGGCCAAATGGAAGAGAGTGGTCGTATACTCTTAAAGAGCGAGGGGTTTCATATCCTTAGAAATGTTTAGACTAAGGAACAATTGATAACTCAATAGGAGTAAGGGTTCCTGAGATTTATCTGAACCATAAGTGAAATTGGGAACGATTGGGATTGTACTATCGACTAGAATAAGCGGTAGCATAAATTCTAGTTAGGATAGTTTACACAAAATTGTGGGGTTATGACCATTTAAATTCCAATACTTGAAACGAGGTTGGAATAATTTGAGGTTTTAGACTCTTAAGTCATGTATGTGCCTATGGTTGAATAGTACTAAAGGAAACTATGTACTTTTGAATATGGATGAAATGTGTAGTGATGGACTCCTACACAAACTCTTGGGTGGTAACCCTAATGTTGAATATATATGTATAGATATATACATATGGTTTTGGGAGACTATTCATCATAGGAAAAATTATTGAATATGTTTCAAGTGAGGGATTGTATTCACATATCAAGGTAAATGATATGAGTTTGTGGTGACGGCTTGTATATGGAGGATTATGCATAGCTATATACGAGGTTACATATATACTATACATATGAACGAGATGTAGTTGTATATATAGATATATTGATATGTGAATATATGTTTATATATCTATATAGATATGAAAATATGGATATATTTATGTTGTGGACATATGTGGTATGGATACTTAAACCGTATATGATGGTTTATTATTTGGTCATATGATTGGATCATATGGATGTATATATATTGTGCATGTGAATGGTATATATACTTATTTGGTTAAGCATACCCCGCTCATGCTATCATTGGGAAGTTGCGCGCGTAGAGGGTGAGCATCCTGGCTAGAAAAGCAGGGTGTGGATATTCCCCAGGTCATAGTTGTCCCGTGTGTTATTATGTGATTTACATTTTTATATTTTTGGGATGAGACGTGGTAGGTATGTTTCGTCTCATTGCCGGTTTGGATCTATGACCGCTTCCCGGGACGTCGTGTGCATGAGTTTACCATGAGATGGGTGTCGTTTAGTCCCACCATGGCGGCCCCAGTATTGCTACATGAGCCGGGCACTGGGAAGATGATAGCATTGATGTAGTTTATCGACGCTATATATAGCCGGGTATTTATTTGTGCATCGCCTTTGTACATCTTATATGGTATGTATACAGGGTCATGGGATTGGATAATGGTGTGTATATATATGGTTTGAATGAAATACCCATAGATATATTTATATATCCTATAGATGAAAGGATATTGAACCCTTGGTGGAGTACATCTTGGATGATTATGGTGTACTAGATTGATGGGTGTTGATGTATCGTATTTAAGGAATATTTCGGTTACAACATCCCAAGGATATGATTGGAGATGTTAGTTGTAGTAGTATATTGTATATATGGAATTATGGATCTCTATGATCGACATTGTCAAACAGTAGTGTAACAGGGCGGTTCCTTGTTTGGATTTCGCTTTGCGAGACTCCCCACGCACGAAATGTAGTACATCGTTGAGAGTAAAGAGAAGTTCTGTTGATATTTATGTGTGACATGATGGATCTCCAGGATCGACGTTGACATGGAGTAGTGTAACGGGGTGGTTCCTTGTTTGTATTTCTCTCTGCGTGACATCCCACGCACGAAACGCAGCGCAGCGTTGAAATTGGAGGGAAGTTGTGTCAATAATGATTTTTTTCATGCTTATTAATTAGAAATTTAAATGATATGTTCTACCCAAATGCATGTTGGGTAACTTATTAAGCTAAAGTGGTTAAAGTATAAACTGAAATCCACCAAGCCTAATAAGGCACTTATGATTGAAAATAAATACTTATATATGGTTTAAAAATGGGGTGGATCCTTGGGTTATGTTAGGAAGGTAGATCTCGTGGGTATAAACTAGGCCTATTAGAAGTTATGTTGTCCTTATAAATTGGGGTAATTTAACTATTAAAATTGAGGACGCGAATAGGTGCGCGCCTTTAGATGAGAGGTGAGTTGGGATTCCACGAGAGTGCGATTCCATTTTAATTATGAAATATGTGCACCGATATTTATTATGCACGGTTAACACACTTGCTAAATATTTTCACAACTCGGGCTCTGACCCGTTTACTTTTCTCTCCTGCTTGTATATATATATATATTACTACAGGTTTCCTACCGCATGGATGCCGGATGACTTTCTATCCAGAGTCTTGGGAGCCGTGACTGGTGCGGACTGTTGCGGGATGTATCTGGTAGTCGCCTCCTACTTTTAAAATTCTATGTAGGATTCATGTTGTTTATCGGGTTTGTACCCAAGGGATATTTATATAAATGTTTACACTTATTCCATTCCAGTTATTGTATTCGCTGTGACCCGACAGCTTATTCGGGTCTACTTTTTGTATCACATTCTATTGTAGTTGATTATATCATTTTAATATAGCATTTCCTTTATCATAGTTCTTTCTTGCATCTTTCTCCTATTTATTAGTAGTTTTATGGTGTTGGTTTGTTAGTTATTGGATGTTTTAAATTATTTAACATCTCGCTTATATGATATTGGGTCGTTAGTCCTATATTATGTAGTACCGGCAGTTGATGTGGAGACTGGACCATCTGAAATTCCTGATTTAATATAGTATAGGGATGGCCACCCGTTATTATTTTAAGCAGGGTGTTACAGATGGTATCAGAGCATCATGTTCTAGAGTCCTTAGGCTCTGTGCGAGTTTTCTGCATTCTTCCATTAACATTCTTGACATAAAGCCCTAAAGTTAGGACTGTTGTGTTCACTGCGTTGTTTTCTTCTGTGAAGTACATTCACTTGATTGACGTTTTGATAAAAGTTGCTCTTGTTTCGTTTCAGACGTCGCCTAGATTTTGTCGTCTAGGAAAGGATAGGATTAGAAGTACAATACCCATAGCATATTTTGGGTATGCTTTGATTGGGATTATTTTGTTTTCCCCGATTCCGGAGGAGATATTGAGGAGATTTCTAGCATTGGTGTGAGGTAATTTATCGGCGTTGAGTAAGAAAGGAAAATTACTCGAATAGTGAACCTTGGACTTAGTAAGGAAAGTCTGAGGAGAGGTTAGGGTAGTCCTTGGGAGGTTTAGGTTGAGAAACACGTTAACCTTTGTTAGGAAACCTGATGTTGGTGACTCTTACCGATGTGAGGAAGGTGTAGTTATCCCAATATCAGGAGTGTTTCCTTCTGGGAAGAGGGAGAAAATGTGGAGACTCAGTTTCATTGTGTAGGACTGAGGGAGTTTCGGTAATATCCATCGCGTTTTGTCCTTAAAAATGGTTAGGAAGGATTTATGAGGAAGAAAATTCTTTGAGGAGAATTAGGCCTTGGGAAGGAGGGAGCAAGTGTGGTCTTTGTGCGATATCTTCTGGAATAGTAAAACGTCCTATAAGGATGAGCCAGTAGAGAGTGGCTCTATTGATTTTGGGAATGTAAATTGTTAAGGTAGTTGGTTCTTTGAGGGGAGAACTTAGTTTATGGAAAGGTGTTGATGTGATGTAGAAGAGTTTTCATACTTGAGTAGTTCAAGTCTAGTAGGTGTATGTTGAGCGAAGAATTTAGCTCATGGTTGTACTAGTTTGAGGAATAGATAACGGTTAGAAGTATTGTATTTGTTGAGGCCTTATGCTTTAAACATAAGGTGTTTGTTTGGCGTGTCGAAAGATGCGAGAATATAAATTATATCGTATTGTTGTATAGGCCTCGGGTAGTATTTAATATATGAAAATCTTTTTATAAAACTTTAGCCCTGGTTCAACTAATCTCAATTCCCGACCTAGCTACACAGCAGTGTATTGGGAGGGTTCCTTGTTTGGATTTCGCTTGCGAGACCTCCCTCGCACGAAGGTGGCTAGCGTCAGGAATTGAGGAGAGTTCAACCATTGGGAATTTTCAAACTTTTATATATTTAGTATGTTGTTATAGATTATATTGTTGAGGGTTCTATTACGATTTGAGGCTAATGGAGCCTGATTATAGTTTTGCGAGTGGAAACTCGGATATAGGGTGTATGGGCGCCCTGGGTAGCTAGTGATTTTTAAATCTATATGGTTCGACGAGAGAACCAGGAAGGATCGGTATAGTGATCCTAAGAGTTGACATAAGGACTAGATGATATTGAGGTCCTAGGCAAATCATAAATTTCGCGGACGAAATTTTTGTAAGGGGGGAAGATTGTAACACCCCAAAACTTTTGAGACTGAGAAATTAAATTTTGGGAAAATAAAATTTAATTAAATTGGAGAATTCTAAAATTGGGAATTTAAGTCCAAAAATAGAGGACATTTTGAAGTATTCCGGATGATGATTTTGAGGGTATCATTGAACCCGGAAGGGTCGAGATAGTCCAAATGACTGTCATTGGGATTTATTTCGGCTCCGGAATATTTTTAAGTCAGTTTGACTCGAATTAGAGTAAACGAGTCATTTAAAGTGTGTATTAACATTTAAAATTGGGATTTTGTTTTAAAGGATTTGGAGTCTTAAGGATGAAGCCATTTCTCAATTAAAGAAAGAGAGAAAAAGCCCTAGAGGGAGAAAGAAGAGAGAGAGGAAGAAATCTTGGGGATTTCCAGCCATACCGCGACATCGAGGACGATCCAACCTCTACAAATCTGAGGCAAGTGTTTAGTCTTGCTAAATAGATATTTGTGTATTTCATTTCATAATTTGTGGGTTAAAGAAATATATTTTTGGGTTTAAATCTTGAAATCAATGTGTATACATAGGTTTAATGACAAATAAATTGTTGGGATGAAATATAGGATGAGTTTACATACTAAGAATGTTATTGGGTTAAAGATTTGGGGATTTGGTAATGATATTTGGGTGTTTGAGGATTTATGGTTTAGGTTGAAGAATGGAAATCGTCCAAGGCATCTGGTATGGCCGGTCGACCGCGGTCTGGGGATCGGTCGACCGCGCCTTAAGGGAAAAGCCTACTGCATTTCTTCGTAGGCAAAATTTGGACCCGCGGTCGACCGGGGGTCTGGGACCGGTCGACCGGTCCCCTGTTTTTAGCCCAAAATTTGGAGTTGTCCTTTCCCTTTTCTTTTGGAGTTATCCTTAGGGGCTTCCTTAATGGGTTGTTTTATGAGGTTTTTCTAAGATGATTTCTACCCTTTTTGATTGGGTTTATAAATTTGAGGTTTTCTCTTATGAAGTAAGAGATACTTTGGAGACTTATAGGGGGTCTCTCACTTAGTATATGATAGTGGGTACTTCTTGGAATAATTGGATAAGAAATATCCATGTATGTTGTGGAATTTTCTAGGCCGACCTTTATGTCAAATCCTTGTAAGGATAGAATATTTTTAAGATACAATTCAGGGCCAAATGAAAGAGAGTGGTCATATAATCTTAAAGAGCGAGGGGTTTCATATCCTTTGAAATGTTTAGACTAAGGAACAATTGATAACTCAATAGGAGTAAGGGTTCCTGAGATTTATCTGAACCATAGGTGAAATTGGAAACGATTAGGATTGTACTATCGACTAGAATAAACGGTAGCATAAATTCTAGTTAGGATAGTTTACACAAAATTGTGGGGTTATGACCATTGAAATTCCAATACTTGAAACGAGGTTGGAATAATTTGAGGTTTTAGACTATTAAGTCATGTATGTGCCTATGGTTGAATAGTACTAAAGGAAACTATGTACTTTTGAATATGGATGAAATGTGTAGTGATGGACTCCTACACAAACTCTTGGGTGGTAACCCTAATGTTGAATATATATGTATAGATATATACATATGGTTTTGGGAGACTATTCATCATAGGAAAAATGATTGAATATGTTTTAAGTGAGGGATTGTATTCACATATCAAGGTAAATGATATGAGTTTGTGGTGACAGCTTGTATATGGAGGATTATGTATAGCTATAGTCGAGGTTACATATATACTATACATATGAACGAGATGTAATTGTATATATAGATATATGAATATGTGAATATATGTTTATATATCTATATAGATATGAAAATATGGATATATTTATGTTCTGGACGTATGTGGTATGGATACTTAAACCGTATGTGATGGTTTATTATTTGATCATATGATTGGATCATATGGATGTATATATATTGTGCATGTGAATGGTATATATACTTATTTGGTTAAGCATACCCCGCTCATGCTATCATTGGGAAGTTGCGCCCGTAGAGGGTGAACATCCTGGCTAGAAAAGCAGGGTGTGGATATTCCCCAGGTCATAGTCGTCCCGTGTGTTATTATGTGATTTACATTTTTATATTTTTGGGATGAGACGTGGTGGGTATGTTTCGTCTCATTTCCGGTTTGGAGCTATGACCGCTTCCCGGGACGTCGTGTGCGTGAGTTTACCACGAGATGGGTGTCGTTTAGTCCCACCATGGTGGCCCCAATATTGCTACGTGAGCTGGGCACTGGGAAGATGATAGCATTGATGCAGTTTATCGGCGCTATTTATAGCCGGGTATTTATTTGTGCATCGCCTTTGTACATCATATATGGTATGTATACATGGTCATGGGATTGGATGATGGTGTGTATATATATGGTTAGAATGAAATACCTATATATATTTATATATCCTATAGATGAAAGGATATAGAACCCTTGGTGGAGTACATCTTGGATGATTATAGTGTACTAGATTGATGGGGGTTGATGTATCTCATTTAAGGAATATTTCGGTTACATCATCCCAAGGATATGATTGGAGATGTTAGTTGTAGTAGTAGTATTATATTGTATATATGGCATTATGGATCTCTAAGATCGACATTGTCAAAGAGTAGTGTAACGAGGCGGTTCCTTGTTTGGATTTCTCTTTGCGAGATTCCCCACGCACGAAATGTAGTAGATCGTTGAGAGTAAAGAGAAGTTCTGTCGATATTTATGTGTGACATGATGGTTCTCCAGGATCGACGTTGACATGGAGTAGTGTAACGGGGTGGTTCCTTGTTTGGATTTCGCTTTGCGAGACACCCCACGCACGAAACGCAACACATCGTTGAAATTGGAGGGAAGTTGTGTCAATAATGATTTTTTTCATGCTTATTAATTATAAATTTAAATCATATGTTCTACCCAAATGCATATTGGGTAACTTATTAAATTAAAGTGGTTAAAGTATAAATCGGAATCCACCAAGCCTAATAAGGCACTTATGATTGGAAATAAATACTTATCTGTGGTTTAAAAAGGGGGTGGATCCTTGGGTTATGTTAGGAAGGTAGATCTCATGGGTATAGGATAGGCCTATTACAAGTTAGGTTATCCTTATAAATCGGGGTAATTTAACTATTAAAATTGAGGACGCGGATAGGTGCGCGCCTTTAGATGAGAGGTGAGTTGGGATTCCACGAGAGTGCGATTCCATTTTAATTATGAAATATGTGCACCGATATTTATTATGCACGGTTAACACACTTGCTAAATATTTTCACAACTCGGGCTCTGACCCGTTTACTTTTCTCTCCTGCTTGTATATATATATTACTACAGGTGTCCTACCGCATGGATGTCGGATGACTTTCTATCCAGAGTCTTGGGAGCCGTGACAGGTGCAGACTGTTGTGGGATGTATCTGGTAGTCGCCTCCTACTTTTAAAATTCTAGGTAGGATTCATGTTGTATATCGGTTTTGTACCCAAGGGATATTTATATAAATGTTTACACTTATTCCATTCCAGTTATTGTATTCGCTGTGACCCGACAGCTTATTCGGGTCTACTTTTTGTATCACATTCTATTGTAGTTGATTATATCATTTTAATATAGCATTTCCTTTATCATATTTCTTTCTTGCATCTTTCTCCTATTTATTAGTAGTTTTATGGTGTTGGTTTGTTAGTTGTTGCATGTTTTAAATTATTTAACATCTCGCTTATATGATATCGGGTAGTTAGTCCTATATTATGTAGTACCAGCAGTTGATGTGGAGACTGGACCATCTGAAATTCCTGATTTAATATAGTATAGGGATGGCCACCCGTTATTATTTTAAGCGGGGTGTTACACATTTATTGCTAATGATGGCTCGATGCGTACCGAAATGGAAGAAAATGATTTCTCGAATGAATTTGACAACTATGTGGCGGTCAGTCATCTTACTCGGTATAGATTCTACTCACTTAGACACATAATCAATAGACAAATGAATGTACACATAATCAATAGCAAAAAAATACACATTTTTTTTATCACGGCCAAAGACCATGACAAGTTGGTGATAATGGGTTTTCATGGTCGAAGACCTTGACAGGTCCGTGACAACTTTCTCACTAAAAAAACCCTACCGCCTCTTTTTTCCCATCGTTTTCATTTCCCACCTCTCTCTCTCTCTCTCTCTCTCTCTCTCTCTCTCTCTCTCTCTCTCTCCCCTTTGTATATGTGTATGTGTGTGTATATGTGTATATGTGTGTGTGTATAGAACTGCATGTGTGTGTATAGAACTGCGTGTGTGTGTATGTGTACGTGTGTGTGGAGCGCATTGGGGGTTCGTAGTGGGGGGCAGGGGGAGTGGGGGGGGGGGGAAGAAGGGGGAGTGATGGGTGGATATGGGGGGGGGGGGGGTAGTGTGTGTGTGTGTGTGGGTTTCTGTGCGTATAGATGTGTGTGTGGGGTGGAAATGGTGGGGTAGGAGGTGAGTGGGGGGGGGGGGGGGTAGGGGGAGTGATGGGGGGAGGTGAGAGAATCAATTTGGGGAGGTGAGAGAATCAATTTGTGTTTGGTTTTGGTGCAATATATTTTAGTGTGTTGTTTTCAATTTTGGGATCAATGTATGGAATGTCACATGTGCGTGTATGATTCCGAAAATAGTATCAATGTTTTTTGTGGACTTTATACTTTGCCCAAGTAGTTTTACCATCCCCTTAGATCCTTATGAAATGGACTGAAACATATGAAATGCTCTAAACATTAGTAACCTTTTTAATTTGTATAAATTGTAATTCTATAGGACCCGTTTCAGTAAATTGAAATTGAATTTTAATAAGTATTGATATTGATATAAAATGAAATTAAATTTGAATTAGTATTGATATTGGTATAAGTTTTAGTTCTTATGCGTACTTTAAATTAAATGAAACATACTTTAAATTACATAATTAAATGAAATCTCTCGAATTGTGATAAGACATAATTAAATTAAACATACTTTAAATTACATATAGTGTGCATAGATACTAGCCTTCTAGTTCTTATGCTCACGCATTCAGCCTTAGATATGTTCGAGGGACATTACTCCTATAATGAGATCTCTCGAATTGTCCCGTTTGGACAGTTTGGGACTGCATAGTTTCTTTATAATAATATTATTAGTGGCTTAAACTTGTTACTTTTGGGGGAAGTTTTGGATTCGTATCTTAATGTTCTCTTGGTACATACTAGATGATACGATGTTAAGTGTTATTTAAATTGATAAATTGAAATAACACTCACACTTGCAAATCTATGTCGTGTACTTGGAGAACTATGGGGATATGCTACCAAATTTTCCTCAAATTGGAACAAGGTGCATGAGCTATTAAGTATATTACATAAATATATGATCTCGAATGGGATAGGACCACCCACCCTTTAAAGGAGATGGAGGAAATAGGAATTAATATTATAAATTGAATTTTAATTTCAATTTCAAATTAAAATTGAATTTGAATGCTTGAATAAATTTACGCATAGAATATAGCCTTCAATTTCTTATGCGTACGCATTCAATAGGTGATTGTTTATACAAATGGAAACTAAGTATTCACACTTTTGTTTACTTTAACCCCTGAATAGATGCTTCTTAACCATAATAGGTGATTGTTTGTAGTAGCTGTGATGGGATATCCAAAATACAAAGAGTAGATGGGTGAGACAAACAGATTAAGGGATGTGTTTTGCGGAGTGCTAATGAATTTGTGAAATATGAAAAGAGATGTCATAATGATGAAGAGTTTCATGTCCGTGTGCTAGGTGTAAGAATGGTAAGGTGTTTGAGTAAAAAACAGTTGAACTACATTTTTTAAGATGGGGTATACAAGATACTTATCGAATTTGAGTTTTTCACGGGGAATCGAAAGTTCCTTTTGTCCCTGAGCAACTTTAACAACAACCTTGAATAAGTAGGATATATTTAAAAGGGGAGGATGACAATGTATATCACGCATATGGTGGAGGGAAAGGAGAACTAGCCTTTGTGGTTGCGCGAACAATGCGGCGTTCTACATATTGCGGGGTGTCTCAATTCATATGTCGTGTGGCCTTCATTCCTCCTTCGACCTGCTACTTCTTCGTGACATTATTTCTATATTTTTATTTGGATATTTTGATATTGGATTGTATTTGTATTTTTTTGATTTTGGTACATGTTGGTTTAGATATGGATATTTGGATTTCTATTTTATTTGGATATGGATTATATATGCCATGATTTTATATATTATTTCCACTTTATTAGGATATATGCTATTTGGACAGGTACAATATTTCTATAATAGGTACAAATATACTGTAGGGCAGTGGCAGTGGCCATAGTTCCCAGCAGTTTGTTATTTAATTATGTCCAGAATTATCACAGTCTTTGACTGTGATAAGTCCGTGACAAAGAAACTTGTCACGGACTTCTCACGATCAAAGACCGTAATAATTTTTTGGGTTATCTCACGGTCTTGTCACGATCTTTGACAGTGACAAAACTTATCAAGGTCAATGGCCGTGACATGACTGTTACAAGTCTAATGAACTTGTCATGGTCAAAGACCATGACAAGTCCGTAACAAAGAAGTTCCAAACTTGTCACGGTCAAAGACCTTGACAAGTTGGACTTGTCATGGTCAAAGACTGTGACAAGTATACTGTTTTGGTGTAGTGATTCCCAATGGGGTTCCCCTCGTTGGGACTTTTTCTCTACAAATTTTAGGAGTTTCCATGCCTCGGCCTCACTTTTCTCAGTAAAATAACCATTTCACATTGGCTCAAGTATCAAACGAGTAGTAAATCAAATCCCTCATACAAAATTTGGACTTGATGTCCCAGTTGAATCTCGTGGTGCGAACATTGCAGTACCAAGTTCTTAAATCTCTCTAAGTACATCCACAAATATTTTCCCTCTATTTGGCTAAATGTATTAATGGCATGGCATATCGCCAGTGTCTTTTGGCTGGGGAAAGACTTTTGCTAAAAAATCAATGCTCAATTGATTCCATGTAGTGATGGAATTCGATTTAAGTGATAGTAGACATATTTTGACTTTATCTTCTAATGAAAATGGGAACAATTTTAGTTTAATAACCTTGTCGGTGAGTTGTTGTAACTTAATCATTCCACAAATATCTTCGAATTCTTATAGTGAAGGTAGGTGTCCTCTTTTCCATACCCCAAAAGATGGGAAATAATTGAATTATTCCCGACTTGAATTCAAAGTTGTTCGTGTTATGTGGGGGAAGACATATGCATGAAGGTTAACTTGACCAATTAGGAGGTAGTTTACCTTTAACGGCATGGGTTGCTTACTCGTCTCCCATCTCTACAATTATCAAAATTCTACCTACAGAAGTATCGGGAATGCTAGAATACACACTAGATGAACAACTGGTGGGATCTAGAAACCAACTTTTCATACACCACACTCTCTTGAATTTCTTTCTTTTCTTTTATTTTCTTTTCTTTTTTGTCTTTTTTCAAATTTTAAATTATTATCTTCTTAAAGGAAATCAAAAGCAAATACTTTTACTCAAAACTGCATAATTTCTAAACTAACACAAAGTAATTTGAATTATCTAATTTAGGTTGGGAAATTTCAATTTTAAAATCTAGTTTTCGTGAGATTAGTTGATGACGTTGGGGGCCTCCGAATTAATCTCCTTAACTAGACAACTCGTACTCTTTAACAATGGAGAATTTAAAGGACAACGGAATATTTTTTTTTGCCTAAAATCCAAATTTAATGTCGAGGTAGGTGGTTGGTGTGTACACTCATTAAAACCCACAAATCCTAAAAAATGTAAAAAGGAACCGATTTTCCAAGTCTGTGTTAGAGTAGCTTTTAATTCTATCCTCGTCAAGATTTTTCATATGATCTATATGATACCCTAGTGGAAATGTCTAATTTATTTTAAATTAAAAATTACGGCTCAGATTATGCAAATACTCTGCTAGTTTTTGCAAAGGAAGGGTGATGAAATCCTCACCTTATCTTGCAGTTGGGTTCTTGTCCTTAAGTCAAATTTATGCAACGTGCTTATTGAAATATGCGAAAACAAATCTACATAAGGAGCACACAAAATGTACCTCCGACGTGGACTTTTTACGATCACTTGTTTATCGAATTTTATTTGATGTTGATCGGAGGAAAACATCGCTACGTTTCAATCATCTCCGAGAGTACCTTATGCACATGTAAAGATTGCACAAGTATTATCAATGCTCTCACATAGTTGCCTACTTTTTCGATATTTTTTATCGTCTTCTTTTATTCTTTTTGAATTTTTTTAATGAATGTACTACTTAAAACTAACACATGAAAAACTGTACCAAGCGTAAAGTGTGACAAAAAAAAAGAAAATAAAAATAACACAACACATGCACATGCACAAATGATATTGTTTAACACGAAAAAAATAAATAATAAAACAAAAAGCACACTGTGAAACTATATACATATGTACACACACACAAATACATACATATATTCTTAAAAAATTACACTGTTGAAATTTATTTTTTCAAAAAATGATTTTTGATTTTTTCTTTATTTTTAAAAATATATATATTTTTAGGGACTAGCTACGGTAAAATGAAATCTCAAAATATTTAGGAAAAAAATTATGAATTTTTCAAATTTTATGTATTTTTTTATTTTATGACAAAATTAGTACTTATTAAGAACACGCTTAAAAAAAGCGAACGAGCTTAGATCTTTTTTTAGTTTGCTTATTGACAAATAACACAAAAGTAACTACACCACATATAAAGTGCGATAAAAAATTAAGTAAAAATAACACAGCTGAAAATATTAATGGTGCAATTGACATAAAACAAAGAATAACGAAACACACAAAAAAGCACACTTATGAAAAACAATTATATACATAATTTGAAAAAATATGCTAGTGTGGGAAAGAAAACATAGTGATTTTCATTTTTAAACTTTATCTTTTTTAATTTTAGATTTTTTCAAAGATTAACTACAAAAAATGAAATATGAAAATTTTAAAAAAAATATTATGAAATTTCATTTTTTTTCATTTTTTTTATGATAAGACTATTGTCAAAACTAATATTTACTAATAAAATACTTAAATCTCATTTTTTTAGGAACTGGAAAAAAAATTGCGAAAATATTAGCCACTAAAAAAACAATCTTCTTTTTTATGAGTTTTTATGTTTTTTTAAACTAGTCTGAAAGTCCATGACTTTAAATTGATATAATTCTCGACAACGGCGCTAAAAACTTGTTGTCAAATTATAAAATTACCGCAAGTACATGAGCTAATATAATATAGCGAGTGTAAGTACGGGTCGATCCCCCGAAGATTAGGTCAATTCGTATAAATTATCGACTATCCAACTAGGCCATATTGATGTAAAGATGATTAAGATATCAATTAAAACAAGAAATGAATGAATAGTATAACTATGAATGATATAATCAAATATGGGAGAAAACTAGGACGTTGTATCTGTTTATCACTTTAATTTAACTTCACATGTTACTTTAATTCCATATTCTCGAATTCATAACTCAAAATGTACTGGGTCTGGTGGTGTATATTCCGACAATTATAACAATAAATGTTCATGAAATATTTTAACGTCTCTAAATTTAGATGACTTAAATCCTTATTTGCTTAAAATTATCAATTTTAAGTTTTGACGTTGTATTTTTAAGCATCGGATACCAAACAATTTAATGTATGTATAACCATCCAGAAAATTCCCAATTAAAATCATAATATATAAATTATCAAACAATTTTGAAGGCTTAAAACACACTCCCATGTCATTTTAAGTGAACACCGAACTTTTATTTTAGTTAAAATATGTCAAGAATGATAATAAAATTAAACTCAACAGGCAATGTTATATAATTAGGATAAACTTCATATAGTCTTAGTAATAAAACTACTATAGGCATCACAATTACAACACAAATATTCCAATATGAAATAATAATTCTCATTAATAAAATCAACATACAAAAATTCGCCTCTAATACTTGATTTTCAATATACAAAGTCCCTTCAAACATGTACACAAATTGTTTCATGAACACTCAAAACTAAAACACGAGGTATAATATTTTTGGTACTCCTTAAAATTTTTCTCTACCCTCATTGAAAATTTTATTTTGTCAGAAACTCCTCCCCTCCTCAAAATGATGTGTTCTCCCCTTTTAAATAGGACTCCCCTCAATAACACACTCTAAAAAAATAAACTTAATAAATGTAACGCCCCGACCTGGATTATTGGGTTACCCGTAGTCAACTCGATTCGACCCGAACGTTAGGTGTGATGTGCAATAAGAAAACCTAAATAATATTGCTACTTGTTTAGCATGCGATTCCAATTTAAATCAAACTACATGAGGGGCCATGTCAAGTGTCCCCGGAATCCAAGCATACAGAGCTACTAATGAAAAATAAAAAGAAGACTTACCCGAGTAACTCTCTTAGTATACGGAACCACAAACAACTTGCCATAACAAAGATGAGGAATGAGTCGAATGCCTTGTGGGAAAATACAACAATGCAATGTAGAATCTAATGGTAGAAACGAGACTCTAACATGTTTACCTATGTGCACATGCCATTATCCGGTATATACATATATACATACATATACATTAATGCCTGAAAATGTTTAGTTCCAAAACACTACTTATTCCGGTTAATTCATCTTAATCTTGTAAAACAAAACTTTCTAGACTTGATACTTATTTCTTGATTTAATGCACCCAGTTAAATACTTTGAACAAATACCATTTTATTTCAGAAAAACACTTCTTTTATCCAAATTACCCTTTTTACACATACCAAATTCACCTTAGTATTTTCCTTGAAAATCACCTTTCAACACATGCAATGACCGTGTTAGAAAATACATATTTTTCATTGAAAACCTTTCAAATACAATATTGTGCTAATTATGTCTTAAACCTCTTTAGGTTGCTTAGTTACCCATTTAATCACTTTAGTTTATCATTCCTTTTATTTCATGGACATTAGTCAATTTATCACTTACTTGTCCACGTTATCTTTTAACCATGATATGTATTAATTTCATTTAAGTTAGGTTGTCTTTTCTTATATTTTCCACAAAACCAATTTCTTGGCATGTTCCACTTTTCATTATCTTTTTCTTGGAATCCTCCAAATAACCGCGTACTTTAATGGGATTCACTCTCCAGGTACACTACCATATGCTGTGGCCAGTGCTTTTGGGTCTTTCACCCTAGGGATCCACTCCCTTCTTAATTCTTTTTTGATCTCATCCGAGTCCATATTAATGTGTTTTAATATTTATCAAATGTCGACATTATTCCACTTTAAAAATCACCATTTCTTTTCCTTCATGCACTTACGTTTATTTTATCCCCAAAATCTCTTTCGTTTAGGACAATTTATGTAACACCATTTCCAACATTTCTATTTCATAAAAAATTTCCACTTTAAGTAAAATTACCACTTTACCCATATATTTCCAAACTTGTATCTTTTTCTATTTTCACAAGTGTTATTTTCCCAAAAGCATTACTAAGTTACATATACTAACTTCTCAAATGTTTTTACTTATTAACACTAATTTCACACTTTGGAGTTAACACCCGTTTCAAGTTACAAATATATTTATTTCATTACCTTATTTACTTAAAAAACATTCGGCATATTAGAGGACACTTTACAAGAAAAACACCATTTTCTCTTTATTTTCACATGTAGTTTTGAAATACCCACTCACCAAATTTTCTACACTTTTTAACACACTTTAAGAGCTGAAATTTCTATTTTATTTATTTCATGTTTAAACCAAATAAAAACTTCATTAAACTTATTTATATGTTCATCATCAATATACTACAAGTTTATATGCTACAAGTCCATGATGGTCGATAACCCCTGACCATGCCGGTCGAAAATGGCCTTTCCTGTCCCTTAGAAGCCCAGGAGTCCATGTCCTATGATAATAGGCACCTACCCAAGACTGACTATCAAAAGTCCCCTCCAAATTTTCTATAAATGTTAAAAAAATTGAAAATTACCCGAAATATTCCCACAAAATCTTGAAAATTTTAGAACATTATTTTCCCCATGAAAACCATTTTTGGAGAATCATGCCCCGTACAAACCATCAAAAATACCCAGTTGGATCAAGGAAACACTTTTATCATCAACATATTCCCCACCAAGACCAATGGTGCTCCCGCATTCAATCCTACTACATTTTCCCCAGTATAAATAGTAAGTCAACACATTCCCCTACGAAACCAAATGTGTGTCTGCACCAAGAACCTTTCTATGTTTTCCCCAACGGAGTTATCCCCCATAAACCATAGCTCAAGGTCCTCAAAATTAACCTCGGCCCGCATAATTGATCTTCACAACTTTAGGTCCTCATAATTGACCTCAGTCACTGAATCGGTCGTCACAACTCAAGGTCCTTATAATTGACCTCGACCCACATAATTGGTCGTCATAAATCAAGGTCGTCAAAATTTGACCTCAACTCGCAGAATTAGTCTACCTAAGTTTAGGTCCTTAGAATTGACCTCGGCCCACATAATCGATCATCATAACTCAAGGTTCTCAGAATTGACCTTGGGCCACAGAATCGATCGAAATAACTTTAGGTCTTCAGAATTGACTTCGGCCCGCAGAATCGATCATTACAATTAATGGTCCTCAGAATCGACCTCAGCTTGCAGAGTCCATCGTCACAATTTTATGTCTTAATCATTGATCTCAACCCACCAAATTGGTTGTCATAACGTTAGGTTCTCATAATTGACCTGGGACCATAAAATATTGTCAAAACTTTCGGTCCTCAAAATTGACCTCAGTCCATAGAATAAATCACCACAACTCTGAAGAAAATCTTTATCGTTAAAAGCTTGTTTACAAGGTTAAAAATAAACTGTTATAAATTGTGTAAACTCCGATTAAACTTTTTGGGCAAAACTCTTTTCGAAAAAACACAAGATATGTTGTAAAGACTTTCTTAATGTACGGTTTAGATTTCATAGTTCATTACCTTTATTTTTAAATTTTAATAAACATCTACTAAAGTTACCATGCAGTCCCAATCACAATAATAGGTAAGAACATTCAAAGAAAAAGACACAAGAATTTTTAACGTGGTAAAACCCTTAATCAGGGGAAACATCCACAGTTCCCTCTATGAAACAAAACAAACAAATTCACTAGAATAAAGAATCAAGTTACAACACTTAAGCAAACCAACAAGGATCCTAAATCTAAGTTCATAATTATACCTACATGAGCAACTCCACTCCAAAGGTTTCTGACTAGAACTGATATCTTCTTTGTTGCTCCTTTTCCTTTTCCTTGACCTCCTTCTCTTTGAATTCATATTTTAGCAACTCTTTTAACTTTTAAGTCTCAAACAAACCACTGTGTCTAAGTGTTTGGGTTAGAAGTGTTTGTGATGTGCACTATATGCAAATATACAACTCACCCTCTCAAATTTATTTATATAGAAAATCCTATCAAATTACAAACAGATCTAAGATGAATATGACATTTCCATGTCTGTATATTACAAATCAAGACTTCTTGATCTTTCTATTAATCCACATATCTGACTTGCTCAGAAGATGACCAAGGTCTTAAACAATTTCAGTATTTTGAAAAGATTTTTGAAATTGTAAACCTCCAATTGAGATCCAAACTAGACTAGAAGTCTATATCGTAAAAACAGAATCGAAAATAACATGCAAAAATTTATTCAAACGATTTTCTAAACGAAACTTCTAAATCAAGAACAGGTCTAGAAAAACAACCTTGCTTTCAAAAATAGCCAAGGTTTTATATGTCTCTTTGTGTTTTTGAACACTTTTATTTCACAAAATGTGAAATAAAACCAAGAAACACAAATGCTCTTAACGATCTGGTTTTTCTTGAAACTCTAGAAGTTTATTTTTTAAAAACTTTGGAATCAAGTGGATCTAAAAACAGATATCCAAAATGAGAAATGAAAAAAATAGATGTGTGATGTTCTCTTTAGAAAATCTCAAGTTTCAATATATGAAACTTGCTATTTTCTCAGAGAGATGATTTGAAAAAGACTTAAAAGAAAAGTGGTTTTCAATAAGACGTCAACCCAACTGCCTAACCCACAAAAACCCTAGATTGGTTCTAAATCTCGTGGTTTTTGGTTTCTGGTAAAAGTGTTTGAGGTTTAAAACTGTTTGGGTTGAAGGGATTCACTCATAGGTGATGAAGGGCGAAGTTGGATGGTTCTTCTTCCTTTCTCTCTCCATTTTCACTCAGGTTTCTTTTCTTTCTCTCTCTTCTCTCTTTTATTTTCTCTCTAGGTCGATTTGAACAAAAGTCTTAAAATGCTGAGGGTAAGTATAATTTTATAGAACCTGAAGGAAGGATCTGGAACATCAATAGCAATCAAGGGCTAAGATTAAGTTAGACAGTTTGACTACATATCCAATGGTTTATAACGAAGCGATGAAATGAACAAATCTTATTGGATTAGAGTTAAGCATTGGTATTAAAACATAACACATGCAGGCCGTTGATAAAACTAATCCAAGGGTTGAGATTGGAGATCGAACTTGTGTCTATGAGAAAGCACAAATCCACCCGTCTAGCCACCAATACGTGTATGGCTTTGATGAAAGTAAAACGCGTGTTTATAAAATAATTACAAAGACACCATATAGTGTCTAGCGCTTTTATATTCTACCTAGGCTAACTTTCAGCGAATAAAATAACTTCTAGAAATTTAAATTTCAACCACAACACTTTTAAAAACAAGTTTTAATTGATTCAAAAATTATTTTAAAATTGTATAAAATGTTTTGAACTGAATTAATTTGATTTTGAAAGGTCTTAAAGTGTTGTAAAACCATTAATGGAAATAGGAGATATATGATGCAGTGAAAGTGTCCTAATAGTGGTTATAAGATAGGAGATAACTTCCCTTTTTGGATTGCTTTGAATTTGACTGCTTCTTCTTCCTTTTTCTTGGACCTTTGGGAATGGAGCAACTCATAAAGACTAATCCTACTTTGTCTTAATATCAAAACTAGTTGGAACTCCTATATAATGTAGACTCAAGTAAGTCAATTATATGTGATCTCAATCTCCCCCTTTGGATATTAGAGACAAAATTCCCTTGAGTATTCTGAACTCGTGGGTGACAATTGAAAAATCCTAGTTGTCCTATACAAAGGTTCTAACTACCCATTCCCATCCTAGAATAAAAAATAAGGTAAAAAATACATGACTCAACTATGTACAGACCAATACCCTACAAAGGAGTAAGAAGCTATACAACGGATCTGAGCTGCCTGTGATAAAATAAACACTAAAAGACATATTAGTTGAGTTAGAATAAGGAATATGTAGTCAAATCACTTAGAAATACTCAATATCTTCTACCCCAATTTTTCTCAAATATACAAGGGGTATAAATCACAATAAATAGAGATTAATTAAGAGTTATCATGCCTATGGCTATTCGTAAATACTCAAATCGTATGATGTTTAAAGGTTTGGTAAAGAGATCCGCGAGTGCTTTTGGGTGTTCAGATATTCAATAATGAGATCTTTTGAGTCGATAAGGTCACAGATAAATTGATGTCTAATATTAATATGCTTAGTTCAGAAGTGCATTACGGGATTTTTGGATATATTAATGGCACTTTGGTTATCACAAAACATGGTTAATTATTTTTCGGTGAGACCATGATCACTAAGCATCTATCTAATCCATAGTAATTGTGAACAATAACTACCAGCTGCTATATACTCAAATTCGACGCTAGATAATGAAATACAATTCTGTTTCTTACACGAACAACTTATAAGATTATTGCCTACGTAGTAGCAAGAACCAGAAGTGCTTTTATTCTTGTCAGAACAACTAGCCTAATTGGCATCAGTGTACCCTACAATATAACTAGTCGTATCGTTTGTGTACCAAATACCAAATTTTTGAGTACCCTTAATATATTTAATAATTCTTTTCACACTTAATAAGTGGGATTCTTTAGGGTTACTTTGATATCTAGCACAGATACAGACATCGAAGGATATGTCGGGTTGAGAAGCGGTAAGATACATCAAACTCCCTATTATACTTCTATAAAGAGTGGGATCAACACATTTCCCATTATCATCCTTCGAAAGTTTAGTTGAAGTAATCATGGGGGTTTAGCATTTTCTAAGCCTATTTTTTTAACTAAATATGCAGCATGATTGGATTGGGAAATAAAAAGACCATCATTACGTTGTTTTACTTGTAAACCCAAAAAATATTGTAGTTCAACCATTAGAGAGATCTAAAATTCCGTATGCGTGATATTAGAAAAATTCTCGAGTTGTTTAGGACACGTGGAACCGAAAAAAATATCGTCCGCATATACTTGTGCGATTAAGACATGTTGATTATCCTTTCTAATCAACAATGTTTTATCGTTTATGACACGAACAAATTTGTGAGGCACTAGAAAGGTAGACAATCGCTCATACCAAGCTCTAGGAGCTTGTTTCAATCCATATAAGGCTTTTTTAATCCTAAAGAAGTAGTTCGGGTGTATATGATCAACAAATCATTTGGGTTGTTCTACGTAAACTTCTTCCAATAAAATTCCATTTAAAAAAGTGTATTTAACATCCATTTGGAATAATTTGAATTGCATATGACCAGAGATGGAAAGAAGGAGACGAACTTATTCTAGACGAGTAACATGTGCAAAAGTTTCGTCAAAATTAATTCCCTCAATCTGGGTGTATCCTTGTGCAACCAACCTAGCTTTATTTCTAATGACCTCCCCATTTCCATCAGTTTTATTTCTAAAAATCCATCTTGTGCTAATAACCTTCGAATCTTTTGTTCTAAGAACAAGATTCCACACATCGTGACTCTTACATTGGACTAGCTCTTCTTGCATAGCATTTATTCAAAATGAGTCAGAAATGGCATCATTAACATTTTTAGGTTTCCCCAAGAGAAACAAAACAAGAATATTATGCCACTTGTCAAAGTTGGGATGTAGTTCGAACTGGTTTCGAAGGATTACCGATAATGGTTTCAGTGGGATGATCCCTATAAACCCAAGTAGGTACTGAAGGACTCTCAAGCGGCAGTGAATTAATATCATCTTGAGGATCAGTGGATAAATTAGGTTCGTCCTCATCAAATGCTACTGGTTGACTGTCACTTCTCCCTACACTAGTTTCATCTACAATTACATTAATTTATTTCATAATTGTTCGGGTTCTATAGTTAAAAACAGGCAAAACCCTACTATTTTGGGAATAACACAGAAAAATTCCCTTTTCTCCTTGGTTATCAAAGTTTGAAAGTTTCTCTCTATCTTTAAAGATGTAGCAAATACTCTCAAATGTTTTAAAATATTTTAAGTTTGGATTTTTGTGGAACCATAACTCATAAGAGCTTTATTTGGAATTTTTTCTGAGGTAGATACGATAAACAATGTGACACGTGATTTGGAAAGCTTCTACCCAAAAATATCTAGGGAGATTCTTAGCATGTAACAATGCCCTAGCCATTTGTTGTAAAGTCCTATTCTTACGTTCAGCTATATCATGTTACTGCAGGGTTTTGGGAGCGCTAAACTTGCTTATAGCCATTAGCTACACAATACTCAGAAATACCAGAGTCCTTGAACTCTCCACCTCTATCACTCCTAATTCGACACACCTGGGTATCCTTCCCATTATCAATTTTTAAGAGGATCATTAAGAATTCATTTAAGGTATCTAATTTTGTTTCATAAAACTACCTATGTATATCTTGTAAAGTCCTCTACTATAACTAGGATGCAATAGTTTCCATAGAAACTAATAGTTATTTAGGGACCATGAGGTCCAAGTGGATAAGTTCTAGCGGCTTAGTGGTCAGGACATATTTAAATTTCTTGTGAGGAGATTTACTTATTTTGCCTTCCTGACAAGGTCCACATACAGGATTAAAAGAATTTTTAATTTTAGGTAAACCTTTAACTATTTCTTGGGAACTCAATCTTCTAAGGTTATCATAATTTGTGTGTCCTAATCTGTTGTTCCATAGATCAAAATCCTCTCATCTGGAAACATGGAAAGATTCAGAATTGGGGATTACTGTGTAACAGTTTTACGGGGTTCTATTTTCTATCAAAATATAATTACCTTTTTCATCAATAATTTTGCAATCATTTTTTGAAAAAGTAACTCAATGATTGGAGTAAAAAAAATTGGATATACTTAAGAGATTAGCTTTAAGGCCTTTAACTAAGAGAATATCATTCAGTTTAGGAAGCCCGTGCTCACTCAATGTTCCCTTACCTATGATCTGAGATGAAACACCATCTCCAAACATGACACTACCTCCAAGGATGTCTGTCTTGTTTTTCAATTTGGTTTCATCCCCGGTCATATGTTTAAACATACAGAGTCTAAGTACCATCCAATTGAAGCGCTTTGTGCCTTTAAAGCAGAAATGACAATGTTGCACTTGAGCTGGGGTAATAGATAATCTTTTCTAATCCAAATAGGCATAGTTTTAAAAGATTTGTTGCCTTTTAACTTAGAAAAGGTTTGAGGGGTCTTTCTGAATGATTTTTTTCTTGGACTTGGAACCTCCCTTTTTCTGTTTAGAGTTAAAGTTGTTTGTGGTCTATCTAGGGAGTATATAAGTAAATCTTAATTTCCTAGAATAGTTAAAGTTTACAACCTTTTCTGGAAACATTCATCAATAGTATGGCCAAAAATATCGCAGTAGGAATAGTACTGATGGGTATAGGACTTGAATTTCTCTCTAAAGTCTTTGAAAATTGTCTTGGATATATTGGGTATAGTAGTCCAATTTTCATTAGATTTAGGCTTCTGTCTTTGATCTATGGCAAAAGGAGAAACATATTTTGTCTGACTGTTTGGATTCATCTGTTAATTGTACTGATTATGTGTTGCTTGAGAGACATTGAGACTAGATTCACCTTTTTGAACATTTTGACAAGTTTGGCCTTGCTTCACAAAATTAATATTTTCAGGAGAAACTTTGGTCTTACTTGTGTGAATTATTTCTCCAAAGCCTAGGTCAGACTTATCTTCATAGTCAAATTTGCTTCCAGTAACAATTTTTTCATAAGACTTGGTTTGTGTTTCAAAGTGTTGGCATATTTTAAACACATTTGAAACCGTTTTCTTTTACTCTTCTAGTTCAACAAGGGTTGCCTTGTATTTTTGTTCAAATTCATGGTTCTTTTGAATCAAATCATTTATTTTCAAGGCATAGTTTTCAATCTCAATATCATGAGCAACACATTGTGTAGTATAATCTTCAGTGTTCTTCCTAATGGTCTAGTTAAGCAAATCGATACGTTCACTTAAGGTTTTTATCATTTTTCCTGGGCGAGCACTCTTCTTAATTGTTTTAGTGTATAACTCATGTAAATCAGGAAGATCATCATCAGACTCGTTAAGTGCATCGTGTGAAGTGTCCCCTATGTTTTTGATAGGTTCTTTACTCACGTACAAGTTCAATTCATCATTAACATTTTCATTTTGATTTACACACAGTCTTTCAACAGTAATAGGAACAAAATTATCAACAATATCATTAACAACATTAAGAGGCATAGCAGGTTCATGAGTAAGCAAGCATGTATCATCATTATATATTATCTTAGCAAAGAAATACGTGCAGTAATCATTTATCTGGGTTGACTCAATTTCATTATCATCAGAATCACTAGAGTCGTCCCATGTCTTAAACATATCGACCTTGTTATTGTTATTAAGACTAGTTGGACATTTACTAGCATAGTGACGTAGTTTACCACAACTGTGATATTTAACAACTTTTATGTCAGGTTTAGGTATGTTGGGGTCATAATTCTTAGTATTGTCATATGTCTGTTTGGTATTGTCTCTGTCATGAGGTCTTTGAAATTGATTACCTTAAAATTTTGATTTTCCTTATTTAGACGCTACAACATTTCAAAATTTCAAAACCTTTTTGAAATTCTTACTCATAAGAGCTATTTCATTGTGAAGGTTTTCCAAATCACAATTTTCAAGACAGCCAATGTCAAAATCTAGAGTGTTTAATTTAGGTACTGGCAATTTAGAAGAAAACACAACATTTGAACTAGAGGCTTTATTAGTCTATCTGGTCAATTTCTTTTTGAAGTCTAGTTCCAATTCTACTATCCTCAATTTACTGTTAAGTAATTCATAAGTCATATTATGGTCATTAATTTCTTCAATGGCATATATCTTGTTATCAAATTTAGATGACAATGACCTAAGAATCTTTGAAACAATTTCCTTGAATTACTTAGGTTATACCATTAGCATGAAGTTTTGTAAAGATATCAGTTAACCTTATGTAGAAGTCGTCAAAGGATTCATTGTCATTCATAATTAGGGTGTTATATTGATGGATGAGCATTTGAGTTTTTCCAGTTTTGACACCTTTATCACCCTTATGAGCAATTACTAGCGTGTCTCGTGCCTCTTTTGAAGTGGAACATATGGATATTCTTTTGAATTCATGTTCGTTAATGGACATAAAAATGGCATTCTTTCCTTTATTATTATCTATATATTATTCTTTTCTATTCCTTAGTGAATTCACTGATAAGTTTCTTAATTCTTGTTGGATCAGTGGCAGAAGTAGGTTTAGTAGGATGTTCAAACCATGTTTAAATCATTTCCCAGACTTCATCACCAAGGGTTCCTTGAATGAAAGCAGTCATTCGTACTTTCCAGTATGAAAAATTGTTTCCATCAAGAGGGGTGGTCTGGATAGGTTACCTAACTTCTCAAATATTTCTTCCATATTCAGAAATTTTTCAGAAAGAAGTTTCGAAAATAATTTCTCAAGTTTATGGATCACAAAAAGTGTTCCTGCTCTGATATCAGTTTAAGAAAAGCTTTAAGGTTAAAAGCTTGTTTACAAGGTTAAAAACAAACTATTATACATTGTGTAATATCCGAATAAACGTTTTGGGCAAAACTCTTTTAAAAAAAACACAACATATATTGTAAAGACTTTCTGAATGTATGGTTTAGATTTGATAGTTGATTACCTTTCTTTTAAATTTTAATAAACATATACTAAAGTTACCATGGAGACCCAATCGCAACAACAGTTAAGAAGATTCAAAGAAATACATACAGGAATTTTTAACGTGGTAAAACCCTTAATCAAGGGAAACATCCACGGTGCCCTCTACGGCACAAACAAAAAAATTCACTAGAACAAAGAATCAAGTTACAACACTTAAGCAAACATACAAGGATACTAAATCTAAGTTCATAATTATACCTACATGAGCAACTCCACTCCAATGGTTTCTGACTAGAACTGATATCTTCTTTGTTTCTCATTTGCCTTTTCCTTGACCTCCTTCTCTTTGAATTCAGATTCGAACAAATCTTTCAACTTTTAAGTCTCAAACAAACCACTGTGTCTAAGTGTTTGTATGAGAAATATTTGTGATGTGCACTATATGCAAATATGCAACTCACCCACTCAGATTTGTTTATACAGATAATCCTATCAAATTAGAAACAGATCTAAGATGAATAGGATATTTCCATGCGTGTATAGTACAAATTAAGACTTCTTAATGTTTTTATTAATCAAAAGATCTCAAGGATACCTTGCTCAGAAGACGGCCAAGGTCTTTAACAATTTCATTATTTTAAAAATTTATTTGAAATTTTAGACCTCCAATTGAGATCCAAACTAGACTAGAAGTCTATATTGTAAAAACAGAATCGGAAATAACATACATAAATTGATTCAAATGATTTTGTAAATGAAACTTATAAATTAAGGACAAATCTAGAAAAACAACCTTACTTTTAAAAATAGCCAAGGTCCTATGTGTCTATTTTTATTTTTGAACACTTTTATTTCACAAAATGTTAAATAAAACCAAGAAACACAAACTCTCTTAAGGATCTGGTTTTTCTTGAAACCCTAGAAGTTTATTTTTTAAAAACTTTGGAATCAAGTGGATCCAAAAACATAGATCCAAAAAGAGAACTGAAAAAAATAGACTTGTGATGTTCTCTTTAGAAAATCTCAAGTTTCAATATATGAAACTAGGTATTTTCTCAGAGAGATGATTTTAGAAAGAATTAAAACGAAATAGGTCTTCAACAAGACGTCAACCCAACTACCTAACCCATAGAAACCCTAGATTGGTTTTAACTCTTGTGGTTTTTGGTTTCTAGTAAAAGTGTTTGAGGTTTAAAATTGCTTGGGTTGAAGGGATTAACTCAGAGGTGATTGTAATAACCCGCCCTTTTGGAGACGATTAAATTCCATAATTAAGTATAATTTGGAATTTGGAGAATTTCTCGAAATAGTGATTGTTGGAATCTTCGAGGATTTAAATATTTTCAAAGGGTGTTATAAAATATTTTGGGACTATATAGGTCGAAGAAATTTAATTATATGTCGCCGTGGAGTATAGCGACAAAAGATGTAAGATTTGGTGTTGAAAACCGCATTTAATTATTTTGGGTTAGAATAGTGATTTGCAGTCAAGTACCTCGGATGGAAATTTTGACTGCGCCATGAGTCTCGGAATGTCCAAGATAGTCGAAAAAGAGTGTCCGATTGTCGAAATTGAGTTCCGAGTAATTTTGGAGTTAAATAGGCTCGTAATTGGGTAAACGAGTCGTTTTTTGGTTTTAAGGGTTAAAACCCTTTTCTTCCTATATAAAGAGGGAGAGAAGGAAAGAAAAGATAAATAAAAGAGAGAAGAGAGAGAGGAAGGAGAAAATAGGGGAGAAAAGGGAGATTCGGGCCAAACTCCACCGGATTCGACTCGAGGTCGTCGGATTTTATCCACGAGGTAAGTGTTTACTTGCATTATTTACTTTTGTGCATTAATCTCATATCATAGTTGGTAAAAATATGATTTTTGGGTTAGAACCCTTAAAATAAATTGGGTAAAAGTTGATTATGAGTTTACACATTGATGTAGTGTAAACTCTTAATGATTTTTAGTGTCAAAACCATGTTAATGGAGTATAAAATGGGTTTAAAGGTTAAGTTGGAGTTTTTATGGCTTTAGGGTTTAAAACTAAGAGAAATGATTTAATGCCCCAAAATAATTGATGTGTTAGTTGTAAAACATAGATTAGATGTTTATTGAGCTGTTGGGTGAGGTTAGAAACAACAAAAATGGAGAAAAATGGAGTTTGAGATTTTGGGAGAGATAGTGAATAGTAACCCGTAGCCTTTGGGGTCATTTTCGGTCAATAAGATGAATGATTTAGCTTTCGACCAAAACACGAAAGTTGTAGATCTTTTCGATACGGCCGCGTGGGCGACAACTCCGTATTTTTCTGATTTTTCTACGATTTGATATGATTTTTACAAGATGACAGCTCCGGGTTGAAATCATCAACTCGGAAATCAAATCGGGAATTGGAAAAAATTACGGCTAGAATTAATGTCGTAGATGTTCGGGATAATTTTTGGGGTAGTTTAGAAACCCCGAAAATGAATTTGGGTTGCTGGATTAAGGATTTGAGGAATTAAAGTTTTGAGGGCTTGGAGTGACCGGTCGACCGCGCCCCTATGGTCGGTCGACCGCGTCAAGGAGAAAGGGCCTACTGCTTTGTTTCGTAGGCTTATTTACAACCCGCGGTCGACCGGGGGTCTAAAACCGGTCTACCGGTGCCCTGTTTTCAGCCCAAGATTTTGGAGATTATTATTATTTCTCCTCTATGAGATTTAAGTTTAAGGGCCTTCTATATTAAAGTATATTTGAGGGTTATGTCCTAAAGGACTTGAGGAATTGGGAATATATATATATGTATATATTCACTTAGAGTGAATTATTATAATTGGAGATATCCAATAAATTCTTAGATAGGATTGAGATATATAGTGATTATTAAAGTAAGAAGTACTTTGGGTTTAGTATCATGCTTATATGAATGCATGATTATGATTCCTGGAGGGAATCTTTGGGATTATTGGTCATCGCTAGATGCTATAGGCCACTATGGCCGTTTATATATATTCTAGGAATAATATATAGGATATGTATATACTGTGTGATTTAGGTATATATATATGTTGTGATGGAAATAATTTTGAAAATGTAAAAATGAATATTTTCAAAATGGTAAATAAATGATTTTCATAATTGATAAAATATGGATTACACACTTCTCTAAATCGCTATCATAAGGGAAGTTGCATTCGTATGGTGAAGCCCCCTGGCTAATGAATGCGGGGTGGATATAGTCCTATAGGCCATGTGAGCGTTTGTTGATATATATTTTCTGCGCTGGTTAGGAGATTCCGGGTGTGGTCTTGACTATCCCGCAGGCACATGGCCGCTTCTCGACGGCTTGCGATATAGGATCCCAGGTTGTCTTGATGATAGGCCCTGGAAGATGATAGCCATTTAGGGGCGCGCACAGTGGGGAAACCCGGATGGGCGGTCTTAGAACGCGTTATATTAAAGCAATTCATGATAATGGATTGGCTTTAATTACATTTCCTGGATATAGGAAGGGAAATGGGTTATATGTTTAGCTTCGGTAACACTCCCGGATGGAAGAAGGGATGTGGAAGCATATGATATGGTAAAAGAATTTTTATGATAATAAAAATGGCCTTTAATTACATTTCCTGAGTATAAAAAGGGAAATGGCATAATTGAAAAAGGAAAAGCATTTTTATGATAATAAAATTGGTTTTTAAAAGTATATGATTTGTTAAAGAAATTCATGATAATGAATTGGCTTTTATATTTACATTTCCTTGATATAATAAAGGAAATGGGAAGTTTTGAGAAAATGAAAGTAGTGATAAATACTTTGTGTATCGAATACACCTCAGTCCGAGGGGTAGATCCGGATGTGTATTGTAAGATATAATTGATATTATGTAAACCTCAGTCCGGGAGATATTATCCGGACGTATATTGTGAATGCATATATATATATATATATATATATATATATATATATATTTATACGTTTGTGTGTGCTACGGGCCCAATGGATCTCTACCATTAACCCTGCCAAGTAGTAGTGTATCGGGGAGGTTCCTTGTTTGGATTTCGCTTTGCGAGACACCCCACGCACGAACTTAGCACAGTGTTGAGAATGAGGGAAGTTTAGCCCTTAGCACTTGGACTATCTGGGGTAGATAGTAGTTGGGTGATAGGCTAGTTAGGCAGGGATAGCTTGACTAGGGTATGTGTTAAGGTGCGTTAGGTGTGCACTACTAGAGGAGAGGTGAGGGGTATCTCATGGGAGTGCGATACCAATTAAAATATGAGATAAAACTATTTTTCTAAAAAAAAAGCATTTATGCACTTGCAAAATATTTTCAAAATTCGGGCTCTGACCCGTCTATCTACTCTCCTTTCTTTCTATATATTATATATATATATAGGTGCCCAGACACAGGGACGCCTAGATGGAAATTCTTTCGAGTCAGACGTCTACTGCAGCAGCTGTGGATGCTTGCAGGTTCTCAGTAGACGCTTCTTTCCTTGTGCTCTAGATAGGAGGTAATGTATAAACATTCGGACCAATGGTCCAACTGATTTTATTTATTCTTTGCACGATATTCGATATGGTTGTATTATTTGAACCGAGTGTTCGGTTATTTTAGTTCATTTCATTTTCCTTTTTATTTCATTTACGCATTAAATTGTGGATGTTTTATTTTAATCGTTAAATCGAGTAGTTAAGTTAAAATTTTAACGCTCGCCTAATAGGATATTAGTAATTAATTGGATTTTCGACAGTGATGCTAAGAATGATCCATAAGTAACTCCTGTTATAATTTGATATAGGAGTGATCGCCCGGTATCCCATTAGGCGGGTTGTTACAGATGGTATCAGAGCATCAGGTTCTATTTTCCTTAGGAATATGTGCGGACGTACTACGCTTTCAGCGTTGCTCTCGATTTGTTATAGAGCCCCAAGAATAGGATTGTTGATTTCTCTTGTGATATTTCGTTCTCCTGCCATGTTAGAATATTTTAGTAATCTTTTTCGTGCTCGTTCTAGGATCGTGTGTGCCGATCGAAGAAGGACGACCAAGGAGGGCCTCGGGGAGGACCGAAGTTGGCAAGGCTTAGCTGGGGAAGCTGGTAGAAGATGGTACTCAAGTTGAATTACTCCATGGAGATAAAGGTTCCAAAGGGATTTTACGGATAGTTTTTAACCGCGAGTCCTTATGATTCTGCAGGAAGGAGAAGAATTCTGTTTCATAATTATCCACATAAGGGTCGGCCAAAGACCGAAAGAGAATAAAGAACATTATGGAGAAGTGAACTTTGTACCAAGGTGAGGAAGGTACAATGGAAAATGAGTCCTTTCCAGGAAGGATAGGCTCACTAGAGAAGTGTTGTTAACACTTACGGAGAATGTGGGTGTGTTCAGGTGCCCCTGAGGAAACATCCACATTGGGGAGGATTGTTGGAACCCGTGGTGTAATTTCCTTTTAACAAAGGAGTTAAGAGGATTAGTAAAGTGAGTGTAAGGAGCGAGGCTATAGAGACAGATGGTGTTGTGGAATGCGGAGCCACACGGATAGTCCTTTCCCGGTAGGAATAAAGGACAAGGTTAGCATGCCCAGATGGGGCCTAGAGTTAAGAAATTCTAGTAAGAGGTGTGGCTAGATGAAGTTGTGGCGTCCGATAGCCCTAGACTCGTGTGTATAACTTGAGCTTTGTATTTGGTCTCGATAACATAATAATGTAGGCTTGTGTGTTTTCCGCGATAGCGGAATTTTGTTTTCTTTCACTCGCCATAGAGGCGGGTGATTATATTTTGCATATATACGTATAATGTATTTGGTTTATCAGAGCGATAGCAGGCTAATGACAAGACTATCGTGTCCGTAGCTCCTGGAGGGAACAGATTGTGGTTGCGGTGTCTCACCTGGATACAGGTTGAGTACACCTTTGTTATTATGGATTGATGGGACCTCGATGAGTAGAGGCCTCCTTATTTTGGTTGGTATATGTGGAAACCTTATAGATATAATTTAAGGCCCACAGGATCATTGTTGAGCTGTAAGATTTAGCTCAGTACTGGTTTGCGCAAGGACTTAGAAATAGTGTGAGCGCTGGGTGGTGTGACTCTTAGTTAGAGATAGGAGTTCAGACCCCCTTTTGTTGATAAGGGATAGGATTATCCCGGTTGCGTGTCTGAAATAACGGGACTCCGTGACCGACGAAGTCAAGTGTTAATGTGTGGAGGGGTTCCTTGTTTGGATTTCGCTTTGCGAGACATTCCACACATGACTCTTAACGGCGCCGGGCGTGGAGAGCTGTTATAGGATGCAAGGATGTGGTTTAGTCTTATAGTGTGGATGAACCACTATAGACTACGAGCCCTGTGATGATGGTAAGCTTATGGAAATATTGTGCTATGGAAAAGCACTAAAGTGGTCCTCTCACCACAAGTAGTTAGGTGGAGTAGGACCTAGAGAAATTGAGTTGAGGATAATAGCTAGGCCTTAATGAGAAGGCAAATTTAGAGAAAATCTGTGATTGGTGTGATGTAAGAAGTGTTCCTACAGAAAGTAGGCACTTTGATTAGTTAGGTTTCCTTCTGTATGGGCGGAAGGATAAGATAGTAGGAATGCATTTGTAGGTTAGTTTAGTAAGATTTAGGACGTCCCGCTGGTGTGCCTTAGGTCGTTATATCTCGATAACCGACAACGCGAGGGAGTAGTGTAACGGAAGGGTTCCTTGTTTAGATTTCGCCTTGGCGAGACGTCCCACGCACGAAACCAAGCAAATGTCGGGAGTTGAGAGAGACCTTGGGCACTAGGGATATAATTAGGATACTCGTTTCGCTTAGGTAGGGTAACATATAGATAGTAGCTTTGTAGGATGTAGGCTCGATAGAGTTAGCGATGTCGAGGTTAGGAGTTTGGAATTTCGCGGGTTGGAAGGACCCATAGGTGAGTATTACACCAAGGAAAGTAGACCCTTATTGGGAGAGAGTGATACGTGTCAGACGTTCGTAATATTTGTGCAGATATGCACAAGTGAGAAAGGTGTATGGGCGCCTTGGTGAGGTGGTTTGGTATACCGCCTAGTTAAGATAGGAGTAGTATATAAGGTTGAAATCCATGCCAAGAGGCATTTTAGAGGATGGGTATTAAGTGACGTATTAGAGTCACTTTATGATTGCGGTAGTCGCATAGTGTATGGTTGGGAACCATTAGGTTATTATCTTTCCTTTGAGGTTTTAGGATTTGTAGTAATCCTAGTTAGAGTGTGTAAGTTGTATCTGAATTTCGAGGATGAAATTTCATTGTAAGGGGGGAAGTATGTAATAACCCGCCCTTTAGCAGATGATTAAATTCCATAATTAAGTATAATTTGGAATTTGGAGAATTTCTTGAAATAGTGATTGTTGGAATCTTCAAGGATTTAAATATTTTCGAAGGGTGTTATAAATTATTTTGGAACTATATAGGTCGAAGTAATTTAATTATATGTCGCCGTGGAGTATAGCGACAAAAGATGTAAGATTTGGTGTTGAAAACCGCATTTAATTATTTTGGGTTAGAATAGTGATTTGCGGTCAAGTACCTCGGATGGAAATTTCAACTGCGCCATGAGTCTCGAAATGTCCGAGATAGTCGAAAAAGAGTGTTCGATTGTCGAAATTGAGTTCCGAGTAATTTTGTAGTTAAATAGGCTCGTAATTGGGTAAACGAGTCGTTTTTTGGGGTTTTAAGGGTTAAAACCCTTTTCTTCCTATATAAAGAGGGAGAGAAGGAAAGAAAAGAGAAAGAAATGAGAGAAGAGAGAGAGGAAGGAAAAAAGAGGGGAGAAAAGGGAGATTCGGGCCAAACTCCACCGGATTCGACTCGAGGTCGTCGGATTTTATCCACGAGGCAAGTGTTTACTTACTTTATTTACTTTTGTGCATTAATCTCATATCATAGTTGGTAAAAATATGATTTTGGGTTTAGAACCCTTAAAATAAATTGGGTAAAAGTTGATTATGAGTTTACACATTGATGTGGTGTAAACTCTTATTGATTTTTAATGTCAAACCCATGTTAATGGAGTACAAAATGGGTTTAAAGGTTAAGTTGGGGTTTTTATGGCTTTAGGGTTTAAAACTAAGAGAAATGATTTAATGCCCCAAAATAATTGATGTGTTAGTTGTAAAACATAAATTAGATGTTTATTGAGCTGTTGGGTGAGGTTAGAAGCAACAAAAATGGAGAAAAATGGAGTTTGGGATTTTGGGAGAAATAATGAATAGTAACATGTAGCCTTTGGGGTCATTTTCGGTCAAGAAGGTGAATGATTTAGCTTTCGGCCAAAACATGAAAGTTATAGATCTTTTCGATACGGTCGCGTGGGCGCTGACCGCATATTTTTCTGATTTTTCTACAATTTGATATGATTTTTACAAGATGATAGCTCCGGGTTGAAATCATCAACTCGGAAATCAAATCGGGAATTGGAAAATATACGGCTAGAATTAATGTCGTAGATGTTCGGGATAATTTTTGGGGTAGTTTAGAAACCCCGAAAATGAATTTGGGTTGCTGGATTAAGGATTTGGGGAATTAAAGTTTTGAGGACCTGGTGTGACCGGTCGACCGCGCCCCTATGGCTGGTCGACCGCGTCAAGGAGAAAGGGCCTACTGCATTGTTTCGTAGGGTTATTTACAACCCGTGGTCGACCGGGGGTCTAGGACGAGTCGACAGGTGCCTTGTTTTCAGCCCAAGATTTTGGAGATTATTATTATTTCTCCTCTTTGATATTTAAGTTTAAAGGCCTTCTATATTAAAGTATATTAGAGGGTCATGTCCTAAAGGACTTGAGGAATTGGGAATATATATATATATGTATATATTCACTTAGAGTGAATTATTATAATTGGAGATATCCAACAAATCCTTAGATAGGATTGAGATATATAGTGATTATTAAAGTAAGAAATACTTTGGGTTTAGTATCATGCTTATATGAATGCATGATTATGATTCCTGGAGGGAATCTTTGGGATTATTGGTCATCGCTAGATGCTATAGGCCACTATGGCCGTTTATATATATTCTAGGAAGAATATATAGGATATGTATATACTGTGTGATTTAGGTATATATATATATATGTTGTGATGGAAATGATTTTGAAAATTTAAAAATGAATATTTTCAAAATAGTAAATAAATGATTTTCATAATTGATAAAATATGGATTACACACCTCTCTAAATCTCTATCATAAGGGAAGTTGCGTTCGTATGGTGAAGCCCCCTGGCTAATGAATGCAGGGTGGATATAGTCCTATAGGCCATGTGAGCGTTTGTTGATATATATTTTCTGCGCTGGTTAGGAGATTCCGGGTGTGGTCCTGACTATCCCGCAGGCACATGGCCGCTTCCCGACGACTTGCGATATAGGATCCCAGGTTGTCTTGATGATAGGCCCTGGAAGATGATAGCCATTTAGGGGCGCGCACAGTGGGGAAACCCGGACAGGCGGTCTTAGAACGCGTTATATTAAAGCAATTCATGATAATGGATTGACTTTAATTACATTTCCTGGATATAGGAAGGGAAATGGGTTATATGTTTAGCTTCGGTAACACTCCCGGATGGAAGAAGGGATATGGAAGCATATGATATGGTAAAAGCATTTTTATGATAATAAAAATGGCCTTTAATTACATTTCCTGAGTATAAAAAGGGAAATGGCATAATTGAAAAAGGAAAAGCATTTTTATGATAATAAAATTGGTTTTTAAAAGTATAAGATTTGTTAAAGCAATTCATGATAATGAATTGGCTTTTATATTTACATTTCCTTGATATAATAAAGGAAATGGGAAGTTTTGAGAAAATGAAAGTAGTGATAAATACTTTGTGTATCGAATACACCTCAGTCCGAAGGGGTAGATCCGGATGTGTATTATAAGATATAATTGATATTATGTAAACCTCAGTCCGGGAGATATTATCCGGACGTATATTGTGAATGCACATATATATATATATATATATATATATATATATATATATATATATATATATATATATATATATATATATATATTTATACGTTTGTGTGTGCTATGGGCCTAATGGATCTCTACCATTAACCCTGCCAAGTAGTAGTGTATCGGGGGGGTTCCTTGTTTGGATTTCGCTTTGCGAGACACCCCACGGACGAACTTAGCACGGTGTTGAGAATGAGGTAAGTTTAGCCCTTAGCACTTGGACTCTCTCGGGTAGATAGT
Organism: Sambucus nigra; assembly: GCA_949130495.1. Lineage (NCBI taxonomy): Eukaryota > Viridiplantae > Streptophyta > Magnoliopsida > Dipsacales > Adoxaceae > Sambucus > Sambucus nigra. The sequence goes on from OX422211.1 coordinate 89,656,186, forward strand.
AGTTGGGTGATAGACTAGTTAGGCAGGGATAGCTTGACTAGGGTATGTGTTAGGGTGCGTTAGGTGTGCACTACTAGAGGAGAGGTGAGGGGTATCTCATGGGAGTGCGATACCAATTTAAATATGAGATAAAACTATTTTTCTAAAAATAAAGCATTTATGCACTTGCAAAATATTTTCAAAATTCGGGCTCTGACTCGTCTATCTACTCTCCTTTCTTTCTATATATTATATATATATATAGCTGTCCAGACACAGGGACACCTGGATGGAAATTCTTTCGAGTCAGACGTCTGCTGCAGCAGCTGTGGATGCTTGCAGGTTCTCAGTAGACGCTTCTTTCCTTGTACTCTAGATAGGAGGTATTGTACAAACATTCGGACCAATGGTCCAACTGATTTTATTTATTCTTTGCACGATATTCGATATGGTTGTATTATTTGAACCGAGTGTTCGGTTATTTTAGTTCATTTCATTTTCCTTTTTATTTCATTTACGCATTAAATTGTGGATGTTTTATTTTAATCGTTAAATCGAGTAGTTAAGTTAAAATTTTAACGCTCGCCTAATAGGATATTAGTAATTAACTGGATTTTCGACAGTGATGCTAAGAATGATCCATAAGTAACTCCTGTTATAATTTGATATAGGAGTGATCGCCCGGTATCCCATTAGGCGGGTTGTTACAGTGATGAACGACGAAAATGGATGGTTCTTCCTCCTTTCTCTCTCTATTTTCTCTCAGGTTTCTTCCCTTTCTCTATCTTTTCTCTCTTCTCTCTTTTATTTTTTCTCTGGGACGATTTGAACAAAAGTCTCAAAATGCCGAGGGTAAGTATGGTTTTATAAAAGATAAAGGAAGGATCTGGAACACCGATAGCAATCAAGGTCTAAGGTTAAGTCAAATAGTTTGACTAAAGATCCAATGGTTTATAACGAAGCGGTGAAATGAACGAATCTCATTGGATGAGAGTTAAGCACTGTGATTAAAACACAACACATGCAGGACGTTGATAAAACTAATCCAAGGGTTGGGATTGGAGATTGAACTTGTGTCTATGAGAAAGCATAAATCCACCCGTCTAGATACCAACACGTGTATGGCTATGATGAAAGTAAAACATGTGTTTATAAAATAATTACAAAGACACCATATAGTCTTTAGCGCTTTTATATTCTACCTAGGCTAACTTTCATTGAATAAAATAACTTTCAAAAATTCAAATTTCAACCAAATGTTTTTAAATTGTTTTAATTAATTCAAAAATTATTTTTAAATTGTATAAAATGTTTTTAACTGAATTAATTTGATTTTGAAAGGTCTTAAAGTGTTGTAAAATCGTTAATGTGAATATGAGATATATGATGCAATGATAGTGTCCTATTAGTGATTTTAAGGTATGAGATAACTTCCCTTTTCGGACTGCTTTGAATTTGACTGCTTCTTCTTTCTTCTTCTTGAACCTTTGGGAATTCAGAAACTCATAAAGACTAATCCTACTTTGTCTAAATATCCAAACTAGTTGGAACTCCTATATAATGTAGACTCAAGTAATTCAATTATATAGTGTGTTCTCAAACTTAAGGTCTTTAGAATTTAATTCGACCCGCAGAATCGATCGTCATAACTTTAGGTCCCCATAATTGAACTTGACCCACAGAATCGGTCGTCACAACTCAAGGTCCTTAAAATTGACCTTGAACTATAGAATTGGTCATCATAAATCAGGGTCCTTGGAATTAACCTTGGCCCAGAGATTCGACTGTCACATTTCAAGGTCCTCAAAATTGACCTCAGCCTACAAAATTAGTCGTCATAACTCAAGGTCCTCATAATTTACCTTGGCCTTCATAATTTATCGTCATGACTCATGATCCTTATAATTGATTTTGACCCACAGAATTGACTGGCATAACTTTATGTCCTTAAAATTGGCCTTGTCCAGCAAAATCGATCGTCAAACTTTAGATCCTCAGAGTCAATCACATCCTACAGAATTGATCATCATAACTTTAGGTCCTCAAAATTAGCCGCGACCTGCAGAATCGATCGTCCCAACTTTAGGTCCTAAGAATAAATCTCGACCCGTAAAATCGATTGACATAACTTTAGGTCCATATCATTGATCTTGTCCTGCATAATTCGTCGTCATAACTTTAGGTCCTTAAAATAGACCTTCGCCTGCATAATCGGTCATCACAAGTTATAGGTCCTCAAAATTAACCTCGGCTCGTAGAATTTTTTATCAATCCTTAGGAGAATGGAATTTACCTTGACCCTATAAATCGGTCACCCTCATCCATGAGGTTCACAGGATTGACCTAAAATCCTTTTTCCCAACATCGATGTGGTGTCTATCATTTGACGAACTTCACTTATTCCAAGATTTTACATAGAGGGGCTCTATAGACATCCCATATTAGGACCCCCTAAGAACCTCCTTGGGTCCCTATAACTCACTCATTCACCATAAATCCTATGGCATACTCTGTGTCAATCTAGAGGCCACCGAGTGCTTTCTAGACCTGTTTGACTCCTATTAACTCTCCATCATGAGTAAAGATCAAAGAATATTTGAAGGGCACTCAATTACCTTTCAAAAATTCCATCCCATGTGTGGATCGGCCGCATAATATGCACGAACGATCCATTTTACTCCAAACTCCAATTTAGAGGCCACCAGGCGCTATTGGGCTCTGTTCGAATTTGATTAACTCTTCATATTCAGTGAAGCTCAATGAATCTTTGAAGGGATCTAGATATCCTTTCCAAAGATACATCCCATGCGTGAATCGGCCTTACAGTTCAGACGAATAATTTATTTTACTCTCAAGTGCCATCGGGCACTTTCGAGCATCATTTGACCTTGGTCAACTCTCCGAACCAAGTGAAGATCAATGAAGTCATATAATTACCTTTCCAATGGTCTACCCCATGCAGAAATTTGCCTTACGGTTCGGATGAATGATCCATTTTTCTCTAAAAACCTCCTGTGTAGGAACCATTGGGCACTTTCGAGCCTCGTTTGACTTCGATTAACTCCTGATCCCCAAATTGGCTCAATGGATTCTTAAAGGGTTCTGAATTCTCTTTCCAATGGTCCACCTCATGCATGATTCGAACTTACAATTTGCATGTTATTCATATTTTTTGAAAAAACCATTTCGGACTACCTATAGGCACCCCAGACACCCAACGGCCTATCGACATGATGTATTTTCCCTTACCCAGTAAAGCAGGTCTTATGTCGATAGGCAGTCTAGGGGCCATGTAGATTTGTATCCCCTATAAAACTTCTATGACCTCATCCTATAACACAACCTCTTAACACCCCTCTCAACAATTAGAGAATATTCTATTCGTAACCAGAGACCTTCCCTTTCTGAAAAAGGTTCATTTTTTCGTGTTCTCTTACCTCACCTCCTACCCCACCTAGAAATTTAACCCTCATCTCCGAATCTCTTCCACAACACTTTAAAATATGTACACTTTCGCCTCAAATTCAATAATAAGGCCTCATAAGGAGGTATACTTCTCCACTGATTTCTCTAGTTTATTCATTTTAGTATTATTCACCTTATTTCTATTATTGTGCTTTGTTTCATTATATCATATTCAATAATCTGTACTCTTTCTTAGTACTATTTTACCTAATCTATTTTCATAAAAATCCCTAAAAGGAAAAAATAGGGTTTATCCATAAATTCCAAAAGCAGGATTTCCATTTCACACTTCAACTCTTAAAACACATTTTTATCTTCATGCGCATAAGAGATTTACCACTTTTGGATTTGTGGGTTAAACCCCACCCCTATGCTATTTTCTAACTACATGGACTTTGATGCCCCTTGGGCTAGTAGTCATCTTGGGCCAATCCTAAGATTCGAATCCTCCCTTTTTCATGTTTATATCATTATTTTATACACTATCATGTATATATTGTGAGTTTTATATTCCTACATATTTGTGTTTGTTTGATGTGCACATTCTCTCCTTCATAAAGATTTGTGATTCAACAAGCACTTACATAATATTTTTGTCATTATTATCGGGTATGCTCCTACGGATGATTCCGCTCCATCCCTTCCCTGATGTGAGTTGAAGGATTCAATTCTCCCATTGTTCATATTATAATCATGTACAAACATATCATAGAGTTTAAAAGGAGAATATAAACATTATCCCATTAGAGACCCGAAAGGGCAGAATGTTTCCCTAGCACTCCTCCCTTCCGTAACTTAGCCCCTAGGCCCTCAAACTACGTCGTCTCATGAGCATCGGTTTGACCTTGATGTCGTTCTCTCAAGGCAGCAACATTATTTTGTCTATTTTGATAAGAACAGACTGGCGACTCTATCTCTTCACGTTATCCCCCACTTGATAATGACTGACCCCAAGATCTCTCGCGTGCTGGAGGGAGCCCCAACCCCAGGATTTCCACAATAGGGTTTAATGAAAAATGGTACTCATGTGTAATTAGAAGGTATTTAAGGTTTAGAGGGGTGGATGTCAGCCCAACTTTTCAATCTCTTTATATTTGAGAGTTAGAAAGTGTTTAAGAGGAGAGAAAGAGGAAGAAAGGGAGAGAAAGGCTCGGAGAAGAGAAGAGAGGGAACCATATACGGATTCAACCCATGAAAATCGTTGAGAATTTGGATTTAGATCCGCAAAGGAAAGTACTTAATTGCTTTAAATTTCATGTTTATGTACTTAGTCACTTTCATAGTTAAAGGTTTATAGTTTGAAACTTTGAGAAATTAACTAAGAGATGCATAGCGTAATTAATATTTGATTACTCATTATAATGAATCAGGCTATTTTGTTAGAACTCTATAATTAACTCTCCAATATCTATCTCTCTAACCTAGCCTAGTCACCATAACCCTAATTAGGGTTGCATGGATACCTCTCATCCTCTTACATCCATTACCCACAACCCTAAGACTCCTGATCCTCCTAATCCTTGGCAAAAGTCATTTGCTGGATTATTGAAAGAACATTATTCATCCTATGCAATCAACTTCAAGGATCTATCGAAATATAATGGAGAATCATCCAGTCTATTCTTTAATGAAGAAGTAGATCTACTATCATCACCTTACAAACTAGACATTGTAGGGATGTTTTCACACTGTAAGCCTTCAATGGAATTCATTAGAATTTTTTTTGAATCATTTGGTTTAAAATAATCATACCATATTGGATTACTAGATCATAAACATATCCTTATTAGAGTCAATTGTCAAGAAGATTTCATGAGAATTTGGATGAAATATCTATGGTTTGAAGGTAAAAGTCCTATGAGGACTTTTAAATGGACTCCACATTTCAGGACTGGTCAATAAATTCCTCTAGTTCCTTCTTGAATGAATTTTCCAGGTATTCGTATTCATTTATCTTCAAAAGAGGCCTTATTCTCTATTTCACAGTTACTAGGTTCCCCTCTGAAATTGATAACTATATAACAAACATTAATAGGCCTACTGTAGCAAGGGTTTGTGTGGAGATTGATTTTCTTAAGACAATACGTCGTAAAATTTGGATAGGATGTGGAGATTAAACTTGGTCATTATGAAGAAAAATGCATTATCAATTATGAAGCCCCTTTTAAGAAAGATATTCATAGAAGAAAATAAGTTGTTATTTTTTTTTGGAAGAACCTATTAAGAAACCTAATGCAATACAAGAATATAGGATACACAAGAAGAATAAGGATCAAACTATAAAGTAAAAGGCCAAATATATTCATGGAGATGCATCAACCAGTACAAAAGTGATCGAAAGCCAGGTTCATAAAAAAGCAAAGGCAATTATTGATAAAGGGAAGAAAACATTTCAGGAAGTAAAAGAAAATGTTGAAGAAGACAATATCTTAAAGTAGGCAAGTGAATTAGAAGAACAAGGAGAGTGGATAGAAGACTAAGATAATATCTCAACATTGAATAAATGATGTGCTCCAAGAAAAAGAAGAACTAAAAAAGTTGATTATACTTCAAATTCTAAAATGGAGAACTTTGTTATAAGGATAAGGCCAAATATAAAGGGCTATTATTTATATTCAGAAAAAGTGGATATTTAAAATGGATCAGATTAGGATAATCTTATCCAGTTCTCAACTCTTCTATCAGAAATAGTAAAGCTTACCATGGTTCCAAAGAAAATAAGTTGAATTAGGATTTTGAGAATAAAGGGAACCAATTTAAACTAGATCAAGACTCATAATAAGTAAAAGAAAAATCAAAAGAGAAATTCATTGTCCAAAAGAAAAATCACCAGATCAGTCAGTAAAGGGAATAAGAAAATTTTCTTTTCCAAATCAAAATGATTAAAGGTATTGTATGGAATGCTAGGGGTGTGGGTAATAAAGCAACTAGGATAAGGCTAAAAAAATTGTGCAAGTCTCACAATTTATCCTTTTTAGCTGCTCTAGAACCTATAATTGATAGTTCAAAGATTGACAATTCAAGGAGGATCATAAACTTTGATGGATGTTATGTCCATTATGATAATAAAATTTGGTGTTGCTAGAGGCATGGGGTTTCAAGTGAAGTCTTAGTATATGGAGAGAAAAAATTATAATTAGAAATTAATCATCCTCTTCCAAAATCTCATATAGGAGTTAATGTAATGTACGCTAAGTTCGCAAGGCAATATACAATATCTCCTTGGGATTAAATTGAAAACAAAACTGTGTGACACCCCACCTAATTAAATACCAGGTGATCAGTCTTTTATTAAATAAAAATCAAAGTGTCCGGTTGGTTCATTCTTAGCTTCACTCTCAAAAAACAATTTTTATTATTAATCACTTAATAAATAATTAAGCTAAGTGTCAAAGCATTTTCCCATTTATATTATACCCAAATTAATCCATCAATAAATTTCCATTATATGAAATATAAGCTACTCACATTCCATAAGAATAAAATAAATACTGAACATGAGTCAAATACTGAAATAAATTGAACTGGATAAAACTTTCCAGTTCAAAGTCACAAACCAACAAACCATAATATCCTCAAGTGAAATAAAAATAAAATCCGAAACTGAACTGAGTACAATCTCTCCTAAATGACAAGGAAAGAGACGTAACATTCCCTAAATGAAATATCTTAAAAGAGTGCAGAGAAATGATTGAAGCGTCTAAGTGCAAAGGCCTGCAACTCCCACAACCGCAGCAGCTCGCTAAATGGTCAACGCATCTAAGTCTGGTACCCTTGTGGATGGGCACCTATAAATAATATACATATATATATATATATATATATATAGCAAAAGAGAAAAGAGTAATAAGAAACAAGTCAGAGCCCGAGTTGTAAAAATATTTGTTTTAGCAAGTATTTAAAACTGCAGTGATGCAATTATTAAGTGCATGTTAGTTTCAAACTCTCACATGAGATTCTCACCTCTCTGTTTCTATGCACGCCTAATGTACGCCTATCCTCACCTAGTTATCCATAATGTTCCTAACTAGATCATAAACCTAGACATCTAAATATATCTCACAGGAATAACCAATATCGCCCATACAATACGCTAATTATATTCTTTTATGCCAATTACCCATATTTTACATTCACTGTTATGATAGAAAATATTTTATCTGAAGCACCTTATACCTTTGACTTGCTTAAGTCTACATTGTATAAGTGCTCAAATAATTTGGAAATATTGACAAAATTTGTAGTCCATCCTAGAATCCAAAAATCCTCAGAACCTATCTCTCTAATCCCCTTCAATGATCTATGAAGATACAAAATGAATCACACTACACACAATTAGAAGTGCATACATGTGTTCATATTACTTAAAATTGAGTGTGTGTTTAATTCCCCTTTATTTGGAGCTTTAACAATTTTTTGGGAATTTTAAAAAAATTTTAAATCTTTTTAAACATTTTTTTTAATAATTGTTTTTATTAATAAAATGGGATAATAAAGTTTTTGGGGTTAATTTACTATTTTAGAAACTTCTTTTTTCACTGAATTGTTTGGTTGGGTACGATCTCAAAGCGCTAGAGACTTCAGGGTGAGGTTTTGTAATTATTTTTACGCGCGTGTGAGAGCCTATAACCAGTCAACACTTGTTATCCTCCGGGTTAATGTATTTGTGTTTCTTATGTGAGAGGGTTGGATGGATGATTGTTTATCGTTGGATCATTTCTTATCAAGGGTCTACATGCGTTCTTGGTTAATCCCAGTGCTATCCATTTGAACCAATTAGAATCGTTTTAAACCACCGCTGTTTTAGAACCATTGGATCAAGTCAAACCTTTGAAGACTTGATCTCAGCCTTTGATTTGCCTCGAACGTCCAGAACCTTCCCCAGGCACTAGAAATACCCCTCACTTCTCAGCCTTAGAGAACTTTTGGGCATTCGTCTTCCAGAGAGAAAAAAATAAGAGAGAGAAGAGAGAAGTGAGATAAGAGAGAAAAGAATAGAGAGAAGAGAGAGAAAGGGAAACAGTTAGCCAAAACCAAACCCTAACCCTAAACACTTCGTCTCTGAAACAAACCTTCAAATAAACCTTACCCCAAACACAACCTGAGTGTTTGAAAGAGAGAGAGAGAGAGAGTGGTTTGTTCATATTGTTGCTGTAACCTCGTGATTTCTGATCTTGTACACAACTTAAACGTTAGAGTGAAGATCTAGTTTCTTTTTCATAGAAACATTAGATCTATACTCTGAATGTTACATTTTTCACTAGATCTGCATATTTTCAACTTGGTTTAAGAAAATCATTTTAGTTTTGGTTTTAAAAATGTTTTATAGTTTCTGTTTTTACAAAACTTAACCTGACCTAGTTGGATTCGCACTTGGAGGGTTTTCAATCTCCTAAATATTTTCAAAAGAGATTGAGAAAGGTCTTGACCGATTTCTTAAGAAAGATCTCCGTGGAATCTGGGTTATATTTAAAGGTCAAAAGGTTTTTAGTTTTGTAAGAAAGAAAAATAACAAAATCACTGCATATAGACTTTATATGTAATTTGTATAGGACTGTTTGTAAATCTAAGTGTGTGTGAGGTCATGCATGTGAATAGGATTCACTACACAAACACTTTACACACTACTACACTGGAAGTGTTGTGTTTAAGATCTGAGATCATTGAGTCGACGTAAAGAAGCTAAAGCAAAGGAAGTTAGCAAACCGGAGAACATCATCAACAAATCAGATCTATCAGAAGTTAGAAGGAGCCAAGTGGGGTATATTCCTAAACTTAGAATAGGTTGATTTGTGTGCTTTCATGTTGTATAGTTTGTAACTGATTTTTGTTATTAGTGGACTTTTGTTTTTGTGACTTAGAAGTCACCGTGGATGTTTCCTCTGTTGAGAGAGGTTTTACCACGTTAAAAATCATTGTGTTGATTATCTTCATCTACTCACCTCATTCTTTAAGTGTGCTGAATTTTTGAAACTTCCTTAGTTTTATAAAAGATTACCCAATCTTAATTAATCTCGTACATAAGTTTCTTTGTAAAAAAATCTTGTTAATAATTTTTATTTTCAAAAGAAAAGGGTTTCTTCAACAAACATTCGGAGTTGCTTATACAGTTTAACCTTGTGTTAAACGGCATTAGAGACGTTTTTCAATTGGTATCAGAGCCCTGTTAACTTTTATTTTAAAAGATCTTGTGATTCTGAAATCGTTTTCTGAAAAACCTGACTATGGACGAGAAGAATGAAAGGTTTGGTAATCTGTCCAGACCTCCTCTCTTTGATGGAAACAACTTTGCTTACTGGAAAGTAAGGATGGTTGCCTTCATCTAAGGGACTTTAGGAGATGATGTCTGGGACATTATCGAAAATGGATACACTTATCCTACAAAACCAGCCACTGAAGGAAGTGATGAGAGGGTAAAGAAAATATTAAGTGAATTTACCCAAGAAGAAAAAACTATTTCTCGTAATAATAATAAAGGCAAGAATGCCATTTTTATGTCCATTAATGAGTATGAGTTCAAAAGAATCTCATCTTGTGCCACTTCTAAGGAAGCATGGGACACATTAATCACTGCACATGAAGGAGACTCAAGAGTCAAAGCTGCTAAAACTCAAATGCTTATCCAGCAGTACAACTCTTTGATCATGTCTGATTCTGAATCTTTTGATGATTTTTACATGAACTTAACTGATGGTATTACTTATGATAGAAATGAAATTGTTTCTAAAATCCTAAGGTCATTACCATAAAAGTTCGACAGTAAGAGGTATGCTATTGAGGAAATGAATGATCAAAACCTTACTCCTGAGTTACTCAGTAGCAAACTTAGAACTATGGAAATGGAATTAGACTTTAAGAAACAATTAAATCATTCTCAAAGAAAACATCCCAACTCTAACTTGAGTTTTGCCTCCAAGATACCCAAACTTGAGTCTAATTTGACCAACTCTGACTCTGATGAGGAGTGTGATATAGATAAACTAGATAATCAAATAGCCTTAATGTCTAAACAATTTAAGAAAATTGTCAAATTTCAAAACAAACAGGCAACTAAACAAGGTAAGCCTAATTATCCTACTCTGTCTAATCCCAAACCTCATGATAGAGGCTTTGACAAACATCCTAAGGACAAAAATTCCAGACCCACTAGAGACCTTAAAAAGATTGAATGTTTTAGATGTGGGAAACTAGGTCACATTACACACGACTGCAGAGTTAATCTGAATAAAGCCAACACACACAATAGAGCCAATGTCTGTAAAACTTGGAATGATTCAAGTGACTCTGATGAAGAGGAACTTGAGTCATCTAATGTACTTGACCCTTGCATGTCTTTTTATGCTAAGATCATTTACAATGATGATACTCATGTGTGTGATAATGATGCTCCTACTTGTGCTTGTGTGAATACTGCTTTGATTGGCCTAGATGCTCTATTGTCTGAAAATGTTGCTAGTTCTAGTTCCGTGTGTGTGAGTCAAAGTGATCTCGATAATGACTATGCAAATGGGTGCGTGAGTACTAAAACTGAATCGTTAGGGGTCACTACACACACTTCACTTAGCGACTCAGACACAGATGACCTCCCTGATATCCATACCTTGTATGCTAAGACACTTAAAAAAGGCACTAGATTAGAGAAGACTGTTAGAGACCTTACTAAGAAATTAGATGATCTAAGTCTTATTGTGAAGTTGAATGCTGAAGAGTACACTAACCAGTGTCTATCTCATCAATCTGAAATTGAAACTTTTGATCAAAAATTAAAAGAGTTGACTGAAACTAATGAAACCCTGGAAATGAAATATAAGGGAACATTATTAGAATTGGAGGAAGCAAAAACAAAGACAGCTACTGTTTTCAAAAAGTTTTCTAAGTTTTAAAACAATTCAAACTGTTTTACTGACTTTGTTGTTGACTCCAAGACCAATTCTGATGATAGAACCGGCATTGGATTTTTTCCTAAGAACAAATCTCAAAATACAAAACTTGAACCTATTAAGTTTGTGTCTGGGGGCAAAAGACCAATTGAAACATGTCCAGACTTTCATTTGATTAAAAATGAATTTGATCAAAAGCAAAAATAGAAAGACATTGGAGAGTCTAGTTATTCTAATGCTGAGACTGCACTTAGGACTAAATATGTCTGTCCTTTATCAGAAAGGCTGATTCTACCTATAAGACCATACCCCCTAGAAATAGGGCTTATGAACAGAACGCTGTCAAACCTATCTTTAGAAGTTTTCCTAAGGAAATTCATCCCTCAAGAAATCAATATTGCTCTTACTGTGACATTTATGGTCACTCCTTTGAAGGTTGTTATGCTTGGCGTCTAAACACCCCTATATACAATACTTCTGTCTATAAGAACTTTAACTATTCTAGGCAAAGTCGTAACAACTATGTCCTTCCAAGACAACCTGATAAGAACTCTAACTACAGAAATAGAAAGACCAAACTAAGAGTTCATTTAAGAGAAAGGCTCCCAGAAACTTTCCTTAACCAAAAGCTCAACTTTTTCACAACAATCAGTTTGCTACTCCAAATGTTTTTCGACAAAAAACTATATCTCGAAAATTTTATCAAATGAGGGAAAACTTGCGCAAAATTAAAACTAGAGCTATTTGGGTTAGAAAAGAGGATCTTTTACCCCAAATGAAGTGTAACATTGTCATCACTGCTTTAAAAGCTGAACACACTTCATCTGGTTGGTACTTAGATTCAGGATGTTCCAAACATATGACAGGAGATGAAACAAAAATTCTAAACAAAACCAGATTTGCTGGTGGGAAAGTAGTTTTTGGTGATGACGTTTCATCCCAGATCATAGGTAAAGGAACCCTAAAAGAAGAAGGAATGCCTGTTCTCGAAAACGTTCTATTAGTTAAAGGCCTTAAATCCAATCTTCTAAGCATATCACAATTTTGTGACTCTAACCATACTGTCACCTTTTCAAAGAACAATTGTAAAATTCTAAATGATAAAGGTGAATGCATTATTACAGGATTTAGAACACCTGACAATTGTTATACTGTCAAGACTAGTTCTGAAACCTGTAACATTGTCAGAATGGATGACAATGAGATCTAGCATAATCGTATGGGTCACTTAAGTTATGATATCCTTGGTAGATTGTCTAGTCAAGAGATAGTTAGAGGTATTCCTAAAATTAAACCTATTTCCAGTGTTGTCTGTGGTCATTGCCAGGAAGGAAAAATAGTTAAGACTTCGCATAAAAAGGTTAAAGACATACTTACCTCTAGACCTTTAGATCTCATCCATATGGACCTTATTGGTCCCTCTAGAACTGTTAGTCTATGTGGACACAGTTATATCCTTGTTATGGTTGATGATTTCACACGATTCACTTGGGTTGCCTTCTTGAAACATAAATCTGACACGTTTCAGAATTTTTTGAAAATTCTTCTAAGAATTGAAAATGAGAAGGACACACAAGTCAATCGCATCCGTAGTGATAGAGGGGGAGAGTTCATAGACACAGGAATAGTTGAATATTGTGACTACAACAGTTACAAACATGAATTTAGTGCCCCTAAAACTCCTCAGCAGAATGGTATTGCTGAAAGGAAAAACCGAACTCTTCAAGAGATGGCACGTGTCATGTTGCATGATAAATCCCTACCTAAATACTTTTGGGTAGAATCCATTAGAACTGCCTGTCACATCACTAATAGGGTATATCTTAGGAAAAACTCTAAACAAACCCCTTATGAGTTGTGGTACGGTAAGAAACCTAATCTGAAATACCTAAGAACCTTTGGAAGTCAGTGTTATGTCTGTAAAGACAGAGAACATCTGTCTAAATTCGAAACTCGTGGTGATAAAGCCATCTTCTTCGGATACTCTCCAAACAGTCGTGCTTATAGTATATACAATCTGCGTAGTAAGGCCCTTATGGAATCGATAAATGTAATTGTAAGTGACACTATTGTCGAAAATAAGATATCTGAATCACCTATTGTGGTTGAATCTGAAAATGATTTCAAAACTGATTCACCAGAAATAGATGACTTATTACCTATTGAGAGTCCAGAAGTACCTGGCTGGGTCTCTAAAGATCATCACATTGACAACGTGGTCGGTAATCCTAATGAGCCAGTTCGTACTAGATCCCAGTTAAGAAATTATGCTAATTATGCATGTTTCGTCTCCCTTGTGGAACCGAAAAATGTTAATGAAGCATTGAATGACACACACTGGATTTCTGCTATGCAAGAAGAACTTTTACAATTCGTCATTCAAGATGTCTGGTATCTCGTACCTCGGCCTCAAAACAAAAATGTTATTGGAACACATTGGATCTTTAAGAACAAATTTGATGAAAATGGGATGATTCTTAGAAACAAAGCTAGACTAGTTGCTCAAGGCTACTCTCAAATAGAAGGGATAGATTTCAGCGAGACATTTGCCCCTGTCACTCGTCTTGAATCTGTTCGTCTTCTTTTCGCCATAGCGTGTTACTTAAAATTCACACTTTATCAAATGGACGTAAAATCTTCTTTCTTTAATGGAATTCTGTCCGAAGAAACATATGTAGAACAACCCAAAGGGTTCATTGATCCTAAATACCCTAATCATGTCTTTCGTCTAAAAAAGGCTTTGTATGGCTTAAAACAAGCTCCTAGAGCTTGGTATGAACGCCTTTCCAACTTTTTGTTGGATAAGGTTTTTAAGAGAGGAGGAAATGACCAGACTATATTTGTCAAACATTTTGACAAAAACATTATTATAGCCCAAGTCTATATAGACGACATCATTTTCGGGTCAACTTCAAACTCTGAAGTTAAATCCTTTTCTGCTAGTATGCATAAGGAATTTCACATGTCCCTTATGGGGGAGCTACAACTTTTATTAGGATTTCAAGTGAAACAGAATTCTGATGGTCTATTTGTTTCTCAAACTAAGTATGCCTTAAACCTTGTTAAGAAATTTGGCTTAGAGAATGCTAAAGTCGCCAAAACACCTATGAGTACTACTGTTAAATTATGTAAAGATGAAACTGGTAAGTCAGTTGATTCCACACTCTATCGTAGTATGATTGGTAGCCTACTCTACCTAACTGCCTCACGACCAGACATAATGTATGCTGTATGTCTGTGCGCTCGTTACCAGAATAACCCTAAAGAGAGACATTTATTGAGTGTAAAATGTATAATAAAGTACATAAAAGGCACTCTTAACCTTGGACTTAGGTACACAAAAGATACCTGTAGCACCATCATAGGGTATACTGATGCTGATTGGGTCGGTTGTACTGATGATAGTAAAAGTACATCAGGTGCCTGTTATTATGTCAGCAATAATTTAGTTGGTTGGTGTAGTAAAAAATAGAATTGCACATCTTTATCTACGGCTGAGTCCGAATATATAACAGCTGGAAGTTGTTGTGCTCAATTGTTATGGATAAAACAGATGTTAAGCGATTATGGAATTAAAGAAGATCAATTACAATTGTATTGTGACAATCAAAGCGCCATTAACATAACTAAAAACCCGGTTCAACACTCGCGAACTAAACATATTAAAATAAGGCATCATTTTATTCATGAACTTGTTGAAACTAAGGAATTAGAAATTCATTACCTGCCTACTGATCTGCAACTTGCAGACATGTTCACTAAACCTTTAGACTATAACAGATTTCTGTATTTGCCAAATTCTATAGGCATGGTATGAGCTGATTAAACTCTTAAAACTTTAAGTTTTACCCTTTGTCCATTTGAGACAAAATGGGGGAGAAATTTGAGTTTTATGAAGTTTATTTTTGTTCACATTTCATCTAAACTGCTTGATCTTAGTGTGTATATTTGCAGGAATCTCTTCTTCTGATTGTCTATTGTTTCTAGGGTAAAAATTTGTAAATAGTTGAGTTATGTAATTTTTGACTTTCTAGGATATGGGTAGATAGAATCTTTTGTACATGACTCGGTTTTATTTTTTTGTTCCCTACGAGTTTTAAGCTAACTCAAAGGAGATTTTGTCTCATATTTCCAAAGGGGGAGATTGAAGCACCTTATACCTTTGACTTGCTTAAGTCTACATTGTATAAGTGCTCAACTAATTTGGAAATATTGACAAAATTTGTAGTCCATCCTAGAATCCAAAAATCCTCAGAACCTATCTCTCTAATCCCCTTCAATGATCTATGAAGATACAAAATCAATCACACTACACACAATTAGAAGTGCATACATGTGTTCATATTACTTAAAATTGAGTGTGTGTTTAATTCCCCTTGATTTGGAGCTTTAATAATTTTTTGGGAATTTTAAAAAAAATTTAAATCTTTTTAAACTTTTTTTAAACATTTTTTTTAATAATTGTTTTTATTAATAAAATGGGATAATAAAGTTTTTGGGGTTAATTTACTATTTTAGAAACTTCTTTTTTCACTGAATTGTTTGGTTGGGTACGATCTCAAAGCGCTAGAGACTTCAGGGTGAGGTTTTGTAATTATTTTTACGCGCATGTGAGAGCCTATAACCAGTCAACACTTGTCATCCTCCGGGTTAATGTCTTTGTGTTTCTTATGTGAGAGGGTTGGATGGATGATTGTTGATCGTTGGATCATTTCTTATCAAGGGTCTGCATGCGTTCTTGGTTAATCCCAGTGCTATCCATTTGAACCAATTAGAATTGTTTTAAACCACCGTTGTTTTAGAACCATTGGATCAAGTCAAACCTTTAAAGACTTGATCTCAGCCTTTGATTTGCCTCGAACGTCCAGAACCTTCCCCAGGCACTATAAATACCCCTCACTTCTCAGCCTTAGAGAACTTTTGGGAATTCGTCTTCCAGAAAGAAAAAAATAAGAGAGAGAAGAGAGAAGTGAGAGAAGAGAGAAAAGAATAGAGAGAAGAGAGAGAAAGGGAAACAGTTAGCCAAAACCAAACAGTAACCCTAAACACTTCGTCTCTGAAACAAACCTTCAAATAAACCTTACCCCAAACACAACCTGAGTGTTTGAAAGAGAGAGAGAGAGAGAGAGTGGTTTTTTCATATTGTTGCTGTAACCTCGTGATTTCTGATCTTGTACACAACTTAAACGTTAGAGTGAAGATCTAGTTTCTTTTTCATAGAAACGTTAGATCTATACTCTGAATGTTACATTTTTCACTAGATCTGCATATTTTCAACTTGGTTTAAGAAAATCATTTTAGTTTTGGTTTTAAAAATGTTTTATAGTTTCTGTTTTTACAAAACTTAACCTGACCTAGTTGGATTCGCACTTGGAGGGTTTTCAATCTCCTAAATATTTTCAAAAGAAATTGAGAAAGGTCTTGACCGATTTCTTAAGCAAGATCTCCGTGGAATCTGGGTTATATTTAAAGGTCAAAAGGTTTTTAGTTTTGTAAGAAAGAAAAACAACAAAATCACTGCATATAGACTTTATATGTAATTTGTATAGGACTGTTTGTAAATCTAAGTGTGTGTGAGGTCATGCATGTGAATAGGATTCACTACACAAACACTTTACACACTACTACACTGGAAGTGTTGTGTTTAAGATCTGAGATCATTGAGTCGACGTAAAGAAGCTAAAGCAAAGGAAGTTAGCAAACCGGAGAACATCATCAACAAATCAGATCTATCAGAAGTTAGAAGGAGCCAAGTGGGGTATATTCCTAAACTTAGAATAGGTTGATTTGTGTGCTTGCATGTTGTATAGTTTGTAACTGATTTTTGTTATTAGTGGACTTTTATTTTTGTGACTTAGAAGTCACCGTGGATGTTTCCTCTGTTGAGAGAGGTTTTACCACATTAAAAATCATTGTAGTGATTATCTTCATCTACTCACCTCATTCTTTAAGTGTGCTGAATTTTTGAAACTGCCTTAGTTTTATAAATGATTACACAATCTTAATTAATCTCGTACATAAGTTTCTTTGTAAACAAATCTTGTTTATAATTTTTATTTTCAAAAGAAAAGGGTTTCTCCAACAAACATTCGGAGTTGCTTATACAGTTTAACCTCGTGTTAAACGGCATTAGCGACGTTTTTCATTATCCACTGAAACTACTTTACTTACCAACATTTATAAATTTTCTAATTCCACACATTATAATTATTCAAAAGTATATTTATATATACATACATATAGTCACATCTTCCCTATATATATATACATAAATCTTGCGCCCCTTGGTTAGGACCACTTGGCGCAATGCATACTCTGCTATCGTGTCCCAATGCATCGCTCACTGTGTAAAGGACGATTGGTTCAGTGTCTCTCACGAACCATAAAGCTCATAACACAAATATTGGAGGCGAGCATACTCACCAGCCAAATGGGTCACGCACATACTACGCTCCCATTCAGCCGTCTAAACTATCCTACATCTCAGATAGCAGGTATCCATGTTCACATGCTCTAGGTACAAGTCAAATATCACCCTATTGGCTCACCCATGATAAGACTATACACTGCGCGACAACCTCCTCCCGACAGCAAGCAACGTAGCTATGCTATACACATAATAATAATAATAATAATAATAATAATAATAATAATAATAATAATAATAATAATAATAATAATAATAATAATAATAATAATAATAATAATAACAATAATAATAAAAATAATAGGCACTCCCCTGTCCTATTAAAGTCTAGGTATTCACACAACCCATACATACATTTCTACACGTAGTATACTTCTCATTACTACTCATAATATAATTAATTGGATTATCCACTCTCTCGAAATTTCCAAAGTCAATTCACCTATCCAAGCAATAAGGTATCATCCTAGGAATACTTACAAAATAATTCTGCACTAAGCTAATATCAGTAAATGGCAGTTTACCTCACTCAACTAACTGTGTAACATGGTTTAGGGGAAAATAGGTATTTGTGGAATTTTTCTGGGACTGTCATTTGAACCAGAATTGGTTTCGTTCGAACTAATTAGCATGTCGTTCGAACGAGACGTCGTCGTCTCCACTCTGCTACCTGATCTTTCTCAACTTAAAACCCCTCTGTACATTTGTTCCAAACTCCCAATTATTACTTCAAATCAATAATTAAACATGTTGGGATAATATCTGACAGACTAGAATCATTTAATCATGCATAAACCTTAATAAATTTTGAAAATTCCCAAAATTATTCAAACAAACCCTAGTTCTTCAAATTTCTATGTAAGAACTCAAAATCAGTATCGTCCATCATAAATAAGTCATCAATTTGTTATTTCCAACCTATCTACATGAAGGATTCATCCTAATTAGATATCAGATTTTAATTAATGTCCTTAGTTCTCTAATTTCATCAAAATTTATTAACCATAATTGAGTATTACATATCTATATTAACATGAACATCATTGTTGATACAATTTTGCAAGGATTTCACACTTGCCTCAATTTTGAAGGTCTGATCTCCTGGTGATGTTGATATAGGTGTGTTCCTCGTCTCCCGATCTACACTTTGGTGGGATTTTTGGTGTGTGTGCTTGAGTTATGCACCAAGAACTCCTATGGCTTCTTCTTCCTTCCTCTGTGCCTTTATCTTTTCTCTCTCGTAGGTTTAGAACTAATAAATCCCCTATAACTCAAGTTCCCCTATATTTAATTTCCTAATTTTTGTCCATAATATTTCACCAAAAATTCAAAGGATAAAACTACCCCTATGGACTGCCGATTAGGCCTAAAAACATCCCGAAGTCCAAATAAAATACCCGAGTAGAGTTTTCTGACTATCTCGACCCTTAAGGACTCCATGGCGCACTCAAAATTACCATACGAGTTAATTAAAAATAATTTACTTCGTTAACCCTTAAATTAGTCCCAACACGACTCACACGCGCGTCTTGACTTAATGTACCAAAATGTCATATTTCCCACTCTCGACCATTTATAAAAATTTCATAATTCCATATTACGTACTCACATAGTAATATTCTATACTTCTCAACAATAAGTATTAATGCTTGACACGCTAGTTAATATTTATTTTTAAATTTTGATTAATTAATAATCAATTTTCTCTAATTTTTAATTTAATTAATCCAACAATAATAATTAATCCCACAATTATTTAGCATAGTAAAAATACGGGGTATTACATACTTCCCCCCTAATAAAGGAATTTCTCCCCGAAATTCGAAAAGTAAAACATACCTAGTAAGAATATGTCTGGATATTTCGCGCCCATATCCTCCTCTCGCTCCCAAGTAGACTCCTCTACATTATGATGCTACCACTGAACCCGCACAAGTGGAACTACCTTTGACCTTAATTTCCTCTCTCTACGGTCTAGGATAGCCACAGGTCTCTCCTCATAAGAACTGTCGGGACGTAAGTCAATCTCCTCAATCTCAATGTGGGTGTGGGCCAACTTATCCTGAAGATATAACCTCAATGATGATATGTGGAACACATCATGAATGCGATGCAAGTGTTCCAGAAATCCAAGTCTATATGCCACCGGTCTGATCCTCTCGACAATGGAAAATGGTCCTACGTATCTCGGGGCCAATTTCCCTTTCTTCTTGAACCTCATCACTCCTTTCGTACGAGACACTCGCAGTAATACCTGGTCCCCAACGTTAAACTCCCTGAAGAACCACTTCACATCGGTGTAGCTTTTATGCCTATCCTGGGATTTCAAATGCGACTCCTGATCAAATCAATCCTGGATTACATCTCCTGAATCACCTCTGGCCCAAGTAACTTATTGACCCCCACCTCTAGCGAACAAGTGGGAGAACGACAATGTCTACTATACAATGCCTCAAGTGAGGCCATGCCAATCGTAAACTGGTAGAAGTTATTATAAGAGAAGTCCACCAATGGAAGGTATTGCTCCCAACCCCCTCCAAAATCAAGGACACACATGCGTATCATATCCTCCACCATCTGATTCGTAGACTCAGTCTGTCCTATTGTCTATGGATGCTAAGTTGTAGTTAACCACGACCCATAGCCTCCGTAAACTATCCTAGAAGCACGACATAAAATTTTTATCTCTGTCAGACATGATATGAAGGGACGCCCCATGCAAACTCACTATCTCATAAATAAATAACTTGTCATACAAACCCATAGTGTAATCTTTCCACACCGGTAGAAAATGCGCTACCTTGGTAAAATGATCCACCACTAACCATATAGAGTCTTGACCATGATGTAATGGGGAAACCTAGTGATAAAATCCATGTAAATGCTCTCCCATTTCCACGTAGGAATTTCTAGTGGCTGAAGTAACCCTAACGGTCTCTGATGGTCCACCTTTACCAGCTGATAGGTGGCACACTTGGACATGAACTCCGTAATGTCCTTCTTCATTCCACTTAACCAATAATGTCGCCTAATATCCTGGTACATCTTATCCCCTTCGGGATGTATCACAAATCGAGATCCATGCGACTATGTCATTACTGCTTGACGTAAGTCCTCACACTCTGGGACCACTAACCTCCCATTAAATCATAGTCCTCCATCTGAACTAATTGAGTCAGACTCCAGGCCTTTGGCTAGAAGCGATACGATCTGGTCGTGGAAAAATGAATCATCTGCTTATGCCTGGATCACTCTCATAACAATCTCTGGCATGACGATCAGGACGGACATAAAGGATCGAGCCACTACATCCCGATGTCCTAGTTCTTTCCACTTCGCCGTCCACACTTCCACGGACTCACCTATTGGCCTACGACTCAATGCATTAGCAACTACATTGGCCTTCCCCGAGTTTTACCGAATATCGAACTGGTAATCATTCACAAACTCCATCCACCTGCGCTAACGCATATTCAACTCCCGTAGAGTGAATAAGTATTACAGAGACTTGTGGTCTGTGAAGAGGTAAAATTTCTCCCTTAACTAGTAGTGTCTCCAAATTCTTAGGGAAAACATGACTGCTGCTAGCTCCAATTCGTGAGTGGGGTAATTATTCACATGAGTCTTAAGCTTACGGGAGGCATAAGCTATATCCTTCTCCTCCTACTGGATTACTCCACCAAGTCCCTATAGAAAAGAGTCCCTATATACCAGGTACTCCACCCCTGGCCTGGGTAAAGCAAGAATTAGCATTGAAGTTAACTTATCCTTTAGCTCATTGAAATCTAACTGACAAGCATCGTCTCAAATGAACTCCACCCTTTTGCTAGTCAAATTTATCAATGGGCCCGCAATCTTAGAGAACCCTAAGATGAACTACATGTAATATACGACTAACCCCAAGAATCAACGAACCTCGGTCAGTGTCATGGGCTATCTCCACCCCCTCACTGCCGACACCTTACCCCGGGTCTAATGATATCCCCAATTCTGACACAACATGTCCCAGAAACTGCACCACTCGTAACTAGAATCTATACTTTTCATACTTGGCATACAGCTGATGGTCTCGCAAAGTCTGAAGAACTCGTCTCAAATGCTTGGCATGCTCCTCCTCAGTCTGGGAATAAATAAGCATGTCATCTATAAAGACAATGACAAACTGATCTAAGAACTCTCTGAGCACCCGGTTCATTAAGTCCATAAATACGGCTGAGCGTTTGTTATCCTAAACGGCATGAATCGAAACTTGTAGGACCCATACCTTGTCAAGAAAGTAATTTTTGACACGTCCTGCTTCCTAATCTGTAGCTGATGATATCCCGATCTGAAATCAATCTTTAAGAAGAAGGTAGATTCTCTCAACCGATCGAATAAGTCATTAATTCAGGGCGATGAATATTTATTCTATATCATGACTTTATTCAACTCACGGTTGTCCACACACAACCTCAACGAACCATATCTCTTCTTTATAAACAGCATGGGAGCACCCCAAGATGAGGTACTCCTATGAATGAATCCCTATCCCAACTGATACTCAATCTTATCCCGTAACTACCTCATCTCAGCTGGAGCCATATGGTATGGTGCGCGGGCTATTAGCCGAGTGCCCGACATCAAATCTATAGTGAAATCTATCTCTCAGCTAGGTAATAGTCCCTGTATATCCTGGAACACGTTAGAAAACTCATGAACTACAGGAATCGAATCAATAGGAATCACTATCTCCTTATAGGCCTCCTCCTCTATATAGTATAAATGGGTGGACGATCCTCCCTCGGGATTAGGCATCACCGCCAAAAACATCTCCTGGCCCGAAACAATAAAAATAATGTTCCTATTGATACATTTACTCATGGATCTATGGGAAACAAGCCAATCCATGCCAATAATGATGTCATGCTCGTGCATATCCAAGACTAGCATATTTCCAAGCAAAATCAAACTCCCAATCTCTATACCTACTCCCCGGCATATAAAGAAAATCAACGACCCATTACCTAATGGTGAGTCTATACATGTCACTGTACTCTCTTCAGTAACTAATAACCCTATGGCCCGTACAAAACTAGTGGCTATGAAGGAGTGTGATGCCCCCGTGTCAAATAAAATGCGCCCTATAATACCATGAATAAAAAACGTACCCTCAATGGCGGGTGGTACCTACTGTGATGTTGCTTCTTGGTGAACGTTATAAACACGTCCTTACTGTAACTTCCCCTGCCGAATCACGGGTGCAGGCAAATCTAGGACTGGTGCACTACTGGTAGGGCGGTGGGAAAGATGGGTCTCTAGGGATCCTGCTGGTCTCCTTACTACTGGGGGAACCTTCCCTCGTCAGGGCAATCCTAGTTACTATGGTCAGTCTTACCATAGGAAAACACCTGCTGCTAAAGTTACCTACCCTCTACCCCTGTTGGCCTCAGCCCTGTTGACTATTTCCACCCCTCCACTGGCCCTATTAATGCCTCTATTGGCCCTAATCGCCCTACTAATAATGAGGTCGGCCCTGCTGACTGGACTGGCCCTGCCTATAACCCCCATATCCCTACTTACAATAGCCAAACAGAAATCTCTTAGTAGGGTTCCCCTCTGGGTAATCTACTCACCCTGACAGATCTGTCCCTAAGATTCTGGTGCCCCACCGGCACTACTACCTCCCATCCGTCCCTACTAGCTATACGACTTAGCTCATTTTCTCCCCTGCTGATGGAAACGGTAGTCCTGGCAATGTAATAGAGCGTTGTTGAGTACGTTAGTATAAGTACATAACGACAGATTACCTATAAAGTGCTATCGAATCCTACAATTCAACCCATCCATTAACATCAAAATCTTCTTCTCTTCGGTGGGTGCCTCATCTGGCACGATAGTGATCAGTCGTGTGAACTCCTCCTCATACTCAGTGAGAGTTATACTCTCTTGCTTGAGATTCAGCAGTTTCTGCCTCATCTCTCTCTGCATGGCGGAAGGAAAGTATTTACAGTCAAACCGCACCCAAAAGATATGAATCATCATAGTATCCCTCTCCTCGAACGTGGTAGTGGACTCCCACCACTGCAAAGCGGGCCCCACTATCTTATAGGAAGTCAGTAACTACCTCTGAATGTCGATACACTCGTACAAGCGAATATGCCTTTGGATATCTTTCTTCCATCGGCTCGCTATGATGATGTCGAAACTTCTCGAGCACTCTGTGGGATGTGCCCTTTGAAAATCATCCCTGACCCTCTCCCATACAGTGGGAAACTGAGAGGGAATCAGCGCCACAGCCTGGACCTAGGGTGGGGCCTCCTGCACCACCGTTAAAGCTACATTTACCGCATGAGAAATTATGGCGGAAACTTCAACTGCATTAATCATTCCCTAAGCCTGAGCTACTGGTTGCTCCGGCTGGGTATTTCTATTCCTCAGGGCTCGTCTCAAAGTCATCTGAAACGAGATGGGATTTATTAGTACATAATTGTTATTAAATCTCAAATAGCTGAAGACGTAAAAACATAAATAAGAGTACAACAGTCCTAAAGATATGGCTTTATATCAAATAACGTTAAGCCGAAAACATAATAAGCCGTACAGATCCTATAGGATGCTAGAAAATGATGCTCTAATACCACCTGTGACACCCCGCCTAATTAAATACTGGGTGATCAGTCCTTTATTATTTTAAATCAAACTGTTGGTTTGGTTCATTCTTAACATCATTGTCGAAAAATAATTTTTATTAATAATCACCTAATAAATAATTAAGCTAAGTGTCAAAACATTTTCCCATTTATATTACACCCAATTAATCCATCAATAAATTTCCATTCTATGAAATATAAGCTACTCACATTCCATAAGAATAAAATAAATACTGAACATGAGTCAAATACTTAAATAAATCAGACTGGATAAAACTTTCTAGTTCAAAATCACAAGCCAACAAACCATAATATCTTCAAGTGAAATAGAAATAAAATGCGGAACTGAACTGAGTACAATCTTTACTAAATGACAAGGAAAGGGGCATAACATTCCCTAAATGAAATATTTGAAAAGAGTGGAGAGAAATGATAGAAGCGTCTAAGTGCAAAGGCCTACAACTCCCACAACTGCTGCAGCTCGCTAAATGATCCAAGCATATAAGTCTGGTACCCCTGTGGCTGGGCACCTGATATATATATATATATATATATATATATATATATATATATATCAAAAGAGAAAAGTGTAACAAGTAACGGGCCAGAGCCCGAGTTTTAAAAATATTTGTTTTAGCAAGTATTTAAAACTGCAATGATGCAATTATTAAGTGCGTGTTAGTTTCAAACTCTCACATGAGATTTTCACGCTCTGTTACTGTGCACGCCTAATGTACGCCTATCCTCACCTAGTTATCCATAATGTTCCTAACTAGATCATAGACTTAAACTTCTAAATATATCTCACAAGAATAACCCCTATTGCCCATACAATACGCTAATAATATTCTTTTATGCCAATTACCCATATTTTACATTCATTGTTCTGATACAAAATCTTTTATCCACTGAAATTACTTTACTTACCAACATTTATAAATTTGCTAATTCCACACATTAGAATTATTCACAAGTATATTTATATATACATACATATAGTGACATCATCCTTATATATATATATATATATATATATATATATATATATATATATATATATATATATCCCGCGCCTCATGGTTAGGACCACTTGGCGCAATGCATACTCTGCTATCGTGTCCCGATGAATCGCTCACTGCATAAAGGATAATTGGTCCGGCGTCTCTCATGAACCATAAATCACATAACCCAAATATCGAAGACGAGCATACTCACCAGCCAAATGGGTCACGCACATAGCTACGCCTCCATTCTTCCGTCGAAACTATCGTACGTCGCAGATAACATGTATCAATGTTCATATGCTCTGGGTACAAGTAAAATATCCCTCCGTTGGGTAACCCAGGATAAGACTGTACACTACACGATAGCCTCCTCTCGATAGCAAGCAGCGTATGTATGTTATACACAAAATAATAATAATAAAAATAACAGGCACTCCCCTGTCCTATTAAACTCCAGGTATCCACCCAACCAATACATACATTTCTACACGTAGTATACTTCTCATTACTAATTATAATGTAATTAATTCGATTATCCACTCTCTCAAAATTTCCAAAGTTAATTCACCTATTCAAGACTTAAGGTATCATCCTAGGAATACTTCCCAAATAATTCTTCACTAAGCTAATATCAGTAAATGGTAGTTTGCCTCACTTAACTAACTGCGTAACATGATTTAGGGAAAAAATAAGGATTTATGAAATTTTTCTGGGACTGTCGTTCGAACCAGATCTGGTTTCGTTCGAACGAATTAGCATGTCGTTTAAATGGCTTGCATATCGTTCAAACAAGACGTTGTCCTCTCCACTCTGCTACCTGCTACGTTTTTCCTATCTTTCTCAACTTAAAAGCTCTGCAGATTTGTCCCAAACTCCCAATGATTACTTTAAATCAGTAATTAAACATGTTGGGATAATATCTGACAAACGAGAAACATTTAATCATGCATAAACCTTAATAAATTTTGAAAATCCCCAAATTTATTCAAATAAAGCCTGGTTCTTCAAATTTCTATATAAGAACTAAAAATCAGCTTCTTCCATCATAAATAATTCATCAATTCATGATTTCCACTACTAGAAAAATACCCTTTATGACAGTTTTAAAATTCAATTTTATGACCATTTTAAGTAAACTGTCATAATAAATATGATTATTTCACAATTATGACCTTTTTTTTCATTTAAACAAATAATTATGACCCATGTGTATTTATTGGGTCATATTAATATGTTATGTTATGACAGTATTATTTTAACTGTCATATAATATATTTAAATTTTATGACAGTTTTATATACATGGTAATATTAAATATAATTTTATAAAATAGAGAATTAAGGTAAATGTCATGTTCCTTCCTATATTTGGATTTTTAGGACAATACTTTTCAAGTTTATAAATCTAGTCCCTGTGGTACAATAGCATTTATAAATATAGTCCCTGTGGTACAATACCTTTATTTTTTGGGTCAATTATTTAATAGTCCCTACTATAAATATATATTTTTTAAAAAGGACACATATTTTTAGTTTAACCCATTTAGTCCCTCAAGCACTCAATATTCTATTATTTTTAGAGGTCCGCGCCAGCGGCACTCCCTTTCCAAAATATGTGGCAAAGGACTTTTTAAGGCAAAATAAAAAGGCTTGGACTAAATGAGTATTAAAAAATGTTTGAGGGACTATTTGGTATATGTCCCTTATTTTTTTGGTCCGCGCCAGCGGCACTATTTTTCATCATTTTTCTTGGTATTTTTAGTACAGGGACTAAATTTATAAAACTATATGGAGTGTCCTATTTTTATACACTTTGAGCCTACGAGGACCTTTTCCCAAAACCCCCTTTAATATTTTTTTAATAAATTTATTTGATTATTTACGACCCCTTTTTAAGAAAATATACCAATTGGCGTGAAGCATTTTGGAGGGAAAGAGGCGTGCGTAACACTACCTCAAAGATTTTGGGAGATACCCACTTACGATTATCATGGAGTCTTCCCTTATCCCACAACCGCACCCTGCATCCCACATCCCACAACCATCGCATCCCACCCTCTTCTTCAAGCCGCATCTCACAACTCTTCTTCTACCCGCATCCCACCCTTTTCTTCAACTTGCACATCCTCTTCTTCAATCGTATGCCATTCTGTACAGCTATCATCACCCAAGTCAGCTTGAAGAATTTGTTCTACCTTTTTCTATCTGGAGAATCAATTAAATACAGAGGTAGGTAGGTGTTATTGTTGTTACATTTATGTTTTTCTTGAAATTTAATAACTTGGTTTCATTACAATTCCTAACCTAATTTATCAGACTATGTGGTTGAATTATTAGTTGTTTCTACTCACGGGAGTGCTCGTTGTCGCAACTTGATTGAGGACTCACAATTGTCAGCTTTTTATTATTTCTGAAGTCTATTGAGGTAATTTTGAATTCTCATCTGTTACTCATATTTATTTTTAGGTAACAATATACACATCTATTTTCTACTTGTCAATAGCGCCGCGTGATGCCTGTCGACTTATAGTTTTGTTCTACAATGCGACAAAGTTAACTTTATAATATACAAGTGTTCGGTTTTTTGCAAAAATAATATACTTGTACTGGATGACATTATATAAGTTAATGATATACATGTAGAATATTTTGACCCTTTAAAAGTAGTAAAATTTTCGTGTACTTTGTATTTAGATTTTTTTACAATGTCATTCTATAATTTTCAATTTTTTACACCGAAATTATAAATTACAAATAGTCTTGACAAAAAAAGAATCAACATTAAATTTATATACAAATAATTCATCAATGTACGAATAGCGAGGCAATTAGAAAATACCAAATTAATATCTAGACACAAATTTTAGGGAGGAATAGAGTATGACATTAATCATGAAAAATTTCAATGCATACAATTCAATAATTGCACTTGAATGACGATGAGTATTGTTTCCAAATATATAATGATAGAATCTCAAAAGTAATAATATAAGAGTAGACATACCCTAAACATCTCGAACATCATTATTTTTTTCTTTGTCTGTATGGGGAGTGCGGCGGATTCTTTGTTTTATGTTAATTTTTCATCATCTAATCCACAACTTAACTTGCAACTTCTGAAGGAGATAAAAAACTTTATAGATTTTATGTTAATAGATTACTTTTTAAGGGTAAATTTGCAAATATTGAAACCTATAAGCTATTATCTCGATCGAGTTAAAGTTCTTCAATTATCTATTATGTTTGGGATACTTATTTGTTGTCAAAGTAATAGTTAAGGGTTTGTTTGAAAATTTACAATTTACCCTCTACTTATAACTTCAACCGTAGACAGAGATATGCAAAAGAGGAGCTTGCATTTCACTTTGGGTTCTCCCCCCTCCTTTGTGTGTAGTTATATGATTGTGTAGTGTTACTAGTTCTTACAGTTATTTTAGCCGTGTTTGGATGTTCAAAAGTACTAAAAGAGGCCTTAGAAGGGAAAAATTATTTCTTATGAGAATATACAGAGATATCACACTTTTTTTCGTTTTTTTTATTTTTTTCGTTGTATTTTTTGGGATCCCGACATTGGTGTAGGCCTCTTGGGGAAGATATGATGGTCACAAGAGTGCAATGTGTGATGGTTTGTCATTTGTTTATATAATGGCTGCTACTATTAGGAAATTTAATTTCAGGACATGGATACATGGGTTATTCATGTTATTCTGAACTTTGTATGTCATTCTCGTTCTCTAGAACTTTGGATGTCTGAAATAATTTTGGTGCAGTATCTGTATTTCACGCTTTATTAAATGAACTTGATTGGCTTGTTAATACGAACTTCGCTAACATGTTTTTAAAATAATTTGGCCACATAATCAATTCCATAAAATCTTATTCGGTATATAAATGTTTAAAATATAAACACAAACATAATCAAGTACTTAGTTTCACTACTAATTTTTGTATCTCTTCATCACCGTCTCTCTCCTTTGGGTCTAATGGTCCAGCAACATGCAACAACCAAGCACAATGAAGAATTAGCGTATAAATATGCAAAGATATTGTTCAATGTTGTTTTCTAAACTGAAAAGTACAGTTCAATTATATGCTGAAAAAACATGTAAAGTTTATCGATACTAGTTGATGACAAGTTTAGTTATGATGGACTAAGTTATTTATATATTTTAGTTAAATATCAATATTTCCTTATAAGAGAAATTATTCACTCTATCATCATGACTTTCTTTATTTTCTGACTAAACGTACACCTAGAATTTTTAGTTAATATTTCCCTTTATTCATGACAACTTGCATTTTATTGATCTGCCAAGCTGGCATAGTTTCTATTGTTTTTAATGGGTTGCCTTTTAATACTTAATTAATGTATCACAACATAACTATATGTTATCTCTCTTGGATGTGAGTAGGTGCGCATTGAGATCACAGTCTATTTGCGATGGATAGATCTTGGATTTCCATGAGTAGATTATCAAATGAATATGAAGAAGGGATTAAGGATTTTTTTTAGAGTTGCTGAAGCACATGCAAAGGGGAGTAACTCCATCCCATGCCCATGCTCTAAATGTGGGAATGGATGTAAGTTGAGTCTAAAAGTGGTTAAAAATCATTTATATGCGAATGGTTTTGATAAAACTTATCGTACATGGATATGGCATGGAGAAGTCGCTAAAAGTGCTGCCCCACCTAATGACGACACGTGTGATCCAAAGCTTCAAGATTATGTGATGGAGACTCCAGAGGATCTTGAAAACACAGTGGAGATGGTTCAAGCTACAGAGGAGGATTTTATGGGAGATCCTGAAAGCTTTGCAAAGTTGCTTGACGATGCTCAGAAGCCTTTATATAGGGGTTGCAAAAAGTTTACTAAATTATCAGCATTGGTAAATCTTTTCAACTTGAAAGCAAGGAGTGGGTGGACTGATACAAGCTTTTCGAAGTTATTGGAATTGTTAGGAAAAATGCTTCCAGAAGATAATGAATTGCCTATAACTACGAAAAAAGCTGTTAAAACATTATCGATTTTTGGAATGGGATATGAAAAAATACATGCGTGTCCCAATGATTGCATACTTTACAGGAAAGAGTACGCGGATGCTACTATATGCCCTACATGCGGAACTTCGAGGTATAAGTTAAGAAAGAACACAACTGAGCCAAAGGTGGGTGTGCCTGCAAAAGTGTTGTGGTATTTTTCGCCTATTGCACGGTTTAAACGGTGGTACCAATCTGTTCAAACATCAAAAGATTTGACATGGCATGCAGATGAAAGAGAAATTGATTATAAATTGCGTCACCCGGCAGATTCTCCAGCATGGAAGTTAGTGGACAAGAAATGGCCAGAGTTTGGGAAGGAAGCAAGAAACCTTCGGTTAGCACTTTCAGCTGATGAGATCAACCCACATAGTTCTCTTAGCAGTAGGTATAGTTGTTGGCCAGTTATGTTAAGGATCTACAATTTTCATCCTTCTTTGAGCGCAAAGAGAAAATTTTTGATGCTGACAATGTTGATATCTGGTCCACGACAACCAGGCAATGATATTGATGTTTACTTGGCACCATTAATTGAAGATTTACAAACTTTATGGCGTGAAGGTGTTCAGGCTTATGATGCTTACCGACAAGAATCTTTTATGTTAAAGGCTATACTTTTGTGGACTATTAATGATTTTCCTGCATATGGGAATTTGTGCGGTTGTGCTGTAAAGGGATATTATGCATGTCCAATTTGTGGGGAAGAAACCGATTCTATTAGATTAAAAAATTCTAATAAGAATATATATATGTCGCATAGAAGATTTCTTCCACATGACCATCCATTTCGAAAGCAAAAAAAGGCTTTCAATGGTCAGCAGGAGTTTCGAGTACAACCTGAACCGTTGAGTAGTGAACAAGTATTAAAGAAATTGGTAGGGATTAGGGCATCTTGGGGAAAGAAGGTGGGTTTGAAAAAGAAGGTCAGTTTGAAAAAGACTGTAAAATCAAAGAGAAAGCGCAGTGCTTCTTCCAAAGATGATAATGTTAGTTTCGTATGTTGGAAGAAAAAATCCATATTCTTTGAGCTTGAGTATTGGCAGCATTTGCTTATTCGACACAACTTAGACGTTATGCACATCGAGAAGAATGTTTGCGACAGCATCATAGGGACCCTACTTAATATTCCTGGAAAAAAAAAGATGGAGTTAAGAGTCGTCTTGATCTTGTAGACATGGGAATCCGGAATGAATTGGCACCACAATATAATGGTAAGCGCACTTATTTGCCACCAGCTTGTTATACATTATCGAGGGAAGAGAAAGTACGAGTTTGTGAAACTTTGCGACGACTTAAGGTCCCTGATGGGTACTCTTCGAATTTTGCGAATCTTGTTTCAATGGAAGAATTGAAATTGTTTGGTCTTAAGTCCCATGATTGTCACATACTAATGCAACAAATACTTCCTGTTGCAATACGATCTGTATTACCAAAGCATGTGAGATATGCGATTATTAGAATTTGCTTCTTCTTTAATGCTATTTGTGAAAAAGTAGTGGACGTGCCAAAATTAAAAGAAATTCAGAACGATATTGTGATAACTTTGTGTTTGCTGGAAAAATACTTCCCTCCCACATTCTTTGACATCATGGTGCATTTAATGGTACATCTTGTTAGAGAGGTTGAACTTTGTGGTCCAGTTTTTTCACGATGGATGTACCCTTTTGAAGGGTAAGTTCGTGCTTATAATTATGAAATTAATCAATAACAACTCAATTAGTTAATACTATTTAAATTTTTTAACATTGATGTAGGAACATGAAAGTGATAAAGGGTCAAGTGCACAATAAAAATTGTCCAGAAGGTTGTATTGCGGAACGTTATATTGCAGAAGAGGCGGTTGAATTTTGTTCCGAGTTCTTACACGAACTCAATGCAGTTGGAGTTCCAATTGGTAGAAATATGAGGACTAGTGATGATGATGATGTAATACAAGATGGCAAACCAATAGGTGGTGGTAATGTCATTGAAGTGGATGAGTCATTATGGGAACAGGCACATCGACATGTGTTGGAAAATACAAATGATGTCCAACCTTATATCGAGTAAATATTATATATTTCATTTTAATAAATATTACTTTCTTGTCTAAGCATAAGATCTTGATGGCTTACTGTATATTTTATTTTTAATAACTAGGGAGCACATGGAAAGCTTGAGGCAAAAATATTCTCAAAAGCGCAAAAACCAAAAATGGTTACAAGATGAGCACAACAAGACTTTTATTCTTTGGTTACATCAAAGGGTATGATCAATTTATCAAAAGTAAGACTCTAAATAACTCTAATTATTTTAACTAACGCTCTCAAAATTCAGGTTGACGAAATTCAACAAACGGGCAACAACGTTTCAGATACCTTAAAATGGGTAGCTCGAGGACCACGTCGAGACGTAATAAAATTTCCCGGTTATGTTATTAATGGATGTCGTTATAATACAAGGGAACGTGATGTTGATCGAGTCAACCAAAATTGTGGAGTGAGCATTGTTGCCACAACGATGCAGGTTTCTAGTGCTAAAGATAAGAATCCAGTGGTTTCAAATCTATGCTATTACGGCGTCATTACTGAAATTTGGATGCTTGATTATATAACATTTAAGATTCCGGTTTTCAAGTGTGATTGGTGTGACAGCAACAACGGCGTCAAGATTGATGAACTTGGTTTCACATTGGTTGAACTTGGTAGGGTTGGCCCTCAGAATGAGCAATTTATATTAATTTCTCATGCCAAACAAGTTTTTTATGTACCCGACCAACTCGATCCTAAATGGTCAATTGCTTTAGCAACTCCTCAAAGAGTATATAATATTGATGATAGCGATGAAGACTGCATTGCTGGTTGCATTGGAGATCATGAATCGAGTAGATCATTGCCAAATGTTGAGGAAATTGAAAACTCGTCATCCACGTATGCGAGAACAGATTGCGAGGGGACTTGGGTGGACAATTAGATCAAAATGTAGTTATTTGGGGATGTGTTTGATTAGTTGATTGACTTTATTTTCAAGGAATGCACTTTATGTTTTGACTTTTGGCTAAAAAGATCGTTTAGGACCTGAAATATGGAAATTTCTAGGCTTTATAAGTTGTGTTTCTCGATTAATTATGCTCATAGTTTCATAGTCTATACATGATAGAAGATATAAGGAAACATGTTTGATTAAGAGAAACCAATCTAATATAAAATATTTTTCTTAGAGTGCCATATGATTCAACTAGTTTAGGAGTTCTTCTCATATCTGATGGGATTTGATTTTGACAGAAATAACATGTCTGCCATGATCCAGAGCAGACTTGTCCAATTTTCCATTATATTGCTTCAAATTCCCTGAACATGGTTTCTAGCATTTACTTGACTGTTTCATCATATCATTTACTATAAAAGTAACTGAATAATCTAAATTTATTCTTCTTGGGTTTCTAATGAGAAGATATGGAAACCTACTGTTGATGGCATGTTCTCTTTTCAGTCAGCATATGATCTGATTAGAAATTCAAAATTATCTTCTATAGCTTTTAATTCCATTTGGGTATTAATCAGTGTCCCTCATCTCTTCATGGTTCTGTTATCAAATGGTGTTTGCAGTCAAATAACTTTGAGTTCTCTAAATGGTTCTTCAGAATTATTCCTCTTTCTATATTCTCCGAAATTTGGTTAAGTAGAAGTAAGGCAACATTTGAATCTAAGCCAATGAAACATTTCAATGTAATTCAGAATGTTATTTTCAGAGTATGAGATATTGGTTAGAGAATGAATTTGAAATGAGGCATCAGAGATTTCAATCAGCAAACTTTAAATATGTTAAAGTTAAATATTGGCCAGTTTGGTGCCGGAGCTATAATAAGAGATGGATTAAGAAGGTTTTTATGGGCTAAATCTTATTATAATGACCAAGGTGAAAGCATAGATTTTCAATAATTACTAACTGTTATCTCTCTGTTCAATAATTATGCTGAGATATTTTGTTGCAATGTTCTAAATGTATTCTACATTATGCAAATTCTGGTTTTAGGCTCTCTGTCATTAGAGGAACATGGACGAAATGGAGGATCACGACATAGATAACTTGGAGCCTTCAGAAGACAATTCTAATAACATAAGAAAAGGTAGAGGTATTGCTGTTTGTCAACGGATAACCAAAATTAAAGATGCCAAAAGAATTCAACTCGATTACAACATATCTGGGCAGCCCTCTGGTAAAACAAGACTTGATTTTGCGAGTTATAGAGGAGTCATAGTTAAGACGATGATTCCAATACGTTATGGATCTTGGAAGAAAGTGCCAATTCATTTGAAAGAAAATTTATGGACATCTTTACAAGTAAGTATTTGATTTCTTCCATGTGTCTAGAACCTTTGTTATTCGTATATGACTTGGATTGTGTCAATGTCAATTCAGGGACTTAATTTCTTACAACGTAAATCCATTCATTACATATCAGTGCAGATGATGTAGCAGTTGTTGATATTTGTTCGTAATTCTCTTAAGACCTGCTTCTTTTTTAGCCAAAGACCTGCTCACTTTATTAAGCCAAGATTTGGTTATAAAAAAATAAAGACCTGCCTTCATTATGCAACCATATACAGTTATATAAAAACAATCACCAAACAAATTACTCTGTTATCTGTTAACTGACTTTAACTGATTACTCAGTTATAAGAAAGCATCAAAACAAAACAATGTAGAAATTATAATCTAATTATTCTGTTTGCTTCAATTTAGGCCTGATATTGAAAGTAGTATAGCTCCTATTTGGATTTCCTTTCCAAAGCTACCTGTGCATTTTTTCTCTAAATCAACTCTATTTTCAATTGCCCAATTAATTTATGGTGCTCTAAGGTGTTATAACAGGCTAATTTATCACTGGTGACTACATTATGAAGTTTAGACTCCATTTGGCATGAATGCGTTAATAGACCATCTATTTGTTGTGTCCCGTTCTACTTCTTTTGTTCGCCTTCTATATCTAGAGAAGGCTCAGTGGTAGAAAGTTGAAAAGCAATCTTGCATTAGGGGAAAAAATTTAGTCTTGTACTTGAATTATCATTAAGATTAGTAATATGCTCCATCTGGTCTCTTCACTTTTTGTTGTATTTAAATGCTGCCTCTGCTAGAATCATGTAGTGATGATCTCTCTGTAACAACCCTAACATCAATCCCCAAGCTTCCACGTTTATCTTCATTGATTCTCACACTGTTGAAATCCCCCATAATAATCCATTGACTATTATCTGAGTAGCTGTGATTTTTTCTAAGGAAATTCCAGAGAGGGACTTTATCATTAGGGAGATTGAGGCCATAAACAAAAGTAGCAAAGAATAAGTTATTTGATCCCCAAAAATTGATCTTGCAAAACATAGCCTGGTGATGGGAGAGGATCTCCACTTCAAACATATTGGGGTCCCAGGCTAAGATAACTCTAGCCACCCCCTAATTATCCGGGCAGTTGTGACTATAGCTCTAGTTCCAAAAACTGCTAGAGGCCACCTTAGCAATATGGCTTCTTCTAACTTTTGATTCAAGGAGACAAACAAGGCTAAGGTTATTGTCATGAATAAAATTTTTAACTTCCTATTTCTTAGGAGGGGAGTTCATTCCCCTAATGTTCCAAGAAGCAATCTTGGTCATGAGGGTTGATTTTTGTTACCCCCCTTCCTTTTCTTCTTCCACTTGGATGAATTAGCTGTATCATCAATCTTATTTTTGTTAGAGAGTTCATCCACTGCTTTGATTTTGAGCACAATACCAGAAGTAAGAGGCGTAATTTCATCAATGTGGTCCTCTAAATCCACATCCAAAAGAGCTTCAAATGAATTGGTGGACGTGGTTATGGGGGATTTAGGCTTGGGACTGGGGGTAGAGTCAGTAGCAACCTTGATCATGGGGGGGGGGGGGGGGGGGTTAGGATTGGGTAAGGTTGTTGGATCGGTAGAAACATTTCCCATGGGCAGGTTTAGATCCTTTTGGTCAGCTTTTGTCTTGCCTACAACTGGTATCCAACCATCATTGTTGGAATCAACCATTGTTTTAGGAGGGATGATTTCCCCTTTCAATCCCTTATCAATCTTTGTGCACTTGGCATTGGTGTGGCCAAACACAATGCAATGGCTACAAGAATGTGGCATAGCTTGGTACTCTATCTTGATTTGAGTAATATCCCCATTTTACATTTTTAAGTCAATGGATGTGGGGTAATTCTTTTGGGGCTTAATTTCGACACATATACGGTCATAACTTATTCTCCTCATTTCTTCAGTGACAGAGTCTGCATATAAAGGCACACCAACTGCGGATGTAATGTAGCTAAGACCCTCTTCAGTCCAGAACTGCATAGGGACATTATGGAACATGACCCAAACAGGAACTCTGGTAATAGCTTCTTTAGAAAAGTTGCATTCAGGATACCATTTCTGCAATATAATAGCATTTCCAACAAAATTCCAAGGTCCACTTTCCCCCACCTCATTCCTACTGTCCTGATTGTCAAACATGAATATGTAGTGGCCTTGATCATTGGCTATCACCTTGTTTAGCCCATACTTATCCCAAATCCTATGGGCAATATTCTTAACAAGGGAATATGGGAGATTTTTGCCTAGAAAAATCCCACACTCGCACATTCCATCTGGGAGTATCCAAGCTTGGCCACTTCTATAGGGGGGTTGAGTTGAATCCTATCATCAACTATAGTAGGTTTGTGGTATTTGAGAATAAATTTAGGATCATTATTAGGGTCATTCCTTTATGTGATAACTGACTTCCAAGACTTGATTGGTTACTTCAGCTATTCCTTATTTCCTCTAACTTCATTCTCTGTTCCATCTTTGCTTCCAGTGTTTTCCCCTCCACAGAATGCTTCAGAGTTGAGGCAGCCTTTATGTTTGTACTTTTATCTGTCTGTTCACCAAGAGATTTCTGTGAATATCTGGCGTGCATGATTTCCTCAAGGGATAGACCCATACTTTGGATGAATTTGGCATATGCCATTTTCTCCTCATTCAGTTCTTTCATCTTGTCACCATCGGGAGTAGTTTCATAATGGGCTTCAATAATTTGGCCTTCTTCCATATCCTTCATAGCAGCAGCACTGCCATCATCAAAGGGAGGAATAATGGCAGGTTAGGCAGGTTGAATAATGGTGGACACTCCAGCAGACGAAGTAGAGGCATCCATGGTTCTGGGAGTATCTTCTACAGTAGGGCAGTTGCTGGGGGTGACCTTAATACATGGGTTAGGTTTAGTCATGGTTGATTAGATGGGTGGTGATTATCAAAGGTTATGTTTGTTTTTATTATTTGAATATTTCACATGATCACAATTATTATCTAAATATTTCATTTGGGGGGGTGGGGGGTGGGGGGGGGGGGTGTTAACCTGAGGGAGATATGTGTGGTTGCGACATGTGTCGATGATTTTAGCGCACAATAGCAAGTCCTAGTGACTTCCGGTAGCCTCGTACAACCGCAAGCAGGTGTCAGCTGCTCTAGTAACAATGATGTTTTCAAATAGGTCATAGCATAAAACAAAGGTGTACAAAATATCACACCGAGTTGTATAGTTGGCTCTATTGGTTTATGAACTCAATCGAGGGAGATATAGATAAAAACCTGAAAAGATAAAGGCA
This sequence comes from Sambucus nigra, assembly GCA_949130495.1. NCBI lineage: Eukaryota > Viridiplantae > Streptophyta > Magnoliopsida > Dipsacales > Adoxaceae > Sambucus > Sambucus nigra. The sequence continues at coordinate 89,694,233 of OX422211.1, forward strand.
CCAAAAAATACCTATCAGTAAATTGAAACAGATGCATATCAGTCAAGTAAAAAATTAGGCGTCGATTAAAAACATATGAAATGTCAATGTTAATGACCATGGTGCATTTATAAAAAAGGTTTAATCGCACATACTTCGATAGTTGGTGTCTCAATAAACCACTGCGTAACACATGCTAAATAGACTTAAGACTCGAATCCAATTACATTTCACCACGTAACAGCAGAAAAGTAGAATAATTTGGAAAAAAAAGTACTACAATCCAAGCATATGTTGAATTATTACAATCCAAGCAACCTAACAGTAGAATAACTCATGTTGTTTGTTTACAACTTCAGTCGAACTGTGTGTGTTTACAGTAAAAAATAGTTGTTATTGTATTGCATTCACAAACTGTTTGTTTACAATTTCAATCTAACTGTGTGTGTTTGTTTGTTTACAGTAAATTGTATTGTAAACAAAATCATTATTAATCTACAAGCATTCAATGAATCATAGACATACCTATTCAGAATTGAAATACAGTTTCCAGTTAATAATTCTAGTCTCTGACTTCAAAATTCAGGCTTTTTTACTTATTGTTTCGTGATAGCTTAGTATGTGATATCAAATGCACTTTACAATATTAACCTCCTAGAATAGTCAAGTTAGATGAAGTACTTAAAAGGGACTATCTAACTGTCCGTAGTTCAAATGTATGGAAGAAAGACCATTAAGAGAGATCAGATGGACATATGTCGGATATTTCCTTCGTAAGCAGGAAATTTAATCTAGGAGTTTTAAGATTAGACCTTCTTGTAACATAAACTTTTTTTTTTGCGTCTTACATGAACTCGTACTGCTCCTGTCTTCTCGAGGATTTAACAGCTTTTCCATCATGATCAAGTCATTTGGATTCTATTTTGGGAACGTAAGAATATCTCACCAGCATCCGGAAGTCCATCTTTGCGAATCACAAATGATCGTTTCTTTTCATGATCCAGAATTGCAATCTTAGTTGGTGTGCTGAGATATATTTTGTTCACCTGATGAGAAGAAATGGCACTGTAAGTATTAAAAAAATTTGTAGAAGAGGGAAAGAAGAAATAGACGAATCGTTTCCCAAACCTACTTCTGTTTAAAATTTATAGCATCCCCTTGTTCAGTAAATCGCTCCTTATTCTGCAAATTGTCAAGATAATCGTGTCTCCAATCCTTCTGCCCGAACGTCACTGTATACAAACAAGAATGGTAATCATAAGATGATTCAAAAGTTCAGATTAAATATGTGTAATTATAGACGTCACACATTCACGCATAAATTTAACATTATGAAGAGAATATATGAAACTATACTATAATCATTTAACTAGACAGAGCAGTGATGGCACAATTCTTCACGTCAATACATATTATTGTAGGAATGTTTTGTTGCATTCATTCCCACTCAAACTTAAAAATAAACAATAATAATTTTACACCAGATTCTTTGATATCTCAAATGGATTCGAATATTTTATCATGTCTTGGGGGAGATCTCAATTACTCTTGAGGACATTTGTGAGTTGTTTACCTTAGATATGGACTAGTTCAGTACTTTATCTTCTTAACAAATAACGTGAATGCAATAATGAATAATAAGCAAGACTAATGCGTATTCGGTGTAGCTGGTGACTACATTATGAAGTTTAGACTCCATTTGGCATGAATGCGTTAATATACCATCTAGTTGTTGTGTCCTGTTCTACCAAGAGATAATTGTCTTCATTTCTCTGTCACTGACTTTCTGTATTTGGATAGGATGATAGTTTTGATATTTATAGTTTATTTTCAATGTGTCGATGCACTAGAGGATAAGAATAAAGATGTGGGCTGATTTGTTTGGGTTATTTTAAGACTTATGATACCAATGAGGAATGTCTAAATTAGACTTGCAGCTGCACTGTTGGTTACAGTTTGACTTTCTTTTTGGGTGTTTTTGTTCACACCTTGGTTTTCTGTTTGCATCCCCCGTTATTATACATCCCCACTATTATCTATGGTGACTACATTATGAAGTTTAGACTCCATTTGGCATGAATGCGTTAATATACCATCTTGCATTAGGGGAAAAAATTTAGTCTTGTACTTGAATTATCATTAAGATTAGTAATATGCTCCATCTGGTCTCTTCACTTTTTGTTGTATTTAAATGTTGCCTCTGCTAGAATCATGTAGTGATGATCTCTCTGTAATTTCTTATAAGCAAAATATAAGGACTTAATTAACGAGATTTTATTAATCCACTCTAGGCTTTTGTTAATAAAAAATATTGTAGCATAAAATTTTGAATATGACTTGATATGTAGTAATCCATTCCTTTCTTGCAAGCATCCTAATGCGTAAGAGTCAAGTGAGACACTTGTTACATGTCAAATAAGTTTGGTTTGGAGAACATCCTTTCACCTCTTTCTTAATATGAGAGGAATCTCTCTTATTACTTGCATGACACTTGTGTGCGCACATTTATCTTATATTCCTTAATTTATTTTCATTTTTAATTCACAGTCTAAATTTGATATGGATCCGAAGACAAAGAAACAAGTGCTATCTAATATGTCGGCTCAGTGGAAATTTTTTAAAGGAGAATTGACTAGGCTTTACGTCAGACCATTCAGAGATGAACCTGATCAACTCAAGCATCGGCCTGAGATGTATAAAAAATATATTGAACAGGTGGATTGGGAGGAATTCGTAAAAGTGAGAATCTCAAAGGGGTTTGAGGTATATAGCAAATGGTTAAAATCATATATTTTTCAAAGTTATTTGTATAAGTTGCTCATGCTTATGTATTTATAAGGTGCTAAGCGCGGTACAAGCTGAAAGACGGGGGAAGAATATATATAACCATCGGATGAGTAAGAAAGGCTATTCTGGACTTATCGAAGACCTTGTATGTACTTGTTTTTCTTAGTTGACAAACATTGATATTTATGAATTAAACTACACATTCTAAGTTCACCCAATTTTTTATATGTTAACAGAAAGAGGCAGGTGATAAGTTTGATGATGACGATAGGGCTTATCTATGGAAAAAAGGTCGCCAAGATAAAAATGGGCGATTTGGTGATGAGGCTACTAGGGAAATAGCGGATAAAATTGTGAGTTTCTATTTATGAGTTTGTTTACATAAATATTCAACATCAAATACATCTAATTGAATTATTGTTAATGTTATATATCTTAACTTGATTGATTTTTTTTTGCAGGATGTGCTAAACTGTCAGATTAAAGCTGGGAGCTTGGTCACCGAAGGAACCTCAGACGTCCTAACTTTGGCATTAGGGACACCTGAGCATCCGGGTCGTGTTAGGGGTAAAGGGCTTGGAGTCACCCCCACAACCTTTTTTAACCTCACTAAGCGAGGATCAAAGAAGCATATTAGTGAGTTGGAGTCTAAGATGCATGCGGAAAGAGAAATAGGCAAAGAAAAAGATGTGCGGATGCAAGAATTGCTGGCAAAGGTGTCGGAGTACGAGAGGGCAATGACGAAAGTCGGACTGAACACCCCAAAAAGTGGCAATGGATTGCACAAAATAATTTCATCAAATGTAAGTGCATCATGTGATTCACGTGCCAAGAAGACAAATAAGAAGAAAAATAGCAATGTAAGAAATAAATATTATATATTATTGGTGTTGACTTTTTATTTTTTATATTATATAAATGTTATTGATTTGAGTTTTTATTTTTATTTTTTACGTATAAATAGTTGAAAGATGATGGAAAGAGATCCGCTCACATGACATCTCCGAATCCCACACTTCATAATGGCATGGGCAAACCATGTAAACTGGCATTAAATTCACGTACCAATATTGTCGCTAAGGGTTGTGTTTTTGAGAGGGTTGGGCCAGACGACAAAGTGCACCATAAACATTTAGGAGACAATTACGTGCGAGTGTCTGTGGATACTGTTTACACTCCGGATGCCCCCCTTCCCGTACCTTATGGTGATGAGTTAGTAATAGTTATGAATGCACATAATTCACATGTTGCATGGCCTAAAGAATTTGTTATAGTAGACGCAGAGGTAAAGTTGTGAGCAGTTTTCTTTTATATTAAAGATACCATTGTTAATATTTTTAACTATTTTATAACCAATGCAAACCAGGAAGAAGATAGAGAAAATGGTGTTGAGAGAGGGGCACTTATGGTATTTGCAAGCATGCTAGATTCAATCATGAAAAGTGATACCGTAAAAATTCCAGTTGGGATTTTTGGAGACGAACTTCAATCAACCTACATTCCTAAACATGAGTTGGTGCGTTTTTGTAAAATGGAGGAGCTTGATGCCAGTTGTCTAATCGGATACATGAGGTGTGAGAATAAGTTGTTTTCATCTTAATTTTATTTGGCTACTCCTTTCTAATATATTTTTATTTTGTTTTTTAGATTCTTGTACGAGAAGTTTCAAAATAATCGGGATTTTACTGTATTTGTTAATCCCGGGGCTGCTCAACAAGCTTATTTGAAGAAAAAAATGCATATTTTTATTAGGAATGCAATGAAAGATGCTAAAGAGAACCAAACATATTTTATGCCAATTAACATAGGGTAAGTTTATTTATTGTCTTAAGTTGTTATAATTATATCAAAACATGCTTGTATCATTGATGTTAACAACTCATTACATTGTAGGTTTCATTGGTCTTTAGTAGTTATCGATTTCTCTTCGAGGAATATATTCTATTTAGATTCTTTACATAAGGCGCCAGATCGAGACTTGAAACTCTTTACAAGCACGTGAGTAATGACTTATATATATATACCTTTAGTCACATTGTCTTTGTACACATGTTTTTCATTTTAATCTTTGTCTTAAAGTGAATTTAAAGCGTTGGTGGTATCGAAAGGAGGAAGAGTTTCAGGTTCAAACTGGGAGAATGTTAAGGTACGATGATGTTAATGAATATACATTACTGACTTATATCTTAAATCTTAATATAACTATTATCTTCAACATATCATTCTATAGGGCCCTCTACAACCGGGAAATGTTGAATGTGGGTTTTACATATTGAAGTTCATGAGAGATTTAATGGAGAAACCGTCTCAATCTACTAAACTAAAGGTAATAAATATTTATTTTATAACATTTTGTTTCATTGCTAATTACTTTTATAAGGAAAGATTGAATACAACTTATGTTATTTGATTTGTTAGATGAAAGAGTTGGCTGAAAAAGTAACCTATAAAAATCATGAGATAGAAGAAGTTCAACATGAGTTCATCGATTTCATTCAGGACTATTTTTAGTGAGCTGCAGTTGTGGACAATTTTGGCCTATCTTTTCGGGTGCCTTTTTTTTTGTTCTTCAATCTAATTAATTACTTTGTTGATGATGTTGAATGCCCGGGGTGGGATTTATATTGTTGATGGTGAATTCCCATGGTGGACTTTATATTGTTGATAGTGAATGCCCGGGTTGGGCTTTATATTGTTGTTGTTGGTTAAATATGTCAAGTTTAATTTTGGATTATTAAAAAAATAAAGGAAACTCTGCCGAAATTTTTATAAAACCTTCCTCATTTATCTCTCAAGTAAATTTTTATAATGTTGTTCTTGTTGTTGATGATGATACTGAATTCCCGAGGTGGGCTTTATATTGTTGTGGTTGTTAAACATGTCATGCTTAATTTTGGATTATTAAAAAAACAAAGAAAATTTTGCCCAAATTTCCATAAAACCTTCCCCATTTATCTCTTCCATGCCTTAATAAAGAATGAAAGTAAAATTAACTTTAATATTATGCAAATGTTTATTTTTTGATTCACAATATTATATTAGAATATCATTATTGTTCGAGTTATATTCTTTATATGGTGAATCTATTTTAGTTGTTAACGACTATTTGTTTCCTCCTTTTATTCAGGTATCGATCCGGATGTTGCCTATTGCGTATTCGGTGTAGCTGTTGCTAAATTGGGTTTCCATGCTACACGAATAGAACTAATGTTGCAGTTTAATTTGCTAGTTTTTATGTCTATAGTATAGGTCATTTTAGATATCTTTTTATTTTTGAGTTGTCCAAAAGTCTATTGGGAACTGCTATTGTTTTTTATTTTCTTTAATTTCAAATATTAATGACATTTTTTTATACTTATGGTTCAGTTATATTGGTACTTGGAATTTGCTACTTTGAGTACGAAAATTTGTGCTTTGAATTGGCAATTCGTAGTTTTATGCATAACATGTTTGGGATATTGTAATAGTATAATAGAATTCATCGCAAAAAAATGAAAGAAAAGAAATAACTTTTTTGACCGTATGTTTTATGACAGTTTTATGTAAGCTGTCATTATAATTATTAAAGTAATCGTACTTTTTATGACCGTTTTATTAATATCCGTCACTTTTCATAGGTTTATAATGACGGTTCAATAAACATGATATTATTGTTAATGACGGTTTGTACGAAAAACTGTCGTAATAGGATGATTTATCATGACGGTTTTGTCAACACCAATTTTATTAAGACACGCAACATTATTGTTAATGACGGTTTGCACCAAAAACTGTCGTAATAGGATGGTTTGTTATGACGATTTTGTCAACACTAATTTATTATGACACACAACATTACGACGGTTTTTAAAGCTTCGAAAACTGTCATAAATAACCTTTTATGACCCTTTTTACCCGTCATAACAATGACTATTTCTAGTAGTGTTCCAACCTATCTACATGAAGGATTCATCCTAATTAGATATCAGATTTCAATTAATGTCCTTAGTTCTCTAATTTCATCAAAATTTATGAACCATAATTGAGTATTACATATCTATATTATCATTAACATGATTGCAGCTACAATTTTGCAAGGATTTAACACTTACCTCAATTTCGAAGGTCTGATCTCCTGGTGATGTCGATATAGGTGTGATCCTCATCTCACGATCTACACTTTGGTGGGATTTTTGGTGTGTGTTCCTTAGTTATGAACTAAGAACTCATATGGCTTCTTCTTCCTTCCTCTGTTCCTTTCTCATTTCTCTCTCGTAGGTTTAGAACTGATAACTCCCCTCTAACCCACATTCCTTTATATTTAATTTCCTAATTTTCGTCCATGATGTTTCCCCAAAAATTCAAAGGACAAAAATACCCCTACGGAATGTCAATTAGGACTAAAAATATCCCGGTGTCCAAATAAAATACTCGGGTAGAGTTTTATGACTATCTCAACCCTTCCGGACTCAACGAAACGCTCGAAATTACCATATGAGTTACTTAAAAACAATTTACTTCTTTAACCCATTAAATTAGTCCCAACACGACTTACACGTGTGTCCTCACTTAATGTACCAAACTTTCGTATGTCTCACTCTCGACAATTTATAAAAATTTCATAATTCCATATTATGTATTCGCACAATAATATTCCATAATTCTCAACAATAAGTATTAACCCTTGGCACGCTACTTAATATTTTTTTTTAAATTTGAATTAATTAATAATCAATTTTCTCACATTTTTAATTCAAATAATCCAACAATAATAATTAAACCCACAAATATTTAACATAGTAAAAATACGGGGTATTACACACTGCTCTTTATAAGTGATTCCCTTTAATTATGATTTGTGATTTCAACATTGTTTCAAATGCTAATGAAAGAGCTGGAGGTTTGGCTATAGACATGGGAAGTGCTTCAAAATTCAATTCATTTATTGTTGGTTATTCTCTCCAAGATATGGGATATTTAGGTTCAAAGTTCACATGTGCTAAAGAGACAAATGATTGAATGATTTTTGAAAGGGTAGATAGAGGTGCAATTCATTATTATTGGATTAATTCTTTCTCAAACTCTACATTAAATCATCTTAACAAAAATTGTTCTGACCATTATCCCCTTCTTATATCCATCCCATCTCCTCTGGACAATGTTATTAAAACTTTTAAACTCCCTAATTTTTTGGGAGAGCATCATACCTTCAATCTGACCATTAAAGAGTATTTGTAAGAGCCTGCTATAGGTAGGAATATGGATTCATTTGCTTTCAAAATTAAGAGGCTTAAGGCTAAATTAAAAGAATGGAGAAAGGTCAACTATAAAGATATGTTTTAGTAGAACATTCAATTAGAAGACAACTAGTTACAAGAAGAGTTGAGAATGGAGCAAGACCATACCACCGATCAGAGATAGAAATGGTCCAAAGCTAAAGCAGATCTAAATGTTGCATTAGCCAAAGAGGAGCAACATTGGTTCCAAAAATATATGAAGGTTTGGTTATGTAATGGGGATAAAAACACTACGTTTTACTATGCTCAAGTTCAACAATCAGGAAGGAGACTTTGGATTCATTCTATCAAAGACGAGGAAGGAAACTATTAGGAGAATTAGAAGAAATTTCTAACATTTTCACTTCTTATTTTTCCAATTTCTTTTATATAGGTCCATTAGAAAATTAAGTCATTATAAAGAGTATTCCAAAGGTTATCTCAGAAGTAGATAGTAGGAAGTTAGTTTCCATTCTAGAAGAAGATGAAATTTTGAAGGCAATCAACGAGATTAATCAAAGCAATGCGGCTGTAGCTGATGGTTACAATGGATTCTTCTATATAAAGTGCTGGGAGATTATCAAAATGGACTTCACTAATGCTATTCAAGCATTCTTTTTGGTAGTTGACATTCCTAAATCATGAATTTCCACTCAAATTTGCTTAACTCCTAAAGTAAACATACCATTTTCTTGCAAGGATTTTAAACCTATAAGTTTATGAAACTTCAGTTACAAGGTGATTTCAAAGGTCCTCAATTCAAGTCTTACTCATATTCTTCCTAATTTGATTTCTCCTAATCAGTCACATTTTTTTAAAGGAAAATGCATTCAAGATAAAATCCGTTTGACCCAGAAAATGTTTTCTCTCATTGATAGAAAGGTGGATGGTGGTAATGTGATAATTAAGCTTAATATGGCTAAAGCCTATGATAGGGATTCATGGATATTCATTATTAATTCTCTAAAACCATTTGGTTTCTCAGAGGATTTTATATATTTAATATATAGGTATCCTACTTACGCAGCATATTATATATTTAATATATCCTACTTAGTTTTTTATTTTGATTAATGTACAATCTATGGGATTTATTCATCCTTCCAGAGGTATAAGGCAAAAGGACCCTATTTTCCCAAGCCTTTCTATAATCATGGTAGAAGCCTTTAGCATAGGTCTAGATGCTAATATGTCAAATGTTTCTATTATTCATTTCTCTTATCCTAGAAGTTATTCTATCATTAGCCATTTCTATTATGCAGACGACATCATCATATTAACTAGGGGTTTAGAGATAAGTCTTAAAAATTTAATGACCTTCTTGGAGAGCTATGAAAAGGATTTAGGTCAGCCCACAACATGGAGAAGTGTTGATTTAAAATTACCTCTAAATATTCTGATAGTTCTAGGATAATAATTGTAGACATCACTGGGTATGAATGTGAATTCGGACCTTTAAAGTACTTACGGAACATGTTATTTAAAGGAAGGAATAAATCTATCTATTTTGACCCTTCTGTCCAAGCCATTGCATCTAAAATTCATAGTTAGAAATCTAAATTTTTATCTATGGGGGGAGGGTTACCTTAATCCAATCAGTTCTCACCTCTATACCTATGTATACCTTAATGGCCTTAAATTCTCTAAAATTGATCCTAAAATCCATTAATCAGTTAATTATCTCATTCTTTTGGGGTGTCAAAAAGGATTTTAGTAAGAAGTTTCACTGGATTAGATGGGATTGTTTGTGCTATCCAAAATAATAGCGTGGTTTGGGAACCATATTTTTTTTTTCTGTTTTGAATGCTTTTAATATCAAACTTGCTAAGAATTTTAAACAAGGTACTATTGGCCAAATTCATGAATTCTAAGTACTCTAATATGGATAGTCCTAGTGGTTCAAAAAACTTCAAGAGGATTTAATCAATTTGGGGTATTGTACATTCTAATTCATCTTGGGTTAATAATGAATTGATTTGTAAACCTAATCATAGTGGCAGATTCTCCTTTCAATCAACTTATGGTTTATCCAGACCTATAAAGCTTTCATCAATGGCTTTTAAATTCATGTGGCATTCAAATATTCGCCCAAATTTTTTTGTGTCTATCTAGAAATGTCTATCTTCATGTATTTTTATAGAAGAGAGAGTCCAAAATGTGGGAGTTAGATTGGCTTCTAGATGTGTTTATTACGTTTAAACTACAGAATCTTGGAATCACATATTCAGAACAAGTCCTTGACTTCAAAAGTTTGGAATGCTTTTAATAACCTTATGGGGATTTCAAATCTTCCTAATTCAGTCCATAGTTCAGTGATACAGTGGTGCGTAAAAGTAGGTAATTCAGACTCTTCAAAGTGTTTTTCTAAGATCATTCCATTTTGTCTAATTTTGGAGATTTGGTTAAGTAGGAACAAAGATATTTTTGAATCAAAACCTAATAAGCATTTTATCATTGTTGACGAGGTGATTTCTTTTATTTGTGAGCTAGCTAATAATCTTACTTTTAAAGGTGGATACCAACATTTAACTCAGTATTTTTTGAAAATCTTTAAAATCAAAATCAAGGACTCTAGACCAAAAATCTTTTATTCTATTACTTGGGAAAAACCAATATTAGGCAGGGTTAAGATAATTGCTCAAGGTCATCAGATCTAAATTCAAAAGTTTGAGTAGGTGTGATTATCATAAATCACTTGGGAGGCTTTTTCTGGGCAGCTAATAAAAGTATCAAAATTGGTTTGTCTTATGAAGTATAAGTTCAAGCTGTCAAGGACGGTATTACTTTCTGTGTGTGTAATAACTATAGTCATATTGATTTTGAGATTGATTCCAAATTCATCTTCAATATTCTTTCATCCTTTTCTAAAATTATCCCCTGGATAATTAAAGATACCATAAAGGATATTCAAGATCTTCTAAAAAATGCTCAATTTTTCATTATTCGTTGTTCTATAAAAGTGAACACAGTGGCTTTCATGTTATCCAGATATGGTGCTGATTAAAGAGTTTCTTCCATTTATTCAAATCTGGAAGATGTTCCTAGAGTAATTAAAAAATCAATTAGATTATATTCTTCATTTCTTCCTAACCTTAGAAGTTTATTCAATAGCATGAGGTAATTTCTTTTTCTATTGCACCTAAAGAGGGATTTTTCTTTTGATACAATGAATTCTTATTTTTATGAAAAAATATATGATTAGAATCATGAGTGGTTCATGATGATTCTGTAGGAATTTTGAAATTAAATCTGTGTTTACAATGATGAAAATGTAGAACCATGACAAGATGATTGAAATAATAAAAACTCAAATTGGGTAAATTCATTATTTGATAAATTGAAGTTTGATTTCGAATCATAGGGTTTCAATGATGGATTAAGGATTAATTCTATGTTATAATACTCATGGGATGTTATTATAATGATGTAGGGTGTTGAATATGTGTTTAGGGTGGATTGGGACCTTTATTGGAAGGTTTGGAGGAGAAAACCTAGAGGTAGAAGATGATAGGCAACCCAGTGAACTGAAGCGGTTTACTGGGGGACCGAACCGGTTCACCCAACCAAACCGACTCAGTTTACTGTCCTGTCTAATTTTTTTTATGTGTTATTTTGACCCGTTTGAGCTTTAGGAATGACTGAGGGCCTTCTAGGGTAGAGTGGGACTACTGGGGAAAGATTTCTAGGGATAGTATGTGTGATAGCCCAATGGATAGATGGGTTAGGGTAAGGAGAACTGAGAATTCGAGTGAGTGAATATTTAAATGTACAATTGGGAAGTTGGTTCGAATTTCAGAATTAGGGGGACTTGTACGCTGTGGAATTCCGTACAAGGTCAATATTATATGTATATATACACACATACCGACGCAGTAGTGCTATTGTTAGGAGGTTGCGCATAGAGGGCAATCCACATTGGTGTTGACTAACATGTGTTCGATTGATTTCCTAGGTCATAGTACTGTTGCATGACCACTATCCATATATATATATATATATATATATATATATATATATATATATATGGGTGATTGCTATATATTTATATTAAACATACTGACGCGGTAGTGCTAATGTCAAGAGGTTGCACATAGTGGGCAATCCACCTTGGTGTTGACTAACATGTGTTGGATTGATTTTTCAGGTAATTTTACTGTTGCACGACCACTATCTATGTATGAGGATATGTGTTGATTTTTAGACCGATTGGGTATGATGTGGTATGATTGTGATCCCCAAATGTATGTTTATGACCACCTCTAGTATATGTGTTACGTTTCGATTCGGTTGTGAGATTTCGACCCTGGGCACAGTGTGATGCGTGATGCCTGGATCTTGATAGCGCACGATTGATGTATCCACGAGGTCCATGCTTTGGGGATATGGTTTTACGTATATAGAGAGTGATATATATTTATGTTTATACGAAATTATCTGTATTTCTAATTAAAGTACTAGTGTATCTATGCTATATTTATTGTGCGAATATTTATCAATAGAATGTGTGTTGCTAAAATATTATTTATGAACGTATAACTAGTGATGGTAGTATACACTTAGATAATTGGTGATAATTAGTGGGTCTAGATTTGAATAGCAGTTATATATCCTAGTTAGACTGGGTAGGATAACTAGGATATTAAGATGAATGCATTGGATGCGTAATGTAAATGAGAGGTGAGGTTTTATCTCATGTGATTGATATTTTATTGATTTAAAACATATAATTACTTGCAAAATATTTTGAAACCTTTTGGCCTTTGGCCTATTCGAAAATTTCATTTTCTTACATTCTTTTAAAACTCCAGGTGTGTAGCAGCACGACTAGGACTACAGGTATATATCCTTCTTGTAATTGCAGTAGTTGTGGATGCTACAAGATTTAACTTAACTACCTCAACTCTTTTTTATCTAGATAGGATCTTTATTATTCAAGTATTTTCATTTTGGGTGTGTTGCCCATAGTTTGGATATGAGTTTATTTATGTTAGAGATATATTTCATTATTCAATTTTATTGTAGCGGATTATCACTATTTTTTTATCGATGCTTTATTTGTTTCACATTTATTTATTTGTCTATGTATGCCAACATATTCCATTCACTTAGTTGTATAGTTTTTATTTGTATTATATTTATATCGCTTATGCGAAATTGGTGATGAGAATGAAATCGTATTGTATTTCAATTTTATTTTATTAGAGGATTGGCCACCCAACATTAAAATAGGATGGTTATCACAGTTGGTATTAGAGAATCAGGTTTTAGTGTCCTTAGTATCTATGTGAACCTTCTACATTATTAGTGTTGCATTTTTATGATATAGAGCCCTATATTTAGAATTGTTGTTTCATATTGTGAATTTATGTTCTTATTCTATTGTATATATTTGAAGTGAATATAATAAAATTTTAGTTTGGTTTCAGATGACAAATGCCAGGATAGGTAGAGCAGCATGTGCCGCGAGGAGGGCTGTAGAGGGGGAGGCTTAGCCGAAGCCCCCAGGGAACTATGACCGCAACATAGGTTGCAACTATAGTCGTACAGATGGTTAATGATGCTATAACTATCCTAACACAACATTTTTCCCATGCACAACCACAATCACCAGTAGAAGAAGCAGTTCAAGGACACCTAGTACCATCAGTTTTGGAGAGATTCAGAGAGGCCTTCCAGAAGGGCTATCCGCTGGAGTTTCAGGGGAATGAGGATATTATAACTGCTAGTTAATAAAAGAAATATATCCAGAGACATTTTCACATAGGTGAGTTCAAAACACTCAAAATTAGTTACTAACTACATTCAAGCTAGTCGGGGTAACTCTTCAGGGTGGGTATCGATTAACACAGTGGACAAGAGAGATACAATGACTATACATGAGTTTTAAGTGCATTTTGACTGCAAGTTCTTTATATTAGTAGTTCAGACATAGATAAGGCGAAGAATTTTAGATCTCTCATAGGAGGATCAAACTGTGGCCTAGTACGAGGAGGAGTTCACTTGCCTGGAAAATTTTGTGCCAGATGAGGTGAACACTGAGGATAAGATGGCACTCAAATTTACAGATGGGCTAACTTGGAGGACTCACTAGCACTTATTAGGGAACCCGACATTGAGGACTTACATTGAGGTAGTTAACACTGCATTGCTCCACTTCTAGGACCATCACTTCCAATCTGAAGGGAAAAAAAGGATAGGAAATTCTAGACAACAGGGCAAGACCGAGGGCGACGGTGCCACTGGAGCACCATAATAGCTGGGGAGGAAACAAAAGTAGAGTTTCCAGTAGGGGGACTCGACTAAGAGATTCTAAATGGTTAATGATAATTTAAGGCATGGACAATAAGGATAGAGAAACCAAACTAGAGGCAAATAAAGTCGGGGTTATTAGGTCCAATAGGGCCAGAAATAGGGGCATTCTCATTAGGGCTAGTAGGATCAAAGGCGGGAAGACTTCATTAGGAGGTGTTTTGTATGTGGGGAGCTGGGACACATGCGAAGTGAATGCCTAAATATGTATAGGAATTAGCAATAATATGCCCACATGGGGCATCAATTACAATAGTTTATAGCCCCATCGAAAGTTCTAAACTTGTTGCCTCAACAGGAGCAGTTTGGGCATATTAATCACGTTCGAGGACTAGTTTAAGCGCCACCACTGCTAGTGATTAAGGGTATATTTCCTATCCATGGGAATATTAATCATGTATTATTTGACATGGGGTGTCACACTCTTTTATTATCACTAGAATCGCACATGCAACTATTTCAGTAGATTTAGCATCGGACATCATTATGACCGTAGATTCACTATTTGGTGGTGGGACTCTCATTTGTTCTATCTGCAAGGAAGCGAATATGAACATGGGGAGGTTATTCTTAGTATCGATGCCTATTTTAGATTTGGACGAGTATGTTGTTATCCTGGGTATGGACTAGTTAGCAACGTATAGTGCGATAGTAGACTATTACAGTAGGACTATCGTGTTTTCTATTCTAGGGAAGGATAATTTTCTTATGGCAAAGCCTTATCCAGGGGAGGTTGAGCATGCACTTATACTATACTAAGGAGGAGACTTCTGAGGGTATACTAATCTGTCTAGATTCGATCTTTATGGTTAGGAACTATACTGATGTGTTTTAAAAGATATCGAGATTATTGTCGACTCGAGAGATTAATTTTATGATCGACTTAACACCGAGGACTATGTCGATAGTGCAAGCGCCATATCGTGTGGATCCTTTAGATATGCGAGAGTTGAGAGATCAGATTCATTAGTTTTTAGGACAAGGTTTTATCCGCATGAGAACATCACCTTGAGGTGCCCCAATTCTACGTGTAAAGAAGAAGGATGGGTCGTTGAAAATTGCGTATTGATGATTGGGAGTTGAATAGGGTCACAATTTAGAATAAGTACCCATTGTCGCATATCAATGACTTATTATATCATCTAAGAGGAGAATCATACTTCTCTTAGATTGATTGAGATTAGGGTACCATTAGTTATATATAAGGGAGCAGGATGTCCCTAAGACCGTATTCTTGACGAGATACGGCTCATATGAGTTCAGGGTTATGCCATTCGATATAACCAATGAGCCAACAGTTTTCATGGATCTCATGAAAAGATTGTTCAGGGATTTCTTGGATAAGTTTGTCATTGTGTTCATAGATTACAACTTGATTTATTCTCGAATAGAGTGTGAACATGCAGAGCATTTGCGTATGGTTCTTCAAACTTTGTAGAACCACTAGTTATATTCCAAGTTCAATAAGTACGGATTTTGGTTACTGCAGGTGTAGTTCTTGGGGCACATAGTCTTCGAGATAGGTATTTGCATGGATTCGAGTAAAGTATCAATGGTGAGGGAGTGGGTTCATCCCGTGACATCGAAGGATGTTCGTAGTTATTTGGGGTTAGTAAGGTACTACCATCGGTTCATCAAAGGATTTTCAAAAACTACGAGTCCCTTATAAAATTTGACTCGTAAAGGAGTACCTTTTATTTGGTATGATGACTATTAGTTAGATTTTGATGAGCTAAAGGAAAAGTTGACTTCAACACCAGTGCTCGCATTACCTAGGGGAGGATTAGATTACTTCATTTTTATCGATGTGTCATTATAATGGCTTAGGGGTGTTCTACAATCGGGCTATATCTAATGCATCTCGCAAACTTAAGACCCGTGAGAAGAACTATCCCACACATGTTTGGAGTTAGTGACAATTTCTTTTACCTTGAGCATATGGAGGCCCTGTCTATTGGGTGAGAAGTTTCAATTATTCATGGACCATAAGTCAGTGTAGTATCTTTTCACAGAGGAGATGAATATGAGGCATTTTAGGTGTCTTGAATTCGTGAAGAATTATCAGCTTGACATCCATATGGGGAAGGCTAACATAGTGGTAGATGTATTGAGTTGTATGCCGAATCAAACTCGATATCATTCTTACTGTTGTGAATACAGAGGCAGGGGATCCTTCTTGTTAGGAGAGGATTCTAAATTTATTGGCAGGTGGATTGGAGTTACTCAGTAAATTCTGAGCGTGGCTTATGATGATGCAAAGATCCACCACCTCAAAGAAATACACAACTCAAGTTCTAGTCATATTGACAATGGTGGAATCACAATGAAAGTATAATAAATATTTGCATATCAAAGAATATATGAGAGAGATGAAAGACACAACATATAAGTGGTTCGGCCTTTTCTTACTCCATTATGAAAAATGAAGGTGTTTTTACTATAACGGGGCACTAATGGACATGTAAACACACTAAAACTTTCTCTATCTAAGTTCAATGAAACAATGTTTCAGTAGGGTTATAATTACTCGATCCTTTCTAAATAAGATAAAGTTAACTTTTATAGTTTGGAGGGTTCACAGTGCTAGGCATGTATGATCATAATGCACCAATAGGAGAGAGACAATTGTCTTATGAACATGAACATCATGATAAAATAATATTCTCCTATGTGGGAGGTTGATCTTCTATAATAATTCTATCCACATGTATTTTCATTACACAAGTCACATCTTCTGTGTGAAATATTTATGTTGGCTTTGGAACGTCTCATCATGGACGAAACTGTTAAAGGGTCCTTTTTGGTCAACGAGGCTGAATACAACACCTGTTATGCAAATGTTGAGATTGGTCTCGGCCTAAAGGTGTCATACGAGGCTGCATATGTCAAGGATGAGACTTAGCAACACCATGTTACGAGTCTTGTTATAGCCATTGTAGATAGTCGTAGATATTCTTTTGGTTAGGTCTCGAAGGCGAAGAATATTTCTCATGGACCACCGAGATGTGGGCCCATATATGGATGAATATGAGCTCCACTTAGGGGTCATGAAGTCGGGATGAGCCTCGTTCAAATGACGTCATACTGGGGTATATTGATCACCCTTTAAACCTTAGTCTTTAGTGTATATGAGAGGATGAGGTGTAAAGGTCATTTGATCTCCTCGTGAACATCTTTAAGAACATAGCTTAGTTTTGTTGGATGCATACACCTTAAGAGTGGAAGAAGATAACCTCTTTTATGAAATGCATTTCCGATAATGGTGAATTTGGTAACTTGGTATTGTACCTTTTTTCTTTCGAATTTACCTTCTGGGAGATTTCCATCCCTGAATACTTGGTTATTGGGCTCATCTAGGTCAATACCAAGTTCAAACTAAAGCATTGTATACTATAGGATTCTTCTTAATCAAGCTCGGCTCCCGAAGCATTTCGACCATAACAGTTCTTTGAATTTCTACCCTTGAAGTTGAAGAAAGCCTTCTAAGGGCTTCTGTTCTTTCATTCTCACTTCTCAAAATTATCGTCATGTTTACCTTTTGTAGGTATTTGGCTATTTTTTGTAGGTATTTGGCTATTTTTTTGTAGGTATTTGGCTATTTTTTTCATCTTTCACCTTATAGATTCCCAAAACTTTGTCCACCACAAGTCGTTAATCATTATGGAGGAGGAGGAGGTTGACACCTAGTGACTTCACGAGTGGATTTGTTGTTAACAAGGCTTTATAATCGACCTCGTTTCTAGATGGTTTAAAATTAAATCTCGGTGCATACTCTATATCGGTCTCATATGAGTATGAAGAGATTAACCTTGCCCCACTTCTAGCTACACAATATGAGCCGTTTATAAGAAAACTCCGCATAGGCACATCTGATGAGGATGGGTCTTCATCCAAGACACCGTTTTTTATTAGAAAATATCATTTTAGAATACCAAATACAGTCTCGGTTTCAACGATCTCGACAGTTCATTCCAAACTTCTAAATTCTTCTGGAGTCTTGGCATGCCTTTTTAGTTCGGTCTCTACTATTGATCCCCATGTAAATTCTGCTAAGAAATTCACAAAAACCTACCCCTTCATTGCATTTCTTAGCTTATAGATGAAATCAAACTCACAAAATTCTATGAATTAAGCCATTAGTCTAACCAATTTCTAGGGTTTATGAATGACTCATCAAAGAGGTGTGTCGGTGAGTACTACCATCCTACGAGCTTGAACATAGTGATTCATTTTCCTTGATGTGTGTTATGGAGTATGCCAATTTATTCATCTTTGGGTACTTCGTCTCTACCCCTTGTAATACTTTACTATTATAGTATACTAGTTTTTTAATCCCATTGTCGTCCCAGATGATTGCCATGCTGATTTTCGATTCTGAGAGAGTCGGGTATAAATACCATTTCTCCCCTTTAATAGGCTGAGACAGGATAATTGGTGAGCCTAAGTAGGCTTTCGATTTCTTAAATTATTTTTCACACTCTTCATCCCACACAAACATTTTTTACAGAATATAAAAATGAGGCAAGCACTTGTCAATTGCTTATGAGACAAATCTGTTGAGCGCAATAATGTTTCCTGTAAGCCTTTGAATATCTCTGGTGTTTATTAGGGTTTTCATCTTGACCAATGCGTTTATCTGGGCTGGATTTTAATGAATTCCCCTCTGATTGACTATGAACCCAAAAATATTCACATGTCGGCACCGAAGACACATTTGGTCGATAAAAGCTTCAATTTTTAGTGGTCTGTGATGTCAAACGTTCTTTGTAAATCTTCCATATAATTCTCGGCCTTTAGAATTTTTGTTAACATACCGTCGACGTCGACCTCCATTATTTTGTAGATTTTCTCCTTGAACATTTTATTGATAAGTCTTTAATTAGTGATACCTGCATTATTCGATCGAAAGGAATCACCCTATATCAGTAGGTCCCTTTGTATGTGATGAAAAATGCTTTTTTGGTGTCTCATTCATACATTCAGATCAGATTATAGCCATAATAGGCATCCATGAAGCTCATAAGTTCATGCTCGGATGTAACATCCACTATTTGGTCAATTATGGGCAAAGAGAAATTGTGTTTAGGACATGCCTGGTTGAGATATGTTAAGTCTACAAACATTATCCATTTAATGTTCTTCTTTGTCACCATGATAACATTTGACAACTAATCTGGGTATTGGACCTCTTTGATGAAGTATGTTGTTCGTAATTTTTTTACCACTTCTTGGTTAACTTGATCTTTGTCAAGTGAAAATGTTTATCTATTTTTTATTACTGTTTTCACCTTGTTTCTTAGGTTGATCTTATGAAAAATGACATTGGGGTCAATCCCCATCATGTCACTGTGACTTCAGGAAAAAATGGTCTTTCGCTTGTGCCGAAATTCCATAAGATTTTTCTTTAATGAAGATTCAAGGGACAAACCAATTTGGATGGTTTTTTGGTTCAAGGATCTCCTTTCTTCAATTTATCCTCGTCTAGAGGGTTAAGAGCATCAAGGTTGTAAGAGGTGGTTTTCCTTTTATGGGTTTCTCTATCTTCTATCGAGGTAAAATAGAACTCACAAGCTTCCACTTGATCACCACTGACTTCCCATATCTATATGGAGTTGGGAATTTTACATCTAATGTATAATGGAAGGTATGACTTAGAATTCTTTTCAAGCTTATCTTTTTAGGATGATATTGTAGGCAGAGAAAATATTCTCGTCCATTATGAAAATTTAATTCTTCTTGTCAAGCATCTCGGACAGGTGCACATGCAGACGTCCATCTTAAACATTCCTAATAGTTGCACCTTCTCATCGTTGAACCCTATCAAAAGATGATGTTACAAGATAATTCTCTTCTTTTTGAGTTTCAAACTTTTAAAGCAATCCAAAAACATAACACATGTCAAGATTTCTCCATCTATCAGGATATGAGATCGCTCATCATGTGGATCTAAGATCCCTTTAAAATCCATATAGAGAAGCCTACTACAAGACTCTTAATATCCACCTTCTTTAGCTTTCTTTATTTTTCTTCGGACTTTGCTAGGTTGACATCCATCCTATTTGGCCCTGTATTTTCTTCAACAACATGGGCCTTCTATCATTTGGTCCAGTTTCTCCACCTGTTATACCTATGGATATCATTTCAACATCAAATGAAATCATGTAGAGATTACCTTTAACAACTCCGAGTTTTACTGGGAGGTATGCGTCATCCTCCTCATTGTCATTTGACTATTTATCATTATAGTTCACTAGAACTTATTTCTTCTTAGTCATGTTTTCCTGCGGCAAGGAATATCTTTTTCTTTATCGTCTCAGCTTCCACCTTTGTCAATATACTTTTATAGCTTCCCCAATTTCAGCACTTTCCTAATCTTATATTTCAAAGTTAAGTATTTATAAGTTATGTGTAAGTCATCCCGGTGGAACTCACACAACTTGATCTTGTCTATTTTGTGGACCGGGGCCCTCAATTTCTCATGATAATTAAGCTCTTTATCGTCTTTAATCTCGTTAAGAATTATATTATGGCAAATAGTCAGTGGGGTGTACTTTAGAAACTTATTATCATTTGAATTATATTTTTTGTCTTTCTCTTTGTCTCGGCTCGACTTAAATTTTCTACTATTTAACTCCTTTTGGTCATCTCTCTTGGTTTCTATATCCTCCTTCTCATTCATGATTCTCCCGGCCTTAGCCTGAAGTTTTATCATAGATTTTAGAAGATCTTTCGAAAGGTTCCTGTGGATGTTGATCATTATGCAACACAAGTAAATATAAAAGAGACAATCACCAAGTAGGAAAAAGGAATGTAAAATGATAATCACACAACAAAGGATGTACGTGGTTCAGCAAAGAAGTGCCTACATCCACGGTGGTGCAGTGGGTTTTATTTCTATATACTCCGAGGAGTGATTGTAGAGAATACCACTTGTGCTTTTGCCCCGGACCTAGGGTTTAATATATACATGTACATTTAGGTGAGTGGGGGTGATGGGTTCCCCCACGTCTTCCATATCTCCTATAACTTCCCCTCAGGGGAATGTGGGAAGAGACCGAATCAAAATAAGAGGTGGGGGGGCTGGACTTTGGGCCGCCAGAACTGGGATACTCGTCCAGGCCCATGGTCTTACTTTCGGGTACCCACAATTGCCCCTAAGTTTGTTGGGCCATGTTCATGGGCTCAATAAATTTAAATGATTATCCATAATGGCTTTTTTGCAATTCTTCGAAAGTTGTGAAGTTGATTTTGGCGGCACCCGCTTCGTTTCTTGTGCACTATGATTAGCAGAATTTGAAGGTTTGTTGGAATAGCCACTTTTCTATCGTCTCTTCAGTCTTTCCATCATTCTTCTATTTTCTGTGAGCTCTAGCGCTTCGTACCTTCTTCTCTCAATCTCCATTCTCATTGCTTATTAGTTGTTTGGGCTCGTGCTTCTTCATCGCTTGAATCTTTCTTCTATTTTGTAAGTTTCCTGTGCCCTTTCTTTGTACTTTCTCTTTGGGTTTGTAGTTTTTCTAGGGTTTTTTCAATGGCGAAGATTGGAAATAGGTCAATCTATGAATTTTGGAAGTTTTACGACATCCCTGAGTGGGTAGATATTGAGTGTTGTGCCTCCCCTCCTAGAAATGTTAGAGATATAGATGATGCCCACTGGATCCACATCTTGTTGCTTTCTCAGGGGGGGACTCACTTTTCCTCTTAATGATTTATTTTTGCATTTTTTTGGCTATTTTAATATTGTTCCTGCGCAATGCTCGCCCAATGTGTGGAAAATAGTAAATGGTGTACATAGGATAAATCAATTGTATGGTACAAGGTTAGGGCTTGCCGAGGTCTATTTTTGCTACTCCTTTTCTCGAACTAGCTCTGGTGTCCTTTACCTCAAAGCTAGGAGCCCTGGCAGGGTATTGGTAGTAAATCTACCTGATTCCCATAAGGACTATTGACAAGAAGGTTTCCTTGTTAGAAATTGGCAGTTTTCTCCCCAATTTGAAGGGTCGAGGTCTGAGAGGTTCTCTGTTCCCTTTTATGGGAGGAATACATAGGTAGACATTGTATTGTTGTTTCGACTTTTTTTTTTTATTTGTGATCTTTCTAACTCCTCTTTTCTTTTTCTTCCACAGCGAGGTCAAAGAACTTGGATCCTACTCTCAACGAGGATCGTATCTCGGAATTGGTTAAGACTTGGAATATCAAGGAGCCTTTGGGTGACGGTGAGCATCCTAGGTCTGCTGCCTTTCTTCTCGAGTACAAGAACGTTGGCTCCAGCTTCATAGCAAGACCTGTGGATAGTATCCCAGAGTTTGATTTATTCGAAGAGACTATTGCGTGTCCTATCCAGTTGGACGAGGAAAAGAGCAGCTCTGGGAGTGACATTGTAGGAGCTGTAGGTGATTTGCGGGGAGAGAGCTCTAGAAGTAGCCGTTCTTCTGATCGTATGGAGGTTTCTGAAGCTTAAGGATCGCCGAGCACTTCTAGTAGTTCGAATGAGGAGATGGTTCCTCCGAGGAAGAACTTGATCAGGGATGATGATGATGAAGACAATATGCTTCTTGTACAAAGGTCAAAGAAGCAAAAATCTAGCTCGGGGGCTGTGGCTACTGGTTCCCGGACCTCTGCTCAGGGGCAGGAGAGGAAGAGGAGCAGGTGAGAGAGAGAGAGAGGAAAAAGGAAGAAGAGAGGAAGAAGATGGAAGATAAAAGGAGGGTAGAGGAGAGGAAGAAGAAGGAGAGTGATAAGGAGGAGGAGAGGAGGAGGGCAGAAGTGAGGACGAAGGTCGGGCATGCCTTAGTCGCGGTATTCGCGCTGCCCGAGGGGGCCTCTGTGGCAATTTCTCCCCAGTTGGCCCCAGCTCTACTTGAGAGAGTTGTCCTCCTGGCTGATCGCCAAAGGGCGGTAGGGTCGGAGCATTGGCCTTTCAGGCTAGTCAAAGGCTTGCTCTGGTAAGGTTTTTCCCTTTTCTCCTATGTTGTTCTGAATTCCCTCATTTTCCTCTTCTAATGCCTTCTTTTTTTTACAGTTTGTTACTGACTTCGCCGTGATGTATCATTCACGTGATGAGCTGGTGGAAAGAAATAGCGAGCTGGAGCAAGAGAACTCCGCCCTAAAGCTGAAGGGTAAAGAGCTCGAGGGTAATTTTAGAGTCGTTGACACTGCTCGGATTTCATCCGACTTGGCTCTTACCACTGCCAATAAGGAGAAGGATACGGTAGTCAATGATCTGAAGGAGCTGAGACAGGCCTACGACCTGGTTTGCTCCAGCAAACTTGTTGTTGCGGAGGATAATAAGGTGCTCTCCGAAGAGCTGAAGAAGAAGGAGTCTGAGGCCGTTACTGCCAAGGAGGACTCATATAATTCTGGTTGGGCTGCAGCATATGAGGATGCTAAAGTTCAGATAGGCTATATTAGTCATCTGAACTTCCAGAAAGGCTGGAACAAGGCCCTTTTGGCTGTTGGCGTCGACATCGATTCTCCTTTATTTGACGAGTATGACCCAGGTCCGAAGCCAACCGTAGATGAAGTTCCTACCCCAGCTGTTGAAGGCGTGATCCTGTTCCTCAAGCGACCCCTGCTGACGTTTCTCTAGCTGTGGGGACAGGTATTACCCCTGCTGAGGGCAGTGCTCCTACTGATGTTAACAAAGGTAAGGGGCCATCGACCTCTGGGCCACCTGAGGTTGTCCACTAGTTATCTACTAGGATTGTTCTATACTTTTGGTTTTTTCTGTCCGTAAATTTTTTGTTTACTGTTCGATGTAACTCCAATCCTTTATTAATGAAAAGGCCTAATTTTTTTCTCGCACTGATTTATATCTTTCTATCCCTTATCTTACTCTTGCTTGTGGTTAGTTGATGTGGATGATTACATTCCTTCTACTTCCCAATTGGGCAGGACCCTTGGTCCCAATGCGAGTCCCGAAGTTTTCCAGGCCTTCGTTAAGCTTTGCAAATCCCTTAGATCTAGGAATCAGAAGTATAAGGAGCAATCTGAACTTATGACCAAGATGAAGGACAAGCTCCAGGAGATAGAGGATATTGGTGCTTTAGTACAAGATGAGGTCAATGCGCTGAGAACAAAACTATTAAAGGCCTCCGAGATCAACCAAGTTGGGGAGGTTCTTAAGCAGGAGAATGAGGACCTGAGGAGAGATGTCTTACGACTTAGGGAGCATGCACCGAGCACTGTTCCAGCAGTATTACAAGGTTCCTCATCATCGTGAACTAGAGCTGGACAGAATGTTACTCCTCCTGTGTCGCGGGATTCCACTCGCCCACCCATTCCGCGAGCTGGTAGGAGCTCTAGGAGCAGAAACAGGGAAGCGGAAGAACTTCGAGATAGGGAAATGGAATAACTCTGTGGTGATGTCCAGCGAGCCTATGTGATTGCTACCGGGATTCAAAGGGATGTCACTCGGTTGCGGCACTTGTTCAATAAAGGTCCTCGGCAAGCGTGGGCTGACGGCTATGACCAGGGTTGGTGAGATGCTCCAACAAGGTTGTTTGAGTTCAAGGAGCTTTCTTTTATTAGGGGATGGCTAAGTGCCTTAAAGGAGCTGCAAGTCCCGAGGAACTCGATGCTCTGGTATTGCCATGAGATGTCTCCCTTTACCCTGATGCCTAACCCCTTCCGGAGGGATGATCGATGGATCCCCATCGATGCTATCCCTCGGTAGTTATTGGAGTCGGATGAAAATGAGGTTGTGGAAGAGTTAGCTTATGCTCCTGATGACAGACGAAGAGCTCGAGTGGCTGACTATCTTTCTCGGAGGCCTCCCCCCCATTGAGATTTTTCCAATTGTTATTTTTTTGTTCTTTTTGGTAATGTAAATGCTTTGGGCAACCTCGCCGACTCCGTTGTTGTAAATATGATGAATTAATGAAAAGTTTGTATTTTGGGCAACTTTGCTGACTAAACGTGTGCATCATATTCTTCATATTCTTGCTGCTTTATAATCTTCTAAGTTTGTTTTGTCATGCACGTGTCCTCCCAGTCCAGTATAATATCGAGATACCATTGTGCATCACTTTATCTTTAAGGTTGTGTCATCACACTCCCTTAGGCCTAAGTGGGGCAATTGGCAAGGACACACCTGAGGTTGGATGTTCCATCCGATCAGGATTTTACTCAATTAAAGGAGTTTTGATGACCAGTATAAAATTTGGTCATATTGCCTAAGGATCCCCTGTAGGGCTTCATATATTGCCAGAGGCAATGCTAAGAGGTTCTTCGTGTTTCATGACGATGACCTGAGGAGGGGTATTCCCCTACTATAGTATAGTGATCAATGTGCCTGTTACTTGGAAAAGATGTGCGATAAATGCAGCTGTTACTAATCAGAGTGTAACCAATTAAATAATTTTCATTAATATTAAGGGAAATGCACTTGCATAAAATAATACAATAAAAAGATCTAAAAATAGAATCTCTTGAGATTCGTTGCGTTCCATGCTCGTGGTATTTCTCTACCTTCCATCGTTTCCAAGTGATAGGCGCCCTGTAGGTCGTCTCTGGTTACCTTAAAGGGTCCTTCCCAGTTGGGACATAGCTTGCCGTCTCATGGTTTCACTGCGCTGCCAAGGACTTTCCTCAAAACATAGTCCCCAATTCGGAATGCCCTCGGATTAACCCTTTTGTTGTAATGCCTCACGAGCTGTTACTGGTAGCTCGCTAGTTTCACTAGGGCTAGTTCCCGTCCCTCGTCGGCTAGGTCGAGCTGAGCGAGTAATGTTACATCATTATGGCCTTAGTCGACAAGGTTGGACCTTATTGTCGGCAAACCTGCTTCGAGTGGGATGACTGCCTCCATGCCATATGTCAGCGAAAATAGGGTTTCTCCTGTTGCTCATCGAGGAGTGGTCCGATATGCCCATAGGATGTGAGGTAGTTCATTTACCCATGCGCCTTTAGCTCGCTCCAATCGTTTCTTTAATCCATCGATAATGGTTTTGTTGGAGGCCTCAGCTTGGCCATTGCTCTGAGGGTAGGCCACCAAACTATAGTGGTGTCTGATACCGTGTTCTTCACAGAAGTTCTGAAAGGAGCCACTTTCGAACTGTGTTCCATTTTCAGTGATGATGGTTCTCGGGATTCCAAAATGGGTGATTATATTCCTCCATATGAAGCTTATCATATCAGCGTCTCGGATGTTCGCCAGGGGTTCTGCCTCGATCCATGTGGTGAAGTAGTCAGTCGCAACCAACAAATATTTGTGATTGCTGGCAGCGGTAGGCAATGGTCCCACAATGTCCATTCCCCATTGGGCGAATGGCCATGGGCTGGACAGGGACTTTGGATCGCTGGCGGGTTGGTGGACCATAGGAGCGTGGAGTTGACATTTCAGGAATTTGCGAACATACACTGCAGAGTCTTTTTGCATATATGGCCACCAATAGCCCTCCTTCATTGCTCGAAAGTCTAGAGACCTTCCTCCGGTGTGGCTTCCACAGATTCCTTCGTGAAGCTCGCGTAGCGCTTGCTCGACATCCCCTGGGTGGATGCATCGGCGGTAGGGATTGGAGAAGGATTTCTTATACAATTTGCCTTCTAGGGATAAGTGAAAGCGAGCAGCTTTGACTCTTATCTGGTGGGCAGTCTTCTTATCATCCGGCAGCGTGCCATTTTTTTAAATATTCTCTTAAGGGGTCCATCCAACTGGTGGTTGACCCCACCTGGAGTACCTGTTCCATGCTTGGTGGATTGCTGTCGATGCTCGGACAAGTGAGGAAATCGATGGGGATGAATCCTTTTAGGTCGGAGTCAACTGCCAAACTAAGGGCTGCTAAGGCATCAGCATGACTGTTTTGCCCCCTGGAAAATTATTGGACGTTGATCTCTTCAAAGCTTTACATCAGTTTTTTCACTAAGGCGAGATAGGCTGCCATTCTTTCATTCTTTGCATTATAATCTCCACTTATCTGATTGGAGACCAGTTGGGAATCGTCGAACACCTGTAAATGTTTTACTCCCAAAGTATGCGCCTTTTGGAGGCCGACTATTAGGGCTTCGTATTCTGCTTCGTTGTTGGAGGCTGCAAATCCAAGCCTGATTCCTTGTTCAAGGATTGTGTTCTCTGGAGTAATGAGGACAATGCCCACCCCTGTCCCCTTTGAGTTGGAGGCTCCATCAATAAACAGTTTCCAGGTTTCCTTTTTTGCTAGGTTCTCCTTTTGCCTTGTTATTTGAGGTTGGTCGGACGGTTCTTCGCCCGTGAATTCGGCTATGAAATCAGCAAGAATCTGACCCTTGATAGCTGTCCTTGGTTGAAATTGGATGTCAAATCGACCGAGCTCGACTGACCACTTAGACAGTCTGCCCGAAAAATTCGTTTTCCTTAGGACTGCCTTAAGGGGGTGCGATATAAGGACGATGATAGTATGAACTTCGAAATAATGCTTTAGCTTCCTCGAGGCTATTACTAGCGCAAAGGCGAGCTTCTCCCATGGTAGGTACCTTTGCTCGGCATCCAGTAAGGTCTTTCTCGCGTAATAAACGAGTGCTGGATTCTTGCAACCTTGCATATTAGCGCAGAGCTGACAATGTGATTGGACACGGAGAGGTACAGGTACAAAGAATCTGTCTGTTGTGGTATGACGAGCAGTGGTGGAGAGCTTAAGTAAGACTTGAGCTCGACCAATGCTCGTGAGCAATCCGGGCTCCACTCTATCGTTTTGCTCCCTTTTAGAAGCTGGAAAAAAGGCTTGCACTTTTTGGATGATTTGGAGATGAAGCGATTGAAGGCAGCGAGCATACCAGTGAGCTTCTGTACATCCCGTATTGTGCGAGGGGATTGTACCCTCTTGATTGCATCGATCTGGTCTGGATTAGCCTCTATGCCTCTCTTACTGACCAAGTACCCAAGAAATTTTCCTGACTGGACACCGAAAGAACACTTGTTTGCATTAAGTTTCATTCGGTACTTCCTGAGAATTTCGAAGGTGTTTGACAGGTCTGAGAGGTGATTCTATTTCTTCTTGCTTTTAATGAGCATGTCATCGATGTAGACCTCCATGGTGTCTCCCATCTGATCCTTGAACATCTTGGTAACCAGCCACTGATATGTTACCCCTGCATTCTTGATCCCAAAGGGCATAACTGTGTAGCAGTATAACCCAACTGTAGTGATGAACGCTATTTTGTCCTAGTTTGGGGCCTATAAGGGGATTTGGTGATACCTTGAGTATGCGTCCGGGAAACTCATTCACTCGTGAGCTGCGGTGGCGTCTACTAGTTGGTCTATCTTCGGGAGGGGGAAACTATCTTTAGGACATGCTTTATTGAGGTCAGTGAATTCTATGCAAACTCTCCACTTCCCATTCCTCTTCAGAATTACTACTGGGTTGGATAGCCACTTGGGGAATTGTACTTCTCGTATGGATCCTGCATCTAGCAGTTTTTCAACTTCTTTTTCGACCGCTTTAGTCTTCTCGGGTGCAGTTCGCCGTGCCTTCTGCGTGATCGTCTTGAATGTGGGGTCGACGTGCAACTGATGATAGAACATACTGGTATCAATTCCAGGCAGCTCGTATGGTTCCCATGAGAAAACATCTACGTTGCGCCTTAGTAAGGTTGTCAACTCCTTCTATTCTTGGTCGGTGAAAGATGCTCTAATCAAGAAGACTCTGTTACTGTCGCCTTCCCTAGCCGTCACTTCTACCAGGTCTTCGATGACCCGTTCGGAGAGGAGGAGTCTGGTCTCCTCTACTCCAGGTCTTCCGTACTTTAATTGCTATTTAGAAGGTGTTAGACCCTCTTCAACCAACTCGCTGGGCTACTCGGCCCTCTTTTCTAACTTCGGTCGGATGGCTGCTATGAAGCACCTTCTCGCCATTGCCTGATCACCGTGGATCTCCATTACTCCTCGCTCGATTACATATTTCAGTTTCTGATGGTAGGTCGAGGAGACTGCCTTCATCGCATGGAGCAATCCCTTGCCGAGGATGGCCTGGTATGGTGAGTCGATATCAACTACCAAAAACTCGATCATCTTGGAGATGTTTCCAACCCGCACCGGTAGTACAATCTTCCCCATGGATATAGTTATTTTTCCAGCGAAGCCAACTAAAGGTATATTAGCTTCCTTTAGATGGGCAACGCTGAACTTCAATTTTCTAAATAGGTCAAGATACATTACTTTAGACGAGCTTCCCTGATCGACGAGCAATTTGTCGACGTCAAAGTTAGCTATCCTGAGTGTAATGATCAGAACATCATGATGTGGGGTCCTCACTCCCACCAGATATTCATCTGTGAAGACAATATGCTTGTTATAGTCGACGTCATCTTCTCGTCGACGTTTTCCTGACTGTGACTTTGCTGGATTAATCTGAAAGGCCTGCATTACCACTGTGAGTTTTTTCATTTCCATTCGAGATGAGTTTCCTTGTATCTGCTTGGCATCAGATGCCCCATGGATTACCGCGAACTCATGTCCAGCGTTATCTTCCAGCACGTTGTCAGGTCTCGCCTCTCTGTTGGCAGCCGCTTTCTCTACCCTCTTCTCCACAAGCTCGTTCAAATGCCCAGACTGGGCCAACTCCTCGAGGTGAGACTTAAGAGTTTTGCAGTGCTCGGTCTTATATCCTCCCTCTTTGTGAAAAGCGCATCTTAACGCATTGTTCCTCTTCGAAGGATCTCCTCCCATCTTCCTGGGCCACTTGATAAATGACTCATCTTTGATCTTCATGAGAATTTTGTAAATTGGTTCTTTAAAGACGGTGTTGACTGCCTGGAATGCTTTCGACGCGTCATGGTTCCCTCTGTTCTTGGAGCCATTTTTGCCCCGTTCTTTCCTCCTTTCTTCTGGTTCTCAGTTTTCTCACTTCCCTTGGTAGTGAGTTTAGCTCGGCCGTTTTCTCCTGTGCTGAGGCGGGTGACGTCCTCTACCTTAGCATACTTCTCGATGCGAGCCATTAGGTCGTCAATAGTTATATCTTCCTTCTTTGTCAGGGACTGGTATAGAAGGGAGGAATTGGGTAGTCCGATTTTAAAAGAGGCCACTGCCACTTGATCCGACCAATCTTCGATCTCGTTGAATAACTCCCAGTACCTCTTCGCGTAGTCTCGGAGTGTCTCTTGAGGCATTTTCTTCATTGTCAGTAAAGCATCCATCCTTTTGGGATGGGAGCTGCTAGTGATGAATCGGGCCGTAAAGAGCTCGGCCAGGGATTTAAAACTTCTGATGGACCGGTGGGGGAGTCTTTCGAACCATTTTTGCTCCACATCATGCAGGCTCGAGGGAAAAATACAGCACATCAGTGCATCTTGGTGATTCCAGAGGGTCATAGCCTATCGGTATTGCCTGACGGGATCGATGGGATCAGTCTTACCGTCATAAATCTTAAACCTTAGAATGGAAAATTTCTTGGGGGCTTCTTCTTCTTCGATTTCCCTCATGAAGGGTGACTTCATCTGGGTTTTGAGAGCTCGCCTCGCGAGTTCTCTGGTTGATCTGGTACCGTGGTGGGAAGGATGTTGGTCCATTTCCCCGCGGACCAAATTTTGTATGTTCTCATCGTTGTGAGTAGGGCTCTGGTAATGGCGAGCTCTTCGCAGCTACTCGTGGAGGTCGTCGTCTGATTCGTCTCCCTCGACCTTTTGAGATCCTCTCCTAGGGCTCCTTCCTCGGCTGCGAGACTTTCTCGCCTGAGGTCTAGGAGTGCGGTATGGACATCTCCTGTTATCAGGACAAAGCTCCCTCTCCAATCTTTCTAGTCTTCTTTTTAGGCGAGCATTCTCAGCCTCGTACCTATGATAAGACTCCCTCTGCTCGTGGAGCCTTGCCTCGTATGCATCAATCAATCTGGATATCTGTGTGGACCTCGCTGGTCCCTGGCTTTCTTCTGAGGCTGACCTTTCCAAGCGAGCCCTCTGATCTGAACGTCGAACTTCAGACCTGATCCTGCGAGGAGCAGGTGGTTCTTGAATATCCCCTGCCTGGGGGGCATTACTGCTGTGACCAGACATTTTAAACTCCTTTCTTAGTGTGGGCTCTTCTCAGGGAAAGATGAATGATTCCCACAGACGGTGCCAATTGTGGATGCTGATTAATATGCAACATAAGTAAATATAAAATAGACAATCACCAAGTAGGAAAAAGGAATGTAAAATGACAATCACACAACAAAGGATGTACGTGGTTCAGCAAAGAAGTGCCTACGTCCACGGTGGTGCAGTGGGATTTATTTCTATATACTCCGGGGAGTGGTTACAGAGAATACCACTTGTCCTTTTTCCCCAAACCTAGGGTTTAATATATACATGTACATTTAGGTGAGTGGGGGTGATGGGTTCCCCCACATCTTCCATCTCTCCTATAACTTACCCTCAAGGGAACGTGGGAAGAGACCAGATCAAAATAAGAGGTGGGGGGCCTGGACTTTGGGCCGCTAGAACTGGGCTACTTGTCCAGGCCCATGGTCTTACTTCCGGGTACCCATAGTTCCAATAGAGTTTTTCTGGTTGGATACCATTGATGAGGCCCGTCATCGTAATGCTTTTATCATAGTCCTAAACCTATGACTTCTCTTTATTGAGCCGAGATATAAAATTTCTAAGAGGCTCATTTTTCCTTTAGCTTATGTTCAACATACGAGTCACGTATTTTTTAGGATTCATGCCGAAAAAATAGTTATGGATAAATTTTCAACCATCTGTTTGAAATTTTCCATCCCTCATCTCTGCAGACTAGTATACCATACATAGGAAACACCAATAAGCATGCTAAAAAATGCTTGATATCTCATCTCGTTCGAAGTAGAGTATATGTCGATTTCCCATTGGTACATTTCTATGTAATGAACATGGTTGGTGCTTCCATCGTATTTGGGCTTCAGAACTGGAGGTTTGAACTTTTTGGGTGTTGGGTATCTAAAAATTCTTAGTAAGAAAGGTGAACCCTCCATATATCCCCTATGAGTGGGATATCGACTTTCTATGAGAGAGTCGATCTCATCCTTCATCCTATGGATTTTTCCATTCAACCTCAGAGATGAATCTACTAGTGGATCCTCTATTTGGATTCCTTTGTGCATTGTTTATCTTCCAACATTGCCCTTAGTCAGGATGAAACCTTGGATGAGTCTGGATGAGACGACCAATTATCCTTGTCCCAAAGATGCTATTCGAGATGATGTTTCATATACAATGTCGTTTTGGGACTGGACGATTAAATACTCACTCTTTTCTAAACCTTGTGAATGCATTGTATTTGTGATGACTCTGGGGGCATACTAAACACTTATACCTTGACGATTAGGATGAGGGATCTTATCAGGTTGATAGGATGCGTCTGTCATCTCATGCCATTCTCCGTAGTCCCAGTTGTGCTCCTCCACATAAGAGATGTCATCAATTAGACATTGCATCTCCTTACCAAGGTGGAGATGATGGGTAACACCTCTTTTCTCCTTAGTCCATATTGTGTCTCTTTGGTTGGAACTCAGGTGGTCCACCAGTTGTTGTTGGTGTGTCTCCCCTTACAGCATCCAGGGTGATGAGATTCATGGTCGGGTCCTATGTTAGTGTTTCATCTACTGCTGTCTAGACACCAAATATCTTAGTGTTTCCATTATATCTACCATCTCAGACTGAAGAGGTGGCTAGCTGGAACCAGCCTCGGTGTTTAATGGTTTATTGGAGGAAATCTTCGATCATAGAAATCAAATAATAACAACAAAAGTGCAAAAATCTATAAAGTGGCATGAATAAAAAGGGAAGTTGATGAACACCTCCACCCAATATCTTTCAATGGTGATTGAGATCCAACAATGGTGGACTTGAATCACAATTGGATATGAGAGAGAAGTTTAAGATAAAAATGAAAGTGATAAGATTGTTCCCATAGTCGAACGCAACTTGATGATACCAAGATCATACAATGGATTCCTCTTGGGAATATGTTTTGCACAGTTTCAAGAAGATCATAAATGATGAGCATTTTAGTTGAAAAGATAATGAAAATAGACACGAACATAAGTGATTAAGTGGTTCGGCCTTAGCCTATGTCTATTATGTAAAATATGGGAGTGATTTCACTATAATAAAGAACTAATGACAATGGAAGTTACACACTCAATTGTTCTCTCTATATAATCAATTCATTAGAGTAATCGTAGGGTTTTTGAAATCTCTATCCAATTGATGAAGACATAGTGTGTCTTATATAGGTCGGGGGTGCGCACTGTCACCCCTAACACATCTCCCATGCCCATCTTAGGTCATGTGCCATCTATTTGTGTATAAAGTAAGGTGATCATGAATAATATCCCCCCACATGGGTTGTTGATCTCCAATAATTTTTGAATGTAAAAATAACTGAAATACCCTTGTCATGCTTTCCACACTTGTAGAACGTATTTAAGCTAGGAGGTATCGGTCTAACCGAGACTATAAGATGTATTGATCCATGATGGAGGCTGAGATGAGTCAGGGTGGTTGTCTGTGATCGATGCACCCTATGCTTGAGGTTGTTTTCCTATAGTATAAGTGTCGTCTGAGGTTGACACCCATGTTAAGATGAACATGGTTGTTATCTTCAATGAGAAAGGACTTTGGAGTGATAGGAAGTGAAGGTGTCATTCGAATAAGACCACAGTGGGATGAGACCACTATTAGGTATGGATTAGAACACTGGTCTCATCATCCAGACGAGATGGTGGTGTGATTAGTTTCCTAGGTGACATATGGACGAGATTATACTTATGTATATCGATGCGGAAGATAGGAAAGGAATTTTATGAGGTTGATCAATGGAAACCAAGGCAA
Source organism: Sambucus nigra (assembly GCA_949130495.1). Taxonomy (NCBI): domain Eukaryota; kingdom Viridiplantae; phylum Streptophyta; class Magnoliopsida; order Dipsacales; family Adoxaceae; genus Sambucus; species Sambucus nigra. The sequence continues at coordinate 89,728,327 of OX422211.1, forward strand.
GTGGTACTTATAGTGGGGCATTATTGGATCTGCACCACCTTCTATTATCAACAAGGAAGGAGATCGAACTGACATACTTAGTGGTCTCTAAGCATGTAAGTCTGTATGTGTCGTCTATGATACCTTAGTTAAAATAATGTTGAAAATGGTTTTGCCGAAAGGGCTTTTCCTCATGTATCATGTTGTTTGCTTGTTTGTTCGATTTAGATTCAATATCATTCATGCTTAGGTACACCTAATTAATCAATCTAAAATTGGATTAAAATTGAACGTGACTTGTTTATGACCTAACTTACTGATTCTACCTTTGACTATATAACCATACCATTGTAAGTTTTACACTGATCCTTCAATAATAAGTGATTAGACTAAGGCATCAATTTCGTTATGGACCTCACATAGTCTAGTCAGAGGGATATGATAAGGTCAGGATGGATTCCTTGCCTCACTTGGACGAATCCAGTCTGGTCAGTTATAAGCATTGGTGGCTTAACAGTACACAAAAACGGCTAAATTGTCATCTTTGAGCCAGCCAGCCTTGTCACAGTCATTGACTATGACAAAAAATAAATGATCGTGATAAGTCCATGACAAGTATTGTTTTCACGATAGTTGACATGACAACTTTAGAAAGTTATCACAGTCAAAGACCTTGAAAGGTTCTTGACAACTCTGTTTACTAAAAACCCTACCGTCACTTTTTTCCCATCGTTTTTTATTCCCACAAATTTTATCTCTCTCTCTCTCTCTCTCTCTCTCTCTCTCTCTCTCTCCTTTGTGTATGTGTATGTGTATGTGTAGGACTGCATGTATATGTGTAGGTGTGTGTGTGTGTAAGTGGCTCTGAATGTGTATGTGTGTAAATGTGTGAGGGTGAGGGGAAGTGGTGGTGGTGGGTGGGTGAGGGAAGGGGGAGGCAGTGTGGGTGGGGTAGGGGTGGGGGGTGTGTGGGTGGGGATAGGGGAGGGGGGAGGGCAAGGTGTGTAGAGGGTGTGTCTATGAATTAGTATGTGTGGGGTTTTAATATTTGTCATGCGGACCTTATTTATGCCATGTAATAATATTATAAATTATCGGGGACATTTGAAATATATTGATGAACCGCTTTACGACGTAACACATCCTTGTAAAATATTTACGTGTTCCTCTTTGTGAAAGAACACAGTATGAACCCTATCTTGAGAACTTGTTATTGTTAATATTTTTTGTCATGTAGATGATATAAGGAGTACGGGATACATGTTGATTATTGGGTTGGTTAATGGTATTGTTAATAACCTTTTTAATTTGTACACATTGTAATTCTATAGGAACCGTTTCTTTAAATTGAAATTGAGTTTGAATTCGTATTGATATTGGTATAAATTGATATAGATTGAGGTTGAATTTGAATTGGTATTGATATTAGTATAAATTGGTATAAGTTTTAGTTCTTATGCGTACTTTAAATTAAATGAAACATACTTTAAATTACATAATTAAATGAAATCTCTCAAATTGTGATAAGACATAATTAAATGAAGCATACTTTAAATTACATATAGTGGGCATACAGACTAGCCTTCTAGTTCTTATGCGTACACATTCAATAGAACTTAGACTAGTTCGAGAGTCATTACCCCTGTAATAAGATCTCTCGAATTGTCTCATATGGACAGTTTAGGGTTCCATAGTTTCTTCATAATAATATTCTTAGTGGCTTAAACTTGTTACTTTTTGTGAAGTTTTGTAGTCGTATCTTAATGTTCTCTGGGTACATACTAGATTATGTGATGTTAAGTGTTATTTCAATTGATAAATAGAAAGAACACTCACATTTGTGAATATATGTCGTGTACTTGGAGAACTATGGGTATATGCTTCCAAATTTTCCTCAAATTGGAACAATGTGCATGAGTTGTTAAGTATTTTATAGAAATATGTGGTCTTGAATGGGATAGGACCACTCACCCTTTAGAGGAGATGGCGAAAATATGAATTAATATTATAAATTGAATTTTAATTTCAATTTCAAATTAAAATTGAAGTTGAATGCACGAATAAATTTAGCATAGAAACTAGCCTTCTAGTTCTTATGCGTATGCATTCAATAAGTGATTGTTTATACTAATGGGAACTAAAGAAACTGTAGTATCATATGGCAGTGGAGAGTGGTAGTGAAAGGACACGAAGTCTGTGGTTGATGGCTAAATCCCAAAGATAATGATTTAATCGAAATATGGTAAGAAATGGGTTATAAGATAAAAATAATCTAACTTGTGTGAGTGATTAAAGTTTCGAGTAACGAATGTGGACAAGTAAATCGAGAATAATGACAAATGTCCATAAGGGAGGTGAAGGGTTAAGCAAAGTGACTTAATGGGCAATCAAGCTACCTAATAAGGTTTAAACCCATAATAACACAAGTGTGCGTGTTATACAAGGATTTTAATGTAAATGAACATTTCTTAACATGATATTCTTGTGTGTTGAAGGAAAGTATTAAGTAAAGATTAAGAAACTCTGGTGTGAGTTAATGTATGTTGAGTAATAAATGTTTGAAAGTGAATGATAGGTTTTTCCAAAAACTGCAAATTGTTTAACTGCGTAAGTTGATAAGAAGAATATGCTAGTTTTAAGCAATATTTACAAAATGATTTTTTTGTAAAGACAAGGAGAACAAACGATATCAAGTAATGTTTTCAAAATAAAACGGTTTAATACATTAGGACAAGAATTTTCCAATAGTATATATGTACTTTCACATGCAGTTAGTGTAGCATGTGAGTATTCTTTTTGGCCGTTCGTTTCTATACTGCATTTATATATGTTCCTATTGAGCATTCTGCTCACATTCCTCCTTTTGTTACGATAGTTTATGTGCTGCTTTGTACTTTGAGAGAGTTATACAGGTAAGTAGTTACTTGCATTTACGATTAGTAGATCTGTTTACTTGGCCTTTGGGGCACTTCCCTTGGGTCCTATCACGTAGTTGATAAAATTGGAATCACATGCTAATAAGTGTAACATTAAATAATAATAAAAATGGATAACAAACATTATTTAGGTTGTTTCACTGTACTTAACAATTAACGTACGGACCGCATCAGCTTGATACTTTATTAACCCTTAAATCCGGGTCGGAGAGTTACAACTTGGTATCATAGCTTTAGGTTCAATGTTCCTATCGAGTTTGACGTGGTGAGGTATCTAGTGGATCTTTCGATATCAATGTTGGTTAGAACCGTTCATGCTTATCTGGTGATGGTTTGATTTGTACCTTGATGGTAAAGTCGACGTCTTGATAACGTTATGCCATTCTCCTTTCGAGTTGGTAATCAGCTAAATTAGTAGCCATTCTTATTCCACTGCATTTATTCTGGTGATGCTAGCTAGAAAGTATCGAGTTTTGGTGTAGACCGTTAGGTGGTATCACCTTAGACTTATATGAGATTTATCATATGGAAGTTGGATGATTAGGAAGACTTAATGATTTCAGTTGTATCTTAGCTAGTATGCTTGAGGTTTCATCTCGGGATTAGGAGACTAAGTAGCGTGGCTTGTGAATAAATAATTCAGTGGAAATTAGAATGCCTAAATGACTTGATTATGATTTGGGTTTAGATAATCATAATGATTCAGGGTAAATTGAGAACGAATATATATAGTCCTTCGAACTTAGCGTTAGAAATGATGTTATTAAATTATGGTCTTAGAAAAATAAAATGGTATTGAGGAATAATATCTCTTATGGGGTCAAAAGTATTGGCCAAAAAGTTTTATAGGTATTACTCGATGCGTCGTATCCTACCAAAATTTTTATAGTGATGATAGTTTGTGATCTAAAACATGAGTGTGATGACAGTAGTGTCTTACCTTAAAACATTAAGATTTCCTTACGATGTAAATGACATAGTCTTACAGTTGATATAACACGAAGTGACTAGGATTGATGCCTTGAGGCTATGAATTTGTATCCGTGATCAGTTTCCATGCATGATAGGATTCTAACGTGACGATTCTTATACTAGGATGTATATGACCATTTTAGGAAATGATTGAATTTTTATCTCCTTCGCGAAGTGTGGAAAGAAATCAAAGTTGTATCGAGGTGTACGTGGTGATAAACATGTCATAGTGGTAAATTCGAGGTTTTGTAACATTAGTCATTATGCGACTTGTGGTTTCTCGTAATAGATGTGTAGACTGTTTAGAGAGATGAGTAAGCACAATGTTATCGCCCATAAAGCATTTGGAAATTATTATGGTATTAAACTCTACATAGTAATGGTAAATCATTGAGGATTGTAGTATGCTTAGGTCATGTTGATTTATGGGAGTACTTGGAGTTGGTGCCATGGCTTTTGTTTATAAGCTGGTGTCGTGATATGACACTTAAGGATAATGTCGCGAATAGGTTAATGAGAGATAGATTTTGAACTTGGGAGACATAGGACAAGATGATGTTCACCAGGGTTTTAGAGATAGTAATCGAAATAGAGTGTTAGGAATTATTATAGCACCTACGTGTGCAACCCGTATGGCTTAGTATGACTCTAATGAGGAGAATCATTAGGTGTTATGAAAGGATAATGCTTAAAAATTCGAGATGTCATTGTAACTAGTATGATAGTTATGATTTAGGATCACATAGGACATTGCCAAGAGACATAGAAGTGTTCCATGAGTTAAATAATGAAAACTATGTGAGTGTTGTGTTTCACTAGCCAAGAAGGATCTCGAGGTTTGAAAAAAAAAGTGCAACCACATGTGGAGACTTTGGAGACTTGAGTATGTAGGTTAGTGACTAACATTAAGAAATGAGAAATGCAACTCTGCTTTAATATGAAGGACAACAAGTAACCTTAGTCTTAAGGAGGGAAGCCTAGCGTTCGAACCTCCCAAGTGAATCGGTTCCTAAGTCATTATCTTTGAGAATGGGTAGTCAAAATTAGTGAGTCATGCCAGGGCACGTCACTAGGATAATACCTCTGCATATGTATAGATCAGTGAAAATTTTAGACTTCAAGAGTACAACGTGGTTCGTACTTTGCGTGGCGTAGTTCATTGCACGAATTCATTTTTTTCATTTTGGCGCGGCAGTCACTTGATCCATTTAATCTTATTATGTCTTCTTGACTTCCAGTGATGGGAAGTGTTTGTGTCAGCTATGGGTATGTATTCAGGTGTAGCATTATATAAGCTCACTAGTAATGCGGGATAGTACGGGTTGAGGTTGATGCATGATGGTACATGAGTATGCTCTTCATAGAAAGCACCCTTATTTTACACTAGTTGGTGTGTACGCATGGTATCACGGTTTGTTGCATGTAGTTTGCATCTGTGCTTAATAGCTTTAGGTTAACAGACTCGCTAGTCAACTGGTATAGTTGGTTACAATGTATATCGTGGATACAAGGTCACGACTCTAAGATATGAATATTATAACTTGATGGAACATTAAATGATAGTGTTGCACTCCGTATGGAATTTACATATTGTGAATGTAGTCTCTCATGCGTATTTGGGTTATCATACCTCGGATGACTCTAGCTTAGCATGCAGTCTAGTAGGGGTATCAGTCAGATTAATCATTGGGATTTAAATGGTTGTCTCGAAATCATCAGTGTGAATAATTATAAATGTTAAGGATGTATCTTCCTAAACTAGGCAAGATACAAATCGTTTGACAAAATGTTGACTTGTAAATTTTAATGTTCAGAGTGATTCACGATAATGGGTTCCTTGGGTGTTGACGTGATATTTGGTGATTATCAATTATTTTGAGGTACTATTTGGATGGACATGATAGGCACGCTTGGGAGTTAGCAATAATACCTTATAGGTACCACCGTGGTAATATCAAATTAATGGTATGAAAAATTTGGGTTAGATTATATTGTTAAAGACACCTAAGATTGGAATTAGATTGTTGAATGGATGTTCTGTTAATTTGTGATCATAAATTTTGAGGACGAAATTTCCTAAGGAGGGAAAAATGTAATACCCCGCCCTGAATATTTTACTTAATCCCGTATAAATTTGCGATAAAACGAAAGACATGGAAACTTGGATAATTAGAACGAAGTTGTATTTCTATTTATACTAATTTGGAGGCTTAAAAATAATTATTAAAAATTCGGGATTGAATTAAATAAATTTAATTGCTATTGAGTACTCAAAATTATATGGAATATATATGTTGGGGTATAAATTGGAGTTGAAGAAAATTATTTGGTTACAAGGAAAATTAAATTACATATACCTTCTTGAGTAAAAAATAGTTAGGGGGTCATATGCAGAATTAAAAAGATCGGATAGTAAGAGGAACTTAAGTCCCTACCCCCACTTATATTACTATCACCCAAATCACTAAATAAGGAAACATATATAGTGATAACGGAGTTCATAAACATGAGGAGAATAAGATGAACCTTTACATTATTTGTCTCAAATGACGGCTAAGGCTGCTCAAAGGATGGCCAAGGCTCCTCAAGCGACTAGCAGATATCAGCCTCCTTTTATGCGCTGATTTGTTGCCAATGCAGATGCCCTTGAGCTGTAAAACCTTATGTGTGGTTTATCCTTTCAATTTCCTTAAGCCTGACACATCAAATTAATTAGAGAGCAGGTATGGTCCTGGGATGAAATCAGGAAAACATGGCTGGTGTTGTCTCTCTCTCTCTCTCTCCTTCTTGCATAGAAGATAACCCATTATTCCTAATTTTGCCAGCTCATTAATGGATATTGGTAAGCCTGGGTTTTTGAGTAATTAGAGATAGGTTTATATGTCTTTTGCCTTCGGTGCTATCGTGTATTAGAAAGGAACACATGTACAACAAAAATGGGCAAGAGGTGGAAGGGGTTTATGGGCCACGGGTCTGCAAAATGCACTGCGACCATTGACCTGATTTATGATGTTAGAAATTTATATTGTGTATAAGAAGAGGCATAGGGTTGGAACCCCATTGCCAAAACCTTCGAATTGACTCCTTCTATTACTCCCCATTTTCTCTTCCAGTGTGGTTTATACACCCTAACCAAAGAAATATGTATGCTTCGACACTGATAAGAAGTATGTCATGAAATATAGTTATATTGGAGTTGTTTTGTTGGATCACTGATAAGAAGTATGTCATGAAATATAGTTATATTGGAGTTATTTTGTGGGGTTGAAAATGGTGTAATATTTAGAGTTGGATGAGGGTTTAAAGGGGGGGTTGAAAATGGTGTAATATTTAGAGTTGGATGAGGGTTTAAAGGGGGTTATATTGGAGATGGGTTGCTGAGATTTTTTTAGCTTTTCTTGGAGATTTCATGGTAGATCTTTGTGTGATTCCTATTAAGGCCACCTTTTGAGGTGAATGAGTCATCCATCTTCTTCAACACGACCACCATTATTGGAGTGTTTGAGGTGGGATAAACCTACTCTTTATATTTTAGGTTCTACTTAGTTTATATATTACTTATTATTGATAGGTTTTGAGAGTGGGATTCCTATAAATAAAAGGATAAATAAAAAATGTGCATTTTTAAGGATTTTGCATTCCAAGTGTCCTTCTTGGCCAACTCTTCTAGGTGGAATCTGGGAGCCTCTCAATTCTCCATCTTTTTCCCATGCACCTTATGGTAGTAACACCTCAGGAAAGTATTTATCTTCGACGGATGCTATGTCATATTCCTTGTCCACTTGCAATACTATTTATGCTTAATATTATTAAATAGTTTATACATTGACTCTTTAAAGATTATATTGATCACCTGATGGGTCTTGGTCGGATTTACCTTGTCATTGTCTATTAGATATTGAATAATATTTTATTAAAAAAAGGTCATTACTATATGTTTTACCTTGTCATTGTCTATTAGATATTGATAGTACTGGCCTCTTTCTTTGTGAGAGACTATTGCAACATATAATTTCTCGGTAGGACGATCTTAAATGAAGCCACAACTACCTGCTCCGAGAAATCCTCCAATTTATTATATGTTTTCCAGTACCACAAATCACCCTCCCGCCAGGTTTTAAGGGGTTTCTTCCTCATGGTGAGGAGTGTGTCCATCATAACTAGATGGGAGCTACTAGTGATAGATCTTATAGTTAAAGCCTCTATGAGCTGCTTGAAGATGGTGATGTATTTGTGTGGTTATTTCTAAAACCACTTTTTTCAAAATCCCCTCCATTATAGGGGAATATTTGGCATACGAGGGCCTCTCTATTGATCCGAACGGTCATATCTTGTCGGTATTTGTGAACATGATACATGGGATAAGTCTTCCCATCATAGAATTTGAATATGGGAGTTGTTAACTTCTTAAGAGTATCTATTTCGTTTAATAATCTTGCAAAAGGATACATATTTTGACTCACGAGGGCCCTATAGGCCAATTCATTTGTATACTTTGGACCCCCGATGAGCAGGTTATAATACCCCATATTTCCATAGATTAAAAAAAATAAATATTATTATTTGTGATTGTGTGACATGTGATGTCACTATTTGAAATTTATACGTGTTATATATATAAATCTGAAATTTGACTTAAGACATGGTAAAATATTAATTAACTATTTTGACATGAGTGTGTATTATGGATGACTATGGAGTGCTCAGTGATTGGATATCGAGGGGTTTTTATTTGTGTTATTCCCTTGGTGAATGATCCCAATAATCGTGTAGTAGTTCCCTATAATGTCATGTCGCACCAAATTAATGATTAAGTAAATAAATGACAATTGAACTTATATCAACAATTTGCTAAATTTATGAGTTAAAGTAAGAATTAGTGATGGTATGTTTTGGGGCAAGTTTTAGGATCCTTAAGATGTACATTTTTAGCTTAGAATATTGAATTTTAGTCCCATGGGTGAATTATAAGCATTGGGTATTGTTTTATGTCAGTTGAAGTTGATTTTGGTCTCTTTTAGGTAAATCCCATGAGGGCCTAAGTACTATTTAAAAATATAAAGTTTTAACGAGTACTTAGGTATTTCATAAATCACAAATCATAATTGGGGAAGCAACTTAAGTCTAAACAGAGAAACTTAAAAAGAAGAGGAAGATTTAGAAGGATCTTGCCGTAGTTTTATTCACCAAATCGATTGAGGGAGGTTTATTGAGAATATAAGTATGATTGTTATTAAGTTAGGATATGTCTATTCACGTGAATCTAAATATAATCAAGTTTTAATCTTATTTGAATGATTATATTAATTAATATCGTAATTAACCTAATCTAGTTTTATTATATCTCCCATATGTTTTGCTGGTAATTCGTGCAAGTGAATGGAAGAAAATAGTGCAAAATGAGGATTACAAAGCAAGAAAGGATAGTCAAGGGAAAATCTATCATTTTTCAGCTTGATCCCGGAGAAGCACCAACATGAAAATTATAGACCTCAATTTTATGAGAACAGAGGAAGAACGGGCTCCTCATTCCGCGTCCCGATGAAGGAGATGCATCAATTTGAAGATTTAAATAACGCTATGGGGTCTATATATAAAAAGGAAGAAGCTTTAAGCATGTTTTAAGTACCATGATAGTATTTAAAACTCAATTGGTTCGGTTTTGCTAAGAACCAATTTGCTCTGCCCATAGGGTTTCTGTCCATGGGTTCGGTTTGGTCAAGGGGTTTAGTTTGCTATAATTTTTTCTCTCTTTTCCTATATTGAAAATTAGTGGGTTTGTGGTTAAACCGGGACCTTTATCCATTTTGGGGTCTTTGAATAGAGCATCTAGGAGCATTTTTGTATAAACTTCATCTTATTTAAATTTTGTATTTACATTTTGATAGCTGGAATTACAAAAACTTAGTAATTTCTACATTTGCATTTCAATATAAAGAAGGAGTTCATTCAAGTTACTATCATCCTTTCTTAGTTGGAGTTTATTTGTTCATGCATTTTTTATTCACCTCACTTGGTATTTCTAATTCAATTCTGGCCTTCTTCTTATTTGATTTATGAATTCAAACACGCTTAGTGTAAATTGTTTGCAATTAATCTTTATATATAGCTAATTTTCTTTCTAGCTTGGGGAACATGAACGTAACCTCGGGTTTCATGATTTAAATGTGAAATATGTAATAACTAACTAATCAATTCATCGAGGTTGATACATTGACCATAAATATTCATTGCAGTTCCCTTAACTTGGTTTGTCCAAAGTAACCCGAGTATTTGAGGTTACACTACACGTGTCGGTTAAGGTATCAATTGCGCAAATCAATTTGTTGACCAATTATTCCAGGAGTTAGCCCCCAAACATATTTGGTGCTTTGAATTGAGTTGACTTTTTTCTTTGAATTATTTAATTAGTTCAAAGAGTTTTACATTAATCGTAGAAACCGTAAAATATGGGGGATTGAATCCCAACCTCTTTTCTAAGTTGTTTTCAAAACTCAATTTTTTTTTGTTCTATAATCCTTGCATAAATTAGTTTAATTTCCGATTTCATTTTCTTACATTTTTCCCATAATTATGGTTCACTTCACACAACATTTCCTCACCTTTTTCTTACCATGTGAGTCAAATCTTGGAATTTAGAGACCATCCTTATTCTCGTTGAGAACATTCTATTCCCTGAGGATTCGGCCATGACTTACCAAGTTTTATTACTTAAGAGACCGACATGCACTTGAGTCATACATTCACACGTAGCGCACACATTTCGGTGCTCGCTGAGTTTTTAGCGCCGTTGTCGGGGAGTAGATTATAGGTTAGGTTAAACTAGTTCGAAATTAACTCTAAATCCTAAAAAAACATAAATCCCAAAATTACAAAAAAAATAAAAAATATTCAATATTCAATATATATATAAATAATAATATATAAAAAATTGCTCAAGTCCTTAGATGAAAAAAGTGCATTCCAATCTAGCTTAAAATCCAATTGATCATCCCCCATCATCTAGTAATAGCACTCCTAATTTTAGGGTACCACCTCCAACACCTCCTACTGTGACTAGCAATACCCTAAGTAGAACGTGGGGAGACTCTAGTGACAATAGTGATTCACTGAGTGTGATATCGATGTCGGATAATGTGATTATTTGGGTGAGAGAGGGCGATATTTTGTACCGCCCTATAAGGGATTTCTTATGTTCGGAGAAAACCAATGCTGTAGGGGGCATCATATTCCCGTATAATGCAGGGAAATTTCACTTTCGAAATGGAATGAATCAAATTCTTCCTACATTTCATCGAATCGAGTTAGATAAGACATATCTCCACATCCGTGAGTTCGAGGAGGTGTGTGAGATGTTTACTGACAAACCTTGCACACAAGACGTCCTAAGTTGTCGCACCCCGCTTAATTCTAGTGTCGGCCGCGACAAAAACTAAGCCGGGTGAGAGTAAATAAAATACCATTCTTAGCATGTGACAAATATGAGACATGTAAAAATCACCCACATGATAAATAATTTACTCAATCCCAAATGATAATAACCAACTTTGCAAATAAAATATCCACCACCATGCTAAACTCCAAAAATAATCCAATCTCTAATAATATAAAACTAAATCCATAATGAAATATCTGAATAAAACCCATAACAACTTTGGAACCAAATGACTCAAAAAATTAATAAAATGAGTCTCAACATAAATATGAAGGAATGAAAAAATAAACTAAACTACTAAGCATAAAGTAAATAACTCCAGTTGCACCTCCAAGAAAATCTCCAAACAATCTTATGCAGCTACTCCAAACTTATTCCTGATAAAGGTTAGTAAACGCACGAGGTCAGAGGCGCGAGCATGAATACACACTATTGTCCTCAAATAGGATCCAAGAATCCAGACAGTAGCATTATACATGATAAACATCACAATAGAATATTTTAATTAAACAAGATATAATTATACGCGATCATAATAAATCATTAACTACCCTCAATAGTTCTTATCCAAAAATTTACACAAATAAGATTTTAAATATCCAAACGTCCCATGTTGTTAATTTAATTAAATTAACACAATCTATCACTCTTCTCAATTTATTATTATCCATTTCGGTACTCTCGCTCAAAATTTTAACTCTAATAATTCGCATTATTATAGAGATTCTCCTCCCACTAAAATACATTATTATACCGATCCCCCCGCCTCGGGCGGTACTCCCCCCAAAATACACATTCCCCTCGTCAATAGTAAGCTGATCCGTTTAAACTCTCGATCTTGCAATATGATGAGGTTCCACACACAAAACGACATAAACACCAGCTGACCCGTTTAAACTTTCGGCCCCCGCACTTTATGTCGCCAATAAATTTTAATACCCGTTTTATTATCTTAGGTATTTATTCTCAATTAATTATCCTTCTGATATTCATTTTGCAAATTACTCCACTCTTATTACCGATGTGAGATCCTCGAAACACCCTTAGTCCTATACCTAAGGATCCCCAACACATAAGTGCATCCTACCTTAATTATAGGATTGGATTTCTATTAATAACTCTTCCTAGTCTTATACCTACGCTTGCAAATCGACGACACGACATAGAAATCAATCCCACCTAAAAATCACCCATTCGTAAAAATCTACACTCACTAGTCCCATGCCTAGAAAGCATAAATAGCAACTAAGGCCTACCCACTAGTCCCATACCTAGCAAGTATCCTAAAACTTAGGTGAGAGCATACTACCAAAATCTCGTCGTACCCGCGATGATAAATATCAATATCAATCAATCACATAATCGAACAACACATATAAACAATATCACAAATTTATTCATGATGGCACAATTTAATTTAATTTACTTAATAAAATCCTCATGTTCTTAATGCAATTATTTCCATTAAATCATTATATATTATTCAACATGAAAGTTTAGGGATCACACCAAAATCGTCCACTTTTCTCAACTATATATTTTTTATGCATGCGTACACATTCCGATTTCAATTAAAATAAACCCCATAAATTATACATGTGATCCTACACCCATATTAACCAAAACCCACGACTCTCTCCTACGCACTCAAGGGTTTCAAGTCTTATTCCATACTAAAAAAATTCATCAAAACAGTACAAATTTAATTTTCACTTTTTCTAATTAAGGTTCTAATTTATTTTAAGAAAAACATGTCATTAAATATTTAGGAGACACTTAAAATGCATAATACTAAAGGAAGAGAATAGAGTATCCATGCCTGATAAAAGTCGGATGAAAATTCTGAATACTCGACTGCGTTCGTCTCACAAAAATAAGCAGGTTTCGTTCTTTCGCCTTCTTGAAAATATGAAGTTTGGACCTCCCAAAATATGAATGAATTATTATTTAATGGAGGTTTGGAGTCGAAATATAAGGGTCTGAGCATTCTTCTTTGTGTAGGGAAAAGAGGGCTCCAAAAAAAGGACGTGATTTTTAAAAAGTGATCAAGTCTTTTTTTTTATAAAGTGAGGAAAGGAGTCCCAATTGGATTCCAACACTCAAAGGATTTATTTAATATAAAAAGAATTTACTATCAACCCAATTACTGTCACGTGCTAGCCAAAAATTGTGAAAGTATCACATTCTGTGCATCTAAACCATGTTGTAAGGAAACCCCATTATCGTGACATCAATAGGACAAAAGATCAAATGAGCAACTAAACAAATAAAATAAAAATAAATAGAACCCAACTCTCAATTGATTGGGAGCCCTGAACCTACAAAAAAAAAACAAAGGAGGTTCAATATTTCTCTCTCTCTCTCTCACTTCCATCATGGGTTTAAAAGATGATAATAATTTATATGAAAAGAAAAAAATCATCTCTTTAGCATGCCAAAATTAAATGCTTGGAGATAAAAAAATTATAAAATTAAAATTTTTATTAATGTACGTTAAATTATAAAAAAAAAATCGAGTCACTATAAAAAGATTTATATTTTATATTTTTTCAAATTTTGACCTAACAGATCTTTTACTTTAAATAGTCCATTTATTAATTAAAAAAAACTATTCGACTTTTAGGTAAGAAAAAAAACGCATTATTTAAGGTTCTAAAATTCCGCGGTGTTACTTACTTCCCCTCTATCATTGGAATTTCGTCCTTGAAATTCGACAAAGCATAAACGTTAAACGTAAATCACGCAACACAAAAATAAGGCTCACATATGCCTGCCTATAGATTGCCACAATTGGGTGCCCATACATCCAATCCTACGTGCACCTACCCCACGAACAACAAAATAATATATATATATATATATATATACGCGCTCTCGCAAATCACTACCTGATTCTATCTCCGATAATCTTCGCAACACAGAAATCCTCAAATCAAATCACATTGTTGCATCAATATAAGACATACCCAAAATTTGTACTAATTATCTTCCAAGTAAATTTAGTATAAAAAATTAACTCTAAGGATTCTCACATCAATCTTACTAATTCTAAACTCAATGCCTACAACGTCCTTAACACAAATCTCCATATCTCCAAGAAACATATCTAACACCTATGCTAGATCCTCTACCTTAAGGAGTACGAATCAATAAAGGGAATCACAAATCGATAATGAAGAATCTAAACGGACTCACAACCTACGAGACCTAAGACCATGCTCTGATACCATATGTCAAACCCCGCTTAAATCTAGCGTCAGCCGCCACCTAAACTAAGTCGGATGGGAGTAAATAAAACACCATTTTTAGCATGTGACAGATATGATACATGTAAAAATCATCCACAAGATAAATAATTTAATTAATCCTAAATGATAATAACCAACTATGCAAATAAAAGATTCATTACCATGCTAAACTCCTATAATAATCCAATCGTCAATAATATAAAACTGAATCCATAATGAAATATGTGAATAACAACTTTGGAACTGAATGGCCCAACAAAATCTATAAAATGAGTCTCAATAGAAATATGAAGGAATGAAAAACTAAACTAAACTACTTAGAATAATGTAAATAACTTCAGTTGCACCTCCAAGAAAATCTCCAAAGAATCTTATACAACTACTCCAAACTTATTCCTGAAAAATGTTAGTCAATGCACGAGGTCATAGCCCTAAGCATGAATACACACTACTCTCCTCAAATAAGATCCAAGAATTCAGATAGTAGCATTATACATGATAAATATCACAATAAAATATTTTAATTAAATGAGATAAAATTATACGTGATCATAATAAATCATTAACTACCCTCCGTAATTCTTATCCAAAAATTTCCACCAATATGATTTTAAATATCCAAATGCCTCAAGTTGTTAATTTAATTAAATTAACCCAATCTATAATTATTCTCAATTTTTTATTATCCATTGCGGTACTCCCGTATAGAATTTTTACTCCAATAATTCACATTATTAAAGCGGTCCTCCCGCCTCGGGTGGTACTCTCACCAAAATACATTATTATAGCGGTCCTCCCACCTCGGGTGGTACTCCCACCAAAATACACATTCCCCTTGTCAATAGCCAGTTGATCCATTTAAACTGTCGATCCCGCAATATGATGAGGTTCCGCACACGACACGATATTAACACCAGTTGAACCATTTAAACTGTTGCCCCCGCACATTATGTCGCCAATAAATTTTAATGCCCATTTTATTATCCTAGGTATTTATTCATAATTAATTATCCTTCTCATATTCTTTTTGGAAATTACCCCACCTTTATTATCGATGTGAGATCCTAAAAACACCCTTACTCCCATACCTAAGGGTCTCCAACACATAAGTACGTCCTACCTTAATTATATGATGGATTTCTATTAATAACACTTCCTAGTCTTATACCTAGGATAGCGATTCGACAACACGAAGTAAAAATCATCCCCACCCCGGAATCACCCATCCGTAAAGATCTACACTCACTAGTCCCATACCTAGAAAGAATAAATCGTAACTAAGGCCTACCCACTAGTCCCATACCTAGCAAGTATCCCAAAATATAGGAGAGAGCATACTACCAAAATATCGTCGTACCCACGATGATAAATATCAATATCAATGAATCACATAATCCAGCAACACATATAAACAATATCACAAATTTATTCGTGATGTCACAATTTAATTTAATTTACTCAATAAAATCCTCATGGTTCTTAACACAATTATTTCCATTAAATTATTATATATTAATCAACATGAAAGTTTAGGGATCACAACAAAATCGTCCACTTTTGTCAACTACATAATTTTTATGCGCGCGTACACGTTCCGGTTTCAATTAAAATAAACCCCATAAATTCTACATGTGATCCTACACCCATATTAACCAAAACCTGCGACTCTCTCCTACGTACTCAAGGGTTTCAAGTCTTATTCCATACTAAAAAAATTCATCAAAATAATACAAATTTAGTTTTCACTTTTTCTAATTAAGTTGCTAATTTATTTTAAGAAAAACGAGTCATTAAAGATTTAGGGGACACTTAAAATGCATAATACTAAAGGAAGAGAATAGATTATCCATGCCAGATAAAAGTTAAATGAAAATTCTGAATACTCGCTTGCGTTCATCTCGCGAAAATAAGCAAGTTTCGTTCTTGCGCCTTCTTGAAAAAAATGAAGTTTAGACCTCCCAAAATATGATTGAACTTTTATTTAATGGAGGTTTCAAGTTGAAATATAAGCGTCTGGGTATTCTTATTTGTTTAGGGAAAAGAGGGCTCTAAAAAAAAGGATGTGATTTTTAAAAAGTGAGTCAAGTCTCTTTTTTATATAAAGTGAGGAAAAGAGTCCCAATTAGATTCCAACTGTCAAAGGATTTATTATCAACACAATTAATGTTGTGTGCTACCCTAAAATTGTGCAGGCAACCCATTCTCATTTATCCCATGTGCATCCAAACCATGTTGTAAGGAAACCCCATTATAGTGACATCAGCAGGACAAAAGAACAAATAAACAACTAAACAAATAAAATAAAAATAAAAAGAACCTAACTCCCAATTTATTGGTTGCCCCGCGCCTACAAAAAAAACAAAGAAGGTTCAACATTTCTCTCTCTCTCACCTCCATCATGGGTTTAAAAAATAATAATAATTTATATGCAAAGAAAAAATCATCTATTTAGCATGCCAAAATTAAATGTTTGTAGATATAAATTTATAAAATATATTTTTTTATTAATGTACATTAAATTATAAAAATATTCGAGTCCCTATAAAAAAATTATTTTTTGTTTATTCAAATTTCGACCTAACAAATCTTTTAATTTAAATAGTCCATTTATTAATTGTCAAAAAATTTAAATAAAAAAAATACCTATTTGACTTTTAGATAAGAAAAAAAACACACTATTTATGGTTCTAAAATTTTGAGGTGTTACATACGTCTCAAGCTTTTGCCCTTATCGCTTAAGGATAAGGCTGAGACATGGCTTTATTCTTTAGCGCCGATTTTTATTGGTATATGGAGGGATACATGAGTAAGATTTCTCAAAAAGTTATTTCCCGCCCGTAGACCAATGCTAGAAATGTTCAAATTCAAAACTTTTAACAAAATGATAATTAGTCGTTTGATAGGTGTCTGGAGACGCTCAATGAGTTGGTTAACATGTTCCCACGTTTCGAGAAGTGGAGACTCATCTCCTTCTTCCATCATGGGCTTACGCTAAGCTCTAAATAACTCGTAGAAACAATGTGACCAGAAGATTTCTATGCGTTAGATGAGGATGAGGAGGAAGTCCATCTTAAGTAACTCACTGAGACTACTCAATATTGGAACACATCGGATACGTATACCCAACCCAAGGATAGAAGCACGTCATTACACCTTCCCTTATCCCAAATTTACTAATTGGACAAGGAAGTCGGGTTGAAGGTTTAAATAAACCAACTATCCAAGTGGTTAGATGATTTGATGGAAGCAAGGGGGAGAGATACATTAGGACCTTCTTGATCTTCAAAGGAGGATATATGCAATATTTTTTAGGCGGGACCTCAATGAAAGAATGTCCAACCATTCCCTCATACAAAGTTACGCTTCCATAGAAAGTTGAAGCGGTAGGATCATATAAAGGGAATTTTAATGATCCAGATAGGAATTTCTATAATCCCTCATGGCGGAAGCATCCTGTTTTAGTTATGGGAAACCAAATGCATCATTAAATCCAAACCAACAAGTTGCCCACAAAAAACTACTATCCCTATAATTTTAATAAGCACCATAAATACAAGTGCCTCATCCCTCGCCTTACGTGATTCCTCAACAAAAAAGTATCTAGGACACTCTAGCACAATTTATGCAAACTTAGTTGGCGGTTAATTCCCAAAATTCTCAAAACTTATTCGACATGAAAGCATCGATGCCCAAGTTGAAATCATCTTTGAGTGTTCAAGAGAATGGGAAACTGCCTTCTCAAGCCCAATGAACTCCCCAAGGTCAAAACTGTGTAAGCTCAAACCCCGAAGAAAATCAAGAGAAATTTAGGGAGGTGACCACTCTACGTAGAAGGCAAGTTATTAAGTCGTCACCTTCACCCCAAAATATATAGGTTTCGCCAAACATGCAAGAGGCTGAAGAAAACCTCTTGAACGAGAGTGAGAAATTAGACACAGTTAGGTCTAGAGTGGTGGTTAAACCCCCCGTAATAGCCGCACCATACCATTAAAGGTTGGTCCCTCCTCCAAAAGGGGCCTCCATAGACGACATTTTAGAGGTGGTTAAACAAGTAATGTGGAACCCATCATTCCTTAAAGCCATAAAGCAACTCCTCGTGTACAATAGGTTCTTAAAGGTTTTTCTTATAGTGAAACACAAGTTAAAGGTGAATAAAATAGTTTTTATTGCACAAAACGTTAGCTCGGTACTTTTGAGTGACATCCCACCAAAGTACAAAGATCTGAAATCCCCCACTATTGTGTGTATCATTAGAGAGAATAAGATAGAGAGAGCTTTTCTAGATTTAGAGGAGAGTGTTAACATTTTACCCTACTTAATTTATAAAAAGATCTATTTGAGAGACCTTAAAGACCACTAAAATCACTCGACAACTTGTAGATCATTCCATGAAGGATCCTAGTGGAGTAGTTAAGGACATGATCGTCCAAGTTCACACATTCTATTTCTTGAAAGACTTTGTTATTTGGTACATGGAGCACTCCTCCCCACCACGCAACCATGTCCCTGTCAATCTTGGTTTCCCTTTGCTATCTATGGCTAATGCGTTGATCAACACGCATAATGGGAAATTAAATTAACTTTTGGGAATATGACGCTTGACACGAACATTTCGACATCACCAAGAAAATGGGTGAGGAAGACGATCTACACAATACGGATCTTATTGAGGAGGTAGTTCAAGAGAACTTTCAGTATACTAGTTGTGAGGATCCGTTAAAGGCGTATTTAGTGATGACTTTTTAAGAGTAAACTGAGTATTCATAGTACGATTGTGAGATGAGTATGATGAGGGAGATTCTTAGTGAGGGTGAAGCAAAGGATAATGTAAGAAGTGTAATATGGGTCTCACACTTTGAAAAGTTACCACCGAGGGAATCTTACGAGGTTCTCTCCGATGTCAAATTTTTAAAAATTAATTTAAAGAAGTTACTTTCAAATATAAAATATGCTTATTTAGGGAGGATTAGGCATATTCCATTGTTCTCTCTTCTAGCCCAGATATACAAAAAGAAGGGAAGCTTTTAAAAATATTAAGGAAGCACAAGAGTGCTTTTGGTAGGTTGATAGCTGATTTGAAAGGTAGAAGTCTATTAATTTGCACCAAAAAAATCCACCTAGAGGAGGATGTGAAGCCCTCTAGGGAAATGAAAAGAAGGTTGAACTCGATGATGAAACATGTGGTTAGAATGGAAATAATAAAGTATTTAGATGCAGGAATAATATATCCCATCTCTAGAAGTAAATGGGTCTGTCTAATACAAGTCATTCCCAAGAAATCGAGAATGGATGTGATAGAGAACACTGAGGAAGAGCTAATTCTAAAACTTACTACCAACGGGTATCGTGTTTGCATTGAATAAAAAACTCAATGTCGACATAAAGAAAGATCTCTTCTTTTTACCATTCATGGATAAAAATGCTTGAAAGAGTTTCGAGCCACCCATTTTACGATTTTTTAGATGGTAATTCCGGTTATAATCAAGTAGAGATGGACGTACTTAATTAAAAGAAGACAAACTTTACATTCCTTTTTTGTACTTTGGCCTACAAAAGTATGTTGTCTGGGCTATGTAATGCACTGACGACCTTTCAAAAGTACAATATTTTTAAAGACATAGTAGAGAGAGTCTTTGAGGCGTTTATGGAATATTTAAACCTTTTTGGCCCCTCTTTTGATAAATATATTGCTAATCTTGATAAAGTACCTGCTCGATGTATGGAGAAGAACCTAGTAATTAATTGGGAGAAATTACATTTCATGGTAATGAAGGGAGTGGTTCTACGACACATAGTTTCATCCATGGGCATTGAAGTTTCATCCAAATGGATTGATTATCAAGTGAACAAATTGATATCATTGCCGAACTCCCCCCACCCAAGTCACTCAAAGACATGAGCTCATTTTTTGGGCATGAGGGATTTTACCATAGGTTTATTAAGGACTTTATCCCCATAGCTAGACCCTTAAGTAACTAGATTTCTAAGGATGTCCCATTCGTGTCGAGTGAGACTTGCCAAGAGGCATTTGAGAATTTGAAGAGTATGCTCGTTTACACTCCCATCATGCAGGCTTTCGACTGGATTCTTCCATTCGAGCTAATGTGTGATGCGAGTGACTATGCATTAGGGTATTTTGTAGGGAACAGAAAGAAAAAATGGCTCACATCATTTACTCTGCTAACTAGACTTCTGTTGGACCACTGTTAAACTACTCCACCATAGAGAAAGATATGCTAGCGGTGGTATTCTCCCTTGACAAATTTCGTTCGTATCTTATCGGTTTAACCATTATTTGTTTTATCGACCACGCGACATTAAAATATTTTCTTTCCAAGAAGGATGCTAAGTCGTGGCTCATTAGGTGGATCTTGATACTCCAAGAATTTTACCCTTCCAATAATGATAAGACATGAGTAGAAAACATCATAGCCAACCACTTGTCTAAGCTTTCGTCCTATATACCTCAAGATTTCGTACCCATAGACGATTTTTTCTCGATGAGAAACTTTTTGCCACTTCCTCTCTACCTTGGTTTGCAGACATCATGAACTATCTAGTGATGGTATTTATTCCCTCACAATGCACGCCACAAGAGAAAAGGAAGTTTTTCACTTAGTCTCGCATGTTCTTCGATGACGATCTATACTCATTCAAATATTGCGCAAATCAAATTATTCGAAAGTGTGTACCGGAAGACAAAATCCAAAACGTCATCCATTTTTATCATTCAGAAGCATGTGATGGACATTATTCCACTAAGAATGCGGATATAAATATTCTTCAATGTGGTCTGTATTGGCCCAATATCTTCTGGGATGTGCACAAATTTTTTTATTCGCGTGAAAGATGCTAAAATATGGGCACCACTTCTTGGCACGACATGATGACTTTGACCCCTATCCTTGCTATTAAGATGTTTGATTATTGGGACATCATATTCATAGGGATATTACCCTGCTTTTGGTTTTCTCTACATCCTTGTTGTGGTAGATTACGTGCCTAAATGGTAAAAGACTATAGTTACACGTAAGAATGACAATAAGGTGGTGGTAAAATTCATTCATGATGAGTACATACTTTCTCGTTTTGGTGCTTCCTAATAGATTCGACTAGTTAATGAGAAAGTATGGATTTTATCACAAGCATGGAACAACTTACCACCCACAAATAAAAGATACGTCAAATTACCCAATCGAGAGATCAAAAAACATACTTGAAAAGACTACTGATTCCACTCCTTTGGATTGGCCTCTCTGATTACTCAATGCGATATAGGCTTAACGAAATGCTTATAAGAACCCCCTCAAAATGTCACCATTTTATTTTGTGTAAGGAAGGCCCTGCCATCTTCCTATAGAGTTACAAAACATGGCATTTTGGGCGATCAATGGGTTGAACATTCATTTGTAGAAAGGAGGTAAAACAAAAATGATTCATCAAAATGAGTTGGATAATATACGCAATGATATGTATCAGAGATCTCGAATAGCAAAAGAATGAATGAGACTCGCTCATGATCGGAACACCATCCGTAAGGAGTTTCACTCAGGTCAAAAGGTTATTTTCTATAACTTAGGGCTGCATTTGTTTCCTATAAAGTTAAGATCCAGGTGGTTCGAATTGTTTGCGGTGAGAGAAGTGTTCCCACATGGAGATATAGAAGTGGAAAACTAGAGGGATGTGAGAATTTTTAAGGTTAATGTTCAGGTCCAAAATCCATGTCTATAGATGTGCATCAGGGAAGTGGAGATAATTTTATTTTTGGAGCTTGAGTATAGGGATGGTAAGGTTTTGGTGAGAGGTTACCACACCCCCGACGTGTATGGGGTGAGTTTTTGTTGTATATAGGAGTCATATGAGTGCTTGTTTCATTGTGTGTATATAAGAGAGATTAGAGTAAATCGGTCTAGGGTCCCAACCCGGGAGTTGCATAGAGAGTTCATGGAGATTTTAGTAAAAATTCGTAGAAAATTATGTTTTAGGATGAATTTCGAGAGATTTTAGAACGTACACCACCAGTGTTTGAGAGGATGTGAAAATTGTGAGAAGATAAGAAAACAAGGAAAATAAATATTCAGAAAATTGAACCCATTTGCTAAAAAAATCAAACCCTACGGAAGAGGTATGTCTAAGAATTTTTTTTTTTTGGACAAAAGAAGAAAAGCGAACCAGTTTAGTTTTGGAGTGAGCTTGTCCGACCCAACTTTGGAGTGAACCGATTCTCTTCAGCGAACTAATTCGGTTTGTTGTTTGGTATATTTGAGATTTTTCCTTGTTTCCTCCTTTTCCACTCCTCTTTTCACCTTCCCTCCAACCCAAACCTTTCACACCCATTCTAAACTCTAAAATCCACTAATTTCCTTTCCCTCCATATTCTTACCTCTTGACGAACCAATCCAAGCCTTCCACATTCCCTTTTTACCCTATAAATTCACCCCTCTCCCCATATCTTCCCACACCTTCATCCAATAATTCATCCTTCCCAAAACTCTTTAAATTTCATCCTAGCATTTTGTCTTAGAAATTTCCATGGCTCCCAAATAATATCTCAAGAAGTATAACTCCACCAAAGTCATCGATGTTGGATGTGATATCTACCTTTCACCTCAAAAGAGAAATTGGTCCAATGAGTACTTCTCAACATGGTGAACTCTATTCATAGAAATTCCATCATTTGAAGAAACTTACCCAATGAAGTCATTTGTCTTTTCTCTAAATTCGAATGGTCCAATTGGATTTTTCGATTTATGATCAAATTTCTTGAGATTTTAACGGGACCCTTGTCCAAATTTACAATGGAAAATTATGAGGTTCAGATTAATGAGGAAATTATATCTTTTATTTCAACATCATCAAAGGAAAAATCCATGCGATAAGAATCAAATCTTATTGTTCGTACAACTACCCGTACAATCAAAAGGACATCCTAAAGATGAAAGTGTCAAATCATTGGGCACTTAGCACACCATGGGTAACCGAGACTTTCCCATCGACAAGTCTACAACCACACACCCGCCTAGAATATCTAATTATTTGGCGAATGGTGTCACCCACAAAGAATGATTCCACCATACGGTTAAGGCATGGAAATTTTCTATACTTCTTATTCGACCTGACCGCAAAAATTAGTTTACAGCATATTTATTTTGACAAAATCACACATGCAGATTTTCACCAAACAGGGTCGGTGTCCTTTCCTTACGCCCAAGTTATCACGTCATGTTTGGAAGAGGTTTTACAACCTTGGGACAAGGTAGCACAGGCACCCTGGAACCTATTTTTTAAGATATTGAGATAGGGGAGGGTAGGGATGGGGAAGATGAGAGAGAAGATAAGGAGGATGTCGGCGGGGATGCATCCGCCTACAAATAAAAGGACGATGATCCAAAGGAATCGGATTTAAAAGGCGAGTTTGTTGAATGGGTATATGAGATGGTTGTGATTAACATCCATATGGATCACTTGGAATCCTGAATTGACAACTTCTTAACATGGTATCATCAGTAGAGGGATGATTTTTGAGACAATTATCACCATGATATGTCCCTGATGATGTGGCTTCAAGCCAATTGTATCAACTTGGCATGGGCCCAGGAGTTGACATTCCTTCCTACTTTATGGATCCCTATGCACATGATCCAAATGCTCCTGGCACCTCGAGTTGACTTTTGGGTTGGGAAACCTTGTTTATGTTGTTTATTCATAATATATGTTTCATTCTTAAGAAGCTCTCTAAAACTCCATCTTGTTTATAAATAAACTGTGTGATTTGTTTATATTGTCTCATATTTTCATTTTAATTATGTCTAGTTTATATTTTTGCTTATATAGATTTTAGTCATTCACACTGCAGACAATGCGAGGTCTAAGTTAAGGGGTTGAAAATGCTTCTTTAAAAACTTTACAATCTTAAAAAGGCAAAAAAAATGAAAATTTACAAAAAGTCAAAAATATTTTTTCAAAATAAGTAAAAATTGGAATTTAAAGTCCTTAAAAATATTTAAAAATTTATTTTAAATCTCAAATTGTAAAAATCTCATTCACTAATTCAAAATTTATCTCAAACTTAAATTTAACGGGAATTGACGACTTATACAAATAAGTATAGCCATTTAAATCCGGTGAGTTATCGAGTCAATCCTTCTAATTTTGAGAGTTAATAACAATACTCCAATTTTTCATAACTTAATTTTCTTTGAGTATGATTCATGGTAGATCTCATGTCCTTTATTTTAATCGATTAAGGGAAACGAGTGAAGATTTTGTTTTTAAAACAAAAATTATTCTCAAAATGCATATGGTGATTAGATTAGTGTTTAAATACATGAAGTTAGGTCATCGTTAGTTAACCAAAAAAAATATTATCCATAAAAATCCCTGAAAATATCCAACACTTGAAATCCGAATTGAAAAAAATAATAATATTTCTTTCTTTAGTTAATTGGAAAAATCGAAAATGGCCTTGAGTTGTGAAAATCGAAAAAATCATAAATTTAGGTCCATAGGGTATAGAAAAGGGGCAGAAAAACAGAAAAATACTCAATCGAAAAAATGAAAAATGTAAAATGAAAAATAAAGTAGAATGGACAAAAAAAGAAATGAGCAAAAGCCAAAAAAGTACCAACGGACCTTTATAAGAAATTTTCCAACACCGAAAATTTCCATAAGTCCACAAAATAGACTTAACCCGTAAAAATTCCTAACTGGGTCCAATTAACAAAGTCAATCACCACGTGGAGAAAAAATAAATAAATATGGAGACAAATTGGTGCAAATAAAGAACAACATTTTCCTGTTTTTCCATAATCGTAATCCTTTCATGAGATCTATTCACCATAAAAAATTATGTTTTTGATGTAGTGTACATGAACTCGTGTCCATTATATTTACTCTTACTGTCACTCACACCGAGAGAAAAATAAATCCACTATTCGAGTAATTCATTTGTTAGTTCATCTAGTGAGAAATCAAAATCAAAATGAATTTTCGAAAAATAAAGTGGTGATCAATCGGTGGATGTTAACGGTTAATTTTTGACTTCACACATGTGCATTATGAATTGAGATTTATCAAATAAATTTCTTTGTTATTTTTGTGGAATTTAAATTATATAATTTTTTATTATTTTGATATTTATTTGAGTCGTTCCATGTTGTAGAGATTGAATTTTGTGGGTAAATTCACTACAAACCCTCACAACACACCACACATCCTATTAGGGTAATCTAGGAGTTTAAAGGCTTGTTGCATATACTCAATGCAACCACGTGCCCGCAAAATAGGTATTCTATCCTTTAGTTAATAAATTCTATTTTCGAAACTTTTTTTTACTTCTCTTCCATTTCTCAGGACTAGCAATCTCTTAAGTGAAAGGGGTTGATTCGTCATAATTTTCTTATAATAATCCCTTTAAGTAATTTGTGTATGTAAATGGAAGAAAATAGAGTAAAACAAGGAATACAAAGCAAGAAAGGATAGTCAAGGGTAAACCGGTCATTTTTTGGTTGGAACTCGGAGAAGTCATTAACATGAAAATTGTTGACCTTGATTTTACAAGAACACGGGAAGAAACAACACCTCATTTCGACTCTTGATGAAGAAGATACATCAATTTGAATATTTGAATAAAGTTCTTGGCTCAAGATAAAAAAAAGGAAGAAACTTTAAGCTTGTCTCAAGTGCCAGTACAGTATTGACGATTTTGGTGAGAACCTGTTCATTCTTTCCAAGCGTGTCGGTTAATGGATTTGATTTGGTCAAGGGGTTTGGTTTTCTGTGAATTTTTCTCTATTTTCCTATATTGTAGCTTATTGGGTTAGTGGTTTGACCAAACACTTTGGCCATTTTTGGATCTTTAAATAGATCATATATGAGTATTTTTGTATACATTGCATCTTATTTTAGTCTTGTAATTGCATTTTGATAGTTTGAATTGCCAAAACATAGTAATTTAAACATTTTCATTTCAATATAAAGAAGGAGTTGATTCAAGTTGTATTCATCCTTACTCTTTTGGAGTTTTTTTGTTCATACATTTATATTCACCCCACTTGTTATTTCTAATTCAATTATTCCTTTCTCCATCTTTGATTTATAAATTTCAATGTATTTGCAATTAATCTTCATGGCTAGCTAATTTTCTTTCTAGGTTGGGGAATGTGAACCCAACATAGGGTTTCATAATTTAAATGTAAAATTTGTAGTAATTAATTAATCAATTCATCGAGGTTGATACATTAATCAGTCTTGATCATTTTAGTTCTCTTAACTCGATTTATATAAATCAACCCAAATATTTTAGGATACACTATTGGTTAAGGTATCAAGCGCAGAAATGAATTTGTTGACCAATTATTTCATAGGTTAGCCCCCAGCACATTTAGTGCTTCGAATTGAGTTGATGTTTTTATTTTAATTATTTAGTCCGTTCAAAGAGTTTTACATTTATAGTAAAAATCCTAAAATATAGGGGATTAAATCCCAACCTCTTTTCCAAGTTGTTTTCAAAACCTAAATTCATTTTCGTTTTATAATACTTGCATAAATTAGTTTAATTTTCCATTTCATTAGCTTAAATTTTTCCCTTAATTATAATTCACATCACACAACATTTCATCACTTTTTTTACCTTGCGACTCAAAGCTTATAATTTAGAGACATCCTTATTCTCGTTGTGAGCATTCTATTCCCTAAGGATCCAACCTCGACTTATCGAAATTTATTACTTGAGAGACCGGATTGAACTTGAGTCGTATGTTCACATATAACACACACATTTCGGTTCTTGTCAATGCCCAAGTTTATAAAAGTTTATGAAATTGAATTATTCATGTTAAGACTAGATTTTCGTGAATAAGTAGGATTTATACTCTTGTGTCATTTGTGAAATTCATACCATGTGTGAGTGTTTGTGGGTTGCGTATTAGGAGGTATTCCATGCTGGGGAGTGTGTGACATGGACCGTGATGGTACCTCAGTGATAAAGACTATCTTACCATGGTCATTTTGCCCCGGGTCTTACACATATGTACTTGTACCCCGAGGGGTTTTCACGGTTGTGTCATCGTATAAACTTTAGTATGGTAGTTTTAACCAATGATGAGAAATCATGTAAGGTCCCGACTTGGATTTATGGGTTATCCGTAGTCAACTCGGTCCCACCCAAGCATTTGGTATGAAGTGCAATGAAACAACCTATATTACGTTGCTACTCCAATTTTATTTTAATTATCATTTCACTTGTTTAGAATGCTACTCCAGTTTCAATTTAAACTACGCGAGGGACCCAAGGGAAGCACCTCCAAGTCCAAGCAAGCAGAGCTACTAACGTAATATAAAAGAAAGTATTTACCTGTATAACGCCCTCAAAATATCAAAATGCCTCCAACCTGCCGTAACAAAGTGAGGGAGCGAGCCAAATGCTCATTGGGAAATATACAAATGCAGTATATAATTAAACGGTAAAAAGAAACTCTAACACGTTATGTCTACGTGCACATGAAACTACCTTACACACACACACACACACACACACACACACACACACACACATATATATATATATATATATATATATATATATATATATATATATATATATATATATATATATATATCCATGAAACAGTTTAATTCTGAAAACCTTATATCCAGATTGATTGACCTTAATCTTACAAAAGACTTCCTTTTTCTCATCTTGACAGTTTTCACTTTATTTAGCACACACGGTTAAATACATGAAATAACTACACTTAGTTTGACTGAAAACTATTTCTTTATCGAACTACCCTTTCATTTTAACAAAAATACATTAGTATTTTCATTGAAAATCACATTTTGAACACGTGCGAACACCCTATTGGAAAATACTTATTGAGACTTTGAAAACCTTTTACAACAAATTCTTGTGTTAATTATGGGTTTAACCACTTAGGTTGCTTAACCACCCCTTTACCCACTTACTTTTCCCTTTTTCTTACATTATGAACATTAATCAACTTCACACTTACTTATCCATTTTACCTGTTATTAGTTCATTCAAGTAATGATGTATTAACATACTTCACCACAAAATCCATTTCTTGACATGTTCTTTGCTCCTTTATCTTTTTTCGAAATCTTTCAATAACCGCATACTTCAACGGGCTCCACACCACCAGCTATGAGCACCATATATGCTTCGACCAGTTATTTTAGGTCTTTCATCCCAAGGTTACGGTCCCTCCTTAATTTTCCTAGTGTCATTCGAGTTCCTTTTATTTTATTTTTAAATTTTACAAATGTCCACATCATTCCATTTTTCTTTTACCCGACTGAAGCTAAAACTCGGGTTACACCCCAACTTGCGTTACACTTAAAATTATCTTGTCCTTTACACATTAACCTTGATTTTATTCCAAAAATCATATTCATTTAGGACCAAGTTGTGTAACAACTTTTCCAACATTTTTACTTCATAAAATTTGTTCACTTTAAGAAAAATAACCACTTTACCCATGTGTTTCAAAACTCGTCTTTTACTTCATTTCCACAGGTGTTAATTTTTCCAAACACTATAAAGATACCCATACTAAGTTCTTAAGTATTTTTAACATCTTAACACCGATGTACATCCTTTTAACCTTGTAGTAATATTATTCTTATTTGGAAACATATTTATCTCATTATTCCTTTTCCAATTTCATAGTGTTAATCTTTTACAATATTATTAAGTTATACACATCAACATTCTAGAGTTTAGCCATTAACACTTATTCAAAGCCTTTATTGACCACATTCCAAACCAAACATTTCTTTACTTTATTTATTCATCAAATCTAATTACACTTAAAGACCACTTTTAAAAGAAAATACAATTTCTTTTTATCAACACATGTAGTCTAACAACCTTATGTTCATTTTGCATTTAATACTATTTCCACACACTTTGAAGACTAGAATTTTCACTTTTTCTTATATGCTTAAACCTAACAAAACCTTCTTTAAACTTGAATATATATTCACTACAAAAATACTACTAGTTTATATGCATGAGAAGATGGATTTTAAATCCTAAAATCCTATTAATGGCTTAAACATACATTTTCTTTTGAAAATTCATCATACTTAAAAGAATATGCTATCAAAACATAAAAGACATTTTATTTCTTCAAACTCAAAAAATTTCCATTTTCTTAAACTTTACATTTTTGCAAGAAACTTTGAAACATTATTTCACCAACGTTTAACAAAATAAATCATTATCTTCAAACATTTTTTTTATAAAATGTTTAACATCAATCTTTCTAAAAAAATACACCATTTCCATATAATACCAACTTTAAATATTTCAAGGCTTTGAAATATTTATTCATTCTTTATTTCCAACAAAATAACATTTTTTAATTATTATTCTAATAAAACCATCATTTAATAATACACATCCTACTTATGTAATCTGACTACAAGAATACTAAAAATGCAAATAGAGTCTTAAATACTAAAGATAGATTTTTTCACCACTAATGGAGTGGAAACAATGGTAGGCATGAAAGGTTTAAGAAGATGGAAACCACCAACCTCCTAAGGTGTCCTCGACGACTTTGCCCCACTTCCAAAAGCATGCTCCATCAAGTCTCCAAGAAAGAACAATCTTTGAACTCCATAAATGTTCCATTTCCATATTTAAAACCCCACAACAACAACTCCATAAATTAGTAGCTCCCGTCATCCATGGTGGAAATGGGTGTATAATATTCAAATATAGTGGAATATATAATAAATATGGGGTTATAATGTGGAAGGGTAGTGGTAACATGGTGGTTTATGGTGGTGGGAGAGTGTAGGAAGGCCAAAATGGTGGAGAAAGACCATCTCTCTCTCTCTCTCTCTCTCTCTCTCTCTCTCTCTCTCTCTCTCTCTCTCGTTCCAAATATCACAACACAAATGAACACAAATAGCCCTTTTAAAACCCCCAAAACACCAAAAAATTCCATTATGCCCAATTTGTGCTAATATGAGCTCGATAACTCACATATACAAGGACTACAAATGTGAAAACATGTAAGGTAAGTTAGAATAAGAAATTTTTTAGGCTCTTCATTTGAACGACATGAGCCTTGTTCGAACGACATCACCACCTCGTTCGAACTTTAGATTCGTGCAACCTTTGCATGACCTGGGACTGTAATGTATTGACATCTCGTTTGAAGCCTTTCTTCACGCGACCTTCGTGCGGAATCTCATCTCGATTCTAATGACATCCATAAGTCATTAGAATGACCCCTTTTTCCTATACTTTTATTTCCTTCAATTTTGACCAATAATTATCATCAACCCCACTTCAGTATAAATTACGCAAAGATTTAAATGAAAGAAATTTTCGTCAACCCCACTTTAGTAAAATTTTATTTCCTTGGGAAATTTGATCCCCGAAATTCTTGATCTGTTAATCGTTAGGTTTATAGGGTTCACCAACTTCTATTCTAAGACATGCAAATCCTCCAAGACAAAATTATCGAAGTTCTCTATACTAAGGTTACCCTACGTGATCTCACAAGGGTTTTGTCACAAAATAATCAACACGCGACATGATTTAATTCTCACCATCTCACTAGCCAAGAATTTCACATAATCAACTCTGTGTCTCCACTCACTTGATGATCATGACCAAATAATTTCTAGTACTACCCAAACTAGTTCCCAAGGCATGTTGATGCCTCCATGAGAAAATTCTCTCGATTGATCGACACTCACCCAATGTGAACTGTAATGTAACCAATGATCGTATTCATCACCAAGGTTAATTCCATTTTTGGACTTCACATCGTGCGTCCCATAAATTTTCATGCTATCCTGACTACACAACTTGCATGAGCTTGCCAAGAATCATACTATGTTATTTTCTCACTCCAATGAGTAATATTCGTACTAAGTCATCACCGTGTTCTCGGCTTACAACTTTGGTTGTGTCACTCTGATGAGCTAGTGCTACTCTAGACATTTCACCCTTGATCACTCACTAAAGCCTCGCTCCAATCCACTCTCCGTGCTAAAGCAACATCATATGATAATTTTTCCTCAATTTCCAACACTATACTGTATCCTCAAGTCATCATCCCATTATTTTCTACTAGAGTCGCTGACTGCAGTGCCGACCAGCTGAAAGGCCATTAATCCTAAGAAATATCAATACCCCGAGTAGAACTGTCTGGTCTAAAGCATAACCATTCGTACACATAACTTTTTTAATAGTAAGAATACCTTATGTAGGGTGCACCTAGTTACAAAGATGTGTTGACCATACCCAGTCCACTGCGCTCTACTGGGCCCAATCGTGCAATGCCATGACATGGAAACAATTCGAGTTATCACATATATGAGAATATCGATCATAAATTACCAAAATTAAAAGGGACACACGGGGGTCAAAATGAACAAGCAACTGTCCCGAGAAATTTTTCCCATAAGCATCCGACATGATTTACGAAGGAGAAACTAAGCCTTATGCTTGAAGTCATGTCACTCATGCCTAAAGTTCTCATCGATTCTGAGACATATACCCTGACTTGGGTCACTAGCTTTGACGAATCGAATGATAACCATTCATTCATGCAACACAAAAGCAATATACGAATCAGTAGTCCTTTGGGAAGTCAATGCTTGACTTCCCTCCTTGGGAGAAAGGCCCTACCCTTCACATCCTTAGCGTAAATGAACCATTTTGATTTGCGAATACCTCATACCTATGTCTATATTGATCTTGTCAATTCATTAATGACGAAGTCACCAATTCCACTACACCTAGGTTATTGTTTGACTTATCATATCGTGATCAAAATCCAAAAATTCCATAGGCATTATAGAAACCACATTCTAGGACCCTCCCAAGCATCTCTTTAGGACCCTATAACTTCCTCCTTCACCATAAACCTTAGGTCACTCTCCGAGTAACAATTTAGAGGCCATCAAGTGCTCTCGAGCCCCATTAAACCTCGATTAACTTTCTCATTTTAGTGAAATCTCAATGAATCATTGAAGAACTCTGAATCCCCTTTCCAAAAGTTCACCCCGTGTGAGGATCGGCCTTACGGTTCAGACGAACGGTCCATTTTACTGTCAAAAACAAATTTTAAGGCCATCGGGCACTCCCGAGCCCCATTTTGACCCTAATCAACTGCCTCACCTGAGTAGAAGCTCAATGAATCTTAAAAGGGATCTAAATGCCCTTTCTAATGGTCAGTTACGTGGATATATTGGCCTTATGTTCGAACGAACGATCCATTTACTATTAAAAACTGATGCGGAGGCCACCGTGTGCTCTCAGGCTTCGTTTGACTCCCATCAACTCTTCATCTCGAATGAGAACAAATTAATATTCGAAGGGCTCTTAGTATAATTTCTACTAATTTTCCCCGTGCATGAATTAGCCTTATGGTAGAGACAAAAGACCCATTTTACTTCGAAGGGTCATCGGGCGTTTACGGGACCTATTTGACCAAGGTCGACTCTACGAACCAAATAAGACTGAATGAGTCTTAAAAGGTCTCTGAGTTTCTTTTCCACTACTCTGTCCCATGTGCGAATGGGCCTTACGATTCGTTTTCCTCCGAGAATCTTTTGTCCAAAAGACCACTAAGAATTTTTTAGCCTCATTTGACCACAGTTAATTCCCTAACTTGAGATAGGTCAAATGGATTCTTAAAGGGATATGAATACCATTTCAAACTATATCTCTCACGTGTGATTCGGACTTATGGATTGTGTTTTACAACCATTCTTCTAGAAAATCTATATGAGTCTGCGAAATGGCAAACCCTTTTCCCTACCCATCGGCAGTGTGTCTGGGGTGGCCTAAGAATATGAAGGTCAAGGACAATTCCAATCGGCACCCCCTTGACCCTATATAAAGGTAGCATGATCTCACTTCGAAAGGCACCTCAGAAACATACCTCTCAGTGATCTCACTAACATTCTTTCAATCAGTGTAGTTTCTATATTGAAACCTCTCCCCCACATTCCATTTCCATCATTTCTTATCCAATTTATAAAATTCCATTCCCACTCCTCCTACCAACCTCATCCACTTGCTAGAGTAGCCCTTCAACAATCAAGATCAATCGTAAAGCTTCCAAAGAAGGTCCAAATCATTAAATCTCTCTTTAAATTTCCTTATTTTCGCATTAGTTATTTATTCTTACTTTAGCATTTCATCTTTGTTAGTTCATATGTATTAATATTTCAATTTTTATTAGTAGTATTGCACATACTTTATTTTCTACAAAAAAGAAAAGAAAAATAGGGTTAGCTTATAAATTCCAAACGGGGATTACTCAATACATTTTCTCACACTAAAACACCCTTTTTTTACACACACATACACATATAATAAAGTCTCGGTTGAATTTATTGGATAAACACCACCCCCATGTTGCATGAGAACTATGTGGACTTTGATTCCTTTTTAGGATACGTAGGCATCTCGGGAAAAATCTTATATTCATCTCCTCCTTTTCCATTTTTGTTCGTATATTATTTTCACATATTATATTTGTGATTTATACTCACGATTTTTCCAATTTATAATATCGGCTTTCTATAAATGATCTGTGACCCGAAAAATGCACACATTAAATTTTTAATTACTATTTTGATAACACTCCTACGAATGACCACACTCTGCATTTTTCCATGAAGCGAGTTGAGTCATTCCATTCTCCCTTTATATATACATGCACAAACACTTCATGGAGTTATTTAGGAGAAGAATAACACATGCCCAAGAGAGACCGAAAGGGAAGGATGGGTTCCTAACACCTTCTTGTTCTGCAACTTTACCCCTGAATTCTTGAACTAATTGGTTTTGCAAGCATCGATATGTCTTTGATGTTGTTCTCTAAAGGTGGAAATAGTTCTTTTGTCTGTTTCGTTCCATATAGGGTGACGACTCTATTTCCATACATCACCCCACATTTGACGATGACCGAAGTGCCCGGAGGAAGTTCGAACCCCCCACCACCGCACACTCGCACGCGCTCCGACTCGAGAAGATTAGGATGGCCACACTGGCGACTCTGCTGGAGACTTTGTTTGTTATAAGAGGGCTAGAATCTATCCTTACATGGGTGTTATCATTTTCTGCATGTGTGCGTATACACCTACATGTATGTTTCATTTTTCCTCTATTACTTCTTGTATATATTTACTTCATGTTTATATCACTTCTCACTCACTTTTCATCTTCACGCACTTGTAAATACCCTCCATGTACACCTCACACTACTTTCACTTGTACGTAAGATCACTTATATCCACATGTTTCACACACCACTTAGATATCCCATGCTTAGGCTTCACTAGAACCCACCTCCACTTATCACGCTTGTATATATCTATGTTCACTTATCACATTCCACTTATAGTTGATCCTTGCTTAGGTTCACTAACACATACTCACTTGTAGATATTCACATATCACTCACTCACATGTACCCATTCTTAGTGTAGTCTTCATGCTCCATCCTCCTAGATTTACTTTTCATGATACTTGTACATTTTTTCCTTATTAGTATAATGCCTCTTTTACCCATCATGCTAAATAAAAGACTTTCTCCATACTATACTAATCAATATTCATGCATCATTCACACTACATCACTAAGAGAATGTCTATTAACCAAAATTTTGTCTCGTATTGGGGTTGACTTTGTGATGGGCATTGGTCCTAAAGGTCACAGTTAGCCTACACAATATGACTCTCACCTTCCATCGGCCTAGTACCTTCGATGTATACTGAACAGTTAGCACCATATCATACTGCTTGACCGAACTCACGAAGGAAGGTATATATTAGGAAACTCATTCACGTATGTCTAATATATCAAATTTTCTCTAACATGTATTGTCCCCACGAGGTATATAGTGGGGCAATTCACATACACTTGGTATATCAAATGGCTTGTCCACATGTACCAATTTCCCTCGAAAGAAAAAAAGTATATCGTGGAAGTCATACCAAAGGGGGTAACCCTTCCACGAACCCAACAACTACATAAACATCATATAGGCATCAGACCTAGGTCACTCAACTTTAGTTTGTCAGTTTCCACACAAAACTCTACCGAAATACCAGGTCGTCATGTCGCCCAAATTTTTATGCAATTTCATTGGTTTTTTAAAGTAAGAACTTGTCCAGGAGCTTAGAGACAAGTCAATCCAAATCTTAAATGTTTTTCAAATGAAATTTTCCCTTGATCGAATCTTGTCCGGCATTTCTTTTTCATTTAGTTAAACCCAATACAAGTGAAAACATAATAATAATAATAATCACACGGAGACTCTTCTCTCATTTTCCACCTTTTCATCCAAAAATACCAAAAACATTTTCCCTCATTTTATCACAAATACTGAAAACATTTTCCCTTCTTTTTACCAACAGATTCAAAAACATTTTTTCCTCTGGTTTTTAAAAAATACCAAAAAAAAATATTTCTTCCTTTTCTCAAAAATAAATTCGAACCATTTTCCTTCTTAGGTCAATCGCATAATTGATTCTTGTCCTCGCTCCTTATTGGCTTCGATCGTTTGTCAAATCTCCCCAAAGATCCACCAATTCCTATACTACTTCATCTTAATTCAAAATTTACCTTCATCAGTCCTTTATGGAAAATGTCAATTAAGCATCTAACGTGCAACCTGATCTAACGGCAACCCTAGTCCAACTCAGTTCTAAGGTTGGAAACCTTTAAACCGGGGTCCATGAGATGCAGTGAAATTGGGTCCAAGTTCCCGAAGAACCCCAAGGTCCTTTTTCCTCGAGCCATGGTTCCCCTCGCTCCCAAGCCCATTTGGGTCCTAAAAGAATATCAACATGCTCCATGTGCCCCCTGCTAATAGGATGTCACTAGCTTAGCTCCCTATGCCAAACCTTGCCCATCCAGGGGCTAACTTGTCAATTCTAATTGATCCTAAGGGGGAAGAAATGAACAAGGTCATGGAAGACCTCAAACTGTTGTCAAAGAATTTTGACCAAGTTAGGATATTCGAGAACTACATGGACTATACGCACATGTCTCCCTACCCTAAAGTAAGATTGATATAAATTTTCAAGATGCCATCCATTGAGAATTTTAGGGACAGCGGGCCCCCAATTGTTAACCTTCATAGATATTACTAATCCATAACCATTATCGGTGCCTCTGCTGAGATAATAGCCTAGAGGTTTCAATAGACTTTGAAGGATAGTTCCCTCTGATGGCTCGTATCCCTCGAAGAATCCAGAATCTGCAGTTCAGAAGATATTTCTTGAGAATTCATGTCATAGTACAAGTACAATGAATAAATAAACATTACACGTCATGATCTAGATCTTCTCAAGAAGAATCCTGAAGAAACCATCAGCACCTTCATAACAAGGTGGAGCGAGAAAGTTTACCACCATGACCAATTGACCCTCTGAAGAAGAAAATTTTAGCATAGTAAAAAAGAATTTCCTACCATATATTCGAACAACTATAGGAGGTCAGTATTATCCACACTTTTGATCTTTCTGGGAAGTTGGTGTAGAAATTAAATAAAGCGTTACCAAGTTATAAGTCGAGCCAAAGAAGGTGACTGGATAGTTCATTCCCAAAAAGTATGAGATGCCTTCCAATACAACATTCGTAACCATAAACAATATCTTCCAGCCTGCTATCATTTGGAAACTAAAAAGCTTCCCTAATCCCGCTAGAAAGGAAAACACCGAGCTCCATACTCCCTTATCCAAAGTCTACTAAGCCTTATTAAGCCAAAACCTCATCAAACCCTTGGACACCAGTCCATTACTAAACCCACTTCCCAAGAACTTCAAGACCGATGCCCATTGTGATTTCCACTAATCTTCCGTCCATACTACGGATCAGTTATTTCATCTTAGGAATATCGTCCAAGGTTTAATTGATCGGGGTATCTTCGCCCCACTAGACAACCCTAAACCCAGCACCACTCATAACCCACTCCCAACTTACAAAAATACCATCTTTCTAGAAAATGACCCAGAATTCAATCCATCTACCTAAATTGTACCCAGTAAAGCACCCATTATACCCATAATCTCACCTAAACCACTCAAAGTTTGCCTATATTTTCTCCTACACCCTACCTACTTCATTAAACAAGATCTTTCACTCCTCACAAGGGCCTATATTGCCTTTTGTACCCGATCTGAAGGGAGAGATATGGACTTACCGACTATTCTAAACCAACTCTTGAGTTTAAGTTGAAATTACCCACCAAAATAATCATCCACTGTCAGAAATTCAGTGTCTTATTCATGGAAGCCCAAAAATAAGCCTAAGAATCAGATAATTGGGAAGTACCCATTAATGAAGTCAACTTAGATGACGTGATACAGATAATGGTAGAAAAGTTTTGATAGACCAGTGAGATTTGCATCATTTTCTAATAACTCATCGCTTTAAAGATTTAAGGTCGGTTGGTCCCTTCACTCTTGCACCTCCATGTTGAGTGGGAATATTTATATGAGGAAACCATCGAGGTCATGTAATGCATCAATTTTTCTTGGCAATAAGATGCCATTGCCACCAAATAGGAGGATAAATTTGATAGCTTTAAGGATGACCCGAGTCAGGAAAAAATCAATTGAGTAATCAACATGTGCGGGATGATATCTTTTAAGGACCTATTGGGAGAAATCGGTAAAGTAGCCATTCAACCATAAATAGATGAGGACGAGGGGTTCTTGTTCTTCCCTGCCTCCATAAATCACATGTTCAGATTAGGAAGACACTACAAAGATATGAATCCTTAGTCATAAAAAACAGATAAGGGAAGACACTACTGAAGAACTTCCCATCTCAGAAATGATTGATAAGGAAAGCAAGATCCTGGACTAACTCAAGAAGACTAAAGCCAAAATCACCTCATGGGGACACTTCATATCTTCCCAATTATATTAAAATGCTTTGATAAAGCTTCTCACTGGCCCCATAGTCGCTCCTTCCACTACTCTAGAAGAATATGTAAACCTAGTTTGATCCTTGACCATCACTAGACTCATTTCCTTCTCCAAAAAGAAATTATGAAGGTCGACCCTGACCATAACTAAGCCCTTAACATCTCCGTTGATGTTCTGGAAAAAAAGTCCCACTCTCACTCGTCGATAATGGATCCACCCTTAATGTTTGCCCACTATGAACCTTTAATTGTTTGGGGTTAAAAGTAAGCAACATGACTCCTACTTTTGCCACATTGCATGCCTATGATAATACTCACTGATAAATGATGGGATCCATATAAATACCATTACTGAGTTTAAACTTATTAACATACCTGCATGCTTCAACCTTCTACTTGGTCAATCGTAGATTCATAGCATCTGTATGGTATCTTCATCCCTTCGTCAAAAATTGAAATTCTTCACCAAAGGGAAAGTTTCACCATTTAAGGGGATGATGATGGTACAAAAAATGCCAGGACCAACAATCTGATACTAGAAATACAACATAGGACGAATGACATGCTGCTCTTCGACTTTAGGGTTGTTCCAC
Organism: Sambucus nigra; assembly: GCA_949130495.1. Taxonomy (NCBI): domain Eukaryota; kingdom Viridiplantae; phylum Streptophyta; class Magnoliopsida; order Dipsacales; family Adoxaceae; genus Sambucus; species Sambucus nigra. The sequence continues at coordinate 89,767,427 of OX422211.1, forward strand.
TTCCCCTTTAGATAGGGGATAATTTTAAAGACCGAGTTTATCTTGAACACATCCCTCAGGGTAATGTCAATATGATACAAATGTTCAACAATATGCATTTCATGCCCGAACTGGGGTCGAAGCGACACTAATAAGGGATATTAGAGCCCACAATCCTGAAAAAGGCCTTTCCCCTATATGGCCTGGATTATCAGCCTTCACCAGAAGAACTCGAAATGCTTCACAAACCACAGCTAAAAAGGAATTCAGAAGATGTAAAAACTATTTTGAAGGACTCTCTGAATGTAATATTCGTTAAGAAGGTTGATAAATTCCCCTTTTGTGGCTTTTTTGAACTATGGTATGACCATGTGGATAAGAAGATAAAGACAGAGATGGAAATCTTCTTTTAATATAACTACTTTTGGGCCAAAGACTCCTAGCATAAAGTGTAACCTCTCACTTAGAAATCCATATTCATTACCGGGGTCTCTGAGGAAAGTGATTTCGAAGACTCGTTTAACTTGCCAACACTGCGGTTGACCCTCTACATGATCTATTTAAGCACTACATTGTCAGACCCATCCACTCTGATCAAGGCCACTGATGAGCCTCTTCTTAACGAGAATGCTATATTAGTCCCACCAGCTGAAATATAACCCGACCTTGCTGTTTACCCTATCTCTTCATCTATTAGTGTTCCTCCTTTTTCTGATAATAATGTAAACGACACCTCTGTTCACAAGGTTCTCAATGCTATTCTTCCCAAAAGTGAAATAAACGATGATTATGATATCTTGTTGTGTCTTACATTAATTTTCTTGATTCTAATCAAACTCTTGATGATGATGATTTTGAAAATGAAAAATTCTTAACTGATGTTAATAAGTTTAATAACAAACAACATAACTGCATTCAAATCAATCAGGAAGAAATTGTTGTTATTAATCTCAATTCTAGTAGACAATAACATGAAATTAGTATAGGTTCCACCCTTAACGAAGATAAGGGTGTGCAATTCGAAGAGCTACTGAAGGAGTTTGTGGATGTCTTCGAATGGTCCTACGACGACATGGCCAACATCGATCCTGAAATAGCTCAGCGTGAGATCCCAACTCTCCTAAAGTGCAAACTCGTCAAACAAAAGTTACTAAATATCCGCATTAAGTGGTATGTTAAAGCCAAGGAAGAGGTAATCAAACAGTTAAATGTGGGATTCATCCTAGTAATCGAATATCCCACATGGCTAGCCAATACTATACCCGTACTAATAAAATGGAGAAAGTTCGCCTATGTGTTGACTATCAGGATTTAAATAAAGCATCTTCGAAGGATGTTAACGCAAAAATTCTCCGTTTACGAGGACCAATCAGAAAAGGACACATGTTATCCTACGTGGCAATATTCGACATCCGAGGAGAGTTGGTCGGCACCCGAGGAGAGGTGTTCAGTACCCGAGGAAAATTAGTTGGCACCCGAGGAGTATTAGTCGGCACCCGAGGAGAGTTGGTCGGCACCCGAGAAGAGTTAGTCGGCACCCGAGGAGAGTTGGTCAGCATATAAACCAGGAAGATCAAAGGATAACTACGCATTTAATGTGCATTAATGAAGATGGCAGCGCATTTAATGAGCCTTAATGTACATTTATACTGTATTGATAGATGACAACACATAGCATACCAAGCAATTCAACAATTAGATTCGTTGAATGTAGACATAAATGTCTACATACAATGAATCTCTTTATCTCCCATCACTATAAATACATGCATTCCCTTAGCCAAAAGGGGGAGAGCTCAGGAGATCCAAGGGAGATCCGGGAGAACCTAGAAACCCCATACACAAGATACACATCCTTTCTCTCTCTACACCCTATGGTGCTATTGTAAACCCCTGGGAATAACATAACAGTGGACGTAGGCTTTATTCATAGCCTAACCACTTTAAAAATCTTTGTCTCTTATGTGCTTGATTGGATTGCTTTCATCTATTTATCTATGATCATAAAAATGGGATTTGGTCCAGTTTTTTGCATCAACAGATTGGCGCCGTCAGTGGGAACGTGTTACAAGCGTTGTTCTCCATCAAAAGCTAAGTTTTTATTTTCTCTATGTATAATCAATTATACATACATCTTTTGATTCAATCATGATTTTTATGTTTATATACATAAATTAATTGTCCAATTTTTATTTGAAAAATATTGCATATCATGATTTTAAAATCATAACTCTTAGATTAATTCTTATTTAGAAATCTGAAAAATAGTGGATTTCATAAATCATAACTTTTTTCTTGATTCTCAAGTTTCAATTTTATATCATGGAATAAATATTTTAAATGATTACATATACCAATATATATGACGGTGGTAAGATTTGATAATTTTCATTATAAATTTTATAAGATCTTTGATGTCTATTCAAATTCCCATCATATTTTTAATCAGAGAATGTGAAAAGGTTAAAGACAATAAAAAGTTTTCTCATGGAAATCATGACCTAGATCTTCTTTCTCTCTCTTCAAGTTTGAGTCTCTTTGCATTCATTTTTATGAACTATATATGGCTCATCTTCCATCTATGTCAATAAAGTCAAATTGATTGATTTTTGATATAAATTTAGTAATAATTTCGATCATTCACCATATTTTTATCTATGCAAATGGGGAATAAGAAGGGATCAATATAAAAAATAATTTTATGTAACCTGAAAAATCATTACCCACCTCTTGTAAAAGAGGATCAGTAAAACAAATCATGACCATATCAAGATTCTGGGCACAAATTTGATATGTTGGCCCCTCGTTCATCACATCACAAGGTTTCTTTGTCGAAATCACACGATCTAATGGATTATATAATTATTCATTTAATTAACATTCTTAATGCTTAAATTTTACATCGAATGCTTTCTTTCTGATCTAAGGATTCGAGATATTCTTGTCATCCATCCATATTGTTGGTCGGCATCATCTTGGACCATCTTTTATTAAAGGGAAGCTTAACCAGACCATTTTTTTTTGTCGAAGAAAAGATGTGAAGATCCATCAGCAACTTTGAAATAATTTTATCCAACTACGAAGTATCTTATTGTTGGTTAGAGACTCTTATTGTAGCTCGATGGAACCAATTGCAGGTCGACGATCATCTACTTCTTGATCGGTGACATCTCAGTCTTGTTCGGAGGGTTCAATTTACTGGTCGGCAACTATCCAACCATCCACTTTTTGTTCAGTAACATCTAATGTTGTTCGGTGCTGTCAATGCACCATTTTTGTTGATCGGTGAAATTGCTCAGCTGGTCGGGGACCATTTGCTTCTTGGTCGGCACCATATATTCTATAACTTGGCATATCCTTAAATATTGGTCGGCAACATCCATGTCGTTTGTCGGCAGCAGTAAAATCTTAGGTATTAAAAAATTCGAAGCACCCCAAATATTTCTTCAAACACGAGTTCAGCTCGGAGACAAACAGGGGCTTAAGTCTTTTTTAACTTGTGATCACCCCAAAAATATTTTTAAAACCAAGTGATAAATAATTTTCAAACAACAACTTATACCTGATTAGTTGTTGGAGATTAAATAACTTTACAAAAAACTCTATGTCTTATTTATGATGCTTATCTGATAAAAATTTGTCCATCTCACACACATTTGGCATAAAAATATTATTTCATATTTTGAAATTTTTATTATTTTATGCTGATACACATAACATATTGTTTGGCTGAATAATTATTCTCATGATAATAATTATCTTCTCTAGTCTCGACAGGTGCTCGGGAAGCTTATTAAAATTTCATAGGGACGAGATTCAATCCCGATGAAAGCTCTCGTAAACCTCTGGAAAAGTAGTATTGCTCGACATCAGGCAATTGTGCCTCGACATATCAGCCAACATATATTATTTCATTTTTTGAAATTAATATTTTTATTTCTCAAGCATATACATATCATATATTGATTGGATGAGTAAATTATTCTCACGACTAATCAATTCAGCCTACACAAATGGTAGACCAAGATATTAATTTTTACAGTTACAAGATTCAACGCCGACGAATGCTCGAAAACAATCTGGAAACTATTATCATTGCTCAGCATTATGAAATTTCACCTCAGCAAGGAACTATATATTTTATTATTTCTTTGATTTGTTCTCAAGCAAGAATTATTCTATATATCCCTTGGGATTCATATTCTATATTCATCTCAACATGGAACTCGACGAGATATATATTCAGCTCCAAAGAAAAGCTACAACAGTTATTATATTTCACCCCCAACGGATAGTTGGTCGGGGCAATTCTTATTTATATTCAGGCCCAGATATCGGCTCAAGCACAAATTATTCAATATATCCCTTGGGATTCATATTCTATATTCATCTCAATATGGAACTCGGCGAGATACTTATTATCATATTCGGCTCCGAGGAGAACTATAACATTTATTATATGTCACCCCAACGGATAGTTGGTCGGGGTAATTCTTATTTATATGCAGGCCCAGCAAAGTTCTCGGCCATATTCTTATGTTCTAGAAAATATTATTCTTATTCGGCATAATGCAATTGTGCCTCGACAAGATACTTATTCATCTTTAAGGAGAAATACAACATTCATTGTATTTCACCCCCAACGGATAGTTGGTCGGATAATTCTTATTTATATTTAGGCCTGACAAAGTTCTCGGCCATATTCTTATGTTCTGGAAAATATTATTCTTATTCGGCATTATGCAATTGTGCCTCGACAAGATACTTATTCAGCTTTGAGGAGAATTACAACATTCGTTGTATTTCACCCCCAACGGATAGTTGGTCAGATAATTCTTATTTATATTCAGGCCTGACAACGTTCTCGGCCATATTCTTATGTTCTGGAAGATCTTATTCTTGTTCGGCATTATATAATTCTACCTCGACAGATCAACGAGGCACTTTATTATTTTTAATTATTCTTTATATCTATTTGGATGCATATTCTATTCTTATTTCAGCTCCAAGGAGGTCTTCAACATTTATATTATCTTATTCCCAACAATCTGTTGGTCAGCTCTAAGGATGTCTCCAGCATTTATTATATTTTATTCCCAACAATCTGTTGGTCAGCGCCGAGGAGGTCTCCATCATTTATTATATTTTTATTCCAAACAATCTGTTGGTCAGCGCCAAGGAGGTCTCCAGCATTTATTATATTTTATTCCCAACAATCTGTTGGTTAGCGCCGAGGAGGTCTCGAGCATTTATTATATCTTATTCTATTCCCAACAATCTGTTGGTCAGCTCCGAGGAAGTATCTATCATTTATTATCAAAAATGTATTCCTCCGGGAAGTAAAACTTGTATTCCTCCGGGAAGTAAAGCTACTTATATTCCTTCGGGAAGTAAAGCTACTTGTATTCCTCCGGGAAGTAAAGCTACTTGTATTCCTCCAGGAAGTAAAACTTGTATTCCTCCGGGAAGTAAAGCTACTTATATTCCTCCAGGAAGTAAAGCTACTTGTATTCCTCCGGGAAGTAAAGCTACTTGTATTCCTTCGGAAAGTAAAACTTGTATTCCTCCAGGAAGTAAAGCTAGTTGTATTCCTCCGGTAAGTAAAGCTACTTGTATTCCTTCGGGAAGTAAAGCTACTTGTATTCCTCCAGGAAGTAAAACTTGTATGTTCCTCGGGAAGTAAAAATATTCCTAAAAATGCCACCTTATGTTGGTTAGGAAGTAAATGAACTCAGGTTGGTCAGAAATAAGAAGCTGTCAACTATAGTTGGTCGAAAACATTTTATGAGTATGTGAAAGCGATCAAGCAAAAATCATTCAAAGATCATATTCCACACTTGGGGGCTCTATTAAAAATCCAGTTGTTCATTCGGTAGCACATTCTCATAACATCATGCAGTCGAGCATCAGGTTCGGCCCCGACTAATTATCATTCAGAAGTTGTTTTTCTTGCTCGAGAATGAGTTCAGGAGGTATATTGAAGTTCAGGAGGTATATTGAAATTTAGGAGGCGTATTCAAAAGTTCAGGAGGTGCATTCAGAAGTTCAGGAGGCATATTCAGGAGTTATTATGCACATACTATTGAAGTTTAGAAGTCATATTCAGCATCTACAACACTAAGATCTTTACTACTACTGTCCTGACCAACATTGAAGAAGAAGTTGTATGAAAATATTTCGAAGTCCACCACTAGCTTGGTACTAATCAGATTGAAGAGTTGGGCTCAAAAGCTAGTATGTTACTCGACAAAGTATTCAGAGGATCATAAATCAGAAGAATAAAGAACGTGAAGTTAACGCTCAGTTGCTCGGCACAGGAGGCAGTTGATCGACTAGAAAACCAATCAACATACTTGAAGATTATGACAAGATACAAGCTGCGTACTATGGCATGGATGCATCCAAATTCCCAGGGGTGATACATATCACACGAAGTTCCTCAAAACAAAGATTAGTAACCATCGATCAGCCTGCATCATATGTCGTCCAGGAGAAAATGCACTTTATGTTGAACAAATCAAGAAGGTAGATCAAGAATTTCACGAGCACCGAGCAACACTGCAGAATAAATACTCCATCCCTTCAAGTAAACCATCAAGCATGGAGCATTGGGGGCTTCTGTTAACGCAAAAATTCTCCATCTACGATGACCAATCAGAAAAGGACACATGTCATCCTACATGGCAATATTCGACATCCGAGGAGAGTTGGTCGGCACCCGAGGAGTATTAGTCGGCACCCGAGGAGAGTTGGTCAGTACCCGAGGAAAATTAGTTGGCATCCGAGGATTATTAGTCGGCACCCGAGGAGAGTTAGTCGGCACCCGAGGAGAGTTAGTCGGCACCCGAGGAGAGTTAGTCGGCAACCGAGGAGAGTTGGTCAGCATATAAACCAGGAGGATCGAAGGATAACTACGCATTTAATGTGCATTAATGAAGATCGAAGCGCATTTAATGAGCCTTAATGTACATTTATACTGTATTGATAGATGACAACACATAGCATACCAAGCAATTCAACAATTAGATTCGTTGAATGTAGACATAAATGTCTACATACAATGAATCTCTTTATCTCCCATCACTATAAATACATGTATTCCCTTAGCCAAAAGGGGGAGAGATCAGGAGATCCAAGGGAGATCCGGGAGAAACTAGAAACCCCATACAAAAGATACACATCCTTTCTCTCTCTACACCCTATGGTGCTATTGTAAACCCCTGGGAATAAAATAACAGTGGACGTAGGCTTTATTCATAGCCGAACCACTTTAAAAATCTTTGTCTCTTATGTCTTGATTGGATTGCTTTCATCTATTTATCTGTGATCATAAAAATGGGATTCGGTCCAGTTTTTTGCATCAATAATAACCCATTATGAAAAATCGACATGATTGTGGATAACATGGGCACTCATGCCCTTAAGTCATTCATCTATGGATTCATTGGATATAATCAGATTAATATACACCCTGACTATCAGGAGAAAACTACCTTCATCACCCCTGAGGGAACCTTTTGTTAGTCACTTCTGACATTCGGGCTTAAGAATGATGGGGCAACCTACCAAAGAGCTACCGAAACAACATTTAATGATTTGATACACAAATAGGTCAAAGTCTATGTATAACACATGATTATTAAGTCCCATACTCGGTAAGGTCACGTTCCTGCCCTTCAAAAGTTCTTTGAACAATTATGACGATACCAAATGCGGCTAAACCCTCAAAAGTCCATTTTCTATCTCACAAGAGGAAAGCTTCTGGGATTCATAGTTAGTGAAAAGGGAATCGAGGTAGAACCCAGGATGATGAAAGCTTTACTCGAAATCCCACCACCCCAAAAGGAGAAGGAAGTGTGGGGACTCTTGGGAAAACTTCAGTACTTTAGTCAATTCATAAGCCAATTGACTTCTATTCATGAACCCATCTTTAAACTCTTCTAGAAGGATTATACAAAAGTCTTTAATGAGTCATGTCTAGAAGACTTAGATAAAACCAAACAATACCTTACTCAAACTCTAATACTTATGCCTCCAAAGTCAAGTCTCCTTCTACTCTTATACATGACCATAATAGATACTGCAGCAGGGAATTTGCAAGCCCAATATATCAAAGACTCAAACATGGAAAGGACCATCTACTATGCAAGTCAAAAGTTGGTCGAGTACCATATCAGCTACATGCCTTGGAAAAAGCATGTGTTGCCCTTGTCTGGGTCACTCAAAATTTATGACACTATATGCTCTCTTTTCCAATCAGACTTGTGTCCCGAATGGATCCTATTAAATACCTTCTTGAGAAACCTAACCTATCTAGACAAATGTCTGAATGGTTGATGATGTTATAAAAATTTAATACCATGTATGTCACACAGAAATCCATGAAAGGAAGATCAATTTTTGATTACCTTGCTGACTACTACCCTATGGAATATGTTGATTTTTGGGTCTCTAAATTTTGGGACAGACATATTCTTTGCACCTCTGAAGAACACCTCCGATGGCAAATGCTCTTTGATGGCACTTCAAATAAGAAAGGATACGACATTGAGATACTCTCGATCGCCTCTGATGACTTTCACACTCCCATTGCCACCAAGCTAGATTTTCCCTCCACCAATAATATGACGTCATACGAGCCATACACTGTAGGCCTCAAAGTCACCATAAAATAGGTATAAAAATATTGATATTAACGAGGATTTTTCCCTGATCATCGTCCAAGTCCTTAGACTATGGAAAGTCAAAGATGAAAATCTTTTACCCTTCCATGCCTACCTGGAAGAGGTGGCCTCCCAGTTCGAAAATATCACCTTCCACTACTTTCACCGTCCAAAGAACAACTTAGATGATGATCTTGCTATTTTGGACCCTATAGTCGACATGCCCGAGGGTATAACTATGACCCCTTTTATAGTCCAAAAATAAACTATGCCAACCCACTTCTACCACATTGATCTCGTTATAGAGGAAGATTTTGATATGGGTGAGTTTTGGAACTATGACATTTGGTACCTCCTCAAATATAGTAGATATCACCAAGATGCCAACAAGAAAGATTGTGCATCATATGCAATAAAGCACTGTTTAAAAAAAACTTCAATGAAACCCATATGCATTGCATTGCAGGGGTTGGCGTTGATGAAATGATGCAAAAGATCCACAGTGGGGAATGCGAACCCCACGTGGATGGTCATATGCTTGTTAAGAATATTATACTTCAAGGGTATTATTGGACCACCATGGTTCAGGATTACACCGCCTATGTTTGAAGATGCCTCATATTCCATCAATTTTGCCAATCTCCAACACTTACCTCCTCAAGAATTGTAGAATAGGACTTATCCATCATCGTTCCCTAGCTGGGGCATTAACATCATAGGGAAAGTCACACCCAAAGGTTCAAACGGGCATGAGTTCATCTTAGTCTCCACTGATTACTTAACCAAATGGGTTGATGCCGAGTCATACGCAGTACTGAATGCTAGGATAGTGGCCATATTTATTCAAAAGAACACCATCTATCGATATGGGGTTCCTCACTAGCTAGTACAGATAATGGGTTACATTTCATAGCCGAGGTCAGAGAAGTGGTCGATGAGTATGGGATTCAGAGACATAAATATTCTCGCTATCGAGCCCATACCAATGGTGCTGTCGAAGCCACCAATAAAAATCTCAAAGACATCATTATCAAAATGATAGGGAGCTATACAGATTGGGTTTATCGAATTCTTTATTCCCTCTGGGATATCGCACTTCAGTAAAGACATCTATTGGGGATACCCCTTAATCTCTGGTATATAAAACGAAAGCAGTCCTACCTATTGAGCTAGCAATACCCTCTTTACACATTATGCTCGAGAGCAGAGTCACCGAGGAAGATTGTTTTCAAAGCCGCTTTGACGAACCATCACTCTTGGATGAAAAGAGGTTAAATCCTCTATGCCATATACAAGGGTACCATCATTGCATAACGCAATCATTCAACCTAAGAGTCAAAGAACATGGTGTCCATGAATGATACTTAGCCCTCAAAGAGATCATGGAACGCGTCTAAGACCCCGGAGGGAAGTTAATGACAAGTTAAAGTGGCCCTTATATAGTTAAAACGATTCTCTTGAGCATCGTCGCTATACTCGCAAACCTTGATAGAGAAGAAATAACACGTCCAATCAACCTGAACTGTCTCAAGAAGTTCAAACCTTAGTCGAGAATCTCGGCTTTCTACGACTCTTCTCATCTCCCTTCTACTCTAAAAAAATTTTCATTTGTCTCTCCCCATAACTACGTGGGGCCTGATCCTCTAAAAAAATCTTTTTCTTTCAAAATGGAACTCAGTTTTTTTTAAAACTCCAAAGGTACGTAGGTTGCTCATACACTTTACATGGACATGGTCCCTTTCATTTTTACAAAATTTTATTCTTATCTAACCTCCGAGAACGATGGTTCATTTTATTATGTACATGAACAAAAGGATTATGTATTCCTTAGACATTAGAATAGATAACTCAAATGTAAAACTCATCAAGAGGCACAACAGTACAATCAAAATCTTTTTTAATTCAAATAAGAAAGTTTAGTACCATTACATGAAGTATCAGCGAAGGGAGTCAAAATAACCACCCCTCTCCATTGACCAAAATGTTCCTAAATAAACCTAAGCCTAACCAAATCTCACAAAATTATTCCCAAACCCCCAAATACAAAAACATCCCAAAAGCATCACAAAATTCACCAAAAGCTTCACATAAAATATCCCCATCTTCATAAAAATCCTATGCGTAGCTGCAATAAGACCCAACCCCATCATAATCTGCTCCTTGAGGTCCCCAAACTTCTCCTTCCTGGCTGATATTCTGTATGCACTCCATAGAGCGGTATGCCTAGAACAGCTTAGAAAAGGCCACTACCCCTCCTTTCATGGTGTCAAAAATAATAAACCATCGTTGGCCAATCTCCTCTGCCCGGATCTTTTCCATTATTTGATTCCACAACCATTTCAGATAGTCTCTGAACACGTGCCAGACCCTACCTATGATTGAGATGGACAGGTCGACAATTCTCCCATAGAGAACCTAACCTCATGTGCATGGATTCAGTTAAGTCTTCCACAGGAAAGAAGTCTAGTGTTTGAGGAGGCACTATTTTATCCCATCTAACTTGATACAGGAACCACCAAGGGAAATAGAACGAAGTCTTTCGCAGGCCAACTAATTAAGCATACCTATACTCTCCCAGTTTTAGAATAGGCTGTTGTTCTCCCCACCATGGCACCAACTATTGACGGCACCGGGCTCTGTGATCCATGAACCAATCAACCTAGTTCTCTGCAGATGGGCCGAAACTAATAAAGTACTAAGCAAAAACATTTGGCACGCTTATAAAGGGATATTGAGCAGGAAACGCCAGATGAAACCTCTCAGCCAGCCACATGAAAATATCATTGGTCTCTTTCTTAAAAAATTAAAGAGACCTTCCCTCCAACGATCAAGATCAATCAAAGTCTCTGCCCGTATCACCGTCATAGGACTACGACGGTAGGACACCCACGTTGTTATCTCAGCCAACTAGAAATTAACCATTAAGTTCCCTTGTCACCAGTAAGAACCACACAGTCATGCCTAAGGAAATAGCTCCGACAAAGCCAGCATCACCAAAACCCTTCACAATGAATCCCCAACATATGTTAAATGTATATGGGAGTGAAACTCATCTCCTGAAGCCTAAATGGAAAGTATGGGTAGTGTCCCACCACCTTTATCCTAAATCACAACATCGCAGTATAATGTGACATCTTATTGAAAGAAACATCTCCAGTAAAATTATCATCATTACAGTCTGTCTAACACACCAGAGTCAGCTCAATCCAATGCAGACGAAAAGCCCCATTTTACACCCAAATATGCATCTCTTTTTACCTTGTTGAAGTCTCTTATCAATTCAATCCCGCTTCATAAAGCATTCAACACGGTCAACACCGAGCTCCCCAGTCAATGATGAATCAGTAAAAAATACCAAAGGGAACGAACCAAAATTAGATGTCACCTATTCTTCCCCACAACCCTCTCTCCTAGTTACCATACGTACCCAATCCCATACTACTTCAACCTCCTCATCAGCATCTGCATGCCCATCACCCCCGTAGATTCATCCCCCAAGGATAAAAGGTCACCTGCAATCCACCAATAGACAATCAACATCTACCTAAGTGACAAAAATACCAAGAAAAAATTTGGAACATTTCTTCATTAAAATCCCTTATAAACTCCTGAAATCCCCAACAAGATTAATATTATAGCATAAACCCTAAATATATTCCACAAACATAATTAACAATATTCCCATATCTTAAGCCTAACTACAATTCCCCAATGAAATCTTAAATCTCAAGTCTCGTCCACCGGAACCCAAATGCCTCCCCAGTAAGATTGCAAAATAAATTCCTTCCTAGTTCCCCCAGTGGAATTTCTAGGCTGAACCTTTTCAATCCACCAACAGAATTTTAGGATGCGTCTACAGTTAAAAAAACCTCATAGTTTCCCCAGCAAAGCTATCCCCTCTCTAAATAACATAGTTCTCATCAGATGTCTCAAGGGTGAAACCTTCCCCAATAGAGACTAAAAACAACTCTATTCTGAGTGGAACAATAGGTGGATTTTCATCCTCACGGTAAGACAAAAATTAATCATGAGAACAACTCCCTACATATCAACTTAATGTGTGCAGAATTAGTCCCAATAACTTTAGCTCGTCAAAATTGAATTCGATCCCCAAACCGTTCGTCACACCCTTAGGTCCAAAAAAATGACCTCAACGAGTAGAATCGGTCCCTACAACATTATGTCCATAGAATTAACCTCGACCCGTAGAATCGGAACCTACAAATTTAGGTCCGCAGAATTAACCTTAAACCATAAAATTGGTCCCTACAAACTGTAGGTCCTCAGAATTGACCTAGGCCCTCAGAATTAGTCATCGTACTTTAGGTTCTCAGAATTGTCCTTGACACTCAGAACTAATCCCTTTAATTTTAGTTCCTCATAATTGAGCTCATCCATCAGAATTGGTCGTCACAAATTTAGGTCCTCCAAAATGACGTCGACCCACAAAATCGATTGTCATAACTTTAGGTCGGTATAATTGACCTCAACTAGTAGAATCGTTCAACTTTAGGACCAAAGAACTGACCTATACCCATAGAATCTATCCTTATAACGTTAGATCCTCAAAATTGACCTCGACCCGTAGAATTAGTCATCACAACTTTAGGTCCATAGAATTGACCTCAACCCTCGAAATTAGTCGTCCCAACTTCAGGTCCCCAGAATTAACCTCGACCTATAGAATCATCCATCCCCAAAATTACTTCAAGTCGTAAGAATTGACCTCGACCCTTCATTCGGTCATCCTTTTCCCTTTAGGTCCTCAAAACTGACCTCTTTCCCAAAAAATCCATGTGGTATCTATTCAATGGCCTTCAATTGTTTTAAGCTCACCCATCGATGGGCCCTATAGACACCAAATTCTAGGACCCTCCAAAGCATCTCCTTAGGACCCTAGAACTTCCTCCTTCACCACAAACCCTAGGTTATACTCCGAGTACTAATCTAGAGTCCATCGAGAGCTCTCAAGCCCCATTTGACTCTGATCAACTTTCTCATCTGAGTGAAATCTCAGTACATCTTTGAAGGATTCTGAATCCCCTTTCTAAAGATCTACCCCGTTCATGAATCGGCCCTATAATTTGGATAAATAGTCCATTTTATTATATAAACCCAATTTGGATGCCATCGGGAGCTCCCGATCCCTGTTTTAACCACAACCAACATCCTCTCCTATCCAGAAGCTCAATGAATATTCGTAGGGCTCTAAATCCATTTTCCAATGGTCTACCCCATGCCCGAATCAGCCTTAAGATTCAAATGAAAGATCCGTTTATTGTTAAAAAAATTGATGCAGAGGCCATTGAGCACACTCGGGCACCATTTGACTCCCGTCAACTCTTCAGCTCGAATGAGACTGAATGAATCTTCGAATTGATATTAATACACTTTCCTACAGTACTCCCATGTGAAAACCAACCTTATGGTAAGGATAAATGACCCATTTTACTTTGAAGGGTCATCGGGAGGTTTGCGAACCCATTTGACTAAGGTCGACTCTCTGAAATGAATGACACTGAATGAATCTTTAAAGGTCTCTGAATAACTTTTCCAATGGTTCGTCCTGTGCACGAATTAGCCTTATGGTTCGGACGAATGATCCATTTTCCTTCAAGAATCACTTGTCCAAAGGATCGTCGGCAGGTCCAATCCCCATTTACCATAGTCCACTCCCGAACCTGGGAGGAGCCCAATGGATTCTTAAAACGAACTAAATACCCTTTTGAATGGTATATACCTTGCGCGACTTGGACTTAAAGATTTCATCTTACGACCATTTTTTTTAAATTGGCATGGGACTGTCGAATGGCAAACCCATTTCCCTGCCTATCGGTAGTGTTCCTGGGGTGGCCTACCGATAGGCAGGTCAAGGACAATGCCTGTCGGCACCCTCTTGGCCCTATATGAAGGGATCATAAGCTCCCATTGAAATGCACCTTAGAAACATTCCTCTTAGTGATCTCAGCAACATTCTCTCCAAGTCAACATAGTTTATATATTGTAACCTCTCCCCCACCTTCCATTTCCATCCTTTTCTTACTTAATTTAGCAAATTCCATTCCCTCTCCTCCAACCACCTTCATCCGCTTGAAAGACCATCCCTTTAACAATCAAGATCAATCTTAAAGATTTCGATGAAGGTCTAAACCTTACACTCTTTCTTTAAATTTCCTTATTGTTTCATTAGTTATTTAATTCTTACTTTAGAATTTCGTCTTTGTCAGTTCACGTGTATTAATATCCCACTTTTTATTAGTAGTATTGCACATACTATATTTTTTATAGAAAAAAAAGAGGGTTTGATTATAAATTCCAAATGGGTATTCCTCACTACATTTTCTCACACTAAAACACCCTTTTTTTAACACACACATATATAATAAAGTCTTTGGTTGGATTTATGGGATAAGCTCAACCCTCGTAATTCATGAAAACTACGTAGACTTTAAGGCCTTCTAGGTTACGTACGCGTCTCGAGCAAAACCCGAGATTCAAGTCCTTCTTTCCTATTTTTGCTCATATATTATTTCCGCATATTATATTTTTGATTCATGCTCACATTTTGTCCAATTGATACCATCATCTTTCCATAAACGATCGGTGACACGACAAATGCACACATTATATTTTTAATTACTATTTTGGGAAAATTCCTATGGATAACCTCACTCCGCCTTTATTCATGATGCGAGTCAAGTAATTACATGCTCCATATATATATATATATATATATATATATATATATATATATACACACACACACATGCACATACACGTCACAGAGATATTAAGGAGAAGAATAATACAAGCCCATGAGAGATCAAAAGAGCGGGATGGGTGCTTAACACCTTTCCATTTCGAAACTTAGCAACCGAATCTTTGAACTAATTGGTTTTGCAAGCATCAGTATGCCTTTGATGTTGTTTGCTTAGTGGGGAAAAAGTTCTTTTACCTATTTTATGCAAAATAAGATGGAGATTCTATTTCCATACATCACCCAACATTTAACAACAGTCGAAACGCTCCGAGGAAGGGGGCGAACTTACCATTACCGCGTGCATGAGACATTCATCTTATCGTGTCCCTCGACCACACAAGATTTCTGCCAAACTTACTTTATCGTTCTACCCACACAGGATTTACGTTGCGATTTCACCCACCGCCATTAGCCTTTTAAGGGTAATTTATAACACACAGGGCTACATCTTCTAATCCGAGCCGTCTTGGAAAGATGTGCCGAGAATTAATACTCACATTTCTAAGGCTACCCTAGCATATACCATTGACATACGCCGATAATATAATCAGGTATCGATGTTAACCCACCTCTATTCCCATCTTCATATCTCCACATGGTGTCTCAAATACATTTCCTAGTACATCCCGATACCGATTATCACAACACCAATACTAGTCATTCCTTGATATCCGGGCATCACTCCTATAATGATACAAGATATCAGCCTACATTAGGGATTACATTACCCATCTGTGTCGATTTGGGAATACACATTCGGCATGCACACTATATGCCAATAATCTGGGCTCATATCCTGAACCTCAACACAATCATTACTAGGCTACTAATTCTCCTCCATACCTCCTTCTGAGGGAACTAAACACATCTTATGTAACAGTCCTCAAGACTTGACAATATTTCATCATTAATACCTTTATTATTGTAGGTGCATCTCTATAAACCTTTAATACCCATATCACGATCACTCGGTGCTTGTAGAGACACTAATATACAAGCTTCTACCTATGGAGTACCTTAAACATCAAACACCAGAAGGCATCGCAATATTCGATCTCTATCCCCGATGACGCCACACATGATTAGTCCTACGGGAATTCCATCATACCTTTAGACCACTCTCACATTAATATTACCATGCACCTATACATTACTTCGGCAGTAACAACAAGACTTCACACTTGGACATTGATCTTATCTTTCTCCCGAATGGTTGTGACCATAGGCCACGTATAAACCACAACCAATGCTACTACGGATTATGATAAGGTATAGGATGTCACTAAAATCCTATAAACCTCAAGGTCTGCCTCACATAATATTAAATGAATTTTCAACCCTAATAACTAAATTTCTTTACTATGTAAACATCACACCTTGTCCTAATCTACAAGTTAGCGTGGCTATATAGATCTTGATAGGATATGGGACATTGAGTATTACCTATAGATACTAAGTCCTACACCACAGATGCCTCGTGGGACCCTATTCCTCAACACCACATCATAATAAAGATACACTAAACCCAATTCCTCAACCAAGTGATCCAATATGTTCTCACCACAAAATCAATAATTATAAATGCCACTCAACCATCTAACCTCCATATATGAAATATACAACCTTTACCACCAGGTTGTAATGAACACTACTCATTGTTGCCACTACCAAGGATACTTTCATCATCAAAGTTAACACACAATACATCTCACGCAAAGGGTCACGGTGTTACCACTATTAGCCTACACAACTTCATATGTTCACCGAATGACCATTAATTGCAATATCACCCTAAGGATCGAATTTTCCTAATTACATTACCGGCGTTAACTACATCTAGGAACAACACCTAAGGTCTATGTACTTTTTAATATCAAATCATTATTTTCTTAGTCACGACACCCTAACCATCAACCTCTATCATTGACCATATGCAATTTGTGACACCTTCCCAATAGGCATCATCTCACTCTATTAATTTCTCAGAATGCTCTACGTCATCAAGTATTGGAGTAAAAGAACCTCTTACTAAAAAATAAGGAGTCACTGCTATTGGTTTACATAGACACTGATAAATTACTAACAATTCTAATTAGAAGCACGAAAATGATAAATAACTATTAACTTGATCGAATGCTATGTGGAACTAACTTACTTATCGTGATAACCTCTTTGACTTTATCTTGGATGACACCATCACCAAATTAGCATGACCGACCCAAACTAATATCAACATCGAAAGATACTATACCTATTTCACCACGTAACTCCTGAAAGGAACCTTGAACCTAGAGCTTTGATACCATCTGTAACTCCCCAGCTCGAATTCATAGGTTACCCGTAGTCAACCTAGTCTGACCCGATCATTAGGTGTGAAGCACTATAAAATAACATATATAATGTTACTATTCCATTTTTATTTTAATTAAAATTTTACTTATTTAGCATGAGATTCCTGTTTCAATTTAAACTATGTGAGGAACTCATCGGAAGCACCCCAAAATCCAAGCATGCAGAGCTACTAACGTAATATGAAAGAAAGTACTTACATGTATAATGACCTCAAAATACGAGACTGATCCTACCATAACAAAATGAGTGAGTGAGACAATTGATCAGGGGAAAATACACAAATGCTTAATATAATCGAATGGTAGAAAGAAGACTTTAACACATTATGTCTATGTGCACATGCAACTACCTTGTATAAATATATACACATATAAGGGACAAAAATGTGACAACACACAAGGGCAAGTCGGAATAAAACATTTTTCAGGCTCATCGTTCAAACGGCATCACCACTTCGTTCGAACGAAATCACCACCTCGTTTGAACTTTGGCTTCGCGCGACCTGGGACTGTAATGTAGTGACATCTTGTTCAAAGCCTTTCTTCGTGTCACCTTCACATGACATGTTATCTCACTTTTAATGACATCCTTATATCGACGACCCCTTTTTCCTTTTCTTTTTTTCCGTCAATTTTGACCCTTAATTTTCCTATAATTATCATCAACCCCACTTCAGTATAATTCACACAAAGTTTTAAATGAAATATTAAAGAAAGATATTACAAAGCATAGCGATTGATCCCACGATTTAGATGATATCTTAGGTTTGGGGAAGCCTAAGACTATGCTTAGAACGAATGAATAATCCCCTAAGGTGTTATAGATAGGCATTCATTATTTGAGGCTTGAGGGAGAGCCCATTTATATAGTACGTGTCAAGGACCGTACAAATATAGATATTAGACATTAAGATTATCTTAATTGCTTTCTACACTTAAGATGATTACTATATTGGTTATTATGAATCCATCCATTTTTATATTCTAATTCAGTAGAATAATGTTTACTCATGGCTTCACTTGGGTTTGATGCATGTGATATCTAGGATTGCTTGGGTTAGGATATAACATAAAAGACATTAAAATGCAAGAGAAAGATGCATAGTTATGATTTATCACAATTTAACTTATACTCTTATTCTTTATATACCTGTTATTGACGTTTTCATGAACTTTACATTTCACTACCTAGGCCTCCATTGCCACCTCAATCGTGATTCCTGATATTCACATCTCATTCATATTACTGATCTTAGGATGTAGGTTCTATTGTCCTACGATCCTATTCCTTTTTTGTTATTTATATTTCAAACTAGTCAGTCATTTATATCATTTTTATATTGTTGCTCATTGAGTTACATGTGATATTTATAGGATGGTTTTGATGTATGAGACTTCCTAGCTTATAGTATGGTATTTGATTTGTTGGATATTCTACTTATATTAGTTCAGTATGTCATTTAGTATATTATACTTTATACATGGTTATAATGACACTTAATTATTTAGACTCATATATTATTTAATTTAGACCTTATCAATCTTATATTATATTTTACGTGGTGTCTCGCGGGTTCTCGTCCATTTCTTATCAAATGAAGTCATGGAGATCTCTTTTCCGATGACATCCTTCCTAATTTTCTATGTCTAGTGTCCTTCTAATCGCTCCATAAACTTCTTCCTCCATTGCAAGTTTTACTCGCCTGGGAGATAGGGGTTCGGTCATGGCATTTACATTTGTCCAGTGGATATCCTCTTCCTTTCTTTCCAGATGATGCTAAAGGCGGGTTGTTATCCTCTTGTTGGTAGCACGTATCATCTTCCTATTGACGGAGTCATCATTCATAGTTGTCGACAAGCCATAAAATTTAATTAGATCATGGATGTTAATTACTTTCCATAGTTTGATCCTCCTCTGGATGATAATGAGAGTTAAAAGTATGGGAAATCCTAATGGGCTGAACTTCAGATCTTTTTTTTTCATTGAGAGGGCTGTTGTGAGATGGCAAGCGATGATTGTATGGATAGGACATATTTGGCCGTTGGATTTTCTTAGCTAAGAAAAGGAAATCGTTTCCCACATATAGAGACAATTATAGGTGGAAAAATCTATTGTTATGGAATCAACATAATAAATTCGAAGAAAGTAAAAATCACAAACACAAAATCAACAAAGTATGTATGTGGTTCGACAATGTGATTACGTAAAGAGGGGATTTCTCTCTCTTTATTAATCAACTCTTAATTACAAAGATTACATTACTCTTTTTCTAGTCGTGTGGGTTACCTTTACAGAGAACAGAAAGAGACTGATTCGCGTGGGACTCCATGACCTTGGATTTTTACTATGATTTTATCAGATGAATTCACTTCCTATATTTCAACTAATTGTCCTTTATTTGTTCTTATCTCCAAAATGTGATCTCTCATTATGTATGTTAGACACGTGTCAAATGCTCTTATTTGATCGAATAATTCCTCCACACAATACATGTATATAAAACTAGCTTACAACACGTATATTGAAGAACTACACACACACACACACACACACACACACACACACACACACACACACACACACACACACACACACACACACACACACACACACACACACACACACATATATATATATATAAAAAAAAATAAAGTAGCTTGGTTTTTGAAAATGTACACATTTTTTATTATGTAGATCGATACCACCTCCTTACACATTTTAATGGTTGAGATTAAATCTATTTTCTTTTTTACAAACTTACCCCTCAATTATTTGGTTTCCCTCTCCTTTTCTACTTATCAAAATTACATTTTAATTCAAATATTGGGTCATTTTGGTAAACAACCCAAACTTACCCTCTCTTTCATTAATTACAGTCACTTTCTTTACCCCCGATCTCTCTTTAGCAACCCAAAAAAAGACCTGCCTCTCTGCTCTCCCCACGGCAGCTACTCCTAAGTAAGTTTCGATTTTAGGTTTAGTTCTAATTTTAAGTTTCAAATGGTTTGGATTTTATGTTTCTAATTTTATGTATTAGGGTTGTTCATATATTGGTTTGGTTTGTTCATATTATATAGCTACATATGTAGAGCAAACCTTTATTTGGTTTCTATTTTAGGTTTAGTTTTGATTTTAGGTTTCAAATGGTTTTGATTTTATGTTTCTAATTTGATGTATTTGGTTTGTTCATACATTGGTTCGATTTGTTCATATTATTTAGCTACATATATAGAGCAGAGCTTTATTTGGTTCATATGTAGATATACATGTATATTTTGTTCATATTGGTTTTCTTATATATGTGTACATTTGTTATTTTATATAGGGCCTTATATATGTGTACATTTGTTATTATATTTAGGGTTTGTTTCTATATTGTGTATTGAGAGGTATATTTGGTTCATATAATTTTCGGTTTGGTAATGTTTAGGGATTTATTTCTTTATTTTATTTTGGGCATTGCCAAAAGAACCCCATGTGTTCAATGAAATTTCATAGTGAATACTATGTAATTCATGAGATGTTGTGTCTGAATTATATTAGGGTTATTCAAATTACTTCATATTTGGGCTTGGGAGCATATTTTCATATTCACCATTTCTTATGTCATTATCTCTTCATTCGTTTAAGTTTTATGTTTTGGAATCTAATTTTTTTTTTGCTTTGTTGTTTATTTCTTCTTTTGTAGATGAAGATTTGCATATACTTGCAAATAAACAGGTATTCTCTTTTTCATTTTTATTGTGTGTATGTATAAATTGAGGTTATGATTTGGGTTTTAGGATTTGATGTCGGATAAAAAAGATTTCTTTGGTAGGTGGTATTGAATGGATTAGATGGATGTGTTCCAAGACAGTGGTCTTATTCATATCTTCTATCAAGTGGCATTTTTTTGAAAATATGTTTTCTACTATTAATTTGAAATCAGGATTGGCATGTGCTTGAACATTGAATTTCGATAGTAGACATTAGATATGGAATGATTTTAATTTTTGTTAGATGACTATATGATTTGTGTGAAATTTAATGAGGTGGTTTTTTAATATACGTGCATTAATATTGGTGGTTTTATAATTTTTGTTATATGATTATATGATTTGTATCAATATAATATCGAGGTCATTATGCAGTATATAAGTGTGTTGCTTCCACAATCGCCTTGATCAGACACTATTTAGTATTTGTCTTTGTAGCTAATTAGTCCCAAAGTGACTGCATATTTTTACTCTCTATTTTTAATTTTTTTATTTACATTTTGATTTGGGTTCGGAGACATGTTGCGTTTCTTTTATAAGAAATATATAGTTTCCATAATTAGTGTGTTAGAATTTCAAACGTATGGCTTCATTTCTCTTTCATCTCTGTTTTGGAAAACATGTTCCTATGTTCATGTTTTGTTTTAAACCAGTATACTAAATTACAGTTTGAGATTTTTCAGTTAAAGAATATGGTTGTATTTGGGGTTTTGGGGGGGGACTGGAGTTTCAAATGTCTGCTGCATAGCCACATGTCTAAGTCACTTTTAATATGTGTGTGTCAGTGTAATTGGTTTTAGACCTTTATGCAATTGTATTCTATTTAAACCAATTTTTTATACGCTAATATATTGCTTTTGTTTTAGCTTCAAGTGAAAGGTATTAGTAGTTCCTGCTTTGATACATTTTTGGTCCATTTTCCATTTAAAGTATTAAAAATTATTAATACTCACGACTTTGTTTTCAGATTTCTATTTTTTTTTAGTTTCCTTACATCACTAACTTAATTACAACCAAAATATGATAAATGATATATCTTATAACTTATGTTTCATGTTTAAGTTGAGTAGAGTTTTTATTTGATGGATGCAGGTGACGGTATGAAGGCAAACAATTCCTAATGTAATCACGCAAAGAATCGAGTTCATGCATAGATTATCGAAAGAACTCCAAAGATACATCTGCTTAAGGATAAATAATGATCATGCATGGAAAGATATCAAGGTGTAATCTATTCATTTGTCATAAATCATTTAGCCTAATTGCCTAAACTTTCATACACTCAAATAATCACTGAAAAGATAAAATAACGAACTTGCATTTCCTATTAAAGAGTTCATTCCTTGATACTCAACTCAACAAAGAATTTTTCAATTGTGATGTTTGATTGATATGTGTATATTGATTATACATGCCCATGATTAATGAAAATCAACATATAGGTGTACACCCACGTTGTATGCCCAGCACCAGCCTAATTTGTCCTTTCAATATGAACTCACAAGGTCAAGGCTTTCCTAATATTAACTTGGTTCAATTTACCAGGAATTCTAATATTCAATATGAACGTAAATCGGTCTGGGCATCCTTTTTTGCTCAAACCTTCAAACCGTTGCAAATAAATTTGGTGTTGAGACTATGAGGTATATTTAATCAACATTGCCATATGTTCATCAACTGTTCGAGTTCCATATGTTTCATCAATTGTTTAAATGTTTTAATATTGCAAGCAATATTATAAATACGATTACACTGATCAACTATAATGAATTATCCAGTGTAAATATTGACCAGTCTAGTGGGACACTCCTTAACCTTGTGGCCGTACCCCTCACACCCAAAGCACTTATCTGACTCATCTCTCTTAGGCTTCTCAAACTTATCCTTAGAGGTGGGATCTACTTTATTGTTCTTGAATTTTTCAAATTTCTTGCTATCTTTCGATTGCTTTTGAAACTTAATAAATTTTTCAAATTTCTTTGCCAAGAAAGCAACATCCTCAAAATCGAAATCGGAATCAGAATCCGAGACTTTAATTTCCTCCTTCCGAGTTTTCAAAGCAATACCCTTTTCTTTCTTAGGCACTTGCTTGGAGGCAATCATGTCGATTTCATAGGTTTGTAAGTCACCAACAATCTCTTCTAGTTTCGTTGATTCTAACCTACCCAAGGAGTTTAAAATGGTCACTTTTGCATCAAACCTACTAGGCAATGACCTATGGATTTTCTTAATGACAAGGTTGTCGGGAATTTTCTCACCTAGGTTAAACGAAGAGTTGACAATATTGGACAACCTAGTATAAAACTCATCAAAGGTCTCACTCTCTAACATCCTAATGGTCTCAAACTGTGTAGTGAGATTTTGAAGTTTTGATGCCCTAACCGTGCTAGTGCCCTCGTGAGTGAGTGCCAAAATATCCCAAGCCTCTTTTGATGTTTCACAAGTCATGATTATGTTATGTTCTTCCTGTATCACATGTGAAGAAATAACGTGTAGACCCTTAGAATTATATTGTGCAAGTCTTTGTTCAGTTTCAGTCCATGACTCAACAGGCTTTAAACTAGTGACCTCACCTACAATAGTGACAGGGGGTGTCCAACCTTTCTCAACTGCAAGCCAATCACGTTCATCAATAGATTTTAAAGCACATCTCATTCTCATCTTCCAATAAGTGTAATTAGTGCCATCAAAAATAGGAGTTCGAGAAAATTCATTATATCCAGAATTCATCTTTGAAAACACACGGGATCACAAAACAAATAAAAATATTTTCTATCTCTGATACCAATTTGAAAGAGTGCCCGATGTGTGTGTGTGTTTCAATGAAACCAATTTTTCTTAGAAAAAGATCCAACTTTTAATTATGCACCAACCAAGTTGTGAAATCACAATTCTTACTTTAAACAAATTTTATCTTGATTAATCCTAAACATGCATCTAGTGATTAGAGCAAGTAAAGCAAAGTAAATAATACTCACAACGCCGGATGTACGAGGAAAAAACCCAAAGCGGGAAAACAACCTCGGACGGCCCAATCCAGACAATCACTATAAATAATGGTTTTACAAAGAAAGATTAGCCTTACACTAAGACTCGATCCCCACGGGTCTTGACGCTCCTTCTGATCTTCAATCATTCTTCAATAGTGCCCACGCAGAAATTCCGTCTTCTACGATCTCTGTCCACAACACACGCCTCCACGTATGTCTCGGTGTCCATCCATATGGCTTTGATACGTCTACGATGTCGAACACGATGTCCGTCGCTTCTTCACCGCAAAACCCTTTGTGTTCAATGTGTAGAACAAACAACTTTGGTGCAGCAAGATCACGTAAACATATTAGAATGATAACTCGGGTCTTTACAAAATCTAAGGATGTGTTTAAGACTTTTAAACCTTAGAAAACATGTGCTAACAAGGTTCTGGTTCATAAAACAGTTTTCCAGAAAGCACACTTTCAAAATTATGATGCAAACACTGTTTAAATAGGATTTAAACGTTGCTTCGAAAAATGTGTCATTCGAACGACTTAAGCATGTCGTTCGCGCGACATTATATCTCGTTCGAACGAGATCCAATGTCGTTCGAGTGACCTCGCAAAAGTTTGACCTTCTTTGACTTTCGGATAAAAACGTTTCTTATCAAAGAGATAAAAATTAATCAAACTCTATTTCAAGCTTATCGTCATAAAACGAAGTTTAAACCATTATAACACTTTTAAAACATTTAAAAACATTTTTCTTTATAAAAATTACATCCTTATCTTTTATAAAATAATTCCGAGCACATTAATTATATGCATTCATACCTGAGTGATCTCGGAATGAAATTAACTTTGAAGACGATTAATCTTGCACCAAATAAACATAGGCATGATTATTTCTATGAATCTTTTGCCGCAACGTCTTCAATTTCTTCAATACGTCATAGACCAAGTGGGATCGTGACAAAATAAAATTATCCCTATGACATATTACAAACACAGTTTTGTTCAAGTAATAAAGTCAAAATAATACAGGGACTCAATTGGAAATTTATGTCCTTACAAATCTCCCCCTTTGATTATTCCGGGACAAAACTAAACCAGTGAAATGCCTAACCGGGACGTCAAGCCGTATGACGCCTAAATCCCATCCCATAAACCCAAAATCAAAAAGTATAGGACACGGACTAGTATATGTAGCACCGACAAGCATTAACTGTTTGAATGTGATGTAGTTTTGAAATCTCGAATCGCTGAAGCATACCTACACACATGAAACATGCAAACAAATACCAAGTGAAGCATGGAGGAACAAATGAAACCTATATATATAGTCAATAATAGTATATTATTTGAAACATGTGAGAAAATTATTTGATACCAATTTGTTGCCAATTATAAATAACCAATTTGAAACAAATATAAGCACTCAACAAATCTCCCCCTACATCACATACCAAATCTCTCCCCCTTTTTGTCTCGAATAGACAATCTGGTGAAAAGATAAACCAATATTAAGTATCTATCATGAGAATATGATACCAAATCGAATCAAGGTGATACCAAGTTTGAAAAATGAAAACCGCTAGATAAACATGAAACAACCAGCTAAAAATATCAAACGATGACAAAACAGTAGCTAGTAAACCAAGGAATCACACAAAGAGTAAACCAATAAAATCAAGTGTGATAAACGGTTATATATGCCAAATTACCAAATAGGAACATAGAAGGACCTGCAATAACCAATTAATCCAAAAAAGGTGCTTCCTGTACTACTAAAAATATATCAAATTAAATAGACAACTGCAAACCAATCAGAAGCCATTTTTTACCCTATCGTTCGAACGAGCCAGGGACTTCGCTCAAATGAAGGACAGAAGTCATTCGCGCGAGATGAGATGTCATTTGAACGACTTCGTGCGACCTGCCAAAATTTCCCAGTTTCCCAGAAATATTATAAAGTATTGCCCAGTGAAAAAATTTCCACAAAAAAATTGCAGGAAGGGCTTGACAGATGAAAAACAGTGCTAAAATCGTAGGCTTTTTGTACAAAACGCAAAAACTCACAAAAACTAAAAATACGAGTTACATGTAAACATAGTACGGATGTGCTCAAACGTGGACATGGAATGAATAGGCGTGAAACTACAACAAATGAGTCACAATTCCAACACATCGAAACGATCAAGAAGCTCTAATTGATAGCGATCAATCATCAAACTTTATCATAGCCAAATGACAATTAAAGTGTGAGCTTAATGAACTAACCATACTACAAGAACACAAATCCCGAATTTTGACGATTCTATAAACAATAGCGTCAAATTGCAATGTTTCAACATTAGGATTAGTTGTGCAAACCCGTTTAAATTTTCTCCAACCAAACACCCTCATATAAAATACTTTTTCAAGCTCTTTTGAGGTTTCTAGCATTCTAAACTTAGAGAAAATCTTATTGGCCCTTTTCTTAGCATATAGCAATTTCTTTTTGGGCTCTTTTAAACGGTGGCTTTCACGACGAGTTAATTTTGAACTCTCGCAGCCCTTTCCCGTGAATCACTCATCATTTTTTCATTTCAAATCCTCACGATAAACGGTTATTACATGCACACTTATCCTTAAGTTTACTTACACATAGATGACAAGATTGAGATAAGATCGCCTCACCAAATTCAAATATGCAAGAAGTCAAACATCCATATAAACTCGTGCATGTGTGCAATGTTGGCATATTTACAAAGTCGAATCAAGATGCATATCAACTTCGAAACAACCCCATATAAACAATGGTTAAGATCATTCTAAGCATCGATAATAATGACCAAATGTCCTAGCGACATGGATAATGAAAAGATGGGGGGTGGGGGGTCCAAGTACACCAATATGCCACATCAAACATGTAAACTCAAAAACAAAAACCGAAAAACTTTTTGGCTTTTCAAACATATTTTGACTCAAAGAAAAGCAAAATCTTTTTGTATTTTCAAAAGTTTTCTCAAAAACAAAATCTTTTTGTATTTTTCAAATAGGACTCAAATAAATGAAAACTATAATACAAAATGATACACATGTCATAATACTAGCAATGAATATATCATGAAGCAAACTAGCATATGACAAACATGGCAACACTATCATCCTTTAGATTTAGCATGGGAAGAATCAAGTGCACCCAAATGAGAATCATGAAGTTTAATTCCTAAAGCCACTAAATCCGATTTCCTAACCCAAGTAGGTGTAAACGACGCATGGGAGTTTGGGTAACCGGGGCAACTTTATTCTTAAACTTCCTAGGAGCTTGTCTAAAGTCGTAACAATAACGCCTAAGGTGACCTTTCCTACCACAAAATGTTCAAGTGTAGCAGTGGTGGGAATGATTACCTTTATGTGGACCTTTTCTAACCAACCTAGTGTTTCTCACACGTTCGGGGGGGATGGGAACAATTATCTCACCAAAACCTATACCTCCCCTATCTCCCTTAATTTGGACGGTGCCTAGGATTTTATCTAACTTTTCTGACCTAGACTCCAAATCAAACTTGACTCTAGATGAGTCGTTCAATCTCTCCTCCAACTCGTGAATCCTAGACTCGAGTAAACGCCTCGTCTCCTCAAACTCTAAAATCTCCTATTTCAAGGACTCCATCAAACCACAGAGATTGTCTCTCTCTTTCTCCACAAACTCTAATTTCTCCATAAAATTCTTCTCTCGTGCCCTAAGATCCTCAATCAAACTATCATTATTTTCTATGGCACGCTCATTCAACTTAGATTGCAATTTTCAGTTATCCTTTTTCACCATCACCGTTTCGGCATACAACTCATTAAACGCATTTTTCAATTCTTTCACATCTATCTCCTCCTCATTCTCTTCACCCTCACTAACATGAGATACACTCAAAACTTCCTCGGAAGTGTCATTCACATGAGTATTGTCTTCGTCGCTCATATGACATGCCGTAAACGCAGTAAAGTTACACTCAATGGGGGAACTCTCTCCCTCTTCCGGTTCACAATCACTTAAGGTGGCACTATAGACAATGGGCTGCTTTCCCTCTTTCTTAAGTCTAGTGGGACACTCGTTAACCTTGTGACCGTACCCCTCACACCCAAAACACTTATCTGACTCATCTCTCTTAGGCTTCTCAAACTTATGCTTAGAGGTGGGATCTACTTTGTTGTTCTTGAATTTTTCAAATTTCTTGGCATCTTTCGATTGCTTTTGAAACTTAATAAATTTTTTAAATTTCTTTGCCAACAAAGTAACATCCTCAAAATCGGAATTGGAATCGGAATCCGAAACTTTAATTTCCTCCTTCCGGGTTTTCAAAGCAATACCCGTTTCTTTCTTAGGCACTTGCTTGGAGGTAATCGTGTCGATTTCATAGGTTTGTAAGTCACCTACAATCTCTTCTAGTTTCGTTGATTCTAACCTACCCAAGGAGTTTAAAATGGTCACTTTCGCATCAAACCTACTAGGCAATGACCTAAGGATTTTCTTAATGAAACGGTTGTAGGGAATTTTCTCACCTAGGCTAAACGACGAGTTGATAATATTGGACAACCTAGTATAAAACTCATCAAAGGTCTCACTCTCTAACATCCTAATGGTCTCAAACTGTGTAGTGAGATTTTGAAGTTTTGATGCCCTAACCATGTTAGTGCCCTCGTGAGTGAGTGCCAAAATATCCCAAGCCTCTTTTGATGTTTCACAAGTCATGATTATGTTATATTCTTCCTGTGTCACATGTGAAGAAATAACGTGCAGACCCTTAGAATTATATTGTGCAAGTCTTTGTTTAGTTTCAGTCCATAACTCAACAGGCTTTAAACTAGTGACCTCACCTATAATAGTGACAGGGGGTGTCCAACCTTTCTCAACTGCATGCCAAACACATTCATCAATAGATTTTAAAGCACATCTCATTCTCATCTTCCAATAAGTATAATTAGTGCCATAAAAAATAGGAGTTCGAGAAAATTCATTATATCCAGAATTCATCTTTGAAAACACACGGGATCACAAAACAAATAAAAATGTTTTCTAGCTCTGATACCAATTTGAAAGAGTGCCCGATGTGTGTGTGTGTGTTTCAACAAAACCAATTTTTCTTAGAAAAATATCCAACTTTTAATGATGCACCAACCAAGTTGTGAAATCCCAATTCTTACTTTAAACAAATTTTATCTTGATTAATCCTAAACATGCATCTAGTGATTAAAGCAAGTAAAGAAAAGTAAAGAATACTCACAACGTCGGATGTACGAGGAAAAAACCCAAAGCGGGAAAATAACCTCGGATGGCCCAAGCCACACAAGCACTATGAATAATGGTTTTACAAAGATAGATTAGCCTTCCACTAAGACTCGATCCCCATGGGTCTTGACGCTCCTTCTGATCTTCAATCGTTCTTTAATAGTGCCCACGCAAAAATTCCATCTTCTATGATCTCTATCCACAACACACGCCTCCACGTATGTCTCGGTGTCCACCGAAATCGCTTTGATACGTCTACGATATCGAACACGATGTTCGTCGCTTCTTCACCACAAAACCCTTTGTGTTCAATGTATAGAACAAACAACTTTGATGCAGCAAGATCACGTAAACATATAAGAATGATAACTCAGATCTTTGCAAACTCTAAGGATGTGTTTAAGACTTTGAAACCTTAGAAAACATGTGCAAACAAGGTTCTGGTTCGTAAAACAGTTTTCCAGAAAGCACACTTTCGAAATTATGATGCAAACACTGTTTAAATAGGATTTAAACGATGCCTCGAAAATTGTGTCATTCGAACGACTTAAGCATGTCGTTCGCGCTACATTGTATCTCGTTCAAATGAAATCCAATGTCGTTCGAGCGACCTCGCGGAAGTTTGACTTTCTTTTACTTTCAGATAAAAATGTTTCTTATCAAAGAGATACAAATTAGTCAAACTCTATTTCGAGCTTATCATCATAAAACGAAGTTTAAACCATTATAACAATTTTAAAACATTTAAAAACATTTTTCTTTATAAAAATTACATCCTTATCTTTTATAAAATAATTCCGAGCACATTAATTATATGCATTCATACCTGAGTGATCTCGAAATGAAATTAACTTTGAAGACCATTATTCTTTCACCAAATAAACATCAGCATTATTATTTCTTTGAAGCTTTGCCACAACGTCTTCAATTTCTTCAATACGTCATAGACCAAGTGGGATCGTGACAAAATAAAATTCTCCCTAGGACATATTACAAACACAGTTTTGTTCACGGAATAAAGTCAAAACAATACAGGGACTCAATTAGAAATTTATGTCCCTACAATTTGGTCCACTCAAGTTTTTGATCGACTGTTTTTCTCGAATAAATTATTGAATCTATCATCAATGTTCTTATGTTTGAATGATAATCTATTTTTTAAGAGACTGAAATCTGATTTCATTCCACTTTGATCTAATGCAGGGCATTTAATAAGTTCGAATTTCAAGATGTTCGAAGACTTGAAGTTTAGCTCTGTGGGCATATTCATCCTCATGTAGGAAGCAGTTCCACTTCTTTGACCTTATGTATATAACATTTTTTTAATTTGTAAACACTGATTCATTTTTTCTCATTTGGAAATTATTTAATGATTATTAGCCGAAATAATATTAGTATCCACTGATTTGATTATGATTTTTTTTATGCTAATTTTAGGTTCTTCATGGTTAATACAGTTTATCACTTGATCTATGCTTGACCTAAGAAGACATTAGGTATAAACTCATCTTTGTTGATCAAAAACTAAAAATTATTTCATTCCAATTGTTTAATGTCTTAATCGAAAGTATCAATCGAACCATGTAAACTATCTATTATAGAAATGTAAACTTTGTTTTATGTGTGATTAAAGAGCAGTTGCACAGAAGATGAGTGCATTGCCAACTGTTATCGAGATTTTTGATTGCGAAGAGGGAGAGGACGATGATGATGATGATGATAAGGAGTTCAGCGATGATGTTTTTGATAGTGGGGCATACTCAGATAGTGGGGCAGCAGCAACAAAGAAACTGCTAACCACCTAGCGTCACCAGCTAGAGCACCTACAATAGCCCTATGAACTGGAATTACATATGAAAGTTCCACCATTAACAGCAATCCAATTGAGTTCCCTCAATGTTTAATTAGAATTGTAACCCCAACTCATACTCACCAAACTCTTTATGCATACATTTACTTTCAATATTCCATTGACTTAAAACTTTAAACATATCAGCGGTGATGGCACGTGAAAAAACGTAATAAATGCGGTGTGTGATACTGATTAAAATTAATTCATAACTTTCTAATTTGGCACACTTATATAATTAGAGTCTATATAAACCAAATCAACTCATCCCCTAAACATTCAACTATGTGTGTGCGTGTGTCAACTCATAAATAGATAAAGCATGCGACGCACAATTAAGGAAAAATCACCAAAGGGCAAAACCTTTTATTCCTAAAAATTTGAAGAATTCACAAGACTGTTGAATTACATACAACTTGATAATCGCCCACAAGTGTAACGCGCGGTGTCTTCGTCAAACCTTCAAAGCAACGACTAGAAATAACGTCGGTTGGAATCTCCCGTAAGAACTCCAGATAGTCAGCAATGAAGAAGAAAATGGCTTCTCCACAAGTGTGAACTTTGTAAGGACTCCTCCACAACAGCACTCAACTATCGGTTGTAGAGTTTTCCCCATAAAGAATGAACCACAACAAAATATGTTCTTGGGTTCCACAAAACAACACACACAAAAGTAATTGGGATTTTTGTGAATTGTAAACAAAATAAATATTTTAACTATTAAATTGATGGAGAAATAAAAATAAAGCCAAAGGTACTGAATTTGAAATCTAGGTAGATACATAAAAGATACTTTCAAAGAGTTTAAAACTCTTAAAGTTAGAAAACTTTTTCTCCACCCGGAAACCAAGGTTGGACACCCCTTTTTAAAAGAATTTTTTAGGCGGTCAAAGGATAAGCATGAGGTCAGCGTGTCAGCCGAAAAGTAACGTCGCTCGAACGAGATAGAGTGTCGCTCGAACGACTACGCGCGAAATCTCAATGTCATTCGAACGAGATGGTGATCTCGTTTGAACGAGCTTGGCATCGAAATCGAGGTCCGCTTACTGCCTTAGAAAATTTCCTCAAAACTTTTCAAAACACATTTTTTCTAAAACAATTAATAACCTTTTTGAGTAAAAACATTTTTATATAAAAGCTTTTTAAAACTATTTTTAAAAATATCCCAACACTCTTAATATGAAATGTAAATGAAACTTTAAACATTATCTTACCAAAGATCATATTGTTGGGCTTGAATGTTGAAGACAACTTGTAATTCGGATCCGCCTTTTGTAGATACAATCTTCTCAATTCTTCGACGACTTGTAGCGGTATATGACATAATTAATTGTCACGGACATTTTTAAAAATACGTCCTTACAAATCTCCCCCTATGTCCATGCCGGTACATACATAAAAACATTCGAATTATCAAATCCCAAAATACCTATACAAATCTACCCTCCCATGAAACCCAAAACTGAAAAGGTAAAATTTGCAAGTTCTCAAATTTTTCTTCAATATCAAAACTCTCAAAGTCTTTCTCATCAGGGTGTGCAACATATTAATCTTTAATTTTTTACCTACACACATGAGATAAAACAAATACCTTCATGACGCATTGAGTTTGAAATGATATAAGAATAAACATTATTAAATCAAATCTCCCCCATAATGCAAAAACTCCCCCATAACATGATAATTCTTTCTCCCCCTTTTTATGATATCCCCAAATAGACAGATAAGAAGAAACAATAAAAACATGGAGTGTCACGATAAAAATGCATAGCAAATAAGGATCAATCTACGCGCATGCAGAGGTATGTCCCAAAAACATCCACAAACTATTTTTGGATTTTTTAATTTTTTTATACAAAAATAAGATACTAAAAATCACACCATGGATTTAAACTCAAACAACCAAGTCATGGAAATGGAATGAATGGGTGTGAAGACATTCGATAGCTAAATAAACTCAATCAATCATATGTGCGTGATGCATACGTGTACCCCTAGCGAATGAACACCAAAAGTATCCTTAAGTGTAAAAATTGTTGAATTTAGATGACATCGTCTTATGCAAATCAACAAATCAAAGTTAAAGTAATTTTCACACCAATAATGTCCAAAACTATGTAGCTCTTTTTCAAGACATTCAAGCACGTGCAGACCCCTTTTAATTCTCCAACCAAACTCCCTCAAATATATATATTTTTTTAGCGGTGAATAAACTAAATTCTCAAACTTTTGAGATTTGTTGCAAAAACCTAAATGTCACATAATTGGCATGAATTTCTTTTTATTGCCCTTAAATTTTTTCGGGCTCTTTTAAACCTCTTTGGACCCCAGATAATAAAATTCTTCAATTTTTTAGGTCCAATTTAAACGGCAGATTAATCGCAAAGGATAAATATGTACCTTTCGTAGCCTTTCACCGTTTTCAAATAAAGCACACAAATTCACAAAGGGCTCTTACATGCACAACTTTCTTATCAAGTTTTATCGCGATTGGTTCGTTTTAAGGACAAGATTGAAATGAAACACCCAACCAACATGTGATAATACAAGCACAATAATCAAACAAATCCACAAACACAATAATCAAACAAATTCGTGCATGTGTGCAATAAAGGAAATCATGAGTCAAACATGTAGGAAGTAACACTTTATTACATCTTAATAACTCCAAAGATTATAAAGAACATGGATGAACTGACCTATTGTCTCAAAATACTATCAAATAGTCACATGAAAAGATGGAATGATGTTGTGACTCGATCATCCTAAGTGTCCATCCATAAACGGTGCACACTAAATACAAAATTTTTTTTATTTTTTTCAAAAAATTTATTAACCATGGCAAAATATGTTCTTGGGTTCCACAAAACAACTCACACAAAAGTAATTGTAATTTTTGAGAATTGTAAACAAAACAAATATTTTAACCCTTAAATTGTTGGAGAAATAAACATACTGCCAAAGGTACCGAATTTAAAATCTAGGCAGATACACAAAAGATACTTTCAAAGAGTTTAAAACTCTTAAAGTTAGAAAAAAATTTCTCCACCCGAAAACCAAGGATGGATGCTCCTTTTTAAAGGAATTTTTTAGGCGGTCAAAGGATAAGCATGAGGTCAGCGTGTCAGCCGAAAAGTAACATCTCTCGAACGAGATAGCGTGTCGCTCGAATGACTATGCACGACATCTCAATGTCATTCGAACAAGATGGTGATGTCGTTTGAATGACCTTGGCATTGAAACCGAGGTCCGCTTACTGCCTTAGAAATTTTCCTTAAAACTTTTCAAAACACATTTTTTCTAAAACAGTTAATAACCTTTTTGAACAAAAACATTTATAAAAACATTTTTATATAAAAGCTTTTTAAAAATCTTTTTAAAAATATCCCAACACTCTTAATATGAAATGTAAATGAAACTTTAAAAATTATCTTACCAAATATCATATTGTTGGGCTTGAATGTTGAAGACAAGTTACAATTCGGATCCATCTTTTGTAGATACAATCTTCTCAATTCTTCGATGACTTGTAGCGGTATACGACATAATCAATTGTCACGGAAATTTATAAAAATATGTTCTTACAGCATGTATTGGCACGAGTTGGCAGGGGATTTTGGCCATGGGTTGGCACATGTCAATAGTCATTCTAGGCTTGCTTAAAGCAGCAGCAGCAGGCCCATAAAGCAACAGAAACCGTTCTAAGCCCTTAAAGCAGCAGCAACATCCATTCTAACCCAAGGGAAGCAGGTGCTTCATGTGTTATGGAAACCTATGGAAGATTCGGGTAAGAACAACATCCCCCAAATCTCAGTTCCAAGCATTTTAGTTCAAATCACTGCTTATTATTTTCTCCTAAATACCATTGATCAATCCCAAACAGGTTTCATTAAAGGCTAAATGATCCATGATAATATTTTGATTTGTCAAGAATTGATAGGACTCTTTGTGATTGTTGCATAAATTCTTAATAAAGGTATTTAAAAGATGATGATTGACGGATTCCTTAAATCATTTTCTCATCTTCATGGCAGTCCTATTATCAGCAACTTGAGTTTTACCGATGATGCCATTATCTTTTGAAGTTAGGCAATCAAAAATTTAAAAATCCTTCTCAAATTCCTTAAGAGGTATGAAAAAGCTTCTGGACAGGTAATTTATTTTGATAAAAGTAGCTTCTTAATTCATGATTCGATGAATAGGATTAGGAAAAGAGCCATTGCTAAAAATCTAAATCTCAAGCATAAATATATCCTTTTGAAATACCTTGGGTTCCCTATCTTTTATGGCAGAGCTAAGCAGGATGGCAATAAAAAATTCTCTCCTTTGCTGGTAGATAAACCCTTATCCAATATGTCCTATTATTTATATTTATGCATATCTTAGCAATCCTTAAACATCCATCTAAAACTATCATCCTCATTTTTTGCAGCTGAGTAATTTTCTATAGGGCAATACTAAGGAATTTAGGAAGAAACATCAGTGGTTGAGTCAGGAAAACCTATATTTACCTGTAGCAGAGTGAGGTTTAGGTTCCAAATTAATTCCAAACATATGTACTATTACTAGGATGAAGATTTTGTGGCTCCTCAGATCCCAGGGCCGTTTATAGGCTAAAATTTTCTGAAACGAGTATCAATCTTACATAGTCTCTTATGGCTC
This sequence comes from Sambucus nigra, assembly GCA_949130495.1. NCBI lineage: Eukaryota > Viridiplantae > Streptophyta > Magnoliopsida > Dipsacales > Adoxaceae > Sambucus > Sambucus nigra. The sequence goes on from OX422211.1 coordinate 89,803,691, forward strand.
CTTAACCTACAAAAGATTATTGATGATCAAGTAAGATTCTGATAAATGTGTTGACAAGATGGATGGTTCTCTATACTAAAATTTAATGTTCGATGGCGAATTCTCCTCTAAATTGGACGGTGGTTTGGATATTCCTCACAGTGATAAAATTTGCTAGTTTTTCAAAGGATTCCAAGGAGCTTAATACAGAAAATAGTAGATATTATTTTATTATTGTAGATCTTTAGATTGTTAAAAGAAGAACATTTTATAATAGAGATTATGGAAATTAAATTTGCATTGAGATTGTGATTTTGGTGAAAATATTATTGATGATTAGTACATCAAATTTTTTAGTATCTTACATTTCAGTTTGTGATATTATCTGTAATTGTTTTCAATGTACTATTCTTCACATTGATTAACGAAAGTGTTTTACCTTTTCTTTCCCCTACCCATAACACAGTATACAACAAATAAAGAACATTTATCTATTGTGCACTAAATACGGCGTATGGTCCTATCAATAATAGACAATTTCAAAAATTTGTGTGGTGCCCTTTTGTATAATACTACTTATGAACACGACATCACATAGCATCATATAACTCTAGAAAATTATTTATTTGTTGCGAACTAAATATGACATTTCCTATTAACGACGTATACTTTTGAATGTTCTTGAACTATTTGTTATTTATTTAGTATGGTGGATAGTCCTATAAACAGAATAGATTATGCCTGTTGTTTATTTAAATTACAATTTTATGTTGGGGAACAAAAAAAAATTCGTTTTGTAATTACGCCCTTTGGATTTTTTTTGCAATTTTGTGATTATGTACTTTGGAGTTTTTTTATCATTTCTCGATTACGTACTTTGGAAAATTTTTGACGTGCCTTCAGGCACGGGCATACGCTAGTGTGTGTGTGTGTGTGTATGTGTATATATATATATAATGGTACAAATGTGTATATAAGTTAGGGCAGTAGACAAAACCATGCTTTATGTAATAATTTTAGATGTGGATTTTTCCTTTTAAATAAAATTAGTTTTTCTTACTTTAATGAGAATCATGTCCGGGAATAATGTTTACATTATTTTATATATTTCTCATGTCTTTTATTCTACTTAGTAGGCGATATTCTATGTAGAGTATAACTTATACTCACAAGATCAGATCACCAGTTCTTGTAGAATATGCGTTTTATTGTTGGAAGTCTTAGATGAATAATATTTTAGTAGGTCTATCTCGATTACTAGAAATGGTATATTTCATCTTATTCTGCTAATGCACTTTCAATGTATTGAATGGTACCACCGTGAGGTCATTGTCTTTATACTTATTTTATAAGACACTGTACACCTCATGATTATTATGTTTAATTAAGGTTCTTAATCCAGATATGATTGATGGACACATGCAGTAGTTAATTATTTCTCTGACCTATCGAGTGATATTCATTATTGCATCAATAATCTTGATAGATTGGGTAATCATGATTAATGTATGGTAAAATCTTTTATGAATGAAATCCATATCTCGATGCATAAATTGGTTATAACCCCTTAACATGCTTATAAGTTTTGTATGTTTCAAACTCTGTGCGTGGATTATGTTAATTCGGCACTCGAAATAAATTAAGCATGATCAATCAAGGACTTAAAGAAATTAATCAAATAAATTGTCAGTAATTTGTTTCACTAACATGTATTTGAAACCTTAACACATGGGTAATTCAGTAATTTATAAGAAAAATATCGAAATATGATTTTGGGTTAAGCATTGGAGATGTAGTTCTAATTATTCATATAATTAATGGGATGTGATTAGAATTCGGGTCGTATTAGGTCTTCGTAGGCCCAGTAGGAGACACATCCTTGTCTCTCCTTACGGTCCCTACCATAGCCTATATATAGAGTATATAAAACTCTAATTCTGATTTTAGAAAAAAAAAGGCAAATGATAGAGGAAAAGCAAGCAGAAGGTGATCATGAAGGAAGAACCCAAACTCTGTTTGGGATAACTCATATTGGAAATACATTATAAGATAGTGAGGCACATTGAATCCTTGTTCTCGATTAATTATCATCAAGTAATGTTCGTGTTATTATGAGACCAAACTAGAGAAATCTAGATGTTAAAACCTAATTTTTCTTTCTAGGGTTTTACCTTTGATAATTTTTTGGTAGTTCTATTTATACGCTTGATCAATAGATCTTGGGGCATCAGCCACAACATTTATACCAAAAATGGGTATATATATGTAAATTATATCTTTTTTAGTGAAGTAAAATGGATGTTTTTTACCCATGAGAGAAGGAGGGGGGACGGGTTGAAGAGAGAAGTAAAGAGAAAATGAATTTATTTTTGGTTTCAGAGAGTTTTTAAGTGTCAAGATCATGACAAGAACCATGATAAAAAAAAAAACTTTGTCGTGGCCTTGTCACGGTCAAGGACGGTGACAAGACCTTGATGGGAAAGTGAGATAATTTTTAATATTTGGTGTAATGAGGACTTGATTATCCTATTCCTTTGTTAAAATATGTTTTGAGTCTTTTCCTTGAGGTCATTTTGGCAAAGAGTCCTTCAAATCATTCAAAGAACATCCTCGGAGACAAGTATCCAATACATACCGCTCTTAGGAAATATAAAAGTACTTTGAGACTCTTCATGTGCGTTTTATCACACAAGTTATTTTTTGTAAATCCTTTATTGCGTATGTGCCTTTGTATGGATTTTTTTGTCATAGAAAATATATTTAATAAAAAACCTATTTTGAAAAATCTTTTGGCTGCATTAAATATATTAGCTAGGTTAAACTTTGAAGTTCTTTAAAAATTTGACTTATTAGCTCTTTCTAGCTATATGTATGATCGCCCCACTATCGCCCCGGCAAAGACTTTAATAGCTGTAATGAAAGCCTTTCGCTAAACTTGAACTTGACGAGAGTTTTATTTATTATTTCCACAACCCGTTTTCTTCGAAGCATCGCAACAACGAAGCTCCAGGGAAGGTGTTCAAACTGGTGCAAAAGGTATACTTTTTGCTAGATTTTCCATATCTTTTCAAGGAACTCGTGAAACATTAAAGATACTGCCATATCTTTTAACATATTGATCTTTTCACTTTATCATAAGTCTACACCTTACCTACTTGTTTCCTAAGATTTTATTGCATGCTTGAATGTACATGTATATAAGTTTAAATTTCATTTAAAAAAATAGAAGTGGGGGAGAAGTTTGATTTTGTGAATCTTTTGTGAGGAAAAATATTTTGAAAACATTCATTTATGCATACTTGCCACAAGATTCATTTTAAGAGAGAATAATAATTATAGGTTTAAAATTTCTTTTTATGTTTAATTTTATATTATTCCAAGTTTTAATCTTGCTTTTCTCCTCTTTATATTTTTTAGATATTTTAGTTTTAATACTTGTAAAATTTAAATTTATTTTGGAGTACATTTCTTTTAATCATTTAAAGCCTTGAACAAATCTCTTTCTAATTTTTTCTTGAGTTATTTTTAGATTTGACTTGTCTAAAAAATATATTCTTTAGTTAAGCCATATTTTGTGAAACACTTTCACTTTAAATTCTTAACACACTTAGAAATTGGTACTACACAGCTTGGAGTCTTATTAACTTTGTTCTAAGATTATAATAATAATGTTCTTCTTCCACTTCAAAAGGAGGATTTGTTGATAGTGGCTTAAAGAAGAAATTGTTTGTAACCAAAATTAGTGATGGTTGTGAAACGTGCTCTAGTTGTTACTTCCTTTCCGTTGGCGAAAGATATGGTGTGAAAGAGCATTATAAGTAAGTCATGCAATAAGTGTTTTAATACAGAGTTCTCCTTTGTAAGTCCTACCATAATTCATTTGTTGTTGTGTCAACCCAATATTTTTTTCTCGTATGCCTTAGTGTTGTGCTATATTATTTACCTTTTTGCACTTAGATTTAGCCACCTAGTATTAAAGATAAAATTTGGTTTAATCTACTCGGTAAATAAATGGTCACATAAACTTTAGGTGTTTCTATTACCCTTAATAAGGAATTTAAGGAAAACCTTTTCTCTTTATAGAAAATTTTATTTGGGTATCCCCCGGCTATCTTGGTTTCCAGCTTGGGCAATCTCTTCTTTCTTGGGGTGTGAGTAGCGTTCTAAAATTTATTATTGTTTTGTAAAACTGGTTGAGTTATATAGGAAATTCTTTGAGGAACTAGATGCTCATAAGCCGGTCCAAAAATTATTGTATTTTGTCATCTTAATGAATCTATTAAAAATTGGTTAAATTTCCATCATATTTTTCCTTTAATTTATAAAAATTGGTTGTTCCCTTTTAACTACACCCCCCACACACACTGTGTGTATATATATGTGTATATATGTATTTGTACAAATTATAACAGAAAGTGAAAACACAAAAGTTTTCAAAAGTAACATATCTATAGTTTACCTTGTTCTCCTTTTACTTTTCTTTTTATATATAATATTATTGTATTTTTTTTAATAGAAAGAAAAAAGATAATGTTGTTTGATATCTTGGTGGTTTGATCATTTAATTAGTTTAATGTCATTTCCAATTTTACTACATGAATTACACATTTTAAACTATGGTTTTAGAACATTGGATGAATACTGGTGAAATTATACCTCTTCAACAAAAAGTTCTTACACCATTAAAATACTTTCATGGAATATGATAAATTGATAACACTATTGAAAGAAATGTTATTTCACACTGGATGAGTTCACTTTTGTTCCACTTGTTTGATTGTAGCTCTATGGAAATCGCTTATATATATAGTTTACCTTGGCTCTTGATGTGATTTTCTTAAGTGGTCCTATTGTTCTATTGCAACTATATATATATATATATATATATATATATATATATATATATATATATATATATATATATATATATATATATATATATATATATAAAAAATAAAGTAGGAAATTTATGTATGTCACAAGTTTGCACTATGATGTCATCTTTATGAGTTCTTTTGCATTACCTTTTTTACCCCTTATAAATTTTAATTCCCCCTTTTTTGACACGCTAATTTATTTCCCCCTATTTTTTTCAAAATTCAAACACAAGGGTTCAATGGTATTTGGTTCTATATTACACCTAGCCCGACTCTCTCTTGAACCCCGAGTCATTTTCTCTCGAAACTCTGCTTACAACACCCCTTCACTACACAAACCTTATTTTATCTCACCCTCACCCCTCATTTGCGCCTCTCCCTCTCCCTTATTCATTCCCTCTCTCTCATCGGCACCGTCTCTCTATGATTTCCCATTTCAAGCACCGTTTCTCTGAAGCTACTACTCCAGCTGCACGATGAATCACCTCAGCAACTCAACGACGGTGAACCTTGCTGGATCCGTATAAACCGACGTGTTTTTCCTCAGACCCATTACTTTCCTTTCTATTTTTGTTTTTCCATTTCCATTTTTCTTTACAGATCTAATGATTTCAGATGTGGTTTTGGTTCATCACCGGAAGAAGGTCCATTCTCTATCCGTGTTGATGATGTAGCTTTAAACACCCATCTCTTAGAAGATTATGAGCAGGTTCGTAAGGGTCTTAATTAGTTTTTGATTAGTTTTTTATTTTATTTAGGATCTTTATTGTTACGTGTTCAGATCTTGGGATTTCTTTTTCGTTTTAATTAGTTTTTTCTTTAATTTAGGATCTAATTAGTTTTTGATTAGTTTTTTATTTTATTTTGGATCTTTATTGTTACGTTTTCGGATCTTGGGATTTATTTTTCGTTTTAATTAGTTTTTGATTATTGTTCTGTTTTCAAATCTTTTTCATTTTTATTAGTTTTAATTAGTTCTTGATTAATTTTTTATTTAGGATCTTTTTCTTTTCCGTTTCAATTCGTTTTCAGATCTTGGGATTATTGTTCTGTTTTCAGATCTTTTTCGTTTTAGTCGTTTTAATTATTGTTCTGTTTTCAGATCTTTATTGTTATGTTTTCAGATCTTTATTGTTATGTTACAGTTTTCACTCGCCAGTATTTTAGCACCTGCACCCTTAATTTAACGAGTGCTCTCACTAAAGCTTGACAGAAAGGCAGGGACCGCACACTAAATTTTAAAAAGAGGTAATTTTACTAGGTTGACTAAGTTTTAGGGACCTAACACTAGATCTCTATTGTTTGAAGTTTCATTTACATAGGATTTGAATGTAGGTATTGAATCAGCTATTCCCGGAATATGGGAGCGATCTAGAAATATGTAGCCACCAGTAATTGTGTTAAACTGGAAAAGAACGTGTCTTTCGATAATTGTGGTAACAGCTTCGCTTCATTTTTTGCCAATTGGTCCTGCTAAAAAGACTAAAAAAAGTGTTAATTTTTTTTTTGTTGTTAAATGTTTTGGTGACTTGATGAGTGGTACTGTTTTTTTTGGGCATAGAATTTCCAAGGGTCAACCCGTGAACGCTAATCAGCAAAAGAATTTACCCGAAGGCACCGGATAGAGTGGCGGCAGTGTCACCGTTCCTCCACCATCATCGTGCCATAGGTCGTAACAATGGAGGTTTTCATTTTTTTGAAAATCTGGATTTTTGTCTCAAGGTTCTTAAATTTGGCACATCTAATTTATGTTTAAGTTGATTATTTTTTAGGTAAGATCTAATTGAGTGTTAAATCATATTTTCTTAAATTGTATGTTTACTTGACCATATAATGAGAAATGATTTTTTTGGTGCAAGGGAATGCAGTAAACAAAGAAAAGGAAACAACAAAATACTAAGAGTTGTTTGTTTTCTTATTGTGTTTGCTACAACAAAATAGTCAACTATCTATTAACTTATTGTGTTTGTTGTAATGAAATTATGATGGGAAGAAATTCAATTTGTTACGACCTATGGCACGATGACGGTGAAGGCAATTACAAACGATTTTATAAAAAGTTATCAACGGTTATTTAAGAAACATTACGTAAAAAGAATTTGTTTTATACAATATTTTTTTGAATAAAGTCCATTGTAATAAAAAAAAATCATTTATTTATAAAATTAGATTTTAAAAAAGAGTTATAAAAACTATTTTCCAAAAAAATACATTAATAATGTTTCAAAAATGTCAGATTTAGTTCATAAAAAATACTTTTTAAATTAGAAAATATACTTTATAATTAAAAAAACTAATTTATAAAAAAGTCACTTTATAGAGAAAATGTATTGTTCACAAATCATTTTTTATATTTATGAAAAAAGGTCTTATTTATAAAAAAAAGTTTTATTGTAAATTTTTTCTAATACTTATTTATTTATAAAAAGACTACACTTTCAACTTTTCTTTAAAAAAATTTAAATAGACTGTATTATAAAATAGTTTTAAAGAAATAACAATTTGACTCCAATATAATATTTATGAAGTTATAAGGGCAATAATGGGGTTGTAACCTAGTTGGACATTTTGGGCGTTACGCCTAAATAATTAAGCGATAAAAGTAAGGCTAAGTAAAAATAACCTTAAATTGTAAATAGTCTGAAATTACCAATTTTTTTATCGTTGATTTTCTCATTGATGAACAAAGAAAATTATTGGGCTATATTTTACGTGTTCAAAATGCAGATGTTTATGAATAATATTTCAGTTTTTCCCCTTCAGTACATGAATTATATTTATACTAATATATGCTTTTTTACTTTAATTTGATTGGTCTGATATACTTTTCTATGATATGTTCAGCAGATTCAATTCAAAACAAAAGAACAATTCGAAAGAGTAGTCACAAGAACATGTGTCGTTACATGTACATGAAGGTGAATATATTTTGACGTTTGGTTTTTGATAATTGTTGGATTTTGAAGATATTTTGACGTTTGGTTTTTGAAGATAATTGCACAATTAATGGTTCAATTATCAATTATGCAGGCCAGTCTGTGTCGATCAAAGGCATATAAACCAAAATCTACTCTAATATTAGATTCATTTATGGAAGATATATATTTGGTATAAGCATTTTGTGACGGGGAGTGAGACAAGCGTGACGTGGGCAATACAAGCGACTTGGTGTAATTGTGGGTGATAATCTTCGAAATTTTAAACTATCTATTTTGATACTGATTATTTTCTGTGTTAAACCGTTGATGATATATGCAAGGTCCAATATAGGCAATTATTTTTATTGTTGTGGTTTTTTGTATTGTTTAAACATGATGGATAGTCGTATAATTTATAAACAAAGGAGATTTAAGCCAATTTTTGTAAAATATTTGTATTATGAATGGAACTTGACAAAGTTTTATTACACAATTTAGAAAATTACAAATCACAAGCACTACCATTTTTTTAAATTACACTTTTTTGTTGGTTAATGGAATTTCTGTCGTGCCTTCAGGCGCGGGCATACACTAGACTATTCATGTTATATGCGAGTCTATTTGATGAATTTAGACTATTCGAATGTTGTTGGACTATTTGTTTTTTGTCAAAAAGGGTGGATAGTCCTAAAATCAAAGGAGATTATGGCCAGTTTTTTTAAAATTACATTTTGTTTTGTTGGGGAACGAAATTTGTGTGTTTTTGTAACTATGTGTTCGGAAAATTTGTCATTTTTTCGATTATCAATGTGCCTTCAGGCACGGGCATACCCTAGTATGTGTATATATATATATATATATATATATATATATATATATTTATTTGTGTGTGTGTGTGTGTGTGTGTGTGTCCGCAAACAAAAGACAAAACAAAGTAAAAAGTTTTAAAATCCATCATATCTATGGATTAGGTTGTTATTATTTTACTTTCTTTTTTAATATAATATAATATAATATAATCAAATGATTCTTACCAAAACATGCCTTTTTTTTGTTCAATTGTATGTTAGTAGACTATATATTATTTGTATTTAGAATAGTCTTTTCACATATTAGTGGCATTCCTAAATGATGAATTTTACTAAATAATTAAACCATTCCATCCCATGAATTTGAACAAAAACTTGAAGATGTATATGATGACTTGTAACAAATTAACTAAAGAATACTATTCAATTTGTTTCAAAAAAATAATATGATAAATAGTCTTTTAGAAAACAATCATAATTAGTAAGATTTCATTTTCTCCGATACCATATTTATTTTTTTATATCATTAGTCGAGATGCAAAAATATTCATTTCATTGTATCTATATCGTATGTGTATCCAAATTTTAATCCAGGCATATGTAACCATGAATACTGTGGGAGCCCACTTTTTTCAAGCCCATGAAAGTATCTGGCCATGATAACTTGAGTTATTTGGGCCAGGCCAATTCATTTCTTCGTTTTGAAAATGGCAGTTTAGTTAGAGGATGATACTCGTAGATATGGTCAAATCAGGTGACAAGAATCTCGGTCGAGATATTCAAGTGCCTCATGGAAAATCCATGAACTATGATGGAGTTCCATAAATAACTCAAACTCTGTAACAAACACGAATATAAATTATACTCCCTGATCCGGGGCAAGGGGATGAAAATTGTAATCGTTGAGAGACACTCAATAGAAAACAAGTAACCTCTCCGGTGATGTAGACAAGTTTTCAAGAAAATTCCATCATTTTTATGTGCGATTTCATTTACTTTATGCCTCTTATAATTGTGTTCGTGAATCCTTTATTGTGAATTTTTCTTCACTCACAATTGGCGTCGTCTGTGGGAAACTACCTATGTTTCTACGAAAGCATTCAACACTAAAAATCCAACAATGTCTCACCACAGTAGTAATATTCCACAAGCCATTGATGTTCAGGAAGATCCAGCCCCTCCCAAGGTTAGGTCTGAAATTCGCCAACATTCAAACCTAAAGTTTCGCCAGGAAAGGAAACCTTCAGAAGAGAGCAATGGACCTCCAAGGTCCACTCAGATTTCTAGGTTGGTCGATGCCTGTGAAGCCTGGCTTTGAGAACTGGAAGAGGCAGCTCGACACCAAGAATAATAAAATGCTTGCCTTAAGAGGCAACTTGAAAGAATGGAGAGAGATCTCCCTAGAAACAAAAGGCAACGTCGAGACAAAACTCTTATCCCTTATGGGGGAGATTCTCCCAGCCGAGGAAGGAGTACTAGGCATGACTAGGAAAGAACCAAACATGAAAGATCAGGGTGAGAACGATCAGAGCATGGCCACTAGGAAGGTCTCCATAGGAACAATGATCGACCAAGTGAGAATTTGAGTATTTTGGTCTGAAGTGAGACGGACCAACATCTGGCACACTGAGGAGCTAGATCGACCAGAGAGCTTAATAGAAAAGCTCTAAATGTTTATGGGAAATTAAACGTGAAGATCCCCACATGAAATTCATTGTCCCCAAGTTCAAGATCTATGATGAAAAAATAGATCCCATAGATTATTTTAGGCAATTTTGGCTGATAATGACCTTATGGAGACATAATAATGCACTGATGTGCAAGATATTCCCTTCTAGCCTACACAATGTAGCACAGAAGGTGTGAGAGTCTCTCATATAGGTTTATCAAGAACTTTGCAGCATTGTCATAGGCTTTCATGACACGGTTCATAATGAGGAGCTCCCATCCTAAGCGAATGGATGCACTGCACACTATGAAGAAAAATACTCAATAAAACCTCAGAGATTATGCCAAAAGATACTGGGAGATCTTTAATAAGATCGAGGATGGATCAGATAAATTAGTCATAGAATCCTTTCAAATCGACTTATCGACCACCTCTCTGCTACACCAATATCTTACCAAGAAGGAAGCTGTAAACATCTATGATCTTATGGACCGTATTGAGAAGTGCTCTAAGGTCGAAGACTTGGTCCATCCTAATGGGGGAGATAACGGTCGGTAAAGGGAGAACAAGAGGACAGAGAAGAATGACACCCAAAAAAAGTGAAGTAAGAAAGAGGGAGAGAATTTCTATAAAGGTGGAGGTAAGAATGACCCCTCCAAGGCATTCCGGGTTGTTAATACGGTCTTTAAGGAACCCATTTACAAGACTCTCAGCAAGATCAAGGATGAACCCTTCATCAAATATCCCAAGAAGATGAATAAAGATCCAACTAAGAGATACAACACACTAAGGTGCACATTAAACAAGGAGGTTGGTCATCGAACCAAGAATTGTAAAGCTCTGAAGTCACATTTGGAAGAGCTAGTTCAGGTAGGACACCATATCGAGTACATTGATAAGAAAATAGAGAAGGTCGCAGCCAATGGCGACCAGAATCAAGACAATGTCCTCGATGATGATACAGGACACGAGTTTGTAGTCATTCATGAGGCGTCAAACCTCAAACAAATTCAGGGCAATGTCGTTAGAATGGAACTCAAGAAGGTGACGGGCGTGATGGAATCTTTTCAAATAGATCTACCCAAGATTCAAGATAGATAGCATCGGTGGCCAAAAGATGTTTATTACGAAGCACACTATGTTCACCAAAGAGGATTTGGTCGGGGTAAGGACCCCACATCATGATGCATCAGTAATCACACTCAAGATTGCTAATTGGGATGTCGACAAGCTACTGGCTAGCCAGGGAAGTTCATACGAAGTCATGTATCTGGACCTGCTCCAAAAACTGAAACTGAATGTTGTCGACCTCAAACAAGTCACTGTTCAATTAGTTAGCTTCGCAGGAAGGATTACTATATCGTTGGGAAAGATCACCTTGCTAGTCAGGTCAGGGAATATCTTGAAGTTAAGCAAGTTCTTAGTTTTGGACATTAAGTACCCATACCATGATATTTTGGGCGGAGGATGAATCCACGCCATAAGGGTCATTTCATCCACTTATTATCAAAAGCTGAAATGCATTACAAATCATGGAGTGGCCAAAATCTGCGGTGAACAAGCTACAGCCCAAAAATGTTTCATTGCAACCATTTGCCCGATGAAAGAGAAAATGAAGGAGCCCAAGAACGCGCAGGAGAAAGCCCATGAAGGGTTTATTCTCTCTAAATAAAAACTATGGTATGATCGACCAGGGGTGGAAGAGACCAGGGTCTACCCTGCAGACAGGGTCCTTGAAAGCCTGGATGAAGTTATAGTTGATAACAACTTGATAAAAAATTATTTTTATTGGATCTGCTCCTACTGGTTAAAACAAAAGGGAACTGGTTGCACTTCTTAAAAGCAACATAGATGTTTTTTTCATGGGAGCCTTATGAGTTACTTGGGATTGACCCCAACTTGGCATTCCAATGCATACATGTCAATCCTACTTTTAAGCCCGTCACTCAAAAGGCTTGTTGAACATATCCCAAAAAGGCCAAGGAAGTGGTGAAATAGGTAGGGAAGATGATGGATGCAAGATCCATTAGGGAAGTTTAGTTCCCTGTATGGTTGTCTAACCAAGTGGTGGTTCCCAAGAGTAATGGAAACTGGAGGGTTTGCATCTATTTCACCGACCTGAACCGAGCATGTCCTAAAGATAGCTTCCCTCTCCCAAAGATAGATCAGTTGGTCAATGTCATAATGACACATGAAAGGATGAGCTTCCTTGATTCTTACTCAGGATATCATCAAATACCCCTGTACGGGCCTGACCAAGATAAGAGCTCATTTATAACCTTAGTTGGTGTGTACCCCTATAAGGTCAAGCCTTTTCGGCTCAAGAAAGCAGGGACAGCTTACCAAAGATTGGTAACCAAGATATTTTGCAAACAAATATGTGAGACGATGGAAGTATACATCTATGACATGCTCGTCAAAATAAAGACCAAGGCCGATCAACTCTCAGACCTAAAAGCAACCTTTGAAATCCTCTGGAAGTACCGAATAAAGCTAATGCAAGTAAGTGTTCATTAGAGGTCCGGTCGGGAAAATTCTTAGACTACGTAGTGAGTAAAAGGGGAATTAAGGCCAACCCAGATCAAATCGACACTATCACCCAGGTCTAGCCTCCTCAGACACTGAGAGATATTTAAAAGCTTACTGGAATGCTCGTTACACTCAATCGCTTCATCTCAAAGTCTTTGGAGCTCTGCCGACCATTCTTCTAGCTCTTAAAGAAAGGCAAAGGTCTAGTATGGAATGAAGATTGCTCACAAGATTTGGAAGAGGTCAAGTCTTACCTTAGTAAGCCCCCATTGTTGGTAATCCTAAATAATTGAGAACAATTTTACCCTTACCAGGCAGTATTAAGCCATGTCATGAGCTCCGCCTTAATTTGTGAAAGGGAGGGAGAGCATTATTAGGTTTACTACACCAGTAAGATGCTACTAGATGCTGAATAATGATACTTATCTCTGGAAAAACTTGCCTATTCCCTAGTGATCACTTCGAGGAAGTTGAAGAACTACTTCGAAGCTCATTCCATAACAGTAATCAGCTCTTACCCACTTAAGGCCATTCTATGAAAAGACGACATCTCTGGGTGTCTTTCAAAGTGGTCGGTCGATCTCGAAAGATTCCACATCCACTTCCAGCCCAGAACAACGATCAAGACATACATCCTAGCATATTTTATTATTGAGTTCATAGGCGATCGACCACCAGATCAATTGAATGAAGAGCAACTGGTAACATGTGATGCCACATCTAAAGACTGGACATTGTATATTGATGGAGCCTCAAATTAGAATGAGCTGGGAGTAAGGATTGTCTCGACTCCCTTGAAGACACAATAATCAAGCAGGGAATTAGGCTAGGATTTGAAGCCTCCAATAACGAAGCTGAGTATGAAGCATTGATTGCCGATTTATAAAAAACCAAACTACTGGGGGCAAAATGCCTTAATGTATTCGGTTATTCCAAATTGGTCTCCAAGTAAGTAAGTGGAGACTTTAATGCTAAAGACGATCGAATGGTAGCATACCTCAATGTAGTAAGAGGACTCATGGGAGACTTTGAGCAGGTGGAAATTCAATAATCCCCGCAAGGACAAAATAGTAATGTTGATGCCTTAGCAACACTAAGCTCGGCAATTGACTCTGACCTGAAAAGGATAATATAGATTGAGTTCTTTGCACAACCCAGTATTGATCATACAGTCTTAACCGAGAAAGTCATCCTCACAGATAAAGACCCAAGTTGGATAGATCACATCATAAACTATCTACGAATTGACATACAACCAAATGATAAGGGGTCAACCTAATAAATCAAAGTCAAGGTTGCTCATTTCTACCTTATCCCTGAGGGAAAACTTTATAAGAAGTCATTCATAAGACCCTACCTCCAGTGCGTTTACCCACAAGATGCCAAGCAAGTACTTAGTGAAATTTACGAGGGCATCTATGGGAGTCACACAGGTGGAAGATCGCTAGATTTTTTAGCGATCTAGAAAGGATATTGGTGGCCTTATAAGGAGAAAGACGCAATCACATATGTTCAGAAATAGGAAAAGTGCCAAAACCACTCGCATATGGTTCACTGGCCCTCCAGTGACCTGAAATATCTTATCAGTCCATGGCCTTTCGCTCAATGGGGATTACACATCGTGGGACCAGTACCTACTACATCTGGAAATTCCAAGTATCTTTTTGTCTCCATTGATTACTTCAGTAAATGGGTTGAGGCAGAACCATTGCCAAACATTTGAGACTCTGACATGACCAGGTTCATATAGAGAAACATCATAATTCACTTTGGGATATCAAGAACCATCATCACCGATAATGGTACATAATTCGAAATTGGTTTCTCCTAAGATTTTTACGACGAGCACAGCATCAAGCACCACTTCAGTTCTGCAGCATAACCCTAAAGCAATGGGAAAGCATAGGCTTCCAACAAAACTATCACCCATGGGATAAAAAAATAATTGGAAAAAGATAAGGACACTTGGGTGGATGAACTCCATCATTTTCTATGGACCTATCTCACAACACTTAGGAGTCCAACTAGGGAAACACCATTTGCCTTCACTTATGGCATAGAGGTTGTCATCCCTCTCTAAGAAGGCCTCCCTATTATGAGAACCACACTGGTCGACCAAGGCCTCATTAATGAATCTTTATGCACTGAACTTGACCTAGCAAATGAGCAATGAGAGCTAGCCTTGATCAAGTTGGCCTCTTACCAACAATAACTAGGCAAGCAGTACAAAAAAAAGGTCAATTCGAGGAAGCTTTCAATAGGACACTATGTCTTGCGAAAATTCCTCGACAGTGCTGTAAAACCGTCAGATGGAAAACTGGGAAGGACCATTCAGAGTAATCAGAGATGATCTTCAAGGAGCATATCATATGGAAACACTGGAGGATAGGGAGATACCAAGAGCATGAGACACAACCAATCTCAAGAAGTTTTACTTTTAGTTCTTCTTTTTTAGTATAATTTTTAGCTTTTGTTACTTGATAAGATAATTTACAATTAATAAAGATCAAACTAGCCCATCTAATCTCAAAGTTTACATTGGCTACTTAACACATCTCGATTATATCCCATTAATTTGCACCTTTTCTAATGGTATCTTCTTTCTGAATATTTTGAATGTTTAATGAATAGGGTTAGCAAGTCAAATACAAAGACTTAGAATTACCCTCAGGCCCTTATTGTTAACATAATAGGCCTCATGAGTTATCCCGATAACAACAAAAGCCCTACTGAGAGTGGATTGCCCAATTACCGAGTACATTCTCTCCATCATCTCACTTAGGCCTAAGGAAGTGTGATGACATGATCTAAAAGGTAGTGAATGGAATTGTACTGCTTAAGCATATTTGACTGGGAGAATGTTCAAACATATGAAAGGCAGAATTCCATCACCCAAACATCATTTATTTGATCACAAAATCCCAAAATGATTTCAAAAAAGTATGAGTCTATATAAAGACTATAATCGGTTAATTAATGTCATTTTGGTCGATGAAAGTGTTAAGTAACCTACGAGAATGTAAAATCAAAATATGTCTAGTCATCACACGCTCAAAACATAATAAAATTTCTTTACTAATAATACAAGGCTACAATCACAAGACCAAAAAGAGATGCACAAAATCCTAAGAGGAGTTAGAGTGTCGAGCAAGATATTCTGATACAACTGTCATCTAACTATCGTCTGGCTTTAAAGCAAATTCTTCGACATCTTCATCGAGATCCTGATCCAAGATTTAGGGAGGAATAGCATCAGCCAAAATCCATTCATCGTCTTTTGAAAAAGGATTATGGCTATAGGTAGGACATTTAACCTGGTACTTATACTAAAGCTTGGATTCATTTGGGGTTCTCGCCTCTTTAAGAGCGCTCAGCCACCCCTAAGAAAAAGCAATGCTTTCAGTCTCCTTAAGTTTTATTAGGGCATCTGCCCAACCAACATTATAACCTTTCCACCATACCTCTCTTGGTCCTACCTTAAAGGAGTATCTCAACTTCTTGACATTATCTTTCAATACTCCTATAAAATATTTCAGGCTCGCCACCTCTTTTCGCAGAGAATCATTTTCAGACTGTAGGACCTCGCCCACTTGGTCGACCTCAGTCCTCATCAGACGTTGGGCCCTCAAGGAATTAACTTCCTCTTAAACAGAGGCCCCTATCTCCTCCATCTTCTGGAGGTCATCCTTCAATTTTGCAATCACTTCAGTCAGGTTTTATTATTATTTGTTTCTAGATCTTAATGACTTGTAGAGTTTCACGAATGCCTTGCGATCTTGTAGGTTGATATCAGGTCCAAGAATTCTCTCTAGTTGAGAATTGGGAGAAATATAGCAATCTAAATCAAGAGACTATAAAAAATACATATCAAACCAGAAGTAAGTATTAATATAAAGGCAAACAGATGAACACATGAACAAAGGGGAAAATTTCATTATCATAGAAAATGAAAAGAAGGCCACTATCCAGTACATGAAGTTCTCAAAATAAGGGTACAGACCAATAAAAACTTGAATCATACAAGGAAAATAAAAAATCCTAGTCTATAAGAGCCCTAGTCGACCACTTGCTGTTCCAGGCCAACACCAACACTCCCACCAACCGTAGCAGTAATGATATCAGTGTTTCCAGCACCTTTGTCTCCACTTTCTCCTTCTTCTTCTTATTTTTTAATGTAAGGTTCAAGACCAAGATATTGAAGGCTAAAAAGTTCAGAACCTACAGAAGTACCAGTAGCCTTCAAACCCTACTTACATCCCCTCTTAAAGGAGACCTTGTTGTCATAAGCCATCTATCATTTAACATCCTCATAGGCTTTGTAGAAACCTTCACAGTAGTTGTCATCCTTGGCTGAGAAATATCGCCCTTCAGCTTGGCCACCTTGTCAGTCAACTCTTTATTTCCTCTATTAATTCGAACTTCTCAGTAATTACTCCATTTTGAGAATACCCAAGGGCATCATAGGCCTTAGACATCTCTCTATTTTCATGCTCCCATGATCGACGAGCATTAGCAAGGGACACCTTCTCGGCCTCCAGGGATACCTTCTCAGCCTCTAGGGTCTTCTTCATCTCTTCCTACCTTTTAAAGCTGTCAGAATGATTATCTAGAAGGGTAGTGAAGTCAGACAGCATCTACAGAAAGAATAAAATAGCATGGAATCAGAACAGAAATGAGAAATAGCAAACAAAAGAAATAAGTTATGAAGACTTACCAAAGCCATCCCCTATGCAATCTTGAGGGCGAGTTGAGATGGGCCCAGCCTCGAAGAACACTCGCAATCAATAATGAGCATTGACCTCTTCAACAGGTCAAGGGACAAAAAATGGGAATCACCCACATTAGACACCTCAAGACTAGGGGCGGTGAGCCATCTAGCAGATTGCAAGGATAACTTTTTCTTAGTCTAAGCTTTTTCTCTCTCTTTCTTCTTCTATTTTTCTTTTTGTTTATCTCTCTTTCTCTCTCTCTCTCTCCTTTTCTTCTTTTTATCTCTTCCTCTCTCTTTCCTTCTCTTG
Organism: Sambucus nigra; assembly: GCA_949130495.1. NCBI lineage: Eukaryota > Viridiplantae > Streptophyta > Magnoliopsida > Dipsacales > Adoxaceae > Sambucus > Sambucus nigra. The sequence goes on from OX422211.1 coordinate 89,821,490, forward strand.
CTCTCTCCCTTTTATCGGATGGGATAAAACCACTACCCTTGGGAGACTCTCTAGTAGAAACCTTTAAAGTAGGAATCCTATCAGACAGGACTTCATGATCATCATCATTATCAGGAAGCCTCAACCTCTTCTTCTTAACTAAAGGAGACATGTCCTCTTCTTCTTCCTCTTATTCCTTTATTTCCTTTTCTCCTCCCAATTCTACTCCTCCTCTTTTCTGTTCTTAGCTCTCTTCCTCTTCTTCAGAACTTTCCTTTAGAGATCTTAAAATTCAGACCTGATCGACTGGTCGAGTAATAAAGTTGGTGACTATGTTCTTGTATTCCAAGAGAAACCCCGTCGACCTTGGGTTCTCACCTTCTGCCAATCTCTCATTTATACTCCATGCCTTCATGAGCTTCTCAATATTAATCTCACTAATTTCAGGTTCCTTGTTTTTAGCACAATCTACGATCACAAAAAAGACGAATATCAGCCATAAGAATGAGAAGAATTCACTAGAAGTTAGCAGGAAGAAAAAAAGAGAGGAAGCGACATATCTCGGCTATAACACCCCGCCTAATTAAATACTAGGTGATCAGTCATTTACTAAATTAAATCAAAATATCCAGTTGGTTCAGAATATCCATCACTGTTGAAAACTTATTATTAACACTAACCACCTAATATTTGAAAAGGTTGATGTCAAAATTTTAGCTTTAATTAACATAAAATCAAATTAACCAATTATTAAACATAAAGCATTCAAACTAACCTTATAAGAAATAAAATGACTAAAATAATAAATGTGACTGGAGTAAACACTTCCAGCCTAAATACCGAATACAATAATCCAACAAAATAAACCAACAAATGAAAGGAGTACATAAATAAATCCACAATATCTGAGTGTCTAAAGAAGAAAAAGGGACGAAATGCCCTAACTGAAGTAAATAACTCAAGATGAAGATGCAAAAATCATGGAGGCGTCAACTGTAATACCCCGTAATTTTATTGATATTTATTTAAGGGATTAATTGAATTAAATGAGAATTAATTGGGAATTAATCCGGATATAAATACTAACGAGATGTGAGTTAGTATTTGATTACGATATTAAAATTGAACATTTCAGAGTATATGTGGTAATATATGAGTATTAAAAATACTAAAATTGTCGCGAGGCAGAAATACGACAATTTGAAAATTTAGTTAGGATGCGCGTGTGAGTGGCGTCAGGAATAAAATTATTTGAATTAAAAAGTGAATTATATTTTTATCAACCCAATGGTCATTTTGAGTGCGCCAACATGTCCGGAAGGGTCAAAATAGTCAGAAAACACTACCCGGGGGTTTACTTTGGGCTCCGGGGCATTTTTAGGCCAAACCGATAACCTAGAAGGGTATTTTGATAATTTTAAAAATAGGGGAATTAAAACCCACGAATTTTAGAGGTTTATTTTATATTGTAAATGAACCCACTAAGTCTAATATCAGCATTTAACAAGTAGTGGACTATGGGAGTTATAGGGAGAGTCTTAAGAGGTTCCAAAAGAAACCCCTAGCCACCATCACCATCTTGGAGAGAAATCTCTAGAGAGAAATCTCTAGAGAGAAAGAGGAGAATCAACCTTCATCCTTCAACATCAAATCAGAACATCTAAGGCAAGTCGTTCAATTACATAATTACAAGCGAATGTTTCCTCCATGCTTAGAATTGAATATATCTTGTATTGAAAGTTTGATGAAAACCCATGAAGTTAGAGATATACTTCATAATCTCATACAGGGATTGCATGTAGAATAGTTATGGATGAAATTCGTATCCAAAATGTATCTTTTGATGATTTAAAAATGGATTTATAAGGAGTAATTGTATACATTAAAATTATGGGTTCATGTTTATAGGGTTTGGGACAAGGTTTGGAAATTATGATGATTTTATGTTAATTTAGGAAGCATTGACCCCAAATATATGTTAAAGAGTGACCTAGAAGGATTTAGAACAGTTTAAAAACGTTAAAACTTAATTGGAATGATCTTAGTAGGGATTTAAAGAAGAGAAATTTGAAGAAAAACTAATTTGGGAAAAAATATGGGCGCAGTCTGCCATCTCGTTAGAAGACCTACCCAGGTCATTCGAACGACCTCATTCGAACGAGCTTCTAATGAGATGACAGTATCCCTTCTAACGAGTTGGTAGTTCGTTCAAACGAACTCGTTCGAACGACCTCGTTCGAACAAGACTTCTAACGAGTTGACAGAATGACCTTTTAGGCCTGAATTTATTTCAAATGTCCCATAAACTTATTTAAATGGAGTAATAACCTTCCCTTATTGACTAGTGGGTACATTTATAGATTTGGGGTACGTTGAGGAGTAAAACTTAGAACCTTGTAGTAAACCGGATTACCTTTATGGATTAGGGAATGAGTACCAAATTACGACGTGAGAGGAGTTGGCAACCTTAATGTATATAAATAGGGGACTTATAAATGTATAACACTAAATGATGGTATAAGAACAAGAAGTATACCTCTATTAAAATTATGAGATATCTAAGATGTGCGAATTCTTAGTATATGTGGTTATCTGTGTATAACATACCTACCATACTTGCTATCATGGGAGGTCGGCGTTCGATCAGGTCCATTTAATCTTTGTGTGCCTACGGGGGGATTTAGATTGGTACCTATAGGACATAGCTCAGACAAGGACTTATTGAGAAGTTAATAAGTCTGCTGATCATGGGAGCGTAGGTATGTGCGTGACCCATGTGATGTGAGCTATGTTCGCCTCCATTAGTTTTGATTGTTGTTATTTGAGAACGATTCCTGAGAGATTCGGAATACGTGGTCCTTATGTACGTGATGTACCGGGATTGGATAGCAGGGTATGTGTGCACCACAGCTTAGTCTCGGGGTGCTAGTATTGTGTATTTATAATGAGAATATTACCCGATTAATTGAAATGAACTGTTATGCATAAATGTGAGTATAAACAATAGCAATGTTTTGTAAAGATAATGGAAGATCTCTAGTAAATAGTATTACTAATATGGGAAACTGTGAAGAAAAGTGAAACTCTCTATTTAATATGAAGATGTCGAAATTAAAGCGTGAATCGTATAGTAATGTTAAATTTTATTTTGTACTAGTTAGATATGGGAATAACTAGAATGGGTACGGGTACGTTAGGAGTGCACAAATAGTCTAAAGGTAAGTATTTCATGTGAGAGCACGTCCTAACATGTATTTTGCATTCATTGTTTTAATGTCATTAAAACACTTGCTATATTTTAAACTGTTTTCACTATCGGGCTCTGACCCGTTTTCTCCCAAATATTTTTTTTGTAAAAACCTTTTAGGCACCCAGCCACAAGGACACCATGCATAGAAGTTCCATTCCGGTGACGTGCTGTAGCTGTTGTGGAAGTTACATGACCTTGACAGTAGACTCCTCCACTTTCAATCTTGACTCCATATTATCAGACTCTCATTTGTTGGGCATGTCGCCCCATTTCTTTTAGAGACACTCTATCTATTCTGTTATTTCAGATTTTTGGGCTGAAATTAATTAATGGTCCAGGCTTTGTATTTGGTTGTATTCAGTATTCAGATTACTTAGATGAGTATTCCTCCGGACTCATTATTATCACATGGGTATTTTTATTGTGACTGTCATTGTGGTTGTGATGTTAGCATTTCATAATCTAAACTATTACATGTTAATCGGCTTCAATTAAAATTGACAACTCACTTTTTAAATATTAGGTGGCTAGTAATTGTTAAAACGTTTTTCGACAGTGATGCTATGAACTGAACCAACTTGGAATTTTGTATTAATTTAATAAAGGAGTAGCTACCCGGTATTTAATTAGTCGGGGCGTCACAGGTGGTATCAGAGCATCAGGTTCTAATGTCCATAGGATCTGTACAACTTGTTATGTTTCCACTGAGGTTTCTTTGATGTAGAGCCCTATATTTTAGGACTGTTGTATTCTTTTGTGTATGTTTCTCTCTTCATCTATTTTGAGATAATAACTGGGAAGTTATAGACTTTACTTTCATTTCAGATGCCTCCACGACGTGCACAGCGAGTTCCTCAGGATGCTCAGCCCAAGCCACAGCCTGCACTAGTTCAGGGCACCATGAATGCCACATAGGTTGCAGCCATTATAGCCGAAAATGTGAATGTCGCCCTTGTAGTTGTACAGCAGGCACCACCTCAAGCGCCGAAAGTAGCGCTAGTTCTGGCTAATGCATTCCCGTCTGCTTGGGAACGCGTCCGTGATGCTTTTCAGAAAGCACACCCTCTGAAGTTTGCAGGTAGCTACGACGTTGTGGTATCCAGTTAGTGGAGGAAGGACATTCAAAGGCACTTAAGGATGTATGAGTGTACGAATGTTCAAAAGTAGATACTAGCAACTTTTAAGCTAGTAGGATCAGCATTGCAGTGGTGGGAGTCCATTCCCACCGCAGAGGAGAGGGACGCTCTCACTATTCAGGAGTTCTGGGTGCGGTTCGATCGCAAATATTTTCCATCAGCTGTTCACACTGAGATGAGGAGGAAGTTGATGAACCTCAAGCAGGAGGGAAAGACCGTAGCCGAGTATGAGGCTGAGTTCACAAATCTTTTGAACATCATTCCCGACGAAATTCCAATCGAGGAGAAGAAGATTCAAAAGTTCACAGATGGATTGACTTGGAGGATCCGTCAGCACTTGTTGGGGAATCTCTCGTTGGCCACTTATTCTTATATGGTTACGCAGTAGTGCTTCACTACCAGGATCACTGCTTTCACATGTCTGAGAGTAAGAGATCAGGAGAGTCCAGCTATCAGGGCAGGACCGTGGGAAATGGTGCCAGCGGGGTACAATCTTCTCAGGGTCATCACAGGCAGGGTGATCAGGGTTCCCAACAGGGGGATACAAAGAGATTCGGATCTGTGGGTTTCAGGAATGGTCAGGGAGGTTTCAGACATGGCCATCAGGGTCAAAACGGCCATCAGGGCCAAAATGGTCAGCAACAGCAGTTTCAAAAGGGCCAGCATGGTCAGGGTAGGAATGGTAACGACCATCAGGGTTGTGGGCAGCAGGGACAGCGAGGGGAAAACTTCCCGAGGAAGTTCTTCGTTTGTGGCAAGATTGACCACAAATGCCAGGATTGTCCTGATAGGGGCAGGGCCCCACAGTAGCAGGGTGCTCGACATGAGCCATAGAGGCCTATATTTCTCGCCGCCCACCCAGCACCACCACAGATGGCAATATTACTACCCATTCCAGTGGTCCCAGTCCAGCAGGGACAGCTTCAGTATGGGAGAGTGTATCAGCTCCAGCATGCTGCATTCCCACAGGATCCACCTGCTATTAAGGGTATGCTCTCTATTTAGGGGACTATGGGGCGTATTTTATTTGATACAGGGGCCACACAATATTTCATTGCCATGAGATTTGCACGCACTTTGGGGTCGTTAGACACTGCAGAGAGCACGATTACATGTGTATATTCACCATTGAGTAGGGGTTCTGCGATTTCCCTTGTTTGTAGAGGTGTGGGTATAGAGATCGGGAGGTTTACTTTACCCGCTGATATGTTAATGTTAGAGATGACTGAGTACGATGCGATTGTTGGCATGGATTGGCTAGTTGCGTACCGATCCATGATTGATTGTTTCAGTAGGAGCATCATTTTTGCCATTCCCGGGCAGGAGATGTTTTTAGTGGCGATGTCTCGCCCTGAGGGAGGATCGTCCACTCACTTGTACTATATAGAGGATGAGGCCTCTAAGGAAGTGGTGATACCACTCGATTCGATTCCATTTGTTAAGGAGTTTAATGATGTATTTCAGGATATACCTAGACTACCTCCAAGTAGAGAGATAGATTTTGTGATCGATTTAACACTGGGCACTTGGCCAATTTGCCCGCGCACCTTACCGTATGGCTCCGGCAGAGATGAGAGAGCTACGGGATCAGATAGAGCAGTTATTGGGTCAGGGATTTATCCGTAGGAGTACTTCGTCGTGGGGTGCCCCTGTGTTGTTTGTAAAGAAGAGGGATGGATAGTTGAGGTTGTGTGTAGATTACTGGGAGTTGAATAAAGTCACGATACGGAATAAGTACCCGTTGCCCCGAATCGATGACTTATTCAACCAGCTGAGAGGAGCTTCCTTCTTCTCAAAGATTGATTTACGATCGGTATACCATCAGTTGTGTATCAGGGAACAGGTTGTCTCAAAGACTGCTTTCTTGATGAGATATGGTTCCTATGAGTTCCAGGTTATGCCTTTTGGCTTGACCAACGCTCCAGCCGTGTTTATGGACTTAATGAATAGGGTGTTCAGAGAGTTCCTAGACCAATTCGTCATCGTCTTTATTGATGACATTCTGGTTTACTCCCAGACAAAAGAGAAGCACGCCGAGAATTTGAGACAGGTTTTGCAAATGCTACATCAGAACGAACTTTATGCAAATTATGAGAAGTGTGGGTTTTGGATGAAGGAGGTTCAATTTTTGGGGCATATCATTTCAGACCGGGGGATATCTGTTGATCCAGGGAAGGTATCCGTGGTGAGGGAGTGGGGACAACCCATGACACCGACTGAGATTCGTAGTTTCTTGGGCCTAGCGGGATACTACAGGATCTTTATTCGGGGTTTCTCAAAGATAGCTGGTCCTTTGACACATCTGACTCGCAAGGGTGTGCCAGTTATCTGGAGCGATATCTGTCAGTTGGCATTCGATGAGTTGAAGGATCAGTTGACCTCAGCACCTGTGTTAGCATTTCCCAGATCGGTAGTTGTGTATTTAGTCTACACCGATGCGTCCTTATAAGGACTTGGAGGTGTGCTGCAACAGAAGAGTCAGGCAATAACTTATGCTTGTCGTAAGCTTAAGCCTCGCGAGAGGAAATACCCCACCCACGACTTGGAGTTAGCGGAAGTCGTATTCGCTCTTCGGATTTGGAGACACTATCTCCTGGGGGAGAAATTTTGGTTGTTCACAGATCACAAGTCTCTATAATACCTCTTCACGCAGAAGGAACTAAATATGCGTCAACGACGATGGATTGAGTTTGTAGAGGGTTATTAGTTTGATATCCAATATCACCCGGGGAAGGCTAACGTGGTAGTAGACGCGTTGAGCCGTAGGCCAGTAGATGAGGTGTGGAAAGCCAAGTGGAAGGAGTTGCGACACTAGGATGCAGTGGCCCGACCATTCATGTCTGTGATGACTGTTACACCTCAGATTGTTATGAGAGTTATAAAAGCCCAAGTAATTGACTCGTTCTGTCAGGAGAAGATAGTTCGATTACTAGCAGAGGGAGCCGAGTCCTATACCGTTAGTTCAGACGGGGGATTACACTTCAATGGGAGACTGGTTGTTACGGAAGGGAAAGACTTGCGACACGAGGTAATGGTAGAGTCGCACGGCTCATGGTTCGCGGTACACCCTGGTGGGGATAAGATGTACCAAGACATGAGACGCCAGCATTGGTGGAGCGATATGAAGAGAGATATCGCAGTGTTCATTTCTAAATGCGCTACTTGTCAGCTAGTAAAGGTGGATCATCAGAAACCATCAGGACTTCTACAGCCATTAGATATTCCAATGTGGATATGGGAGAGCATATCTATGGACTTTATCACGGGGTTACCTACGTCACAGACGGGTCACGACTCCATATGGGTAATTGTCGATAGGTTGACCAAAGTTGCCCATTTTTTACCCGTGAGGATAGACAACACTACGATACAGTATGCCTAGATTTTCATTACGAAAATAGTGAGACTTCACGGTGTGCCTCTGAATATCGTGTCTGATCGAGACAAGATATTTGTTTCACAATTTTGGGAGAGTTTCCACGAGGCCATGGGTACGAAATTACGGCTAAGTATGGCTTATCACCCGCAGACTAATGGGCAAACAGAGCGGACAAATGAGATGTTGGAGGACATGTTACGTCTGTGCATCCTAGACTTTGGAGGTGGTTGGGAGCAGTACCTTCCACTGGTGGAGTTTGCTTATAATAACTCCTACCAATTCACCATTGGCATGGCTCCATTTGAGGCGTTGTATGGTAGACCTTGTCGTTCCCCAGCATGTTGGTTAGAGGTGGGGGATAACAAACACCTTGGGCTGAAAGTGATTCAGGACACTTCGGCAAGGATAGAGATGATACGTAGCCGCATTCGGGTAGCTCAAGACTGGCAGAAGAGCTATGATGATGCCAAGAGGTTCTTCAGAGAATTCAAAGTGGGGGACCAGGTGTTACTCAGAGTATCTCCTATGAAGGGGATTATGCATTTTGGGAAGAAGGGGAAACTGGCACCAAGATATGTGGGGCCATTTCCTATCATCGAGCGTATTGGGTCAATTGCGTATAGACTTGGGTTACTGGAGCACTTGCATTGGATTCATGATGTGTTCCATATTTCCTCGCTAAGGAAATATCTTTGGGATGATTTGTCCCATTCTGACATTGCTTTAGAGGACATCTATCTTCAGCTAGATAGTTCCTACGAGGAGGGGCCGATTGCTATTCTGGACCACAGTGAGCGGGAACTGAGGTCGAAGATAGTCATTGGTACGTGTTTAGTGGCGGCATCATAATGCCGAGGAGTCCGCATGGGAGCGCAAGGATGAGATGCGCGAGCGTTAACCAGAGTTGTTTTTACCAGGCACTCTTTAGTTCTGAATTTCGGGACGAAATTATGTTATTAGGGGGGAAGTAGGTAATACCCCATAATTTTATTGAAATTTATTTAAGGGATTAATTGAATTAAATGAGAATTAATTGGGAATTAATTCGGATATAAATACTAACGAGATGTGAGTTAGCATTTGATTACAATGTTAAAATTGAACATTTCTGAGTATATGTGGTAATATATGAGTATTGAAAATATTAAAATTATCGCGAGGCAGAAATACGATAATTTGGAAATTTAGTTGGGACATGCGTGTGAGTCGCGTCAGGAATGAAATTATTTGAATTAAAAAGTGAATTATATTTTTATCAACCAAATGGTCATTTTGAGTGTGCCAACGTGTCCAGAAGGGTCGAAATAGTCAGAAAACACCACCCGGGGGTTTAGTTTTGGTTCCGGGGCATTTTTAGGCCAAATCGACAACCTAGAAGGGTATTTTGGTAATTTTGAAAATAGGGAAATTAAAACACATGAATTTTACAGATTTATTTTATATAGGAAATGAACCCACTAAGTCTAATATCATCATTTAACAAGTAGTTGGCTATGGGAGTTATAGGGGGAGTCTTAAGAGGTTCCAAAAGAAACCCCTAGCCACCATCACCATCTTGGAGAGAAATCTGTAGAGAGAAAGAGGAGAATCAACCTTCATCCTTCAACATCAAATCAGAACATCTAAGGCAAGTGGTTTAATTACATAATTACAAGAGAATGTTTCCTCCATGCATAGAATTGAATATATCTTGTATTGAAAGTTTGATGAAAACCCATGAAATTGGAGATAGAATTCATAATCTCATATAGGGATTGCATGTAGAATAGTTATGGATGAAATTCGTATCCAAAATGTATCTTTTGATGATTTAAAAACGTATTTATAAGGATTAATTGTAGACATTAAAATTCTGGGTTCATGTTTATAGGGTTAGGGACAAGGTTTGGGAATTATGATGATTTCATGTTAATTTAGGAAGCATTGGCCCCAAATATATGTTAAAGAGTGACCTAGGAGGATTTAGAATAGTTTAAAAACGTTAAAAGTTAATTAGAATTATCTTAGTAAGGATTTAGAGAAGAGAAATTTGAAGAAAAAAGAATTTGGGAAAAATTTTGGGCGCAGTCTGCCATCTCGTTAGAAGACATGCCCAGGTCGTTTGAACGACCTCGTTCGAACGAGCTTCTAACGAGATGACAGTATCCCTTCTAACGAGTTGGTAGTTCGTTCGAAGCCTTTCGTTCGAATGCACTCGTTCGAACGACCTCGTTCGAACGAAACTTCTAACGAGTTGACAGAATGCCCTTTTAGGCCGAATTTATTTCAAATGTCCCGTAAACTTATTTAAATGGAGTAATAACCTTCCCTCATTGACTAGAGGGTAAATTTGGAGATTTGGGGTACGTTGAGGAGTAAAACTTATAACCTTGTAGTAAACCGGATTACCTTTATAGATTAGGGAATGAGTACCAAATTACGACGTGAGAGGAGTTGACAACCTTAATGTATATAAATCGGGGACTTATAAATGTATAACACTAAATGATGGTATAAGAACAAGAAGTATACCTCTATTAAAATTATGAGATATCTAAGATGTGCGAATGCTTAGTATATGTGGTTATCTATATATAACATACCTACCATACTTTCTATCATCGGAGGTCGGCGTTCGATCAGGGCCATCTAATCTTTGTGTGCCTACGGGGGGATTTAGATTGGTACCTGTAGGACATAGCTCAGACAAGGACTTATTAAGAAGTTAATAAGTCTGCTGATCATGGGAGGTATGTGCGTGACCCATGTGATGTGAGCTATGTTCGCCTCCATTAGTTGTGATTGTTGTTATTTGAGAACGATTCCTGAGAGATTTAGAATACGTGGTTCTTATGTACGTGATGTACCGGGATTGGATAGCAGGGTATGTGTGCACCGCAGCTTAGTCTCGGGGTGCTAGTATTGTATATTTATAATGAGAATATTACACGGTTAATTGAAATGAACTGTTATGCATAAATGTGAGTATAAACAATAGCAACGTTTTGTAAAGATAATGGAAGATCTCTAGTAAATAGTATTACTAATATGGGAAACTGTGAAGAAAGGTGAAACTCTCTATTTAATATGAAGATGTCTGAATTAAAGCGTGAATCGTATAGTAATGTTAAATTTTGTTTTGGACTAGTTAGATATGGGAATAACTAGAATGGGTACGGGTACGTTAGGAGTGCACAAATAGTCGAGAGGTGAGTATTTCATGTGAGAGCCCGTCCTAACATGTATTTTTCATTCATTATTTTAATGTCATTAAAACACTTGCCATATTTTAAACTGTTTTCACTATCGAGCTCTGACCCGTTTTCTCCCAAATTTTTTTTTTGTAAAAACCTTTTAGGTGCCCAGCACAAGGACACCATGCATAGAAGTTCCATTCCGGTGATGTGTTGTAGTTGCTGTGGAATTTATAGGACCTTGACAGTAGACGCCTCCACTTTCGATCTTGACTCCATATTATCAGACTCTCATTTGTTGGGCATGTCACCCCATTTCTTTTAGAGACAATCTATCTATTCTGTTATTTCAGATTTTTGGGCTGAAATTAATTAATGGTTCAGTCTTTGTATTTGGTTGTATTCAGTATTCAGATTACTTAGAGGAGTATTCCTCCAGACTCATTATTATCCCATGGGTATTTTTATTGTGACTGACGTTGTGGTTGTGATGTTAGCATTTAATAATCTAAACTATTACATGTTAATCGGATTCAATTAAAATTGACAGCTCACTTTTTAAATATTAGGTGGCTAGTAATTGTTAAAACATTTTTCGATAGTGATGGTATGAACTGAACCAACTTGGCATTTTGTATTAATTTAATAAAGGAGTAGCTACCCGGTATTTAATTAGTCGGGGTGTCACATCTACTACAAGTCCTATAACTTCCACAACAGCTACAGCTCGTCAAATGAATGGAACTCCTATATTTTGTGTCCTAATGGTTGGGCACCTAAAATAATTTGACAAAAGAAAAGATATTTGAAATAAACGAGTCAGAATTCGAGTTGAAAATAGTTTAAAAATCAGCAAGTTCTTAAATGAAAAACAATATCACATATTACATACATGTTAGATTTTCGTACTCTCACTTGAGATACTCACCTCTCATCTAATGTGCACATTTGACGTGTAAATTTAACCCATCTTAGTCATGCTACCCCGCCTAAGTAGACCGAAGATGACTACTATCACACCAATAATCTCATGCATTTACCCGTATCCCTTATTACCATATGTTTAAGGATAGTTATTCATATACACAACCGTTATTCTCATAGGTATTCTCTTCCTCATTAAGAATATTTTAAATATCGTTAATTCCATATCTAATAAACATGCGCAGTAGAATAAGTAACAAGTATACATATATTTATCTCTGTCTCTCTCTCTCTCTCTCTCTCTCTCTCTCTCTCTCTCTCTATCTATCTATCTATCTATCTATCTATCTATCTATCTATCTATCTATCTATATATATATACACACACACACACACACACAGTTCTGCACCCTTGGGTTACGGAAACCTTGGTGAAATGCATACTCTGATATCATGTCCCAGTGCATCGTTCATTGCATGAAGGACTATAATTTAATCTCTAGTGAACCATAAAAATAAACACACATATTGGAGGTAGACACAGTTACAAGACTATGGGTTACGCAGATACATACGTACCCATATGACTGTAAACACAATCATTACCACTGATAGCCCGTACCTAGGTTCTATGTTCTAGTGGTACGAATTAAAATCCCCCTGAAGGTTCCTCAAGGTATGATCATCCACAATGCACAACCTTCACCTAATAGCAAGCAACATTGTTATGTTATACACACAATAATCCAATCAATAGGTATATGCATAACCTATAATAATCATTAGGTATTCATGAAACCCAAATACCCGAATTTATACGTAGCATTATTATCTCTAATACTCACATTACTTTATCCGTACGATGAATCTCTCTATCGTATATATTCCATAAGGCTCTCTTATTCCAATATATTTCCTTAGTAGTTACACAATCATCTCACCACTACACTATGTAATGAAGTCACTCAAGAATAGCGGAGGTCATCCTCTCTCACTTGAATCAACCTTGTAAGTTTTTAACTTGTCTGGGAAAAAATTTGAACTTCTGAAATCTCATTAGAAGCTGGGAAAATTCTCGTTCGAATGAACTAAGGCCTAAATTTTCCTTATAATCTCGTTCGAAGGAGGTCGTTCGAACATCTTCGAACGAACCTACTCTCTGATTTCTGGTTGGACGAGTTGTTGGAATTCTCGTTCGAACGACACAAGTCGTTCGAACGACAATACCGCAGTTCGTCCCTATCCTCCAAAAACTACATTTTCTCAACTTTCTCGACACCAAAATCACAAAAAACCTTACCCAACTCAAAACCAACGATTCTAAATCATAACCACTAGTAATTAAATGCTTTCTAACACCTTTTTAACATCAGAACTTTATAATTTCATCATAAGTGCGACTTAATCCCTTAAATCCTCAACACTATTTATGACCAACTAAACCCAGATTAAATTTTATGATTTCAACATATAAAATCCATATTTCTTATCAACAATATATGGTTATTCAACTACATGCAATACCAGTACCACAATCATAGATTAATACCCAATTTCAGTACCAAATTTTAATATCATGAATAAATCATCAACTAATCTAACATGGACATTATATGCTATAAATGAAGCAATCTAAACATTTGCCTTTTCCATGAAGGTTTTATTCGTCGCTAGAAATTAGTATGAGCTTGTTCCTCTCTTCCCGATCTACATTTTGATTGTATTTTTGGTGCAAGAAAATTGGGTTTGGTCTTAGTGTCTGTATAAGTCCTCCCTTTCTTCCTCCTGGGTTCCTTCTCTATTTCTACAGAACATAACCCTAACTGCTACTACGTAAGGAATGATGTATTAATCAAATTTTTGTCCATTAATATATCACAAGTTTTTCAAAAGTCTAAAATACCCCTCCGGGGTGTTGGGTTAGCTTAAAGTTGACCTCGGACTCGAAACTAAATCCTCGAGTCCACTTTTCTGACTATCTCGACCCTTTCAGACACACTGACATACTCAAAACGACCATTAGAATAATCAAAAATAAAATTACATTTTAATTTCGCATTTAAGTCCCGACACGACTCACATGCCCGTCTCAAGTAAGTATACTGTAATTGTCGTATTTTTCACTCACGATGATTATAATATATTCATAATCATATATTACTTTACTCACTAAGTAATCTTCAACATAATTATCACCAATAAATACTAACTCTCATCATGCTAGTAATTATTTACTTAAAACCATATTAATTATAAATAAATTTCTAATTTAAATTAATTAATCCCATAATTAAAATAAAATCTTTCAAAAATAAAGGGTATTAGATACTTCCCCCCAATAACGGAATTTCGTCCCGAAATTCCGAAAAGAGTAAAAATAACGGTATACCGGGTAGGAACAACTCTGGATACTTATCGCGCATCTTATCCTCGCGCTCCCAGGTAGACTCCTCGATATTATGATGCCTCCACTGAACACATACTAAGGGCACTACCTTTGACCTAAATTTCCTCTCGATATGGTCTAGGTTAGCAACTCCTACACACTAGAGAACGACAAGGTCTACCATATAGCACCTCAAATTGAGCCAGGCCAATAGTGAACTAGTAGGAGTTATTATAATCAAACTCCACCAGTGGGAGGTAATTCTCCCAACCCCTGCCAAAATCAAGGATACACATTTGCAGCATGTCCTCTAACATCTGATTTGTCCACTCTCTTTGTCCATCCATCTGCGGATGATAGGCCAAGCTCAATCATAACTCTGTACCCATGGCCTCCTGGAAGCTCTCCCAAAATCTGAACACATAAATCTTGTCCTGGTCGGACACAATATCAAGGGGCACCCCATAGAGTCTCACTATCTCGGCAATGAAGATCTGAGCGTACTGCCCCATAGGATAGTCAGTCTAGACTGGCAAAAAATGAGCTACCTTGGTCAACCGATCCACAATCTCCCATATGGAATCGTGACCCCTCTACAATGTAGGCAGCCCTGTGCTAAAATCTATGGAAATGCTCTACCATTTCCACATAGGGATCTCTAACAGTTGTAGGAGCCCTGGAGGTCTCTGATGGACCACTTTTACTAGCTGATAAGTGCCACATTTAAAAGAAACTCGACGATGTCCTTCTTTATTCAACTTCACCAGTAATATCGCCTCATATCCTGGTACATCTTATCCCCCCCGGGATGAAACACAAATTGTGAATCATGTTACTACGCCATCACATCATGTCATAACTCACACCCCTTTAGAACTACTAGTCTGCCATTAAAGCGTAAGCCCCCGTCTGAGATTATGGGGTATGACTGTTCCCCCTCGGCTAGAAGTTGTACAATCCAATCCTGACAAAACGAATCTGTTGCCTAAGCCTGTATCACCCTAGAAACGATATAGGGTGTAACCGTCATCACTGATATGAATGAGCGGGTAATCAACTCCTGATGTCCCAGTTCCTTCCACACCTCGGTCACCTCACATGCTAGCCTACGTCTCAACGTGTCTGCTACCACGTTAACCTTCCTCGGGTGGTAATGGATGTCGAACTGATAGTCCTTCACAAATTCAAGCCACCTCCGCTGATGCATATTCAATTCTCATTGCGTAAATAGATACTGCGGTGACTTGTGATCTATGAATAGGAAAAATTTCTCCCCCAAGAGATAATGTCTCCATACCCGAAGATAAAACACGACTGTCGCTAACTCCAAGTCTTGGGTGGGGTAACTCCTCTCGTGAGGCTTAAGATTATGGGAAGCATACACTATAACCTTATCCTCTTGCTGAAGAACACCCCCAAGTCCTAGTAAGGACGCATCAGTATAAACCAGGTATTCCACTCCTAACCTGGGTAGTGCTAGAACTGGTACTGAAGTCAGCTTATCCTTCAGCTCATCAAAGACAACTAGAAAGCATCAAATTTGACATCGAACTCGCTATCTTCGAGAATCCCGAAATAAATCTCATGTAGTATCCGGCCAGCCCTAAGAAACTACGTATTTCTATCGGTATCGTGGGATATAACCACTCCCTCACCGCAGACACCCTCCTCGAATCTATGGATATCCCTTTTTCAAACACAATGTTCCCCAAAAACTGAACCTCTCTCAACCAGAATCCACACTTCTCGTATTTCGCGTGCAACTCGTGCTCATGTAGTGTCTGCAAAACCATCATCAAATGCTTGACATGTTCCTCCTCAGTCCGGGAATAAATTAGGATATCATTAATGAAGACAATGACAAACAAATCTAAGAACTCTCTGAATACCCTGTTCATCAAGTCCATAAATACGGTCGGTCGGTTAGTTAGCCCAAATGGCATAACCTTGAACTCATAGGATCCATGTCTCGTCAAGAACGAAGTATTAGGCACGTCCTGCTCTCTTATACATAACTGATGGTATCCCAACCTCAAGTCTATCTTCAAGAAATCGGAAGCACCCCTCAACTGGTTGAATAGGTCATCGATTCGGGGAAATGGGCACTTATTCTGTATCGTGACCTCAATAAACCCTCGGTAGTCCACACACAATTGTAACGACTCATTTCTCTTCTTTAAGAATAGTACGGGAGCACCCCATGGCGAGGTACTCATGTGGATGAAGTGCTGACCCAATAACTTCTCGATCTAATCTCGTAGTTCCCTCATCTCCACCGGAGCTATATGGTATGGTGCACGGGCTACCGATCGAGTGCCTGATGCCAAATCTAACACAAGCTTTATCTCCTCATTAGGAGATAGCCCTAGTATGTCCTAAAATACATCAACAAACTCATGAACAACCAGAATTAAATCAAGTGGTATCAACACCCCCTTAGAGGTCTCCTCCTTTATATAATATAAATGGGTGGACGAACCTCCCTATGGGAGAGGCAATGCCACTAAAACCATCTTCGGACCCGGTATGGTGAACACTATACTACGACTATAGAATCCAATCATTCCTCTATACATAACTAGACAATCCATACCGATAATAGCATCATACTCTTATATATCTAAGACAAGCATATCGGCCGGTGAGATCAATCTCCCAAACTCTATGCCCACTCCCCGACATATAAAGAATATTAATGACCCATATCCTAATAGTGAGTCTACACTAGTAATTGCGCTCTTTGTCGTGAATAATAACCCCGTGGAGTGTGAAAAACTAGTGGCAATAAAACTATGTGAATCCCCCGTGTTAAATAATATCTGCCCTAAAGTCCCATGGATAAAAATGTACCCTCAATCGCGAGTGGAGCCTGGGGAACTGCGTCCTGGTGGAGGTTGTAGATACACCCATAATTTAGTTTTCCCTGCTAGATAGGAACGGCTAGAATGGCTGGCAAAGCTAGTATCTGCGGTGGTGTTGGGAAGGTCGCTAGAAATATCGGTCGTTAGGGCTCCTAACGAGGGCCCTGCTGTTGCTGCTGTTGCGGGGCTCTACCCTTCTAAGGAAAATCCTGACGTTTGTGGCTATAATTTCCATAAGAGAAGCATCTCCCAGGAAAGTGTCCTCCCCTCTGCCCCTACTTCCCTCAGCCCTGATGGTCATTACCACCCTTCCCTTGGCCCTGCTGGCCCTACTGAAAGCGCTATTTTCCCTAGTGACCACTCTAGCCCTGATGGCCCTATCGTCACTTGATCTGAACCTCTTAGCAGTTTCCCCAGGTGGGAACTCCGCTCACCCTATCTCTACTGACCCTAAGATGGTTGTGCCCCAATAGCCCATAACCTCTTGTCCTGCCCTCCTGGGTGGACTCCCACTCATTTGCTTCCCTTATGATGGAAGCGGTGATCCTGGAAGTGTAGTAGAGTACCGTTAAGTAAATCAGTATATGTACCCAACGAACGATTACCCAAAAGGTGTTGATGATTCCTCCACGTCAAGCCGTCCATAAACATCTAAATTTTATTCCCCTCAGCAGGCACCTAATTCGGCACCAAATTAATCAAGCTCATAAACTCTTTTTCGTACTCCGCAACAGTCTTCCTGTTGGGTGAGATTCAGTAATTTCTGCCTCATCTCAGTCTGAACGGAGAAAGGGAAATATTTGCGATCGAATTGCACCCAAAAGTCCTAGATAGTCATGTTATCTCTCTCCTCAGTAGTGATAATAGACTCCCATCACTGCAGTGCCACTCCCACTAGCTTAAAGGTAGCTAGTAACTTCCTCTGAATCTCAGTATACTCATACATCCTCAAGTGCCACTGAATGTCCTTTTTCCACTGGCTCGCTACCACAACATCTGATCTCCCTGCAAACTTCGGAGGGTGTGCCTTCTGGAAGGCATCTCTGACACGCACCCAAGCAGAGGGAATGCGTGGGTTGGTGCTGGGGCCACCGTCGGTGCCTGGGGTGGGACCTGCTTTACCACAGCCAAAGTTGCATTTACCTCCTGCGATACGATAGCAGCAACCTCCGCAACATTCATCGTACCCTAGGCGGGAGTTGGCTGGGGCTCGGGCTGGGCATCCCTAGGAGTTCACTAGGTAGGTCTAGGAGGCATCTGAAATGATAGAGAAGATTTATAAGTCCACAGTAAATATCTCAAATAGTTGAAGACGTAAAATGCGCAATTAATGAATACAACAGTCCTAAATATAGGACTCTATATCAAAGAAAGATATGCCGGAAGCATAACAAGCCGCCTAGATCCTAAGGACCCTAGAACCTGATGCTATGATACCACCTATAACACCCCAACTAATTAAATACCGGGTGATCAATCCTTTATTAAATTAAATTAGAATATCCAATTGGTTCAGAATATGCATCACTGTCGAAAATTTATTATTAACACTAGCCACCTAATATTTAAAAGGGTTGATTTCAAAATTTTATCTTTAATCAACATAAAATCAAATTAACCAATTATTAAACATACACCATTTAAACTAATCTCAATAAAATGACTGAAATTATAAATGTGACTGGAGTAAACACTTCTAGCCTAAATACCGAATACAATAATCCAACAAAATAAACCAACAAATGAAAGGAGTAAATAAATAAATCCACAATCTCTGAGTGTCTGAAAAAGAAAAAGGGGCGACATGACCTAACTGAAGTAAATAACTCAATATGAAGAAGCGAAAATCATGGAGGTGTCTACTACCAAGTCCTATAACTTCCACAACAGCTACAACTCTTCAAATGAATGGAACTCCTATACTTGGTGTCCCAGTGGCTGGGCACCTAAAATAAATTGACAAAAGAAAAGAGATTTGCAATAAACGGGTCAGAGCTCGAGTTAAAAACAGTTTAAAAATTAGCAACTGATTAAATGAAAACAATAGCACATATTTTGTACATGGTGGATTTTCGTACTCTCAATTGAGATAATCACCTCTCATCTAATTTGCACATCTAACGCGTATATTTAACCCATCTTAGTCATTCCACCCTGCCTAACTAGCATGAAGAAGACTATTATCACACCAATAATCCCATGCGTTTACCCATATCATCCGTATCTCGTATTACCATATGTTTAAGGATAGTTATTCATATACACAATCGTTATTCTCATCGGTATTATTTTTCTCACTAAGAATATTTTTAACTATCATTAATTCCACATCTACTAAACATGCAGAGTAGAATAAGTAACAGGTATACATATATTTATCTCTCTCTCTCTCTCTCTCTCTCTCTATATATATATATATATATATATATATATATATATATATATATATATATATATATATATATATATATATATATATAGGCCCCCTTGGTGCAATGCATAATCTGCTATCATGTCCCGGTGCATCACTCATTGCATGAAGGACTATAGGTTCAATCTCTCACGAACCATCAAAACAAACACATATATTGGAGGCGAACATAATTCCAAGCCTATGGGTTACGCACATACCTACGCACCCATATGACCGTCGACACTATCGTTCTCACTCATAGCCCATACCTAGGTTCTATGTTCTAGTGGTACGATTCAAAATCCCCCGAAGTCTCCTCAAGATATAATCGCCCACAACGCGCAACCTCCACCTAATAGCAAGCAGCGGAGATATGTTATACACACAATAATTCAATCAATAGGTATATACATAACCTATAATAATCATTAGGTATTCATGCAACCCAAATCCCCAAATTTATACGTAATATTATTATCTCTAGTACTCACGTTACTCTATCCATACGACGAATTTATCTATCTTATATATTCCATCAGGCCCTCTTATTCTAGTATATTCTCTTAGTAGTTACATAATCATCTTACCACTAGACTATGTAATGAAGTCACTCAAGAATAGTGTAGGTCATCCTCTCTCACCCGAATCAACCATGTAAGTTTTAAACTTGTCCGGGAAAAAATTTGAACTTCTGAAATCTCGTTGGAAGCTAGGAAAATTCTCGTTCGAACGAACTAAGGCCTGAATTTTTGTTAGAATCTCATTCAACGAGGTCGTTCGAATAGCTTCGAACGAACCTACTCTCTGAATTCTTATTGGATGAGTTATTGGAATTCTCGTTCGAATGACACAGATCATTCGAACGAGAATACTGCAGTTCATCCCTGTCCTCCAAAAACTGCATTTTCTCAACTTTCTCAACACCCAAATCACATAAAACTTTGCCTAACTCAAAACCAACGATTCTAAATCATAACCACAAGTAATTGAATGCTTTTTAACATCAACACTTTATAATTTCATCAAAAAATCAACTTAATCCCTTAAATCCTCAAAAAGCCCTAGGCTCACATAAGCACTATTTATTACCAACTAAACCCATATTAAATTTCGTGATTTCGACATATAAAATCCAGATTTATCATCCCCAATATATATTTTTTCAACTACATGCAATACCTAAACCATAATCATATATTAATACCCAATTTCAGTCCCAAATTCATAATATCATGAATAAATCATCAACTCATCTAACATGGAAATTATATGCTCTAAATGAAGCAAGATAAACACTTGCCTTTATGACAAAGGTCTAATTCCTCACTTGAAATTTGTATGAGCTTGTTCCTCTTTTCCCGATCTACGTTCTAATGGTATTTTTGGTGAAAGAAGATAGGGTTCGGTCTTAGTGTCTCTATAAGTCCTCTCCTTCTTCTTCCTCGGTGCCTTTTCTATCTTTACAAAACATAAACCTAACATCTACTACATAAGGGATGATATACTAATTTAATCTTCGTCCATTAATAAATCACAATTTTTTAAAAGTATAAAATACCCCTCCGGGGTGTCCTAAAGTTCACCCCGAACTCCAAACTAACGCCTCGAGTAGACTTTTCTGACTATTTTGACCCTTTCGAACACACTGATGTACTCAAAACGGTCATTAGAATAACTAAAAAGAAAATTACATTTTAATTCCTCATTTAAGTCCCAACATTGCTCACATGCGCATCCCAACTAAGTGTACTGTAACTTTCGTATTTTTCACTCACGATGATTATAATATATTTGTAATCATATATTACTTTACTCACTAAGAAATCTTCAACATAATTCTCACTAATAAATACTAACTCTCATCACGTTAGTAATTATTTACTTAAATTCAAATTAATTATAAATAAATATCTCATTTAAATTAATTAATCCCATAATTAAAATAAAATCTCAAAAAAATACGGGGTATTACATCGGCCTCCCCATAGTAAAAAATGGGAAGGTCACGTGGTCTCTCCCCCTCCAACAGTGGAGGGTACTGCCAATTCCTCGCGATGAACTCACTTTCTGAAAAGTTTTTATGAGAATCCAAAAGATTAACCACCAGAACTCATTGAGCTTTTCTGGTCTTTAAATACAAGAAACCCTCTTTGGTTTTCGAGAATACGTAACAATAACATATCTCGATCAGTCCCAACCTTATTCCATAAAGAGTATTTACCTATGTACATCGTTTACTATCTTCCATACATTGGGGGTGCAATTAGCAAGAATGATGGAAAAACACCTAAAAAAATATAAGGAATAACTCATTTTGGGGAAAGGTCAAACCTCCTTGAGTTGTCAATAGGGTATGAATCCAGTGCCCCCGTCCACGTCGTGAACATTACGAGGAAGGGGGCATAGTAGATAATTACCCACTCAGGAATGTTATACGTATGCTTAAATTATTGTACAGATTTAGCACCCAACATCGCCATAACTGAACAGAGCAAGAAGAAACCCTAACTACAGTAACTAGATAGTATAGAGAAAAAGAACCAAGAAGAGGCAGGGAATATAACTTACAGGTGGTAACAAGGCTTTGATGAAGCACAGAAAGAGAGAAACTTCAACTTTTAAATAAAAATAAGATCTTAAGAACGGAGTATCTTCAAGGACGACCAGAAGCAGTGAACAAACGCTTGAGTAAGAAACAACTGATCACCAGAACACTCAAATGATGGGTTTCGACTTCCCATAAAGATTTTGGCACTTCAGTTTCTTCTTAAAGACAAGCGTGCCCTTGTTTGCGAACCTTGTTATTACAAAGACACCATAATGGACTCTCACTACATTATAAGGACTTGGTCCTCCAACCTAGTTAAAATCTATTCGCCCATATACAATAGCCTAAAGATTTTAAGGGCAATTGTGGGAGCCTAGTTTTTACAAGCCCATGAAATTAGGCGACCAAGATAAGTTGAGTTATTTGGGCCAGCCAAAATCATGGTTTAGTTTTGACACATACATTTTAGTTAGAGGAGGATATTCACAGATATGGTCAAATCAGGTGCCAACAATCTCGATCGAGCTATTCAAGCACCTCATGGCCAATCCATGAACTATGATGGAGTTCCTTAAACAACTCACACTCTGTAACAAACACGAATATAAATTTCACTCCCTGGCCCAACGTAAAGGGATGAAAATTTTAATCGTTGAGAGACACTTAATAGAAAATAAGTAACCTCTTCGTAGACGTAGGCAAGTTGTCAAACCATGTACATCATTCTTGTGTGTGATTTCATTTACTTTCTCCCTCTTGCGGTTGCTTTCATGAATTCTTTATTGTGAATTTTTCTGCACTCACATATACATATTATAATTTTACCCTTGTCGTATACTAACATTGTACTTGATACTATTTAAAAATTATTTATGTCTATCTAAGACGTCCATCAATTATGTTGCTTTTATTTTGCGATGTATCCTTTTTTGGAAGATTAACTGCTCATAATCAAATGAAAATAATGCATCACGTTAATGGTATGATGCATGTATATCCATAATTGTGTAATGGAATTTAACGCTTTTCAATGTTTGCGTATGTGACTATTTGGTGGAAGACTAATCCAAATGGGAGCAAGGAGTGACACTTTTCTATTTTCTACTTTATAGTTCATGTTGATAATAAAATATAATTCACTCCTACGATGGTAATACACTATGTGTACCACTTTAATAATGAATAAAGTTTTTCTTTCCGCCTTAACTTTAATTCATTGCTTTATATATACGCTCTTGTACATTCATACCAAAAACAAGTGTGTGAAAAATTGGTATCAGAGCTTATTTTAAATTTAACATATCGATGTGTTAGCATTCTAGATAGGAAATTTTTATATGATATTAGTTGTTTAATATTTTCGTAACTTCATTTATCACTATTATATAGAAATTCCATTTTTTAGTATGTGATTTATTTATTTTTAATGATGTAATTGCACCAACAAATCGTTGGGAGAATACAGTTAGAGAAGAGGCACTTACATGACTTAGAGAAATTATTCGCACTGTAGATGAAGACTAGGTAGGTTCAAGTAGTGACTTAAAGATACTAGTATTAACCAATCGAGTTTAGGCAAAGTTTAAGCGATGAGGAAAGTAGATGATTATGTTAATGATCTAGTCGTACTCCAGGAGGCCATAAATCTTGCTTTAGCTGATAACCCACCAACTCCAACACTGTACCTAGATGCCACCTCCAATGGTGAACTTAAATGATTTATCTTCTGACATAAATGTCTCTACAGGTGATGATTGACCCAAACTCGATAACTACTTTGATATTCAAGATTCTGACTCTTCTGATAACGATGCTACTGTTCTCGCCTGAGGAAAATCCAAAAATCAAGAAAAAGATCCCTCTCAATGTGATATATCAAAATAAAGTATTGTATATAGTGTGGTCTACTGATATTTAGGAGGTTGGCTAACTTTTAACTGATGTAGAGTCAGTACTAGTGTGATATATGACTTTATTGTACCATAAAACTCTATCTTTGCATAATATAGTAGGCTTGCGATATATTTTTGTTTTATGTTCTTATTTATTATTTCAACTGTTCTATTATATTTTAGGATGATTAGTACTGGAATTCCCTCCACTGGAACTAAAACTGAATAGACTCACACTTAACGAATCATGTGATGTTTTTAGAAATTAACAACTTTATCCCGACAATAACAAATTTGTTGCCCTTCTCTCGAGGAAATCTCAAAAGAAATCTGTAGGATGAATGCCCTCAAAGAATTTTTAAGACAAAGACCTCTTCCATTCCTTGAAAACCCAGGTTCCAGTAAAGCTGAGAAATGGATGCGTCGGATTATGAAAATTCTAAATGGAGTAGGTACGGCTGGAAATCTTCGAGTAATTCTAGTGGATTATGTGTTTGAAGGTGAAGCTAATTTCTAGTGTCAAGCGGTTTCGTGTAAGCATAATGTTGTTAATTTTGCTTGGGAGCAAATTTGAAGAAATTTTCTTCAAAAAGTATTTCCTCGAAGCTGAAGGAGATCAACGAACTATAGATTTCATAAAATTAGAAAAAGTAAACCTTTTTGTATCCCCGTATGAAGGCAAATTTATCGACCTATCTTGTTACACCATTGAGCATGTGGATATTGAGATAAAGAAATGCAAGCAGATTGAAAGAGGACTACATCCGAGTATTAAGAATTTTATCCCTCCTTTATAAATTCAAGATTATTCTCAACTTATCGATGTTACGTTAATTGTAGAATGAAATTATTTTATCGTAGTATGATATTCTCCCGCTATTACTAGAAATAATCATGTGATTAGAACTTTACATGAATATCGAACTCAACACTATCGAAATTCAAGTGGACAAGATTATTCCTAGATTCATAAAACAGTACCTGTTCATTGATTCGTTGTCATGAATGTCAAGAATTAGGACATATTTGGCCACAGTGTCATAAATTAAGATCTCATCCAATCCATCGTCAATAAGATAATCCCTCACAAAATCCAAGTTATCCTCATATCCAAAACCAACCTAAGCCAAATCTTGCTAAGAAAATTGTGCCAGCTCCTACTCATGGAAAGAATTATGCTATATTTCCTACACAAAAATCCTATGACGTGATAGAAGGTATAATATTTTTTCACCATCTTCCTGCATGTTTTTTATTTGATTCAGTTTCAGCACATTCCTTTATCACTCTTAAACTAAATAAATTATTACAATTACTACCTACATATTTAATTGTTTCATTGGATATTGAATTACTAATAGGTGAAATCAATACATCGACATAAGGTTATAAAGATTGTAAAATTCAACTTGGTTTAGGTACACTTTTTGTTGACTTGATAATCTTAGATATTTGCGATTTCGATATTATAATCGGTATGGATATTCTGTCAAGACATCATGCTTATATTGATTGTCCGGCCAAGAAAATTTATATCGAAATAAATAAAATTATTCCTTTGTATTTAAAGGATCAAGTCCGTCTGAACCATCAAGTTTCCAAATTTAAAATTCTTCTTTAATTCCAAGAATTTTGGAACAATTCGAAGATGTTTTCCCTAAAAAATTACCAGAATTACCCCATTCCTGAGAAATAGAATTTATCATAAATCTTTATCTGAATACTCTTCCTATTTCGATACCTACGTATCGAATGAGTCCTTTACAACTTCGAAAACTCGTTATAAACTCAATGATCTTCTTGAAAAAGGCTTTATTTGACTTAGTTCATCTCCTTGGGGAGATCCTATATTATTTGTCAAGAAATTGGATGGAAGCTTTAGAATATGCATAGATTATCATAAGATGAATTAACTAACTATTAACGGTAAGTATCCTCAACCTTGAATCGGAGATGTATTTAATCAACTTCAGGCAATAAGGATCTTTTCTAAAATACACTTATGATCTGGTTACCGTCAATGTCAAGTAAGAGAATAAGATATTCCAAAAATTGATATGCGAACTCGTTATGAACATTTCGAGTTTACCCTAATGTCTTTTGGATTAACCAATGCACCCGCACATTTTATGGATCATATGCATATAATCTTTAGAATTTTTATTAACCAATTTGTTATAGCTTTAATTGATGATATTTTTACTTATATCCAAAATTTAGTAGAGCATGCCCAACATCTAGAAGCAGTATTAGGCACTCTAAGAAACAATAGATTAAATTCTAAGAAGAGCAAATGTGATTTTACAGTGAATGAAATAAAATTTCTAAGAAATGTGATTTCTGAAAATGAAATCTAAGCTGATCCTACAAAAATTTTAGCCATTTTAGAACATAATCCTATCAATATTACTGGGATAAAGAGTTTTCTAATATTAGCTGGATATTATTGACATTTTGTGGAAGGGTGTTCTCACATCGCTCTTCTCCTCTTAAAGAAAACTAGGAAGGAAGTGCCATTTCTATGGACTGATGAACGTACTCAAGCATTCCAAAGTTTTCAGGACAAATTAACCACTTCTCTTATCCTCATAATTCCCTCTAGTAATGTAAGTTATGATGTATATACTGACGCGTCATTGCAAAGTATAGGATGTGTTTTAATGCAAGATGAGAAAGTTGAAGAGTGTGGGTCATGAAAACTCAAAACTCCTGAACATAATAACCATGTCCCTGATCTTGAGTTAGCGGCTGTAATTTTTGCTTTAAAAATTTGGCATTGTTACCTTTATGGTGAAAATTTTCAAGTCTTTTCTGATCACAAGAGTTTGAAATACATCTTCACTCAAAAAGACTTAAATTTTAGACAATGACACTAGATGGAATTTTTGGAAGATTATCGATTTAAATTAAAATACCATATAGGAAAAAGAATGTTGTAGCCGATGCTTTAAGTCATAATACAGTAGGAAAACTCCATATTTTGATTTCATATGATATTGCTGCTACCATAGAGAAATATGATATTTGATTGATACCGCCTTCTCAAAATTTTCCAACATCATTTCATATACCGAATTGAGAGAGAGAATCTTAGTCCAACAGTCCCAAGGCCCTTTTTTGCAATCCCTTCACGATAAAAATCACGAGTTCTCATATGATAAGGAAATAGGCTTATGATTTAAAAATAGATTGTATGTATATGATGATTTATCTCATTGAGAGGAAGTATTACAAGAAGCTTATCATTCTAAGTTTATGATTCACCCCAGAAACTCCAAATTTACCACGCCCAAAAAAAGCAATATTGGTGGCCAAATATGAGAAATGATATTGAAAGTTTTAAAAGGAAATGTCTTACTTTTCAACCAGTAAAGATAAAACACCAACATCCTAATGGACTCCTTCAACCCTTACCGATTCTCAAGTGGAAATGGGTTTGTATTATCATACATTTTGTCAATGGACTACCTCATATGTCTCAAGGATATAATTCCATTCGGGTAATAGTAGACCGACTTACCAAATTTGCTCATTATCTGCAAATAAAGACCATCGATTCATTTTAAAAGCTCAGTAAACTTTACATTCGAGAAATTATCCGATTACATGGAATTACTTTATGCAT
Organism: Sambucus nigra; assembly: GCA_949130495.1. Lineage (NCBI taxonomy): Eukaryota > Viridiplantae > Streptophyta > Magnoliopsida > Dipsacales > Adoxaceae > Sambucus > Sambucus nigra. Next base: position 89,849,056 of record OX422211.1, read on the forward strand.
TATGTCAGACAGAGATTCCCGTTTTGTAGGAAAGTTTTTGCAATACCCCGCACTTTTATGGGAAATTAAATTTCATAATTAAGTGCAATTTGGGAATTTAAGAAATTATAATGAATAGTAATTTTTGAGGTTTTCAAGGATTTAATGATTTTCGACGTATGTTATATTTACTTTTGGGATTAAGTAAATGAGACTGAGTATTTTATTATATGTCTCCGTCGGGTAAAGCGATAAAGGGTAATATTTTTATTGGAAAACCGCATTAAGTTGTGTTGGGTTAAAATAATGAATTGTGGTCAAGTACCTCAGATGGATTTGATTGCGCGGTTGGTCTTCGAATGGTCGAACTAGTCAGAATAGAGTATCCGGGGGTGTTGTTTTGACTCCGATAATTTTTGGACCTGTAGGGACTCGTAATTGAGTAAACGAGTCATTTTTGGGTTTATTAAGGGATAAACCCTTTTCTCTCTTATAAAAGACACGGGAGAGGGAAAGAAATCAAGGAAAAAGGGAGAAAAGAAAGAGGAGAGGAAAGGAAGAGAGAAAAGAGGAAGAAATGGGGGATTTTGGACAAAACTCCGCTGGATTCGACTCGAGGTCGTCGGATTTCATCCTCTAGGCAAGTGTATACTTGCTTTATTTCATTTTGTGCATTGATTTCAGATTATAGTTGGTAAACTATATGATTGTGGGTTAGAACCCTTAAAATAAATTTGGGAAAATTTGAATATGAGTTTACATATTGATGTAATGTAAACTCTTAATGATTTCTAGTGTTAAAACCATATAAATGGAGTGAAGAAATGGATTGAAATGGGTTAAAATGATAAGTTGGGGTTTTTATGGTTTTAGGGTCTAAATCTAAGAGAAATGGTTTAATACCCCAAATTAATCGATGTGTTAGTTTTAAAACATAGATTAAATGTTTATGGAGTTGTTGGATGAGATTAGAAACAACAAAAATGGAGAAAATGGAAGTTTGGATTTTTGGAGAAGAAGGTGAATAGTGACCAGCGTCACTTCCTAATCGATTCAGCTAGGGAGTGAATCAATTCAGCTCTTGGTCAAAAAATAAAAATTGTATATCTTTTCGATACGGTCACGTGGGCTCTGACGCCGTATTTTTCTGATTTTTTTTATTTATGATAATTTTTCTACGGAAGGCTGTCAGAGATCAAAATCGTTAGTCAGAAATTAAGGCTACAATTATTTGGAGATAAATATTAGGAGTTAGCAAATGGAGCGTTAAGACCTATAAAGGACTTGAGGAGATATGGAAACTTCGGGTTCGTAGAAATAAATACGAGTTAAAATATAAAGGGAGATTGGATTGATTTTTGGGTTTTGGGGGTATATATAAAACCTAAGCAAATTTGGGGATTTCGGACCAGCCGAATCGGAGAGGAGGAATCGATTCGGTATGAGACAGTAAGAAAGTAGAACCATTTCGAATTGATTCGGTGGCCAGCGAATCAATCCAGACAGGCCGAATCGATTCGGTTCTGGGAGATTTTTGAGGTTTTCTCCTTTAAGTTTAGGGAAATTTAAACTATGGTTTTGGAGATTATTATAGGAGATTCTAGATATGATATTAGGACTCCTAAATATTTGTTTTGAGGGTGAGCAAACACCTAGATGAAGAAGAAAACCTTGGATTGGTGTAGGGCATAATCCGGGGAACGGACCTAGTAAACGTTCGGGATGAACAACCTTTAAAACAGAGTTCTTCTTCCATTGGGCATAGGTATTTATGTCATTCGAATGTATGCGAGTTGAATACATCTGAGTAAATCCTAGGATGAGATTACTAGGAATTAGTATTTTCAGGATTAGATGTGTGTAAATCCTTAAAAGTCATTAAAGTGCGAGTTATACGATAAGAGAGAGAATATTTATGAGTTTAAGTATTCTAGGTGTGAGAATACTTAAATATTGTTACGAGTGAGAACATTTTGGAGATATTGGCCATCGTTATGTGTGGTTGGAAATTACAGCCATGTATACATTTGAGGAGTGATACTTGTATATATATACGATGTGATTATAGTATCTATTATATGATACGAATACATATATATCTGTGTGTGACTGGTATATGTGTATCTTAGAGACTGATTTCCACGAGCTTTTCTTTAGTATTTGGTTGGGATAGCCAAATTACATTTTCTGTAGTGCTATCCAGGGAGGTTGCGCGATGTGGGTGAATCCCCTGGCTTGAGGAGCAGGGAGACTATAGTCCCCAGATCATATCGTCCTGCGTTTGAGTGCGATGTGTGTAACTCCACTTGCAGAGGGAACATGACTGCCTCCACCATTGTGTGTTTTTACCATGACTATTGAGGGAGTCTGGCTTGGTACCGAGGCACAGTGAGTAAACCCGGAGTTGGATCGGCTCTATGAGACTACATTCTCAAGTTATAGCTCGATGGGATGATTATTATACTTGTGTGTATAGTATATCACTTGTGTATGAGAACAAGATATTATATATCTCTAATATGTGTAAAGAGATAAATGAAAAAGGATTTATTCTCATTCCAGGAGACTTTATTCGGACTTAAATTGTGATATGAAAAATAAAATGAGTATTTTCTGTATATCTATTTATATAGGCATATATATACGTTATGTACTGAGGGCCTAATGGATCTCGACGATCGACACTGCCAGGTAGTAGTGTATCGGGGGTTTCCTTGTTTTAATTTCTCTTCGCGAGACACCCCATGCACGAAGGTGGTACAATGTTGAGACTAGGGAGAAGTTTTTCCCTTAGTACTTGGGTTAAATAGGATTTCTAGAATTTTGGTGAAACGGATTAGTTAGGCATGGTAGCTTAACTAGGTTATGTAGGAGATATGCGTTAGGTGTGTACTATAATAAGAAGGGTGAGGGGTATCTCATAGGAGCACGATAGCAATTTAAATATGAGATAAAACATATTTTTTTCATAAATAAAGTATTTATGCACTTACTAAATATTTTCACAAATTGGGCTTTGACCCGTGTATATATTTTTCCTCTCTTTTGCTATATATATAGGTGTCCAGACACAGGGACGCCTGGATGATGATTCCTTCGAGTTAGATGTCTGCTGTAGTAGCTGTGCATGCATGCAGGTTTATTGTACATGATTCTATCCCTGTAATCTAGATAGGAGGTACTGTATAAACATTCGGGCTAATAACCCAACTGTATTTATTTATTTTTTACCGCCTTTTATGCAGATTCGATTTGGTTGAATAGTGTTAAACCGAGTGTTCGATTATTTTTTATTTCATCCCAGTTTCATTTATACATAAACTATGTGAATGTTTTAATTGATTAATTTGTTTAAAAGATTAGTTAAATAAAATTTTGATGCCAGCCTAATAGGTTATTAGTAATTAATTTTGTTTTCGACAGTGATGCTAAGAATGAACCATATTCGACTCCTGTTTTAATATGGTACAGGAGTGATCGCCCGATATTTTATTTGGCGGGTTGACACAGATGGTATCAGTGCATCAGGTTCTAGTTTCCTTAAGAATCTATGCGGACGTACTACGCTTTCAGCGTTGCTCTCAATTAGATATATAGCCTTAGGATTAGTTTCGTTGATTACTCTTGTGACATTTTGTTTTCCTGCATTTATGTAAGATTATAGCAAATTTTTTGCGTGCTCGTTCAAGACTCAGGCGTTGATCGATGGCAGACGACCATAGGAAGGCCGCAATGAGGGAAACAGGAAGCGGGGCTTAGTTAGAGTTATGAGTTAAAATTGATAATGAGGACCGCAGTAGAGGTCACTCCCCTTTTGGTGTTGTTATTTAGGATTGTTGCAATGACTACTAAAGTATAGTAGTTATAATCATTCCAGTATCACTGTTGTAGAGAGTGGTGCTAAAGTTGGATTATCAAGTGAATCAAATTGGGAATAAGGTCTTTAATAAGGACCATACGTTGAAGTGAGTTGTGCGGAGTAAGTGTAGCATTACTTAGTGGAAGTATAGGGCTCGGAAGCTTTAACTTAAAGTGAGGTATGGAAATACCCATGTGCAAAAAATTTATAAAAAAAAAACACTCGTCGGAGTAATACTTAAATGGAGGGATCTTACGGATGGATATAACCATTAGTTCCTTTGGTTTATTAGGAGTAAAGAGAATGCAGTTTTGGATTATTCACATAAGGATAGGTTAGAGGCCGACAGTGAATAAAGAGTGATATAGAGAAGTGAACCTTATACTGAAGTAAGGTAGGTACAATGAAGAAAGAGTCCTTCAGAAGAATGATAGGCTCATTAGAAAGTGTTCCTAACACTTATGGAGAATTTGTGTTCGTGGAGCCCCATTGGTGGACATGAACCAGAGTTGTTGTACCTCGGGTGAAGGATTTATATTATGTGTGATAAAATTGGGGTCACAGTATTTTGTTAGCCTTAGATTCGTGTGTGATTTGAGTTTATTGGCAGTATCGATTACATTATGTAGCATATGTCTATATGTTTTTCCACAGTAGAGGAATTCTATTTTAAATTTGTATCTAGTTTATACTACTCGTTTTATGTGTTATAAGAGTAAAGTACTATTGTAAGAATAATGTTATCAAGTTATAGCGGCGATAGCAGGCTAAGGATGGCAAGACTATCGTATTTGCGGTTCCAGGATGGAACAGGTTGCTGTTGCGATATCTCACCTGGGTGCAGGTTGAATTCACCTTTATTATTATGGGTATATGAAATTTCGGTGAGTATAGGTTTCATTATCATGCTTTGAGTGAGTGGCGACCTTATAGATATAATTTCAGGTATGCAGGATTTATTGTTGAGCCGTGGATTTAAGCTCATTGTTGTTTGCGCTAAGGACATAGTGTTACTACGAGCGCTGGGTGGTATGGCTCCTGGAGAGAAATAGGAGATCTGACAACGTTTTGTCGATAAATGGAATAAGATTTTTCCTAGTGGTACATTTTGAACTAACGGATCTCCACGACCAACAAAGTTAAGTAGTAGTGTATTGGAGGGGTTCCTTGTTTGGATTTCTCTTGCGAGACGCTCAACGGATGAACCTTAACAACGTCGGGAGTAGAGAGATGTTATGCTATGCAAGGATATTGGTTTTGATGATAAGTCACATAGTGTAGAGGAAACACTATGGACTGTGAGATGTATGATGATGGTATGCTTATGGAAATATAAGTGCTATGGAGAAGAACTAATATGGTTCTCTCACCGCAAGTATATGGGTGAGGTAAGATAAAGGAAATCGATGAGAGTCTTATCATCAGGCCTTAATGAAAAGGCACATTTTGGAGGTAGAATGTTTTGAGGTATGATGTTCGTAATCTATTTGGAAAGAGTAGGCGCCTTGATTAGTTAAGTTTTCCATTTCTCCAAGATGGAAAATAGAGTAGTAGAGATACGTTAATAAATTAGCGAGCTAGGATTTGAGATCTCCAGTTGGTGTGCCTTAGACCATTATATCTCGATGACAGACGACGCGAGGGAGTAGTGTAACAGGAGAGTTACTTGTCTGGATTTTGCTTTGCGAGACTTACCACGCATGAAACCGAGCAAATGTCGAAAGTTAAGAAAGGTCTTAGGATCTAGGGACACAAGTTAGGATAGTAATTATTTCACGTGGGTAAGGATACGCATCAATCTTAGGATTATTAGGAAGTAAATTCCATAGAATTAGTATCGTCGAGGTGAGAAGTTAGTTGTGAGTTAACCATAAGTTATAGGACGCATGAGATCTTAAAAAGGTGATTGAGGATTTACAAGTGTGAGCGTCAGGCCTAGAAAGTGATGCCCATTTTGGAGAAACTGTTACGGGTGTGATGTTTACAATGGTTGTGCAAATAGGCACATGTTAAAAGGTGTATGGGCACCCTGGTTAGTTGGTTTTATATACCGCTAAAAATAGAAAGGGCTAAGTATATAAAGTTGAAGATTATGCCATGAGGCAGTCATAATGGATTTGGAGTGTGTTGAATTGAATGTCGTAAGAGGTACGCGATAATCATTTTATTGTATAGGGCAATAAGAGGTAGCAATATATTATAGTATAAACTTTAATAGAGGTGAATGTCGAATGAGTGTATGGTTGAGAGCCATCGGGTTAGTATCATTCCACTTTGAGGCATTAGGATGCGGAGTGATTCACAACCCTAGGTTACTGCTGGTACTAACGGTTGTATCGGTATTTCGAGGGCGAAATTTCGTTGTAAGGGGGGAATATATAATACCCTGCACTTTTATGGGAAATTAAATTTAATAATTAAGTGCAATTTGGGAATTTACGAAATTATCGTGAATAGTAATTTTTGAGGTTTTCAAGGATTTAATGATTTTTGACGTATGATATATTTACTTTTGGGATTAAGTAAATGAGTCAGAGTATTTTATTATATGTCGCCGTTGGGTAAAGCGACAAAGGGTAATATATTTATTATAAAACCGCATTTAGTTGTGTTGGGTTAAAATAGTGAATTGCGGTCACGTACATCGGATGGAGATTTCGATTGTGCGGTTGGTCTCGAAATGGAAGAGATAGTCAGAATAGAGTATCCGGGGGTCTTGTTTGGACACCGGGAATTTTTGGACCTGTAGGGACTCGTAATTGAGTAAACGAGTCATTTTTGGGTTTATTAAGGGATAAACCCGAGACACGGGAGAGGGAAAGAAACCAAGGAAAAAGAGAGAAAAGAAAGAGGAGAGGAAAGGAAGAGAGAAAAGAGGAAGAAATGGGGGATTTTGGACAAAACTCGACCGGATTGGACTCGAGGTCGTCGAATTTCAGCCTCCAGGCAAGTGTATACTTGCTTTATTTCATTTTGTGCATTGATTTCAGATTATAGTTGGTAAACTACATGATTTTGGGTTAGAACCCTTAAAATAAATTTGGGAAAATTTGAATATGAGTTTACATATTGATGTAATGTAAACTCTTAATGATTTCTAGTGTTAAATCCATATAAATGGAGTGAAGAAATGGATTGAAATGAATTACAATGATAAGTTGGGGTTTTTATGGTTTTAGGGTATAAATCTAAGAGAAATGGTTTAATACCTCAAATTAATTGATGTGTTAGTTGTAAAACATAGATTAGATGTTCATGGAGTTGTTGGATGAGATTAGAAACAACAAAAATGGAGGAAAATGGAAGTTTGGATTTTCGGAGAAGAAGGTGAATAGTGGCCAGCGTCACCTCCGAATCAATTCGGCTAGGAAGCGAATCGATCCAGCTCTTGGTCAAAAATGAAAATCGTAGATCTTTTCGATACGGTTGCGTGGGCTCTGACCCCGTATTTTCTGATTTTTTTTTATTTATAATGATTTTTTTACGAAAGGTTATCCGAGATTAAAATCATTAGTCAGAAATTATGGCTAGAATTATTTGGAGATAAATATTAGGGGTTCCCAAATAGAGTGTTAAGATCTCTAATGGACTTGAGGAGATATGAAAACTTTGGGTTCGTAGAAATAAATCCGATTTAAAATTTAAATGGAGATTGGATTGAGTTTTGAGTTTGGGGGGTATATATAAAACCTAAGCAAATTTGGGGATTTCGGACCAGCCGAATCGATTCGGACAAGACGAATCGATTCTCTATGAGATAGTAAGAAAGTAGAACAATTTTGAATCAATTCAGATAGTATGAATCGATTCTATGGCCAGTGAAACAATTCAGACAGGCCGAATCGATTCGGTTCAGAGAGATTTTTGAGGTTTTCTCCTTTAAGTTTAGGGAAATTTAAACTATGGTTTTGGAGATTATTATAGGGAATTCAAGATATGATATTAGGACTCCTAAATATTGGTTTTGATGGTGATCAAACCCTTAGATGAAGAAGAAAACCTTGGATTGGTGTAGGGCATAATCCGGGGAACATACCTAGTAAACGTTCGGGACGAACAACCTTTGACAGAGAGATCTTCTGTCGTTGGGTATAGGTATTTATGTGATTCGAATGTATGTGAGTTGAATACATCCGAGTACATCCAAGGATGCGATTACTAGGAATTAGTATTTTAGGATTAGATGTGTGTAAATCTTTAAAAGTGATTAATGTGTGAGTTATACGATAAGAAAGAGAATATTTATGAGTTTAAGTATTCTAGGTGTGTGAATACTTAAATATTGTTATGAGTGAGAACATTTTGGAGATATTGGCCATCGTTATGTGTGATTGGAAATTATAGCCATGTATACATTTGAGGAGTGATACTTGTATATATATACGATGTGATTATATTATATATTATATGATACGAACACATATATATGTGTGTGATTGGCATATATGTATCTTAGACGCTGATTTCCACGGGCTTTCCTTTGGTATTGGGTTGGGATAGCCAAATTATATTTTCTCTAGTGCGATCCAGGGAGGTTGCATGATGTGGGTGAATCCCCTGGCTTGAGGAGCAAGGAGAGTATAGTTCCCAGGTGATATCGTCCTGCATTCGAGTGCGACGTGTGTAACTTCACTTACAGAGGGAACATGACCGCCTCCACTATTATGTGTTTTTACCATGACCATTGAGGGAGTCTGGCTTGGTACCGTGGTACAGTGAGTAAACCCGGAGTTGGATCGGCACTATGAGACTGCATCCTCGAGTTATAGCTCGATGGGATGGTTATTATACTTGTGTGTATAGTATATTACTTGTGTATGAGAACAAGATATTATATATCTCTAATAAATGTAAAGAGATAAATGAAAAAAGATTTATTCTCATTCCGGGAGACTTTATCCGAACTTAAATTGTGATATGAAAAATAAAATGAGTATGTTATGTATATGTATTTATATGGGCATAAAAATACGTTATGTACTGAGGGCCTAATGAATCTCGACGATCGACACTGCCAGGTAGTAGTGTATCGGGGGGGTTCCTTATTTAGATTTCTCTTCGCGAGACACCCCACGCAGAAACGTGGCACAATGTTGAGACTGGGGAGAAGTTTAGCCCTTAGTACTTAGGTTAAATAGGATTTGTAGAATTTCGGTGAAATGAATTGGTTAGGCATGGTAGCTTAACTAGGTTATGTAGGAGATATGCGTTAGGTGTGTACTATTAGAAGAGATGTGAGGGGTATCTCATGGGAGTGCGATACCAATTTAAATGTGAGATAAAACATATTTTTTCATAAATAAAGTATTTATGCACTTGGTAAATATTTTCACAAATCGGGCTCTGACCCATGTATCTATTTTTCCTCTCTTTTGCTATATATATATATATATATATATATATATATATATATATATATATAGGTGCCAAACACAGGGACGCCTGGATGATGAGTCCTCCGAGTCAGACGTTTGCTGCAGCAGTTGTGGATGCATGCATGTTTACTGTAAACGCTTCTATCCTTGTAATGTAGGTAGGAGGTACTGCACAAACATTCGGGCTAATAACCCAACGGCATTTATTTATTATTTTACGATCTTTTATGCGGATTCTATTTGGTTGTATAGTGTTAAACCGAGTGTTCAGTTATTTTTTTTCCATCTCATGTGAGAATGTTTTAATTGAATAATTTGTTTAAAAGATTAGTTAAATAAAATTTTGACGCCATCCTAATAGGTTATTAGTAATTAATTTAGTTTTCGACAGTGATGCTAAGAATGAACCATATGTGACTCTTGTTTTAATATGGTACAGGAGTGATCGCCTAGTATTTTATTTGGCGGGGTATCACAATTTTGGCAAACACTTCAAACTACAATGGGTACTAAACTTAATTTGAGTACCGCATTCCACCCATAAACGGATGGACAATCATAACATACAATTCAAACAATAGAAGATAAGTTACGAGCTTGTATGTTAGATATGCTCTATAATTGGAATGAAAATTTATCCCTTGTTGAGTTTACTTGTAACAATAGTTATCAATCAAGTATCAAAGATGCCCCATTTGAAGCTTTATATGGAAGACCTTGTCGTTCACATACATATTGGATAGAATTTGAAAATACTCAACAACTTGGTCCCGAGATAATCCAAGAAACCGGTGAAAAAATACAACAAATTCAAAAAAGATTGGAGACATCCCAAGATAGTTAAAAAAGTTATGCAGACAAGAGCCAGAATCCTTTAGAATTTCAAGATAATGATTGAGTATTTTTTAAAGTTTCTTCTCATAAAGGAGATTTACTTTTCGTAAGGAAAGGCAAATTAGCCCCTAGATATATTGGACCTTTCATTATTTCTAATCCTATTGGCCCGGTAGCCTAACAATTAGAATTACCAGTGGAATTATCCAATATTTATAATGTATTTCGTACGTCCCAGTTATGTCAGTATATTTATGATCCCTCCCATACTATTACCTGATAAGAAATTCCTCTGTAGCCAAATCATGAATTTTAAGTGCATCATATTCAAATTTTGGATCATCAAATGAAACGTTTCAGGAAGAAGGAAATCCCCTTAGTTAAAGTACTTGGAAAAATAAAAATCAGCAAGAAGCCACATGATAATCAGAATAGGCTATGAAAGACCAATATCCTTATCTCGTCCAAGGTAAATTTGAGGATGAATTTCCTTTTTAGGTAGGTAGATTATAATATTCATACTTGAATTAAAAAACCCTAACTTTCATTTAATCCCTCCTAGAATGTATAAGCTCAAGCATATTCAAAGAAGGATTAAACTACTCTACAAAACCTACAAAATGGTTAAATTAACTAAGCAACCCTAAAGTTTTATTAATTACAAATTAGTCCCTAAATATTTCAAACCACCATAACTTGACTTATACTTAACCCCTAGACCCCAACTTTATATTAAATTAACCCTCTAAATTTTAATTAACTATAAATTAAAATTTCAGCACCTAAAACTTTCTAAAATTACAAATATACCCCAAAACTTTACCAAAAATGCACTTTTAAGGTTACATAAGTATATACCTTAACAACCAAGGACTAAAACCCAATTATTTGACATTTACACAAAACCACCTGTCCACCTCAACCTCCACACAAGCAAATAATGCCAAAAGCCACATGTTTGAACCACGCAAACATGTGAGGTACAATTTACCAAGTATCTAAGATCTCAAAACCTACTCAAATCCACCTCCCCTTCGAACAAATAAAACCCCCTGCTCATACATTATAAAAAATTCGTGAGCTAAGCCATTAAAACTCACATCTTCATTGTATTAAAAAACTCAAAATTTTCTCTCAAATTAGGTAATCTATTAATTTATGAATTACATTCAATTACTTCAATTCCAAATGATTTATGTGTTGATATTATGCTTATATCCATCAAAACAGTAGAAACTTTACGTATAAAACAACCCCTACGTGAAGAAATATGAAAAATTCGCCATTAAAGCGCGAGATTTAATGACGAAATTCGATATATTACTTATAAAAATCATATTTGAAGCTATGAACACATTCCTTAGGACCTTAGGAACTCCAGTGAAATGATCAAAACCCACGAATTTAAACAATAAGCTTCAATTGATCGAAACTATTTTCTAATTTAGGAAACTCAAAACTTTGAATTCTCCTCACACAAACCACCTTAGGCCTTGAAATCAAAGCCAAATTCCTCCTTAACATAGTACAAACCTAACCATATTCATAAGAATCCTTTCCATACTCATAAAATCTTCGAATGTTAAGTTAAAATTTCGAAAAAAGGAACAATAATGGAACTCAATATCTACTGCACCTCCATCCATAAAACTCATATATTTGGATTCCATATGAAATTTTAGGTTGAGTTTGTTTACAAATCATTAGGAATGGTTTCGAAATGAAGGATATATCTCAGGTCAAAGATTTCAAATCCTAAAGTCAACCTTCGATATGTTGAAGATCAACTATTTAATTAGAAACCTTGACCATGCGCGTGAGGGCGCGTGGCCAATCAAATTTTTTTTTAAAAATTTCCAATATTTTTATCTTATTTTTTGGGTAAAAATGGTATAAGTTAAGGCTGTGTTTGGTCACGATGAGCCAAAGTTATGGGAAAAAATAAGCTTTTATGTTTGAAATACTTTTCCTACTTTACAAATTGACCCCTGTTGCCTTTTTCAACTTATGATTTTTTTACCCCGAAATTTTTTTATAAGTACTTTAAAATATTTTAAGTCAAAAAGTCTTCTACACCAAAGTTCAAATTTAACCCCAAGTTCAAGATTTTAAAGTCCTAAGTTATTTATAATTAAACAAAAGAAACTTTAAAACACACAGTTTTTTGCATAAATTGACCAAAACCAACCTCAGTTCCATCAATACTCATTCACCCAAATATTTGTATACATATAATCAAGTACCATCTCCTCCCGATATCCTCTTTTGATCCGTAAGCAATTCAAAACTACTGATCAAGTAAATTTTTTGTGCTTGTGATATCATTCTATGATAGCCCTATTTAATTCCACGTATGTGTAGAAATTACTAGACGCATATGTTATTATATCACTCATTGTTTTAATTATGATCAATCGGATCAAGTTAAACCCTTCTCATCTAATAATTGATATCATAACAATTCATTGTAACGATTCTGTTTACCTTGCACTTCTCTGCGTTATTATTTATTGTAAAATTATCAGTAATAACTAGGAAGTAGACTTCCATGTTATCCCATGAAATTTTTCTACGTAGCCTATGGTCTCTGATGTTGAGAGTCAAATTTACTTCTACATACGTATAAGTTCCAATTTAATTGTGTGCCTAGCCAATTATTATCTAAAGGTTTTGGACTACTTATTATTTGGTTTTACTAATGACTTATTTAACTCTATACTCCTTAGTGAACTAGTAATTATGGGATTATCATTTCAAACTCCTTGATTTTCTTTTATGTTATTATGCGAAACATTTACATTTGACAAGCAAGGAATTCTATATACACTCCACCTCTCATTTAAATAGATATTTATTATAAAATTGACAAAGCTTGCTTAGCATACTCGACTCAACTCAATAAAGCCTTTTTCTAATTATTTGGGGTCGGCTACATGAATCCTATTTTTCAATCCATTATGTCCAGCGCAATATCTTCGGTTAAACAACGTGATATCATGTCTTTTTTTATAATATCCCAGCAATTCAATTTAGGCCTACCTCTACCCCTTGTGTTACAATCAATACTAACTAAATCACTCTTTATTACGGGAGCGTCCATTGGTCTACGCTTGACATATTCAAACCGTCTAATTTAATTTCCTTTCAATTTATCTTATATATGAGCTACTTTTACCGTTTCACGAATTTGTTCATTTCTAATTTTATCCTTTCGAGTTTACCCCAAGTTCATCTCAGCATTTGCATCTCCGCCACACTAATTTTTTATATATTTTGTTTCTTGGTTTCCCAACACTCTGTTCCACATAACATGGTGGATCTAATGGCCATCCTGTAAAAAATTTCTTTTAACTTCAAAGGTATATGATTATCACACAATGTGCCAGTAGCACTTCTCCACTTGACCCAATATGCTCTAATCCTATGAGTAACATCATCACTGATATCTCCATCTTTTTGGATAATCGAGCCTAAATAACAAAAAAGGTCATTTTGAGGTATCTCTTAACCCTCCAATTTCACCACATCTCCATCTTTCCTCAGATTACTACTAAAATTGCACTCCACATATTTTGTTTTAGTCCTACTTATCTTAAATCCTCTTATTTCTAGAGTTTCTCTCCACAATTCCAAACTAAAATTAATCCCCGTCTTACTGTCATCCACTAAAACAATATCATCTGCAAATAGCATACACCACGGCACCTCATCTTATATTTGTCATGTCAGCTCATCCATAATAAGAGCAAAGAGATAAGTACTTAATGTTGAACATTGATGTAGACCTACATTAATTGAAAATTCAATACTTTCTCCTACTGATGTTCTTACTGTAGTCATGGACCCATCATACATATCCTTGATCACATCAATATATCTATGAGTCACTCCTTTTTATGTAGAACCAACCATACTATATCTTTATGTATCCTATCATACGCCTTCTCCAAATATATTAAATTTATATGAAGATCCTTAAACTTCTCCCTATAACTCTCCATTAGTCTCCTCAATAAATAGATTGCTTCCATTTTTGGCCTCCTGGACATAAACTCGAATTGATTTTCAGATACTGTTAATTTCAATATCAATCTATATTGAATCCCCCTCTCCCAAAGTTTCATTGTATGACTCATTAACTTAATGCCACGATAATTTGAACAACTTTGTATGTCCCCTTTATTTTTATAAATAGGTACTAAAATACTCTTTCTCCATTCATTAGGCATCCTAATAGTCATTATAATTCTATTAAATAATTTTGTAAGTCAAGATACTCCTTCCTCCCCTAAGAACTTCCAAATCTCAATAGGCACAACATTTGGTCCTAAAGCCCTCCAAGTTTTTATCTATTTTAGAGCAATCATAAGCTCTGTTGTCCTAATTCTTTGAAAAAATATATTTTTTTGAGTCTCTCTAAGTTCCTCTATATCTAATTTACTCCCATTATCTCCATTTAATAACCTCTGAAAGTATTTTTTTTTCCATAATCTCATCATCTTTTACAAGGACTCTGGAATTATCACTATAAATACACTTAACATTATTAAAATCTTGTGTTTTCCTATACCTAAGTGTAGGAAGCTTATAAATACGTTTTCCCCTCTTTTGTTATTAATTTTGTATAAAGATCATCACACGCTTTAACTTAGCATCTCTTACCACATTCTTAACTTCGTTTTTAGTCTATTTATATTTCTGAAAATTTTCCTCATTTCAATTTGTTTTCCATGATTTAAAGCACTCCCTTTTAATTTTTACTATATTTTGTATTTTTTTAATTTCACCACCAAGTTTCTTTAGATTATGGTCCCTTGCCTTTTGATTCTTCAGGAATTTCTTTTAATATTTTGCTAATGCATGTGGTCATCTTGTTCCACATTATGTTAGTCTTTTCTTCAGCATTCATAATGCTTCGTCTAATACTATAACGTTAAATAGTTATAATTCATCTCCTTTTAGGCTCCACCACCTAGTTCGTGGTTTAATCTTCTCCTTTCGTACTCGTGATTGATTTTTAATATTTATATCCTACATCATTATCCTATGATGTGAAGTTAAGCTCTCTCCCAGGATAATCTTGCAATATTTATAAGTTAACCGATCTCATTTCCTAGTAATGAAAAAAATCTATTTGGTTCTTATGCATTCCACTTTTATAAGTCATTACGCGTTTAAGACTCTTTTTGAAATATGTGTTTATTAGTACAAAATCACAAGCCATCGTAAAATCTAAGATATACTCTCCACCGTCATTCCTATCTCCAAAACCAAATCCTCCATGCACCATCTCGTATCCTACACAATCTTCTCCTACATGGCCATTAAAATATCTCATATATAGATTTTTTCAACTACAGGTATTTCTTGAATTAGTCATACATTTATTCCAAAAATTGCACTTTAGTATGCTCTTCTAATCCTACTTGGGGTTTATAAGCACTAATAATATTAATTATATTTTTACCTAATACCAGTTTCACAAGTATAAGTTTATCACCTTTCTCAATAACAGTTACAATATCATCCTTAAAGTTCTTATTTACTATTATTCTAACTCCATTACCTGTATTTTCTATTTTTCTAGATTTCTCATCGACATATTGAGTTTCTTATAAACAAGCTATGTTAACTTTTCTTCTTATCATGGTATCTACTAATTCCATACCTTTCTCTATCATAGTCCCTATGTCCCAAGTCGCTAACCTAAGTCTAGTATCATATACTAGCTGCTTTACTTGCACACATTCATATTGTTGCAGGAACCCCTGCGTATTTATCATCACATTTGAGCACCAATGTGACGCCCATTGCCTATTTTTCAACATACCCTGTGGCAGGTGCAACGACCCTTACCTATTTTTTGAGACACCCGGTGGCAGACGCAATGCGTCGCTTAAGGGTAATGACCTAGTATTAGCGTGTATATTCATAGGATTCATGTTCATAGGGATCTAACAAAGTTTTACTCTGGCTGTCAGCTACTTAACGCAACCCTCCTCCTTTATCCGGGCTTGTGACCGATAGTGTCCAAAAAAATATAAGAAGTTAAGAGCAACACAAGCGAAGTTGACTGCTTAGCATATTTGTGCTAATTTTTTCCCTCAATGTGGTACAGGAGAAAGATAATAGTATCTCTTCCCCTTATGAGATGCACACCAGTCACCTGTTTGTGTATGTGACTGTTTGGGCGGAGACTAAGCCAAATGGGAGTAAGGAGTGACACTTTTATATTTTCTACTCTATAATTAGAGTTGACAATAAAATTTAATTCACCCCTGAGGTGGTAATACACTATGTGTATCATTTTAATGATGAATAAATTTATGTTTTACGACTTAACTTTAATTCATTGCTTTATGTATACTCTCTTGTGCATTTGTAACAAAAAGTAGGGTGTGACAATTTTGTCCTTGATTTCTACTAAAATGATTATAAGCATAATTTATTTTGAGGTTCTTCGAGATTAGAATCATTTTCTTTAAGTACTTATATGTTTGTTTAATCATCTCAATTTAATTTGGTTGATATTCCAACCAATCCTTTGTAGTTCTAGATTCAATTCCATACCCATCCTGTGGGTACTAATTTAATATGATATATTATTTTTATTCTATTTTCCCCTTATATTTGAAATAACGCATCTACTATTTCTTTACCTTTTGTTCTGTAACATATAACATGATTTAAATTGTGTTTGTTTGATTTTGTTGGTTCATAAGAAATTTTTTTATTTATTTTGTTTAATGTTGGATTGTTTGGTGATGATGATGATTACTATGTTTACAATAACAAATATGGTTTGTTTGTCTTGCACACTCATGTATAATTGATGTGGTCCTATATAAATTTTGGATGATAATGTATATAGGTGGAAGTATGCAATTCATTGATGCTGGAGTGAAAGATTTTTTCTTCGGTTACGATCCTGTAGTGGTCTACTTGCACCCAATTATGATGTATTAAACTATTATATACATATTTTCATTCTCAGGATCTTCTCCTGATCCTTTTACGCTTTGATATTTTTCGTGGTGCTTTGGTGAAAGTGACTTTCTCGCATACTTCATTATTTGTTCCCTACTATCAACACAATTAGGCCTCTGGTTAACCTAAATTTCACAATCTATATGAATATGGAAAAAAATAATAAAATGATAAATATGTTTTTCACATATTCAAACTTAAATTTCTTTATGATTCATGTCAAACCACATAATTATACCTTCGTAGGCTCATATAAGAATTCTGCAAGAAATAAAATTTTAAACTCTCAACATGTGAAATACTTTTCACCCAAGGTAGTGCTCATGTAGTATTTATCATGTTTGTGTGAGTTTGGGCCCATACTATTCATTCTCAGTAATATTGGTTTCTTTGTTAGGTTACATGACACAACCCATTATCATCTGAGACGTTGACGGGTGTATTCGGTCAATTTATGATATTAGGTCACGTGACATGAATCACCTAATAATGATTGGGTTATGTTGAAGAGAGTCAGCATTGAAATGATTCGTTAATTAGCAAGCACACTTATTATGTGTCGTGTTTCAATTTGACAGTCCATAATTAGCCCTAAATTTCTTAAATTAGGGTTTGATTTATATTAATAATAGTATTTCCTTTACATCATTCAAAATTAAAATACATTATACTATTTTGAAAATACGAAGTGTAGGCTATAAGGTGTGATTGGAAAGATGGGAAAATTGATGTCCTTTCGTATTTGTCTCATATAATAACTGGATATCGATTGGTTATGATAGGATTTAACCTTCTCTTTTCATATTCTATTAGTTATATCTCAGAGGGCATATGTAATTTTCAAATTTAATATATGAAACTATTAGATCATGTCAATGTTTGTTGTACTGTACGGATGGAGCAAAATCACATCATACGTGTCATGCCGCAGGTGGTGGGATTATTTGTGATGCTCAAGGAAAGTTTGTTTGTTCTTTTACCCACCATTTAGGCTTTGCATCATCAGTTCTAGTGGAGATTTGGTCCATTAAAATAGGTTTGGATCTTTCTTCTGCTCAGGGTATTACTTGCATAGAAGTGGAAACGATTATCACATTATCTTTAATATGATCTACAGGAACTAACCCCAGAATCCAGATTGATCCAGGCCATATGTGATGGCTTCCATAGATTTTAATATGTTACCTTATGTTTATGTTTCAGGGAAGTTAATGCTTGTGCTAATGTTCTTGCTGCCCAATGTGTCCAAGTTGTTTCTCTCCACAATGTAAGTTCAGATTTCGAGTTTTATACTTCCATCTTTTCGCTGCGATCTATGTCATATCGTGGTGGTATGTTTTACAGTTTCCAACATTACTTGTAAGATTTCCATAGAATAATTTAATCTTCTTGCTTTTGTCAAAAAAAATGTTTGATGTACTGATTCCAGGTGTGACACGATAAGCCTTAATTTATCCTTGGAGTGGTGTTTTGGGAACATTGTGGTACTACTCATGATCGAAGGTGAACTGTGTCATATTAATAAAAGAGAAAGTTCTAGGAAAATGATTGGTATATCATGAATACTTTCATAGGATAAATAACTTCATCTTTCACATTTGGTGGAATTTTTATTTAAAAAATGCATTTAATTGTATATTTAAAAAAATAATGCAGTGCCGAATATATTCACAAAAATATTGCACTTCTTAAATTCGCGGTTGAAAACCTAGTTTTTATAGTGAAACCACGTATGGTAATTGTGAAGAGACGTTAAATTTAATCGATCATTAATTTACTATAAATAAACTGAAACTATGGTTTTCCAACCGCACATTCTATTAATTATTATTATTAAAGAGAAACATTGTTTGGAAACTACGTATTCAGTTTTATAATATTTAATTGAATACGAGGTTGACGAATGCGATTTAGCTGATTAAAAATACTTGATCGTCTTTCTCCAGCACCATTCTTATTTTGCCAAAAAAACACGAGAGCTCAAATCGGTGATCGGATCTCCATCCTAGTTTTTTACCACTCCGGAATCTTTTTAGAAGTGTCGACGCCTCAAAATAATCAAATTCATTCTTCGCATTCGACAACACTTAGTTGTCCATAATTTTGTATATTTGTTATTTTTTTAAGAAATGTTGTGTGTACCCATTTGCGATTGTATTCATGCTTTATATGTAATTTTTACTATGAATATGTGTATTCATTTTGGTATCAAACAATGTTTCAATTTTTTTGTTGATATATTATTTATGGATGTGAAAAATGGTGTATTAATATTGTGTAGAAAATTGTACAACATTATTTTTGGTTATTTATATTTTTTTATTTATAATTTTGCCTCTATAATCTTGAAATAATTCGTGTAAAAAATCTAGAACAAGTTTAAGATATTAGCTAAAATATTTTTTTATAAATCTTACGTATTTTATGTCTATTTTTCTAAAATTTATATAAAAATAAAAATTATTTACAAAAAATAGATAAAACTATTATATAAAAATAAAAAAATAAACTTTTATATATAATAATAAATGGTTACATAAAAATTATATACAAGAATAAATTGTTATGTAAAAATAAATAGTTGTTTTTACTAAGTAACAAAAAATAAAATTTATAGTATAGATATTTTCTAAATATTACATAAAAATATTTAAGAAGACAATTTAAAAGAAAATTTAAATTACTTTTTAATTAATTTCGTTATAATATTTGTTTTCAGTAATTTTTCCAACTAATTTACAAGCAATTCTTTTATTTTGAAACGGTTTAAAAGTATTTTTTTAAATAATTATTAGAAATAAATTGGTATTGCATAAATAAGTAGTTGAAAAGTTAATTTAAAAAATGAAACGTATATTTTTTTTTAGTTTTAGAAAAGTTTCTAAATAGTTTTAAAAAATGTAATTTTAGAATGTAAAAAAGTAAAAAAGTTTCTAAATAGTTTTAGAAAAGTTTAATACAATTTTAGAAATACTAAGTTGTTTATAATAGTTTATTAGACTTTTAAAATGAGAAAATAGTTTTAATGGTAAAAAATAACTTATTGTAAGTAGTTTATTTAAAACGAAAGACAATTTATGTAAAATAAATGTTTTTTTGATATTTCTAAAACGTTTAAATAGTTAAAAGAAGTTCTTCTTAAATATTAAAAAACTGCTTCGTATAAATAAGATTATGTAACACACGTATTATTTAAAGTATGTTAATAAAATGAAAATTTGTTATTGTTGACAATTTGTAGTAAATATAACAACATGATTCGTCAAACCACCGTTTAAAATTATTACATTTGTTAGGCTTGTAAATTGCATAGCATAACCACACTAATACTTACGCGACATAATAGTCCACACCATTTAGATTAATTTAAGTACTATAAGTTACACCATATAATAGTCCACACCAGTAGTTACTTGCACCCAATAATCACTACACCAAAAAGATTAAATTGTCACCTTTGAGCCGGTCAGCCTTGTCACCATCATTGACCGTGACAAGTATAGTTATCACGGACTTATCACGATCAAAGACCGTGATAACTTTAAAGAGTTGTCACAGTCCAAGAACTTGACAGGTCTGTGACAACTTTTTTAACAAATAACCCTAGCGCCTCTTTTTTCCCACCCTTTCGTTTCCCTCCATTTTCTCCCTCTATTGCTCGAGCAACGGTTCTCTCTCTCTACGTTTTAGGTCATTTTTTCTTCTCTCTCTCTCTTTCCTTTTTATATGTGTGTGTGTGCATATGTGTATATGTGTGAGTGTAGGATTATGTGTGTGTAGGTTGGTGTGTGTGCATGTAGGGGTCAAGCATGGGTGTGTGCGTAGGTGTGGGGGGTGTAGGGGGCAGGGGGTAAGGGGTGTGTGTGTAGGCGTGAGGGGGTGGGGGAGGGGGACGATAGTGGGGGGAGGGGGGTCTGTGTGTGGGTTGGGGGTCGGGGGGTGTAGTGGAGGGGCTGGGCAAGGAGTGGGCCATGTGTGTGTGTGTGTGTGTGATAATGAATTTGAATTTGAATTGGACGTTTCGATGTGCCCTGATATTATAACATGAATTGCATTGGTATTGATATTGAATTTGAATTGAATTGAAATTGAACGAAATTAAAATTGAAATTCAATTTCAATCGAATTGAATTGGTATAAATTAAAATTGAATTTGAATTGGTTTTGATATTGGTGTAAATTGGTATAAATTGAAATTGAATTTGAATTAAATGAAACATAATTTAAATCTTTAAATTACAAACTTTAAATTAAATGAAACATACTTTAAATTACATGATTAAATGAAATCTCTGGAATTGTGATAAGACATAATTAAACAAAACATACTTTAAATTACATATAGTGAGCATAAATACTAGCGTTCTAGTTCTTATGCGTACGCATTCTATATCCTTTAGACTCGTTCGAGAGTCATTATCCCTGTAATGAGATCTCTCAAATTATCACGTTTGGACAGTTTAGAACTGCATAGTTTATGTATAATAATATTCTTAGTGGCTTAAACTTGTTACTTTGGGGGGAATTTCTGCAGTCGTATCTAAATGTTCTCTAGGTACATACTAGATGATACGATGTTAAGAGTTATTTCCATTGATAAATTAAAATATCAATCACATTTAAGAATCTATGTCATGTACTTGGAGAACTATGGGGATATGCTGCCCAATTTTCCTCAAATTAGACAATGTGTATGAGTTGTTAAGTATATTACATAAATATGTGGTCTTTAATGGGATATGACAACTTAACCTTTAGAAGAGATGGAGGAAATAATAATTTGTATGCACGAATAAATTTACAATAAGTCAGCTTCTTATATAACACTTGCTTCGGGGGTGCATGTCTGCATTTATTCTCATTTGAATGCACGACATAACGGTTCTGTAATATTTATAACTAATTTAAACTACATATAGTGTGCATAGATATTAGCCTTCTAGTTCTTATCCATACGCATTCAATAAGTGATTGTTTATACTAATGGGAACTAAATGTTCACACTTTTATTTATACTAATCCATGAATATACGCTTCTTACCCTTAATAGGTGATTGTTTGTAGTAGCTGCGATAGGATATCCTAAATACAAAGAGTGGATGGGTGAGAAAAATAGATTAGGGGATGTGTTTCGCAGAGGTGCCAATGAATTTATGAAATATGTAAAGAGATGTTATAATGATGAAGAGTTTATGTGTCCTTATGCTAGGTGTAAGAATGGTAAGGTGTTTGAGTGGAAAATAATTGAACTACATTTGTTAAGATGGGGTATGCAAGATAGTTATCGAATTTTAGTTTTTCACGGGGAATATAAAGTTTCTTTTCTCCCCGAGCAACCTTTGTAATAACCTTCAACAAATAGGATAGATGTACAAGGGGATGATGACAATGTAGATCATAATATGCTAGAGGATTTAGTTGATGACGCATATCGAGTTCATGAAGTGGAAGAGAATGAGTTCACTGATGATGAACAAGGTTCAGTTGGTTATGAAGATATTGGGATAAACCTTGACGATGACTACCAAAGTTCAAAATTTAAGTCGACCCAGCAGTTATACTCTGGCTGTGAGATCAAACAACTTTGCATGCCATGGTTGGTTTTCATAGTTTGAAGACCCAACATAGTTTTTCTGGAAATAGCATGACATGAATTTTGAATTGGGTGAAGGGCTTGATACCCAAGAAAAATACGCTTCCAAACAGTTGTCCTCCTACAAAAAACAGTTTGAAAGGTTTGGGAATGAAGTATAAATCAATTCATTCTTATGTGTATGACTGCATACTATACCGAAAGGAGTATAAAAATATCGATCGATGTCCGGTATGCGATGAACCTAGATATGTCTAATCTACTGGCAAGGAAGGCACAAGCTCAAAGGGCCTCAAAAAGTGTTGAAATATTTTCCCATTTGGCCTAGATTAAAGAGGTTTTTCAAAGTTTCATAAATAGTGGAGGCAATGACTTAGCATGCTAGGGCAGAAGTAGGGGATAATGTCATGTTTCATCCTATTGATTATACATCTTGGAAGAGGTTGAGTTTTGAGTATCCCGATTTTGCTTGAGAACATCGTAACAATCGTTTGGCAATATCAAAAAATGGTTTCAATCCATTTGGAAATATAAGCACCAATTAGAGTGTATGGCCAGTGATCCTATCCCCACTCAACCTCCCTCCTTCATAGTGTATGAGACCTGAATTTTTGATGTTGTCTTTGTTCATACATGAGCCAAACTCACCAAGTGAGGACATCGATGTCTAACTGGATCCTTTGGTAGAAGAATTAAATAAGTTGTGGGAAGAGGGTGTGCAAGAAATTGACTCTTTTAAAAAAGAAGAGTTTAAGTTAAAAGTTATGTTGATGTGGGAAATTCATGATTTTCCAACTTATGGGACATTATCCTCTTGTGTAGTACATGGTTATTTGCGGTGTCCTATTTGTGGAAAGTATACTGAATATCTTTATCTCCTCGCTAGCTCAAAAAATGTATACCATTATCGAAGGAGGTTTTTACCCCCCGCTCATAGTTTTAGATTTGAGAAAGGTTCTAATTTTTTACCAAGCAGGGTTGAACATAGGCTACCCCGAGAAAACTTTTGGACTCAGAAATTGAAAGTAAATCTTCTGATTGTGGCCCTAATATGCCAGGTAAGGATCCTAAATTTAAGAATGTCAAGCATAGGAAGACCCAAACTGGTAAAGATACTAAGACAATAAAGTCATAGTCTAGGAGGTCAATTTGATTTGTCTTACCTTATTAGAAGAATAACCAGGTGCGCCATATATTGGATATGATTCACATAGAGAAGAAAATCGTTGAACATATTGTGGGCACATGAATTAGGGGGAGTCATTCAAAATATAGAGAAAATACACGAAAATACCTTAAAGAGTTTAAACTTAAGCCACAAGTATGGTTGAAAGAAGATAGTACGGGAATGACAATAATTCCCTCTAGTGAATTTACTTTGACGAGTGAGGAAAGGAAGGTGGTTTTAGACACAATATATAATTTAAAGGTTTCATATAATATTTGTCCAACTTGTAAAGGATTGTGAATTATAATACCCATGATTTACATAAGTGTAAGTCCCACGATTGGCATGTGATCATGTAATTGGTTCCTCTATTGTTTAGGCACTATTTTTCCAAGCACGGAGATTTGTGGAGGGCTATTATGCAAATTAGTATTTGTTTCTCGCTTGTATGTGAAAATGTAGTCAATCGAGATCACATAGTGGCCGAAAAATTGGCGATGAACAAAGTGAATTGTGTGTTGGAGAAGTTCTTTATTTGACATAAGTGTTCACTTATTGGTACACCTATACGATGAGGCAGTTATTTGAGGCCCATCCAGATATCGGTGAATGTATACGTTAGAAAGATTGATGAAAGTTTTCAAAGATTACGGGAAGAATGCACGATATATTGAAGGATCAATTGCATAGGAATACATCACCATGGAGTCATTAATATACACTCGAGAATATACGTCTGACTCAACCAGCGTGGAGTTCGTCGATGAGGGTGGTCATATGATGGGAAAACGAGTGAAATTAATGAGTTTGCAACATAAACAAGTAGCTCATTATCTATTTGACACACATGAAGATGTCAAAGAATGGAAAAAGTAGGTTCAAATTATCTATATTCTCATCTCTTAAATACATGTGATGCGACATCAATGCTTGCTCATCTAGCCACTGGACCCTTATTCATAGCACAAGAGTACAAAAAGTACTGATTGAACGATTACATATTCGGTGAAAGGGTGCACGAGGAAAATATAAATGTACAGAAAGATAAAAACCTCGTTGAAGTTGAAATGACTTACTATGGTGTAATTCGAAATATATTTGAATTGGAATATGTAAGCTTCAAAGAGGTTATATTTTACTGTGATTGGGTAAGACTTGAGGATTAAAATGCTTGTAAAGTTGATCATGTCACCAATTTGATCATGGTTGAATTGTCCTAGTTAAAGAGAAACGAATACGTGAGCGATGAGACGTTTGTTTGTGCTTTTTAAAAGGTCAAGCAAGTGTTTTACTATGAGTATATCAACAACGAGTAGTGGTCAATCGTCCTACATGCTCCAAAGCGTCTAGACATTAGTGTGGATGACTTGGCTTCTCCTACCAAATATTAATACATTTTTTATGATAACCCAAATTTGAAACAATTTTTAGATTGGTAATATGTATTTCAATTATTTGTAATGACCGGCGGCTATATTATTCTAGTTCTTTACTATTATCAAATGATAATTTAATGTTTTTTATTCATTTGCACTTGATTATTTTAATTCTTGTAATAACCAGTCATTGTATTATTCTAGTGCTTTGTTATTATCAGAGTGTGTGTTCCGGGGGGCAGTGTGTGTGTCGATGGGTGGGGGTGCAGTGTGCATGTGTGTAAATTGAATTTAGTATTGGGTATTGGTATTGGTATAAATTGAAATTGATATCGTATGTATTGTAATTATTGGATTTGAGCATTTATTCAAACTCCATATACATGTTTGTACTAATAATAACAATTTTTACAAAAAAAGTCTTCATCCCAGCATAGTAGCGGAGGCAACGAGGACTCCTCGACCAGTAGGCCCCCAAAATGGGGCAAATGGGGGTTTTTTCGTTGAGAATAAGACGACATTTTTTACTAGATCACTAGAGTTGCTGAAGGTGATCGTGGGCCCTGGGTACACTGATTGGAGGACCGTGTCTAATGACCTAAAAATTAGCATCTGGAGGGAACTACATGTAGTGTATTTATATTTATATTTATAAGCAACTAACACTTACTTTCTTTTTGGTTTGTATTTGTTTGACAAGACCAATTTGGCCTGCCTCCACATGTCCATGACTCCATGTTGGAACAACTAAGGGATCAATAAAAGACATGGAAGAAGAATATGCAGGCACGGTACTTTGGTAAGACTGAGGGAGTCCATTCTGAGTGTACGTGACAGCATTCCCTTGAAGGAGTCGGTCTCATTGGCACAGTTGAAAAAGTTTGTCGACAATGAGATCGATGAGTGGAAATTGGCATCTCGCCAATCGGGGAGGGAGAATCGGGCAAAAATGTTGGATGTGTACTACTCCGGGAGGACATCTTACACAAAGGTGGAACACATGATGGTAAGTTCTTTATTTTTCTTTAATTTTAGTTTTATGTTATTCTAATTTATAATTACTTTGCATTACTTACTAATTCTACATTATTTTATTTCAGGAGCCGAGGAATGGTCCTGGGGGTAAGCCACATAGGCTCGATGCCTATGTGGCCATTCGGACGAAGAAGGTCAAGGACTGGGAGGTGGCCCTGAGCGTCAAAGCCACGATTTTAAGCTTAAAATGTTTAATTTTGTTAATTACATTATAATTTTTTTATTTTCTCAATTAACTAATTGTGTACTTTTAGTCGTTTCAGGCAAAACTTCAAAAAGGGCATGAGTCGCAGTTTGATGCCGATAAAGAATCTTTGGCTACGAACTCACTCAGTCAAGTGCTCGGGACGGATCGCAAGGGAAGGACTAGGGGTGAGATCGTAAGTGGGGTAGTCAAGGATAATCGAAATGTAGACGAGCAACACCGGGTTATCACATTAGGTGGACACCCATAATGATAATCTATCAAGGTTGGAGGCGACAGTCCTGGATATGTACACCTTCATGAAGTGTCAGTTGGGGAAGGTGAAGGAGAAGGATGTAGAGGTAGACGAAGACGTCACTCCTTTATCACCGATATGCATGGACTCGCCGTCATATGATCCATTTCCCATTTTTTTCCCATCAAGCGGCCTATGTCAATAATTGATTGAAAGTGCGTGTTTCTACTCGACATATATTGTGGTGAGCGGATAGCGAGGGGGTTGAGGGACACATTCTTCCTCCTAGGTGTGCTGGTTCTTGGATGTCCCCTCCTATAAATAGAGGCAAGGTTACTCATCATGCATGTGGTGACCGGAAAGGAGAACTCACCTCTGTGGTTACGCAAACAATGCGGCATTCAACGAATTGATGGGTTGCTCAATGGATATATCATGTGGCCTTATTTCCTCCTCCAACCTGCTCAAGACCATATGCCATGACATTATTTCTATCTTTTTTATTTGGATATTGGATATTTGTATTTCTATTTTATTTGTTGCTTTGGATATGAATATTTGTATTTCTTTTTTATTTGGATATGGATTATATATGGCATGATTTGGTACATTATTTCTATTTTATTTAGATATATTTTGTTTGGACCAGTATAATTTTTCTATAATAGGTACAAATATAGTGTTGGATAGTGGAAGGACCATACTGCCTAGGAGTTTTTTTTTAAATTCTGCCCAGGATTGTCACGATAAAAAACCATGACAAGTCCATGACAAAGAAACTTGTCAGAGACTTCTCATGGGCTTTGGCCGTAAAAAAATTTTTTGCCTTGTCACGGGCTTGTCACGGTCTTTGACGCTGACAAAACTTATCAAGGTCAAAGACCGTGACAAGTCTAATGAACTTGTCACGGTCTTTGACCGTGACCAGTCTATGACAAAGCGAGTTGTCACCCCCAGACTTGTCATGATCAAAGGACTTGATAAGTCTGATTTGTCATGGTTTTAGACCTTGACAAGTCGACTATTTTGGTATAGTGAATACGAATATTCCACCATATAAATCTGATAATTGCACAGATAATGACACTAACATTAAGTTCAGAAGTTATAATTTTGTAATAAAGCATAGTTAAAGTGCATAATCTTCCTCAGTCTATTTTCTTCCATGTTTAATGTACCAGACAAAAAACAGACGTGAAATGTTCATGTGTTACTGAGGAGGGATAATTATTAATGATAAGACTTTAGGAATAATCTACAAGGTCCAGTCATGCAAGGCTATCAACCTGACCTCAACAGCCACTATGATGAAATGTTGAGGAAGGCACACCACTCCATGAGGGTAGAATCTGCAACGAATGACATTAACATTACTTGTAGGTGGCCTGAGATAGAGACTTCTTCCAGAATGAAGTACATGCCATTAGATGTAGATGAAGAATAAATTGTTCAAACTATGGTGGATTACCTTTTAAATGACAATATAATATACATTCTCCATTTGTACTTAGAAGTGAACCTCGCTCGGGTGCTACACAATGACAACCTATACCGGTCACTACAAGTATGCAACCATGAAACAATGCTCCCACTGCCACCGAAAAAACCATTATTCTTATAGAAATCTTAACACACATATGAATATGATCTCAATATTACATGTGTTAGTCATATAAATTCGGCAACGGAGAATTACCCCCATGTGGTTCATCATCCGACAACAGAATTGGCCAATTTATCCCGTCCTAAACCATTTCATGTATATGTTACAGTTAAATTAGCATTAAATAATGAAAACATTATCCCTTGAGTTGTGAATGCTATGATGAGGGGAGAGGTGGGAAACGTTGATTCGAAGGAGGATGATTTGGACTAGGAAGGTGATGAAGTTGCATACGAAATCAACAAGAACGAATCGATACACATGGAAATGGGTCCCTCTAGATGCCAAGAACCAAGTGATCAATTTTTTTATGACACATTGCATGTTTTACGAGGAGGATACCTCCCCATGCAATTTAAACATGAAGTTTCCATGGACCACGTTACAATGGGTTATACCATGCAAGTCCAGCTACGAGTTTTAATGAAGTTTGACAATAACAAATAATTATAATATGATGTCATACATTACGGTGTCGATAACCATATTGAGTTTGAAGTTATGGATATTGAAACCATGACGTGGGTTGTGAAGTACAAGGCTAAGGTGGCGACGAGATGTAATTGGCGCCTTCGAGCAAGGAAGCTTCATCGGTACCAAAAATTTGAAATTACTAAGAATGATAACCGTCACACTTAAACATTTTCTATAGATAAAACGGACCAAAACTGACCAACTCAACTTACTTAGATGGGATTATCTAGTGTCTAATGGAGGTGGATCCTCTTACTAAGATAAGTGTGTTGATTGCGTAATTCAAGGATCAAACCCGTTATAATGTACCTTACTCGAAGGATTGGAATAAAAAGATAAAAGAGGTTGTTGAGAAATTTAATGATTGGGATTCATCTTTTAATGTGTTTCCCCGCTTCTTGTCAGTAATTCAATAATATAATCAAGGTGCCATCATAAACTTACAGGCCCACCAACAACCTGATGGCAAGGAGATGTTTGTCAAGCTATTCTTCATTATCCTTGCCTCAATAGAAGGATTTAAACATTATGTCCTTGTTGTTATCATAGATGGGACCCACCTCTATGGTAATTATAAGGTAAATATGTTGACTACGATGAGCTTGGATGGTAACAGATAATGTTTTTAACTTGCATTTGTCATAACTGATGAATAGAATTTTGCTAATTGGAGTTGGTTTCTTCATCTTCTTAAGAAACATATTTTAAAGGAATGCCATAATATATGTTTGATCTTTGATCGACACACCGTAATTAAGACTACAGTATTGGAGAAATGACTAAAGTGAGGATGGTGGAAAGAAAGCCATGGGAGGCATTGATACTATTTATGCCACGTGCGCAGTAATTTTATGAAAAAAATCGTGATGTCATCCTGAAGGAATTGGTATGGTATGCGAGCAGTGCTAAGTAAGTTAGAAAATTTGATATGTTGATGACTAAAGTCAAGGAAATTAATGAAGCCGCACACATCTATCTGTACAGAATTCTAAAGGAAAAATAGTCGATGGTACATGATGTTGGGTATCGTTACAACCAAAAGACTACAATCATTTTTAAAGTTTTTAACTTGCTTATAAAGGTGGATAGGAGTATCCCAATCATTGCAAGAGTAGAAATTATATTTTATAAACTAGTAAGTTATTTTTGAATATGTAGGACGAAGGGATTGGGCTATGTGGGGATAAATAACACGCTTACTCCATGTAAGTTATTGATTTGAAACACTGAATTTCAAATAGTAGACAACACATTATGCGGCAGTTCAATAATGAAGAGGGGTCGCTTCAGGTGGAAACACCAAAGATAAATATTTTTATCATGCACATATAGGGTGGGATGTGGGGTCACGATAAATGGACGATCTACCACACGTCACACGCTACTGCGTCGTTTTCAAGACTGAAGTTCGACCGCGTGGAACTTATTAGTGAGTACTTTATAATGAAGTCCTATGCATCGAAGATACATCCCCTCTACCATATTGATTATTGGCAACAGAGGTTTCTTCAAGAGATGATACCTAACTCGGGACTCGGACGTGAGGTGGGGAGGTTCGTCTCTACTCGAAGGAAGAACGAGATGAATCTCATGAAAATGTGACCTAATCAATATATTTATTGTCGCGAGTTAGGCCATACACGAAAGAGATATCCTGAAATACTAAGTCATGGTCTTCTAGTTAATCTTTATCTATGTTAATATTTCACCTCTGATTGGCCATGATGTAAGTACAAGTTCATTTCACTTTAATTTTGAAAACAAATTCCTATATAATTCTCTATACATCCTTGCATTTTACTAGTTAATTTTATTTTTTAATTTATTTCAATGTGTTAACATAAATTCTTATATTCTAATTATGGTGGATATCGTATACACATGCACATGGATATAATCTAGTCCTACAGAACCTTATGTATTGGCCCGACAACAGTATCATCAGTCGGAGGTCGTTTGGACTGGTTAGGATAGGGGGTCCTGATATGCGCGCGGAGGGATTCAAGCCACATACGTGACGAGAGGGAGAGGTGGAGGCTTTTAGTGCCATTACTCATGGAGTCAAGCTTCTGAGGCTTATATCGCTTAGGGTATCTCACCCTAGATTTGTCTTTAATTATAGATCTAGTAGATCGGTGGTGCCCTGAGACTCATATATTTTATCTACCGGTCGAGAAGTGAAACACCACGCTACATGACGTTGAGATTCTGCCTGGGTCACCTATTGATGGGTTCCCATTATAGGTTCTAGCATAATAGAAGGGCACGGTAGGCTTCATTCGATGTGTCAGGAGTTCTTTGATGTCACATTAGACCCATCACGGTTTGGCTTCGATGTCTAGATTAGGGTTACTAGTTGGTGGACATATTTGCACACTTACCTGAGGCATCAGATGATAACACATTTACTATTTATGCACAACCTTACATTTTTTTTATGAGTGGAGGCCCATTGCTACCGAATAAATATACAAACTTGCTAAACTCGCATAACCCCCATTACTCATATCAGACCAAAGACTACAGTAGGGTAGAGGCGGATCTCGTGAATTTATATCGCGAGTTGTTCAAGGTGAACGCACATGACGCCAGAGAGACTATAGGGCTTCTTGGGCCAGTATAGATCCCGTGGTTTAAATGGCATAATATGTGTAGCATTATTATACTTAATTAAAATTTGTTTTCATTCATTAACAGTTATGTAGATACAAGCGTTTATCCCACTTGGGACCAAAATGATGATTACAAGAACACATGGAGCCCCCACCTGTTGAGGGCGTCGAGCCACTACCACCAAGGCCTTTAGCACGCCAATAAACTATAATACCATTGTTTTGATGTATATATGGCATGTATTGGCCTTTGTTATTCATTTTTTCATTTATACTTACTATATTTTTAGATGGTTCACCCCGATATCTAGGCGGCAAACCCCATGCATGTACTCACTTATTTTTTGGACCAACTAGATTTCCTTATATAAAGATGTACGTTTTTATTAATCCTTCATGTATTATTAATCATTCTATATTTGTTAATAATTTGTAGATGATTTTTCTCCATTATACGAATAATGTCATGATGCAGTTGGCAAATTATTACGTAGCTGATGCAGATATATAGAGGGACGGGTTACCCCTCATAGACTTTGAGGTCGTGGATAGACCAGCTGACTATGTACTAGACATGCCTGGTTTTCCATGGAAAAGACCCCACTAACATGCCAAGTTAGTGAGTAGTGTTTTACTACAATTATAAATGAGATTTTATTGGTAATAAATACCCAATTGTAATGCGTCTTTACATACCCGTATCTTTTATTTATAATCTTTTCACACTTATATAATTTGAATCAATCCAAAAACCAAATAATTTGTGTTTTTTAAGGGAAGAAAAAATGGGATTTACAAAGGCTGGGAAGAGTGCAACCCCTTTGTCGATTGGTTACCAGGTGCAATTGTTAAATCCTTCGAAAGTTATAAGAGTGATAATAATTCATATTTAGTGCATATTGAAAGATGTATTATACTGTTATATCATAAGACCCATTCAAATACTATGTCCCATCAATGACCGATGTTCTTGTCTTACAAGAAACAAAAGATAATCTAGGTAGCTCTTCGGGCTAGTTTTGGTTCTCTAGATGATGTATTATATGTCATCCAGTCTCTGCATTTTTCAATTACGTTGTAATTTTTTGGTGTTTGGAGTCTAGTGTTTTATTAATTTTTTCTTTCCTAATAAGTTCATATCATTCATTTCTTCATGTTATTCTCATTAGAAATAAGTTACTTTGTTTAAATACATAACTTTTTAAACATCATTGAATTTAAATATGACTTAAAATTAATACAAAAATAACAGTGCAAAAGTAATAACACACAATATACATCATTCTTATAAATTTGATCCCTAGAAAACTCTTCTCTTATCCCCTAGAATGTTGACGATGTTGCATACTGTAATGTTCATGTATAGGGCAGTATGTGTTGGCATGAATATAGAAACATTTTGAACAATCAAGATGTTTCCAATAATAATTTTACTCGCCCACTTACAATCGGGAAGAAGGATATAATGATGGATGGAGCCTAAAAGTGTTCTTATTATATCCTTCAGCTCTAGGTTAAGTCACCTAGCCATTTAGGTGGGTTAATGTGAGTATGAATGCAACCTATTTCAAGTAAATTTTATGCTACAATCTATTATAATCCCAAAAAACTATAATGATAATATAATAAAAACTTACAAATTTAATCTTTCAGCTACTAAATGTGAGATTGGATATCTCCAAAAGGAATATGTTCTCGAACTCCAAATACCCATTGTTGTGGGCCAAATTATTCATACTATGTGGACCTATGATGTTGTGACACCTACCTCATGAGTATACACCTTTATGTATACTTGGTTGGCTCCAGAACAACTTGCTCGTTATACCGGGCGACCAGCTTAAGAAGATGAACCATCAAGAAGAAGAAATGTCATTCACATGTGAATTATTAAGAGACATGCCACATATGCCTTAGAAGATCAATAGTCTCATTAATTATGTATTGGTGTAAATGTTTGGATATATAAAGGCATTCTACACCCCGATTTATGGACCATTATCAATATCTCATTTTCAACAAGTCTGGCAAACATACGCAAGACTATCCAAAATTCTATTGAACCATCTTCAATGCTTTTTCTAAGCTGAACCACTTTAAAAATATTTTGCGTTCCTTAGTATTTTCATTTAATTATTCAACTAATTATTTGTGATTACAAAATTGGTAATTATTAGCTAAGATAAAGTATCTACCAATTTTGGACATCAACAAACTGGCGTCGTCTATGGGAACAACTATTGGTCATCGTTCTCTACCCATTCCATTCACTTGTTCCCTTAGAAAGTTTTCTATGGCTGTAGGCAATGCTCTAAATTCATCTGCTCATCCTAACGCTGTGGATCTTCAAGGAATTTTACTCAATCTTGCCATAGGGCTAGAAGCCATGAAAGAGTCAGTCAAGCAGTTGGCTTGAACGCTGCAACAAAAATCCACTACTACACTATCCAAGAGGGATATACCACCTCCTCCCAGCAGAAATGAAAGAGTTAACTACTTCAAGTCTTCTCGTGAAAAATCCTAAAGACCGGGAGCAACATCGTCAATACAGTCTACTAATTACTATGATGGGTGGTCTTTCACTTTTGAGCGATTGAGCATCTTACAGCGTTTAATCGTGGTATCTATTTATTATCACCTACATCACCAAGCATCTAGATGTTATGATAGATATCCAGTCCGATCATGAGAGCATAAGGAAAGGTTGGTTAGATCCAGAGCTAGCATCATAGGATCTGTGAATGCCGAGTAGACTTCTCAGGAAGAGAGCTAAGCATAGGTGTGCAGTAAAACCCTAAAGCTGCCTTAGCCAAGTCCAAACCATAGGATCACTCTTGGAAGGGATACATAAAGAGATTGGAAGATCGTTTGGGGGAAATGGCTAAGACTAAGTGTGAATTCTTGGATGGTTAAAATAAATGCAACTTTAATATTTTTATATTTTTCCAATTTTGAAGATTAAATCCTTTAAACAAAATTCACCCAGTTAAACTTGGCACCAATTACACCTTTCTTGTGAAAATTGATTTACCAAATTTTCTCTTTTTACCAAAACATACATCTAGGTGATAGAAGATAATAAATCAAACCACAAGACGTCGTTGTACAAGGAAATCACAAAGGGAAAAACATCATAAGGCCAAGCCATACAATCACTATGATATGGTTTTACAAAGAATAGATAGTAGACTTACATAACGACTCAATCCCCTACAAGTTTTGACATTTTTTTATCTTTAACCACTCCTCCACAGTGCAACGTAGGAGTCCAATTACACAAGGTCTACAACACATGAGTCCACGTATGCCTTGGTATCCACTGATGTAGCTCGACAACCGTCTATAATTCAGAACACGGAGTCCACCGCTTCTTCATCGTAATCAGCACATATAGATTCCATCGCACAAAAATAGTTCTTCTAGCGATGGAAGAAACAAACTGGGTGCCCAAACAAGATCTCAAACTATATGATTTATGAATCTTGGATATTACAAATAAAAGGGTGAAACTTTTCAAGTTAGAACTTTTGAGAATATGTCTGCTTTTCGTTTTGATCAAAAGTTCATCTCTCAAATAGAGAACTGAGTCTAAAAAACATTTTACAAATAAATCAAGGCAGTGCATCGTTTGAACAATTTAAATCTGTCGTTCGAACGAGATTTCATCTCGCATCTAACGACCCTATAAAAACCAAAAGAGAAGGCTTCATTTGATGCACGTTTGATAACATGCTTCATACGAACTTGCAATGTCATTTGAACGACTTGGAGATGTCCTTTGAATGAGCTAAATGAAATTTAAAACTCCGCCCAAAATAAACTCAAAAAACATATTTTTGAAAAAATTAAGTTTCAAATAGTTTTGAAAACATAAAACCCTTATAAATATTTCCAAGGATCATAAACTATATACGTTCATACCTGTGAGATCCTCAGCATATGTGAAGAGAAATGTGGCATGATAAACACGGCTTAGAATATGAACTGTTTGAAGCTTGGCCGCTACGTCTTCACCAAACAACGTCATAGACTCATGAGATCATCAACTTAGAGTCTATCCTATGACTCAAATAATTTATCCAGAATTATGCCTATTACAAACAAATTGACTCGATTGGAAATTTGTCCTTAAAAATATGCCCCTTTGGATATTCCAGGATAAACCCAAAAAAAATCTTGTGGGTCGTCGAGCTCTCTAAAATGACTCATTCCCTAACCCCAAAAAGGAAAAAGTGCAGACACTTGATAGACACATAAACATGAGTAGCTTTGGTTTGCTTGAACACTTTGCCACTTTGATGTAAATATGTAACCCTGAACACTTAAATACACCTTCAAATGCAAAGAGAATATAACAAGTATAAATCTTTAAGTGAATAAACATCTAACAATGTCTAAGACAATCTCAACCTAGGTAAATACGTCTCCCCTAGGATAATAAAGATATCATAATCATGAGAAGGAAAGATACCATTTCTCCCCCTTTTTGTTCAGTAATAGACAAAGTAATATTGCATAAATAATTACTCCCCGAAAACTGAATCTCCCCCTAAATATGTGATCATAAAATACCAATACTAAGCAAAGGGATATGGGAATAAATTATTCAACGGTGTAAAGTGTAGCAAGAATGCAACATAGCAAATCAAGCACAAACAATCTAAAAGATCAAGCAAGTGATAATCATGGACTAAATGTAGATCGCAAAGACTAAAAATCCAATACCATATATATTATATGAAAAATATATCAAATAAAATTTATCATACATATATAGGTATAAACGACCACAAAACATGACACAAACACATAAGTTTTACACACTAGCATAGTATAAAACATGTGGGATGGAATGAATGGGTGTGAACTAGACACAAATGAATTACAACCCAAACACTCAAATATGTTCAAGAAGTTCTAATTGATTGCAAAACTTTATCAAACTAAGCTTTATCCTTAATTGACAAATAAAGTTGAACTTAATGAACAAAACAAGAACAGTGCACATAAGCCTAGAATATTGATGGTTTTACAAATCAATAGCGTCATGACAAAATAAGCATAACTAGGTGTCATTATGAAAATTCGTTGATCTTCAGTTAAACTCCCTCAAAATATAAACATGATCATATATTCTTTTCTAATTCATTTTTTCATTTGAAGATCTATTTGATCTTTTTAAGAGATTTCCTATTGGCCCCATTTATGGTAAATATATGATCCTTTTAATGCCTTAATTTTTTATTGGTCTCTTTTAAACGGTGGATTTTACGATGAGTTCACATGCCTCTCGCATCCCTTTCTCGTGCACACTCATTGTTTTTTCAATTTAACTAAGAATATCCTCACGGGCAACAGTTCTTACTTGAATAACCCCCCTAAGTCTAATATGAGCGTAAATAACTAGATTAAGATGAGAACGTCTCATCAAACTCAAATGGGCATGAGAAGTCAAACATTCATATAAGCTTGTACATATGTCTAATGGCATATGCATAGTCGAATCTAAATGCAAGTCACGTCGAAACAATCCCATTAAATAAATGATTAAGATCAATCTATGCATCCAAAATCATGACCAAATGTTTTAACCACTTGGAAATATAAGGTGAAGGGGGTCTAAGAACACTAATATGTCATATCAATTGTAAATGCGAAAAACAAAAAAAAAATCTTTTTGAGTTTTTCTAAAAAGTTTATTAAAAATAATATCTTTTTGTACTTTTCAAAAAATATGAGACGGAGAATATTTTTGTATTTTTCAATATGATACAATAAAAGAAAAATATAATACAAAAAATACACATGTCATAACACTAAAAAACATATATCATGAAGCAAAAATAGAGTACGACAAACAAAATCAGGCAAGCAATTATCCATAAGATTTAACATGTGAGGCATCATATGCAAGAATGTGAGAATCAACCAACCAAAAATTTAGCGTCTCCAAAATAGATTTTCTAATCCAAACAAGTGTGTACATAACTCAAGGGGTTATCAAAATCGACGGGACATTGTCCTTGATCTTCTTAGGACCTCTTCTAAGATCATAACAAAAATGCCTAAGGTGACCTTTCCTACCACAATGTGAACATGTGTAAATGTGAGGAGTGTTACCTATGGGTTGACCTTTTCTAACATCCTTGGTTTTGGTTGACCCTCTAAAATAAATTATGGTCTTGGGTTTAATACTCGAAACATTAATAACATGTGAGACATTACCATCACTACTCAAATTACTCGGGTCTTTTAAATCATCTTTTAACTTCAAAATTTTAGACTCAAGCAAAGAATTTTGCCTCTTCCAATATTAAGGACTCATTCTTCTTATTTTCAACCATACCTAAAAGGTTACCCGACTCCCTCTCAATGAAAGAAAATTTATCCATAAAAGTCTTCTCACATGTCTTATAATCGTCAATAAAATTATTTTTTCCTCTTTGGCACAAACACAAACCCTAGAACTTTTCAAGTCCTCTAATTATTTCTCCAAAACAAGGACTCTATTCTCACCCTCTTTCTTGGATAATTTTAATGATTTAAAGTTATCATATAAAGTAACAAACTTATTATGAATTATATATCATTAAGTTTAAAACTTTTGAAAATATTCAATAACATTTTCAAAACGAGAATTTTCTTCTTCAAGAATTTCAATTTTTTATTGCAAACTTCAAATTCAAAAGATTAAACTTTTCAGTACGGTCAAGAAGCTTATCAAACAAATCTCGATTATAAACGACATTTTTACTAAAGAAATCTAATGAGACAATAGCATAAGAGAGAAATGGAACAATCACCCAAACAGCTGCAAACAAGGATATAGACAATAACTAAGTGCAACCAGCTCTGATACCAATTTGTGAATGCTTAGATTGTTCGAATAAACACAAGTTCCATATTTTTATGTTTTTCTACTTTCAAAGATTTAATCCTTTAAACGAAATTCACCCAATTAAACTTAGCACCAATTATACCTTTCTTGAGAAAATCGATCTACCAATTTTTTTCTTTTTACCCTAAACATGCATCTAGGTGATAGCAGATAAATTAAATAAATCAAACCAAAAGAGGCCGATGTACAAGGAAACAGCAAAGGGAAAAAATCTCGGACGACCCATCTATACAATCATTATGATATGGTTTTATAAAGAATAGACAGTAAACTTAACGACTCGATCCCTCTCAAGTCTTGATGCTCTTTTATCTTCAACTACTCCTCCACAGTGCAACGTAGGAGTCCACCTACACATGGTCCATAACACACGAGTCCATGTATGCCTTGGTATCCATCGATTCTCAACAATCGTATACGATTCAAAACATGAAATCCACGGCTTCTTCACCACAATCATCACATATGGAGTCCACCACACAAAAATAGTTCCTCTAGTGATGGAAGAAACAAACTAGGTGCCCAAACAAGATCTCAAAGTATCTTATTAATAAATCTTGGATCTTGTAAACAAAAGGGTGAAACTTTTGGAGTTGTAACTTTTGAGAACATGTCTAGATTTTATTTTCATCAAAAGTTTATCTCCCAAATAGAAAACTAAGCCTAAAAAACCTTTTATAGAGAAATCAAAGTGTCGCGTTGTTCGAACGATTTAAGGTTGTCATTCGAATGAGATAGAGATCTCATTTGAATGAGATTTCATCTCGCTTTTAATGACCTTATAAAAATTAAAATAGAAGGGTTTGTTTGATGCACGTTTGATCTCATTCTTCGAATGACCTTGAAATGTCGTTTGAACGAGCTAAATGAAATTTAAAAGTCCACCTATAGTAAACTCAAAAAACATATTTTTGAAAAAATTAAGTTCCTAATAGTTTTGAAAATAAAACACCCTTATAAACATTTCCTAGGATCATAAACTATATACGTTCATACCTGCAAGATCCTCGGTATATGTTAAGACAAATGTGGAACTATAAACACGGCTTAGAATATGCATTCTTTGAAGCTTATCCGCTACATCTTCATCAAACAACGTCATAAGCTCATGGGATTATCAACTCAAAGTCTATCCTATGAATCAAGGTTTTATCCGGAATTATGCCACTTACAAAAAAATGACTCAATTTGAAATTTGTCCATACTTTAAGAATCCTTTGCAGAGGAGTTTTACGAGAGTATCTCATTTCATCCTGGCTATTATGGATTACCCCATATATTCTAAATCAAACTGCCTATGGTCACGCCCAAATATTATGGTAAAACTGATCCCATCATGCATGTTGAATAATACGAAGCGACGACTGATATCTATTATATTCTCGACGAGATGATATGTACAACTTTCAAGTATGATCACTGGTCCATCTCAACTTTGGTATAAAAATTTACCCAGAGAATAGATTGCAAATTTTAATCGGCTAGCCAAATTATTCATCAGCAATTTCTTCTTTGGGGACAAGCTAGTTGAGAGAGTAGCCCATTTACTCACTATCTGTCAACAACCAGGAGAAACTACCAGGGAATATATCACTCGTTTTAATTATGAGAAACTGGAAGTTATTGACTACGTAGAGAAAATGGCCATCATCGATTTAATGAGCGGGATTCTTCCTGAAAATTTATACTATGCATTGGCAAAGGAACCTCCTACATCCATAACTGAATTTATGGAAAAAGATGGGAAGATCATGGAAGCCGAAGAGGTTATGGCTACTAAGCAAACCATGTGGAAAAATTTGAGGGCCAGAATAGCTCGGAGAAGAAGGAGTGGAAAGATAATAAATCTGAGAAACCTAAAAAGTATGAGGAATATACTCCTTCTCATTATAGGTGTGCATCATATTTGGGATGAAATTAGGGGCAGTAAAGTCTTCAAATGGCCCAAGAAATTGAAATTGCCGCCCAACCGAAAGATAAGTCCAAGTATTGTGACTTTCACAAACATCATGGACATACCACTAATAGTTGTATTGGAACCTTACCATCATATTTCCTGGAAGAATGAGAATGAATTGACTAAGTTTGTTGATCGGACAGAACGTCGAGAAACCAGAAGATGTTCGGAATCCCCTTATAAAAATAAAGACGACCGGAAGAGAGGTCAAGATAATGATTTTAAAGATAACCTCGACCTGCCAAAAATAGACAAGGAGCCTGAACTTGATATGGGCATGATATCTTTTGATTGTCATTTCATTGCAGGAAGGGATGATAGAGGTGGAGATGAAATAGCTGAGAGAAAGATTATTTAAATAAGGGAAAAGCTTTCTCTTACATTAGGTAAGTTTACATTAGGTAAGTTAATCTAACATACGAAGTAGATGGTCCGCCCAAAAAAGTGAACAAAGATAATATGGTAATCGACTTTTCCAAAAAAATCTTATTGGTAGTATTTAACCCTCATAACGACCCCCTAGTCGTTACCTACTAAGTGCATCACTCCAATGTAGCAAGAATTCTCGTAGATAATGTTAGCCCGACTGATGTCATGTTCTATAACTATTTTCATAGCCTGGGGTTACGGGATAAAAAATTGGAACCTTACTATCGGACTTTAATCGGCTTCTCTAAGGAAAAGGTGTATCCTTTAGGGAATGTCAATATATAATTATTGATCGGCACTTGGCCAACAAGAAGAACATAAAAGATTCGCTTCTTCGTCCTGGAAAAGAATGTTCCCTCGGCTTATAATATGATCCTCGATATAGTCAAATTAAAAAAGTTTGAAGCAGTGGCATCCATCTATATGAAGTTCCCCACTCACTATGGGGTCGGCATGGTAAAGGGCAATCAGAATGAAGCCCGGGAGTGTTATTATACCTCTACCGACTAGAAATAAGTTCAGAAGAGAAACACAACCTACCAATTCGACACTTTGGACCCATGTAAAGAAGTTGATTTAGTTAAAGGGCAAGTTGTGGAAGCTACGAAAACCATTGTACTAGATGATGAAAAGCCAGAAAGATCCACCTAGATTGTCTTAAACTTAACACCTTCCCTCAAACGGGAATTAGTTGAATTCCTTTGAGAGTGATAAAATGTGTTTACTTTGAGCCATGAGGATATGCCAGGAATTGGCCATAACTTCATATGTCACGAGCTCAACATCAACAAAAATGCTAAGCCAATCAAGGAGAAACGCAGGGTATTTAGTCCCGAGAAAAATGTGGCTATCCAAGAAGAAGTTAATAAAATATAGAAATACCATTTCATTGAATATGTTAAGTATCCTAGTTGGTTGGCCAACATAGTAATGATAAAAAATAAGAATGACAAATGGAGAATGTATGTTGATTTTATCGACCTTAATAAAGCATGCCCAAATGATCATTTCCCTTTACGAAGGATTAATCAATTGGGAGATGCAACAGCAGATCACGAGATTAAGAAAATACATCTTTCATCACCAATTGAGGTACGTACTACTATAACGTTATACAATTTGGGATTAAAAACGTTAAAGTAACATATCAGAGACTAGTGAATAAAGTTTTTGAAGAACAAATTGGGAAAAACATAGAAGTATATGTGGATAACATGCTTACTAAGAGGAAGGTAGTTGTCGACCACATCAAAGACCTGAGTCAAACATTTAATTAGCTAGAAAAACATCAAATGAAGCTAAATTCAACCAAATGCTTTGGTCGACGTATAAGAAGGAATGTTCCTTAGATTTATTGTGAATTAAAGGGGCATCAAAGCTAAACCGAATAAAATGAAGCCACTAATTGAGATAAAATATCCCATATTAATTCAGAGGATTCGAAATCAGGTATCCTCGCCTGGAAAAGCTAGGCCTTGCCCTTAATGAAACTTCAAGGAGGATAAAACCCTATTTTCAAGCACACGCCATTGTGGTTTACACAGATTTACCACTGAGCCTAGCATTTCAT
The DNA here is from genome assembly GCA_949130495.1 of Sambucus nigra. Classification (NCBI taxonomy): domain Eukaryota; kingdom Viridiplantae; phylum Streptophyta; class Magnoliopsida; order Dipsacales; family Adoxaceae; genus Sambucus; species Sambucus nigra. The sequence continues at coordinate 89,891,305 of OX422211.1, forward strand.
AAGTAAAAAATAAGGGAGATTGATGTCCTGGGCAATTAAACTGGGAGAATACGAAACCCTTTACGAGCCAAGGAAAATACTGAAAGGCCAAGTTGTATTTGACTTTATTGAAAAATTCACATATCTAGGGTCGATTCTTACTCCAAGTTTTCCTACCGAGCACATTTCCTTAGAAGAAAACTTCACTCCAAAGGAAATATCATCAACTGACCTGAAATGTCAATTTCCTAAGAGATGGCTCAAAGGTATAGTGAACAGAGTAAGAAAATATTCCAACAAGGAGTACTCTCTGGGGAAAGCTTCAATAACGACATTCCATTTTGAAAGTTATACATTGATGGATCATCATTTGCTATTGGAAGTGGATAGTGTATAATTATCAACACTCCGGATGAAATTGATATAGAGTATGCACCTCATTTTTAGTTGCAAGCATAAAAAAATAAAGCGGAGTACGAAGCATTGATTACAGGTTTGGAGTTAGCCTTATGATTAGGAGCCGAGTAGGTTATGACACATAGTGATTCCCAGCTCATTATCAACCAAGTTCTTTAAATATACAGAGTTAAGGGGGATCTCATGATCAAGTATCTATCCAAAATTACGGAAATCATCTCCAAGTTTTCTTCTCCCAAAATGGTGAGAATTCTAAGGATTAAGAATTCCTGAGCATATGCACTTTCTCGACTGGCCTCATCAACTAGGACAGAACTCAGGAGAGCCATCCATGTGGAAATTTTGCACATAGGAGTGTAGTGGTGGAAGCTATGGTCATCCTTATTACGATGGATTTAGGACCTTTATAGATGGATCCTATCAGAAATCACATTAACAAAGGTATACTTCTTGTTGATCCAAAAGAATCCAGGAAGTTAAGGTTCAAGGCAACCAATAATCCTACACAAAATAGGATACACTGTTTAATTGCTCTAGTATGTTCACCCAGCTAAGGTGCATGAAGTTTCCTATGGGTTTCATTTAGCTAGTTGATAATTAATACACATGATAGCTATGCAGGGATACTACTGGACGGCTATGAGAGAAAATTGCATTTCCTTTGAAAAGAAGTGTGATAAATGTCAGATGTTTGCCTTGATTCACAGAATATCGGGGGTTGCCCAAACTCCCATTACTTCCCATTTGACTTTTGTTAATTGGGGAATGAATTTGGTCGTCCCATTGTCGAGGACCAAAGGAAGATTCAAATACCTGATGCAAGTAGTGAATTACTTCACCAAATGGGTGGAGGATAAGCCAGTAATTGAGATGCCTTATGAAAGAGTTTTCCAGTTCATATGGAGACACATTATATGCAGGTATGGAATGCTATATGCCTTCATCACTCACCATGGCACTCAATTTGATAATGAGGATTTTGAAGAGTACTGCATTAAATCCAAGATACAGAAACTTCACCATGTCTCTGAACACCCACACTGCAATGGCCAAACAGAGGTTACCAACAAAACAATACTTTATGGGTTAAAAAATAAGTTAGATGATCCAAAGGGAAATTGGATAAATGAGTTCAAAGTATTCTTTGAGCATATAAAACTACGCAGAGGACAACAACCAGTGAGACTCCTTATATGCTTTGTTTTGGAACAGAAGTCATGGTACCAACCGAAGTAGGTCTGCTAACTCACAGGGTGTTGAACTTTGATTCTCCTAAGAGTGATCTCATGAGGAGATCAAATTTAGACATGATTGAAGAAGTTAGGGATGATGCTGCACTTCGAATGACTTCTTATCAATAAATGACTACTAGATTATACAACAGAAGGGTCAAGCCAACTATTTCCTTAAGAAAATAATCTAGAAGAAAAATAATTTGGAACTAAACTAGCACGATCCTTATCGCATCTCGACAGTGGTTCGACCAGACACTTATTGCCTAGAAACACTCGAAGACGAAGAATTTAAGAATCCATGGAACGTCAACAACCTCAGAGAGTATTAAATTAATTTTGATTTAATGTAATTACTTCATCCAATTTAATAAAGTTGTGATTTCCTACCAATTATACTTCTTTTTTATATTTTTTGGGGCTATGGCGATGCTATACATCCACCACAAACTAACCAACTTTTCTAACTTCAAAATATCTTTCAGAAAATTCTTTTAGACTTCATGTATGACCTCCTCTTTTATATGTCACAAATAAGAAGTCCCCGAAACTTCATGTATGACTTAAAGTTAAGAACAACGAGTTTTATCCAACTAAGTTAAATTCAGGTAAGACCTACTTTCCTAATAAACTTGGTCTCCACTGGTAACTAATGCAAAGACTTAGTTATAAGAGCATTTAACCTGAGTGCATTAGTAGAACCTAAGACCCGATTACTCAAGTTCATAACTAGATCAAAGAAATTAAGTAGGTTTGTGGGTTGTATAGTCAATACACTAATTATAAAGCTTAATTGGGGATCAAAGACTAAAATTCATATATAAACATGTATGCTACAAATTAGTCTTTTTATTCCTTCAACAATTCATACAATTAAAGAAAAAGAAAGAAAAAAAATTCACTTTTCTGGGAATTTTCCTTCGTCTTTATTCATCCCAGCAAGACGATCGTCAAGAGTGTTATGCAAAGTTGTAGTTCTAAAATCTCTTAGCCTATTACATCTGATGTTCTCGCCCAATCCAATAGATAAGGGGGGCGAAAGTATTCATGTTCACCTTAAAGGCCATAATCCCATAAGTGTTTTCTCACTAAGCTCTAGGGAATGGCGTCGGTCAAAATCCATTCGACATCAATCTTGAATGGAGGGTCAGGATAATCCAACATGATTCGATCATGCCAATACCATAAGTCACTTTTTTCGTCTATCTCCAGCAGTCCCAACATATTCAACCAACTCCATTTGTATCCTTCCCAATGAGCATGGGATTCATCATAGCCATCCATCAAGATAGCTTTGGGTTGTTCGTGTAATTAAAAATTTAGTCAATCCACTCTATCTTGGATCTTCTTGATGGATTTATATTTCTCTTGTAACATCGTTGCTTGGTCGGTCTAGGTCTTTTTAGTTCTATCTTTATCCTCAGTTGGTCGAGTAATGACTACATATCTTCAGGATTGGCCAGACTTAGTTTTATTTTTCTTCAAGTTTTTTAGTTTCCCAATAATCTGACGTTTTCAAGCTCCAAAAAAGAGGCACCTTCATTTGATGCAACCTCAACCAATTTTTTTAAGCTCTCCAACTCATTTCTTAAATTCTTATTCTCCTTCTCAAAAAGGGTAGAGACCTCCCAAGCACTTTCCATTTCTCTCTTCAGCACGAATTCCTTCTTCCTGAAGGTGGACGTAAATTCCTATAATTTTTTATCAAAACCCCAATCTTCACTTAATGCCTCATATTTGGCTTCGTAATCAGAGTGGAGTAGAGCCTGAGAAAGATTGTGATACTCTTCTAGCTCCTCGATCATCTCATAATATGAAGCATTATTCAACATCGCTCTATTAAAAAGACTATACAAATGTACATGGGCATCCTTCACTTGATATGAGGCATCTGTGCCGAGTAATCCTTCTAACTCTGTTTCAATCAAAGTCACATGGCCAGCTTCGAGGAGACTATTATAACATTTCAGCAGGACGGATTCAGCAAAAATGATCATAGTGTTCCTAACATCAAACTAGAAAATCACAAGCATAAGAACATAAGTCCGAGCAAGGAAAATAAACAATGGTAATCAAACAAGCGAAGAATTTCAGAGGGACTAAATAATTTCTTCAATTCATTAAAAACCCAAGGATTACAATCGGCTTTTCATTACAAATGAAGAAATCAAAAAATAAAAAATAAAAATTCAAAAAGAAAATAGGCAAAAACTAGCTAAAAAAGTTACACATTTTCTTTGTCTTTACCAGCTAATTCATAAGGAGGTAGGTCTTCTATAATAGTTAGCACCACAGAGTACACCCCTGAACCCTACTCATCATCAATATCCTTATCAAAGTTAGGATAATTACCTGGATCGTGTATCTTGAATAGTTCAGAGTCTGTTTGTGTGTTGACTCCCTTCAAGGCATTCGATCAACCATTCTTGTAAGAAAGTTTCTTGGCATATCCAATCTGGATGGAGTCAATAACGAACGCCTTATCCTGACTTTTGTTATAGCCCTCCTCCTTTTCTTTCTTACTTTTGGACTTTAAATCCATAAACCTTTTCTTATCAGTACCTACCTCGGTAGTCAAGTTGATGGTCTTGTCCTCAATAGACTTTGGCCTACTCTCAGCTTCCTTCAACTTCTCCTCCATAACCTTCACTTTGTCATCAATGACCTTTATTTTTATTTTATCATGGTTTCCCTATCTTCAGTCACCTTCAACTTTTCTTGCTAAGCCTTCATTTGTCTCTCAAAGCCCTCCCTAAACACTTACAAGGACTTCTTCAATCCCTCAAAAGCTTCTTCTACTTCAACAGAGGATGACTTTAACTAGTTATCCTTAATAAAAAGTTAGTCATAAGTGACCAAGAACTACAGAAGGAAATAAAGACAACATCAGTATAAAATGTGTTTAACAAAAACTATTAAAATAAAGAGAATGACTAAAATACGTACAACTGCCAGATTGTGGTTGGCCCTTTCTACTAAACGAGCTCTGGACATTGCGACAACAGTTCACCTATTTATTGGAAGGATTCTGATCACAATCAATCCCAGACCAACCCAGGGTTCAATGCCACAGAGGAAGACTCATCAACACCTTGGTCGACAGGGACATTTTGAGCCAGTTTTTATTAATTGGGTAGACCTCTCGTCAATATTTTAAATTGAGGCTCAATAGTTCTTGTTTCTTCTAGATTGAGGACCTGAGGCCTCTTGTCAGTGTTTGTATTCTTCTTGGTAGGAGTGGGAGAGTATGTTAACAAATTGGGGATTCTTCTCTTCACCATTTCTACCGAAGGTGAAGTTGGGATGGTTATGATATCAAGGGATTCCAAGTAAGATGATGTTTGTCCTTATGAGAAATCTCTTTCTAATCCAGTTGACTAAGCATCAGAGAAGGTAGAAACTGGTTCCTCATCCATGTTTATGGGGGACTGATACAGAATAATTATTGGTCGAGCAATAAATGAAGTGATAGAGCTCTTATATTCCATCAGAATAGAGGTTTGATCGGGGATGTTCTTCTCCTATTCTTTGGTGGATGGCCCACAGGTATTTAAGATCGTCAATATTAACTTCCCCTTCCTTTAGAAACTTCTTTTTGCTATTCTCTGCATAAGAACAAAGAAAAACAGTTAGTCGACGTATCATCAAGCAGTTCGTACATATGGAAAAAAATTAAAAATTAAAATATTATACGACATATGCCATTCCCTTCCTGGCGGCACCTGGGTCTAATATATCTTACCCCCTCGAGAACGGGGGAATGTTGTCAATTCTTCACCACTACACCATAGTCCCATTAGTCCTTACTTGAATTTAGAAAATTAACCACCAATGCCCTATTGGCCTCCCCTATTTTCAAGTAATAGGTATTGTCACCAGTGGTTCCCTATTTACAACATAATATCAACTAAGGATTGTCATTGTGAGCCCTATGGATTTCATTCAACCTATTTACCCATTTACCACCCTCCATGAATTAGGGGCTACCATTGCTGGGACTGCATCAAAGTATTGGGAAAAATGAAGAAAAAGTGGATTTAGGGAAAAAATGATGCCACACTCAGCAATGAAAAAGGTGGGGATCCAATGACTATCAGCCAATGGCAAAACTTCAACAAGACCAGTTGTAATTTCTAAACTCGTCCAATTGGGGATTTTTCTTCTCTCCCTAAACTCCTCTAAGGAACTTCTATCTACAATATACACCATGTTTGAAAGGAAGAAAATCAAAATGGGGAATAAAAAAGAAAGAAAACTTATGGAGATTAAGAAGAAATGACACAGAGCATACAACAAAAGTAGAGAAAAAAGCTTGGGAAGAAAGAAAAGTTCTAAGTTCAGAGTTTGGGGATGGAGAGAAAAGGGGAAAAATCTCCGTCCTTTTATATTTTCATCTCAAAAGTTGAAATGTATTGATTAACTCAACCAACAATCAAATCTTCAACAACCGCACAATTCTTAAAGACATTAAATCCTACCAAATCAATTTATCATGCCTCTGGACGTAGCGAGCCAATCCATGACAATAATGACTTCGTGCTCACGTATGACTAAACTAGTATAACTGTACGTAAAACCAAACTATATAACTACACCCCAGCGTATATAGAAAATTAATGACCCTTTTCCAATTGATGAGTCTACGCATGACACTATACTCTCAGTATTGTCTAAAAATCCTAAGGTCCGTGCAAAGTGACTATCTATGAAATAGTATGATGCCCCAGTATTGAATAATATGTGTCCCGTAGTACTAGAAGGAAGGAACATACCATCAATGGCCGAGGATGGCTGCTGGATTTTAGTATCCCAGACGTTGTACACACATTCATGTTGTTTCTGCCCCTGCTGCTAGGGTATCTTACTCTTATCTGGGCAATCTTTCCTCCGGTGAACCATCCTGTCGTAATTGAAGCATCTACCTCTAAACTGTTTCATTTTACGGCTCTATTGGTTTTGCCCCGGTTGTACAGTTCCACTTTTTCCTTGGCCTTATTGGCCTTATTGATCATCTTGATGAAAAACGACATTTGGTTGAGGACAGCCCCTCCACTTATGCCCCGTTTATACACACTTATAGTAGAGTCCTGAAAGTTCTCGCTGGTTGGGTTGGAGTTCCTCTCCACTCTGATCCAGACAAGTTTGACGTTTATAACCGTCCATTCCCCATTTGAAACACCTCTTTGTGAGTTCACTCTGACCTCGGCTTCGTTAGCCCTGAAGCTTTTGGGTCTCCCTGAATAATTTGTTACCTTCGTGGCTTTTACGGTCTTGAGGAGCTTGTTGTAGCGATTTTAGTGTCTTCACACACTTGTTATTTCTAGTCATGATAGATTTACTATACTCTCTAGATCTTTTGCCCCTTATGAGTTGTGTGTTGCATTCTTAATACTATAAGATCGTAGTGGTAACTGCTTGTGCCACAATAACTGCTAACTCGGCGGTTGATACACTCTTTGGAAACACCTGAGGTGTGAACTGACCCTGCTCATTGACTCCCCTAACGGCATTAGCTTGTTCTTCTTGACGATCCATCTGGAAATTTAAATAATCTGGATGAGTTCATCATTCACATAAACAAATCGCAGAAGCACGAATTCCCAACGTATAAAGATGAATCCAACATTCCTAATATTAGGGCTTTAAATCAAAGATGCTAAGCTGGAAACGAAATAAGCCGTATAGATCCTAAAGGACACTAGAACCTGATGCTCTGATACCACCTGTGACACCCCGCCTAATTAAATATCGGGTGATCAGTCCTTTATTAAATTAAAATCAAGGTGAACGGTTGGTTCACTCTTAGCATCACTGTCGCAAAATAAAATTTCCAATTTAAACACCCTAAATAATTAAGCTAAGTGTCAAAAAAATTTAAAACCTTATTTCCATTTTATTAAAACCGAATATGAAAACCTTTTTAAATGACAAAAAATTTAAGAACTCTGATATACTAAAGATGGATAATAACACACAAGAATTATATTCTTCCAAATAAACTAAACAAGTTTAAACTATAAATAAAACCATCCTGACAGTAATTAAATCCCAAAGAGTACCAACAAATGGAAATATAAAGGAACGTAAACCTCTGACAAAAATCCAAACTGAATAGAGAAACGGGCGACACATGCCCTAACTAATAAGAACTAAAAGTAGGAGTAGAATCACCAACGAGGTCATCTAAACAACGGCCTGCAACTTCCACATAAGCTGCAGCGCGTCCGGTCTAAAGAACCTAAGCATGATACCCCTGTGGCTGGGCACCTGTATTTTATACATATATATATACAAGAGAGAAGGAATAATAGGAAACGGTTCAGAGCCCGAGTGTAAAATAGTTTTAAATTAGTTTAGCAAGTATTTAAACTGCTTACTGGCTAATGTAACAACCATGTTTGTATGCGACACTCTCTTGAGAATTCTCAACGCTCATTCTATTGTGCACGCCTACCGTACTAGTAAATATCATAAGTTTCCCTAACTTATTCTCTATAAGCTTGTATCAGGTGAAAAGCGAGGTTATGATATTTACTTTAGGAAATCATTCTCTTCAAGACTTCTACGTTATTTAGAAAAATCATTTCCCTTATAAACTTCCCAAACACTTATAATAAAATTTAAGCATTTATTCATTACTTATCTACTTATATTCACAGTAGGAAGTTCCCATATAGATATACGTATATATATTAGTCATACATATAATATATATACTACCATACTCTACTATCAAGTCCCCGAATCACACAAACTAAGGGAAATACTAGTCCGGAATCACTCTCGAACTGTATTAACACAATACACAAACAAATGGAGGCGAAGCATAGTTCCAGGTCCTAAGAGCTCAGCACATACCCTCACGTCTCTTAGAACATCTGAATATTATTTTCGGATAGCTTGTATCGAGGATACTATCTTCTACGGTACGAGCCAATATCCCCCATAAAGGTTTAATCGAGACAAGACCGTCCCGGCGCGGAAACCCCCGTGATAGCAAGTAGACCGGGTATGATTTTTACACAGATATATAATATGCACAATCACACAGTCATATATATAAATATTCACATTTCTAAATTAGGTGCACCCACGACCCATAATTATAATTATCTTTTATTAACACATTTTACTCGATTATATTGCATAATGGACTCGTTATTTTTATTTTCATTTATAATTCACGTCATACTCACTTCTCCTCCTTCGAAGTATTCTAAGAATAATTTCAGTAGGCACACACTCACTCACTTCTAGTCTAACTCACTTACAAGTCTCGACCTTTTATTAAACGTACGCATGATTTCATATGTGTGAATAACTCCCCGTTAACCCTTAATTTCATCTTACATTAAATTATCACTCAACGGAGTTTACCTAGACCCTACTGGTCCTATTTATATCCCATTATGCTCCAACAATAATAATCAAGGTCTACTACGCATTTTTAATCAGATTAAACCATCATAAGGGGAATATGCAGTTTCCCAGGAGGGGTCGATCGATTGAGGAAATGGAGTTGATCGATCGATGTTCTTGGGTCAATCGATCGATCGATCAAGCAGTTATGACGAAAACTGCATTAACCCAGTTACGGGTTTGCCTCTCCAACCTCAACCAAATCTCCATATATCATTCCCAAACTCCCAACAAACGTTACTACAACTACTATATACTAGAACACATAAATTTCTACATAAAAAATATCTCTATTCATCGATAACAACATTTAATGGGTAAAATTTTCCTGAACTTCAAGAACCCTAATTTTTTTCTTTTTCTTTCAATTCTACCAATTCTTTTCTAGATTTCCTACTTCTAAATCCATACAAATTCGTGGTTTATCCTCTATATTCGATTTAGATGTCCAGAATATGATTACTTCTTTTACAACATGTGATTTCAAGTCTCAAAACTATACTTTCTTTCATGAAACAAGTTCTAAACAACCCTAGACTAACATGATTGAGACATCAACTAAAAATAAAGAAAGATATATACTTGCCTGGAAATTTGGGTTTCTAAATTGTGGACGAAAGTGGTATGGTTGCATCCCTTGTCGTGCGATCTACGCTTTGGCGGTGGTGGCGGTGTAAACGGTCGAGTCCTTGGCCTTGAGTTGCTTGGGAAGCTCTCCAACCCCTTCTCTAACGGCCGTTCTTTGCTTTTGTTCTTGTTAAACCTAGCAGGAAACTCCTAAAGGATATCCTTAGGAAATTCGTGGGTTTAATTACCCAAAAATGTAAAATGTCTAAAATACCCTCTCGAGATACCAATTAGGCCTAAAAACGCGCCGAGACCCAAACTAAACCCCCTGGTACATGATTTTGACTATATCGACCCTTCTGGACACATTGGCTCACTCGAAATGACCATACGGGTGACTTATAATTTATTCACTTTTAATAATAATGATTTAGTCCCGACACGACACAGGCGCGTCCTGACTTAAATTTCCATAATTGCCATTTTATTCAATCGTGACAATTTTAATAAAATAAATTTCATATATTACTTTACTCATCCAGTAATATTCAATAAATATCCAATAATTACTAACTCACATCACGTTAGTAAATATATTAAAATATTTTCGGATTAATATTAAATTAATAACTCAATTAAGTTTAATAAATCCCCAATTTTAAGAGCCATAAAAATACGGGGTATTACACACTTCCCCCCTAATAAAGGAATTTTGTCCCGAAATTCGAAAAATGAGACATACCTGGTAAAAACAATTTTGGATACCTTATTAGTATATAAACTAACTTCAAAGTAAGGCGCTCAATTACTATGGTCCCCGTTTCACCTCAAGCTTGTTTAACACTCTCATTAACGACACTTCACAATATGCTCTTATCCGAAAACATTCACGTAAGACGAGCCTATAGATCATTGGCTCCCATTATTTCAATATTATTGGTAGGCCGCACCTCACTACATGACAACTACTCGTATTTATCTAAACACACAACTCCCATTATGAGAGAAACCACACGAACATCTGACCACAACTTGACAAAAAAAACCGTGGTAATTTCACCATAAACATCATACTCTAACTTGACCAACTCCAAAAATATTTGATTATTCGTCCATCTCTTAACATTCTAAGTGAGAAAATTTAAGGTTTTTCCACACCCGAAACCTCAATAAGTACCTTGTTCACAATAAGCAGATACGAGTGTTCCCACAGAACCCTACCATTAGGTAATATCTTCCCTCAATTACCGTATTATATTCCACTTTCTAGCTCTAACCCTTATAGGGATTAAATGATCACAAAGAATCTAAAAATTTCTTTCACACTGCTTCACTAATCGTTAATTACCGTTCGCCTACTCCCCGACTATGGGTAATACATCTTACTCAAAATGTAATGTAATCCCCGTTGCTTCCCAAAATCCCATTTTGAAGGTGGGGTTCAAAAATCTCATCCTAATTTAGAAAAATATACCGTGTGGGACCACGTACCGGCGTGATCCTTCCTTTTAAAGGAAAACTAGGGCACACTAGTTAATGTTATCAACCACCCCAAAGGAATATCAATTACTTCCTTCTTGGGCATCTTGTTCCACACATTCGAAGGAACTCTTGATATTACCTTGGTGTTGGAAACTCATCCAAGAAACTTTATCAACCTTATTGGCCTCGTCAACTATAGGAATTGTCGATAGCCATAAAATTCTCTGGTTGGTCCTCTTATTCCAACCGATTTCTATCTATGAGTGGTGCATGCGGAGACCACTCACTATGTCCCGCTCAACATCGACTTCTACTTGAAATGTCTCACATTAAGTGACACTTAATATTTCCCTTCTTTCCTTCGCGTATACCGAAAGTCCGACTCGTGCACTTTTCTCCACGATGTGCACTTCTATACCTTTTATTCCATAATAACATCATCGTTCTTTGTACATGCAACTCGCTCTTAACATTTAACTAATTACAACTCTGCTCCAAGTGTTCTCCATATAGTTAAATTCTATCCTTCTCAAGAAATACCCCTTTGTAAATGGCTTCCCACAACCTTCCAACCAAATTCGGGTGTGCTACTCAAATTGCACACGTATATATGGATTATTATCTTCACGCGACGCTTAATCCACTCTGTCACTTCCACCTCGTCATGTTAGTCCCATAAATATATATTCCACACGTCTATTCCCACATCCTTACAACTCGGACGATTCTAACATCAGCTAAACAAGATGCCCACACACCCTATAAACCGTGCATACTAGCATCGACATCACATATGCTTCACACATAACACCCAACCCTTTCTTTTCGTGCTCACAACGTGATTAAAACACTTGGGTACTCTCAATCACCCTAGGAATTGAAATTTTCAATCATTTTTATCATCGTTCCACCCCTCGACTTGGGGTGATGAGACAAAAATTTCAATGCTTTCTTTCCACATAATCGGCTCCACTGACCTTAATTAAAAATTCAACTTTCGATTTATAGATATAATTACCTGCTCCTACTACGACCAAGGTACCAAACTCATAGACTAATGACCAAACATCTTCCTACTTTTAACCTTAGGCTAAGTTTCATGCGTGGGATGTCTCGCAAAGCGAAATCCAAGCAAGGAACCCCCCGATACACTACTACCTAGCATTGTCGGTTATGGAAATTCATTAGGCCCTCCATCCATAACATGTACCCCTTCATTCCGTCTCTTGACAAAAACAGTTACATCTCCTCCCGTAATTACATCTAACAAAGAACATTTCGCCAATTGTACAATCAATTAGTATTGGTGGAAATCACATTCTATAAACCTTCAATACATACAATCAGGATTCTCGAAATCCCATTCCCAATCATATGGGTGTAAATCTCCACTTCCACATCTCTAAAGGATAGGTATATTAATGCTCTCTTCCTATCACCAAGTCCTAAGCGCTAAACATAATGTTGAGTTAAATCTTTTTATTCAATGGTAAACCCAGTACACACTGAACCATGGAAACAAGGTCCCTAAACACTCCGAGATTTAAACATTTTGATACTAATATACCCTTCGAAGTCCCTATAATAGAAAATATAAGTACGAGCCCAGACCTCTCGCAAGTGAGGCCTCGCCAGAACAAAACATGATGCCCTAATGCAACCACTCCGATAGCCTTGAAATCAGTGTCCACTATTGTTTTGACCATTTTTTTTAAACCATAGGTAGTATAATTCCGTACTCGCATATCACATCACTAATACGATAATTCTCAATAAAGAATATGAATCAATAATTGTGCACCCATTTGTCCTCCGCGGAGAATACTAAAGATAATCCCACTTTACCAAGGGGACATATATATAATAATAACGCTATAGATATACGCACTAAATTCTTCTCACATGAGAATCTAGCAATAAATGAAAATATAATGACTTGCTCGTGTCACATAAAACACGCTTCATCCTTCGAGGATAAAACTCATACTTCTATTTTTCCAATCGCCTTGGCTACTTAATCGTCTTTCAAACATAACGCATCTGTCTGAACCAAATCAAAAATTATATTAGCCATTTCCCTTGTAAGCACCATGCCCCTGCCCCTTATTCTCACTTCAAAAATTTTTAACTCCTGTTGTTTTACTCTCCACAGAATTCCTCAATATATAACCCACTTACCTCCTGAAATACATTTGAAAACTCACGAACGACTGGAATTGAATCCAGGAGAATCACAATCTCCTTAGAGGTATCCTCCTTTATGTAGTACAAGTAGGTGGAAGATTCCCCTTCTGGGCGAGGCATCGCCACCAAAACATCTCCTGCCCCGCAATGGCAAAAATAATACTCCTACCGAATCAATTTATCATGGCTCTCGACGTAATGAGCCAATCCATGCCAATAATGACGTCGTACTCACGTATGACTAAACTAGTATGACTATAGGTAAAACCAAACTATATACCTACACCCCGGCGTATAAAGAAAATTAATGACCCTTCCTAGTTGATGAGTCTACGCATGACACCGTACTCTCAGTAGTGTCTAAAAATCCTAAGGTCTGTGCAAAGTGAGTATCTATGAAACAGTATGACGCCCCAGTATTGAATAAAATGTGTATCATAGTACTAGAAGGAAGGAACATACCATCAATGGCCGAGGATGGCTGCTGAATTTCAGTATGCTGGACGTCGTACACACATTAGTGTTGTTTTTGCCCCTGCTGTTAGGGTATCTTACTCTTATCTGGGCAATCCTGCCTCTAGTGACCCATCCTGTCGTAATTGAAGCATCTACCTCTAAACTGTTTCATTTTACGGCTCTGTTGGTTTTGGACCGGTTGTACAGTTCCACTTTTTCCTTGGCCTTATTGGCCATGTTGAGCATCTTGATGAAAAATGACATCTGGTTGAGGACAGCCCCTCCACTTGTGGCCCGTTTGTACACACTTATAGCAGAGTCTTGAAAGTTCTCGCTGGTTGGGTTGGAGTTCCTCTCCAGTCTGATCCAGATAAGTTCGACGTTCATAACCATCCATTCCACATTTAAAACACCTCTTTGTGAGTTCACTCTAACCCCGTCTTCATTGGCCCTGACACTTTTGGGTCTCCCTACATAATTTGTTACCTTCGTGGCTTTTACGGTCTTGAGGAGCATGTTTAGCGATTTTAGTGTCTTCACACACTTGTTATTTATACTCATGATAGATTGACTATACTCTCTAGATCTTTTTCCCCCATATGAGTTATGTGTTGCGTTCTTGATACTGTAAGACCACAGTGGTAACTGCGTGTGCTACAATACTTTCTAACTCGACGGTTGATACTCTCTCTGAAAACACCTGAGGTGTGAACTGACCCTGCTCATTGACTCCCCTAATGGCATTAGCTTGTTCTTCTTGACGATCCATCTAAAAATTTAAATAATTTGGATGAGTTCATCATTCACATAAACAAATCGCAAAAGCACGAATTCCCAACGTATAAAGATGAATCCAACATTCCTAATATTAGGGCTCTAAATAAAAGACGCTAAGGTGGAAACAAAATAAGCCGTACAGATCCTAAAGGACACTAGAACCTGATGCTCTGATACCACCTGTGACACCCCGCCTAATTAAATACCAGGTTATCAGTTCTTTATTAAATTAAAATCAAGGTGAACGGTCAGTTCATTCTTAGCATCACTGTCGCAAAATAAAAATTTTAATTTAAACACCCTAAATAATTAAGCTAATTGTCAAAAAAATTTAAAACCTTATTTCCATTTTATTAAATCCGAATATGAAAACCTTTTTAAATGACCAACAATTTAAGAATTCCGATATACTAAAGATGGATAATAACACACAAGAATTAGATTCTTCCAGATAAACTATAAATAAAACCATCCTGACAGTAATTAAATCCCAAAGAATACTAATAATTGGAAACATAAAGGAACGTAAATCTCTGACAAAAATCCTAAGTGAATAGAGAAACGGGCGACAGCTGTCCTAACTAATAAGAACTAAAAGTAGGAGTAGAATCAACAACTAGGTCATCTAAGAAATGGCCTGCAACTTCCACATAAGCTGCAGCGCGTCCGGTCCAAAGAACCTAAGCATGCCGCCCCTTTGGCTGGGCACTTGTATTATATACATATATATATATATATATATATATATATATATATATATATATATATATATATATATATATATATATAAGAGAGAAGAAATAATAGGAAACGGGTCAGGGCCCGAGTGTAAAATAGTTTTAAATTAGTTTAGCAAGTATTTAAAATACTTACCGGCTAATGTAACAACCATGTTAGTATGTGACAGTCTCTTGAGAATTCTCACCCCTCATTCTAGTGTGCACACCGACCGTACTAATAAATCTCATAAGTTTCCCTAACTTATTCTCCATAAGGTTTTATCAAGTGAAAAGTGAGGTTATGATATTTACTTTAGGAAGTTATTCGCTTCAAGATTTCGATATTATTTAGAACAAATCATTTCCCTTATAAAGTTCCCGAACACTTATCATAAAATTAAAGCATTTATTCATTACTTATCTACTTATACGCATAGTAGGAAGTTCTCATATAGATATACGTATATATATTAGTCACACATATAATATATATACTATTGGCACCCCACATAAAACCTATGGTGCTGGCATACTCTGCTATCAAGTCCCCGTATCACACAAACGAAAGGAAATACTAGTCTGAAATCACTCTCAAACTGTATTAACACAATACACCAAGAAATGGAGGCGAAATATAGTTCCAGGTCCTAAGAGGTGAGCACATACCCTCACGTCTCTTAGAACATCTGACTATCATTTTTGGATAGCCTGTATCGAGGATACTATCTTCTAGGGTACGAGTCAATATCCCCTAAAAAGGCCCAATCGAGATAAGATCGTCTCGGCGCAGAAACCCCCGTGATAGCAATAGCCCTGGTATGATTTTTACACAGGTATATAATATGCACAATCACACAGTCTTATATATAAATATTCACATTTCTAAATTAGGTGCGCCCACGACCCATAATTATAAATATCCGTTATTAACACATTTTACTCGATTATATCGCATAACGGACTCGTTATTTTTATTTTCATTTATAATTCACATCATACTCACTTCTCCTCCTTCGAAGTATTCTAAGAATCATTTCAGTAGGCACACACTCACTCACTTCTAGTCTATCTTCCTTACAAGTCTCGACCTTTTATTAAACGTATGCATGATTTCGTATGTGTGAATAACTCCCCGTTAACCCTTAATTTCATCTTACATTAAATTCTTATTCAACGGAGTTTACCTAGACCCTACTGGTCCTATTTATATCCCATTATGCTCCAACAATAGTAATCAAGGGTTACTATGCATTTTTAATCGGATTAAACCATCATAAGGGGAATATGCAGTTTTCCAGGAGGGGTCGATCGATCGAGGAAATGGGATCGATCAATCGATCATCGATCGATCATCAATCGATCGATTTTCTATAGTCGATCGATCGATCAAGCAGTTATGATGAAAACTGCATTTACCTAGTTACGGGTTTGCCTCTCTAACCTCAGCCAAATCTCCATATATCATTCCCAAACTCCCAACAAACGTTACTACAACTACTATATACTAGAACACCTAATTTTCTACGTAAAATATGTCTCAATTCATCAATTACAACAATTTAATGGGTAAAATTTTCCTGAACTTCAAGAACCCTAATTTTTTTCTTTTTCGTTCAATTCTACCAATTCTTTTCCTGATTTCCTACTTCTAAATCCATACAAATTCGTGGTTTATCCTCTACATGCAATTTAGATGTCCAGAATATGATTACTTCTTCTACAACATGTGATTTCAAGTCTCAAAATTATACTTTCTTTCATGAAATAAGTTCTAAACAACCCTAGACTAACATGATTAAGACATCAACTAAAAATAAATCAAGATAGATACTTGCCTAGAAATTTGGGTTTCTAAATGATGGACGAAAGTGGTATGGTTGCGTTCCTTGTCGCACGATCTACGCTTTGGCGGTGGTGGCGGTGTAAACGGTCGAGTCCTTGGCCTTGAGTTGCTTGGGAAGCTCACCAACCCCTTCTCTAATGGCCGTTCTTTGCTTTTGTTCTTGTTAACTCTAGTAGGAAACTCCTAAAGGCTGATTTATCCTTAGGAAATTCGTGGGTTTAATTTCCCAAAAATGTAAAATGTCTAAAATACCCTCCCGGGATACCAGTTAGGCCTAAAAAAGCCCCGAGACCCAAACTAAACCCCCGGATACATTATTTTGACTATCTAAACCCTTCCGGACACATTGTATCACTCAAAATGACCATACGGGCGACTTATAATTTATTCACTTTTAATAAAAAATGATTTAGTCCCGACACGACGCAAGCATGTCCTGACTTAGATTTCCATAATTGTCATTTTATTCACTCGTGACAATTTTAATAAAATAAATTTCATATATTACTTTACTCATACAGTAATATTCAATAAATATCCAATAATTACTAACTCACATCACGTTAGTAAATATATAAAAATATTTCCGGATTAATATTAAATTAATAACACAATTAAGTTTAATAAATTCCCAATTTTAAAAGCCATAAAAATACGTGGTATTACAATTATCTCTAATCACATGAATAAGATAATGCTCTGAACCATTAGGTTCTATAACATTACTCTAGTTACAGAGCACAATCATTCGATCCCAACAATTAAGTACACATACCACACTTAGCCTATATATAAATATCCAGAATCCAATCACATATGGATATAAAATACTTCATAGTACTATCATCTTCCAGGAAGTACTCACTTTATCCCGGGTTACCATATATCGGATTATTATCGCACCGCCATGGTAATAAAAAAATCACAACGTATAGGAAGCGTCCATAGTTCCGAACTAGAAGTGAGAACGAATCATACCCAAGACTTCTCACCCCGAATATAATCACACAATAAATAAAGGACAACTATGACGTGGAGTCTATACGCACCCTGCTCCTCAATTCAGGGGCCTCACCCACATCGCGCAACTTTCCATGATAGCACTGGAGGGTATGCTCACACAATAAGTATATATATATATATATATATATATATATATATATATATATATATATATATATATATATATATATATATATATATATATCATTCGAGCCAAACGAACTTAAAAATATTCCAGAACCCAAATAAGACCAAAGTACAGTCATTTTGACTATCTCGACCCATCCGGGATCAACCGCACACTTAGAATCGACATTTGAAATACTTTCTAACATCCTCAAATTTTGACCTCAATTGCCAAATTAATAATTTTCTCCAATTTAAATAAATACTTATTTCTCCCAAATTAATTAAATTATTAGTCCAAAAATCATGGGGTATTACAAACTTCCCCCCTTACAAGAATTTTGTCCTCGAAATTAAGCTAAGCGTAGTACTCCAAATCCCAACTAGTTCCCATAACACCTATCCTCAAGATCACTATATCTATTCCTCCCACTTCTCATGGCGAATCATTTTGATTTAAACCCAATTCAGTAAACCGGGGCACCCATACCCCCTGTACCCGAGCTCAACTCGTATAAACATAACCCGACTTCACTTAGCCTCAAATCGTACATTAACTCGAAACAAATTAATCCATAATAACATACAAATTATATATGCAAGGACATATTTTTTTCTAAGTCTGTTATCAATTTATTATGTCATATACCGCTACACCGTCGAAGAGCATTCAAGAGCCATATACATCAAGATGGATCCGAATTAATCAAGTTCTTCATAAAAAAGACTCCACAAGGTTTACATTGGTAAGGTTAGGTTTTAAATTCCTTAACTTTACACTTAGAGCTTTTGGGATATTTTTATAAAATATTTTCTAAGTGTTGGGGCGGACTTTTTCGTCAAAATTTGAGAATGAGTATTTTTTCTAAGTATTGAAGGGGACATTAAAATAATAATTTTTTGACGCAATGGTCATTCAAATGACATAGCAATGTCGTTCGCGCGAGATAGGCATGTCGCGCGATCTCATTCGAGCGACAGCTGTCCTTAGTTCGAGCGACATACTGATCTCGTTCGAACAAGCATGTATTTTGAGGCGACACATTTTTATTATAAATACTCATTAAATGGTATCGTTTTCTTCAAGAATTCCCAGCATTTTACATAACAGAAAAACTACGAAAGCATAATTCTTTTGGCTTCTTCCTTTTAGGGTTTAATCCCTTTTTGTTTTCAATTCACAAAACTCCCATATGCTTTAGTGAATTGTTTTGGTGTTTGAAGAACACACTTTGCTATTGTTTACTCTTATGGGGAGGATAACCTACACCGAGAAGACTGCGTATCTAGGATTGCGGTCCTTGTGGTATAGCTGCGTGTGAACCATTGCTGTTTTGTTTCTAGCCGTTTCTTTGGAGGTTTGTCGAAGATACCGTGTATTACACTTGTGGGCGAAAGCAAGATTTTATGTAAGTCAATGGTCTTGTAAAGTTATCAGAGTTCTAGAAATAA
The DNA here is from genome assembly GCA_949130495.1 of Sambucus nigra. NCBI lineage: Eukaryota > Viridiplantae > Streptophyta > Magnoliopsida > Dipsacales > Adoxaceae > Sambucus > Sambucus nigra. The sequence goes on from OX422211.1 coordinate 89,910,960, forward strand.
AAAAAGGTTTTGCCCTTCTGGAATTTTTCCTTAAACTTGTGTCGCATGCTTTACTTATTTATGGATTGACACATGCACACACGTGGTTGAATGGTTTGGGGCTGATTTAAGTTTGTTTAAAAATAGACTCTAATTAAATAAGGTTTAATTGGAAACTTACGAATTTATTTAATCAATTATCACACATCACATTTATTCGGTTTTACAAATTGGTATTAGAGCTTATTTAAGCGATCACCACTTTTACAAATTGGTATCAGAGCTTATTTAAGCGATCACCACTTTTATAAATTTGTATCAGAGCGGGTTACACTAATTTATTGCGTGATCTTTGCTTTCCGTAAAATTTGTATGATATTGATTTTTTTTTAAATCAGTTTTTATAAAAAATTGAAATTTTTCGATGGAGTACTTATGTTATCGGATGCCCCCCTTTGATGGCACGAGTCAAATTTTTGATGATATAAATCATTTGAATTTGACGTTTGCTAAAAGAATTGATTTTTTGGAAAAAAGAAAATTCTCATTTTAAATCCGTGATGGATGTTTTGCAAACGGTTCAAAATCAACTAGATTTTTATCATGAAAAATTTGTTTCCTTGGACCATGAATTTTTTGCTTTAAAATTTTCCAAGAAGGAGAGTGATGATAGGATCCTATTTTTAGAAAAAGAATTGGAGGACCTTAAAAATTCGATGGTTTGTGTTTGTGCCAAAGAGGACAAAAATATTTTAGTCAATGAGTTTGTGGCACGTAAAGAGACTCTTAGGGAAAAGTTTTCCTTAATTGAGGGAGAGAGAAATACCCTTTTTGGAATTGTTAAAAATTTGAAAAAAGGCGTCCCTTAAATTGGAAGAGTCTAATTCTTTGCTTGAGTTAAAAATCTTAAAGTTAAAAAATGATTTGACAGACTCGAGTAGGTTTGATAGTGATGGTAATGGCTCATCGTGTTCTCATGCTTCTAGTGCTAAAGCCAAAACCATTATTTGTTTTAGAGGGTCCATGGATGTTAGAAAAGGTCAACCCATAGGTGCCGTTCCACCCGTTTACAGATGTTCATATTGTGGTAGGAAAGGTCACCTTAGGCGTTTTTGTTTTGATCTTGGAAAATGTCCTAGGAAGTTTATGTCTAGTATTCTTTTGGTTCCTAAATCCCCCACACAACGTTTCACATCTATTTGGGTTAGGAAATCACTTTAAGAGGAATTAGATTTTAGACAAGTTGATTCTCGTTTGCTTGCATATGATTCTTCACTTGACATATCATATAGATGACTGTGTTCACATGTTTGTCATACGCTAGTTTTTGTTTCATGATATTTACGTTTGCTAGCGTTGTGACATGTACTTTTTGTATGAATTTTTTCTTTTGAAAAGTACAAAAAGATTTTATTTTGATAAAATTTTGAAAAATCCAAAAAGATTTTTGTATTTTGTTTGCACCATTTATGGATGGACACTTAGGATGATCGGGTCACAACATCATTCCATTTATTCATGTGACTATTTGATAGTGTTTTGAGACAATATGTCAATTCATCCATGTGCTTTATAATGTTTGCAGTCATTGAGATGTAATTAAGTGTTACTTCCTATATGTTTGACTCATAATTTCTTTTATTGCACACATGCACGGATTTATTTGATTGTTTTGCTTGTCTTATCACATGTTCGTTGGGTGTTTTCACTTCAATCCTGTCCTTAAAACGAACCAAGCGCGATAAAACTTGATAAGAAAGTTGTGCATGTAAGAGTCGTTTGTGAGTTTGTGTGCTTTGTTTAAAAACGGTGAAGGGCTACGAAAGATTATTTTTTATCCTTTGCGATTAAGCCGCCATTTACATTGGACCTAAAAAATTGAGGAATTTTATTATCCGGGGTCCAAAGAGGTTTAAAAGAGCCTACAAAAATTAAAGGCAATAAAAAGAAATTCATTGCCAATTATGGGCCAATTAGGATTTTGCACCAATTTTCAAATTTTGAGAATATAGTTTATACACCTCTAAAAGAAAATATATATGGGGGAGTTTGGATGGAATATTAAAGCGGGTTTTCACGTCCTTGAAAGTCTTGAAAAAGTGCTAAATAGTTTTGGACGTTATTGATGTGGAAATCACTTTGACTTTGATTTGTTGATTTGCATAAGACAATGTCATTTAAATTCAACAATTTTTACACCTAATGATACATTTGATGTTCACTCATAAGGGGTACACGTATGCATCATGCACATATGATTGATTGAGTTTATTTACCTATCGAATGTGTTCACACCCATACATTCAGTTTTCATGACTTGGTTACTTGAGTTTAAATCCATGGTGTGATTTTTGGTATCTTATTTTTATATGAAAATTTTGAAAACTCAAAAATAGTTTGTGAATGTTTTTGAGACATACATTTGCATGCACGTAGTTTGATCCATATTTTCTATGCATTTTATTGTGATACTTTATGTTTTGATTTTTTTCTTCTAATCTGTCTATTTGGGGACATCATAAAAAGGGGGAGAAAGAATTATCATATTTTGGGGGATTTTTTGCATTATAGGGGAGATTTGATTTATTAATACTTTATTCTTATATCATTTCAAACTCGATGTGTCACGAATGTATTTTGCTTTATCTCATGTGTGTAGGTACAAAGATTGAAGATCATGATGTTGCACACCCTGATGAGAAAAGCTTTGAAATTCGATAAAGATTTTTGAAGAACAGTTTGAGACCTTGCTAATTTATTCGTGGGAGGGTATATTTGTATAGGAATTTTAGTTTTTGATAATTTAGATTTTTTATGTATGTACCGGCATAAACATAGGGAAAGATTTGTAAGGACATATTTTTTATAAGTCCGTTATAAATTTATTATGTCATAAACCGCTATACCGTCAAAGAGCATTCACGAGCCATTTACATCAAGACGGATCCGAATTAATCAAGTTCTTCATCAAAAATACTCCACAAAGTTTACTTTGGTAAGGTTATGTTTTAAATACCTTAACATTACACTTAGAGCTTTGGGGATATTTTTATAAAATATTTTCTAAGTGTTGGAGCGGACTTTTTCGTCAAAATTTGAGAATGAGTATTTTTTCTATGTATTGAAGCGGACATTAAAATAATAATTTTTTGACGCAATAGTCATTCAAACAACATAGCAATGTCGTTCGCACGAGATAGGCATGTCGCGCAATCTCGTTCGAACGACAATTGTCCTTCGTTTGAGCGACATGCTGATCTCGTTCGAATGAGCACGTATTTTGAGGTGACGAATTTTTATTACAAATACTCATTAAATGGTATCGTTTTGTTCAAGAAGTCCCAGCGTTTTACAGAATGGAAAAACTGCGAAAGCATAACTTTTTTGGCTTCTTCCTTTTAGGGTTTAATCCCTTTTTATTTTCAATTCACAAAACTCCCATATGCTTTAGTGAATTATTTTGGTGTTTGAAGAACACACTTTGCTGTTGTTTACTCTTGTGGGGAGGATAACCTACACCGAGAAGACTGCGTGTCTAGGATTGTGATCCTTATGGTATAGCTGCGTGTGAACCATTGCTATTTTGTTTCTAGTCGTTGCTTTGGAGGTATGTCGAAGACACCATGCGTTGTTCTTGTGGGCGAAAGCAAGATTATATGTAAGTCAATGGTCTTGTAAACTTGTCAGAGTTCTAGAAATAAAAAAAGGTTTTGCCCTTCGGGGATATTTCCTTAAACTTGTGTCGCATGCTTTATTTATTTATGGACTGACACACGCACACACATAGTTGAATGGTTTGGGACTGATTTAAGTTTGTTTAAAAATAGACTCTAATTAAATAAGGTTAATTGGAAACTTTTGAATTTATTTAATCAATTATCACACACCGCATTTATTCGGTTTTACAAATTGGTATCCGAGCTTATTTAAGCGATCACCACTTTTACAAATCGGTATCAGAGCTTATTTAAGCGATCACCACTTTTACAATATAAAAAATTGGAAATGTCCGAAGATTTAACTCTTCTTAATTCCTAACATTACACTTTCATTAGGGGGAGGTCTCGCAAGAGAAATCTAAACAAGGAACCCTCCCATTACACTACTATGTATCTCTGTCGGGGATTGATATCAGTTAGATCGGGACTAAAGTTTAAGGAAAATAATTTTAAATCATTTTTATATTGCCTGAAGGCCTATAAAACAATTTTATTTTATAAACAGTTTATGTATTTCGACATCCAAATCAAATACCTTATGCCCGAGACACAAGGCGCCAATAAATACATTTCTCTTACTAACATTTAGTTCTCAAAACTAGCATAACCATGAGCTAAAATCCCTAGCTCAACAATAACCCGCTCAACCCTGAATCTATTCAGTAACAAGAATCCTTTACATCCTAACAAAACATTGCCATACACTAGGCTCTTCCATAACTGGAACACTACAAACACATAAGTCTATCACGACTACAAAATAATAGATTTACCATTACTACTCAACGCATTTCAACGGTTCTTACGATCAAAACAAAGTCGTAACTCCCTACTAGCACATCATAAGACAATCTATTCTCCTAAAAGATATCGTCTAAGAGCCTCACTTTCTCACTCCTCCCTTTCGGGTCATTCCATACATAACAGGGTTATAACAACTAACCACTCATCAAAATCTTACTTGCAATACTCCCAATATCCCTCAAAGCATAATCCTAATCATAAAGGAAAGATAATTTACATCATACCTCTCTAGTCAGATGTCATCGTTTCATCGATAGGTTCCTGCTCGAAGTCCTCCTGCCTAAAATGGCCTTGGACCTGCTGTAGGGGTTGCACATCCAAAACTTCCTCAAAAAGTGTCCCTCTTCCTCTTTCGGGACAATCTCTCTTCCTATGGACTATTTCTTTACAGAAGAAACATCTACCAACAAATCCTCCCTGCCCATCCTGAGGAACAAAATACTGTTGCGACCCTCCATAATCCTGCTTATACCATCTTGCTTCACTGGCATATTCTTCTCCCAACTTACTAGATGAACCCGAGTCTCTAAAGTTCTTACCCCTTGTGAACGAAGACAATATTCCTAACACTGTAACAACGCCGCATTCACTACATCGGCGAAAGTCAATAATGTTGGGTTCCCTAACAAATGCTGTCGAATTCGCCATTATAAACCTCCCACGAACTTCGCTATTCGCTTATCCTCTGTATTTACCTCATCGGGCACTAAATTTTCCAATCGATTAAATTCTTCTTCGTACTCGGCCACCATTTGATCACCTTAAAACACATTCAATAATCTCCTCCTCATTTCCTTCTGAATTGCGAAAGGAAAATACTTTCGGTCAAAGAGTTCCCAAAAATCTTCTTGGGGCATCACATTTCTTTGCTACGATGTGGTGATTGATTCCCACCAATGGAGAGCTTCTCCCGTTAACTTAAAGGTGGCGAGAAATTTCTTCTGGACCTCACTACATCCAACCATTCGAAGGTGCCTTTGCATACTCTTCTTCCAATGACTTGCAACCATCGCATTAGGTCCCCCTAAAAATTCTATAGGATGTCCCTTCCTAAAAGCTTCCCGTACTCTTTCCCACGTAGATGGCCCTGGGTGTCTTGGGCTGCTTGAGCTGCAGGTTGATGTACCATCACAGAAATGGTAGCAGTTATTACTTGTGCCATAATATTGGCAACTTCGATTGTGCTCATAGTCCCTTGAGGCATTTGGGGTTCCATTTTCTCATCCCCTCTATTTTCCCTGCCTGGACGACCTCTCTTCGATGGCATCTGAAACAAGAACAATTATATCAGAATGTTGTTCAAGTGATTTCACATCGCATGAGAAAAGATAGACGTAAAGAACACAACAATCCTAATAATAGGGCTCTATATCAAGAACGCTTACGGAAGAACGTAGAAAACCCACACAGATCCTAAAGACACTAGAACTTGATGCTCTGATATCACCTGCGACACCCCACTTGAAATAATAATGGGTGTCCAACCCTATACTATAATTAATCAGGAATCTCAAGTGGATCATTCTTAGCATCTACTGACGATACTAAAACAAACATAGCTAACTACCTAATACTATAAAAAGAGGGTGCCAAAAATTTTAAAAAATATACAATGCAATAACCAACCAACAATACAATAACTACCAAACATGAAAGAGTACACACACATGCTAAGATAAAAGAGAATAATACTAGAGTACACCAAAAATATACAAAAGAAAATACCCGAATAAGTTGTCGGGCTATAGATAATACAACAATCTGAGAAAAGAAATATAAAAGTGCTACAACTACAACCCTTGGGTGTAAACCCGATGTACAAACTGAATCCTAATCTAGATATACAAAAGATGGGAAACGACTATATCAAAATCCCGCAACAAACCGCATCTTCTACGGCTCCACGAATGCCCAGGATAGAAACCTCATTAGCGTCCTTACGGAGGAACACCTAAAATAATACAATATATATAGCAAGAGTAAAAATATAAACGGGTCAGAGCCCGAGGTGTGAAAACATTTTAGCAAGTACGTTAAAATGCATAATAGTTATAAATGCACTATGACATGATTAAAGTGGAGTCTCACTCTCTGAAAATTCAACCCACCTCTCAACTAGAGAGCGCACCTAAGCGTATGCACATGATCCTCAAAGTAACTGTCCAATACTTCCTAGGGACAAGTTACTCTAACCTACGCCAAATCCACACTCGCGCAACCCATCATCTAAAACATAACCATAAACTTCCAATTCTACCATAACCCAAATATGTGTCTAAACTTATTTAATAAATAAATATACTTATACATATCTCATACTAGAATTTAGCGGATTCTAGTTATTAACTTACACGAGTTATTAGCATCTAAATGCTAAGGACTAAACTTATCCCAACTCTCAACATTGCACTACGTTTCGTGTGTGGGACGTCTCGCAAAGGGAAATCCAAACAAGGTACCCCCGCGATACACTACTCCTTGACAATGTTGACTGTTGAGATTCATTATGCCCTCAATGCACGACGCATATAACACCGATTACTCATATAAAATATTACTCCAGTTTATTCTCATAAAACCTTGTTTCATTATAACATATAAATCAAAGTACTAAGGACTAAACTTATCCCCACTCCTATCATTGCACTGCGTTTCATGCGTGGGACATCTCGCAAAGCGAAATCCAAATAAGGAACCCCCCGATACACTACTCCTTGACAATGTTGATCGTCGAGGTCCATTATGCCCTCGGCACGCCACATATAACTATGAATACATATGGGGAGAAATAATCTCTAATCACATAAATAAGATAATGCTCTGAACCATTAGGTTCTATAACATTACTCTAGTTACAAAGCACAATCATTCGATCCCAACAATTAAGTACACATACCACACTTAGCGTACATATAAATATCAAGAATCCAATCACATATGGATATAAAATACTTCACAATCCTATCATCTTCCAGGAATTACTCACTTTATCCCGGGTTACCATATATCGGATTATTATTACACCACTATGGTAATAAAACAAATCACAACGTATAGGAAGCGAACATAGTTCCGAACCAGAAGTGAGAACGAATCATACCCAAGACTTCTCACCCCGAACAAACTCACACAATAATTAAAGGACGACTATGACTTGGGGACTATACGCACCCTGCTCCTCAAGCCAGGGACCTCACCCACATCACGCAGCTTCCCATGATAGCACTGGAGGGTATGCTCACACAATAAGTATATATATATATATATATATATATCATTCACATTAGATATATATACAATCACATCATATAAATGCAAACCATCACACAAGGTCTTTATATCACGCCATATAGGTATACATACTCTTCTGCGCTCGTATGTATAAAAGAAGTAAATTCATTTATAAGTATATAACTCTCGTTATACTAACCGTTGCTAACTCGCATACCTTCCCATTTTATTTCATAGGACGACCCCTCACTTGAAACTTACTCATCCATCACTTCTATTAGTATGATTAGTCTCCCAATTAAATCGACATTAAGGACGCCATATATATCCGAATGCACATCAATCAACCAGATTTATCCTCAAATAGGAATCTCGATGCTAAGAGAATTCCCCACTAAATCGATACGATAACTCAAACCCGTACTCTCTCGCAATAACCCAATACGACCCCAACATTACATATAATTATCTACTAATTATGCTCTCATTTCCTTGATGAGAGAGGCACTACACACTCAATTCCATTCTGAAATAAACCCCAAACATCTCCCCCACCTTCCTAAGGTCATCAATTCCTTGATATAATCACCTAACCCTCTATGATACAATAACTAAGAAGGCCCATAAATATAAACCCAAAAGAAAGAAGGTACAATTGAAATCCCAAACTTGGACCAAAAACAGAGTACCGGTCGACCGGCCCCTGACCCTCGGTCGACGGCGATTTCCAATTTTGCCTAAAAAAGAAGGCAGTAGACTTTTTGCTTGAGGCGCGGTCGATCGGCCCCCTAGTCACGATCGACCGACATTAGCAGATACCTCGGCCAACCCCCATTTTAGATAAACTCCAACTTTCCAAAATCCCCAAAATCCAAACTTCTAACCCCCAATCTTCAACCCAATCATGTTCCTAACATTAAAACTCATCAAATATATAAACCCAACTAGTTTACAACCTCAAATCCATATATAACCATCAAATGTAAGATTTAACCCAAAATCTAGGTTTTGACATATTTAACCCAAAATCCATAATTTTATCCACAAATCAAGAAATAAATGATGCACAAGAATTATTTGGCAAGTTTAATCACTTGCCTCAAAGTTGTAGAGTCTGAATCTCCCTCGAAATCGCGTAATAGCCGAAATTCCCAAGCTTTTTTTCTTTCTCTTCTTCCTTTCCTCTTCTCTCTCTCTCTCTAGGGCTTTCTCTCAATCTCTCAAATGATATTGTTATCTCACGTAGGCTTTTTAAGCCTTATCTCCAAAATACCCACCTTTAAATTATAATATACACTTTAAATGACTCGGTTACTCCAATTCGAGCCAAATGAACTTAAAAATATTCCGAAACCCAAATAAGATTCAAGTACAGTCATTTTGACTATCTCGGCCCATCCGGTATCAACCGCACACTCAGAATCGTCATTCGAAATACTTTCTAACATCCTCAAATTTTGATCTCAATTACCAAATTAATAATTTTCTCCAATTTAAATAAATACTTATTTCTCCCAAATTAATTAAATTATTAGTCCAAAAATCACGAGGTATTACACGCCCCTTGGTTTCCAGACCATTATAAATATCTCATTTCCCTTCACTCAAGGGACAAGTCTAGCACACATACGCAAGACTTCCCCAAATTATATGTAATCCCCTTCAATTGTAATACCATAACAGTGGACGTAGGCTTATCCTAAGCTGAACCACTTTAAAAATCTTTGGCGTTCCTTATTATTTTCATTTACATTATTCAACTAATTAATTATGATTACCAAAGTGGTGATTATTAGCTGAGATAAAATATCTACCAATTTTGACCATCAAAACCTATAGTCCAATGTTGTTGTATAGGGTTCTTTGACGAAGTCATCGTCGTAATCGAGCTCTTCGAGGCGTTCACGGAGGAACTCCTGCATTAGGGGAGGGACTATATGTATGCAAATATGCTCTAATAATGATAAAGCGTGTATCTTAATAGTGGGTACCCCATCATATTTATAGGCATTCGGTTTTTTAAAAAAAACAATACCACATAAAATACGACATATTTTCCATGTTTTTAAAAAATGAATCTAGTCTTAATAAGTGTAAGAAAAATAATTCCAATATTAAAATAGTATCTTGACAGCAACTACTTATTTGACATTATTCAGTGACAAGATCAATATAGTAATAGAGTTTGACTTGACAATAGTCGGTGTTATTTCACATCGAGAACTTAATGTGAGATGTGTACTTTTCATGTTCCATCTAAATAAATAAAAATAATTGCAGTGGCCTCTCTCTCATGTTCGTTATATTAACATGATCATTAATTAATAATTAATAAAAATAATTAAGGAGAAAACGCAATTAATAGCCATGGTTTCAACAGAAGAAAAATAAGGTAAATTGAAATCGCGGTTGCAATCCATGAATTCAATGAAATCACCATTAGAAACCATGTTTTCAATGTAAGCCCAATTCTTATTAACTAATTAATGACTTTGGTTGCCAATAGCGATTTTAAGTACAATTTTTTTGTAAATATTTTACACGGTAAATTATTTTCATAATTATATCATTAAAGTGCATTTTTGAAATAAGAATTCCATTTGGGGGTGTTAGACTCCCCCTGAATTTTTTTTTTTAAAGAAATTAGGGGTGCTATATTTAAAGATAGAAAGTTAAAGAAATAAATAACGAGATTTACAACTTTTAGAGTAAAAAATCGTAATAAATTTGTGTAAAATTAGAAATTAAAGTTATAATTTGTATAAAACCTCGAATTAACAAAAAAAAATTACCTCGAAAGTTCCCGACACCAAACCTCCGCATTTGGCCTCTCCAACCGTAAATCTTGAATCCGGCACTAACCAAATCTATAAAAGGTAGTTAGTTCCTAGTTTTCAATTAACAATCAAATATATCATTTTTAAAATGTAACTTCAAACATAGGTCACACTTTAACGTGTTCATCAACTAATTTTAAAAATTAAGTCTTTTGATTTAGTGATATAAGATTGTCACTGGGACAGTCTTGGGTTGATTGGGTTTGGTCTTAGTTCGATCCTTGACACTGTCAAAATAATGCTTAGCCAGCGTATGCCACGATCCGTACATCCAGACACCTCATGTTATACTATAAAAAAAATCAATTAGTTTAAAAAAATGTAATTATAAGCTTGTCACGATCTCATGTTTCTTGAAGTAGTTCATTTCAAACTAATGACTCAATGATGAAGAATATAAGATATTTGTATCCGACTTTGATATTTGTATCCGATTTTTACATATCCTAGCAAAACTCAACCGTGGATGAAAATAAACGGTAGATCACCAGTCTCGCATTTGACATTTAGAGAGAGGCTATCCAACTTTGAAGCATTCAGGCTCCACCAACTTGACCACTTGCTTCTACTCAGATGTAGAGTTGGTTTAGAAAACCTCGGAGTCGCTACAAAGATTCAACTACTTATATTCCAAATCTTATTTTTTTATTGACTACATGTTTGGCAATTATTTCTCTTACCCACACATCTTAACACAAAACTAGAGAAATAATGCTAGCCGAAGTTGTTTTTGTTGTTAAGCAATGACAAATTTAGATATCACACAATTGAAAAGATAATTTATCACTTCATATACACACAAATTTATTAATAGACTGCCCTTTGTCTCATCTAAAATTTAAAATGATGTATTTTTTACTTTACATTCTCAATTACTATAAAATTAATATTTTTTTAAGAACCGTTCATAGGGGCTTGAGATATATCAAACAAGATCTCTCTCTCTCTCTCTCTCTCTCTCTCTCTCTATATATATATATATATATATATATATATATATATATATATATATATATACAGTCCTGTTCTTGTGCGGACTAGTCCGCATTTTAAGAATGCGGATCGGACATGTGTCACCTGGCGGTGCCCCCAGAAATTATCGCCTAAATTATAGGCACACTCTCTCTCTTTTCTGGGCTCACCGCCAGGTGACACATGTCCGGTCCGCATTCTTAAAATGCGGACTAATCCACACAAGAGCAGGACTGTATATATATAATTCTTTAATTAATAGTATAATCTACCCACTTTACACGTGTTTGTGTTTTATTAATATTTCCAATTTTTACACTACCAGTTGAAGTATAAAATAAAATAATATATAATTTTAGTATAAAATAATTTTACATAAAATGTACATCAAATTGTTGGAGATAGCAAATTGTGAAACTTGTATATTTGTGTATAAATATCTCATCTTCAGTTACTGTAGAAAATATCTGCTATAGAATATTCTTAACGAACTAAAAGAGAGGGGAAATAAATGAAAGTATTGTTTGTTGTAGAGTTGTAGCCCGTGCCCGTCCTTATCGTCAACATGGGAAGCTTTTAAAAGCTTGCATTAATAAATTCGACCAATTCCTTCTTGAATGCTAAAGAGCAAGTAGGGGTCGATATGGGTGAGTGCATGGGTAATGAGTTGTCCCATACTCTGTGATCGTGAATGTGCTTATGTATTTATGTGTCAGCTTATGGGCAGCCAATCGCTGTTGCTTTCTTCTCTTTCTTATGCAGCTCCTTTTGATTTATATTTTATTCTACAACTCTCATTTTCTGAGAAATGGTTAGGTACATTATGCATAGTATACATCTATCATATTTTAGTTTTGTTTGCTATATTATGTGACACATTAAATTTGGTTTCACCCCCCTTTCTCTCCCATTTGGTTTGTTGTTGAAAATAGTTAAAATGCATTTTCACATGCATAGTTATAGTTTTTGTTAGTGTGTGATTGATTGACAATATATTTTACACGACAAATTCTATTTTTATTTTTATTTTTTACTTTTGCATTGTTTGTTACCCGTGTTTAATCTATGGTAATCAAATTCTCAAATGTGATATGTGTACGTATATTTGTATTATGCATGGAAAACATTTCTATCCACTCCCCAAGACCATAGACCATCGACCATGGAAATGTGCAAAAAAGTTGGAAATTTAGACATTTACACAACCACATACATGGTGAAGAACACCATGGGATTGCGAGAATTTTGCCCCCCACGCTAAACAGTTTTGAATGAAGAATTTGAGCGCACCTTTCAGACTAAATTGTTTAGAGCGAAAGTAATATATATTTTTATAATAAAAAAATGAACACCACTATATATACAGACTATCCATACACACTTTCATACGTGCTAAGGTTGTAAGAGGTTGTATTTTGTACCCTAACGGAACCCACAACAACAAGGTATAGCATTCTAAAGCAGCTGATATAAAAATCGTGTCCATATATATTTATCCTAAAAAAAAATTATGTTCAAAAAAATTTAGCACCCAAAAGTTTCTTCGCGCCTCACATCTACACAATATGTAGAGTGCATCTCCATTTACACGGTCTACCTTTTTGCAAAGTGTGTTGTGCATAATATTATACCCACTGTGAATTCACAGGGTAAATGTAGGCATTTACACCATTCGTTGTGGGTGGCCTAAAGAATTGTATTCCACAAGTTATCTGAGATAGATTGTTTTTCAATATTTTTTAACTTTGGAGTCAAACCCTTAGGATCAGTTTGATTATTCTTATTTACCATGGCAATTGGCAAATGAGATATTTACCTATAATTTAATGTGTTTGGTTGCATAATTTATCATGGTATTATTTGTTAGTATACAACACTCATTATGCATAAAGTGTTGACAAACATTGCTTACCTATTTGAGTGAGAAGTATTTGCCAACAAATTTGTTAATTTTTTAAACGATTTTAATATTTTAAAAAATAATTTAAAAAATATTATGAATATTTAAAAATAATTCAAAATCTGTTCTCTTTTTACCAAAAAAACTATTTTCTTATTTTACAATAAAAAAATTGTTTTCTTATTTTACAACAAAAAAAAATGTTTTCTTATTTTACAAAAAAAAGTTATTTACAAAAAAAAAACTGTTTTTTTTTATTTTGCAAATAAAAAACTGTTTTCGTTTTTTACAAAAAAAAACTGTTTTCATATTTTACAAAAAAATTATTTTTTTATTTAAAAAAAAAACTGTTTTCTTATTTTACAACATAAAAAACTGTTTTTCTACAAAAAACAGTTTCTACAAAAAACGGTTTTCTTATTTTACAAAATATATATATATATATATATATATATATATATATATATTTTACAAAAAAAACTTGCTTTTTTATTTAAAAAAAAAAATGTTTTCTTGTTAAAATGTGTTGCCCAAAAAACTTGTTTTATCTCATTTGGTGTTTGGTAGCCTAATGTGAAAAAAACAATATTTGCCTATGCCCCAATTCAAACCAAACGGACACTTAGTGTATAATTATCCGAGTGTAGAAAAGTTTAACTCAAATTAATCTGGGCCTTAATCAGGGTTGTCCACGACTGGGGTTAATCGCCACAACTAGATTTTTGGATTTTTTTTTTCCTTTCTATATATATAGGGTTCCATAAATATAGGGTGTCCATGTTTACTTTTTATAAACTAGAAGTTTATAAATGTAATACATACTAGCATATAGAACACGCGATGCGTGACCGAAATTAACTAACATGTATTGTTTTGTTGGTCTAGTGTGTTTCACAAAATATATTTTACTAATGAAAGATGAATGAATTCTAAATTAATATAAAAAATTATATGAATGACATTCAATAAGTTTAACTGATATTTTTAATTTTGAGAATACATTAATACTAGAAATTATATGAATGACATTCAATAAATGCAACTGATATTTTTTATTTTGAGAATACATTACAACTCAATTTCCATTAAGTTTTATGATCACTAAACAAATAAAACAATTATTTTCAATCACTGAAGTAGTTTAATATCATAATTAAAACTATAAATTATTATTAGAACTAAAATTATGAGATAAAATTTGTTAATTAGGTATTTTTAAATACATGAAGGACATTTGGCATTCAAATTTTAAAGTGCAAATGGATAGATCAAACCATCTCTAAAAGAACGTAAGTTCAATAAAAACCAACACCTAACTTATGAAAAGTTGGAAAGACAAATCGATAAAATAAACATAAGAGGGAAAGTGCAAATGAATTAAATGGTAGGAGTATTTTTTTTTAAATAAATATTTTTATAAACTCACAAATCAAACATGGCATGTATTGTTCAATTAGTATGTCAAATCCTTTTCCTTTTTAAATACTTTGATAATAATTTTTTATCCCAATATATACAAATTGTTTAATGAACTCAATCAAGAAAAGTAATTTAGTGAAAACATAAAAATTGTGAAATACACACAACACAATATATGTGTTGAATTTTTTGAAGAAAGTGGCCATAATATTTCAATCTTAATAGGAAAGATAAACACTGTTTTATCATTAAAATAGATACCATTTTCTCCTCTAGTTAAATAGGAAAATATGCAAAATTCGTAGAATAGTAGTGTTCAGAAAAAGGCGATAAAGAATTAGCTTACCTGTTTAGCCATTTTCGATTGAATCTTTTGTTGAAATCAATCGTAGAATAGATGTGTATTTCAACAAATCAACTACTGGTGTTGTTCTTATACGTTATTTGGTTCAACAAATGTTTATTTGAAAAAAAGCAGGCGATACATATGTTGGTTTGACCATTCTTATACCTATCAATCTAATACAAACACTAATTAAATTCGCATCCAAACAATTAAAAAATAGTTGCAAAAAACAAAAATACGCATCATCTTATGTCTTTGGTGGAGAATTTCTTCTTGATATCTGGTGGCAGTACATGAAACGATTTGATTGAAGAAATTATGAAAATCACATTGATGGCCTCGAAAAAGAGTTATAAGTTGATATTATATTCGACCTTCTGTAATAGGACGTGGGAGATATGCGTACATAGATGTTGTTTGTTGGCTGAGAGAGATTTATTTAAATGGTTGTTCTTTTTGCTACATATGTTACTATGTAGTATATAGTGCAAATATTTTTTTCCCAAAACAAAGGGGTAACCTTATTGGATGAAAACTATATTCATTTACAAATCGTTACAAATCTATGAAATGTCAAAGAAGAAAACATGTACATACTCTCTCTTCCCTTATGGTTTTTTTACTCTAGAGTTTTGTGGTGAGATGACCCCTTATCCCTTTACCTCTTTCTTCTTTGTTCAAAAGGTTTTTTCCGCTTTGCTGCATACGGTTGTTTGTAACAGCATCATGCAAGCGGTCAAGGAATAGTAAAATTTGTAATTGAGAATATGTAGAGTATGAAAGGATTGTGTTTTTCAAAGAGGTAATTAAATTATAGAGTCTGGGAATTAGCACAGCTGGTAAAAGAAAGAAGTGGGAAAGATGATCTAATTACAAAAAGCAGTGCTCTAAGTGCGTGGAATAACTCGTGTAAGATGAAATTCATTTATGATAGGCCACGTGGCAAGTTAAGGTACTGTCAGGCTACAGTTTTATATATATATATATACATAGATGAAACAAAAGATTTAAATTAAAGATTTGATCTTACCATACTTACCCCAGTTCACAAAGTATTGAGTTCATATTCGGGCTTAATACTTATATATGACACCATCTCTAAGCCATTGGTTAAAATGACTTTAAATCCATTTTATTTAGAATTTTAACTTTCAATTTTTTAGAAAATGCATCCAGTCATTTTCTAATCCCAAATTTTAATCATTTTATCCAAAATTTTGCTAGTTCACCGTTGACAAATTTCTTATTTGACCGAGAGTTCAACGACTACCTCAACGTTCTCACCATTTTATATATTTAGTTTTTTTACGAGGCCCCATTATAAGTGACCCCTAAGCCCCATGTCCGTAATTGTAGTCACGCCAGATGTCAGTAAGGATTATGTCGACGCCTGAATTTTCAAGCTCTTTTGAATAGCAAAACCTAAAATTTCACTAGAGTACCTTGCAAATGAGACTAAATTAATTCTTTGACTGAGCCTACTCTTATTAGTTACATTGTTAAGTTTTTAAGTGGAATGACAAGTTATAGAATTTTTTATTTTAGTCATTGATCAATACATAATTTTTTTTAGGTTACCAACATATACATTTTGGCTCTAGTACACTTGCTTATTTTTTGAGTCATAACGTTCTACAGCTTAATAGATACCTTAAAAGTTATGATATACACGAAATTAACATGGGTATATACGTGTATATTTTTCGACCAATAAGTTTTTTCAATAACACATGTATATAAAAAGTTACATTGTTAAGTTTTTAGGTATGCATTATAAAATTTCACAAACAAATTATAATATTTTCTAAAAAAAATCATATGTATATTTTACAAAATTTATTATATATATTGATAAAAAAAACAGGTATATAACAAGGAGAGGAACCTTAGAGAAAAAAAAATATTAATTCACTTAGGTAAAAAAGATAGCGACCAATTAGTAAAACCAAAAAAAAAAAAGAAAAATATATACTAAGAAGGTTATCTGAGTTTATGTAAACAATCACATATGATTTATGAAGATATAAGTATTGAATAATTGAGAAGACAATTCCATGTTAGGGGAAAAGAGAAGTGAGTACCAACTGGCTTAAAGTTAAAGGCACAAAGAATAAACAATTAGGAAACCCCCACCAAATAATTGGGCCAATTAGAATGTTACATTGCTGAGAAGGAAAAAATCTGATTGGAAGGGTCAAAGTCATGAGCCAACCTGTACAAGAAGACAAATAGTACTTTTTTGGGTGCACAGATTTCAATGAAAGTTATACACAATAATTGAAGAATCTTAAAAAATACGAATTACCAAAAAAAATACGTAAACTAAAGATAAAGATGGAGTGACTACACTTGAAATGTCGGCAAGGCATATCACGGTGTGAAGGATAAGGCACGAATATCTGCTGCTTATAATTGATTCCAATTCATTTCACCCGGACGAACTATTTACCTCAGCTGTGCTAAATGCGAATATGACAAAGCATGTATCATAACAATTTCAACCAATAATCTACTTATGAATGATATTAAATAATTTCAAAAAATTATATTTTTTTAATACGTTATTTAAATATTTCAATGAACTTACACAAGAAAAAAAATCAATTAAAATAATTTATTCTATACTTTAAAAAATTCGTTCAATATATATATATTAATTTGTAGCGTCTTAAAAACTATTAGTTATTACATAGTTTATTTCACGTCGTCTTTTTCGTATTTCTTATATAGAAATTTTCTCATATATTACTACTAATTTTCACCCACTACAAGGAGTTGAGATTAGAATATGAATTTCAAATAATAATGATCATATAATATTTTTAAATAGATGTCTTATTATTATCCACTATGAACTATGTAGAACTCATATGCACTGTATGTAGAGTACATGCCTATAGGCATTTTGTTGTTTATTTCCCTCTTTTTTGACAATTTTTTTCGTTAAACCCTTTTTTCAATTTTAATATGTGTTTTACAAGTTGATATTTGTATTTATTTTGATCATTTATTTTATAAATCCATCTATTCGCACTCCATTACTAACTTCCCTCACTCCCCTTTTATAGTTAAAGACCAAAATACCCTATATTTATTTACTCTTTTCATTCATTCAAATTTACCTTTATACTCAAAACGTATATCCACTTTCTTATCCCAATTAAAACAAACATTTTAATTATTTAGTAACAAAGTTTTATTTATATTAAAAATTCTTTTTATTATAAAAAAACTGTTTATTAAAGAAAACTGTTTTTTTAAATGTATAAATTAAGTGTTTATTAAAAAAACAGCTTTTATAATTGTTTTCAAAAATAAAAAAACATTTCCATTGTCCTAAAAAAAATTATCTGTTATTTTTAAAAATTGTTTATAAAAGCTAAAACAATATTCTATATCATATAAAAGACAATTTTATTACAAAAATAAAATGATTTATTTGTTAAAATAGTCTTTTATATATATAAAAAAAATTGTACTAGAGCGACCCAAATCTTATCTATTTTTTTAATTTAAAAACTGTTTATAAAACGCTTTGTGTTTACAAATTTTATTTTTGGTTAAAAACTATTTTTTTGTACTATTTTAAAAATAATCTTTTTACTAATTAAAAAAATTGTATGTGCCAGCAGTATTGAACAGTAGTAGGCCCCTAAATTTTAAAATTCTTATACTTTAAAATGAATTTCCTTGTTAACTAGATGCGGAAGCGATAAGATGATGGTTCAATAAAAACACCAAATTTTAATTTACTTTTTCAAATTAAAATTAAACAAAGTGACATTAAATTAATCCATTAAAGATATTTTCACTTAAACATAATTAATCCAAGTCCTAGAATTTGCCTAAGTCATATTTTGCAATTATATCAAGTTAGGCCAAATCAATTTTAACAAATGACTTGAATTAAATTAGCGTTACCCAAATTTAATTTAGCACCAAATTAAATTAAGTATGACAATTAAAACCAATTTTATCTTTGTATTAGCCTAAGCATGCGTTCTAAGTTATTATGCAAGATAAGAGAAAATCAGTCACACTACGCCGCGATGTACGAGGAAAAAACTCACAACGGGAAATAACCTCGGACGGCCCTAGTCTCAAATCCACTAAGCATGGAATTTACATTTACAAGACAGAATACTTACTTCCTCAGCTCGAACTTCTCAAGCCTTAACGTGTCTTCTTGTAACCACATCTTCCTAGCGGATAACCACGGAGCTCCATCGCGATCTCGGACTCACCGATCGGACAATAGGTACACCGTCAACCACACATGGTGCCTTTTACCATGTGAGAAAACCACAGCTAAACAATTCTTCTTCTTTGAGGGATTTAAAAGAAAACCCAAAACTTCTCTTCAAACGGTAGAGATAAACCGGTGCCAAAATGCTCCAAGCAAAGTATATGTATATATGAACTTGTAAGAAACAAATATGGGTGTAAACTAGAGTGGTAAATGAATTTTTCTTTGAAAATTAATCACTCAAAACATGAACTTTTTCTCTATTGAATTTTTCTCTTAAACACTCTCTAAGAGGTAGTAAGTTATGAAAACGTTGACTTAGAAAAAGTTGTTCCCGCACATTATAAGATCTGAGAAAATTTAGTGGAGAAACAAGTGGGAAACATGGGTAAAAATTGATAAAAACTGCCATAAAATTTTCTTGCCTGAAATCTCGTTTCAACGACATTTTCGTTCGAACGACATCTCGTTCGAATGAGGCTTCTAACGAAGTTCCAGTGTGAACTCGTTAGAAATCTCGTTCGAACAGCCATCTCGTTCGAACGACATTTCGAACGAAGTTCCAGTGTCCAATGGGGAAGTTTGTTGGCAAACTCGTTCAAACGGCACTTCGAACGAACTTACAGAAAGTTCCGAAAATTCCATTTTTAGCCCAGAAACTTTATATACTTTATATAAAAGTTTTAATAGAAATCTTTCTGAAAACAAAACACAGTTAAAACCTAACACCAATTAAACATGTTCCAAGCTCCTATATATGTATAAAATTGCATTCATACCTTAAGAGCATGGAACAATCTTGTTGACGTAGAAACGAGGCACTTTAAACTCGGCATTTTGATGAAGCTTTAAACTTGGTCGCTATGTCTTCAACTTTAGTACGTCATAGGTGATGATGCTGAAATCTAGCACCATCAGATAAATGATGATGAGCTCAAACAGTAGTAACCATGGCATCCATAGAGATGTACATGTATAAGTGTGTAGGTGTGTAGAAGGAGATGAGTATAAGAGGAATAAGATAATGATATATAGTGGTTCAGCCAATTTGGCCTACATCCACTGTGAGTGTGTGATCCACTAGGTATGGGCACTAATGGCCTTGGATACAATGCACATAAGCTCACTTTCTCTCTCTACTGTGTATACAAGCAGAGTTTCAGCTAGGATTTTCAATTATCGATCCCCCCTTGTAGGGTTGTAGATGACAAGTATATATAGGTCTGGGGGGTGTAGTTTACTCCCCAAGTATGCATGGTGCATTTAAATGATGATCTAGTCAATCTTCTGTTGACACCTATAGATGCCAAATGATGACATAATATTCCCTCACGTGAGGGGGTGATATTGTTATAACAGTCTTCCACGTGCCATGTGAGCCTCACGCGCACTGTTCTATGCGTCTCCTAAACCACGCGCTGTGATGATGTCACCCTCGACCTATGATATGAGGCCGAGGGAAAAGTTCCCACTGGTAGTGAGTCTGGCCTAATTTAGGCCTCGTACTGTCGTACCCTCGGAGGGTCGTCTGGGCCTGATGGAGGGTCGGCCCCTTGGAGGGTCGTCTGGGCCTGATGGAGGGTTCTCTGGGCCTGATGCAGGGTCGGCCCCTTGGAGGGTCGTCTAGGCCTGGTGAGGGGTCGGCCCCTTTAAGTGTCGTCTGGGCCTGATGGAGGGTCGTCTGGGCCTGGTGAGGGTTCGGCCCCTTGAAGGGTCGTCTGGGCCTGATGGAGGGGTCATCCTGGCCCCGCCTAAGTGGATTACGCCCTCGGCCAGGCCGAGGGTATATACATGTATATCAATCACCCCCAGCCCTTAGCTATAGATGATGCTGAGATGGCTGAGGGATAGTGTGTCTTTTGAGACAAGTGTATGATCCATTTGATGAGTGACACCTGTCAAGCTGATGCGACACTTAGGCAGATACTCATTGTTGTTCCAATTTCCTAGGCGTGGCGGCTGCACACTCTGCTTGGGACTTTGTGCCCTAATGATGCCCTCCTTGTGGGCTGTGTTCTTCCTTGATTAATGGGCCCACTCATTGGAAAGGTATTTAAATAATTTTTGAAATCATTTCCCTTCTTCTTCTTCTTCGCGCCTGAACTCTCTCTTTCTAGCCTCTCAACAACTTCCATAGCCATTTCTGCAACCTTTCTGTGCCACGCTTCATTCATCCCTTGCTTTCGTCTTCAGGCACTCTTCTCTGCCACAAATTCCCTTTTTAATCTTCAATTTCATTTCATGCATTGGGTCTGACACCCCCTTGTAGCATTTTTAGGGTTTCCTTGTGTTTTCTGATACCTTTTTCGGTGAGTTTAGTTCTTCCCTTTCTTGAGTGTTCTTGACCAAAAACCTTTAATTTTTGGTTTTGATCCAAAAGTCTAACTTAGTCAACTTGTTTGTGATTAGGTTAGCCAAATTCTTCTAAGTGTAGGGTCTCCCTCTTAATGCTTAGGAGGCTTTACAATTTAGCTGAAGAATTCCCTTCCTTGAGAGAGAAATTATTTATTGAGATCAGACGAGTAGAGGAAGAGGAAGAGAGAAGACGAGGGGCCGACCCTAATTGGGTACGACCCATTTTTCCCAATCCTCTAGCCACAATAAACCCATCTGAGTCTTGTAGGTCGTCCTGTCATCTAGTCGAGAGTCATTCAGGAGAGATGGATGAGAGAGCGTCTTCGCCAACTGGCGTTGGGCCTTCTGGGAGGAGAGAGACATCTGATCTTAGCCCAAGTCGAGAGGCCGAGGGGGTGGCCCCTTTCGAGGCTGTTCCTGTGCCCACTTTATCCCCTCATGCCTTCCAGATGGCTTTTCCTAATGGGCCCCTGGCAGGTGACGAGGCCGAGGGAGAGGGGGCTGAAGATGATGGTGAGGATTCAGACATTAACCAAGTTGACACCTCCCACGCCTCGGCCTATATTTCCTCAGTCAGGGCTCGTGACCTAATTATATGGAGGCATTCATTTGGTGTTCCCCTCAACATAAGTATGAGGGTCCCCTCTGAGTCTGAGAGGGTCTTTGAGGGTGGAGAGGGAGAGATCGCAGTATATGAGAAGATGTTTAAGGTCGGTGTTAGGTTCCCTCTGTACCCGACTATTGTGAATATCTTGTCAGCCCTTAGCGTTGCCCCCTCTCAACTTCCTCCCAACTCCTGGAGGACGATCCTCGACTACGTCTCCTTATGGAAGAATGCCTTTACCGACGAGCCTTTAGCCGATCTGTTCTTGGCTTGTTATAATATCACTTCCTCGTCTAAGCAGCCTGGGTACTATCATCTGGGGGCGAGGAAGTCTGATAAAAAACTTCTCAACGTGGCACAAACCTCCAACCATGATTGTAAGAAGAGATTTTTCTTCATCTCCGGAGATTGGGAATTTACCTTCGAGGCTCTACATTTGGACGACGGTCCGAGGGTTCTAAGAAGATCGTCCAACCCCTCGATGAAGGCCAGTTCAGACCCCGGACTTAGTCTGGATGAGAAGGATATAGTTAAGTATCTGAGAGAACGAGGGAAGGGGGTGAACTCATAAAGTTTGAAAATCTGATGACCCCTCGGTTTTTCAAGGAAGCTGGTCTGAGGGTCGGCTCCCT
This sequence comes from Sambucus nigra, assembly GCA_949130495.1. Lineage (NCBI taxonomy): Eukaryota > Viridiplantae > Streptophyta > Magnoliopsida > Dipsacales > Adoxaceae > Sambucus > Sambucus nigra. The sequence goes on from OX422211.1 coordinate 89,934,004, forward strand.
GATAGAGCTATGTGAGTTATATTATTTTTTGCTCAATCTTTGCTTTTTTCCAAGTGTTTTATCTTTGCCTCTGCATTTTTTTGACGTGTCGTCTTCTTTTCAGGTCGTCCTGCAGGTATATCTGACCAACTCTGGGAAATGACTACCCCAAGTTTGCTATCTGGCTTGGGCAAGAAGAAGGGCAAGGAGCCTCAGCAGGCTCCGAGGAAGTCGAAGGCCGTGGGGCCGACACCTGTCGAACCTTCCGCCGAGGATTCCAAAAGAAAAGCTCTGAAGTTCCTATTAACCCTCGACCGGACTCAAGGGCGAGGGCAAGGGTGGAGGCATCAGAGGGGGTTGGCTCCTCTTCCAGCATGGGGGCCTATTGGTCTCAGAACTTGGCATTTTTGAAGGCCGAGCCATCTTCTCTGATTGCCAACCTGAGGGCGGCCAAGGCGTCTATGTTTTTAGCCCCCTCGGATGCCGACTAGGAATTCTTGTCCAATATGCCCCCAATGAAGGTGTATGACTATGGTCTGCACACACTAGCTCAGGTATTCGCTTTTGTTTTTTCTTCCTTAATTGAATTTTTCTCCAACTGTTTCCTCGACCTTTTAATAACTGTTTATCATTTTCTGTACAGTCTGTCTGTGCCTTTACTTCGGCCACCAAGTGGATGGCTGAAAATCAACAAAAATTTCATGAGGACGAGAGGGCCATTCATCATGAGGCTGATCTGCAGATGGAGCTGAAGACTGCAAAGGCTGAACTGGAGAGTGCCAGGACCGAACATGCCAGGGTATTGGATGAGCTGATAAGGCAGCATGATGCAGACTTGCAGGCCAAGGACGCACTTATAAAAGAGAAGGAAGAGGCCTTGACCAACTTGGTGGTTCAGTTCAAGTTCGATCTTGAGGCGGTTGTCAAGAAAGTCGAGGCCGATGGTGTGGAGGCCTATAAACTCTCGAATGACTTTCAAGGCTTCGATCTTGAATGCTTAGAGAGGGGGATTAGGACGTCCTGTCGGTGAGTCGTCCTTAAGTTTATTGACGCAGTATCTTCTGTCTGCCCCTCTATTGAAGCAGTCTAAATGGATGACCCCCTGATTGCTGAGGCTTTGGCACAGGTGGAGTCTCAAGTGCACGTCGAGGGTGTCGGCACGTCTGAGGATTAGCCAGTCGTGGTCGTTGAGGAGACTTCTCTTATCGACGTTGAGGCCCTGTCCTCTGATGCTGCTCAATAGGGTGGTTGTTTGTAGCCAATACCCTCTTTATGTAGCCCCTGAATGTACTTTATTTTTGTAGAACACTTGTAATATTTCATTTATAATATCATCTCTCTTGTTGTCTTCCATATTCGTCTCTTGTGTGATTTGTATTGTGAAATTTGTGTATTAACAATATCACTAAACCCTCCCTCATTTTTCTTGAGGGAAAAGGTGGGGTCGTCCCCACCATTGACGCTCACTATAGCCGAGGGTTGCCTTTACCAAATTAATGGTTTTCAAGTCCTTCCTCGTCTTTCTTGAGGGCAAAGGTGGGGTTGTCCCCACCATTGGCCCTCATTATAGCCGAGGGTTGCCTTTACCAATTTAATGGTTTTTAATCAAGTCCTCCCTCGTCTTTCTTAAGGGAAAAGGTGGGGTCGTCCCCACCATTGGCCCTCATTATAGCCGAGGGTTGCCTTTACCAATTTAATGGTTTTTAATCAAGTCCTCCCTCGTCTTTCTTGAGGGCAAAGGTGGGGTCGTCCCCACCATTGGCCCTCATTATAGCCGAGGGTTGCCTTTACCAATTTAATGGTTTTTAATCAAGTCCTCCCTTGTCTTTCTTGAGGGCAAAGGCGGGGTCGTCCACACCCATGACCCTCATTATAGCCGAGGGATGTTTTTACCAAATTAATGGTTTTCAAGTCCTCCCTCGTCTTTCTTGAGGGCAAAAGGTGGGGTCATCCGCACCATTGACCCTCACTATAGTCGAGGGTTGCGTTTACCAAATTAATGAATTTTAATCAAGTCCTCCCTCGTCTTTATTGAGGGAAAACGTGGGTTCATCCCCACCATTGGTCCTCATTATAGCCGAGGGTTGCCTTTACCAATTTAATGGCTTTTAATCAAGTCCTCCCTCATCTTTCTTGAGGGAAAAGGTGGGTTCGTCCCCACCATTGGCCCTCATTATAGCCGAGGGTTGCCTTTACCAAATTAATGGTTTTCAAGTCCTCCCTCGTCTTTCTTGAGGGTAAAAGATGGGGTCGTCCCCACCATTGACCCTCACTATAGCCGAGGGCTTCTTTTACCAAATTAATGGTTTTTAATCAAGTCCTCCCTCGTCTTTCTTGAGGGAAAAGGTGGGGTCGTCCACACCCTTGGCCCTCATTATAGCCGAGGGTTTCTTTTACCAAATTAATGGTTTTTAATCAAGTCATCCCTCGTCTTTCTTGAGGGCAAAGGTGGGGTCGTCCACACCCTTGACCCTCATTATAGCCGAGGGATGTTTTTACCAAATTAATGGTTTTCAAGTCCTCCCTCGTCTTTCTTGAGGGAAAAGGTGGGGTCGTCCCCATCATTGACCCTCATTATAGCCGAGGATTGATCCCCAAAGATGATCCCAGACATACTAGAACTGACAAACACAAAATGGGAGGAAACACTAATATTTCTCATTAACATTCCAAGTGTTTTGTTGGAGCAACACCCATTACAATTATGGTCCGTCGGGACATTACAACACTACTGATAGTATTTCTTCAAATGATCTGCATTCCAGGGGTTGGAAAAGGGTTCCCCTTCTAGGTTTTCTAGTCTATAGGTCCCAGGGAAAACTTCATCGATGACCCTATATGGTCCATGCCAATTCGGGTGGAGCTTGTTGGGATTTTGTCAAGTCTTTTTGAGGACTAAGTCCCCCACTGCAATTGGTCTATGCTTCACCCTCTGATTGTAAAACCTTGCAGTCCTCTGCCGGTAGGCGGCTTTTCTTATCTCGGCGTCTTCCCTCCTTTCCTCAATCAGGTCTAAGTCAAGTCTCCTCTCTTCTGTATTTCTCTGGGGGTCATACATTTGGACCCTATGAGTAGAAAACCCAATCTCGGTGGGGATGACGGCTTCTGATCCATAAGCTAGCATGAACGGGGTTTCTCCGGTAGAGGTCTTTGCTATCGTCCTGTAGGCCCATAGTACGGCATATAACTCCTCAACCCATCTTCCTTTTTCCTCCTCAAGTCTCTTCTTGATCCCGTCTAGGATCGTCCTATTCGTGACTTCCGTTTTCCCATTAGCCTGAGGTCGGCCTGGGGTAGAGAAGAATTGTTTGATACTCACCCTTTCACAGTACTTCTCGAGAGATGTATTCTTTAATTGAGTCCCATTATCCGAGATGAGGGTATTGGGGAGGCCATATATGCATATGATATTTTTCCAGATGAATTGGAAGGTATTCTGTTCGGTAATCATGACCATCGGCCCTGCCTCCACCCATTTTGAAAAATAGTCAATGGCCACGATGAGGAACCGATAATTATTGATGGCCCTAGGCAAGGGGCCTACTAGGTCGATCCCTCACACTGCAAATGGCCATGGGGATGTAATAGAGGTAAGAGGCTGATGAGGCTGGTGTGGGATGGTGACAAATCTTTGACATTTATCACACTTTTTTACATATGCCGTGGCATCTTTCCCCAAGGTTGGCCACCAGTACCCTTGGGTGATCACCCTCTTCGCTAAAGACCTGCCCCCAATGTGGCTTGAACATGACCCCTCATGCACGTCTCGCAAAATACGTGGGACTTCAGATGGGTGTACACACCTAAGTAAGGGGAGAAAAAATTCCTTTTTTTACAAGATGTCTCCGATGACAGTGAATTTTGCAGCTCTGTATCTCAGCTTCTTCCTTTCTTGCCTTACTTCTGGCATCTCCCCCTCTTTAATGTATCTGATCAGAGGGGCCATCCATGAAGCTTCTTTAGAAACATTCAGGTAATTGCTAAGTGTTCCCTCAGCATCTTTAATAGTTGGTCGAAGCAAAATTTCCACTGGGACTTTCCTCCTGATATATGTCCTAGTTGTTGAGGCCAGCCTGGCAAGTGCATCGGCTCGACCATTGTCAAGCCTAGGTATCCTCTTTAATTTTACTTCTCTGAAGCTCTTCAATAGCGCCCTTAATTTTTCAAGGTACTTGTCCATTCGCTCGTCCTTGGCCTCATAGGCTCTTAGTATCTGATTCACTACTAGCCTCGAATCACTATGGACCAGAATCTGGCCGACATTAAGAGAATTGACCAAGGAGAGGCCTGCTATTAAGGCCTCATATTCGGACTCGTTGGAGTCTTTAAAGTTGAACCTCAGGGCATACTCAATGTCTGTGCCATCGGGTGTTGATACTATCAGTCCAGCTCCACTTTCGCTGTCACAGGAGGACCCGTCAACGAAGATACTCCACACAGTCTTTTCCTCTGAGAAATTTTCCTCGGTGAGGGATCCCTCTCTAAAGAGGTATCTTTCCTCTTCGTTTTCAGCCACTTTCCTTTTAGCGGTGCTTGTCTCAGCCTTATCTGCAGGTGTATCGGTGAGCCCATCTTATTGGGTATCTATCTTTCCGAGGTTCTCACCCTCGACTTTATCATCTTCCCAAGTAAACTCGACCAAGAAATCTGCCAATGCTTTCCCCTTAATGTCCGTACTAGGTTGATATACAATGTCAAACTCCCCGAGCTCTATAGCCCAGGCCATTAACCTGCCTGATTTTTCTGGCTTGCGTAGGACCTGCCTAAGAGGAGAGTCAGTGAGGATGACCATTGTATGGGACTGGAAGTATGGCTTCATCTTCCTTGAGGCATGGATCAAGGCATAGGCCAACTTCTCCATCCTCGGGTATCTTTGTTCAGCCCCCTGGAGTGCCTTACTGTTGAAGTACACAGGCTTCTGTACCCCATCTTCATCTCTCACAATGGTTGCGCTGATGGCTGATTCTGAGACAGCTAAGTACACATGTAGTTGTTCGCCCTGCACTGGTCGGGACAACAACAAGGGAGACCCTAAGTATGACTTTAACTCCTTAAAAGCCTTATCACACTCTTAATTCCATCCGAAGGCCTTCCTGAGAATTTTGAAGAATGGCAAACACTTGTCTGTGACCCTGGATACGAACCTATTCAAAGAAGCCACTCGCCCCGTGAGACTCTGAACGTCTTTGATGGTCTTGGGGGTCTTCATTTCTAAGAGGGACTTTATTTTCTCAAGGTTGGCCTCAATGCCTCTTTGATTCATAATAAACCCCAATAATTTCCCTGCTCTGACCTCGAATACACACTTGGCCGGGTTGAGCTTTATCTGGTACTTGTCCATCATATTAAAGGTCCTCTCCAGGTCAACCACATGATCCTCTGCCTTCAAGCTCTTAGTCAGCATGTCATCTACACAGACTTTCATAAATTTCTAATTTGGTCTTTGAATATTTTATTTACAAGGCGCTGATATGTTTCCCCTGCATTCTTCAGGCCAAAGGGCATGACCCTATAACAGTATATCCCCTTGTCGGTGATGAAGGCCATTTTCTCCGAGTCTTTAGGGTCCATAAAGATCTGGTTGTACCCTGAATAGGCATCCATGAAGCTCATGAGCTCATGGCCTGCGGTAGCATCTATCATCTAGTCAATGCGGGGGAGAGGGAAGCTGTCTTTAGGATAATGCTTGTTGAGGTCGGTGAAGTCTACCCACATTCTCCACTTTTCGTTGGCCTTTGGGACAATGACTGCGTTGGACATCCATTCAGGGTAGATGACCTCTCTGATAAACTCCGCATCTTCTAATTTTTTGACCTCATCCCTTATGACCTCATACTTCTCTCTAGAGTAAATTCTCCTCTTCTACTTCATTGGTTTCGCACCCTCTACCATGTTGAGCTTGTGGCACATGATTTCAAGGTTGATCCCCGGAATATCTGCATGACTCCATGCAAAGATGCTCTGTCTTCTCCTCAACAGTTTAATGAGGTCCTCCTTGATATTTGGCTTCAGAGACTTGCCGACTTGGACGGTTTTTTTCGAGTCATCCTCATTAAGGATGATGGATTCTACCTCTTCCACGACCTCTACTTTCTTTAATTTCGTCTCGTCTTTGGGGTCTAGGGTATCAATATTGTAAGTTGTTGTTGCCTTCTTATGTGTCTCTCTTTCTTCGACAGAGTTTAAATAACATTCCTGCGCGGTCGTCTGGTCTCCTTGAACTTCCCCTACCCCGTAGGGGGTAGGAAATTTAATCATCTGATGGACCGTAGACGGCAAATCTTCAAACCCCTTGAGGGCTACCCGCCCTAGTATAATATTGTTATCCGAAAAGACATGTTCATCCATGTTAAAGAAGCTGACCTTCTTGGTAAGCCATCTCGGCCACTCGTCCCCCATCCTGACATCGGCCTCATACACTCCAAGGGGATGAACCTTTCCCCACTAAACCCAATCAATAGGTGATGGTATGGGATGAGTCTAGCACGGCTGAGACCTAAGGCTTTGAAGCATGGCCAAAACATTACGTCTGCAGATGAGCCCCAATCTATTAGGATCCTCGGCACCTCGCATCCGTGCACCCTTGTAGTGATGACGAGAGGGTCATCATGTGGGGCTAAGAGGCCTTTGAAGTCCATTCTTGAGAACCCCACTATCAGAGTATCCATGTCAACCTTCTTTCTTTTTTCTGACTTTGCTTCCAGAGAGGTTGAGTGCATATATTTTGTCACTGCCTTGGCCTCAGCTACATGGGCCTTCCTATCTGCGACCTCTGACCCTCCTCCTGCCAGTCCTTCGGAGATCATTCCCACGCCAAGAGAGATCATATTAAGTCTCTTGACAGGGTCTTGGTCGTCTCTTGGAGGGAAGTCAGGGTCGACCTCATCATTAGAAGGGTCGTCCCCTCTTTTTAGAGGGTCTTCTTGGCATGCATCACCTCATTTTTTTCTGGGGTCATCCCCTCGGCCCCTCTTGAAGGCACTCTTATCAACGTACTTCCTTAGCCTCCCTTATTTTAACATTTTTTCAATCTCATCTTTCAGAGAAAAGCATTTGTCTGTCACGTGGCCATGGTCTTGGTGAAATTCACACCACAGATTTTTGTTCCTCTTGTTGGGGGCCGCCCTTAACTTCTCGGGCCACTTCAGGGACCGTTCAATCTTTATCTCATTGAGAATATATTCACAACTGACCGTCAGAGGGGTGTAGTCAGCGAACTTGTCGTCCGTAGACCTCTTATTCCCCTCTTTATTCTTCTTAGGGTACTTACCCCCACTAATGCCTTATTTTTCATCTTCATATTTTGCGGCCATCGCCTCTTCGGCGTTCATCACCTTTCCTGCTGTCGACAGTAATTCAGCCATCATCCTCGGAGGGTCTTCAACAAGCTTCCATAGCAGCTTCCCCTTCTGGAGTCCTCCAATGAGGGCAGTCATGGCTATTCTCTCCTCATAGTCTTTAACCTCTAACTTTTCTTTGTTGAATCTGGCTATGTAGTCTCTTAGAATCTCATTCTTTCCCTGCTTAACATAGATCAGGTGTGTGATCTTCTTCTGTGGCCTCACCCCAAAGTAAAAGTTGTGGATGAATCGGTCTGCCAATTGCTTAAAGTTTTCAATGGAGTTTTTTGGAAGAGACATATACCAGACATATGCAGCCCCAGTCAGAGTACCAGAGAAAGTACGACACCTTATCTCGTCTTAGATAGAGTATATGTCTGCCGCTGATTGATACATCTCAATATGGTGGACAGGGTTGGTACTCCCGTCATATCTTGGGGTGACCGTAGGTGGCTTGAACTTTGATGGCGTAGGGCAGTTGACTATCTTCGCCATAAAGGGTGAGCCCATGGAGTATCCTCTCTGGAGAGGGTCCCGGTTCTTCAGTATATAACCGATTTTATCCTCTAGTCACTGGATCGAGTCATTCCATGGCCTCGTAGGGTCGTCTTGGCCGATGTTATCCCCTGCCACCTCTTTGAGGTGGACGGAAGGTTCTGTTGCGGCAGGCCTATGTCGGCTGTTTACTTCCCCCTAGCCGTCGTCCCGTCCTCTGGGTCGCCCCCCATGGGGTCAGCCATCTGCTGCCTCCCTTCTTAACCTCGCAGCACTCCTTGTTTTGGATAATTTTTCCCGCAGGTCGTACAATATTTTTGGAGACCTCATACGGATCACAGCATTCTATGGGGGCCTCCTCTCCCTCCAGATCATCATACATGTCCTCAGGGCAAGGGTTTCCTTGCCTCCCCAGGCGTAGACGCCGGGGGTTAGCAACATCCCTCCACCGCTGAGGGGGCGGTAAATCTTTGTGTGGTGCCTGGGGTGGTCCCCTGTCCTCATGCTGCCGGAGTAATCATCTCAGGCGAGACCCCTGGTGGTCTTAGTATGTTCTGGCTTAGAGCTGTGAACTACTCTTGCATGATCCGCTGGCTTGCTGCCAGAGACTTCAAGGCTTCCGCCACATCATCCATCTCAGACTGAGGTGGTGGCTGACTGGAACTGGGTCCTACTCCACTATCCGGTGGAGGAAGTGGTGGTGGTGGAATCTCCTGTGCCATGTGTTTGAGCTATGAAAAGATGAACTGAAGAAAAGACTGGTGAGCTTGAGAACCTTAATGGGTCTCTTTCAATGGTGAAACAGCTCCACAAAGGGGGAGAACTGGCTCACCACCAGAGTGCCCAGTGAGGTCAAGCTGTACAAAGAAAGAGATGTCTTCTCGTTCCCACAGATGGCACCAAACTGATGATGCTAAAATCAAGCACCACCAGGTAAGTGATGATGAGCTCAAACCGTAGTAACCATGAAAGCCATAGAGATGTATGTGTGTAAGTGTGTAGAAGGAGGTGAGTATAAGAGGAACAAGATAATGATGTATAGTGGTTAAGCCAATTTGGCCTACATCCACTGTGAGTGTGTGATCCACTAGGTATGGGCACTAATGACCTTGGATACAATGCACATAAGCTCACTTTCTCTCTCTACTGTGTATACAAACAGAGTTTCAGCTAGGGTTTTCAATTATCGATCCCCCCTTGTAGGGTTATAGATGACAAGTATATATAGGTCTTGGGGGGTGTAGTGTACCCCCCAAGTATGCATGGTGCATGTGAATGATGATCTAGCCAATCTTCTGTTGACACCTGTAGATGCCAAATGATGACATTATATTACCTCACGTGAGGGGGTGATATTGTTATAACGGTCTTCCACATGCCATGTGAGCCTCACGCACACTGTTCTACGCGTCTCCTAAACCACGCGCTGTGATGATGTCACCCTCAGCCTATGATATAAGGCCGAGGGCAAAGTTCCCATTGGTAGTGAGTCTGGCCTAATTTAGGCCTTGTACTGTCGTACCCTTGGAGGGTCGTCTGGGCCTGGTGAGGGTTCGGCCCCTTGAAGGGTCGTCTGGACCTGATGGAGGATCGACCCCTTGGAGGGTCGTCTGGGCTTGATGGAGGGGTCATCCTGGCCCCGCCCAAGTGGATTACGCCCTCGGCCAGGCTAAGGGTATATATAGGTATATCAATAGGCTTGAAGGATGATCAATAACTCTATCCTATGACTCAAACGGTTTTTGTTCGGAATTGAGCCAAAACTATAAAGGACTCAATTGGAAATTTGTGTCCTTACAAATCTCCCCCTTTGGCTATTCGGGGACAAAAACCAAATAAAAATCCTAAAGCGCCGTCAAGCTCTACTAGACTGACAAAAATGTCCCAAAATGTCCCACCCAAAATAAAGATACAATGCTTGACTCAAAACAACCCAAAGGATAAAAAAAAATTGTCAGTGAAAGTTGTCGCTTAGAATATAATTCCTGTACACTTAAGCAAACACATTAAACACATAGGGAATATCAAAAGATTAAATGCAATTAAATAATTACTCCCCCGAAATTATTAATTCTCCCCTTTATCAACTATGATCAACCTAAGAAGATAGCGACTCCCCCTACGTTAACTCTCCCCCAAACTAAGATACGATTACAATAGGATTAGATACCATTTCTCTTCCTATCATTCTCCCCCTTTTTGTTCAGGAATAGACAAAGGCTAAAGAATCAAGTATTAACTTATCTCCCCCAAATAAAGCATATAAACCCAAACAACTTATCTAAAATAAGCAAGGGGTAAATAGAATGGGATAACAAGCTAAAACATACAATTGTACATATAAAGATGAGAACATTAGCGCATATGGGCAAAAAAATCATAACTAATCCATACAAATGAATACCAACTATGATGTGAAAACAAATGATACCAAATAGACAAAGAAGATTCTAAGCATGTGATATCAAACAAACTATACAACAAACAAGGTACTAATTATGAATTGAAGCATAAATGGATTAATTAAACATGGAAAAGACATAAAAAAAATATCATATATATGTATACATAATATATATCCAATAGACTCAAGTACACATATATAGATATAAACACACAAATGACACACACAAAATATAATAGGAGTCCTTCACACTCGTATAGCAAAAATGTGTCATATGGAAACGGAAGTGTTGGGGTGTGAACAAGTAACGATTTAATTTAGACCCAATCACTTAAAACCATGTTCACGGAGTTCTCAATTGATTGCAAACTTCATCACATTTGAATATAACCTCATGTGAAAATAAAGATTGAAATCAATGAACAAACATACACAATGCATATAGACCTAGAGTTTTGATGATTCTACAAACCAAATAGAGTCATGACAATAAATACCACTAGGATAAACGGACATTGTGCAAACCGTTGATATACCATCCAAACTCCCTCAATAAGCATATATATTTTTCGAATGAATATATCAATCAAACATAGGCCTTGGCAATTATTTTTTTTATTAATGCCATATTATTTGTTTTTAGGCCTTTGGACCACGTATTTCTTTTAGGTCCATTTCAAACGGTGGCTTACAATCGCAAAGGATAATGAATCCTTTCGGAGACCTTCCCCGTGGACATTTATTTATCAATTTTTATTTCTCACAAATCTCACGTGCAACCGATTTTTGACATGCACTAGTCCTCCTAGGTCATAAATATGTAGATGACTAGATTGGTAGGAGAACACCTCACAAAGCTCAAATATAACATGTGCCATTAAAATTTCAAAAGAGCTCGTGCATGTGTGAATAGAGGCATATAAAAATAGAATCCATTTTATCAATACAAAATCCAACTACTCTATAAAAATATGGTAAAGAACATTTTAAGGATTGACAATCTAAACCAAACGTTCTAGCCACATGAGAGCGTTAAAGGAGGGATTCAAACACAAGTATATGCCACTTAAAGTGTGTCAAACCAAAATACACACAAAATAAAATCTTTTTGAGTTTTTGAACTTTTTAACCAAAAAAATATTTACTCAAAAGACAAACAAAAATTCATTTGTATTTTTCATTAAGCCTAAATAACTAACAAGGGTAACAAAACAAATGATAAACAAAAATCTTTTTTGTAATTTTCATTTAATGCAAATAAAAATGAAAGAAATATAATACAAAAGATAAACAAAAATCATAATTCTAGCATGTGAATAAGAATGGAGCATAGACTAGAAAATGACTTAAAACAAGTATACAATTAGCATGGGTGATATAGCATGAAACACAAAAGCTAAAGTATGCAAATAAAACTAACACATTCAACCTTTAGATTTTGCAAGGGAGGAAGCATGTGAAAGTAAATGAGAATCAAATACCCTATCTTGTAAAGCTACTAAATCGGATTTTCTAACCCAAATTATTGAAGAATGACTATCTTGGGGTGTAGGAATTTTATCTACCTTGGTTGCTTTACATTGGGATTTTCTAGGAATTCGTTTAAGATCAAAACAAAATTTCCTAAGATGACCTTTTCGACCACAATGTGTATAAATAAAATTACGTCGAAATTTGGTACCAAAGGAATGATCTCTAAAGGCTTTCCTATTAGATTCTCCTAAAACATTGGTTTTGGCTTTATGAACAGATTCATTACAAGTATCAAAGCCTAAACCACAAGTGTCATTTTTAATTTAGACCGTTCCTAATATTTTATCTAATTTTTTTGAACGCCACTCCAAATCAAATTTGACATTACTAGAGTCTTTTAATTTATTTTCTAATTCTAAAATGTTAGACTCTAATAAAACATTTCTCTCTTCGAACTCGAGAAGCTCCTTTTTCAAGGATTCCATTAAACCTCTAAGGCTATCTCTCTCGCCTTCTACATATTCTAGCTTCTCTCGAAGAGTCCTCTCACGTGTCCTAAGGTCTTCTACCAACATACTATCATCAATGGCCTTGGCACGCTCTTTTAAACTATCTTTTAACTTCAAATTAGCTCTTTTTAATTTAATTTAATTGATTCTTCATATAATTCTTGAAAAGCATTTTGAAGTTCACTCACATTAACCTCTTCTTCATTTTCACTCTCTCTTTCTTCTCCACTCTAACTATCATAAAAAACAAGGGAATAATAAATTATGACCTTGGAAGTGTCATTTGTTAAGTTTTTATCTATAGATGAGTTCTCACTATCACTCACATGACTAGCCATAAAAGCCACAAAGTTGGGCTTGGTGGGGGAATCGGGTCCCTCTTCCTTATCACAATCACTAAGGGTCGCATTATATGAAATGGGTCGCTTCCCCTCTCTCCTTAGTTTAGTGGGGCACTCAGAATCCCTATGGCCATAACCCTCACAACCAAAACACCTATTTGACTTGTCCCTATTTAAATTTTCGTTAGAAGATTTAGGGATCCTTCCGGCTTTGTCATACTTATAAGTTTCAAATTTCTTATAATCATTCTTAAATTTATCTTTGTTAAATTTAAGAAATTCTCTAAATTTTCGAGCAAACAAGACCATGTCTTCCGAGTCACTATCACTCGCTCTCTCTACTACTTATTTGACCTCTTTTCGGGCTTTTAAAGCAACGCCCTTTTCAATTTTCTTTTCAGTTTTAGAGGAAAACATGTCTAGATCATAGGTTTGTAAATCACCTACGCGCTCTTCTAATTTCATAGAGGCTAAAGTGGGTAAAGAATTTAAAACGGTCACTTTTGGAATAAATCTATCGGGAAGGTACCTTAAAATTTTCTTTACAACTCGGTTGTCGGGTATTTTCTCTCCCAAGTTAAAAGATTAATTAACAACATCAGAGAGTCTAGCATAAAATTCATCAAACGTTCTTTTTCCATTCATTTTGATAGTTTCAAATTGAGTGGTGAGGTTTTGGAGTTTAGAAGATTTAACGAAACTTGTACCTTTGTACCTTCATGAGTAAGTTGTAAAATATTCCACGCTTCTTTAGCGGTCTCACACGCCATAATACGTCGGAATTCATCCGATGTGACAACACTAAACAAGGCATTTAAACCTCGAAAATTAAAATTAGAAAGTTTAAATTCACCCTCACTCCATCTATCGGCCAGTTTGGGAACACGTTCATTATCTACTAAATGAGTTGGTGGAGACCACATGTTAACTACCGATAACCAAACCCTATCATCGATATATTTTAGTGCCGATTTCATACGCGCTTTCCAATACGCGTAATTAGAACCATCGAAAATAGGAAATTTTGAAAATGGAGAAAATTCCGTTTTAGCCAAAAATTATTTAAAGGATCTTAACGAAATAATTTATCACTTTGGCTCTGATACCAATTTGAACAATAGCAGGCCCCCAAATTTTAAAATTCTTATACTTTAAAATCAATTTCCTTGTTAACTAGATGCGGAAGCGATAAGATGATGGTTCAATAAAAACACCAAATTTTAATTTACTTTTTCAAATTAAAATTAAACCAAGTGACATTAAATTAATCCATTAAAAAAAATTTCACTTAAACATAATTAATCCAAGTCCTAGAATTTGCCTAAGTCATATTTTGTAATTATATCAAGTTAGGCCAAATCAATTTTAACAAATGACTTGAATTAAATTAGTGTTACCCAAATTTAATTTAGCACCAAATTAAATTTAGTGTGACAATTAAAACCAATTTTATCTTGTATTATCCTAAGCATGCGTTCTAAGTTATTATGCAAGATAAGAGAAAATCAGTCACACTACGCCGCGATATACGAGGAAAAAACTCACAACGGGAAACAACCTCGGACGGCCCTAGCCTCAAATCCACTATGCACGAATTTTACATTTACAAGACAGATGACTTACTTCCTCAACTCGAACCTTCTCAAGCCTTGACGCGTCTTCTTATAACCACCTCTTCCTAGTGGATAATCATGGAGCTCCACCGTGATCTCGGACTCACCGATCGGACAATAGGTACACCGTCAACCACACATGGTGCCTTTTACCATGTGAGAAAGCCGCAACTAAACAATTATTCTTCTTTGAGGGATTTAGAAGAAAACCCCAAACTTCTCTTCAAACGGTAGAGATAAACCGGTGCCAAAATGCTCCAAGCTAAGTATATGTATATATGAACTTGGAAGAAATAAATATGGGTGTAAACTAGAGTGGTAAATGAATTTTTCTTTGAAAATTAATCACTCAAAACATGAACTTTTTCTCTATTGAATTTTTCTCTCAAACACTCTCTAAGAGGTAGTAAGTTATGAAAACGTTGACTTAGAAAAAGTTGTTCCCTCAAATTATAAGATCTGAGAAAAGTTAGTGGAGAAACTAGTGGGAAACATGGGTAAAAACTGCTAAAAACTGCCATAAAATTTTCCCGCCTGAAATCTTGTTCGAACGACATTTTTGTTCGAACGACATCTCGTTCGAACGAGGCTTCTAACGAAGTTCCAGTGTGAACTCGTTAGAAATCTCGTTGGAAATATCATTCAAACAGCCATCTCGTTCGAACGACATTTCGAACGAAGTTCCAGTGTCCAATGGGAAAGTTCGTTAGCAAACTTGTTCGAACGACACTTCGAATGAACTTACAGAAAGTTCAAAAAATTCCATTTTTAGCCCATAAACATTATATACTTTATATAAAAGTTTTAATAGAAATCTTTCTGAAAACAAAACACATTTTTAAAACCTAACACCCAGTAAACATGTTCCAAGCTCCTATATGTATATAAAATTGCATTCATACCTTAGGAGAATGGAAAAATATTATTGACGTAGAAACGAGGCACTTTAAACTCGGAATTTTGATGAAGCTTTAAACTTGACCGCTACGTCTTCAACTTTAGTACGTCATAGACTTGAAGGATGATCAATAAGTCTATCCTATGACTCAAATGGTTTTTGTCCGGAATTGAGCCAAAACTACAAAGGACTCAATTGGAAATTTGTGTCCTTACAAGTATATATAGGCAGTTCGACCACCTATACATATCGCTGGTGCGGACCAACATATAAGAAAAAATAGTTTGCGCCAGCGGTATGTATATTTGGTCAGACCGCTTGACGCGGACCATTTTTTTTAATAGTAAACAGATTATTTTTAAAATAGTACATAAAAATAGTTTTTAACCAAAAATAAAATTTGTAAAAAAAAAACACTTTTTTAACAAAACATTATTTTAAGAAAACAAATTTTATGCTTTATAATAGTGTTTTAATAAAAAAGTAGATAAAATTTTCTTTTTTATAACAATTGAAATGCTATGTTTAAATAGTCATAAAAAAAAATTCAAAATATTTTTAAATAGAATCTTATTAAGAACACTTTTTTTAATTAAAAACAGTTTTTTTTATTGAACATATAAATTTTTTATTTTTATCAAATGTATTTGTTTTATTTGGATGTAAAAAAATTGGACATTTAGATTATATAAGCTTAAGAGCATAGTTGTCATTTGTTATCCAACTGGAGTAGGGGAAGATAAGAGGAGAGTGGGAATAGCCACTCCCTATTTTATTCAAGATAATTGTTAATCAAATGTTATTTTACAATTATAATTTTATGATGCAATTGACTTTATCCAATTTTTCACTTAATGAAACCCAAATAATATTTATCATGTGTGTGTGTGTGTGTATATATATATATATATATACAATACTGCTCTTGTGCGGACAAGTCCGCTTTTTAAGAGTGCGGACCAGACATGTGTCACCTGGCGGTGAGCCCATATAAGAGAGAGTGTGTGCCTATAATTTCTAGGCTCGTCCGGTCCGCACTTTTAAAATGCAAACTGCTCCATACAAGAGCAGTAATGTATAGCAGTAATACACACACACACACACAGAGATAGAGAGAGAGTCAAACTCTCATACATACCAAGTTTAGATATCATTTTTTTTAAATAGTAGAATAAATTATTTTTTAGTTGAATTTTTTTATATGGTATCTAAACATTTCAAGGGACCCATATAAAAAATCAGCTCAAAATAATATTTTTTTGCTATTTTTAAAAAATCAGTCAAACTTTCACAAATTTGGAAGCACTTTAAAAGGTGTGAAAGTTTGATCGATTTTGTAAAAATAGCCCAAAAGGTTATTTTGAAATGATTTTTTTTATATGGGTGCCTTGAACTGTTTAAATTTTACTTAAAAAAATTCAATTCAAAAATAATTTTTTAATATTTTATTAAAATAGGTTTGCACCAACAAATATGTAAACTTTATTTTTCTCTCCCTCTCTCTCTCTCTCTCTCCCTCTCTTTATATATATATATATATATATATATGGATTAAGGCTCATATACATCATGCTTCTTACATCACCCATACATCATACCTATTTCTAGGTCTTAATTTTTTTTTATTTTACCCATGGAGTTAACCTTCCAATCAACACATGTTCAAAAAAAAGGTAAAAATACAATTTCTAGTTATTTTTTAAAATTTCAACAAAAAACTGTTGAAAATAACTTATTAATAAGGGTTTGCGCTAGCAGAATTTTGTAAAATTTTTAAAAATAGCTAGAAAATATATTTTGACCTAATTTTTTGAACATGTGTTGATTGAAAGGGAAATTTCAAGGGAAATATAAAAAAATAAAAAAAATGATTTCTTAAGGCCTAGAACTAGGTGTGATGTGTAGAATGTGATGTAGGAGAGTCTTCCTCTATATATATGATGTTGAGTTCCCTTACCATTATAATCACTGCCATATAAGTACTTTAATAAAGGCTCAACTCTGTAATCCTCAAAATGACTCAAATAGGGGCAACAATACTCAAGCTAGCCTATTAGATTATATTTAAATTCTTCTTATTTACACGCATGAATAGTTAGTGTGGTGCAAATTACCAATATGTAATGTAATTTTCAACATTGGTGACATGTGAACACACATGTCCACCATCAAATAGTACATTACAAATTAATGGACTTATAAACCTAAGCTTTTATTGAAAGTTAAAGTACACAAAAATAATAGACTTGTCACGGCCAAAGACTTGTCACGATCAAAAAGCTTGATAAATCAGGGTGCAACAACAACCGTTATCACGGTCGACCGTGACAAGTCCTTGTTGTAACGGTCCTTTTCAGACTTTTAGTCAAACTAAAGGGTGATTGAGTTTTTTCATGAACCATATGACAAAAAAGGTATTATCACTCTCTTGTCATGGCTAAGGACCGTGACATTACCTTGATATTTTCATGACCTTGTCACGGTCCTTGACTGTCACAAATGCTAACAAAATTTTCAGGGTCTTATTACGATCAAGAACCGTGACAAAATTGAAACAAAAAATATAATTATTGAGCAATGCCTACTCCCCAACAGAAAACCTTCTTCAAAAGAGCAAAAAAAACCTACTTTTTGTCTTTTAAAACAATAACATCTGTAATAAAATAGCCATTCAAACCAAATGATAAATCATAAATCAAAATGACTTATCCACAACATAATACAAAAACAATAAAACTAATTAAATTATACCAAAACATAAGTTTAATTACAATAACACATAAGTAATAAATATCCAATACAAGGGCTCAAAATGAATCCAGAAGAAAAATTGGCCAAATTATAAACAACTACACCATGTCGTCGATATGTCAAACACCACATTGCTCGTTTAATCACAAGACCTCATCATCTTTCCCCAGAAACACCTGAATCAAGTAGTTCCAGGACTCGTAATGTTGTAATGGACAACCATGTACTACGGTACCCGGAGTGTCTCTTGAATCCTTTTCTCCCTCAGAAACTCATGATCCTCCACGTGTGTCATGGATATAGACTCTCTGCCAAGTTGGTTCAATTGTCGTCATGATAATGGGGTTACAGATAGAGTATGTATTGTAAGGTGGTGATGAGTCGACCGCTATCAGTAAGGGGATGGAGTAATGGTCTCTTCACCAACCTTCTCCTTACCATTTTCTTTATTATTCGTCTTCCCATTCCCCTTATCCCTACCACTATAAGTAAAATACCCTTTAATGACAGTTTTAAAAATGACTATAAGACATTTACAATAGAAATATCATAAAAAGTATAATACTATTACTTACATGACATATTTTTTAGAAACTGTCATTGTATATTTACTAGTGTTAATTTACATGACAACCAAAATCATCGTTATATACTTACATGAAATACCCTTACCTCCCAAAATCGTCAAACGCTATCACCTAAAATCACATTACGACACCCAAAATCGTACTTCGATCCCACCATTCTCCGTTCCCGTCTTCCTTAGGTTCTCTCTCTCTCTCTCTCTCTCTCTCACACACACACACACACACACACACACACTTACATGAAAATCTTATTGCATATTTGAGATTCATGGGTTCCTTTTAAGAAATAAGATCATGAAATTGAATATTTGAGATTTATTTGTTCAACTATACTCCATTTCTTCCCTGTAGGTTTAATATACATATTGTGACTTTATGCCTAATAGTTTATTGATCTAGTTATCCAGATTGTACATTACAATTGACCGATCAAGTTAGTGTAGTGTCTTCCATTTGGGGTTTTTCTTTCATTTATTCGAATTTTAATAGAGTGATGTTCAGATAATTAGTTCATTAGACTTTCAAAGTTTCAGAATCATTAATTGAAATATTAAAATAATGTGTAGTATATATAAGACTTATTTTAGCAAAACCCAAGTTGAAGGTGTGGAGAATTGATGATGGAAACATGTCCTCTGATGATGAGAACATTGAAACCCGAGCATGTTATTAAAGTTTTAATTATTCTATTGTTTACATTTAGTTCAAGTACCAATCCCCTTCTCTTAATGGATTTCATGGATTTTGATATATTCTGCTTGAGTAATAATTTTTGCTTATGAAACATTGAGTGGTGATTTTTTTTCTCTGTTTTGCTACTAATTAAATAAATTGTACAATTTACCATACCTCTGTAATTAAATATAATATGTTTTTTTAGTTCAGTTCATACATATATTTTTTTATTGTTCATTTTTAGTCAAATTTGTACAATTCGTTGTTTAAAATTATTGAGCTTTGATATAGGTTTGGGCATAACGATTCTTATAAGAATGATGTGTATTTTGGGTTCTAGTTATTCAATAGATATAGGCAATAATGCTTTTTTTTCTTATGTAATTTTTACAAAACTTGATCATTTAGTTATGAAAAATCCAGAGCCTCTAGGCAATCCAGTAAGCTACCTCTTTAGGGATTTTTTTTTTCTTTTCGTTGTCTTTGAGATATTAATACATTCTTACTTCTCATGATTTTCTCATTTTTACCTTGTATGAATATATATAATTACTTTATGAAAAACATTCCTCAATTTTTATTTATGTTAAACACAACTAATAATAGTTTCATTATTTGGATTTGCATTGAGCGGTTTACATCCGGAATGGTATAACACAACGTAAGCTTGTCTAGAATATTTACTTTTATAAGTGTCTAAAATATAGAAAAATCTAAGTGATCTCTGTATCCAGTCCTAAATCATATAGATCACTATCATAGTTTTATTGTACATTTATTAAATATGTGATTAATATATTTTAGTTTAACCTTCATACACGGTGTCCTCTTTTTATATTGGAAAAAAGACAAAATGAATTTGAAGGTGGCTTTACGTATAATCCATTTTTTTGTCTGTAAACTTAAACATGTGTATATTGTACTCATTTGAAAGAAAAAATTATTTTTAGTGCTAAGTAAGAGTTAGCTCAAGCAATGACAGAGCTCGAGGAACTTAATGTTCTACTAAGAAACTTATCTAGGATTCTTGAGGTGTTGGAAAAAAGGGTAGGACTTCTGACCTATCGGAGAAAGACTCCTTTAGGATCACATGAGTAAGGACACAACTCTATTTTAAGGCAAGTAACCATGCTTGCTCAAATATGCAACTCCCTCGTCCTGTAAAAGGATGTTAACATAACTAGTCGTACCCTAAGACAACCTAGGACTGCATTTGGCAGCTAACCACATTACTACGCTATCAATCAACCATTTAATATGAAGGTTACCATCCTTACTCAGTCGCCCACGGAGAGAAAATCACCTCCCCTATTGATGCAACATCACATTTAATGTTGGATCAACAACATTTAGGTTAAACAATACGCACATCAAAATATACACTTGTTACCGATGATTGCCATTGTCTTTGCAACTAATCCATTCAAACTTTTAGTTATATTTACAACTAATAATAATAATAATAATAATAATAATAATAATAATAATAATAATAATAATAATAATAATAATAATAATAATAATAATAATAATAATAATAATAATAATAATAATAATAATAATAATATATAGATTTCACAAATATATATTAGATAATAAATATAGGGCACAAACATTAATGTAATGAATGTAACAAATACAATTGCGCCAAAAATTATGGTTGTCACTTGTGGATTTGGATTTATTTTATCGTATTAGCGCTCCGTTCGCTCTCCCCGGGCGGCGGGGTGTAACAAATGGTATCAGAGCATCTAAATAAACCCACAACAATATAAATCCACTAATCTCAATCTCTTCAATTACAACAAGTCTCTCGAATTAAAATTACAACTATCTAACTCGAATAAAAATACAAATCTCCAAAGCTCTATACATTAAAATAATACAAATCTTTCCCAAACAATCCTCGCTAAAATCAATCTCCATAGCGCCCCAAAATTCGCGCTAACCTGCCACTAAAAGAAAGTATGGGGTTTTACACAATATGCTCCATAAATCTCGCGAGTGTCATTCTCTTTGAATTCTTGTTAATTGAACTCATATTTGAATTGATAAATTCATTGAAATCTGGAAAATAATTGTTGAAATTATTTTGATTCATGTGGTATCATTATATTGTTATTGAGCACGTTGTCATGAGATTTTATTATGGCACGGATGTTGGGCACCCGCCAAAATTTTTGTTTCTCAGGATGTGGCTTGATAAAGCATATACGGATGTGGTGAGGCCTGGTGACCCGGTTAAAGTGTTGTTGAGAAATTTATTGATAAAATGCTATTGAGATTTGCATTTTGATTTGAATATTCGTACTCGTGTTGTTACGTTTTATTCATCGCTAACATATATTTGTTGAGCATCTTTCCGGTCGTATTGTGTACTTCCCCATATTTTCTTTTAGTGGCAGGTTAGCGCGAATTTTGGGGCGCTATGGAGATTGATTTTAGCGAGGATTGTTTGGGAAAGATTTGTATTATTTTGATGTATAGTGCTTTGGAGATTTGTATTTTTATTCGAGTTAGATAGTTGTAATTTTAATTCGAGAGACTTGTTGTAATTGAAGAGATTGAGATTAGTTGATTTATATTATTGTGGTTTTATTTAGATGCTCTATACCTTGTCACTTGTGGATTTGGATTTATTTTATCGCATTAGCGCTCCGTTCGCTCTCCCCGGGCGGCGGGCTTGGGAATTTCTACATGTGTTCTTTAGCTCAGTACGAGTGTTTGAGGAATAGATGTTTGAATTCTTAATTAGAAAGGCCTACATGTATCTCTTCTCTTAACTCGATTAAGTCAAGTATGAAGCTCTATGCCCAGTATTGGGGCATGTATGAAATGAATCTAATGGTGCCAATTGAATTGTTGTTTGCAGTCTTGCTGCTGTGCTGTGTGCAGTCTAGCTGTGTTGTTTTTGTTCGGTATTGACCTTTTAAGGTCTTTATGTGCTGTTGATGAGCATCCAAGAATTGTACTGGGCAGATAATTTTACCTGAGCACCTGTTGAGGCTGAATCATATAAAAATTATGATTAGAATAATTATTCAGCCGACCAATATATAGTGTGCATCGGCTTCAATATTGGACAATTTAAATTTCCAGATAATAATATGAGAGATAACAATCAAAATATCTCGTGTTCTCATAAAAATATGATGTACATAAACGTGTCTCCATAAAAATCTTTAATGGACTTGTGATTATGAAATTTTCGTTTATTCATATTTGGAAATAAAAAACGATCCACTAATTTAATAAAATCGTGATTTGTAATATTTAATAAATGAAAAATTGGACAACTAATTTATGTTTATAATCATAAAAAGCATGATTGAATCAAAAGATGTATGTATGTATGTACAGAAATTGAAACACTTGATCCGAGAGATGAATCCCAACTTGTAAAAGGACAGGTGGTAGAATCTACAGAAAATGTTATTCTGGACGACGAACACCCTGAACGAGTAACCCAGATAGGTTCGTCGTTGGATGCTTCAATAAAACAGGAGTTGATAACTTTCTTGAGAAACAGAAAGAAAACTTTTGCGTGGAGTCATGAAGACATGCCAGGAATAGATCCAAACTTCTTATGTCATGAGCTCAATGTGAATAAGGAGATCAAGCCTGTAAAGCAGAGAAGAAGGGTATTTAGCCCCGAGAAGATTCAAGCTATTCAAGAGGAGGTCGACAAGCTCCAGAAATCCCAATTCATTGAAGATGTGAAGTATCCGGACTGGTTGGAAAATGTGGTGATGGTAAAGAAGAAAAATAATAAATGGAGAATGTGTGTTGATTTCACTGATCTCAACAAGGCCTGCCCAAAGGATCACTTCCCATTGCCCAGAATTGACTAACTAGTGGATGCTACCTCGGGGCACGAGTTGCTCAGCTTCATGGATGCTTACTCTGGTTACAACCAGATCAAAATGA
This sequence comes from Sambucus nigra, assembly GCA_949130495.1. Lineage (NCBI taxonomy): Eukaryota > Viridiplantae > Streptophyta > Magnoliopsida > Dipsacales > Adoxaceae > Sambucus > Sambucus nigra. The sequence continues at coordinate 89,956,996 of OX422211.1, forward strand.
AACCTGAAGACAGGGAAATCACTTCTTTTATTACCCCTAGGGGAACTTATTGTTATAATGTTATGCCTTTTGGTTTGAAAAATGCAGGAGCGACATATCAACGGCTGATGAACAAGGTTTTTGCCGAACAAATCAGTTGCAACATGGAAGTCTATGTCGACGATATGCTGACAAAGAGCAAGAAAGCTGCTGAGCATCTAGTTGACTTAGGTCAGACCTTTGATCAACTGGATAAATACCAGATGAAGCTCAACCCGACGAAGTGCACCTTTGGAGTACGAGAAGGAATGTTCCTCGGGTACATCGTCAATCAGCGAGGCATTGAGGCAAATCCAGCAAAGATCAAAGATCTTTTAGGGTTGCGATCTCCAACGACGAAGAAAGAAGTGCAGAGTCTTACAGGACGAGTTGCAGCGCTCAATAGATTTGTATCTCGAGCAACTGATAGGTGCCTTCCATTCTTCAAAACACTCCGAAAAACTTTCGAGTGGAATGATGAATGTGAAAAAGCCTTTCAAGACTTGAAGAAATATCTGGGAACACCTCCATTGCTGTCCAGACCAGTGATGGGAGAAAAGTTGTACTTATACCTGGCAGTATCAGAAAATGCAGTCAGCTCGGCATTGATCAGATTGGAGAATGGAGTCCAGAAGCCAATTTATTACACAAGTAAGGCTTTCCGAGGTGCAGAGATCAGGTACCCAAAGTTGGAAAAATTAGCATTGGCATTAATTGAAGCAAGTAGAAGAATGAGGCCTTATTTCCAGGCCCATACCATCGTTGTATACACCGACATGCCATAGAGACAAGCTCTTCATAAGCCAGAAAAATCAGGAAGACTGATGTATTGGGCAATAGAGCTTGGTGAATATGATATTGTATATGAACCCAGATCGTCATTAAAAGGACAGGCTGTAGCAGACTTTATTGCAGAATTTACATATCCTGATACCCTCGAGGAGAAAAAGTTGCTCGCTAACCAACCTGTGGATGTTACAGGATCAACAGACATGAGTCCAGATCAACTCCGGTTGGAAAAAGGGCTTGTGGATGTAGAAAGATCATCAAATTCAAACCCAGACCAACTCCGGTTGGTAAAAGGGAGAGAAGAGATGGTCGACGAAGAACAAAAAATACCAGGGGAGGATGAAAGGAAACAGCAAATATTTTACCGAGGAACTCTGTCAGAAAAGAAATTTGAAGACGAGTTACCTATATGGAAATTATATGTAGATGGGTCATCTTGCACAACAGGTTGTGGGGCAGGGATTGTTTTGAACACCCCAGACGAGATTAACGTGGAATGTTCCTTACGATTCCAATTCAAAGCTTCCAATAATGAGGCTGCGTATGAAGCCTTGATAGCAGGTCTTAATTTAGCAAAAATTATGGAAGCGCAACAAGTGATGGTATTCAGTGATTCTCAATTAATTGTGAATCAGATGATGGGAACGTATGCAGTTAAAGGAGAATTAATGGCCAAGTATCATGCAAAGACGATGGAGTTATTGGCAGAATTTGATGCCATTCAGTTAATCAGAATACCAAGAATGGAGAATGCACAAGCAGACGCACTGGCCCGACTAGCATCAGCTACTCGTACCGAGTTGCGAAGAACGATACCAATTGAGGTGTTAGAAAGTTGAAGCATAGATGAAGGCCTGATGATGAATGTTATTTCCCTTGATTTAGGACCATCTTGAATGGATCCCATCAGGGCATATGTCGAGGAAGGAGAATTACCGGAGGATAAGATCGCTGCCAAGAAATTGAAGTTTAAAGCTGCTCGGTATGTACTAAGTAATGGTGTTTTGTATAGACGAGGAATTATGGAAGGTTTGCAAAGATGTGTACATCCCTCCGAGGTGAAATAATTGATTAAAGAAATCCATGAAGGGTCCTGTGGAGCCCATGTAGCAGGTCGAACACTTTTGCAAAAGGTGATGACGCAAGGATACTACTGGCCAATGATGAGCGTTGATTGTATAGCCTATGCTAAGAAATGTGATAAATGCCAACGTTTTTCTTCCATCCGACGTACTCCACAAGCATTATTGACACCCATAACTTCCCCTTGGCCATTTGCCATGTGGGTAATTGATTTGGTTGGACCACTACCAACGACCCGAGGAAGATTCAAGTACCTCGTCGTCGCAGTGGATTATTTTACTAAGTGGGTAGAAGCTGAGCGTCTGATTGATATGACATACGAGAAGGTGTACCAATTCGTTTGGAAGAATATCATCTGCCGATATGGTCTCCCTCATGCCTTCATCACAGACCATGGAACACAGTCTGATAACGAGGAGTTTGCCTCCTATTGTCATCAGTCAAACATTTTGAAGGTTCATTCAGCACCAGGCCATCCTCAAGGCAATGGACAGACTGAAGTGACGAACAGAACATTATTAAATGGTTTGAAGAATAGGTTAAGTGAGGCTAAAGCTAATTGGATTAATGAGCTACAATCAGTATTATGGGCTTACCGAACAACTCCCCGAGCAGCAACTGGAGAATCACCATATATGTTGGCGTTTGGAAGTGAGGTTGTAATACCTACTGAGTTGGGTCTCCCAACACACAGAGTGCTGAATTTCAATTCCCCAGTCAGTGACTTGATGAGAAGATTAGATTTGGACATGCTCGAGGAAGTTAAAGAAGAAGCAGCCATTAGGAATGCTGCATATCAACAACGAACAGCTCTGTTCTACAACAAGAGGGTGAAGAAATGCGATTTAAAAGAAGGAGATTACGTGCTAAAGAAGGTCATTCAGAAGCACAATAAATTGGAAGCAAATTGGCATGGACCTTACCGAGTTACAGAAGTTGTTCGGCCAGGAACTTACCGAATAGCAACTTTAGAAGGAGAGGAATTCAAGAATGCATGGAATGCTGAACACCTACGCAAGTATTATCAGTAATGTAAAATGTAAAGCAGTTCTATCAATATGAATAAAACAACGATGTTTCACCATCTTCTCTCCTTTTATTGAAAGTTTTTTGGGGAATACTAGTGTACAACACTACGCTGCTCGACAGTAAAAAGAAGACGATAGTTCAGACCCACGACCAACTCCGATTGGTAAAAGGGCGAGAACAAACTATACTCCTTTGGTTAGGAGGCATACACTAGCGTGACCAACTCCGGTTGGTAAAATAACTAGTGGACACTGATAGTTCAGACCCACGACCAACTCCGGTTGGTAAAAGGGCGAGAATAAACTATACTCCTTTGGTTAGAAGGCATACACTAGCATGATCAACTCCGGTTGGTAAAATAACTAGTGGACATGATAGTTCGAGCGTGATCAACTTTGGTTGGTAAAATAGCGAGAACAAACTATACTCCTTTGGATAGGAGGCGTACACGAATGTGATCAACTTCGGTTGGTAAAAGTGTTAGTGGACATGATAGTTCAAATCCATGACCAACTCCGGTTGGTAAAAGGGCAAGAACAACATTCTTAAAAATGCCAATCTCGGTTGGCTTAAAAACAAAATATGCTCTCAAATGCCAACTTATGTTGGTCGGGAGGTAAGATTATTACAGAAAATATAAAAGTTCCTCGAAGAATAAAATATTCCAAACTGAACCAAGTATGGTTGGTCGGGGATAAAAATCCACTAACTGTAGTTGGTCGACGAGGATAAAATTATCGACCTTGGTTGGTCGGACACATTTTATAAAAAAAATTACCAAGTATGGTTAGTCGGGGATAAAAACTCTCACTAATTATAATTGGTCGATGAGCACAATTTAACAACCTTGGTTGGTTGGAAAAATTTTAAACATTTTTATACTCATTACTTTATTATTAAGTGATCAAGCAACATTTTTTTATATTTGTAACCTTTTATTACTAGATTGGTCGATGAACCACAAAGTATTGTTATGCAATCACAAATATAAAAGTGTTAGACAAGTACAAAACAATAGCAATACAGATTTGCAAACGGAAAATGAAAGTCTTTCATTAAAATTCAAAACGAATTACAAATTACATGTATACTAAATATTACATTGAGATCCCTACTCTATTGGTTTCTTTCCCTCAGTTTTTGAAATAGGTTCCTCGCCAGCAGGAGGATCATTTAAGGTCTGAGGAGAATTAATAAAATTCAAGTCCTTCATCATTCTGACATTCATTACTGAAGGTGTGTCCAAAAGATGCTCGGGACGAGATACCTCGATCTGAGAATGAAGATTGTAATCACCGAGGTATTGTGCAATTAAGCTCTGAGGAATGGCACGAGCTGGGATCCATTCCTTGTCCAAATTGAACGGTGTCACAGGAAAGTCAAGCACCCCGGGGTCATAATAGTCCCACAAGTAATGTCCCTGTTCAAGTTTCAACATGCATAAGGCATTCAACCAGCCTTGTTTACAGCCCTCATTAGTGGCATTCTGGATACGAGCATCTAAATGGAATAATGCCTCGTTGTACCCAGCCATCCAAAATTCCCTGGGCTGCTTATGGAATTGGAAGATTAGTCTCTCCAACTGCTCATGAAGTCTTTTTGCAAAAATGTCCTTATTCTCTAAAGCAGACTTCATCGCAGTAAGTTGATCTTCCAAAGTTAGGATTTTCTTGGACATTTCAGACAAAGCCCGATCTTTTGCATTCAGTTGGTACGCTTGGGTTTCCAATGTTGACAGAGTACGAGCTTCTTCAATAGTACGAGGAGTTCTTGATCGACCCCGAGCAGGTGGAATACTTCGTTCCTCGACAACATCCTGGGCAACTCTTCCTCGCCCACGAGAACCTCTTCCTCATCCCCGAGTAGAAGTAGAAGTAGAAGTACCAGATCTTCGCAGGATATCCAACTCTTGCCTTAATTTGGCATTATCAACCTCTAAGAAGGAAAATCCCTCATCGGTCACTGGGATTACCGCTGTTGAAGAAGAGGCTGCAGGCTTATATTGTGCTAGTTCTTTCTGCAAATTATTATTCTCTTGCTCCAGCAGTTCAGCAATTTGTCTACAAGCTTCAACTTCTCCCTTTAGGGTCCTCTCCCTGACATCATACCCAGCGAGGAGTTTGTCGTAGCCCTTCTCGGCAGAAAGCTGTTGATATTTCTTTTCATACCCCTCATGTAACAAGGCATTTGACTCCTTGTACTGAGTCTGAAGATCTTCTAGAGTATATTGGAGCTCCTCAATCATATCATAGTAAGCCACGTTATTGGCCACAGCTCGATCAAGTAAGCCCTTCAGATATTGATAAGCTTCTACTGCCTGCTCTGAAGCATCATGGCCAAGGATGTCGGCAACTTCTGATGCACTGAGGTCTGTGTGACCAGCTTTATAATATTCATGGCATTGTTGCATCAACTTTGTGTCATTAGCAGACAAAAGATCCATCCTGGCCAGAAACTAACAGAGAAAGAAAAAGAAGATCAAGACAGAGTGCAGATAAAGAAGAGACAATCATATGGAAGAAAAGAACTCAAATTCTATTAGATCATAAGGTAAAGTTACAAAGATCTGGGATACAAAGTACAAGTAAAAGAAAAACAGAAAGAGAATACCGAACAACTTCACACCTTTTCCTTGTCTCCCAAGACTTTCTCGGGAGGCTGGGACGAGGAACTTGGTTGCTCGGTGGAGATAATGAGTTGGTTGGCGGGAGCTGGAACTTGTTCTGGAGGAGCTGGCTGAGATGAAAGCTCCTCGTCAGCAGGCTGAGTAAGGATAATATCACCCACTACCAATGAAGATTCTTCTGAGGCAGCTTCGTCCTCTTCTTCATCCCCGATGGCTGGGGGAGGACCAGGGAGATGCTATTGAAATAGCTCAGAGTCCTCGCTCACCTTCAATTCTTGCAAAGTAGCAACCCAGCCATCTCAGAAGTATTTCAAACTTCCATATTGCACCTGAGTCATCATAACAGCTACTCCCTTATTCCACCCTTTGTCCGAACATGTGCTGAAAGACTTCTTTATTGCCTTCTTTCTTTTCATTTTCTCCGAGGAGAGCTTCTCGGATAGAAGGTCCTCGGAGGCTTTTAGCTTGGCCTCCAACTCCTCCTTCTGACGATTTGCTTCGCGCAGAAGGGTCAGCTCTTCCTCAGCTAATTTCATCTTATTTTCAAGCTCCCTGCAGGTAGTGAGCTTCTCGGAGTATTTCTTATTCTCCCTCTCCAAGTCCTTCACTTTATTTCCCAACTGCACCTTCTCTGCTTCAGATGCAACCAGTTTCTTCTCCCATTCACCTTTATCCTCGTCGTACTTCTGACGGGATTCCTTCAGAGATTGGGCCAAACCCTGGAATGCATCCTCTACTCCAGACGAGGATCTTGAAGCTTTGAGCGCTTCATATTTCTTCACAATGGTGTTAAAGCAACTCACCAGCTGAAAAAAGAAGGTAGTGATGAGTTAGTGCCGAGATACATATATTGATAGAAGGAAATAAGAATTCAAAATAAGAAGAAACTTACTGAAGCAATGTGACGAGTAGCTTGGGATGTCAGCATATCCCTAGGCATGTCTTCCTCGATGCCTTGGACTTCAGGAATAATCCAAGTCTTTACCTAGCTCATTGCAGAGCTCGGGGGAATGATGGTTGGAACACCAGCTCCGCTAGTTTGGAGCTGGGGAATGACTTCAGAAAAACTAACCGAGGAAGACTTCTTCAATCTCCTCGGTGTCTTCTCAACAACCTCAACCAAAGAAGAATTTTTGGTTGGAGAGATAGTGATTACTTCCACAGGCGCATCCTTCTATACAAGAGCTACTGGGGGCTTCTCGGCGACCTTTTGAGGAGCAGCAGAAGGGGCAGCATCCATTTTCTTTGTCCCCTTTGGGACATCAGCTTTATTTCTCTTTCCATCTCCAGCAGAGGAGGTCTCTTCAAAGAGAGCAGGAACTCTTCTCTTGCCCATCTTCTGACTCAAAGGAATGTGAGAGTCTGGTGAAGAGTCTTCAGAAGCTGGCAATGGTTCGCTAATGCTAGCCATATGACGAGCAGTATAAGAGGATGCATAGCTCCTGTACTGCAGCAAGTATGAAGCAGACCTAATGTGATCATCTGCAACCTTCTGATGCAAACTCCAGATATGTTTTAAATGCTTGATATTAACTTCTGTTTCTTTTGGAGTTTTTCTCTTGCTGTTAACTGCAAATAAAAACACAGTGAAATATCAGTCATACATTTTGTCAAACACAATGAAATCATAATTTCAAAAAAACAAAATAAGATGAAAACAACCTATCCCATTGCCAAATGGAGGGCATTTGGGACCCTCATATACTTCGTCTCCAACCAAAGGGGCATGTTGCCAATTTTTTACAACTACTCCATGTTCAAAATAATCCCTGTTGGCATCAGGGAGGTTGACTACTAGAGCCCTATTCAAAAATCTAGTTTTTAAATAATAAACATTGTCTAAAATAGCCCATCTATAACAGTACATGATCTCAGGAATTCTTATACGAGTTCCATGAGTTTGATTTAACCTATACACCCCATTAACTATTCTCCATGTGTTGGGGGCTATTTTTGCAGGGACAACGTCGAAATACTGACAGAATTCTAAGCATAAAGGGTTTGGTGGAAAAGAAAATCCACATTCAGCAATAAAGAGGCTAGGGAACCAATGTCCCTCAGCCAAATCGAAATAACTTGAAGGCTCAGAAAGAACCTCCAAAATTACCCAAGATGGAATAGAGAAATCAGAACGGAATTTCTCAAGAGACTCAATAATGTAAACCATGATGAATAAAAGAAGAAGGAAGAAGAGCTTACAGGGAAAAAGGAGATCTGTTGACAAACAAATGAAGAAAAGGATGGACGCACAGGAGAGAGAAAAGCTATAGAAAACTCGAAAGCAGAAATTGAAAAGGTAGAAGACGATGGGATTGCCTCTGAGGCTTAAATACTTTGCCTTGGGAAACGGCGAAAGAAATGATTACAAAAAGGAAACTATTACGCTACCGACGGCTAAAAGGACAAAAAGGGCACGAAGATCGAAGCGCCTATAAAAATGCAAAAAGGCGGATTCTGCGAATTAGGAAGGAAATTCAAATATGAAGAAAAGGCTCCTAAAACCCAGGAAGGTCATTTAATATCGCCATATACCGAGAAAGAATGTTCCATACTCCTCAAAGTTCGAAATATAAAACATTGGGGGCTTCTGTTGATACTAAAATTAGTATGCTGATGTGGACGAATAATAAGAAGACACGTGTCAATCTACGTGGCACAATAGCAACGAGGAAAATTATTACCCTGACCAACATACTCATTCCGAGCAACAGGTATACTCCGAGGAACGCCAGTCTTCCGAGAAACACCAACCCTCCGAGGAACTCTTATCCTCCGAGGAACTCCAATGCTCCGAGGAACTCTTGGACGACGAGAAACTAAGGCGGTTCGAACTGCATCTCGACCACAACATTAATTTCCAGATAATCAAGAGTTCAACTATTCATTGAATGCTTATGATCTTGACGCGCACGTTTGAAGAACATTAAGTGAATTACCCTTTCATATGTGTATCATTTAATGTAACACCCTTTCATGTACAGCCTAAGGGCTATAAATACCTTGTATCACCCTCATTCAAGGGGACCGGAATTTTTTGGATAGCATTTGTAATCGAGAATTCCCAAACACTCAGCAATAACATAACAGTGGACGTAGGCCATTCATATAAGGCTGAACCACTTTAAAATCTTTTGTCTTATTTATTTATCTGTGATTAAATAATTAGAGTAATCTAGTTTTTTACATCAACAATGAACGTAACAAATACAGTTGTGCATAAATGTGACACCCCGCTTAATTAAATATCGGGTGATCAGTCCTTTATTAAATGAAATCAAAGTATCCAGATTGGTTCATTCTTAGCATCACTGTCGAAAATATTTTTCTTAATTAAATCACCTTGTAAATAATTAAACTAGTGTCAAAACTTTTTCAATTCAATTTCACTTAACTTCACATTTTATTTTAATAATGTAAACCAACAACTTCATGTTCCATTCCACAATAATGAATAACAAATAAATGACATCATACAGAAAATGACTAGAATGATCTCTCCAGTTTTAAATGTCAAAATACCATCAATATCCAAACCAAATGATACTAAGAGTACTGACACAGACCAAAATACAATAATCCGGAACTAAATGATATCCTAGGCAACATGACCTAAATGAGTCAAATACTACATGGGTAGGAATCAATGAAATGGAAGTGTCTAATCAAATTCTGCATCTCCATTAGCAGCTATGGTACGTCAAATCATCCATACTCTAGACCGGGCATCCCTGATGCTGGGCACCTGGTGATATATATATAGTAGAGAAGATAATATGCAAGTAAATAGGTCAGAGCCCGATTGTAAAAGATTTTTAAAATTAGCAAGTGCTTAATAATTACAAATTAATCCAGTATTATATCCATATTAGTTTTTCGGCTCTCACTTGAAAATCTCACCCCTCATACAGAGTGCACACCTAACGTACCTCAAAATCTTCCTAGCAAAGTTCTCATTTACTAGTTTAATATAGGTGTTACTATGATTCTACCTTATCTCATTTCCCCGTATTTCTCACATAATGCGTATGATAATTACACATGTTCATGTCTCTTTAATATGAACTAAGCTTTTCAAGGGTTTAATATTAAGTATTCACTTACTTAATTACACTCAGATTTCATTAATCTTTCATATCTACTAAAAGTCACACAATAGATTAACTAATAGTGTATATATATATATATCATTAATCTTTCATATATTTGATTTGATAATTGGGATTGTTTTTATTTTGTACCGGCATAGACAAAGGGGGATATTTGTAAGTACATATTTTATATAGTCCATTTTATATTTAGTATGTCGTATACCATTACACCCGTCGAAGAATGTTCACGATCATTTTGCTCAAGTCGACGGATCTGAATATCAAAGTTCTTCAACAGCAAAGCCTCTACAATATTGATTTTGGTAAGGTTGATGTTTAATTTCCTTAATGTTTAATTTAAGTGTTGGGATATTTTTTCTAAAATATTTTTATCAACCTGAGGTGTTTTTCTAAGTCAAAATAATTTTTCTAAGAATTATAGGTGGAGTTCTAATAAAAATAATTTTTCGTTTCAGTCGTTCAAACAACGGGAGGAAGACGTTCAAACGACATTACATGTCGCTCGATAGGTCGTCGGAACCTCGCTTAAAGAATTTCATCAAACGACTACACATTGTTTTGTTTTTTAACTTTCGTTTGTAAGGTCGTTCAAAGTCTCTTATAACGACATCAGATGTCGTTCAAACGACTTTAAGATCTCGTTCGAACGACCCCGTCGACTCATTTTTTTTATAAATACCTGATTTATGATTCCATTTTTCTTTAGAAGATCTGAGAGTTTTGATACACAAAAACTGAAATCTGTATAATTTTTATTATTCTCTTTTAGGGTTTAAAAACTTTATTTTTGATTCACAAATCATCCCAATTACTTTAGTGAATCATTTTGGAACCCAAGACACAATCTTGTTGAAGTTTCTCTTGTAGGAAAGATTGATCTACTACTGACTTGGTGTTTCTCAAGGGAATTGGTTGCTGACGACTACGGTCACTTGGGGATGCTTGAGGGTGTTTCTTACTGAAGACAGAGATGCGGTTATTGTGGGTTTGCTGTGATAAATTCATTGTTAGTTCTAGGTTGCGGCCTATGTGAGTGTTCTGAGGAATATTCATTACAGATTTCATTGTGTATACGTAAGTTGAGATTTACTCTTCATAGTAAAATAAAAGTTTTACCCGAAAGTTTTTTTTTTCTTCTTAAATCTATGTATCCATCAATTTATGTTGGTGATGGCATAATTAATCTTTCCACATAGATGGATGTATTAGGGTTTTAATAAAATTGGATTATTGGTTTAATTTAGATTAAAACAATTCCATCTACTTAAATAAGTCTAATATTTGGAAATTTGCGAATCCATAAACAATCGATATCACTTTACATTCTCAGAGAGAGAAAGGGAGACAAGTTAGAGAGAGAGAAGAGGGAAAAGAGAAAAGAATGAGAAAAAATGGTTTTATTCTTTAGTTTTGGGAAGTCAAAATTGTCATGCACTTATCACGGTCCTTGACCATGACAAGTGACGAGGACCGTGATAAGCCTTGTCACGAATTTATTACGATCAAGGACTGTGACAAACCCTTGTCGAAAAAGTGAGACAATTTTAGTGATTTTGTATAGTGCTATGAGATTGTACTCAACAAAGTCGACTTGGGTGAACCTTAATATTATGAAAATGTGTCAATTATTTATTTCACAATATTTGTGTAAAATGTTTTCAAACTCATATTTAACTTATATAGTTATGTGGGACTCACACACGCACACACACACACACACACACACACATACATATACATATATACATATATATATATATATATAATAAGTATAAAAATGTATCGATTTTCTTATAACTCTCTAATTATACTAATAGGTTTTAGAGGACTAATTCTACTAATTAGAAATTTGAGATCTTAACATATGCAACCTGAAGGCGAGTCCCATATTATACTTTAGTATTATGTTTTTTGAATTTTTTTGCCATTATTATTTATCTAAAAAGTTAAAAGTACAGCTTGCCACTAGTTGACTAATGGTAAAGTTTAAGTAATCCGGTTTTATTGAAATCATAAGGTAGGAATTTATGGTTTTGACTATGATTATTTGGCACACTTTGAAGTTATTTTAATTAAGGAATAATATGCCTTTCGCGATCTCGGGGAGTAGATTATTGTAGAATAGTCACATTTTTAGAACAATGAGAATTTTTTGGCTAAAATACCCACTTGTAACATGGAAACTTGGTTAAAGTGCAATTAAAAAAAATCGTGCATTGAAAAACTAAGTGAAATGGGTAGAGTTAATATACATAAAAAACAGCTTAAGGTTTTGGAGCCCTTGGATTTTTGAAAGCCTTTAATGGAGGAAAGTCATGTATGCTGGGGGCTTTATTTCAAAGCTCATACGCTCATGCCACTATTCGCCCATCTTGACCCGGATCAAGCTGGGGGTCATGAGCTTTGTGCTAAATCTGGAAATATATATTTGTGCCAAATTTATTTGGAAATAGTTATGTAATTGTCATGTTAGTTCATAACCTATGAACAAAATAGAGTTGATATTATTTTATTTTTGCATTTTAAAAGTGAGTTTGTCTTGTTTGAGTAAGATTTTTTCCATTAACTCTTGTTCCACGTTCTTATAATTTGGAGTGCAATAGAATGATTGTTATCACTATAAAAAAAGTAGTTTTTAGGATCGAATTTTTTGAGATGGCTAAAGTTAAGTCTCCAAATCATACTTTTTGGGACAAAAATAATCCGCGGTCTTAAAAACTAAAAGTATTTAAAACCCCTTATGTTACCCATATTACAAAGTCATGTTAAAGGGACAGTATATTAGTGGCCATCTCAAATAGTATCCTTTTGACATGACGAAAAAAATTGGTTCCCTCCTAAGACTATTCCTTCCCGCTTAAATTGTTATTATACTTAAAAAATAGAAAAAAGGGAAAACAACACATTCTCTCTCCTGACGGTTATACTCCCAAAATCTTCCCAAAACCTTTCTCCTAAAACTTTTCCTTCCCACTGTTCTCCCCACCCAACCTTCTTTTCCCCCCCGACCTTTTTTTCTTCCACAATGTTCTCCTCCCCGACATTATCTCTCCCCCGCTATTCTTCTTCTCAAGGTATACTTTAATGTGTTTTTTTTTTATGTATTTGAGATTTGTAAAATTATTTATTAGGTTTTTGATGAATATGATGCAATCGATTAGGTTTTGCTTTAAAGTTGTGGTTGGTTTGAATAGAACAATCTGAACAATGGATGGATATCTTGTTTGGTGTATTTAATTTGAATTTTGTTTTATGAACTATTCCTCCTCACTTTAAAAAATTTATTACTGATATAATTATTAGACAAATGTAATTAAAATCAATTTATTATTTAAAAACCAAATTTTTATTTAATATATTATATAGAATGTAAGATACCTACCACAAATAGGATACCTAACATTTGACTTATAAAATTTGTCCCTCTTTTTTAAGTTAAACAACCATGCGTTTAATTTGTAAAAGTGATCCAGTGCTTTATATTTTTTCTGATTAGGCTTATGTTATTAAAATAGGGACGATTTTTGTAAGTCAAATGTTGAATGTCCTATCTGTGGAACTCAAATGATATTGGGTCCTATTATTACAAAGCTAAATGCACTGATAGAAATGCTTTAAAGTTATATAAATACTTTGACAACAAGTATAGAAATGAAATTAACATGTTAAAGAAAAAGTACGAGTCTCATTCATTCTTCAATTACATATCTTTCTAAAAAACAATGTATGTGACAATGAAGGAAATGAAGGAGTATGAGAAAATAAATAGGAAGAGAATAGAGCAAAATTGAAAGAATTGAGAGTACATGAATTGTATACGGCAATTCAAAACAAAGATAAAAATTTAAAAATAAAACTTATTCAAAGAGTAAAAAAATTGATTGGTGATGATGACGAGTTTGTGCCATGTGAAGAAGAAAATGAGCATACTAATTCAAACGAGGGTGAAAATAGGTACGTGTCTTGTGAATTTTTTAATGTGTAAATATTTAGTGATGTAAATGTTAATTAGTTGATTTTGTGACGTCTTATTTGATGCTTTCAATTATGATGCATGCATTAGTACATCAATATTTTAAATTTGAATTGTTCGATTTAGTTAGCCATATTAATGTGTTGAAATATACTACTATTTTTTTTATAGCTTGTTCCCCCTTTTGTGCTAATCTCTTTACGAATTTATGTTTGTCATTATTAATATCTTTATATTTTGATCATCTTGCAAAGACATTATGAACATTTTCTCTTATTTATATTATGAAATATAAATTACTAACATTTTTTTAAATTCATAGATGGGAACCATGGATAAGAGTTGGACTGATGTACGCAATCGATGTTCAAAAGAATGCATTAATGGGACTGACATATTTCTTAACTATCCATATGAAAATAAAAACATCGAGACAACAAAAATCTATTGCCACTGTACGAGATGCACAAATCGAGTGTACCACGCCCGACAAACTGTGAAAGATCACCTTGAGATGCATGGTTTCGACAAAACTTATAAGGTTTGGATTTTTCATGGAAGAAACTTTTGGTGGTGTAAGCAGTAATATAATTAATTCTTGAAATGATATGTTAGTTGGTGATATACCTATAATTTTTTAACCGAGTTCTCAAGATAAAATGGTTACACTAGTTTAAGAGGGAACAAGTATTCCTCACAAGTATGACAATATGTGTGAGGATTAATGTAACACCGAAGATTTTTTTTAATTTAAAAAAGATGTTCTAGAGTACTATAAACTTATGAAAAAATCTCAATGTGACTTCAATGAAAATTGTCTGCCTGGGATTACTGAATTGTTATTTATTGTTGAACTCTTGCAAATGAAGCAATTTCATGGTTGAGAAAATTGTTCTCTCACTAATTTATTAAAAATTTTGGCGACGATATTTTCGCATGCTAGAATTCTTAAGTCTTACTACCAAGACAACAAGCTAATAAAATACCTAGAATTCAAGTACGAGACATGGGATGCATGCCCATAGAACTTTATGTTGTTTTCGTAATAAAACTAAGAATCTTGAAAAGTGTGGAATATACGGATCCTCTCGATATAAGGATGAGGATTCAAGTATTGATGGTGTCCGTGGTCCGAAGGTAGCCGTAAAAAAATATGACACTTTCCTTTAAAACCTAGAATGAAGAAATTATTTTGGTCATCCTATTCTGCCCCCATAATGAAATGGCATGCTGAGGAAATGATCGACGATGATGTAATGAGACATCCCATTGACTCTCCACCTTGGAAAACTTTAATGAAAAAAAACCCTTCTTTTGCGAGGGAGATTCATAATGTTAGACTTGGGTTAGATACTGATGGATTTAATCCGTTTGGTAATATGAGCATTAATCACAATACATGGCAAGTTATCCTCATTATTTACAACTTACTTCTGTGGTTGTGCATGATGTTAGCTAACTTGATTTTGTTTATACATATAGATTGATCAAAAGGACTCAGAGATAAGATTGATGTATTTTTACAACCATTGATTGATAAATTGATTGAGCTATGTGTTAATGGTGTATGCACTTACGATGCATCAAGTAAGGAGTTCTTTCAGTTGCATGCATCGTTGTTGCAGACCATTAATGATTTCCCTTCTTATTCCATGTTATATAGATGGAGCACAAAGGGACATTTGCTTCTCCTTGCTGTAATGAAGACTACCGGTCAATGCGATTATATAATGGTAAGAAGTTCTATTATTGGGGTCATCATCGATTCTTAGACTTGCGCATAGGGATTTGTAGGCAAAAGACACCATTTAATGGGAGGGTAGAATCATGACCAGCCCCACTTATACTTTCGAGATTGAAAGTATTGCAATAGTTGAATGATCTTGACATTAAATGTGAATATAAGATGGAAGATGTCTTTAGAAGGAGGAAAAGAGAGGCGCTAGAAAAAAAAATAAGTAGACAGTTCCAAAACGTAGATTTGGATGGAAAAAAGAGAGCATATTTTTTTAATTGCCATAAAGGAAGGATAATCTTATTTGCCATAATCTTGATGTCATCCATATTGAAAAACACATTTGCATTAATGTCATGTTTACATTATTGGGTACTAAAATGAAGACAAAAGACAATTTATAGGCATAGAAAGATCTCAAAATTTTGGGTATTAAATTAGAGCTACATCCTCAACCACGAGGGTTAAATATACAG
This sequence comes from Sambucus nigra, assembly GCA_949130495.1. Taxonomy (NCBI): domain Eukaryota; kingdom Viridiplantae; phylum Streptophyta; class Magnoliopsida; order Dipsacales; family Adoxaceae; genus Sambucus; species Sambucus nigra. Next base: position 89,972,834 of record OX422211.1, read on the forward strand.
TACCTTCCCCGAGTAGAGTACACGATGAGTAACAAAGAGAATGAGATTTTTTAAAAGTATTGCAAAATGTTAAAGCTCCTGATGGCTGGTCTTTGAAGATTTCACAGTGCGTAAACACGCAAGAAAGAAATATTTCGGGATTAAAGAGCCATGATAATCACATTTTAGAGCAGAAATTACTTTCAATAGAAGCGCAAAGGGTATTACCTAAGCATATTATCAAAGCATTGATTGATTTAAGCAATTTCTTTGCGATATTATGCTCAAAAGTAGTTATTGCGGCTGATTTGGAAACGTTTGAAGATCGAATGGCCCTTACACTTTGTAGCCCTGAGAAGATATTGCCTTCGAGTTTCTTTGATGTGATGGAACACTTACCTATACATCTTCCATACAAACTATTTATTGTTGATTGTTTCCTTTATCGTTAGATGTATCTGATTGAAGGGTACCTCCACATTTTAAAAGGATACGTTGGTAATGGGGCTCATCCTGAGGCCTCGATTGCCAACTCTGTTATTCTTCAGGAATCCATGAATTTTTGTTCCTAATACGTGGATATGGAAACTAAGGCTAACCAACCAGATAGATATGATGATTGGGGGGTATATAAATGGTCATGCAATTGGGAAAAAAGTTCAAATTAAACTTGATTCTGTAATGTATATGCAATCTCATCGGTACATTCTTACCAGCACCGAGGCAGTGACACCATTTGTTGAGTAAGTTTTATTATGAGTATTTGGTATTTTTGAAAATCATTTTTATATTTTTTGTGGAATTGACATATGATTATTTGTTTACTTGTAAAAAGCATCTCGCGGAACTTTTATCAAAGTATCCTCAGGATTAACAAAAGCAACATGTTAATCGTCTTCACAACAATGAATTCCACAAATGATTTAAGGATTATGTAAGCGAAAATATCATAACTAATACTTGAATTATGAATTAATTACTATACTTTTATATTGATAATTACTTTAATATATTATAAGGTAATAAAATGGCACATGAAGGTGTGGAAGTATTCGAAAAAATCAAATGCTTGTCTTTAGCCCCTCTTAAGGATGCCCTCAAATTCAACACTTTTATTGTTAGAGGTTTTTGATTTTGAACAAATAAACTTGATAAAGGATAGAAAACTCAAAATATGGGAATTATTATAAAAGCCGAACAAATGAGTTATTCTAGCCAAAAGGATAAAAACCCCATTATAGGTGATATTACATACAACGGGGAACTAACAGACATTATTGAAGTTTAGTATCTTAATGGCATGAAGTTTGTGTTATTCAAGTGTGATTGGGATGAAAATCTTATGGGCGCAAAAGTTGACGATTTTAACTTTATGTTAGTGAATTTCAAGCATTTGAAATATAAGGAAGATCGAGAGTTTGACGAACCTTTCATACGACCATCCAAAGAAGAATAAGTATTTTTCGTGCAGGACCATATCGATACAGATTGACACATTATTGTTCCCTTGACACCAAAGACCAATTGGATAGGTACACGATAGTTCAGGAAGCCGAAGAAGAATTGTTGCTTAATAGAGATGAGCTATTTGTCATGCAAAATTTGAATGAAGATAAAAAATTAAGTTGGGTGAGGGATAGGGATGGATTAAATAGTTGAAACTAGTGTGGTTCAAGAAAATGATCAAAGACGCAAATGCAGATGAAAACGGAGATGAAATTTAGAGGGACAATGTTTGAGGGAGATATAGTCCTAAACTAGTTATTTTATTTTTAAACTTGGAGATTTTATAGCTTGGTTTTTTACTGATAGTTATAGGTATTTTATCCGAAACTAGCATAGAAAACATTCCAACCTCTGTTTTCTACACAGTAGCATTACAAAGGTATTTCTTTGAGAATTTATTTCTTAATCAGACTGAATAAGTATTATTTTAAGTTGGAGCAATAAATACTGATGTATGTTACATGTAATCCTTCCATGTCATGTACATAACCAAGTCATATTCACTTCCATTTCATCCATGTTGATGTATAGTTTGAAATATGGTTATTCAGACCACATTTCATCATTTATTTCAATTTTCCTCTGTTAATGTTACTGGTCCAAACACATTTAAATTTATTTATGCATGGGTTGATCATGATACTGGTCCAAAGGCCTTCGTTTGGATGGGATTGAGTTTGCTTGGAAGTACAAATGGACTAATTTAGGGTTGTTGTAATAAGTATTTGTCTTAGATGAACTTTGTGACATCACACATCTATAGGGAATCATTGTGAGCCTTGTGGTTTAGATAATATCTTGTAGTGTATGTAAGTAATGAAGGATTTGGCCAAACATGAATTTTATGTCAGAAACTCAAATATATTTGTAGATTTTTTCTGATGTACTTAGTGTTGATTTTAAGGATGTTCTATTCCATCAATATCGATTGGGTTTATTAAGGGTTTGATGTTGAAATATTTCAAAGCATTTACATAAAAGATATCCAATAAGTTATATGGTGGTTTTCCCCTATCTTCTTAAAGTTAATGGCTGTTAAATTCTTCCTGTTTGATTAGTATTAAAGGTAATAACTGAATTGAAGCAACTAAACATACTTAAGAATTCTTCATGGCTAATTCTCCCTGGTTGACTAGTTTGATTAATTATCAAGATTGATTAATATTAAATTCTTCCCTAACTGATTGGGATTGATTAATGTTAACTGATCAAGATTAATATTAACTGATTAAGATTGATTAATAAGTAATTAAGATTGATCATTGATTAATATTAACTCATCAAGATTGATTAAGATGGGGGTAGTAAGATTATTTCACATACTATTGGATCCATTGAGAAAACGACAGTAAGATTTCGATTGATGAGGGTAGACAAGATATTTTCTCAGCTTGCAATTATTCTTTCAGCTTCTCTAAATCTCAATCAATCTTCTGAGATTTTGACTGTAAAATTAACTTTCCCTCCCTTTGTGTTGTTGATATCCCTATCCCACTGCATATTAGTATCTGCATAACATAACTCTACACTGCACTTGGATGTTTAGATAACAAACACTTTCACTTCTTCATGATGATAATGACCCCCCCTTGTGTTTTGATGGTACTCCTGGACAACTTTTCTAAAAATTTACCTTGAATGCTTAGATCTTGAGTATATTTTCAGATATACCCCAATGCCAACAAATTTCCCAACTTTATCGATTTCTCCAAACATTTCTCTATTTATAATTACAGTTCTGAATATTTTTTTCAATCTTCACCATCACACTTTGCACATTTGTGATTTTTTTTTTTGAATATATGGTTGATCCTATCACACTATATATATGATAACCAATGTTGGCTATGGCAAGATTTTGAATTTTCCTTTTAAAATTTCCATTTTACTGAAGAATATCAACAATTTCTTCCTTCAACTATTTCACATCTCTGCAAATACCATTGTTAATAAGAACTTTTCTATAACAATATTTTGAGAAATTATACTTAAAACATAAGTTCTCAGTATCTTCAATCTCGCTATTACACAATACACGAATATCATTGTCAGTCCCCCCCCCCCCCCCCCCAAGGCTTGTAACCTCTGTTTGATCCATATCTTGTCTAAATAAACATGCCACATGATAAAGGAATATCTAGGAACTTGATGTTTACCCACACACACATGTATGCCAATAAACAGATTGCTTTTATCTTCTGATTTTATTATGTGTCCATGCGATTATATTCACCGTTTGACTATGTCAGGAAAGACCTATCGAGAAGCAACCACTCACAACTCTAGTGGAAAATGATTTAGAAAGGACATCCTAAATTACTTTCATGCAACACAACATAAGGGACCATGAAACTAGAGATATGCAACTAGAAACTACTTTCGTTCAGACTGCCATACTGATTCATGAATTAACATCCCAGTCACAGGATACACACCACAACTCAAGAGCTCGGATTTCTTTATTTCAAAAACCTATAAGTCAAGTTTCCCCAAATATTGAGTAGATTAATAATTCAGTTAAAAATGTCAATCCTCCATCCAATGTCATGGATTTAGATTGTGAGGATCCCATACGTATGCCATGATACACACTGCACTATTTTTATATCTCCATTTATATTACATTTTATGTTTACATTCATATTGAATAAGATGTATAACCATTACTTATCAAATTTTTATTTAGATACAATGACTACCCTCACTAGTAAAAAAAGGGTTAGAAAAGTGGCAAGGCCTTTGTTGGTATGGAATGATAACAAAAAGAAGATAGTGGAATGGAATAAACTTTGTCAGTCGGTTTATAAGCTTGAAAGTAAATTGATGTCACATTAAGCTTATTATGCAAGGGGTGAAAATTTATTTCCATTGACAATGTTGTATTGGGACGTGTCAAATCAGGAAGCACTTAATAATATTTGAAAGGAAATGAAGGTAATTTATTAATTTGATTTATTTATTTGTTTCGTTGTACATTAGCCTGTAAAGTTTTAACTAATTTATTATTTTTATTCTTAGAATAACACAAATGCACTAGAAGGTTTTAAACAAATACGATTTGCAAGGATGGGACTTGTGTGGAAGCAATGGAAGCATCGAATGAAGGTGAATCATTATAAAAAGTTTCAATTAGAGGAAGAGAGGTTGAGTTATATGCCTGGACGAGTCGAAAAAGATCAATGGCCAGAATTCGTAAAATATTGGGGTCTAAAGAAGATAAAGGTATAAATATCACATCTTATTCAGAATATTATATTTACATTTTTCTTCATTAGTATCATTATTATTTTTCAAATATTTAGGATATAGCGGATCAAAACTCTAAAAACAGTGAAGTTAAATGTGCTTACTCAAGGACATGACGAAAGCCACATGCTAAAATAACCAAGGAGGTTAGAATTTATATTATTATAAATATTTCTGATTTTAATCTAATACTATTAATATATATACATTTTTTTTCAAAGGATAGAACAATGGGAGCCTATCGACAATATTACCATGTGAAAAGCCACTCGAGCTTTGAATAATAAATCTTTCAGTGTTGAAAATGGATCATTTAATAGAATAGTATGTATAAATATTAATCTGTAAGCGATGCTTGAAAGGTTTATTTACTTTAATATTTGTTTTAAATTGTATTCTTGAAAATTTATATTATGTTTATTAATTATAATATTAATTCTATTGGTACAAAATGCTTGAAAGACGACTGAATGGGCTACTAGAAGAGCAACAAAATGACTCAAAAGTGCAGAATAAGATTTTTACTGATGTATTAGGCTATGGAGGGCGTGGGTATGCTTTACTAAAGGGAGCGGTATTAGGCCAACATCGACAAAAGCATCTTCATCTCAGTTATTATTGGAAGAAATTCACCAATTAAAGAAAGAAGCTGGAGACCAATAGACTCGACATCAACAAGAGCTCGAAGAGTTAAAGATTCACAACCAACAAGCTCTATTATAGATGAAGAATGATATGCTAAGTGAAATGCAAAGTTTGTTTCAAAGTATTGCCCCTCATAACGCTTCCAGTACCTCAACGATTCAGACCGACTATGTAACAATATATAGTTCATATATATAATTACTTATATATATATTGAGAGTTATTTGGGTGGAAAATTCTCTCTTTTAATGTTAAATAGTCGATAGTGGTGGTGAGAATTTATTATGGTGGTTGTGAGAATTTGTTATGACGGTGGTCAGAATTTTCTATTGGTTGGTGTATAGTATTCTTAGAATCAATTTTAATGTTTAAAACCGCTTCGCTACCTGTGATTTTCATGAATAAACAAATGAGACTCTGTCGATTTTTTTTTTAAAATTATAGTAGTTAGATATTTATATTGTTTGTGATGAGAATATACCATATTGATTCATTGCACATTGTATTTTTTATGAGTAGGATATTAATTTTGATGTAATTGACACTAATTTTTGTTTGCATGTGACAATTTTTGTTGAACATACAATGTTGATTAGTGATTTCGGAGGTCGTATGCTTTAAGATTGTGGGATTGCTTTGATTAAAGCATTTCATTTTTTGGAGGATAAGAAATCAATGTATTTTTATTGTCAAGTCAAATATTTGAACTTAGTGTTATAATTTTTGTTTTGATGAATATTTGGAGATGCTTGTAAGAACTCTAACTATTCTTGAATAAAAATGGTTCGTTGTGTTAGTTGAAAATCAGCTTATGTATTGTATTTTATGATTATTCGTCGTGTTGTGTTGTCTCAAATGTAATTCAATTCTATATTAAATTTTAGCGATAGATTTTATTGTCCACAATATATTGATGAATTTTTTTTAAGATCCATTCACCTCTTTTAGGATGGTTAAAACCGTCCCAAAAATATATTAAAGAAGGCTATGTTGTCGTCCAAAAAATATCTTGTAAAATAATAAATTTTTGAGACAAATTAATTCTCGTCTCAAAAGCACTCTTTTGGGAAAACTCTCTTGCCGTCTCAAAAGGGTCATATAAAGTGATGAGCTTTTGAGATGGATTTGTTCTCATCTCAATAAACTCTTTTGAGACGGCTACGATGTCACAAAAATTATTTATAACCTCCTATAAGAAAAGAACCCCCTAGCCATCCCAAATATCGTCCCCAAAAGAATTTGAGACGAATAAACCATCTTTTGGAATTGTTACGCCGCCGTCTCAAAAGTTACTTTTGTGTAGTGTGTATATTGGAAGTCAATGAGAAGAGTCCGTGAACCATCATAGTGGGGCGAATATCTTCTTAATAATGACTATTTAACACTTGCATTATCGGATTTTTAAATTCTTCTAATTATGTCACTATTGGGAATTATGTTTGTTTTTTAAATTTATGTTCGATGTACTTTGTTCTCATTTTATGATTTCATTAAATTGTGATATTTATGAAATGAATTATTTAGTGCAATTAATAAATTAGTTACAACCTATTTTTTATCGAATAGTTTATTTAGAGGCTAAGGAATTCAAAGTTTCTCATATGTAGGGAAGTGTGTGAAATAAAAATTCATCCAATATAACTAGTGTTCATACTTTATGAGAACTTATAAATTCTATATTATTAAGAGGAAAAAGGGGCACAATTAATATATTGTATTGTAAAGCTAGATTTAAAGTTTAAATATCATTTTTTTTCAATACAATTTTGTTATTCAACTTATAATATATACAAAGTTGTGCACTATTTTATATAAATACTTTTTCATATATTGTTTCTCATTTTAATGCAATAATTTGATTACGAAACTCTACAATACGCACATATATTTTTTGAATCACGATAAAAGTACTTGATTTCTATAATATTATAAAAAAAACTAAATATGTTCATAAGCAAATTTGAATGCAAATATATTTATCAATGGAGCACCATATAGATGTGCTTTGTATATGTCAAAATATAAATTTAGAATCTTTACACAAACAAGATTTTGAAATATTATTATAAGTAGTTAAGTATATATTGTCATGTCACTGTTCATGCATGAATTAAGTTAAAGTTGGATTTTTGAAAAAATATAATTGCGAATTAAACGGGACGATATGATTCTAATTCCTGATAATACTTGTTATCGCCTAAAACTGGTATACCGATTTGGTCTTAGCGAGAGCATACAAGTTACAAACAATAACATATAAAGAGATGTAAATCAAATGAATACTTATCTAAGAATCTCTATAGAGAGAGATGAGAGAAAGATTATGAATCCAAATTTACATGGTTTGGCCCAAGGTGTTGCCTATGTCCATATGTGCATAGATAGTATTTATTCAGTAGAATGAGATTATGTAATCTCAATTAGTTATTCATTTCTTGCTTACTCCTTCCTCCTTAAATATGGGCATGGGTGTATTTGTTTATGAACTATTCTAGCTAGCCCACTAGAGTGTGTAAGGGGTCTTGTATTTATAGATTAAATAAGTACCCACTTTACATGATTGTGGAGAAATAATTGTAAAGTTAATATGGGAATAGATGGTGGGACAGAATATTTATTTGTTTCCCCACATAGGTACATTGTTGAAATTATCCCAATGTATGACTCATACTTGATGTGACGGAGATATATGATGACTTTAATATCAATATTAACAGTAACAGATAGAGTTAAATATGTTTTGTTGAATACTAAAGCATACATGAATGCCTCGGTTGACTCTACTAGTATCTAAGTTGATCTCGTCATTATATGAGCCGATCTAATTCTGGTAGATAATGAATTCAGTTGTCCTCCACTGACTGGTTTAGGAATCGTATCATATTAATTGTATAACAATACTGCTAAAGGATATAATCATGATTGTAGTATGAAGTGTGAAATTTGAAGTATTGTTTCTTCTGGGTATGTGTTGAGAAAATTGAGTGAGTGGAATGTTAAATGATGAATGTTGTCGGCTTCGTTGACTTTGGTCATCCTTGAATCTTCTCAGCACGTGCCGAGAAGATTGATTTGTGAAAATATTTCCTAGTATTTGAACTTGACATGTGTCAAATGTTGGGGAGAGTGTTAGGAGTAATTATGGTTCATGTGTCGTGGGCAGTGCTGAGCCAGTCAGTGTGCCTTTTCACAGTCATGACATCATCTATCTTTAATAGAAGTACCACCTAAAAAGTATAAAAGCGTGTTTTTTTTAATTATTTGACTTTTTTCAAATGATTGATGTCAATGAGACCTTTCTAGAGAGAACTTTATTTTTAGCCTCCAACATTGATCTTTTCCAGCTAAACTTTCTCTTATTTTTATAATTTTTAATGGGCTTTCAATACCTAGGTTCATTTTCCAATGGAGTTTCTTTCTTTCTGGCATTAGTAGTGACGCAACACAAAATGTGTCTCTAGTGTGTGCTAATTTCGGTTCCAGTGCAACTCAATCGCGTAAGTAATATTCCGAGCAAGTCGGGTATCGAACTCAGGGACTAAGATGCAAGGCAAGACAAAAACTAGGGAAGACGACTAACCTAACACTGAACTCACCGAATGGAAGGGAAACATGATGATTTGTTTGAAAGAAACTTCCGAATGAACGAAAGAAAAATAATTAAACAATGTGAACTAACTATGCATGCAAGGACGAAGAATCTTTTATTTAAACTACATGCAAGAAATATAAGGTCGGGATACAATCCTCCAACCCCTAGTGAATTTACTAGATATAAATCTAGTCAAGATTTAAATAATTAATTGAAATGAGACTTTAGTTATTCCAAGATTTTTGTATATGAGGGAGTCAACATGCATAATACATAAGAAATAAATAATATAAAGCGCGTGATAGAATTATTAAAATGCACGTCGCATACTTAAACACTCTGGTTACCTAGGGCAACACAAAGTTAAAAGTTCTACAGTAATTGTTTCAATAACACAACAAATTTTTGATAATTTATTTATTTTAAGAACTTATTTTACACCCATGAAAAACACATAGGGTTGGGTTCATGCTTCCCAACCCCCGAAAAATTAGCCTAACATGTTTCTAAGACCAAAAGCAATAATTTTTACGTTACCTGTAGTCATCTCTACGATCAAGTTAACTCTACACATGTAATGCTAAATTATAAACTCGGAAATATAAGGAAAACATGCATGAGATGGAAGAACAAGATGAAGAAAGAACACAAACTTTATTCATGAGCAAGAATATCCACAAAGTGCATGAAAACTTGAACCATAATTATCCTAGCGTTTATTCATCTTTTTAGTTCTCTATTCTCCCTCTATATCTTTCCTATCTGGATTGAATTAATAATAATACAAATTTATATCATTTTTTCTAAGTGGTTTACTTTTAAACAACTCTTATTTTTACAAGGATAAAAGAGGAAATTTCATCAGATCGTCGAACCGGTTTGCATTGGCCTTTATAAAGGGGAAAATTGGTTCGTAATTCATGTACCGAAGCCAACTATTCTAGAAAAATCAAATTGGTTCCCCTTGGGACCAAACCGGTTCGCACCATGATTTTTCCTTCTTTCTTCCTTTAAGTCCCCTCATATTTATATCTTCATAACTTCACAACCGGGACTCAGATTTGGATGTCATTTTTTCCTATGCATTCCTGAGCTCATAAACTTCATCTTCTCTTTAGGTCCTACACCCGGATTCTAATTATGTAATTACAAATTTTACCTTGACTTTACTTTTTGATTCCTGATTTTCATTCTAGTTTCTCTCTCGCTTTCAAGTGTATCGAATATCTGAACAAAGTAAGAAAAATACACAAAACATGAAGTACTTACAGGAAATCGTTAGTAGAAATTATATGAAGTAAAATAATAGAATTAACATCTCACAGGGTGATAAATATAAATATGAAGAATTTATGCCAAATCAAACCCCCCTAACTTAAAAACTTTTCTCGTTCCGAGCAATGTAAATGAATCATGCAAGGTCAAACACTTATACAAAACATCATATTTGGGATATAATGACTTTTTCGCAAGTGAGCGATTGTATTTAGCACATGCAACAAGTCGTTAAACCCCTAGTTACCCTAGTAGGACGACTGGTGTCTACTGAGGATTTGTAGTGAAAACAACCACAAAATTCATTTTTTGATTCAAATAAAAATGAAAATAATTAAAAAATATATAATTTAAATTTCTCAAAAATAGTCATTTTAAATTTTTATTCAAGAATCTCAATCCATAGTGTGTGTGTGTGTGCGCGAAGCCGAAAATCAAACCGCTAACTTCCATCGATTGATCATTACGTTACTTTTTGAAAATTCATTTTGATTCAATTCTCACGGGATACTCTCACAAACGAATATCTCAAAATGTGGCTAGTTCTCTTGGTGTGCGTGATATTAAGAGTAAAGATAATGGAACATGAATTCATGCACACAAATAGAAAGATTAAATATTTGAGGTGAATTTACCTCATCATTGGAAAACGGTTGTTGAAAAACAGGAAACATCAACTCTTATCAGCATCAATTAATCTCTCATATATCTTTTCGTGTCTTAGCTCTCCACGCATAATTAATTTCATTATTCGGACTCGGTTAGGAATTTTCGGGTTATAAGGTGTATTGTGTAAAATGGCAACGGTCAAAAAATTTTAAGTTGGAAAAGTTTCTTGCTTATGATGTTCATTGGCACTTTTTCGAGCATTTCCTCTTTTCTTTTCTTTTTATAATTTTTTTCTCATTTTTCTATATTTTTTTTCCTTGCTATTTTTGTTTGGCATTTTTCTATTTTTTTCCTTACTTGCTTGATGAATTTTTATTTTTCACACTACGGGCTAAATGGGTTTTTCGGGTTATTAAACAAAAATGGAAAATTTTATTAGGCTCAGAGTGACTAGCAAAAGGATAATTTTTCAATACTTTTTATGACTAATATTTTTGGGTAAACAAACGATGGCCTAACTTCATTTGTCCGAATTACTAATTGTCTTATCATATGCGTCTCAAGATGAATTTTAATTTAGAGATATTTTAGCGTGTTTTAATTCGACATCTCTCTCGTTTTTCGTAACTGATCAAAATAATGATTTAGAGATCTTTAACGACTTAATTAAACACTGAAATGAACATTGAGTTAACCATTAATTCAGAATGATTTAATTACTTGAAAAAAGTGATAAGCTCAAAATCTTACCAGGTTAGTTAATCTCCACACTCATTCGTAAAGTCGTCAATTTTTTCTCAATTTTCATCTTTGGATAATTTCAGCTTTGTGCATTTGATTTATATAATTTAAGACTTCAAACAAATTTTTAGTGATATTTTTGAAAATTTTAAACTCCAATTTTTATCAATTTTGAAGAAATATATATATATTTTTTAATTTGTTAGTTTTTTTGGAATTTTTTTTGGACTTTTTGGCATTTTGAAAATTGTGAGATTTTTAAAAGGACGGGCACATGTGTACCCCTCTAACTTATACTTTTGCATTGCCCTCAATGAAAAGGACTAAAATCTAAAATAAAAGAAGAGTACGAAATAACAAGAGAAAAATATCAAAATGCAACTATTTTTGTATTAATAATAACTACCAATGACCATGCGATAAGGAAAGATAGAGTTACTTAGTTCTTGGAAAAGTAAGAAAATGAAGCCTAAGAAGGACTACATAATGGGATAAACATCAAACATAGCAAACTGGGAGCTACTGGGGTGGCGTATTGGACGAGCTAGGTGCATTGGGGTCAAGGGAATTTGGATCATAAAAGTAGCTCGAAAGTGAGATACCCGGTCCCACCTGCATCCGGTGCATCTCCACCTAGAGCCTGAGCATCTTGTTCATGTTGAGTCGGCAATCACTTGTAAAAGTATCAAATCGAGCCTCCAAGTCATCAATACGATGATAGACCACCTCCAAATTTGGCTCGTAATTCGATTTGAGTGAGTGTGTTTGTCGATTTCGGTGCCCACGGTGGGGTAGGCATATTGTGCGGGGGAAGGAACTTATTTGGCTAGTAATTTGTCAATGACTTGCTAGCGTGAAAAAGGAATGCATTGATGGTCAACCCGAGCCTCGCATGTGGAGCTGTTGTTTTTTATTAGAGCGCCGTAAAAATTATGGCACTCTTCGGGCCACATCACATCTTCCATGGTGTCCAAGTAGTGGCACTACTCGATGCGGCAAAAGAGGGCGACTAGGTCATTGCACAACTGGTTCTAGAGAACTTTCTGCTCGATATGAAGGGTACGAGCTGCAGCGAAATGTGTGTAAACCCAATTCCTTTCTTGGACGGAACAGTAAACATCAACATCCTCCTACTCAACGAGAGTGGAGTCATATTTTCGAATTGCGGGATCACAGTTAGCCATGAGTTGGAACTTGGGAATGATTTGTGCAAGAGTAGAGTAGGAAGAGTTTGGAAATGGTGGGGGGAAAATGGAGGGGGATGAATTTATAGTTGAAGGGGTGGGGATTTGGTGGGAAAGGGGGAGGGGAATGGTGGAGGGAGGTGAAAAGGTATGATTTTTTTTTTTTGGGGGGGGGGAGGGGGGAGGGGATTTGGGAGGGTAAATTTCGTAGTGGGGGAGTGGGGATGAATTTTGGAATTGAAGAGGGAGGTAAAAAGAGGAGGGGGGATGAATTTGGCTGCAGAAAATCGAATCGGTTCACACCTATATTTTTTTAATCGACCTGATATGCTGAACCGGTTCGACCGTGTAGTAAAGGCTAGGGCGAACCGGTTCGCTAAACCAGTATGGCACCCTAATTATTCTTCAATCCATATAAAAAAAAAGTGTTGAATCTCTTTCCACTTCACTCCTAAACCATGGCCAACGTTTTTCTACCCAAATTTTAACCCGAAATGCCTCAAAAACTCACCTCTAATCGCCTTATTCTCTCACGTGTAGTGCAACGATGCTCCTATCCTTTCTCAACTCGCAACCCACGAACCTATAACTAACCCAACCTACTAGACTCGATATGATACAACACAAATCACCCCATACATGTCGAGGGTGCGATGACGTCTCATTTTAAGCTCAGTCTACCTCGTGAACGGGGTTCGACAACCAAATTGTGTCGGCTTCCTCAACGAACACCTCAAGGTATGTCTTTAAGTGTTGTTCGTTAACCATAATTGTATCCCTACCCATTGGATTCTCTAACTCTATTGCACCATGGGGAAACACTTCCTTAATGACAAACAAAATGGTCCACCTAGAACGAAGTTTTCCTTGAAAGTTTTAGTGCGAGTTGTAAAGGAGAACCTTTTGACTGGGATGAAACTCTTTTCGATGGATAGTCCACTCATGCATGAGTTTCATACATTCTTTGGAAATTCGGGCGCTCTCATACGCATCATTGCGTATTTCTTCCAACTCATGCAATTAGAGTTTTTGCACTTCACTGGCTTTATCTAAATTGTATTTCAACCTCTTAATTTCCCAATACGCTTTATGCTCGATATCCTTGGGAAGGTGATGATGCTTGCCATAGACAAAGCATAATGGGGACATACCGAGTGGGTTCTTATAGGCAATCCGATAAGCCCAGAGCGCATCGTGCAATCGAAGAGACCAATCCTTTCGGTTAGGATAGACTGTCTTCTCAAGAATGTTCTTTATCTCATGATTTGCTAACTCGAATTTCCCATTGTTTATGGGTAATAGGTCGTCCCAACCTTGTCGATGACACCATAGTTTCTCATAAGTTTTTTAAATGGACTATTGCAAAAGTGCTTGCCGTTGTCACTAATAATTGCCTTCGAAGCACCGAAGTGATAATGTATGTGTTCTTGGATGAACTTTATCACCAACTTATTGTCATTCGCCATAATAGCTATTGCCTTAACCCATTTCGACACATAGTCTACCATGACGGGGATGTACTGGAAACCAAAAGAGGGAGGGAAAGGATCCATGAATTCGATGCCCAAGTAATCGAATATCTCAATTATAAGAATACGGGTCAACTGCATCATGTCACGTCGAGTGATAACTCCCATCCTTTGGCATTTATCGTATGATTTACAATAAGCGTTTTACATCTCACAATATCATGGGCCAGTAGAGACCGCTTTGAAGGATCTTAGCCGCCGTCTTATTCATGGAAAAATGACCTCCACATGCTTCCGTATGACAAAAGAAATAACACTAGAAATTTCATCATCCAGGACACATCTTCGGATGATTTGGTCCACGCAATATTTGAATAAGTATGAGTCATCACAAAAGAACATGCGCTACAAAGTAAGAAACTTCCTCTTCTCTTGCAGTGTCCAATAGGGAGGAACGGATCCCATTACCATGTAATTCACTATGTCCGCAAACCAGGGGAGAGAGGAAATGTAAAATAATTGCTCATTCAGGGAAGTATTTGTCTATGGGTATGGGAGCACCAGGTACGTCGGATGAAAGCCTAGACAAATGGTCAACTACGACATTTTCTACTCCTTTCTTATCTTTTATTGACACATTGAATTCTTATAAGAGTAAGACCCATCTTATGAGGAACGACTTAACATCCTTTTTGGAAAGGATATAATTGATAGACCCATGATCAGTGAGGCATGTAATGGGCAAACCGATGAGGTAAGAGAGGAATTTATATAGAGAGAAGACTACGGCTAGTAACTCTTTTTTCGTGGTGGAGTAGTTAGGTTGTGGTCCAGTTAAGGTCCGGATAGCATAATAGATGACATAAGCCTTTTTTTCTTTCTTTCACCCAAAACATCCCCAATCGCATAATCACTCTCATCACACATAAGCTCGAATGGAAGGGACCAATCTGAAGCTTACATAATGGGAGCAGAATCTACCATGCTTTTCAATTTGTCAAAAGAATTTTTGCACTCTTCGTTCCACTCAAAGGGGATCCCTTCACAAGTAGGTTTCTTAAGGGCCTAACAATGGCACTAAAGTCCTTAATAAACCTACGATAGGAACCCACGTGGACCAATAAAGAGCATGCGTCCTTTAGTGACTTAGGTGGGGATCAATAATGACGTCAATTTTTTCCCTATCTACCTCAATACCATTGGACGAAATGATGTGGCCAAGAACTAATCATTTGATAACCATGAAATGTCACTTCTCCCAATTCAATACCAAGTTATTTTTTACACATACGGCTAACACCTTCTAAAGATTATAGAGGCAATGTTAAAAAAAAGGGCCGAAAATACTGAAATTGCCCATAAAAACCTTCGGTCCTCTCTTGATCATATCACTAAAAAGACTAAGCATGCACCGTTGAAAGGTCATGGGTGCATTATATAATCCAAATGGTATAATTTTTTAGGCAAATGTGCCAAAAGGACATGTGAACATCATGTTTTCTTGATCTAGTACATCTACCTCAATTTGGTTATACCCAAAATAACCGTCTAGAAAGTAATAAATTGGGTGTCTTGCTACTCGCTCTAGAATTTGGCCAATAAACGGTAAGGGGAAGCGATCCTTCCTAGTTCTGTATTGAGATTCCGGTAGTCAATGAAAACGTGCCACCTGGTGGTGGTACATTGTGGAATAAGCTCACCCTTTGTATTTTTTACCACAGTCATTCTCAACTTGTTCGGGATGACTTGAATAGAACTCACCCACTTGCTATCCGAAATGGAATAGATGATTCCCGCATCCAATAAATTTAATATTTTTTTCCCTCATGCCATCTTTTATCGTGGGATTCAAATGCCTTTACATCTCCCTCGAGGGCTTCACGTCTTCCTCGAGGTGGATTTTATGGGTACAAATTAGGGGACTTATACCCTTCAAATTCGTGATGCTCTAACCAAAAGCACTACGGTGCTTACTCAAAATAGCTACTAGCTTACCCTCTTTCTCTTTACTCAGGCTCGAGGATATAATAATGGGAAATATCTTATACTCTCCTAAATAACCATATTTTACGTTTGAGGGTAGTTTCTTCAATTCGAGGGTGGGAAATTTCTCATCGAAGGGAACCATGCTCGATTCCCTTGGTGGTAATTCCTCAAATCAAGAAACCTAGCTAACGTCTCTCACATACTCATCACTCGCACTCTCATCCAAAATCTCCCTCAAATCTCTCACCTCACGCTCGAAATCGATATACATCACATCGCTCTCACTAGTCAAAATAAGGCATGCTCCTAACGAATCCTCACAATGACTACCCTCAATATGCTCGTGTACTACCTTTTCTATGAGATCCAACTCTATGTAATCTTCCTCATAACCATGTTGCATGGTTATATTGAAGATATTAGTCACGAGAGTCATATTCTTGAACGTGAATTGCATTTTCCCATTGCTTATGTTAATCAACTCATTAGTCGTAGCTAAGAATGGGCGGCCGAGGATCACGGGAACATGATTACCCGAGGAAGAGGATGGCTCCATGTCCCAAATGAAAAAATCTATCGGGAAGTAGAAGGTATCAACTTGGACGATCATGCCCTTAACCATCCCCTAGGGTATCTTCATGGAACGATCCGCGAGTTGGAGAGTGATTTTTGTGGACTTAAGGTCCCTTAAATCGAGTTTTTGGTTTAAAAATAGGGGAGAATATTAAATCTCACCCCCAAATCTAAAAGTGCTCTCTCAATTCGACTCTCACTACGATGCACGAAATAGTGGGTGCACCCGGATTTTTAAAATATGATGGGAGGTCACTCAATAGTACCGAGCTAAATTTTATGCGAGAAATAATTTTTTCTTTACCTTTAGCCTACGCTTCACCAATAGCAAGTCCCTAAGAAACTTTGCATAAGCAGGAAGTTGCTTGATTGCCTCAAGAAAAGGTAAATTAATCTTGACTTTCTTAAGCATTTACAAGATATCATCACGGGTGGCTCCTTTTGGGGGAGAAACCAACCATTGAGGGTAAATCATGGCATTAGGGGGTACCACTACTACCTCGAGCCTATTAGTATCATCTTTTTCACTCTCATTCAAGGGGTCATCTTCGGCCTCTTTCATAGTGGGGAAAACCTCCTTGTCTTTGAGTCCCTCGTGAGGGGGAATTGATAAAACAATAACTCTCCCACTACGTAGAGGGGAAACTACTTGACATTGGACTTTGTTATCGTCAAAGGTATAGCTAACACTATTTTGACCTTGGGTGGGAAACTTGACCTTCTCTTAGACACTTAGGGAGGATTGTAACTTAGACTATGATGCCTTTAATTCAACAAAATTTTGGTCGTTTTGAGAGTTAATCGCGGACTGAGTTTGCATGAATTAGTTTAAAGAGTCCTCGAGATTTTTACGCAATGGGGTAATATAAGGCATAGGAGATTGTGCCTACATAGGTGGAGCTTGCTGTAAAGGCGGGAGTGGTGGTGGATGTGGTGTAGCTTGTGAATTAGGATTCATCGCTACGTGTAGTTACCCATAATTGAAACCGGGATGGTTTCTCCATGAAAGGCTATAAGAATTTCTACGACGGGCATTAAAATTATCCTTAAAGTCTCCTACCGCTTCCACTTGATCTTTCAGTATCACTTTGTAGGCGGTTATCATCAGACATTCCTTCATTGAATGTCCAGCCTCAGAAATCACACACACCTCCTCTCTCACTGCTCGAGTGTTATCAGATGTGTCTCTCCCCTAACCTCGATGACGTCCTCTAGCCTCTTTGCTAGTTGATTAAATTGGAGATTATGTTCGGATTCCTTATCTAAATGATAGATTCTAGATGTGGAAGGAATTGTGGACGCATGTCCAGGCGTATGTTGGGTAATTGGATCTGATGTGTCCCATACTTGAGTAGTCTCCGTGACATACTTAAAGTGGGTCTCTGCATCGTCCCTGTCTAACCCTAGAAACTCCCTGGGGCACATGGTTTCAACGAGTTGCTTGGAACTTAAGTTTAGCCCATGATGGAAAAAGGAGATGAGTCTCCAACTCTCAAAACCAATTTGCATGCACATATTAAGTAACTCATTGTAAAGTTCTTAATATATATCAAAAGGCTCATTTTTGTTTTGTCTAAATGTTTGAATTTGATCCCTAATGGTGTTGGTTCGATGCCAAAGACTATAGCCAAGTCTTGACTTTATCCTTCAGGGAGAAGGGACAAAAAGCTTGAGGTGCAGAACATCTTGAGTGCGAGATTAGTCATTGAAAGTATCGCACACCTCCTTGAACACTCTAATGTGGAGATAGGATTTTTTCGACTCCTTACAATGGAATGTATGGAGGATTCGCGTCATTTCATTTCGAAAATGAAACTTCCTCACATTATACGCGAGTATAATGCATCCAGGAGTGACAGTTCTTTCGGGATATAAGAGGTCTCTTATGGGGAAGTATGGTAACTCACCCTCACCCGTATCGTAACTACCCTGATACGACATAACATTATCTCCTAAATATTCTACTTCCTCATCGAACGCTCTAGACGTGCGACTAACTGTGTGACTCATGATGTAGTTAGGTAGTGTAGTAGGTGGAACCCAGAAAGCTTATGCGTTTGGAGTACATGGGCTCTCGGAGGTGAGATCCATTGCAGGATTTTTGTGTACTCTAGGGATGATGGGATTAGGAGGAGCATTTTGCATTTAGGGATGGAGATTATATTTTTGAGATTTTTATTTAATTTTCTCATTTTTTTTTATATTTTTGTGATTTTATAATTTTCTTTGGAGTTAAATTATTAGTTTAATTCATCTAACCTAGAATATTTACTTAGTCCCCGACAACAGTGCCAGAAAATTGATGCGACTGAAAATGTGTCTCTAGTGTGTGCTAATTTCGGTTCAAGTGCAAATCCTTCGCATAAGTAATATTCTGAGAAAGTCGGGTATCCAACTAAGGGACTAAGACCTAAGGCGCAACGACAACTAGGGAAGACGACTAACTTAACACTCAACACACCGAACGAAAGGGAAAGATGATGATTTTTTTGAAATCAACTTCCTAATGAATGCAAGCAAACTAATTAAACAATGTGAACTAACTATGCATGCAAGGACGAAGAATTTTTAATTTAAATTATATGTGAGAAAAATAAGTTCGGTATACAATCCTCCAACCCCTAGTGATTTTACTAGATATAAATCTAGTCAAGATTAAAATAATTAATTGAAAAGAGACTTTAATTATTCCAAGAATTATATATATAGGGGATTCAACCCGCATAATGCATAATTAAGAAATAATATAAAGCGCGTGATAGAATTATCAAAATGTATGTCACATACTTAAAGACTTCGATTACCTAGGGCAAATGGATTTAAAAGTTGTACAATGATTTTTTCTACAACACAACATATTTTTTATTATTTATTTATTTCAAGAACTTGTTTTATACCTTTGCAAAACACATAGGGTTGGTTTCATGCATCCCAACCCCTAGAAAATTAGACTAGCATGTTTCTACGATAAAAAACAACAATTTTGGCATCACCCGTAGTCATCTCTATGATCAAGTTAACTCTATGCAAGTAATGAAAAATTATAAACTCAAAAATATAAATAAAACATGCATGAGATGGAAGAATAAGATGAAGGAAGAACACAAACTTTATTATTGAGAAATAATATCCACAAAGTGCATGAAAACTTGGACTATATTTCTCCTAGGGTTTATGCCTCTTTTCAGTTCTCTATTCTCGGGTTTATGCCTCTTTTCAGTTCTCTATTCTCCTTCTATATCTTTCCTATCTGGCTTGAATATATAATAATACAAATCTATATTGTTTTTTCAAAGTGTCTTGCTTTTACACAACTCTTATTTTTACAAGGATAAAAGAGGAAATCTCGTCAGATCATCGAACTGGTTCGCACTGACCTTTATAAAGGGGTGAACCGGTTCAAAATTCTAGTATCGAAGAAAACTATTCTAGCAAAATCGAACTAGTTCCCTTTGGGACAAAACCAGTTTGCACCATGATTTTTCCTTATTTCTTCCTTTAATTCTCCTCATCTTCATATCTTTATAACTTCACAAAAGGGGCTAAGATTTAGATGTTGTTTCTTCCTATGCATTCATGAGCTCATGAACTCTATTTTCTCTTTCTCGCGCCTGAATCCTAATTGTGTTATTACAAATTTACCCTTAACTTTACTTTATGATTTCTGATCTTCCTTCTGGTTTCTCTCTGGCTTTCAAGTGTATCGAAATATCTGCACAAAGTAAGAAAAATACACAAAACATGATGTGCTTGCAAAAAATCATTAGTTGCAATGATATGAGATAAAATCATTGAATTAATATCGCACGGGGTAATAAATATATCTAAATTATGAGGATAAATATGAAGAATTTATGCCGAATCAAGTAGCGTGAGAAACTCTGTTATTCTTTGGCATTTTTGGGATCCAGGTATGTAAATTTCCTTTCTATAATTTACCTAGGGTTATCGCCTGAAATTCTATCATTTTCTGTTGTGATTATGTGTTTTGTTAATTGATGTTTTTTGAATTGACATTTGGTGGTGTTTGATTGGAGATTCACTCATATTAGGTGGCCATTGAGTTGGTTGGACTGGGGTTTTGGTGTTTTAAGGATTTTTAGGATTTCTCATCTTTCTCTCCTAAATTTTCTTTACCCATTAATAGTTAACCTTCAAAACCCATAGTTTCCCCTATATGATTTACAAGCCTTAGATTCAGAGATGACTACATAATTTAATTGAGTTGGAGCAGTTTTGTCCTGGTATTATTGCCACAAGGTTACCAAATCCGCTCAAGGCTATTCGTCCTAAGGGAGAGCCTGGTCTCCTCAAGTATACTCCCTAGGTAGCTTCCTCTGATGATTCTACACCACAAATCCCACTTATAGGGCATAGTTACCCTAAGTTCGCATAACCTCTAGGCATTTTTAAAGTGGACCACTTGGAGGGTGGTGGAAAAATTTTAGGTACGATGTTTGATATGTCCATTGTTAATTTAGACGTCTTGACAGATAAAGCTATGCCTAAGAATTCTAAGGCTTATACTTATCTTGTGGTTGTACCTCCCACTGAGGAAAGTACCTCTAGGAGATCTGATTCTTGGGATGTATCCAATATCATACTCAAAATCATGGCTTCAACATCACCAAGCGCCGAGAGATAAGTATGCGGTCCATATTGGCATCTCGTTGAAACTGCTTGATTTTGACGAGAAATTTTATGATCGACCTAGTGATGATGAGATATGCTTAACTATTTAGGCCTTCCAGGTTGGAGTTTATTTGCATATCCACCCCATTATAAGGTCTATCTTAAAGTGTTATGGGTTTGGTCCAACCTAGCTCCACCAAACGCTTCTAGGTTCATTCTAGGGTCAATAGTCTATTGTCATGCTCACACTAATTTTGACCTTACTCGAAATATTTTTAGATTTGTGTAAGGCATGAAAGATAATGCCAAAGTCAGGGCTACTACCTTGCCCCTCGAAAGTATGAACCTAAAATGGTGCAAGTTTTTCAGACATGCAAGCATAGTTCTAAGAATTAATTTATATACCAAAAGGGCGATTGAGAGTTTTTATCAAAGGGGATAACTGATCTTATAGTGTTTCTCATGATTGGTGTGGACCAGATCGTATTGATATGTATTTCTCTACTGTTCTTTATAATTGTTTTTGAATTATTCAATGTTGAGCCTTTATTCTTATTTGACCTTTCTACAGAGAAAAGAGCTCCTAAACTTCCAGAGGCTCTGAAATGATTGGTGTTGGACAAGTACACACTAAGTTATGTTGAGTTTGAGAAACTTTTCTCACTGAGAAAGTTTAAAAATCTTGGGTATTATATTACTCTCGGAGGTGTTCTTCATCGAGAAGAACATGACACGCTGGTGGTTGAGGGTAATATATACACTGACTAGAAAGGGCGAGTTGAGTAGCTGCTCGAAGAAGGTATAAGGATTTTTTGTCACACCCTAACCCCATCGGATATAATTTACTAAAGAGTTCACAAACCACACTATTTATTTAATAATACACATTAAAACAACTTCAAGGTTAAAATGCGGAATACTAAAAATCGAATCGTTTTAAGGAGACATAATTTAAACAAAACTCCCATACCATTTAACTTAATTACAACTAGTACAACGTATAAAACAGAACTGATGAGACCCTACTACTATTTATCCAACCTCCTAGACCTGGCAGCGGTAGCTTCAAATCCTAAAAATGTAAACCTATAAAACCATGAGTTTAAAAACTCAGTGAATGTACTACATCGCTATATAGTAAAAGTACTATATTAACATCTCAACATATCAATATATCCATCTCTATGCCAAATTATTCCATATACATATCCAGAGTTAAAAAACCCCACATCTCCTGCCCGTAGGCAATAATCATATCCATAGGTTTGAATAACCTAACATCTCCTGAATTGCATAGAAATTCAACATATCTTGACTTTTATAAAGCCTTAACATCTCAACATCTCTTGACTTTTAATAAGTCATAAAATATCAACATCTCATGACTTTTAATAAGCCATATCATCTCAACATATGATACATACACATCATATCCATAATAAACTCTGTAAGTACACTCACATTGGGTTGTCAACTATGTATTCACGTTTCCTTCGGGTGGAACTGAACTGGGTTGATTTGACCTTACACCTGTTAATCCAACTAAATCAGTAATGAATATCAATCATAAGTATTATCTTAATATATCTATGTAACTTTCAATGACTATACAACAACAATATAATTCTACTCAAGTCACATTCCATGAAACATATGTAAAGACGAAACAATGGTATATATGGTGATAAGGTTATGAACATTCAACCATAGGAATACCTCGTAAGGAATTTATAATTAAAATCAAGTAAACATAAAAGTATACTTCTCAATGTATATACACATCAAACATGTACTCAAAATACTCTTTGGAGAGAGGAGATGACAATATTCTTTTATGGGTTATCCAGTATGGCCTCAAATTATTGTCCTCTACACTCAACCATCCTATATTCATAAATTGTATAAATAAAGGTGTCCAAACTTATCAATATGAAAACATATATGCATATACTTTCCATTACAAATGACGGTGTAATTTTTCAAGCTTCCTAGGGCAAGTAATGACCATTTCTTTACAACACAAGAAATCTTCCCTACAAGCTCCTCTACTGTTCCTTCAAATTTCAAGAATTTTCATAATTTTCTCCAGCATAACTTTCCATGATTTTCAACCCATTTTCAGTACACATACTTAATAGTACATAATTAAAGTTTCATAATTTTTTGACTTCATTTTCTATCTCAAAATCTTGACCAAACTCAGGGCATATCGAAATGAAATAGACAAATAACAACTATATACCAATTTATAACCATCACTAAGGCCTAACCACAAGGAGTTAAATTCTAATTCTTGTTTATGATATGAATATATGAGTCTACTTTCATATCCAATTGGAATTTCTGAATTCCAGTAAGCACACAAAAATATATGCAAGTTTGAATACAAGGGGTTTCAATACAAAGCAATATGACCTATAAAGACCACTTATCTCACATAGGAACCAATACATATTATCACAAAGGATAATGGAATTTTTATCAATAATTCAAGATTTATATACTTTGAAATAAGTATAATATAATATTAAAACAATAGCAACACATAATTTTACCTTGGAAACACTTTAAAGATTTTCTTGGAATTTTCCTAGCTTTTCTTGAAATCTTTTCTTCCTTAAACTTCCACTTTCTCTTTCCTTTAGCTTAAATCTCTCAAAAATGAAGCTAGGGTTATAGTTGCTGAAGAAATAAGTTAAAGGGAGAGGTTTAAGTCAGCCAAGGCTACCTCCCATGCCAATCAATCAAATTAAAACAGTTGGTTTACTAAAAGACAATTTACCACCTAAAGGAATGGACAGATTTGCCCTTTGTTCGTAAATTCGGCCTAACTTCTTACTCGGACATCCATTTGATGAAACGTTTATTTTGATGCAAACCTAACTCATATATCTACAAGTATATAGTTTTCACCTTGAGTCAATTGTTACATTATATGAGTCAGAACTAGTCTCCAACAGGAACATTTCTACCAAAAATAACAAAATCTTGTGTTTGGAAATAATTCGACATTTCATGATTTATGAAAGTAGGATTATACTAATAGTGATCACTTAATATTAGATATACTAATAACACAGTATTCATATCACATAAGATAATCATGATTTAAATATAATTTATCATAATTATATCCGGGTTGTCACAACCTCCCCCCCTTAGAAAATTTCATCCCCGAAATTTAATATGAAGTTCACTTATCAAACAAATGGGGATACTGTTTCTTCATGCTATCCTCCATTTCCCCAGTTGGTTATTTAATACCATGACTCATCCACATAACTTTAACTAAGGGAATAACTTTATTTCTCAATACTTGCTCCTTACGATCAATAATTTCATTTGGTTCCTCGATGTACGACAAGTCTTCCATCAGTTCAATTGGTTGGGTTTTCAACTGATGAGATGGATCCGCCAAATACTTACCAAGCATCGATACGTGAAACACATCATGTAAATGGGACAAATTTGTAGGTAATGCTAATCTATATGCCAGGTTCCCAATTATTTCCAACACCTCATGTGGTTCAATGTATCTTGGACTTAGTTTCCCCTTCTTCCCAAATCTTATAACGCCTTTCCATGGTGAAATACGTAAGAATACAAAATCCCCCTTTTTAAATTCCAATTTATCTGCATAAAATGTTTGCCTTCTTTGCCCTATCTTTATCCGTTCCCGAATCATTTTTAACTTTTCACTCATCATAACTATTAATTTAGGACCCAAAATTTTCCTTTCACTCACTTCATCCCAACACAAAGGCGTTATATATCTCCTCCCATATAAAGCTTCTTAAGGAGCCATACCAATGGTGGACTGATAACTATTATTATACGAGAATTACATCAATGGAAGATGATCATCCCAACTACCCTTGAAGTCAAACATATAAGCTCGTAACATGTCTTCTAATATTTGAATCGTTCTATCGGATTGTCCATCGGTTTGAGGATGAAATGCAGTGTTGAACTTCAAACTTGTGCCCAATGCATTCTGTAAACGAGGACAAAATTTAGAAGTGAACGTTGGATCTCTATCTAATACAATTAACACTGGTGCCCCATGTAAACGGATAATCTCATCAATGTACATACGTGCATACTTGTCAACAGTGTAGATGGTCTTAACTGAAAGAAAATGAGCTGACTTCATCAATGTGTCTACAATCACCCAAATAGAATCATGCCCCTTTGGTGATCGGGGTAATCCTGCAACAAAGTCCATCGTTATATGATCCCACTTCCATTTCGAAATAGGCAATGACTGCAATAATCCCGTCGGCTTCTGATGCTCCACCTTCACTTACTGGCATACTAAATATTTAGCTACAAATTTTACAATCTCACATTTCATATTATTCCACCAGTAATACTCTTTCAAATCTCTGTACATTTTTGTACCTCCAGGATACATAGAGTAAATAGAACTATGTGCCTCTTCTAATATATCCTTCTTTTAGGATGGATCATTCGGTACACAATTTCTGTTTTTATAACATAACGATTCATCATTATTAATTTCAAAGTCACTCTATTTACCATCCAGTATTTCTCGTTTCTTCTTCTCAAGGAATGGATCATTGATTTGCGAATTTTGTATGCGTTCTTCCAGTAAAGGTCTCACTGTAACGTGTGCAATTAACGCCCCCATTTTAGTTAAGTTCAACTCTACTCCCATCAGTCTTAATTCCATAATATTGTCAACCCGTGCACATTGAATACAAGATAACCTCCCCAATGACTTCCGACTTAGAGCATCAGCAACAACATTGGCCCTTTCGGGATGATGGTGAATGGTACAATCATATTCTTTAATTAACTCCATCCAATGTCTTTGTCTGAAATTCAAGTCTCTCTGTGTAAATAAATACTTCAAACTTTGATGGTCAGTGAAAATTTCACACGTCTCTCCATATAAATGATGTCTCCATAATTTCAAGGCAAAAACAATAGTCGCAAGTTCTAAATCGTGTGTAGGATAATTACGCTCATGCATCTTTAACTATCTAGATCCATAAGAAATTACCTTTCCATGTTGCATAAAAACACAACCCAGGCCCTGATATGAAGCATCAGTACAAATCACAAAACCTTCTCCACTGGATGGAACAGTGAGAACTGGAGCTAATACTAGCCTATTTTTCAACTTTTCAAAGCTGTGTTGACATTCATCACTCCACACAAATTTCACTTCCTTTTGGGTTAATTTAGTCAATGGTAAGGTTATAGATGAAATCCCGTTTATGAATCTTCTATAATATCCAACCAATCCTAGGAAACTCCTTATCTCCATTACATTTATTGGTCTTTCTCATTGCACAATTGCCTCTTCCTTCTTAGGGTCAACATAAATTCCATCTCCCGAAACAACATGCCCCAGAAATACTACCCGATTTAACCAAAACTCACATTTTCTAAACTTAGCAAATAATTTACTATCTCACAAAACTTGCAATATAGGTCTTAGATGCTTCTCATGTTCCTCTTGGCTAGGTGAGTATATCAAAACATCATCGATAAAGACAATTACAAATGAATCTATGAAAGGATGAAATACCCGATTCATTAAATCCATAAACACTTCATGAGCATTTGTTAACCCAAATGGCATTACCAAAAATTCATAATGACCATAGCGAGAACGAAAAGCTGTCTTAGAAATGTCACAATCTCTCACCCTTAATTGATGATAACCCGATCTCAAATAAATATTTTGAAAACACTTTAGCACCCTGTAATTGATCAAACAAATCGTCAATACGATGCAATGGATATTTATTTCGAATAGTTACCTTGTTCAACTACCGATAATCAATGCAAAGTCGTATGGCGCCATCTTTCTTCTTCACAAATAATACCAGAGCACCCATGGTGATACACTGGGTCGAATAAAACCTCGATCTATCAAATCTTGCAGTTGAACCTTTAACTCATTTAGCTCCACAGGTGCCATTCTATATGGAGAAATAGAAACTAGAGCTGTACCGGATACTAAATCAATAGTAAACTCTACTTCTCTGCTAGGTGGAAACCCTAGTAATTCATCTGGGAAGACATCTGCAAAATCCTTAACTACTAGGATATCTTTTAATTTTTGTAATTCCCTGTTTGTATCCACAATATATGCTAAAAAGCCTTGACAACCCTTATTTAACGATTTCCTGGCCCGAATTGCAGAAATAAGACAATTTGTAACCACATTTCTTTCCCCAGTAAATTTGAATTCTTCCTCCCCCGGCATATTAAATGTAACCTCCTTGCAAAAATAGTCAATCGATGCATGGTAGGAAGATAACTAGTTCATATTCAAGATTATATCAAAATCTTGAATATCTAGTGGAATTAAATTAATGGTCAACTCCCTCTCCCCCACAAACAATACACAATTTTTATACACAAGCTCCACTAACATCACATCCCCCATAGGTGTAGAAATATATAAATCACAATCTAGATAAGAACATGGTCGACCCAAACGCATGGTAAATGCGATTGCTACAAATGAATGAGTAGAACCTAGATCAATAAGCACGTAAGCATGTTTATTCATGACAGAAAATGTACCTATCACCACCTATGGAGTAGCCTGAGCATCCTGTAAAGTCATAGCAAATATTCTTCTCGGAGCCCTGGAACCACTATCTTGTCCTCTACCTCCTCCCCTCCCTATGCCTCTAGGTGATGAGCCTCGACTAGTAGTAGCTGATTGAATCCCTCCCAATAGAATAGGACAACTCTTTATGGTGTGACCAATTTGATAATAGTGATAACACTCTACCCCCTTTAACTTGGGACAATCTGGACTGATATGGCCCTCAGCTTTGTAACAATAACATATAATAAGTTTAGACTGCCCATTGTCATTCTGCGGTTGTCTATTCCATTGGCCCATCGATCCTGCACCCTTAAAATTGCTTGGTTTCCTATTCTCATCATAATTTCCAGTCCCTCTACCACACTGAAATCTTTGACTCCCTTATTTCGAGTATTCTATATTGACTTCCTTTTGCTGCGATGGATCAAATCTACTTCTCTTTCCCCTTTGTTCCCTTTTCTTTATTGCATCATTAACATCTCCTTCAACCCTCATAGCTTTATTAACTAAGGAAGTATAATCTACCATTTCTAGTGAAGTGAGTCTTGACTTGATAACCAAATTCAACCCATCCTGAAATCTGGTGCATTTGTTCTCCTCATTGTGCAAGAAACGTAATGAAAATCGAGACAAAGATATAAATTTAGTTTCACACTCCCTGACCGATATATTCCCCCGAGTCAATGATAAAAATTCTCTCTCTTTTTGCTTCAGATACATGTGAGGAAAATACTTTTCATATAAGACTTTAATAAAGGAATCCCGAGTAATTACCTCACCTCCCTCCGGAGTAAGAAATAAATGTTTGGGAGACTCGCTATTATCGATAAAACTAAACAAAATCACCAATCACAAGGTATAGAGCATCTAAGTCCCACAACAACAAAAGATAAACTACAAATCTCAATTTCTTCAAATTAAATACCAAATCTCTCGAATTACATACAACAACTAACTCGAAAATAAAATGCAAATCTCCAAAGCTCTATACATCAAAATAATACAAATCTTTCCCAAACAATCCTCGCTAAAATCAATCTCCATAGCACCCCAAAATCCGCGCTCACCTGTCACTAAAAGAAAATATGGGGAAGTGCACAATACGATAGGAAAGATGCTCAACAAATATATGTTAGCGATGAACAAAGCGTAACAATACGAGTACGAATATTCAAATCAAAATGAAAATCTCAAAGAATTTATCAATATTATTTCTCAACAACACTTTAACTGGGTCACCAGGCCTCACCACATCCGTATATGCTTTATCAAGCCATTGCCCGGGAAATAGGAATTTTGGCTGGTGCCCAACATCCGTGCCATATTAAAATCTCATGACAACGTGCTCAACAACAATATAATGATACCACATGAATCAAAATAATTATTAACATGAAAGTAGCCAAAATTACCTTCTGTGCGCCAGGTACATTCATCACCCTGAAGATAGTTTCTGTGTCTCTAACCCAATCCTCAACTTCTAAAGGATCTACATAACCTGAGAATGCTGGGGGGTTCAATTTGATAAACTTCTCGTATAGAGTATGTTTCTTCTCTCGTTGTATCTGCATTTCTCTTCTAGCCAAAGTCTTCTCTTCCAAGTACTTGGCTTGTTATTCTGCTATTTGCGTCATAAACATATTTTGTTGTTCTTCCATTAAAGCCATGGCACGAGCCATTTTCTACATATCTGTAAGTTGTTCAGGAGCCCCCTCTACATTATTTGGATTTTGTTGGTTTACTGTATTTGAAGACTACTCATCCACCCTCTCATGAACATTTGCTCCTTCCATATCTCACTATTTGTCATAAACATCAATTGTAGAAACAAGAATGCAACATTTATATCTAACATAATGGTTAGTATTTCTCACAAGTTAATATAAATGGCCCACACCACACTATTTCTTCCACTGCCACATCTAGACTCTCTAACCCCAGAATATAAAAGCCTAAAGATCTGATACCAAGTTGTCACACCCTAACCGCATTAGGATATAATTAACTAAAGAGTTCACAAACCACACTATTTATTTATTTATTTATTTATTTATTTATTTATTAATACACATTAAAACAACTTCAAGGTTAAAATGCAGAATACTAACAATCGAATCATTTTAAGGAGACATAATTTAAACAAAACTCCCATACCATTTAACTTAATTACAACTAGTACAATGTATAAAACAGAACTGACGAGACCCTACTACTATTTAACCAACCTCCTAGACCTGGCAGTGGCAGCTTCAAATCTTGAAAATGTAAACCTATAAAACCATGAGTTTAAAAACTCAGTGAATTTACTACATCTCTATATAGTAAAAGTACTATATTAACGACTCAACGTATCAATATATCCATATCTATGCCAAATTATGCCATATACATATCCAGAGTTAAAAAAAACCCACATCTCCTGCCCGTAGGCAATAATCATATCTATAGGTTTTAATAACCTAACATCTCCTGAATTACATAGAAATTCAGCATATCTTAAATTTTATAAAGCCTTAACATCTCAACATCTCTTGACTTTTAATAAGTCATAACATATCAACATCTCATGACTTTTAATAAGCCATATCATCTCAACATATGATAAATACACATCATATCCATAATAAACTCTGTAAGTACACTCACATTGGGTTGTCAACTATGTATTCACGTTTCCTTCGGGTGGAACTGAACTGGGTTGATTTGACCTTACACCTGTTAATCCAACTAAATCATTAATGAATATCAATCACATGTATTATCTTAATATATCTATGTAACTTTCAATGACTATACAACAACAATATAATTCTACTAAAGTCACATTCCATGAAACATGTGTAAAGACGAAACAATGGTATATATGGTGATAAGGTTATGAACATTCAACCATAGGAATACCTCATAATGAATTTATAATTAAAATTAAGTAAACATAAAAAATATACTTCTCAATGTATATACACATGAAACATGTACTCAAAATACTCTTTGGAAAGAGGAGATAATAATATTCTTGTTTTGGTTATCCAGTATGGCCTGAAATTATTGTCCTCTATAGTTAACCATCCTATATTCATAAATTGTTTAAATACAGGTGTCCAAACTTATCAATATGAAAACATATATGAATATACTTTCCAGTACCAGTGACGGTGTAATTTTTCAAGCTTCCTAGGGCAAGTTATGACCATTTCTTTACAACACGAGAAATCTGCCCTACAAGCTCCTCTATTGTTCCTTCAAATTCCAAGAATTTTCATAATTTCTCCAACATAACTTTCCATGATTTTCAATCCATTTTCAGTAAACATACTTAATAGTACATAATGAAAGTTTAATAATTTTTTGACTTCATTTTCTATCTCAAAATCTTGACCAAACTCAGGGCATATCGAAATGAAATATACAAACAACAACTATATACCAATTTACAACCATCACTAATGCCTAACCACAAGGATTTAAATTCTAATTCTTGTATATGATATAAATATATGAGTCTACATTCATATCCAATTAGAATTTCTGAATTCCAGTAATCACACAAAAATATATGCAAGTTTGAATACAAGGGGTTTCAATACAAAGCAATATGACCTATAAAGACCACTTATCTCACATAGGAACCAATACATATTATCACAAAGGATAATGGAATTTTTATCAATAATTCAAGATTTATATACTTTGAAATAATATAATACAAGATTAAAACAATACTAACACATAATTTTAACTTGGAAACACTTTAAGGATTTTCTTGGAATTTTCCTAGCTTTTCTTGAAATCTTTTCTTCCTTAAACTTCCACTTTCTCTTTCCTTAAGCTTAAATCTCTCAAAACTGAAGCTAGGGTTATATTTTCTGAAGAAATAAGTTAAAGGTAGAGGTTTAATTCGGCCAAGTCTGCCTCCCATGCCAACCAATCAAATTAAAACAGTTGGTTTACTAAAAGACAATTTACCACTTAAGGGAATGGACAGATTTGCCCCTTGTTCGTAAATTCTGCCTAACTTCTTACTCGGACATCCATTTGATGAAACGCTTATTTTTTCGCAAACCTAACTCATATATCTACAAGTATATAGTTTTCACCTTGAGTCAATTGTTACATTATAAGGGTCAAAACTAGTCTCCAACAGGAACATTTCTACTGAAAATAACAAAATCTTGTGTTTGGAAATAATTTGACAATTCATGATTTATGAAAGTAGGATTATACTAACAGTGATCGCTTAACATTTGATATACTAATAACACATTATTCATATCACATAAGATAATCATGATTTAAATATAATTTATCATAATTATATCCGGGTTGGCACATTTTTAGTTCTATTAGTTCGTCTTTAGGTTTCCACTTTGATTTTTCTAACTGATGTGCTTTGATGCAGTTTTCGGTCCCAATTCTCTAAACTTCTGTGTTGAGCCTTCCTTGGGTATGGCACCATTTCCAGTTGATTGTGCTTCTCTTTCCAATGCTTGTTGGAAAAATATTGAGGAGGAAAAAAGAAAATCCGATGCCAAGGCTGATCTTAAAACTAAAAACAAGGATGATGTTGAGGCTAAAAAGAGAGTTGAGGCTGATGCTCAAAAGAAAGTTGATGCCACTACCAAGGCTAAAGGAAATGGAAAGGTTGTTACCACAGATGGACGTCCTTTTAGTGGTGTCAAAAGGCCTATTGTAATGTGTTGATAGTGAGGGGAAAACTTCTCGAAGGATATAAAAAGAATGGATACCTCTAGTCTTTACCCCATGGTGGAGGAGTACAAGTTTTATTCGAAGAACGTTGTGACTTTCAATCAGATCAAGCGTATTAAGGACTCTATCTTCCAGCACATTAGTAATGTTGTGGATGTGCTCGACTACTATGCGAATATCCTAGACTTTGAATTCCTTAGAAGTTTGGTTACTAAAACCCTGTGGGGGATCCTTTAGCATAAGGCTTACATGGTAAGTTCTTTGTTTGTTTTTTTATTTGCCTTATGATTCTACCATATTGTTTATTGACCTCACAATGTCCTTTTCTTGAGTACTATGGTTGGTACCATCCTTCTCTAGAAGGCTTTAGACAACTAAGTTACCTATGAGGAGAAAAGGGATGCCAATAAAGTGCTTTAGAAAGAGTTGGATAATCATAAAAAAAGTGGAATGAGCTGAAGGAGAGGCACAACTTGCTCATCGAGAAAATAAAGGCATTGAGATCGATTGAGGGCATGATCACGAAATTGAAAGAATAAATTTCCACTGATGCTGTGAAGTGGCACTCTCTTAACGAGGTTCTAAAAAAGTCCAATGACAAATTTCCAAAGCTAAGGAGGATCTTTACCAAGCAAAGGAGAATGTTGTTAAGAGATTCAAATCTTCTACAGATAATAACCTCAAAACTGTGACCTTAGTTTTTGAAGGTTCTCATGAGCTGAAAAACAGGATCATGTAGCATTATCCCGACATAAAAGTGATGTTCCATAAGTGGGAGGGGGATGATGAGGAGGCTATAATCATGGCTGAAATATTATAGGTGGGTAAGCATGTTGCTAATGGTAAGGAATTTGGTCCAACAGATGGGGATGTTTGCGACACAAATATGACCGACATTGCTGCTATCAATATTCCTATGGTCACCCCCGAGGTAAAAAAATGTTCACGTCACTTGATTTTCCCTTTTATGAAGATTTTTAAGAATAATTATTTATTCAGAACATTTATTTATAACAATCGTCTGACTCTTTTTCTTCTGAGCACTTTATATTAAAAATTTAATTATTTAAAATTATTATCTGCATGCATGCATGTGTTATCTTGTTTTTTTTTCTCGACTATGATATTAACTTTCACCTGTAATGAAGTGTTTAAGTAAATTGTTTGAAAAGTAAGTAAGGTCAGAAATCCCAGTTAGTTTTAGTCTTATGGTCTCATGGTTAGATCTTATCAACCTACCATTTTGACTAACTTGTTGTTTAGTGTTGAAATGGACCTGTCAATAGCTTAGTCGTATGGTTTAGAAGTCGAATCTTATCGACCTAAACTGACCTACTGGCTACCATGTGGACGAACTTAAGTTATCTTAATTAAGATCAACCATTTACTTGTGCCATCTTATTGGTTGTATAGACGAATCTTATCGTCCAGACCATGTGTCAGCATTTGTTTCTAGGGTCAGCCGATTATACTAGGTTATATCCTTCCATTGGTCATCTATGTGAATTTACTAGGTTCATAGGTTTTGGCTAGATGTACTAGGATATATCCCTCCGTTAGTCATCTATGTGACTGAATTGGATTTCTCGATTTTAGCTTGGCTTCTTAATTGTGAATTGTCTAATACGAGGACATTTATAAAGTGTTACTTTCTTAGTTATTATGATGTGTTCAGTTTGGAGATGTCTTCATCCTAAGATTTTTGCGACCTAGGATCTAGGTGACGAACACTGAACTAAGCAAGAAATAACATCGTACGTTTAGGAGGAGTCTCAGATTCTCATTAGGGATTGAAAATTAATTACAAAATTGGATGAAAGACTATTTGCGTGTTTGATTTTCAGCTCTTTTGAACTTGTAATCACTATTGTAGTATTTCCTTAGATGTTTTGCATTCCAAGGGTTCTTAAATTATTAGCGTTCTAAGGTCCTAATTCTGTAAGTTCCAGGTCAGACGACTGTAGATTTTTGTATGATCCATGCCAATTTGGTTCTAACTTATTCCCTTTTTAATGATTTTCTTCAGTACGTAATCTCCTTCTGTAAGAGCATAATATTCTCATAGCTTAGGCTAATATTGTTTTTGGCATATCCCGCTACCATTTGATTCGAGCCAAGACGTAGTTCGAAGATCCAATATCTCCAATTTTCAAACATCTCCGCTTTATGAAGGTATAATGATATTTAGTTTAAATTTCTTCCTTAAATTTATTTTGGGATGCTTATTTTTATTAAAATTGGAAACAAGATTTTTTTTATTTAAAAATTGAGGCAAATTTTCTTGTGTAAGGATAAAAATTTCCAATTGAGTCCACATGAAGTACTGTATTAATTCTGGACAAAATCATTTAAGTCATAGGTTAGAAGTTTGTTCCTATCAAGCCTATGTCGTTTGAAGAAGTTGAAGATGTAGCGGCCAAAATTTATAGTACACATCATTGTCGGTTTCAAGTGCCATGTTTAGCGTCCTCAACATTATTTCATTTTCTAAGATCTCTAAAAGGTATGAATGCACTATTATATATATAGGAGCTTGGAAAATATTTTTGGGTGTTTTATATTTATAATTTACGTTGAAAATAAGTTTTAATTTTTTAAAGAAAAATAAAAAATGTTTCTGCATTTTCGTTCGAACGAAACTGGGATCTCGTTCGAACGATATTCCTAGGTCGTTCTAACGACATTACTAACGGGATTGAAATCGTACTCTCTTTTTTCTCGTTAGAAGTTTCATTCAAACGAAGTCATTCAAACGAGCTCGTTCGAACGAAATATCGAACGAGTTTTGCCCCTTACTCTCTGAATTCTCGTTAGAAGTTGTTCGAACGATGTCGTTCGAATGACACTGCCCAGTCGTTCTAACGACCTAGGCGGGAACTTAAAAAATTGATTGTTTTTCATTTTGTCCCACTTTTCCACCACTTGCCCCACTAACTTTTTACCAGGCTTATTTAGTGCGGGAAGAACTATTTTCCAAGTAACTTTTGAGAGGTTTCTAACTTAGTTTTGAGAGAAAAATATTTTCTCCAAAAGTTCCTTTTTATGTGTTTTAATTTTCAAGAGATGATGTTCAAAAACACATATACACCCATATGTTAGTTTAAATTCCAAGTTCATATATATTTATATCTTTGCCTGGAGAGTTTTGACACTGGGTTTTATCTACACCAATAAGAAGAGAAATTTGGCTTCATTCTCTACCCATAAAGGAGAAGAAATTTGTGCTACATCTTTCTCACATGGTGAAAGTCACCATGTGTGGTTGACGGTGGGTTGTGCCTCCATTGATGGACTCCAAGATTCCGGTGGACTCCGGAGTTATCTACAAGGTAGAAGTTAAAGAACGAAGGAAGCGTCGGGGCTTGAAGGAGTCCAGTCGAGTGTTGTAAGTCTTCTTAGCGTTGTCTTTGTATATATACCATACCTAGTCGATTTGTTAGGCCAGGGACGTCCGAGGTTTTTCCCATTTTGGTTTTCGTCGTACATCATCGCATAGTGAGATTATTTATTTTTATCTTGCAAAAATCACCATAAATGCAAGCTAGGATAAACAAGATAAAAATTGGTTTAATCATCACACTTGTTTAATACGGTGCTAACTTATGTTTGGATAATTTAGGTAAGTTTAACTTAATTCATATCTAGAATTTAATTTGATAAAATTTGGTTTGGCCTATATTGAAAATTATAATAAATCAATTTTAGGCAAATTTTAGGAATTGGGTTGAATTAATTTTGTTTAAGTGGAAATTAATTTATTTTTGTAGTTTAATTTCACTTTAAGTTTAACTTAATATTAATTTTGAAGAAATTAAAATTTGAAGTTTGTTTTTGTTTAAAATTTGAATTAAAATTTTAGTTGGGAATTTAATTGAACCATCATATTAATTTTAAGAGTTTAAAATTTGGGGGCTTCCGCAACCTAATTTCTTTATTTAAAAATTCTCAAAATGTGCATATATCCTTCAAACGAGATTTGAATCTTCTTCTAACTTGATTGGATTTTCGTTCGAAGTCTCATTTTCAGTTTACTTCGATCGAACATTAAACGAGGGTGTATGGTTTTACATCGTTCGAAGCTCTTTGAAGCTTGTTCAAATGAGACTAGGGTTTCATTCTAATGACCTTATTTTTGTTCTAATGACGTTATTTTTTCATTGAAATGTCCTTCTCTATCGTTCAAATGAAGTCGCCGCCGCAAAATTTGTGTATGCCTTATAAATACCTGTTTTGTGTTTGTTTTCATTAAGACTTTTGCCAAAACTCATTCTGCATGTCTTTAGAAAAAGTTTTTAATCCTTTTGATTTGAAAAAACCTTTTTGATTCACAAATCACATTCCTAAGATATATTT
Organism: Sambucus nigra; assembly: GCA_949130495.1. Classification (NCBI taxonomy): domain Eukaryota; kingdom Viridiplantae; phylum Streptophyta; class Magnoliopsida; order Dipsacales; family Adoxaceae; genus Sambucus; species Sambucus nigra. The sequence continues at coordinate 90,009,926 of OX422211.1, forward strand.
GAGTGAATCAGTTTTAAACCCTATAATTTGTATCCTTGAATACATAACCTTTGTGGATAAGGCATTTCCATGCCTGACTTGTGATTCTCGAGGGAATTCACTACTGAAGATAGAGGACTGAGGTTCTTGTGATTCTTTCGAGGATCATTACTGAAGGAAGGTTGTGGTCTTGTGGTTCTTGAGAGAATGATAGTAGATTCCTTTAAAGAATTAGTAAGTTGCAATTTGTAAATTTTATAAACTTAATAAAAGGCTTTGTCATGAGGGGATTTTTCTTGAAACTTTGCCTTTGTCGAATGCTTGATTTGATTTATGTTTTGAATCACACAGTTTCATGTTTCAGGGCTAAAAGATTAAAATTTGATGTGGATTGTCCTTTGAATTTAATAAGTTAATGCCATTAGATAATTTCTCACTCTCAAATTGTTATCAGAGTAGGTTACATAAAAATACTGTGTGATCCTTTTTTGACAAATTTTTATGTGAAGTCAGTTTTTTTGAAAAATTGTTGATCTTTGAAAAATTACAAATATTTTATAGAGAACTTATATAATAGGATGCCAATTTTTTATGGATCGAATTATGCTTATTGGAAAGCCTGAATGAGATCCACTTAAAAGTCATAAAGGAAAGGGTTCGGTTAGTATGTGAAAGAGGGTGGACTCCTCCCACGATAGTTGTTGATAATGTCACAAATCCTTAACCTATCTCTTCCTGGACTGATGATGAGTTTAAGTGGAGTACCTACAACTTTCACGACCTTAATGCTATTTCTGCAGTCGTCACCCCTAACGAGTTTCGACGTATAATGAAGAGAAATACATCTAAGAAAGCATGGGATATCCTCTCGTTGACACATGATGGTACCAACGATGTCAAGGCATCTAAGCTTCAAATTTTGACCACCCAGTTTAAGACCATCACTATGTTAGAGTCCGAGAGTTTTGATGAATTTTATGCTAGGTTTTCGGACATCATAACCACTAGTTTTAATTTGGCTGAGAAAATACCTGAGACTAGGGTCATTAAAAATATTTTGAGGTCACTCCCTTCCCGCATTATTCCTAAGATCACCATACTTAACTCATTAGGGATTTGAGACACTTTTAGGTTAGAAGAACTCGTAGGAGACCTTCAGAATTCTAAGATAGATATGTTCCCTAAAATGATTAAAACTAAGGATATAGGGGTATCATTAAAGAATTAAGCTAAGAAAAAGAAAAAGGGGAGAGTTTGTGAGTCTGAATCTGAGGGAGATTTTAATGTTAATAACTTGGGGTTGTTTGCGATTTTTTTAAACACGTTTCTCACATTTTCCAAAAAGAATTCTTCCAATAAAAAGATTTTTGAGAAAAATAAAAATAAAGATGAGGTCAAGGACGAAGGTGAGAAATGGGAAGGGATAAGGTGTTTTGAGTGCTAAAGTAAGGGGAACAAGTCATATAAGTGTCCCACTTTGCAAAATAGAAAGGGCAAGGGGACTGCAAATAAAGCCACTCTTAACATAGAGTCGGTTGATTAAGGAGGAGAATCACCACATGAACCGTGCATTGAGTTCATGGATAGTCACGTGAGTACTTCTAGTTTATCCCACAATGATGAGGACACATGTAAATGTGAGAGCCTCGATGATGTTTGAAGCCATTTTAGTGAGAGTGAGGACAAGATTGCAAGTGAGGGAGAAGGGGATCTCCAAAAAGCGTTTAATGATTTGTACACCAAGTTATTAAAAACCAAAAGGTTGAACAAATCTTTTTCTCTTAGGGTGTTAGATTTGGAGAGAGAAGTAAATTTTTTGAGAGTGTGTGAGGCGTCGGTGAGTCAACTCGAGAGGGTAAAGGTTTCTTTGTGTGAGCAGTTGATCGCCTTAGGCCGGGAAAATAGTGAATTAACCAACATCGTGGCTAGTCTTATGGGAGATCTTTAATCTTTATTGGAGAATCGTGATAAAATTGAATCCCGTGTATCCCAACTCGAGAGAGATCTCAAATGTGCCTCGGAGATCATGGTTAATTTAGAGGACACATATAAGAAGGTTGGAAATATGCTCTTCGGCCTTGCTTTAGGTAACTTTGAGAGGCTAGGAATAAGCTATAACTATGCGTCCACTTTTCATGTTAAACCCGAGCCGGTTCCTGAGTTTATGTTAGATCCATATGGCCCCTAACGTATCCCACCTAGACGTTCAAATCCACGTAGGAGACCTCGTCCTAGACGTTTTGAGAGAGGTGGACCCAATCCCATGTATGTTTGTTCCCACTGCAAGTAAAAAAGCCACCTTAGGGAATTTTGCTTTAAGTTTGGGACTCATAGGTATCTTCCACGATATGCTACCATATGTGTTCTCGTACGCACTCCCACACATGTTACTCCACATGCTCCCACACTTCACATGAGAGATTTTGAGCATTATTTAGAGCAAGTAGAGTATTTTGTCAAGACTTCACAAGATTTAATGGGTGTTTTTCACAGGATGTCATCTCCTTTGGAGAAATCCTCTGGACCTAATGATTGAGGTTGAGACTTGTTTTTAGCATATGATGCTTTTCATGTTCATATTTTCCATGCCTATTGCTAGATTTTACTATCATTGTATGTATATTTTTCCATTTTAATATATTTTTTGAAAAATTTAAAAAGAATTTTGTTTTTCTTGAATTTTTTTTGGAAAAATACAAAAAGATTTTTTATTTCTTTTTGAGAAAAGGTCCAAAAGGAGTTTTTTTTACACTATGTGAGTGAACATAATGTCCGAGTCACCATTCATTCCATATCCATATGACTATTTTGTTTTGTTTTGAGACGTGAAAATATTTTAGTTTTGTGCTTTATAATGTGTGGAGTCATTAAGATGTGATACGATGACTAATTGCTACATATTTGACTCCTTGTCACCTTTAATGCACACGAGCACGAACTTATTTGAGTATTTCACTTACCTTTCACGTATCGATTGTAGTGTTTTCATCTTAATCCTGCTTTTGAAATGAACCAAGTGTGAAAAACGAGATAATCAAAGTAGCGCTTGTAAGAACCAGTGCCTGGATTGAAAAAAAATTAAAAATCATATCTTCGGTAAATTTTGGTATATTTAATCAATGGAATCGGAATGCGAAACCGGTTGACTTTGCGTGAATTGCCACTATTTGTGAAAAGAAAAGAGCCTAAAAGATTAAAGGCATGTAAAAAAAAAAAAAAAGTGCCTCACCAATTTCAAAGAACAATGATGCTGCAACATATGAGCATTGATTTATGTAAAAAGAATTGAGAAAAAAATTCAATATCTGAATTGTGAGGGAGTTAAGTCAAAGCTTAATTAGTTTGCGCATCCGCAAAAAATCTCGTAAAGCATTACATAGTTTTGGGCGTTATTGGTGTGAAAATCACTTACGATCTTGATCAGTTGAATATGTTAAGTCGACTTCACTTGAGTTCACCATTTTTATACCTAAGGTAGACTTTGAGCTCTTGCGTTAGTTGTGTCTCATTTCTTCGTGCACATATATTATGTTTGTCTACGTTGATTAACATGTAGAATGTTTTTACACCCATAAATTCCATTTTCACGATTCGGTTATTTTTGTGTTTCTCTATGGTGTGTTGTTTTTATAGAAAAATATTTTACTTGAAAAAATTTGAGAAATCAAAAATAGTTCGTGGAGCCTTTGAGGTTATCATTGTATATTTATTCTTTCATATCGTGTTGTGATGATATCATTTTATGCTTGGTGATGTTCCCTATATTTTTTTCATGATTAGTTTCTACTCCTTGTCTATTTCGGACAAAATAAAAAGGGGAGAAAAAAATACGAGAGAGTTTTATTTATAGGGGAGATTTTATTTTTATGCATTTATTTGATATATGTCAAACACAATGCGTCACGAGGTATTTTCTTTGTTTCATGTGTGTAGGTAATTTTGGAAGATCATATTTGAATTACACGCAATGAAGACAGAGTGCCTAAGAGAAGGACAAAGAAGAAGTGGAGATTTGAAGACTTTATTTTAAAGACAACACTATCTTGTACCTAACCATTTTAGGGTTTGGAAGGGTATTAGGGTATTGTATTTGTCTTAGGGTATTTATTTGTAATTTTTATTTCGGTTTTATGTTTGTATCGGAATATCCAAAGGGGGGGGGGGGAGATTTGTAAGAGCATAATTTCTGATAACTTAGGCCAACATAGTTTTCGGCATATCCCGCTACCGTTTAATTTGAGCTGAGAAGTAGTCCGAAGATCCAACATCTTCAACTTTCAAGCATCTCCGCTTTATGAAGGTATAATGCTATTTAGTTTAAATTTATTCCTTAAATTTATTTGGGATACTTATTTTTATTAAAACTGAAAAAAGATTTTTTATTCAAAAATCGAGGCAATTTTTCTTTTTAATTTTTTTCAAAATGAATGTATCTCGTTCAAACGAAATTGGAATCTCATTCTAACGAGATTGTATTTTTATCTGAAGTCTCGTTTGAACTTTACTTCGATCGAACATTAAATGAGGGCGTACTGTTTTACATCATTCGAAGCTCATCTGAAGCTCGTTCAAACAAGATTAGGGTTTTGTTCTAATGATCGTGTTGTCGTTCTAACGAGGTTCTTTTCTCATTCAAACGATCCCGCTTTCTCGTTCGAACGAAGCCGTTGCCTCGAAATTTATGTTTGACTTATAAATACGTATTTTTTTGTTTGTTTTTGTTAAGACTTTTGTCAGATTTGATTCTTCATATCTCTAGCAAAAGTTTTCAACCTTTTTTATTTGAAAAAATATTCTTGATTCATAAATCACATTCCCAAGATATATTTGAGTGAATCAAGTTTAAACCCTCTAGTTTGTATCCTTGAAATACACAACATTTGTGGAGAAGGCATCTCCATAGCTAACTTGTGATTCTCGAGGGAATTCACTACTGACGATGGAGGACTGAGGCTATTGTGATTCTTGTGAAGATCATTGCTGAAGGAAGGTTGCAGTCTTGTGGTTCTTTAGAGAATCATAGTAGATTCCACTATAGAATTTGTAAGTTGCGATTTGTAAATTTTATAAACTGAATAAAAGGATTTGCCCTGAGGGAATTTTTCCCGAACTTTGCCTTTATTGAATGCTTGGTTTGATTTATGTTTTGAATCACATAGTTTCATGTTCTTGGGCTAAAGGATTAAAATTTGGTGTGTGGATTGTCATTTGAATTTAATAAGTTAACACCATTAGATAATTGCGCACTCTCACCTTCCCTTAAGGTGCTTGATTTTATGCTTTTATTATAAAATCGAGCAGTCTTCTGTTGATAAGCCACAACTCAAAGTGTTGTCTATTCCCTGAATCCTTTAACAAGTCCATATCGAGTCTTCTCATTATGTCTCTCTTGGGAGAATCGAAGTTTACTACCCTGTGGCTTAGTAATCTGACCTCAGTGGTTAATATCGCCTCCGTACCAAAAGCTAACATGAAGGGTGTTTCGCCTATCGTAGTTCTCGACATTGTTATGTATGCCGAAAGTACGTTATGAAATTCGTTGATCCATTTTCACTTGTAATCATCCAATCTTATTTTCATTCCTTCCGACGAGGTTCCGTTTGTGATCTTTGTATGCCCGTTGCACCAAGGGTGAGCTGGTTCAGAGTGCAACTTCTTGATCCTTGATCGAATACATTAGTCTTTAAATTTTTTATTGTCAAATTTCATGCCATGGCTGCTGATGAATGTGTAAGGCATCCCATATCTTCAGATTATGATCTTCCAAATGTAGTGAAAGACCTTCTCGTATGGCATTTTAACCAGTGGCTCGACTTCTACCCATTTGTTGATACGACTACTACAACCAAGTATTTAAATCCTCCTCATGTCTTTGAAGTGGGAGGATAAGATCAATCCCCCACATTACGAAAGGCTAAGGATAAGTGATTGATGTAAGTGCATTTCTCGGCCTCTTATGTACCACGGCGTACCTTTGGAATTTTTCATATTTTTTTGCATAACTTGCACAGTACTCCTTTATAGTGGGCTAATAATATTCTTGGGTGGCTCTCTTTGCCTCATGAGTTAAAATCCAATCTCCTAGGATTTTTGTCTGCTCTGTCATAATGAGCTCGCCTCTTATCCTTATATGGTGGGGGTGGCATCTCTCATCTCTTATTAGATTTTTCACCCCATCTTGGGGTAACCGGATTCAATTCAGGTTTGTTTTGCTGATTCATAAAACTTTGTATCAGTTTTCACCCTTTCTTACATAGCCTCCTAGCCTCTAGCCCAGCTCATTACGATTACCTATAAGTTTGCACATACCCACAGGTGTTGAGGGAGGGATTCTTTCAAAGGCTCATCTGCTTTCTGGGTTTTCTGCCATTTTCATAGTATTTAAAAAAAAGAGAGTATCCTATTACAAAAGATAGATTATGATAATTGTGATGGAAAAAGATGGCAGAAAGAGAGGGTTTAAGGCATAAATGAGTAAATCCGGTGCGGATTTAAGGATTAAAACAAAATTGATTATTAATTGAAAAATAACTATAACCCGTCGAAACCCATTTGAATCGGGATGTGATTCGTTGGTCACTAGGAAACAATATCACTGAGTTTGAAAGAATTAACAACGGTGCAAAGCAACCAATAGCTTGTCATTTTCCCACATACGGTGTCAATCTGCTATCGAGTAAAACTCGTATATTTATTTGGTCTTAATGAGAGCATACGAGTTGCAAACAATAAGAGATAAATATATGTACATCAAAGAAATACTTATCTAAGACTCGCTATAGAGAGAGATGAGAGAAAGAAAGTGAATCCAGATTTACGAGGTATAATCTAATGTGATGCCTACGTCCATAGGTACAAGTGTAGATAATATTGATTTACTAGAATGAGAGAATTTAACCTCAGTCAGTGGTTCCTTTTCTTGCTTACTCCTGCCTCCTTAAATATGGGTGTGGGTGTATTTGTTTATAGACTATTCCAAGTAGTCCACTAAAGTGTGTTACGAGTCTTGTCTTTATAGATTAAACAAATATTCACTATACATGATAGTGGAGTAATAATTGTAAGTTAGTATGGGCGCACATGGTGTGAGGGAATATTTGTCTGTTTCCCCATATGGGTATGCTGTTGACGTCATCCCACTGTCTGACTCATGCTTGCTGTGACGGGGCTGATGTTAATATCAATGTTAATTGAGAGAGTTAAATAAGCTATATTAAATACTAAATCGATCAAAATGCCTGGGTGGATCTTAATAGTAGATGAGTTGATCTCGTTGTTATATGAGTCGATCTAATTGTGGTAAATAATGAATCCAGGCGTCCTCTACTAATTGATTTAGGAATCATACCATATTAATGATATAACAATACTAGTGCATGTGTTTCTTAGTAATCAAATCCGCCCTAAAATATTTGCACATGCCAAAGTATTCCTAAAGTAAATTATTTGCTCAAGATTAGATCTAGCTTTCCAGCGTGATCACTTTTTATTCGAGCTTTGAAAAGAGAAGTCATAATTTCGTATAATCTTTGAACTTTAATTAACGAATAGAGGACTGTAATCTAATATTCTATTAAATCGCGTATACTTGAAGCAAACATACACTAGAATCATTACTAAACTAATGTCATAATGCACTACATAGCAATATGAGAAGGCGATAACAATAAAAAAAATACTATTATAATAGTGTAAGAATATTGTTTTTGATTATGAGGGTGCCATATCACATTTTTTAAAAAATTTGTACAACGTTACATTATTACTTACATTAATTAAGAATCTTAATAAAACCTTCAAACCCAGATCAAAACTTGGGACCACAGACACAGTGGTCCATGGACCAAATCTTATTCCATCTTTAATGTAAGGTAATATTAAAATGCCAATATTCTAGGATTGTGTAGAAAGGTATGGGGGAGAGTTGAAGATGATAATATATAAAACTAGTAAAGCAATATTCTGGGTTTAGATTTGATAAGGAATGGGGAACAAGCTCTTACTACCAGGATGGACGGGTTCCTCACCATCTTCAATTTTAATAATTGAACATAGGATGCGTTGGATGAGAATTTTCATTGGACAGATTTACGGCTCCTCGCAAATATAACGTGCCCACCAACTCATCGGTAACATATATATCAACAGGTATGTGGGTGGACAATAACTCATTGGTAACATATATATCGACATGACAATTCTCCTACCAATTTGCAACTACTTTATATGAAGATTACCTGATTGACCAGGAGAAACGAGCACTTTTATTCAACAACTTGCAATGCGTGCAAAGGTTAAGAATTAAGATAGAAAACGAATTTATAAAATCGTAAATTTAAAATAAGTGTAATAGTATGTATACTTCTAATTTGGATATTCAAATTAGACATTTGTGTAAAACTCACATAAGGCTCACTTTAAGCATAAATTAATATATCACTGCCACATTATAGAATTTGATGTATGGTCCTTATTTGAGGATATAATTAAGCGGCATATACCAAATAATTTTTTAAACATTTTTTAATACACATTTAATATAATTTTTTCTATTTTGTTTTAAAAAAGTCACTCAACACATAAAAACACTCAAAAATATATTTAATCCGGACATTTAAAAATAAGAGAATATTGATTAAACGAGCATTTTGAATTTTTTTATGTGTTGAGTGATTTTTTAAAACAAAATAAAAAGACTTACACTAAATCTGTATTAAAAAATATTTAAGAAACTTTTTAATGAATAATCCTATAATTAATATTATTGTTAAACTAAAGATATCATGTACTAGTGCAAGGGTGAGTGAAATAGTGCGTTCACTTTCACATCTAATTTGTTAGGCACAATGCCATTTAATTCTGTATAAGTTTATAATCCTAGCCATTCTAATGTATTATATTCACTCATCACTCAAACTCTTTTATAACAAAGTGTTTGCCAACTCGTTTGATCAATATAAGGGACTATTTTAAGTTTTATTTAAAAAATAGAGTTATCAAGTTGGAGCATAATGCGTTTCAACTTTTGCCCATAATGCCAACTCGTTTAAAGAAAGCAACTCATTAAGTTTTTTTTTTCAAAAATTAGGGTTAACTGCACTTTCACACCCATATGATGTGCAAAATATGGTATTGGTGTTCAAGCATTTTCTTATTACAAGATTTGAGGTTCAAAAGTGTCAAATTTGTTATTATAAAGATTTTTGGATCTTTGAGGGTTATTTAGTATTTATCTTATAATTTTTATGAGTACAATTGCATGATATGAAAAATGTTGGCTTTTTTTTCACTTGGTCATTTCACTTTTGACATCCATTAATTCATTTAGTTTATAGTTTGACACTCGATAATTTTCATATTGCACCTTTAATATCTATTTTGTATGAAATCCGTCCAGTCACTTTTTGTAAATCTCGAATTTATCCTTTATTAATGGGTGACAAATCATTAACTAGATAAATAAGTGGGGGACAAATCACAAAAGACCAATATATATATATATATATATAAACATAAAATTATAATTAAATTTTAAAAACTATTTTAATTAAATTAAAAAAATCTATTTTTCTAAACAAAACCGTTAAAAAGCAAGTTTAAACAAAATAACTTTCAACCTGAATCAACTTAAAATTATATATAGTTAACATTTTATTAAAAAAAATAACCAATGTATACATTCAAACCTCGTATCAAGATATATATATATATATATATATATATATATATATATATATATATATATATATATATATATATATATATATATATATATATTTTTTATACCTCTAATACGATAGTATTAGAGGTATTAAGGCTAACCTTTTTAATTAATACCATAGAATATCAACCGGTACAAATTTCATCCATCCTTTCTCCTTTTGCTTTGTTTCATATTAAACAATTCAAACGATGCAAACTAGAATTTCACGCGCCCTCTCTATGTCTCTCTAACATATTATATATTGTTGCTCTATACTTTTAGGGTTTTATACTCTATCTCTCTCAGTTTGGAGAGTGAGCTTAAATCAATGCTGATGGAATAGCGTAATCGGGATGTCATTGATTGAAGAATTGAAGCTGGCTATTGCAAGAAACATCTCACGGAATTCCTCTTCAGAATGGATTGATGGAGGTGTTGGTATTTCAATTGGGGTCCGACGCGCTAGAATGTGGTTGAGGAGGAAGAGTATTGCTGACATTCTTCTGGTTATTAATTCGATTTTAAATGGTTTTACAAGCTCTGTGATCTTTTTCATTGCTTTCCTTGTACTCTATCTCTTTCAATTATGTTGATTGATCAATTAATTTTGTGGGTTTGATGGACAATGACATGATGTGCTAATAGCTTATAAAATTAATAATTTAATTCTACAAGATGATCATATCCGAGAAAATTTTGATATTTAATGTAACCAAAACCTGAACGATGCTCCAAGCGTTTGAGTATTTAGCAAAGTTCGGTCTCCACTCCAAAGTTTTATTAACATACTAGCATGCAGGCCACGCATTGCGTGGTCGAATTTATCTAAATCGTATTTTTTTGTAGTTCGGTTCACACAATATATTCTACGAATTTAAGAAGATTGGAGTTTAAGTTAATATCAAAAGTCATATGAATGACATTCAGTAAGTGCAACCGTATTTTTTGTTTTGAGAATATACTATAACTAAATTTCCATTCGGTTTTATGATCACTAAACAAATAATATAATTATTTTCAATCATTGAAGTAGTTTAATGTAATAATTAAAACTATAAATACAATGTCCAAATTTCAAAATATATATAAATCGAAACCCTCAAAAATTTAACCACAAAAATTCATGCTTATTGATTTTTACCTAAAGAAACAATTGATTTAAAAGAAAGCACTCCTACTATGCTGAGAAGCGTCATGATCCGTAGAGTAAAAAAACTTATTAATAGAAAGTTTTGGAAAATCCTCTTGCAAATATATCTAACTAGTGAAACCCAATTAGTTTTTTATGCTTTACAAAAAATTACCCTTGATAAGAGAATTCCTAAATCACTTCAACAGTGCCAAAAGTAGGGAATCGATCACTGTTTCATTGTAAAGGCTATTCAATTCATAAACTTAAGAATCACCTAATATTTTTTAATCTATTTTTTTGAATAAAAAATATTATGATATTATTTACATGTAATCTATCTTGGATATTTTCAGATAGACTTTGGTTATGAAAAACTGATGAAACTAAAACATAGAGAATGAATACACGACACACGCATTTTATATATGATTTTAAGCTGATTATACCTGGAATTAATCAATGATTGCCCATATATACACTACAGCAAAACTTACATTTAGCTACGGTTTTCTTGCCTACAAAAAGCAATTCGTGGCTAAATATAAACATCTGATACGAAACTAATTTCGTGGCTAAAAGCATTATATTTAGCAACGAAAATTCGAATTTCGTTGACAATAGTTCCCAAAAGATTGGCGCGCAAGGTTTCCCGCTCCATAGTGTAATTACAAATTATTTAGCAACGAAATTAGAGTTATTTGCAACGAAACAATTTGTACTAGTTAATATATTATTTTTGCAACAAAAAATATTTCGTGGCTTAATATATAAGTTATTGGGCAATGACTTTTTTTTGTAGTTAAAAGATAATTTTTTTAATAACCCTCAACACTCCCACACGATATGTGTCAGCTATCACAAACCCACCAAAACGTTTGAGAGAACACAAACCCGGAAAAATGTTTCCGTCAGACTCTCTCTGCCTCTCAATCAGGTACATCCTCTTTCTCGCTCTGTATTCATCGGAGGGCACAAACCCGAAAACGTATTCTATCTCAGATTTATTTTGTAACGCATTCATCGAAGGACTCTCTCTAAGGGTTTGAAAGATAGAATCATTTTTACTGAAGGGGGTTTTGGGTTAACACATTTAATCTTGAAACAAATTTTATTGACATACTTCTGTGGATTTAATCTTGTTTAATTTTGAAATAATTTTTTGTGGATTTAATCTCGAAATAAATCTTGAAATAAATTTTTATGGATTTAATCTTATTCGTGAGTGCTGATTTTTTCTTGTTCGCGTGTATAGATTTATTCTTGTTGTGTGTGCTGATGTTTTGTGATAACCCCCACCCCATTCATATTTCTATCCTGTTTTGGATCTTGATAATGTCTTGTTTAGAGTCAAAATGATTTTGATTACTTGCATTTGTAGTTATATGCCTTTATAATACATGTTATTGTTTTTACGAAATATATATAGTACATTTAATATTTTTTGCAAAGCAATAATTTCCCTCATTTCCATGCCAATTGTTTAAGTTCTATTTTATAAACATTATTAGTTTACTTAATTATATAAATTAATATTCTAAACCATTTTTAGGACCTATTTTATAACAATAATATGTAATGTATTTGTTCCAATGGCTTGTACCCTTCGAATTGTGGATTATAATTTCAAGGTATTTACTACGACTTTGTTTAGTATATTACTTGATCCCCACTTGTTTTAACCAATTTTTTTTTACTTCTTAACTTGATACGCACTGCATATGTAGCGCCCCTGCCAATAGGTAGTATATATATGTAGGAAAAATTTAGTAAGATTGATGAAAACCCCTATTTAATTGTTAATGTTGTGTGTAGCTTTTCCATTGATTAGAGGACTTAGATCTACGTAGTGGGAACCTAATTAGAAATGTTGTATTTTGACTTGGGGGCTGCCTTATATCCTCTATTTTTATAGATATTGATTAGTGGTCATGAATAAATATATTATGTCTTATACTCTGGAATCTTAGACAACAAAAATATTATATGAAACAATAAACTAAGATTTTAACGTGTTTGATTTTTTATGTGAACTTTATGGATAAGAGTTGGATGCAAGAAACAAATAGATTTTGCGAAACTGAACATGAAGCGTAAAGCATCACTTATAAGAAGTAAGATATTATCACAAATATATATATATATATATATATATATATATATATATATATAATGCGCATGTTATGATTAACTCAAAGGCCAACAAACTAACTATTTTTGAAAATTTTCAGTTTTTTCAAAAGAAGTATAAAATATAAATTATACAACTATGACACACTGTGAATTAACACTAAATATATGAATCTTGGGAGCGTAAGTGTAGGGGTGTGAACATTTTTCATAGGTTAATCAACATAGATGATTATATCACACGTGCATGAAGTTTTGAGATACTACTAATGAAAGATCTCAAACTCTACCTTAGGTGTAAAAATGGTGAACTCGTATGAAATTGACTTAACCTAATAAACATATCAAGAACAAACGTGATTCTCAGACCAATGATGCCAAAACTATTTAATATTTTTCAATAATTTTATAGTATGTGCAAAGCCATTGATCTTCAACTTAACTCCCTCAAAATATCACATAACAAAGAATACACTCAATTATTTTTGAAGATATTAATATTCATATGTAGCGAAGCATCAATGATAAAAATTGGCCTGACACTTCTGTTTTTACACGCCTCAAATATTTGTAGGCTCTTTTATTGCAAATGGTGACTTTTAGCATAAAGACATTTTATCTTTTGTATCCCCTTTCCATTACTTAGCATTTAATAATAATTTTTGAAAAAATGATGTAAATCCGGTCAATGGTTCTTACACGCACAACTTTTCATCTTGTTTTTTACAGCTGGTGCGTTTTAAAGGAAAATTGAGATGAGAAGACGGTATTTGACAAGTGATAGGTAAGTTCAACGTTCAAACAAGTTGGTGCATGTGTGCGTTAAAGGAGACTAGGAGTCAAACATACAATAAGTAATCTATAAAGATTAATGTAATGACTCCGCTCATTATTAAGCACATAAATGAAACGACATCATGTCTCAAAACATTACAAAAATAGCTATGTTGAAATATGGAATGAATGGGTGGTATGGACATCTTAAATGTTCATCCATATATGGTGATAAAAAATACAAAACTCTTTTTGCCTTTTTAAAATTTTTTATCAAAAATAAAATCCTTTTGACTTTTTTAATTCTTTTTTTAAAAAATTGAAAATCTTTTTGTAGTTTTCATTATGACTCACTAAAACAATGAAATACAAAAGATACACATATCATAACAATAGCAAACATATATCATGAAGCACGAACTAAAGTATGCCAAACAAAATCATACAAGGCAATCACCAATAAGATATAGTATGTGAAGAGTTATGAGAAAGCATGTGAGAGTTAAGCCGGTTTTGTGCTTAATGTATACTTAATGCATACATTTAGAGCCTCTAAAATATATTTCCTAACCCAAATATATATATACACACTTAATGTATCAGGTTTCGAAAACAAATGGGACACTAGACTTCAACTTCCTAGGTTTTTAAAGATCATAGCAAAAATGCCTAAGATGACCTTTCCTACCATAATGTGTGCACGTGTAAATGCAACAAGATATTTTCTAACACCCTGGGATGAGATTCACCCTCTAAAAAAAACAAGGTTTTTCCTTTAGAAACAAAAGCATTAAAATCATTAAAGCCAATACCATCACTCCTAACACTACGAGAGTCTTTCATATTATTTTTTAACTTTGAAATTTTAGACTCAAGAAAAGAATTGGACTCTTCAAGTTTTCAACCATTTCAAAAAGTTTTTCTCTCTCTCCCTCAATGAAAGCGAACTTATCCCTAAGAGTATTCTCACGAGCCCTCAAATTTAAAATCAATGTATCACTATCATCATTGGCACGTACACAAATCCTAGAAAATTTATAGTCTTCTAATTGTTTCTCTAATTTTGGACTCTATCATCACTCTCTTTCTTGGACAGTTCTAAAATTTTAAAATCACAATCCATGTCCAAAATCTTCTCATGAAAAAGATCTCATTGAGTTTGAAAAATTTGCAAAAGTTCTATAGCAGATTTAAAATATTTTTCTTTTTAAAATTTAATTCTTTTAGCAAACTTCAAATAGCAAATTAGATAAATGTTCAGCATGATTATGAATCTCATTAAACTCATCTCGAATATCCACGTCATCATTAATATGGAAATCCATCGAGAAAAAAAATACCAAGAGAGGAGAAAAAATAGCCACCCTGAACAACACTAAAACAATGATCTACACGACAAATTAGTGCAACCCACTGTGATACCAATTTGAGAAAATTGGTATCTCAAAAGAAAGTTTGAAAAAAAAATCAGGATCACACAATATTTTAGTGTTACCCTATCTGATACCAATTTGAGAGTGCGCAGTGTGAACTTAGTGGATTTGTTTATAGAATTAAATGTCCCAACATAAATCCAATTTTACAAAATTTTAATCTTTGATTAATGTAGGTGTGCATACAAGATATATTCCAAAATTAAATTACAAAACTAAGCATGCAAGCAATCAAGCAGAGATGAGGAAAAATCCCTTTACAGGGCGAAACCTATATTTAGCACTTTAGAATGTTTTACAGATAAACGACTTACAAATCACTTAGACCAACTAATTATGACTCGTAAAGTCTTCAAACCTTCTAAAGAAAATAGTTCACTTCAGAGTCGTCCACAAGTAGAGATCTACCATTGGTATCCACCAATTCAGCCTTATCCCTTCTTCAATAGTGAACCCTTGGTTAAGAAGTTCAGTCCTTTCCCCAAATTTGTTATTGAAACTTATAGGGTTTCTAAAGGATTTACAATTAACATAGGGGATGTAAAGATTGTGAATCAAAATATGTTTAGAAATGAAAAGGATGAAAAACTTTGGTTCAGGTTTGCTGTTCAAAATTTTTTCATAGTCCTAATGAAAAAAGAGTTCAAAATAGATTTTTCTAGGTCTTACATGATTTTAGAGGTGGCTTCTCGTTCAAACGAAAATCAAGGTCGTTCGAATGGGAAAAGGCATTCGTTCGAACGAGGAAGCATTTCAATCAAACGAAAAGAAAGGTCATTCGAAGTCTATATCTTACAAGATTCTAATGAGAATTCTCTTCCAAGCATTCCCAATGTCGGTAGGTTTTTCGTTCGAAGTGAGAGAAAATGAAAAGGCTTTTTTGTTCAAATGAAAATCAATCTCATTTGAACGAGGCTAAAGAAAATTTAATTTTTAAATATTTTAAAAATGCGGTCTCGGTTTTATAAAAAAAGACATCCCAAATACGAATATGAATAATTATGAAGACCCAAAAGTTTTATACCATCTTGAGATGTAGAGGTATCTTCAATCTTGGAAATGTTGGAGTTTGGTTCGACATGTCAATTTGTAACGGTATATGCCAAAATTCAAATACATCTAAACTAAAAAGACTAAGCTAAATTATGTGCCCTTCGTATTCTTCCCACGTCATTTGTAGGTTGTTGTTACACCTATGGTTCCTCCACTTCAACAAGTCTTTGTCCTTTATATCTATAAGGAACATGGGATGCCTCACCCTCTACTTAATTATTCTACTCATGTGGATTCATCACTTACTACAACATAAATAAATTAATAAAAAGACAATAGCACAAATTTTAATATTAATATTATTAGACAAAATCCTAACTCATAATAAACCCACTCTCTATTGTCCACTACCAATCTAGACCGTGACACCATGTCTAGAATCAAATTACCATGATTTGATACTAAATTACCACACCCTACATTAATTAGGTTAAAAGCATCCTTATAAAGCATATAAATTCCCTTATTTAATAATTTCATTGTAATATCTTGAAAAATAACACATGATTTTTTTTTCCAGAGGCATGTTTATATGAAAAATTAACTACCTTTATATATAACTTACTGTGAGTACAAATATTATCTCAATAAGAAATCTAGAAAGAAATATCGAGATGAAAGAATAAATGATCACACACACAACACCAGAGATACGTGGTTCGGAAACTTGACGACGTCCACAGAGAGGATATTGTATTCTTATTTTTGTCTCTCAAATAATCTAAGTTACATCCCTTTGTCCGAGGTTAGAGTTTACATTTTATAGTTGTAAAAATAAGTGATTGAATTGTACAACTTAACTTTCTTATAAATAGCTCGTAGGTGTCCCTGAATATCACCTCTGAGATTATTAATAACCGATTTGAGTCTATCTCCATGCATTTAAGCACATATCAAACATACTATGAACTGGGCTTGTCTGCTGAAGCATTGGGCTGAATTAAATAAGCCCCCACAATTTCCCCTAGAATCTTTGGGCTAAGGTGTAGGGCCAACAGATTTTAAGTGAGTTCAAGGCCCAAGTCCTGGAACTATTTTAAAATCGATGTGGCATCCTTGTAATTTTTGAGAATTATCAAGGGTACACTCGTTCGAAAAGAATTAAAATTGGAATGGATGTCAAACTTGTGATAATCATGAAATGACAGGGGCACGTTCGTCCAATCGAAAACCCAAAGCGCCAAAATCCTCTTGAAGAACCATTCCTTATCATTTTTGCACAAAATTCAAACGAAGTTCAGCAACCGTCGTTTTAAACATTTCTTCTCCACAAAGTCATTATGCTTCCTCTCTCTATCCCTTTGTATTTCCAAAGATTTTTTTGATCATTTCCTTTTCTTATCTTCTGATGTGTGTTTATTCCCTTATTTTTCAACTCGCGAAATAATCAAGACCCTTCTCTTTGAGAGCTTAAAGTTGTTGATCTCCTCAAAGATTGGAAGGTTAGAGATCGATTGCCTGGCGATGATCACTCCCATTTAGACGTTTATCTACTAGAACATAGGAACACAACTTCCAGTTTTATTTATAGGCTGGTTGATGAAATTCCTGAGTTTAAGCTTCCAGAAAATAATTCCTCTAGTCCATCTGGGTCAATAGAGATAGATGAAGAGGAGGAAAGGGGAGAAGACGAAGACGAAGAGGATGAGGAGGAGGAAGAAGAAGAAGAAGAAGAAGAAGAAGAAGAAGAAGAAGAAGAAGAAGAAGAAGAAGAAGAAGAAGAAGAAGAAGAAATGGCACCATTGAAGAGGAGATTACTAATTGTGGACGATGAGGACTAGGCCTTATTATCCAAAAAGATGAAGCTCCTAAAGAAGGATGAGGGGGACTCCCCTAGGGTTAGTGGTTCTAGCTTTGGATCCAAGGGGAGAGAGAAATAATAATAATAATAATAATAATAATAATAATAATAATAATAATAATAATAATAATAATAATAATAATAATAATAATAATAATAATAATAATAATAATAATAATAATAATAATAATAAGAAGAAGAAGAAGAAGAAGAAGAAGAAGAAGAAGAAGAAGAAGAAGAAGAAGAATGAAGAGGAGAAGAGAAAAGAGGGAGATAAAAAGAAGGACGAAGAGAGAAGGAGAGATGTGGAGAGGAAGATGAAACTGCCTCTATAGGGCCCAACTGAATCCTCCCTCTTTGTTGTTATTACTGCAGAGGGGTCAATGTGGGTGACACCCTGTCCCTTGACCCTAATTTATTGAAGGGGCAGTCCTAGCAACTGACTGTGGGCTTTCATCATAACTTGGGGAAGACTAATTGGCCCTCAAATCTGCGCAGGCACTTACCCTGGTATGTATCCTCACTTTTCTGTTATTTCCTCTTCGTGAGATTATGTATACCAATTCTTCTTCTTTTTTCTTTATAGTTTTTGTCTGAATATACCACACTTCTGAATGGTCGCACCAACTAGTCCAGAAAGAACAAGGAGGTGAGAGAAGACATGAAGAAGTCTTAAAAGGACTTATTAGATGCTCGAGCTAGTTTTGAGCAAGAAAAGAGAAGGCCTTAGCCGAGTTGAAGGTGGCCAATGGCTTGGTTGTTTCTAAGAAGGATATGCTAGTTGGAGAAAACGTGGAGTTAGTTGAGAAGGTACAGAAACTGAAAGTTGAGATAACTAGAATGAAGGAGAGTAGCTTCTTAAATGGTTGGAATGCTGCCTATGATGACGTTGAGCTTCAGATCGCCTATGCCAATAAGCTGTACTTTATAAAAGGATGGCATCAAGCCCTTGTATTAACATGAGTTCCATCAGAGTCTATTATGTACCATCTTCATCTCCTAGGCCCTTCTCCCCTTGATACTGAGGAGCCACTTGCTGATCAGCCTACTAACTATATTGGAAAAGAGTCAGATGAGGTCGAGACAACTGCTGACCAGACATAGAAAATTACTATAAAGGGAAAGGAGCTAGAAACCTTTGAGCAAGTGAAGGAATGAAGACATTAACACTAGTACTTTTACTTTATCCTAATGTCTTTTCATTTTTTAGTTGTAATAACTTTTTCCTTCCCCTTGGAATATTAATGAAAAGATCTTATTTTTTTCCAATATTCCTATTTTTGTTATGCCGATATTCTATGTGTTTGAAATTGTTATGTTTTTTTTAGATTATTCTTGTAAAAGACTACATCTTTCCTTCCTCAAATTTACGGAAGGTTTTGGTACTAGGTGTGAATCGACAGACTCGCTCAGCCTTCTTCAAGATCTGTAAGTAGTTAAAAATATGGACTGCAGCATATAAGGATCAGTCTGAGATGGTGGCAAAATTGAAGGACGATCTCCAAGTCATGGAGGAGATCAGCTACTCTGTGCAAGAGAAAATAAATGGGCTGAGGGCCCAGCTTGTAGTGAGCAAGGATGTGGGCCAAGTGGGCGAGATGATTCAAGCCTAGAATGATCCCTTGAAGAAGTAGGTTTCCATGTTAAAACAATATGTTCAATAAAAGTACACCATCTTAGATGGACTTCAGAGGGACGTCAAGAGGATAAGACATCTTTTCAAGATATGACCTTGAGAAGCATGGGCAGTAAGTTACAACGAGGGCTGGACTGATGTGCCTACTAGGCTGAAGGAAGCTAAGGACACAACATACAAACATGGGTGGTTGAAGGACCTTAGAGAGCTTAATATAACCAATAATCCATCCCTATGGTTTAAATATTAAATAGACTGTGCATCTTACCATTAGTCCCCCTTTTTCAAAGGATGAGAAATGGATTCCACTCGATGTTATTCATGCACACCTGATGAAGCACTATCTTGAAGACAGTGAGGAGGTGTTTTCCCCCAATATAGATGATGGTCGGAGAGCCCGCATAGCTGAATATCTAGCTCGTCATGCGTAGTTGGTCTGAGTCCTTAAATAATTTTTGGAATATCTCTGTAAAATTATACTTTTCAGTCTTTTATCAAAACGTATAAAGTTAGTTTGTCAATTGTATCATATTTTGAGCATGCACTGACTAATTATAATTGATAATTACTTTTGTATCTTAGCTGCTTACTAGGAAGAGTTGATATTTACCAATCATTTAAGACTTTTGCTAACAAAATAATACTGTTAATCATTTGGTCCTTTCACCGATAAAATTAGTTAGTATCTATGGTTAATCATTTTGGGCATTTGTCGACTAAATGAATCAATTACAAGTGTTAAT
Source organism: Sambucus nigra (assembly GCA_949130495.1). Classification (NCBI taxonomy): domain Eukaryota; kingdom Viridiplantae; phylum Streptophyta; class Magnoliopsida; order Dipsacales; family Adoxaceae; genus Sambucus; species Sambucus nigra. Next base: position 90,030,307 of record OX422211.1, read on the forward strand.
CAAGTTGGGCCTTTCGCCGACTAAATGAGTTTATAACTTATGTCAAACATTCTTCCAGTCCAATATGCCTTAGCAATATCAATCCATCTGCCTTAGCTTTTAGGTTGTGTCTTAACACTCCCTTAGGCTTAAGTGACATGATGTCGATAATGCACATGGTTAATGGGCCATACACCTCAGGTTTTTAATGACCAAGACAACTTGTGATATGTCACGAATATTGTATATTATCGCCCATTTTACTTATGCGTTCTAGTACAATTTTGTCCATTAATTCCCGCATTTATGCTTATATGTTGTTTAACCTTGGGTTTCAATATATATATATATATATATGCTTATGTGTGTGTGTGTGTGTGTGTGTGTGTTGCAAGATTTATTTGAGTTTTATAGGTATTGGAACGCTTAACGATGCAATTGGTGTTTTTTGGGAAGTTTTCAATATAGTACATAACTTCAGGAGCATTTTAGTCATTTCAGCGTTTGTGTTTCATGCCCAAACTCTTCACAAAAGTTGTATTCCTTCAAGTCGGCTTTGTGTGGCCTTCGACAGTTTGTTAATCTGGTTCCTAACAAGCATGTTATGACCATTTTCCTGGGGATCGCCTTCTTGGTTATTAGAATAAATCATTTTCTTTTCTTTTCTCTTTATTTCTTTTACCACTTACTACATAAGTGGGATTTTGTTGTATTCGAAGACATATTGCTTTATCTTGTTTTTATCTTTTGTTTTAGGTTAGAGACGGAGGATTTTGGTTTTTTTTATCTCTCCTAGTGTTTGCACCCTAATGGGTTTGAATGGGACTATTCATCTTTTTCCTTCTTAATATAAGGTTTCTTTTTTTGTTTTCTTGCTTTGTTACTTATTTACTTGCTTTGTATTTAGTTTTTTTATTAATTGATTAGTTGTTTACATTTGTTAACTAGTTTTATTTATTGCTTGAATCATGTCTAGTAGCTAAGTTAAGGGTTGGGGTCATATTTCTGCCATTAATGGGTGCCGAGCTTTGAAATCTAGATTTTGGGTAAAAGGCATTTAATTGAAACCTCGTGCATTAAATTTGGAATATTAGGCATTTGACTTTCTTTGTAATGCAACGTTCGTTCTTATAGAGATATCATGAAATTAATCCATGTGTGACCATTTTTTATTAAATGTTAAATCTTGCATTTTCGGTTAGGTCCTTTCATGTGTGATGTTTATAGTTAATTGAATATGCTCAGTTGAATGTTTTCAAACCAAAATCCTTTTTATGCATTGTTTAGCCCAAGGTAGGGATATGATCCTTTTCCCATTTTATTAATCTTGTTTAGTTTTATTACATTTCCCTTTTTCTCCCTTTACACCATAATCACCTTTTACACTTTTATTTTAGAAGTAATATAGTCTGTCAAACATTCCTTGTGTATTTTTTATACCCAAAGTAGCCGCTATACTCCATTTGAGTGTAGTCAAAATTTATATTTTTTGCATTGCGGTCGAAAGCCAATAACAATGATTGGCGTATTGCAATTGGGGTGGTCGACTGGTCATAACATATTTGCCTTTAACTGAAGGCAGTGCGCATATATCTTGATGATAGATCGATCGATGACTTTAGGTCGATCGATCAATCAATCAAATTAAGTTCGAACACTGCTCATGTTTTCTCTTTCTAATCTAACTTCTCTCTTACTTCTGTATGTTCCTCCCCCCATTTCGTGCCCTATCGTTTGTTTCCCCACCCTAACAATACACAAACTTCACCTAATTTCACCCATTTTTACACAATCAAGGTATAAATTCTTCCTTTTTATATTGTCTATTTGGTGTTATGGGTTGATAATTATCATGATTTTATGGTTTTATGTATATTTTGTTAGTTTGTGAATTTTTGTTGGGCGTGTTCCAATTTTGTTATTCCAACATATTTTATGCTTGAATGTTGACTTATAACCATTCATGAACACAAATTATTGTTGGCTTCTTAGGCTTGTTCATGAATGGGGTATATTGTTGGTTCAAATGGCACTCGCACACCCTTATACCACATTATGCACACTAAGTGTTTGCTGAAATACCAAAACTAAATTTTTTCGATATATTTAGCATCCACTTGTGTATTTTTCACTCGTTGTCGCACCTAGACACATTTTATCATAATGTAGTATGCTTTCACACATTTGCATGCACTTTACCACACCATTTCAACTTGTTCAGTGACTAACTTTTAAATGCACTTTACATTTTTTTTTGTCTTGCCTATTATGTAGGTTAAAATGGTCGAAATCAAAAGGTACGATTCAACCAAGTGTGTGCTCTCATGAGGATTCAAGGGGTTTCGATGTGAACGGGAAAAAGATTGGTTTTGTGCCTATTTTTAGACTCACCAGAGGATGTTCGCCTACCATTATGTGTGTAACCTTGATCATGTGCAGAAAGTGGCACGAGTCATCTTGTGTCACCACAATTGGGAGCATTTCCTCGCCACGAATGGTCGCATCAATGAGGAGCTAGTACGGGTTTTTTATGCGATATTCGTGGTGGTGAAAGAGAGGCGGACATCGCTATGGTCAGGGGGTGAGTATTTATTTTAAATGCTCAGACTTAGCGAGGTATATGGGTGGAGTTTAAGACCCCGAGTCGTCAATACGTTTTAAAGATAGGAATATTTTTGGGCTTGACAAATTGATCCACGCGTTGGCACCTGAAGAGGTATTGACCGACAAGAAAGAATTTCGGTCGGTTTTCAAGGAGTATTTACCCCGATTTCTACACTATATCAATGTACAATCCTTTATGGTCACCGGCAACCGATCGAAAGTGCGCCATAAGCAAGCAACATTTATCTTTGCTCTCGTGAACAACTCGGACAACCATAATTTTCCCAACATTTTTGTGAATTTGATGCACGCTATCTCCAGGGAGAGAGCCCACCGGTATCCCCCCCCCCCCCCAATTCCTTCCCTCATCGCTCAGATTTTCCTAGAGGACAGCTGCACCGAGTTAGATTCTGACCGTAAGCGTGATCCGATGAAGCTCCTTGACAAAGATAACATTTCAAATATGTTGGGTCACCCTTGGGGATAGCCGGGTAGCAAGAGAGATAATAGAGGTTGCCAATGACACTAATGAGGAGACAAAGACTAGAGCGATCGATCAGGGATGACAACAACAGCAGTATGATCCGGTGTCGCTTGAGGCGCGTTTAGCGGCGGTGGAGTTGCACGTAGACCGCTGATTTGAGGCATTTGAGGTCGACTATCGACAAGATTTTAGCATTTTGCACTCAATGATGCAGGACATGTACACATTTCAGCGTGAGTAGGATGCACAGCTGCCACCATACTATCATAACCCTTATGCGCCTTGATTCTCTAGTGGTCCCGATTTTTGAGTTTTGCTGTTGTAATAGGAAATCTTTTTGTATCAATTTTTCTTTCTTTCTTTCTTTCTTTCTTTCTTTCTAATTTTTTTCTATTAACTCGTTTTGTGAAATTATGATATTGGAATCAATAATGTAGTTGTTGGTTATTTATTGGATTTTGATACCTGTGGCCCTCCATTTTTATACAATCAAATGTTCACCATCAATTTATCTAGTATTTGCACTTTAACCCCTCTAGATTATTGTGGCTTATGACATAATTTATTTTAACTTAATTCTTGTTGTACATATTTTTACTTTTATTTTGTTTATATAGGGTTCAAGTACGACTACCTTGGGGATCGCTCCAATATTGGGTGGTTTATTTATATCCCTCTCTTTTTCATAGTGTCTTTAATTACATTGAGGACAATGTTCGATTCAAGTTAGGGGGTGTGATTATTCATCTCAATTTCTATTTTATCATTGTGATCCATTTTTATATTTATTAATTAGAAATAATAAATAATAAATCAAAAATCAAAAATCTAAAATCTAAAATTGTTTTCTTTATTTTTTTTCTCTTTCTTGGGTCTCTTACCTTAATTTCCTATGATAAATTTAATAATTACCATATCCAATTGCTAATTCAATAATGAATTTGTTATTTCTTTCATGTTATTAAACTTTAGTCCTCAAATTATTAAATATTGGGAATAAATGCATGAATTAAACCTTGAAAACCCATGTGCACATGAGCATATTTTATAAACGATACAGTAGGACAACTATAACTTGGTATCTTTTTGTTGCTTTGTGTACACTAAAATTGAGCGATATTTATGCTTTTTTCGTTTGTGAGTATTTATACACTAGCCTTTTCTTTTTGAAAATGTTAAATTCATCGGTGATCTCACTATTCTTTAATTCATCGTTCATTAATTGAGTTCATATTTTAAAATGTGTTACTTGAGCATGATTTTTAAAATTATTTTGACTCAAGAATTGTGTAAACCTTAGGAAAGGATCATAGGACCTCTTTGTTATATCACCCATATTGATCTTGACCTCACCTTATATGTTTTCCCTCGACAACCCCTTTGAGCCTTAATATAGCATTTCTTTTCAAAACTCACAATCCCGTAACCAACTCAACCTTGGAGTTATAAACCATATATATCACCTTTCATACCTTTGTTTGGAATGATACTTGGGATTAAACGATGTTCGTGTTTCGTTGTTGCAATTAAGCACATGAGAGTGAAAAGAAAAGAAAAAAGTGAAGAAAAATAAAAGAAAAGAAAAGGCAAAAAAAAAGAAGAAGAAAAAAAGAAAACAAAAGAAAGAGAAATTATTTCCATTTTGTACATAGTGTTCAATAACCTTATTCTGTTTCCATTGTTATATTCAATGCTTGTTATGGAAATCATTTTTAATTTTGATATTGCTCACAATTTTCCCTTATCTCGAGTTTTCATCCCCGAACACCTTTGAATATGTTAATATTCTCTTCCTTTCATAACCTTAACCCCATGATGATGCTGGAAATAGCACCACCCTTCAAAGTGTTTGTAAGCTCAATTCACTGTTAACAATGGCAGCATAAAGGTATATAGTAGAAGGAGGTGAGGATTAACACCGGAATATAAGTGGTTCAGCCAATCAGGCCTACGTCCACTATGCAAGTGTGTGATTAATATCACCGCATGAGGCCTCTAATGGCCATAGATACAATATCTCAAGCTTTTTCTCTCTACTGTATGTTTAGAGAGTGTTTCAGCTAGGGTTACTAATTTTTTATATTTATTCAAGGTAGAGGATGACCTCTATATATAGTGCTTGGGGGGGGGGGGGGGGTAATGTACCCCCCAAGCATACAATGAGCATGTGCATATGCATCGAACCAGTATGAGAGTGAAACCTGGCTGATCTCAACTAAGCAATGATGACCTCAATATTTTCTCATGTGGGGGGAATAATTCGGTTACAATAGATTTGTCCACGTGTTCCAAGTTGCACATGTGCGAGTAAAAGCTCGGTCGTCTTCAATTGAGTCCAACCTCAGCCTGGAAGAGTACGAGGTTGGTGAGGTCTGGTTGTTGCCCAATCCGAGATAAATCATGGTCGCCTCGGCTCATGTGGAGCCGAGGTAAGGCAAGTGAAGTCATACGGTCGGCAGGGGCCGAGGTTCAGCAGGTGCAGTTAGGCACGTCGGCTTATTCTCTGTCAAGGTTGGTTATGATGGTGTAGCTCTTGTGACCTCGGCTTAAATCCAACCGAGGTTGTCAACCTTGGATGTCTTGATGAGTAACTGCCCCTGGACCATGAAGACCTCAATTGCTGTCTGACTATGAGGCAACTAGTAACGTCGGCCATGGCCGACCTTTCTCAGAATGAGACTGTTGGTTGCTAATCCAAGGCCTCTCTGTCCTCGGCCATCTCCCTGGCCGTGGTTGACGTCTCTGAGCTGTTGGGTACATATATGGCATATCAATCACCCCTAGCCCTTAGTTACATGTGGTAACAGGTGACTATGGGGTGTACATCTCTGAGGTCTTTTTTCTCTGTACCGATATTCCTTTGACACTTGTCAATTGCTGAAGTGGGAAGCATGCCTGGAAAGCTCAATGATGTCAGTTGTACCTTAGTCTCCCAAGGCAATGATGTGCCTTGGGATGCATGCATTAGGTTTTGAGGGTTATACCCCCTTCCTTTCTCTTTCTTCCCAACTTCTTCATTTTCTCGCCTGAAATTTTCTGCTTTCTCTCTCTCTCTTTATAAGAGCTTGGTTAGAAGTGCATTGGGTGGATTTTCCTTGCCAACTTGTCCTCTCTTCTCATCGCATTCCATCAGGTATCGTCTATCATCCCTTCTACTCCATTTTTTTCCTTCCTTGTTCCTATTTTTAGCATTTTCCGGCGAGTCCTTTGAGTTTTTCGGCCATCGCTTGTGTTTTCTGGTGTCCCTGGTTCTTGTTGTTCTTGGTTGCTTTTTTCTCAAAGTTAATAGTTTGATCCTTAGTCAAGTTGTTTTCTTTCATCTTGAATCCACTAGTGTAAGGTCGTCCCTACATGCTCAGACCTCTTTATCAACTTTTGGAAGAATTCCCCTCTCTCAGAGAGAAGACTTTAAAAAAGATTAGGCAAATAGAGCGAGCCCAAGAGGAAGGTCATAGGGCTGAGGTCTTCCCCCTAAGACCTATCTTTCCGCCCCCTTTGAAGGTCATATACCCTTAGCCAGCCGAACCAATTAAGTCAGTAGAGGTCCCAGTTGAACCTACACCCATGTCTGAGTCATCCACCTCAGACCCTATGTCTGTGGACTCCTTTCAAGAGGCCATGGACTTTTCCATCCAGCAAGATCAGGTCCCTGATCAAGCCGAGGTTCCCAGTCGGGCCTCATCTCATAATGGTTCAAGCACATCGCACTCTTCCTCCGACGTTAAGATTGTGGGACCTAGCATGGTTGTTCCACCAATCCTTAAATCCATTCCCCAGGCGGCTATCACAGGATCTGAGTTCTCTCATATGTTCCCAAGTGGTGCCCCATCGTCTTCTTAGGCCGACGTTGAACTGGATGATGACGATGACGCTGAGAGCGATGTTGACACCTCTGAGATGGCCGAAATAGAGAGCACTTTCAACGAGCTCGACCTTCTTTCATTCAGACATTTATATTCCATAAGCCCTTCCATAAAACTCAGGAGACCTCTTAGGGAAGAGAGGGTTTTTGGCGGCCCAAATGGTGAGATCTTCTTGTACGAGCAGATGTTTAAGTTAGGATTTTGTTTGCCCATTCATCCCATCATTAGGGCCATACTTTCCTACATCAACTTAGCTCCTTCCCAGTTATCCCCCAATGCTTGGAGGGTGATAATGGGAGCTATAGTTCTATGGAGGGCAGTCCACCACTCAGACCTTCCCATCCAGGTCTTCACCGAATGCCATATCCATTCATCTGCAAGGAATCATCCGAGCTATTACCATTTTTTAGCTCAGAAGTCAACTAAGAAGATGTTGCAGGTTACCCAAACATCCAATCACAATTGGAAACCGTGGTATTTCTTGGTCTCAGGGGCATGGGAATTTGGTCCCTGTGTCCCCTCTTTGAACTTAGAGCCGAGGATACCCCTGAGATGGGGCAAGGTATTAATGGCTGCCAAGGCCAACCCTGGGCTAAGCCAAAATAATCTTTAAAAAGTGAAAGACCTTCAAGATCAGGGGGAGCATGGTCTGTTGGTTAAGTTCGAACCTCCGATGACCCCCCTACTATCTCTCTGAGACTGTCCTTGTGGGAGTCCTCTCACGAGCTTTATAAGTGCTTATTTTATTATTTCAACAAGTTAAACCTCTGACTTTTTATGTCTCTGATCTTCTAACTCAGACCTTTCCATTTGCAAAATTCCTTGATGGAATCTCAGACGATATCTGGTGAAGAAGGTAGGCTTGAGTGCACCCCCTCCTCCCCCATCGAAGAAGAGTGTTGGCACATCCAAGGCCGATGCCATAAGAAAGAGGAAAACTACAACCACTTCCCCTGAGGATCAGAGGAAAAGTAAGGCCCAAAAGGCCATACCCATATCCTCTGAAGATGCACTGGATGCTCGTCTGGAGCAGCTAAAAATTAATTATAGTATTATAGGCCATAGCGTGCAGGCGTTAGATGCCATCGGCTCTTCTATGATCGATGCTGACAAACGCTTCTATCGCTCAATGGATACTCCCTTGCTAGTTGAGTTTAGCCTTTACAGGACTATCCAAGTAAGATTTGAATTTTAATTTTATTCTGAAGTGTAACCTCTGCTTTGAATTTGAACTTATACATCTACCATTTAATTTGCAGGGCATCGTGGCTATGCATCATTTTACCAACTGGACTCTAAAGAGGTTGCCCCTCATCGAGAAAGGCCAAGAGGCCGATAAGGAGCAAATCTCTCTGAATGCAGAGGTGGATCATCTGAAGTCTGCCTTTGAAGGATATGATAATAAGGTCAAGCAGTTGGAGAAAGATATCTCCAAGCTTAAGAAGGAACACACCTCTGCCCTGAAGGAGAAAAACGACGTTCTTTAGCAGAAGGTTGATGTTGCAGTGAAAGCTGCCCTTGAGGATGCTTCTGAGGGGATCCTGGTTGATTACAAAGTCTCTGATGAATTCATCAGCTTTGGCTTTGAATACCTCGAAAGAGGTATTAAGGCAATTAGAAAATGGGCGGCTGCCAAAGAGAAGGAGTCAAGGAGCTTGACAGCCTCTGACTTTATTGGTCTGGGGTTTTCCAACCCTCAATTTGCCCAGGCCCTTCAAGAGGTTGAGGAGGAAGATGCTGCTCCTGCAGAGACTTCACCCTTGGATGTTACAGAGACTGAAGGTGCCAACCTCCAAGACGATGGGGATGAGGTAACCAACATCGGCCAGGGAAATGAGACCGAGGACGCCAACATTGTAGCTGCAAACCCTTTGGACCTTTTTGAGAAGCTTTTTGTCATTTTTTATTATGCATTTCAAACTGTAACCTCTGATTGCAAACTCAACTTGCTTGTAGCTTGTAACTCTAACTTTAATCTATATACACCTCTGAGGAGGGATTTATTTCTTTATTTGATGAATGTTCTTTGAATGATTTTCTTTGCCATGTAGTGTGTGTTCAGTTTTGAAGTCTCAATATAATTTTTCACCAAATTAATGATGTCCAAGGTTTGGGGTCATCCAAGCATTATGTCTGACCTCAGACCTTATCACCAAATTATGATGTTATAAGGTCTGAGGTCATCAACTAAGATGTTATCCCCATAATATATATTCACCAAATTAATGATGTCCATGGTCTGAGGTTATCCAAGCATGATGTCTGACCTTAGACCTTGTCACCAAATTATGGTTATAAGGTCTGAGGTCATCAACTAAGATGTTATCCCCATGATATTTATTCACCAAACTAATGATGTTAAGGGTCTGAGGTCATCCAAGCACGATGTCTGACCTCAGTCCTTGTCACCAAATTATGATGTTATAAGGTCTGAGGTCATCACTAAGATGTTATCCCCATAAATAACTATTTAACAAACTAATGATGCTAAGGGTCTGAGGTCATCCAAGTATGATGTCTGACTTCAGACCTTGTTACTAGATTATGATGTTATAAGGTATGAGGTCATCACTAAGATGTTATCCCCATACTTTTTACCAAAATAATGATGTTAAAGGTCTGAGGTCATCCAAACATGATGCTTGACCTCAGACCTTGTCACCAAATTATGATGTTATAAGGTCTGAGGTCATCAACTAAGATGTTATCCCCATAATATGTATTCACAAAATTAATAATGTCCAAGGTCTGAGGTCATCCAAGCATGATGTCTCACCTCAGACCTTGTCACCAAATTATGGTTATAAGGTCTGAGGTCATCAACTAAGATGTTAGACCCATAATATATATTCACCAAATTAATGATGTCCAAGGTTTGGGGTCATCCAAGCATGATGTCTGACCTCAGACCTTGTCACCAAATTATGATGTTATAAGGTCTGAGTTTATCAACTAAGATGTTATCCCTATAAATACTTTTTACCAAACTAATGATGTTAAGGGTCTGAGGTCATCCAAGCACGATGTCTGACCTCGGACCTTGTCACCAAATTATGATGTTGTAAGGTCTAAGGTCATCGCTAAGATGTTATCCCCATAAAATTCTACCATTCGAGCACAATGAACCAAGAATTGACATGGAAACTGATATTCTCATTCATAATCTCTTCATAAGATGATACATTTACATAAAAGCCCTAGAAGCATCATATGTAATACTTTTTTAGATCATCAGCATTCCAAGGGTTGGAAAAAGGTTCCCCTTCGAGGTTTTCTAGCCTGTAGCTCCCGGGTAAAACCTCCTCAATCACTTTGTACAGACTATGCCAATTTGGAGAAGCTTGTACGCCTTCTGCAACGTCTTCTTCAACACCAGGTCTCCTACGGCTATGGGTCTTGATTTTACCCTTTGATTGTATAATTTTGCTATTCTCTGCTGGTAAGCTGCCTGCCTAATTTCTGCGTCTTCCCTTCTCTCTTCAATCAAATCGAGGTCCAGTCTTCTCTCCTCCCTATTCCTCTCAGGGTCATAGGTCTGAACCCTATGACTAGGAAGTCCTACCTCTGTCGGTATGACGACCTCCGAGACATGTGCTAATATAAATGGTGTCTCCCTTGTTGGTTTCCTACCTGTTGTTCTATAGGCCCATAACACAACATAAACCTCTTCAGTCCATCTTCCTTTAGCCTCTTCCAACCTCTTCTTGATCCCATCGAGGATTGTTCTGTTAGTGACTTCGGTTTGACCGTTTGCCTGAGGTCGACCAGGAGAAGAGAAAAATTGCTTTATCCCAACTCTTTTGTAGTATTTTTCCAAGGAAGAATTATTGAACTAGGTTTCGTTGTCCGAAATGAGGGTGTTTAGGAGGTCATGTCTGCATATGATGTTTTTCTAAATAAATTGGAAGGTCTTTTGCTCTGTAATTGTGATCATCAGTTTAGCCTCTACACACTTGGAGAAATAATCAATGACAACTATAAGAAATCGGTAATTATTTACAGCCCTTGGCAGGGGACCCACTTAGTCAATCCCCCATATTGCGAATGGCCAAGGGAACTGATTGACGTCATAGGCTAATGAGGTTGATGGGGGATAGTGGAGAATCTCTGACATTTGTCGCACCTTTTTACGTAGGCTGTAGCATCCTTGGCCAAGGTCGGCCACCAATATCCTTGCGTAATAATCCTCTTCGCCAAAGGTCTTCCTCCTATGTGACTGGAGCAAAAACCCTCGTGTACCACCTGTAGGACACGGGGGACTTCCGTGGGATGGACGCATCTGAGGAGAAGTAATAGGAATTCATTCTTATATAGGACGTCTCCTACTATTGAGAATTTTGCAGCTCTGTACCTCAGTTTCCTCCTCTCTAACTTTGATTCTGGTAGCTCTCCCTCTCTGATATATTTAATAAGGGGATCCATCCATGAGTCCCCTAGGTTCAAATTGAGGCAATGGTTACTTACCTCTTCTTCTTTAATAGTCTCCTTGGGCAAGATCTCAACTGGGACTGTCCTTCTGATGTCTATCTTTATCGCCGAGGCTAGCCTTACTAATGCATCTGCATGGATGTTGTTCTGCCGAGGTATTCTCTTTATTTTTACCTCTTGAAAATCTTTTAATGTCACTCTGACCCTCATCAGGTATTTGGCAATTCTTTCATCCTTGGCCTCATAAACCCCCAATACTTGGTTAACAACCAACCTTGAGTCACTGTGAAGAAGGAGTCTTCTTATCCCAAGGGTCCTTGCTAAGGATAGGCCTGCTATCATGGCCTCATATTTTGACTCGTTGTTTTATGCCTTAAATCTAAACCTTAGGGCATAGTCGATGTTGATACCATCTGGAGCTGAAAGTATTAGCCCTGCATCGCTTCCGCTTTCGCAAGAACACCCGTCGACGAAGAGGTTCCAGATGTCTTTATTTGATGAGAAACCCCCTTTGACATAACTTCATGACTGAAGAGGTACCGATCCTCCTCATTCTCAGTTATTCTATTTCTGATTCCCTTCGATACAACCTCTTCAGGATCTCGAAAGATGTTGCTGTTTGACCTTTTCGCAGTCTCTGGGTTATTCTCAACCTCGATCTCTTCCCATGTGAACTCTGTGACAAAATCTGCAAGTGAATACCCTTTGATGGTCGTCCTAGGCTGATAAGTAAGGTCATAATCCCCCAACTCAATGGCCCATGTCATCAATCTACCCGACTTCTCAGGCTTATGGAGGACCTGTCTTAGTGGGGAGTCGGTGAGGATGACCATGGAATGGTCTTGAAAGTAAGGCTTCATATTCATAGAAGCATGTATCATGGCATAGGCTAACTTTTCCATTCGAGGATAATTTTGTTCAGACCCTTGAAGGGCCTTAATGTTGAAATACACAGGCCTTTGGACCCTAACATCCTCCCGTACTATGGCTGCACTTATAGCCGATTCAAAAAAATCTAGATAAACATACAACTTCTCACCCATTATGGACCGAGATAAGAGCAACGGAGATCTGAGGTAGGACTTGAGTTGGTCAAAAGCCTTATCACACTCTTTGTTCCACTCGAAGGCCTTTCTAAGTACCTTAAAGAACGAAAGACACTTGTCTGTCGCTCTTGAAATAAATCTGTTGAGTGCAGCTACTCTTCCAGCTAGTCACTGAACATCCTTGATGCTTCTTGGTGTCTTTATGTCGAGCAAAACTTTAATTTTCTCAAGGTTTTCCTGTATTCCCTATGATTGACAATGAAACCAAGAAGTTTCCCAGCTCCTGCCCCGAAGATGCACTTCGTTGGGTTGAGCTTCATTCTGTACAAGTACATGGCGTCGAACATCTTTTCCAGGTCTGTCACATGAGTGCAGGCCTTTAAGCTCTTTGTTAACATATCGTATACATACACCTCCATAGTCTTTCCTATTTGGTCTTCAAACATCATATTCACAAGACGTTGGTATGTTGCCTGGTCGAGTGGAAAAACCGAGCGTCCGTGTAATACGCTAGTCGTTGTTATCGGCTTCCAACCTCAATACAAAGAAACCTAAACTTGTAACTACACTCTTAAGGAGTATAGTGGCGAGTTTGGGTATCGAATCCACAGGGAATGTTTGATGGAATTTAATTAATTTATTACTTCTAAAATAAAAGTGAAAAAGATGATGATGGTTGAAGATGAAAAAATAAAAAAATTAACTATGCATGCATGAGCAAACTAATTAAGATGAATGAGAAAGTAGGTTGGAATATAATCCCCTAACCCTAGTAATTTACCGTGTAGAATACTAGAATTGTAAATTATGAATTTGAATGAATCCAGTCTTTATAGATCCGAAGCATTACATATATGAGGATCAAGCCCGCACCATATGAAATCTAAGGTAGATATAAAGCGGTGATAAATAATTTTACGCACATCATATTCTTAAACATCCCAAGTACCTAGGGCAAGAGAGATTAAAAGATCTACAATGGTTGTAAAATTGTCTCGCACGACTCTTTCAAATTTTTAATTTAAATTATATTTTCTACATAAGTAATTTATATTGGGATGGGTTCATGCATCCCAACCCTTAAAAACTTAGCTTAACATGATGAAATCAAAATAAAACTTACAAATTAAAGTTCAGGAATTCATAACTAACTCTAGAAAATTGGGAAGATGACTTGAATTGGGAATGGAAAACTAGAAATCAATAATTAATTAAACTAATTAGGAAAGCAGTAAAAACAATAAATTAAAATTACTTGCAATGGATGAATGATGAATGTCGAATAGAACTTTGAATCTTGAATAGTAGACAAACTTCAAAAACTAGGGTTCTTGGTTACAAGAATCCTCTAAAAACTAACTACAAAGAAACCCTACCTACTAGCCTCCTACAACTTGATAAAAAAACTCCCTAAAATCTGCCTCTCTCTCTAGAATCCTATTCTACTCTCTAGAATTCGACTCCCTTGGAAGGATGTAGGGTTTGGCCTTTTATACACCTAAAAATGACTCTTCTCATGCCTCTCCGCGTTTTTCCCTTTTAATATACCTAAATGAGACTCTTCCCATGCCTCTCCACGTTTTACAAATAATAAAAATGAATTAAACAAGAAATTTCAAGAGTTGTCTATTCAGCTTCCAGAATTAATTTCAACTTTTGACTTTCTGTCTCCAACTTTAAATGGGCATAACTTCTTCACCGTAGCTCGGATTGGGGTGCCATTTTTTCCAATGTTCTTGTCATTTAGATCTCTTCAACTCTCTAGCTTTCCCCACCACCGGAATATATATTTAAAATTACAAAAATTCCCTTCAACTCCCCATTTCTTGGTTTCTTTCACTGTTTTGCATTCTCTTTCGAACTAATTTGCATGAAATACCTGTAAAACACATGAGAAATACACAAAACACGAAATACTTTCCAAAAGAGGTTAGTAGCATAAATACGAGACAAATCCAAGCTATTTACAATGCACGGGATCATAAAAATACCGAAATTAAGGGGATAAATATGAAGAATATGTGCCTAATCACATCCCCTAACTTAGAACTTTGCGCGTCCCGAACAATGTAAATGAATCCTATCAAGGCTCAACTCTTGAAAATCATTTTATTGGGATATAATACCTTTTTCGCGGGCAAGCGATTGCATTTAGCGTATGCAACAAGCCTTTAAACCCCTAGGTTACCATAGTAGGACGAGTTTTGTCTCGTGAGGGTTTGCATTGAATACACCCACAAAATTCTTTATTGACTAAAATAAATATCAAAATATTTAAAAATTGTACAATTTAAACTTTTCGAAAAATAATCACCATAAATTCATATTCAAATGTCTCAAACCATAGTGTGTGTGTGTGTGTGCAAAGACAAAAATTAAACCTCAAATTTCCACCGATTGAGCATTACGTTACTTTCCGAAAATCCGTTTTGATTCAAATTCTTACGGATGCATTCACAAACGAATCACTCGGATTACGGCTATTTTCTCTCGGTATTCATGATATAAAGAGTAAATATAATGGACACAAATTCATGCATACAAAATTGAAAAGAAGGAAATATATGGTGAAAAGATCTCATCATCGGAATACAGTTATTAGGAAATGGGAACATCACCTCTATTTCACACCATTTAATCTCTCATTTTATCTTTTCATGTCTTAACTCTCCATGCAGTAATTAATTTCGCCATTTGGACTCGGTTAGGACTTTTTGGGTTAAATAGTGTAAAGGGTAATAATGAAAATGGATGGAATGTTCAGAATTGGAAAATGTCATGATGACGTCCATTTGTGCTTTTTCGGGCATTTTCTCATTTTTCTCTTCTTTTTTTTTCAATTTAATTTTTTTTTTCTTGCTATTTTTTTTTGTTGAACATTTTTTTTGTTTTTCTCTTGCCCCTTTTTATTGCACAATTTGGACTTACTTGATGAATTTTCTCAATTTTCACAATTTCCAGCCAATTGGGTTTTTCGGGTTATCAAACGAAAGTGAAATATTTTATTAGGCTCAAATTGGGTTGCAAAGGGATAATTTTGTTTTTCACAACTTTTTATGGCTAATATTTTTAGGTAACAAATGAGGGCCTACTTCATTGTCCAAATTGCTAATCACATTACCATATGCATCTCGAGATTAATTAAGTTTAGAGATATATTTAGCACGAATTTCGAGACAACATTTCACACATTTCTCATAACCGATCAAAATAAAGGATTGAGATCATCAACGACTTATTAAAACGCTGAAAAGAACTTTGAGTTAATCATAAACTTGGATTGATTTAAAAACTCATAAAAAATTGAAAGGCTCTAAATCTCATCGGGTTTGATCAATCTCCACACTTATTCGTTAAGTCGTCAATTTTCTTTCAATTTCCATCTTCAGTCAATCTTGGCTTAGTGCATTTCGATTGTTAACAATTTGAGACTTTAAATAGAATAAATGTGATATTTTTGATAAATTTAAATTTCAATTTTTATTTATTTTAAATAAAAATATTTTTAACTTTTTCTAAATTTTTTAATTTTTTTGAATTTTTTGAAATTTTCTAAAAAAAACACACTTGGAAAGAACATGTGATTGAATCAATGAATCTAAACAATAAATGGGAAGAATATCCCACACCCCCTAACTTAAATGTTGCATTGTCCTCAATGCGAATCAAGAACACAACATAAAGTGAGGAAAAGAAAGATATTACCCAAATGGAGCGATCCCTGATGAGTGCGAGTCCATTGAATCTACAAAACATGTTAGAACCAAGCATAACAAAAGAATAACAAAAACTTTAACTAATTACTCTAAACTATAAAAAAATAAAAAGCTAATTATGTACAACCTACGATTTGAAATTCTAATAACTCATACACTAGAAGTCAAAAAATTTGAGGGTCCATCCAAAATACAATTTGACTTTGAGGGATTAATGGTGTACCCTCACTAGAGAGCATGCCTCCCGGAAAATAAGAATTCGGTTTGAAAAACGGAAGGCATGTGAAAAGTTTAAAAAATGAACCATCACCAATAAAAAAATTTAGGGGGATAATGAGGGATTTGAGTGCACAGGGGGACAAGTACCATTGGGATTCAAGAAAAATAGAATCACTTCCCAAAGAGTTTTCAAGTAGTATGGGAAGCGGATCACACAAACAGAAAGAGTCTATCTTGGAAAATAATTTAAGTATAGAGTCCTTGTCCTCAAAATCTTCTCTCCCCAAATTTTCCGTTGGATCTGGTGGAGTGACATGTCTAAGTGTATGGCCCATAAGAATTGTGTCAACGTCATCAAGACTTTCATCCGACTCTTGTGATAACTTTAATTGTTCGATAACAGTGAATAAGAATGGTGAGGACATAAATTCAATCTCAAGTGGTTCGTCATTGGATTCCTCATTTGGTTGAAAACATTCTTTAGTCTCAAAAATATCGAAAGAAAAATCGTCATTGGATTCGAATAATGCATCCAACTCTTGCTCCCAAAAACGATTTTTTTCCCTATATTCTTTTTCACGCCTTTCTTCTTCAAGCCTTTCATTTTGATAAATTTGGATGGCCTTAGCACTGGGCTTGTATTTATGAGACTCATCTTTAGTAATATTGATCCAATGTTCATAAATCGTAAGTTCATTCTCCTCCTCACTATTAACATAACAATTAAAGAAACCAAATGAGTTTAAGTAAGACATTTCAAATTGGGCAATTCAAGAACGTGACACCCATATTTTTCAATTTTTTTTATTTACTTTTTTTTTTACGAAGTAGTAAGTCAATTATAATCTATAACAAACACTCCCCGACAACGGCGCCATTTTGATTAAGTGGAAAAACCGAGCATCCGTGTAATACGCTAGTCGTTGTTATCGGCTTCCAACCTCAATACAAAAAAACCTAAACTTGTAACTACACTCTTAAGGAGTATAGTGGCGAGTGTGGGTATCGAATCCACAGGGAATGTTTGATGGAATTTAATTGATTTATTACGTCTAAAATAAAAGTGAAAAAGATGATGATGGTTGAAGACGAAAAAAATAAAAAAATTAACTATGCATGCATGAGCAAACTAATTAAGATGAATGAGAAAGTAGGTTGGAATACAATCCCCTAACCCTAGTAATTTACCGTGTAGAATACTAGAATTGTAAATTATGAATTTGAATGAATCCAGTCTTTATAGATCCTAAGCATTACATGTATGAGGATCAAGCCCGCACCATATGAAATCTAAGGTAAATATAAAGCGGTGATAAATAATTTTACGCACATCATATTCTTAAACATCCCAAGTACCTAGGGCAAGAGAGATTAAAAGATCTACAATGGTTGTAAAATTGTCTCGCACGACTCTTTCAAATTTTTAATTTAAATTCTATTTTCTACATAAGTAATTTATATTGGGATGGGTTCATGCATCCCAACCCTTAAAAACTTAGCTTAACATGATGAAATCAAAATAAAACTTACAAATTAAAGTGCAGGAATTCATAACTAACTCTAGAAAAATGAGAAGATGACTTGAATTGGGAATGGAAAACTAGAAATCAACAATTAATTAAACTAACTAGGAAAGCAGTAAAAACAATAAATTAAAATTACTTGCAATGGATGAATGATGAATCTTGAATAGAACTTTGAATCTTGAATAGTAGACAAACTTCAAAAACTAGGGTTCTTAGTTACAAGAATACTCTAAAAACTAACTACAAAGAAACCCTACCTACTAGCCTCCTACAACTTGATAAAACAACTCCCTACAATCTGCCTCTCTCTCTAGAATCCTATTCTACTCTCTAGAATTCGACTCCTTTGGAAGGATGTAGGGCTTGGCCTTTTATACACCTAAAAATGACTCTTCTCATGCCTCTCCATGTTTTTCGCTTTTAATATACCTAAATGAGACTCTTTCGATGCCTCTCCACGTTTTACAAATAATAAAAACGAATTAAACAAGAAATTTCAAGAGTTGTCTCTTCAGCTTCCAGAATTAATTTCAACTTTTGACTTTATGTCTCCAACTTTAAATGGGCATAACTTCTTCACCGTAGCTCGGATTGGGGTGCCATTTTTCCAATGTTCTTGTCATTTAGATCTCTTCAACTCTCTAGCTTTCCCCACCACCGGAATATATATGTAAAATTACGAAAATGCCCTTCAACTCCCCATTTCTTGGTTTCTTTCACTGTTTTGCATTCTCTTTCGCACTAATTTGCATGAAATACCTGTAAAACACATGAGAAATACACAAAACACGAAATGCTTTCCAAAAGAGGTTAGTAGCATAAATAAGAGACAAATCCAAGCTATTTACAATGCACGGGATCATAAAAATACCGAAATTAAGGGGATAAATATGAAGAATATGTGCCTAATCATTGCCCCTATATTTTTCAATCCGAAGGGCATAACCTTGTAGCAATATATCCCTTTGTTAGTGATGAAGGTTGTATTCTCTGAGTCTTCAGCATCCATGAAGATCTAGTTGTAGCCTGAGTACACGTCCATGAAGCTCATGAGCTCATGTCCTACAGTTGCATCTACCATCTTGTCAATCCTAGGTAAGGGATAACTGTCTTTTGGGAAAGACTTGTACAGGTCAGTAAAATCTACATACATTCTCCATTTTTTGTTGGCTTTGGGAACAATGACTGCATTTGATAGCCACTCCAGATATATGACTTCCCTTATGAACTCAGCTCTTCCAACTTCCTGGCTTCTTCCTGAATGATATCGTACTTCTCCCTAGAGTAGATTCTTCATCTTTGTTTGATTGTCCTAGCATATTTAGTCACATTCAGCTTGTGGCACATAACCTTAGGGCTGATGCCAGGCATGTCCGCGTGACTCCAAGAGAAGACACTCTACCTCTTCCTCAGGAAGTTTATCAGCTCTTCCTTGATTTCTGCCTTTAAGGATTTGCAGACCTGGATGGTTTTTTCTGGCTCGTCCTCATTGAGGACGATGGATTCTACCTCTTCCACGGCCTCTCCTCTCTTTAATTTCATTTCATCTCTAGGGTCAAGTGTATCAATGTTATATGTTGTGGTTGCTCTCTTATGAGCTTCGCTCTCTTCAGCCGAGTTGAAGTAGCATTCTCATGCTATGGTCTGGTCACCCTGCACTTCCACTACCCCATAAGGGGTCAGGAATTTTAGCATCTGGTGGACCATCGATGGCACGACCTCAAACTCCCTAAGGGCTACTCTTCCTATGATGAGGTTATAGTCCGAGAAGACATTTTTATCCATAACGAAAAAATTGTTCTTCCGGGTTAACCTCTTAGTCCACTCATCGGCCATTCGTACATCCATCTTATACATGCCCAACGGATGGACCTTTTCACGGCTAAACCCCATTAACGGATGATGATAGGGTACCAGCCTAGCTCTGCTAAGGCCTAGGCTTTTGAAGTAGGGCCAGAACATCACATCTGCTGAACTTCCTCCATCTACAAGAATTCTATGTACCTCACATTCATGAACTCTTATTGTGATTACCAAAGGGTCATCATGTGGAGCTAGGATGCCTTTGAAGTCGAGTCGGTAGAACCCGATTATGAGAGTGTCCATGCCCACCTTCTTTCTCTTATTCGTTGTCTCGAAAGACGTTAGATTTACTATTTTAAGTTTGGCCACTGACTTGGCCTCTGCCATATGATCTTTTCGGTCAGCCACTTAAGAACCACCCCCTACAAGTCCTCCGCATATGGTGTTAACACCAAAGTAGATCATACCAACCCTTTTCACTGGGGTGTTGTCATCTTTTGGTGGAAGGTCCGGATCGTCTTCATCATCGTCATCCGAGTCGTCACCCTTTTTTTCTGGGGTATCATCACGAGATCTGTTGTTTCTCCTCTTCTTAGGGTCATCTCTTCCCCTTTTAGGATCCTTGCTATCAACGTACTTTCTCAACTTTCCTGACATCAATATTTTTTCGATCTCATCCTTTAAGGCGAAGCACTTGTCTATTACATGGCCATGGTCTTGGTGGAATTCGCACCATAAGTTCTGATTCCTCTTATGTGGAGGAGCCTTCAGCTTCTCTGGCCATCTTAAGGACCGGTAGTTCTTAATCTCATTGAGGATGTGTCCGCAGCTTACAGTAAGAGGGGTATAACGTGCAAACTTGTCATCAATTGTCCTCTTCTTTCCATCCTTCTTTCCTTGGAACTTTTCGTTGCTACCGCCATTATCATCCTTATATTTTGTAGCCATGGCCTCTTCAGCATTTATAACCCTGCCCGCAGTTGCCAATAGCTCTGCCATGGACTTAGGACGGTCTTCCGCAAGTTTCCACAACAACTTCCCTTTCTAAAGGCCTCATATGAGGGCGGTTATGGCTATATTCTCTTCATAGTCTTCAACCTCAAGTTTCTCTTTGTTGAATCTGGCAATAAAGTCCCTTAGGCTCTCGTTCTTACCTTATTTGACATACAACAGATGGGTAGTCTTCTTTTGAGGTCTTACCCCAAAGCAGAAGTTATGAATGAACCGTTCAGCCAAACCCTTAAAGTTCTCTATTGAGTTCTTAGGGAGAGAGGTAAACCAGATGTGTGCGACTCCCATCAAAGTCTCAGAGAAGGCCCGACACTTCATCTCATCTGGTATTGAGTAAATGTCTACCGTTTACTGGTACATCTCAATATGATGTACAGGATTGGTGCTACCGTCATACCTGGGAGTCACTATAGGTGGCTTGAACTTGGTTGGGGTAGGGAAGCTCACTATCTTAGCCACGAAAGGAAAGACTTTTGAGAAACCTCTTTGCAGTGGATCTCGACTTTTGATGAGGTGTCCTATTTTGTCCTCAAGACGTTGGATGGAGTCATTCCATGGTCTTGCAACATCGACCCGACCGAGGTTGTCCCCAGCCACATCCAAGGGGTGGACTGAGGGTTCCCCAGCCACAGCACAACGTCGGCTGTTGACCTCTTATTGTTCCCTACCTCATCCTTGATGAGGCCGACATTGCCTTTCTTCCCTTTGTGAGCCTGCTACACTTCTTGACCCGAATAACCTCTGTCGTAGGTCATTTACAGGGTCGAGTCTTTAGAAAGATGACCCTCTGCTTAATCGGTCAAAAGCTGACCCTCTTTATTGGGCTTCTTCACCCCTTCGGCCTCCATAACCTCGGCTCTGCTGGATAGGACGTACTGTGTTATTTGAAACCTCATATGGATCCCAACAACCTTTTGGAGCCTCTTTAACCTCCAAATAATCATACCTATCCTCAGTACAAGGGTGTCCTTGCATCCCCAGATGCAAACGTCTAGGGTCAGCAACGCCCCTCCTTCGCTGGGGTGTAGGTTGGTCTTTCGGCGGTGCCTGGGGTGGTCCCCTGGCGTCAGGATGAGGCTGAACTACCGCCGGAGTGATCATTTTCGATAAGACTCCAAGTGGCCTCATCATATTTTGACTGAGCTGTGCAAATTGCTCCTGCATTGCTTGTTGCGTTGCAGCTAAAGACCTCAAGGCTGCGATCACCTCCGCCATTTCGAATTGAGGCGGTGCCTGGATGGAGCTAGGTCCACCAGCCCCCGGGGGCAAAAGAGGTGGCGGTAATTCTGGTGCCATGTGTTAACACTAAAGAGCTGGGGTAGTAGATGAGCTTAATACCTTACAGGACCTCTTTCAATGGTGAAATAGCTCCACCCAAGGGGTGAGGCCTGGTTCACCACCAGAGTCTCCGATGAGGTTAAGCAAGAGATAAGGAAGAGATAACTTCTCGTTCCCATAGACACCACCAAAATTATGATTCTGGAAATAGCACCACCCTTTAAAGTGTTTGTAAGATCAATTCAATGTTAATAATGGCAGTATAAGGGTTTATAATAGAAGGAGGTGAGGAGAAGACGATTAACATCGAAATATAAGTGGTTCAGCCAATCAGGCCTACGTCCACTATGCAAGTGTGTGATTAATATCACCGCATGAGGGCTCTAATGGCCATAGATACAATCTCTTAATCTTTTTCTCTCTACTGTATATTTAGACAGAGTTTCAGCTAGGGTTACTAATTTTTTATATTTATTCAAGGTAGAGGATAGCCTCTATATATAGTGCTTGGTGGGTGTAATGTACCCCCCAAGCATACAATGAACATGTGCATGAGCATCGAACCAGAATGAGAGTGACACCTGGCTGATCTCAACTAAGTAATGATGACCTCAATATTCCCTCACGTGGGGGGAATAATTCGATTACAACAGATTTGTCCACGTGTTCCAAGTTGCACATATGCAAGTAAAAGCTCGTCCGTCTTCAATTGAGTCCAACCTTGGCCTGGAAGAGTACGAGGTTGGTGAAGTCTGGATTTTGCCTAATCCGAGATAAATCACGGTGGCATCGGCTCATGTGGAGCTGAGGTAAGGCAAGTGAAGTCATAAGGTCGACAGGGGCCAAGGTTCAGCAGGTGCAGTTAGGCACGTCGACTTATTCTCTGTCGAGGTTGGTTATGATGGTGTATCTCTTGTGACCACGGCTTGAACCCAGCCGAGGTTGTCAACCTTGGATTTCTTTATGATTAACTACCCTCTGGACTATGAAGACCTCAACTGTTGTCTGACTATGAGGCAACTAGTAACGTCGGCCATGGCCGACCTTTCTCAGGACGAGACTGCTAGTTGCTAATCCAAGGCCCCTCTGTCCTCGGCCATCTCCCTGGCCGAGGTTGACGTCTCTGAGCTGTTGGGTACATATATGGCATATCACCCCAAACTTACATTACAAACCTATAAAAGTCCTATGTGATCCTAAGGTGATTGTAATTCAAAAGTTTAAATAATTGCGATAATCTATGAAAATGCATTTCACCTCATTTAATGATGATATCCTTTCATTGAGATTGCAAAATTTGATTTTGTATATAATGTTCTTCATAGATGACATGTGTGCAACCTAGTTTTCATTTATATTTACTCATTATGTCCACAAGTCCCGTGTATTACACCCTATTCTGAGTGATTCTATTTGTTTAGTGTAATATCCAGAGAGGATTGAGTGGAAGCATGCTCTAATTTTTATCTAGGCTATAGGCACTTTTATCGAATTAAAGATTTTGCATGTGCACGCACACCACTCACATTTGAGGTTTTAATTCCATATAGTTATAATGTTAATAGTTTTGGATCTTTAGGCAAAATTCTCTTTTCTTTTGTTAATAATATGTCGAAATATCTAATTGTTGTTGGGTTTGGCATATTTGTTGGCTGGGCATGTTTTGAGGAAATTTGATTATTATGGATTTCATCCCTAAAAACCCTCACGAGACAACACTCATCCACTAGGGTAACCTAGGGGTCTAACGGCTTATTGCATATGCTAAATGCAATCGTTCGCACGCAAAATGGTATTTTTGTATTTTACGGTTATATACATTTTGTATCACCATCAGTTGGAGTGGGTTTATTTGTTTCATCACTATGATCTAGCAATGTCTAAGTTAGGGGGTGTGATACGTCACTAATATCGTATATTATCGCCCTTTTTACTTATGCATTCTAGTACAATTGTGTCCATTAATTCTCGCATTTATGCGCATATAATGTTTAACCTTGGGTTTTGATATATATATATATGAATTTCAAGGTTTAATTGAGTTTTTATAGGTATTGGAATGCTTAATGGTGAAATTGGTGTTTTTGGGAAGTTTTCAATGTAGTATGCAACTTCAGGGGCATTTTAGTGATTTCAACGTTCGAGCTTCGTACCCTAACTCTTCACGGAAGTTGTACCTCTTCAAGTCGACTTCGTATGGGCTCCAACGATTCTTTAATATGGTCCCTAACGAGCATGTTATGACCATTTTTTGGGGGGAGCTCCTTCTTGGTTATTAGGATAAATCATTTTCTTTTCTTTTCTCTTTATGTCTTTTTCCACTTACTATGTAAGTGGGTTTTTGTTGTATTTGAAGACATCTTATGTTATCTTGTTTTTGATCTTTTATTTTAGTTAGTTTTAGGTTAGTGAGGGAGGATTTCGAGTTTTGTTTATCTCTCCTAGGGTTTGCACCCAAATGGGGTTGTATGGAACTACTCATCATCTTCCTTGTTAATATAAGCTTTCTTTTATTGTTTTCTTTCTTTGTTACTTATTTACTTGCTTTGTATTTAGTTTTTGTTGGTTAATTTGTTATTTTCATAAGTTAAATAGTTTTATTTCTTGCTTTAATCATGTCTAGTAGCTAAGTTATGGGGTGGGGTCATATTTCCGCCATTAATGGGTGTCGAGCTTTGAAATCTAGGTTTTGAATAAAATTTTATTTAATTGAAACCTCGAGTATTAAAATTGGAATATTATGCGTTTAACTTTCTTTGTCACGCAATGTTAGTGTTTATAGCATATCCTAAAATTAATCCATATGTGACCATTTTCGATTAAATATTTAATATTGCATTTTTGGGTTAGTTACCTTCATGTGTGATGCTTATAATTAATTGAATATGCTCAATTAAATGTTTTCGAACTAAAACCCGTAATTTTTATCCCTTGGCGGGGATGTGATCCTGATCCCATTTTATTCATCTTTGTTTAGTCTTAATTAGTGCAGTTTAATTCCCCTCTTCCCCCTTTTACACCATAATCACCTTTTACACTTTTTATTTGAAAAATAATAAATCAATTAAAGTCTATTAAACATTCCCTGTGGATTTTCGATACCCGGACTAGTCTCTATACACAATTTGAGTGTAATTAATAGTTTAGGTTTTTTGCATTGCGGTCGGAAGCCGATAACAACGATTAGAGTATCGACATGGAAGCTCAGTTTTTTCCTCATTAGTTAGCGACCAATCTAGGTTGCCTTTTTGCCAAAGTATCTCCTATAGAGCTTTTGTTGTCACCGGGGAAACTCATGAGGTCTGTTGTGTTTCTTTATGATAAAGACCTCAAGATTTCAAATAAACTTAATAGCTTATTGTAATTACTCTGAAACCTGCTCGGCATATGGAGATTCCTTTATTGAAATAAGTTGAATAACCTATTGTAATCCAAAATAGTTCTGTTATGCATAAGGAAGTTCCTTTGTTGAAGTAAGTTGAGAAGCTTACCGTAACCAAGGGTGATTCTACTAGAGTTGAAAGAGTGGAGTTATCGTTTGGAAATAGTGCATAATATTAAGATACATAATATAAAATTGAGACAGTCAATATGCAAAAGCGAAATGCGAGAGCCAGTGGGACTTTATTCATTGAATAATAGCGTGAAAGAAACATAAGTTTGAAATGAAAATTTGTGTAAACAAAATGTGATGAAAAAGATTAAGAAGACTAAAAGTAGAGTTTCTTAAGATTGGCTCCATTCCATGCTCTTGGTATCTCCCTGCCCTCCAGCGTTTTCAAGTGATATGGTCCTTGAAGGTCATCCACTGCTGAGGACTTTCCTTAGGACATAATCCCATACGTGAAATTTCCCCGAAATAACTTTCGTGTTATATTGTATTTTCGTTTGCTACTAGTATGAAGCTAGATTTATCATGGCCTGCTCTCTTCATTCGTTTACTAGCTCAAGTTCAGTGCGCAAGGCATCGTCATTTATCCCTTAGTAGACCAAGTTAGTTCTCATAGTAGTGATACCTACTTCAAGAGGGATAATAGATTCCATTCCATAGGTTAGCACGAAGGGTATTTCCCCAGTAGGTCTCCTAGGAGTGGTACGATAGGCCCAAAGGACACGAGGGAGCTCGTTCAACCAGGCACCCTTTGGTCTTTTTAGCCTCTTCTTTAAGCCGTTGAGCATCATTTTACTAAAAGCTTCCGCCTCACCGTTGCTTTGGGGGTATTCCACAGAACTGAAATGATGTTTGATGACATGCTCATCATAGAAGCTTTGAAATAAGCTGCTTTCAAACTGTGTGCTAGTGTCGGTGATAATAGATCTTTCTACCTCAAAGCATGTTATGACGCTCTTCCAAATAAACCTTATCGTACCGGTATCATAAACATTAGTTGGTGGTTTTGTCTCTACCCACTTGGTGAAGTAATCTGTGTCGACCAATAAATACTTGTGATTCCCAGGTGCGATAGGTAGTGGTCCTATAATATGCAATCCCCATTATGCCAATGATCAAGGATTAGTCAAGGATTTCAGGTTGCTAGCTTGCTAATGAACCATCAAAGAGAATTTCTAGCATTTTTCACTTCTCCGAATATAGATACTTACATCCTTTTGCATATGTGTCCACTATTAGACTTCTTCGATTACTCGGAATGCCAATGACCTTTTTCCTGCGTGACTCCCATAAAAACCATCATAAAGCTTGATGAGAACTTGTTCGGTGTCTTGCGGGTGGACGTACTGGAAGTAAGGGCCTATGAAGGATCTTTTGTAGAACTTCCCCTGGGTCAAGGTAGAAATGTGTTGCTTTTACTCTTACTTGGTGAGTAAATTTCCTATCATTCGGCAATGCATCCCTCTGAAAATAGACACTGATGGGATCCATCCAACTAGGGGTAACCTTATGATCCACAACATCGAGGATGAAGATATTAATGAAGGTGGAGCTGAGGAGGACATCACTAACATCTTTATCAATTATTTTTCTCCTTTGTTTTCTGTAGGTGATATTAGAGCGTAAAAGTTATTGAAATCAATTCCAACGAAAGTTAATGATCAAATAACTGTAGAATTATCAAAAATTTCTTGATAAAAAGAAATATTTAAGGCTATTAAGGAGATCAATTCCAACAGTGCAGTAGGAGTTGATGGATTCCCAGGACATTTCTATACTTCTTGTTGGTCTATCATTAAAACAGACTTTATTGAAGCCATCCAGAGTTTTTTTTCTAGGAGATGATCTCTCAAAAATCCAAAAAGCATTTTTATTTTAAATATTTTAGACTAATAAGTCTTTGTAACTTTAGTTACAAGATGATTTCTAAAATCATTATCAATAGACTTAGACCTCTTTTGCCAAATTTGATATCCCCTTGTCAATCAGGATTTATTCAGGGTAGAAATATTTTGGATAATATCTTACTTACTCTAGAAATGGTTAAATATATTGATAACAAAGCTCATGGTGATAATATAGTGCTGAAGTTAGATATGGTAAAGGCTTATGACAGGGTTTCATGGTTGTTCCTTATCTAGTTTCTCAGGAATTTTGGATTTGGGAAGTTATGGTGGATCTTATATGGATATGTATATCCTCTCCTTGGTATTCAGTCTTGATAAATGGTACTCCCAAAGGTTTCTTCAATCCTTTTAGAGGAATAAGATAAGGGGACCCCCTTTCCCCTACCTTATTTATTTTATCAACTTAAGTCCTTAACATTAATATGCAGGCTCTTATGGAATCTCTTTTAATCATTCCTTTTACTCACCCAAGAGGAAGCTCTATAATCAACCATTTAAGCTATGAAAATGATATTATTATCTTCACTAATAGTAATAAAAGAAGTATTTAAAAGCTTATGTCATTGTTGAATGAGTATGAGGAAGAGTCTGGTCAGTTAGTGAATAAAGAGAAAAGTAGCTTCTCCATTAGTTCCAAAGATTATCTTAAAATAATTTCAACGGTAGCAGAGCTAACATCATTTAGACATTCTCCTCTTCCAATTAAGTACTTGGGATGCCCATTATTCAAAGGTAGAAGAAAATCCATTTATTTTGACAACTTAGGACAATTAATTTTAGCTAAATCTAATGGTTGGAAGTTAACATTTCTATCTTTTGGAGTTATAATGACCTTGATCTAGTCAGTCCTATCCTTCATGCCTCTTTATTCATTGTTTGCTCTTAATCTAACTAAAAAGACAATTTCTTTCATTGAGAAACACTTTAGTTCTATTTTATGGATATCTACAAAAGAGTATGGAAAGAGACATCAATGGACTTCTTGGAATTCTTTATGCTACCCTAATGTTGAAGGAGGTTTATATATTAGAAGTATTGAGTCATTTGCTAAGGCTACGGATATTAAACTCGCTTGGAAATTTAAGAAAGAATATTATCTTTGGGCTAGATTCATGAGGCAAAAATATAGTAGAGGTCCAATCAATACTGGTTCTATGGCTATCAGGAGAATAAGCAGTGCGTGGGATATAATAGAGGAAAATTCTATTCAAACAGAAGGGAGATATTGTGGTCCAAATCTAAAAGTGGTAAGTTAAGTTTCTTGTAAGGACATATTTTTATAAGTCCGTTATCAATTTATTATGTCATATATCGCTACACCATCGAAGAGCATTCAAGAGAAATCTACGTCAAGACGGATCCGAATTAATCATGTTCTTCATCAAAAAGTCTCTGCGAAGTTTAGTTCGGTAAGGTTTTGTTTTTAATTCCTTAACTTTCCACTTAGAGCTTTTGGGATTTTTTTTACAAAATATTTTCTAAGTGTTAGAGCGGACTTTTTCGTTAAAATTTAAGAATGAATATTTTTTCTAAGTATTGGAGCGGACATTAAAATATTAATTTTTGACGCAACATTCGTTGAAACGACATTGTACTGCCATTCGAGCGACATGGCGTGTCGCGCGATGTCGTTCGAACGACATGTGTTTCTCGTTTGCGTGACATATGTTTCTCGTTTGAACGAGCACGTATTTCGAGGCAGCACATTTTATTATAAATACTCATTAAATGGATTCGTTTTCATTAAGAAGTACCAGCATTTTGAAAGACAGAAACCTATGAAAGTGCAGAATCCTTTTGACTTCTTCTTTTAGGGTTTAATTCCTTTTTGTTTACAATTCACAAAAAATCCCATATGCTTTGGTGAATTGTTTTGATGTTCAAGAACACAACTTTTGATGTTGTTTACCTTTGTGGGGAGAACTTTACAACCGGATAGCTACGTGCTATTGTAGAGGGAGTCCTTATAAAGTTCACACTTGTGGAGAAGACGTTTTCTTCTTCATTCCTAACCATCTGAAGTTCTTGCGGGAGATTCCAGCCGACGACATTTCTAGCCATTTATTTGAAGGTTTGATGAAGACACCGTGCGTTACACTTGTGGGCGATTATCAGGTTATATGTAAGTCAATGGTCTTGTGAATTCTTCAAAGTTCTAGAAATAAAAAGGTTTTTCCCTTCGGGGATTTTTCCTAAATATTTGTGTCGCGTGATTTATCTATTTATGGTTTGACACACGCACACACATAGTTGCATGTTTAGGGGCTGATTTGATTTATTTTAAGTAGACTCCAATTAAATAAGGTTTACTTGGAAACTTGCGAATTAATTTAAATCGGTATCACACACCGTAGTTATATGTTTTACAAATTGGTATCAGAGTGGTTTACGCTAATTTATCGCGTGATCCTATTTTTTCAAGTATTTTTTTTATACAATTTGACTTCTGACGTCATCAAATTGGTATCAGAGCAGGTTGCGCTAATTTATCGTGTATTCTTATTTTTCGCAAAATTATGTGATATTGATTTTTTTTGAAAAATCAGTTTTTGTGAAAATTCGTAATTTTTCCAATGGAACATTCATTTAATATAACGCCTATTTTTGACGGGTCTAATTATGCCTACTGGAAGCTCGTATGAAATCTTGTTTAAAATCCATTGACAAGCGTATTTGGTTGCTTTGTGAAAATGGGTGGACTCCTACCACGGTCACCGTTGATAATATCCTCTTTAAAACCCATGTCGACTTGGACTGGAGATGATTATAAAATGTCTAATTTTAATTCCCATGGTCTGAGTGCTATTTATGGAGCTATCACTCCTGATGAGTTTTGCCGAATTATGATGTGCACCACGTCTAAAGAGGCATGGGATGTTTTCAAATTGACACATGAGGGTACGAACGCGGTTAAAGAATCAAAATTATAAAATTTGGCCACCCAATTTGAGACTATAACCATGTCTGAGTCTGAATGCTTTGATGATTTTTATTCACGCTTGTTGGACATTGTTAACATATGTTTTAATTTGGGTGGGGTGATTGATAACACGCATGTCGTTAAAAATATTTTGAGATCGCTCCCAAAACGCTTTATTCCTAAAGTCACAGTTTTAAACTCTTTGGGAAATTTGAAATCACTTAAGTTGGAAGAACTTGTAGGAGATATTCAAACTTATGATATTGACATGTTTCCCCAAACCATTCAGGCTAAGGATAAAGGTGTTGCTTTAAGAAAAAGAAAGAAAAAGTTTGTGAGTCCGATTCTAAGGGAGACTTTGATGATTTGGCCTTACTTGCAAAAAAATTCAAAAACTCTCAAAATTTCTAAAGAAAATTCTTCCAATAAAAAGAGATTTTTTGAGAGAAATAAAAAGAAAGTAAAGGCCTAAGAAAGCGGTGAGAGGTAAAAATAGAATGACTCAGATGAGGAGTGTGAGGAGGAGTTTGAGAAAGTTATCTGATTTGAATGTGGGGGTAAGGGGAATAAGTCATTTGAGTGTCCTACGTGGCTTAGAAAGAAAGGAAAGAAAGTTGCCATGCCCACCACACTTAGTGATAGTAGTGAAGGTGAGGGTGATGAGACTAGTGGTGAGAAGTTTGTAGCTTTTTCGAGTCGTGTGAGCACACCCACTTTATCCCACAATAGTGCACACGAATGCGATAGTGATGATTTGAGCGCTTCAAGTGAGGGATAAAGCGAGAGTGAAAGTAGAGATGAAAGTGAGCTTCAGAAATTGTTTAGAGATTTATACACCGAGACCTTGAAAACAAAGAATTATAATAGAGATTTAGGTCATCGGGTTTTAGATTTGGAGAGATAGAATGAGGTTTTAAGAAAGGAGAAGTGTGATTTGACCAACACGTTGTCTAGTCTGACGACACGTGTATCCCAACTCGAGAGTGATCTCGAATGTGCCAGGGAGGTCAAAGTCAATTTTGAGAACACACCTAAGAAAGTTGAAAAGGTGGTTCTTAAGGGTAAAGGTGGGAAGTTAGGAATAAATCATGACGGTGCTTCTACTTTCCAATTAGCACCTGAGCCGTTTCCCACTTTAGTATTAGATTCATGTGAGTCTCACCTTAACCCACCTAGGCATCCCATTCCTATTAGGAGAGCGCGTCCTAGAGTTTTTGAGAAAGGTGTTCCTAGGCCTATATATGTTTGTTCCTATTTCAAAAGTTGAGGACACCTTGGGGAATTTTGTTTTAAGTTGGGTTATGTGTAACGTTTTGCTACTACACGTGTTTCTTCTACACATGCACCCACACATGATACTTTACATGCTCCTAGAGACTACATGAGAGAGTTTGCACATTTAGGTGAGCAAGTTAAGTTTTTAGTCAATACTTCACAAGATTTGATGGAGTTTTTTCATAAGTTGGCACCACCTTTGGAAAACCCCTCCGCACCTAACCATTCAGGTTTGACTTGTTTACTAGAATAGGATGCTTTTCCTGATGACATTATTTGCCTATTACTAGTATGTATCATTTTTGTATGTTTATTTTTTTTTGGAAAAATTTTGAAAAATACAAAAAGATTATATTTTTTATAAAATTTGTGAGAAAATCCGAATTTTTTTTTGTATTTTGTTTGCACCGTTTATGGATTGACACTTAGGATGACCGAGTCATAACATAATTCCATTTTTCATGTGACTATCTGATAGTGTTTTGAGACAATAGGTCAATTCATTCATGTACCTTATAATGTTTGGAGTAATTACGATGTTATTGAGTGTTACTTCCTACATGTTTGACTCATGATTTCCTTTATTGCACACGTGCACAAATTTGTTTGATTATTGTTCTTGTCTTATCACATGTTGGTTGGGTGTTTTCACTTCAATCCTGTCCTTAAAACGAACCCAACATGATAAAACAAGACAATAAAAAGTGTGCACCTTTGAACCATGTTTGTGCATTTGTGTTCTTTATTCGAAAACGGTGAAGGGTTGCAAAAGATTATCATTTATCCTTTGTGATTACGCCGAGTTTAATTGGACCTAAAAAATTGAGGAATTTTATTATCCGGGGTCAAAAGAGGTTTAAAAAAGCCCGAAAAAATTTAATGGCAATAGAAAGAAATTCATGCCAATTATGGGCCAATTAGGTTTTTGCACCAATTCTCCAAAGTTTGAGAATTTAGTTGATTCACCTCTAAAAGAAAATATATATGAGGGTGTTTGGATGGAGAATTAAAACGGGTTTGCACGTCCTTAAAAGTCTTAAAAAAACACTACATAGTTTTGGACGTTATTGGTATGGAAATCACTTTGACTTTGATTTATTGATTTGCATAAGACGATGTCATCTAAATTCAACAATTTTTATACCTAAGGATACTTTTGATGTTCATTCATTAGGAGTACATGTATTCATTGTGTACATATGATTGATTGAGTTTATTTACCTATCGAATGTGTTCACACCCATACATTCCATTTCCACGACTTGGATGTGTTAGTATAAATCCATGGTGTGATTTTTGGTATCTTAGTTTTTGTACGAAAAATTTGAAAAATCAAAAATAGTTTGTGAAAGTTTACGAGATATACCTTTACATGCGCGTAGTTTGATCCTTGTTTGCTATGCATTTTTATCGTGACACTCCATGTTTAGTTTGTTTCTTCTTATCTGTCTATTTGGGGACATAATAAAAAGGGGGAGAACAAATTATGATTTTATGGGGGAGTTTGCATTATGGGGGAGATTTTATTTGTCAATGCTTATTTATTAATGCTTTATTCTTATATCATTTCAAACTCGATGTGTCACGAAGGTATTTCTCTTTATTTAATGTGTGTACGTACAAAGTCTGAAGATCCTTATGTTGCACACCCTGATGAGAAAAGTTTTGAGATTTGACGAAGATGTTTTGAAGAACAGTTTGAGATCTTGAAAATTTATTCAATGGGAGGGTACATTTGTATAGGCAGTTTGGTATTTGATAATTCAGATATTTTTATGTATGTACCGGCATAGACATAGGGGGAGATTTGTAAGAACATATTTTTATACGTCCATTAT
The DNA here is from genome assembly GCA_949130495.1 of Sambucus nigra. Lineage (NCBI taxonomy): Eukaryota > Viridiplantae > Streptophyta > Magnoliopsida > Dipsacales > Adoxaceae > Sambucus > Sambucus nigra. Next base: position 90,063,595 of record OX422211.1, read on the forward strand.
CAATTTAATATGTCATATACCGCTACACCGTCAAAAATCATTCAAGAGAAATCTACATCAAGACGGATCCGAATTAATCATGTTCTTCATCAAAAAGTCTCCGCGAAGTTTACTTTGGTAAGGTTTTGTTTTTAATACCTTAACTTTCCACTTAGAGCTTTTGGGATTTTTTTTACCAAATATTTTCTACGTGTTAGAGTGGACTTTTTCGTCAAAATTTAAGAATGGATATTTTTTCTAAGTATTGGAGCGGACATGAAATATTAATTTTTGACGCAACAGTCGTTCAAACAACTTTGTACTGTCGTTCGAGCGACATGGAAGTGTCGCGCGATGTCGTTCCAAAGACATTTGTTTCTCGTTCGCACGACATGTGTTTCGCGTTCAAATGAGCACGTATTCTGAGCCGATGTATTTTCTTATAAATACTCATTAAATGGTTTCGTTTTCATTAAGAAGTCCCAGCGTTTTGAAAGACAGAAACCTGTGAAAGTGCAGAATCCTTTTGACTTCTTCTTTTAGGGTTTAATCCCTTTTTGTTTACAATTCACAAAAAATCCCATATGCTTTGGTGAATTGTTTTGATGTTGAAGAACACAACTTTTGCTGTTGTTTAACTTTGTGGGGAGAACTCTACAACCGGAGAGCTACGTGCTATTATAGAGGGAGTCCTTATAAAGTTCAAACTTGTGGAGAATCCGTTTTCTTTTTCATTGCTGACCATCTGGAGTTCTTATGGGAGATTCCAGCCGATGACATTTCTAGCCGTTGCTTTAAAGGTTTGACGAAGATACCATGTGTTACACTTGTGGGAGATTATCAGGTTGTATATAAGTCAATGGTCTTATTAATTCTTCAAAATTCTAGAAATAATTTTTTTTTGCCCTTGGGGGATTTTTCCTGAATATTTGTGTTGCACGATTTATCTATTTATGGTTTGACACACGCACACACATAGTTGCATGTTTAGGGGCTGATTTGATTTGGTTTAAATAGACTCCAATTAAATAAGGTTTACTTGGAAACTTGCGAATTAATTAAATCGGTATCACACACCGCAGTCATACATTTTACAAATTGGTATCAGAGCAGGTTACGCTAATATATCACGTGGTTCAATTTTTTCAAGTATTTATTTTTTTTATACAATTTGACTTCTCACGTCCTCAAATTGGTATCAGAGCAGGTTGCGCTAATTTATCGTGTATTCCTATTTGTCCTCATTGTTGGAGGCTCCAAATCGAAACCTGATTCCTTTCTTAATGACAACGTCTTCAGGTATGATGAGGACGATCCCTACTCTTGATTCCATGGAATTGGAGGCTCCATCATCATATAGGGTCCAGTCTCTGGATTGTGTTTCCTTATTTGTTGATTGCTCTATTACATGTTGGTCAGTGGTATTATCAAACGTGAATTCGGTAATGAAATCAGTAAAGACTTGTCCTTCAATTGATGTTCTTGGTTAAAAGTGAATATCAACCCTTCCGAGCTCGACTGACCACTTTGAGAGTCATCTAGAGAGGTCGCCTTTTTGAAGAACAACTTTGAGGGGGAATGTAGTGATCACCATTATTAAGTGAGCTTCAAAGTAATGTTTCATCTTACTAGATGCAACCACTAATGCGTAGACTAGCTTTTCCAAGGCAAGTAACATTGCTATATATCTAGAAGCATCTTACTCACATAAGGGTAGTGTTCGCCTTCCTTCTCACACACCAGAACCAAGCAAAAAATTCGGTCTGATACTATGAGGTAAAGTTACAAGGGATCTCCTTCATCGAGGATCACCAGTAGGGGTGGTTTATGGAGGTAAGACTTGATCTCTTCCAAAGCTTTAGAGCATTCTGCATTCCACATGAGAACCTCATCCTTTTTTACTGGATGGAAGAAAGGTCGAAAACATTATGAGGAATTAGAGATGAAGTGATTGAGGGTTGCAAGCATTCTAGAAAGATTTTGAATATACTACATCATCCTTGGGGGTTGGACCATGTTGATCGCATCAATCTGATCTGAATTGGCATTAATCCCTCTTTTGCTGACTAGGTAACCCAAAAATTTACCTGACTGGACACTGAATGAACACTTATTTGCATTATGTTTCATTCGAAACTTCGTGTGGATAAGTCTGTGAGGTGGTCGTCTTTACTCTTACTCTTGACTAACATGTCATCAATGTATACTTCCATGGTGTCTCTCATCCGCTACTTGAACATATTTATGACTAGCCTCTGGTAAGTTTCCCCTGCGTTCTTTAGTCCAAATGGCATCACCTTGTAGCGGTACAAACCCACTGGGATTATTAAGGATGTTTTGTCTTGGTCGGGGCTGAACAATGGAATTTGATGGCACCCAGAATAGGCGTCCATAAAACTCCTTCTCTCATGAGCTATCGTGGAGTTGACTAACTGATCGATCTTGGTCGGTGGGAAACTGTCCTTGGGGCAGGCTCTGTTGAGGTCCAGGAAATCAATGCAAACTCCCGTGTTGCAGTTGTTTTTTTATGCAATCACTGTGTTGGATAACTATTTAGGGAATTGAACTTCCCTAATGGATACTGCATCCAGAAGCCTTCAAACTTTGTTCTCCACCACTTTAACCTTTTCTGGGGCTATCTGCCATTTGAGTGATCGATTTGAAGGTTGGTTTAACATGTAAACAGTGGAAGGCCACGTCGAGATTAATTCTAGGCAGATCGTATGGCTCCCAGGTAGAAACATCCCAATTACTTATCAAGAAGGAAATGAACTCTTTTTTTCGTGATCGATAATCACAGTTATAATCAGAAATTTTTATCAAGCAGGTTGTCATCAGAGCCTACTTCTTCCAGGATTTCGATGACCCTATTATCCGGATGGATCCTGGTCTCTTCCACCCCTCGTCGGTCGTACTGTAATTACTATTTATAGGGTGTTTCCCCTTCTTGTGCTTCATTTGACGTGTCCTTTACCTTTTTCTTCTTCTCCTTCTAGGGGCGAATGGCTGCAATAAATCACTTCTTTGCAATGGCCTAGTTTCCAAAAATATTGACCATGCTCTGGTCGATGATACACTTGAGCTTCTGGTGGTAGGTAGATGGTCTGACTTTCACGACATATAGCTAGCCCCTGCCTAGAATGGTGTGATATGGAGACTCTATATCCACCACTAAGAATTCAATCAAATTTGAGATATTTCTTGTTCTAACCGGTAAGACTATCTTTCCTAATGACATCATAATATTCCTTGCGAAGTCGATCAATGGAATTGTGGCCTCTGAGATGTCGGCTAGGTCGAGCTTCAATTTGTGGAACAGCTTTAGGTACATCACCTCTAATGAGATTCCCTAGTCTACCAGTAACTTTTTGACATACCAATTTGCAATTCTAAGATAAATCACGAGTGCATCATTATGGGAAATCCTTACCCCGATCAGATCTAAATCTATGAAGACGATGTGCTTGGTGCATTTGACATCCTCTTATCATCGGCATTTGCCATCTTTTCTTTTTGCAGGGTCAATCTAGAATGCCTTCATGATATTAGTGACCTTTTTTAGTTCCATTCGAATAGAATTTCCTTGGATTTTCTCCATAGATCAATGTGAACTCCTATCCGATGTCGTCATCAAGAAAATTATTCGGTTAGTGGTCACCATTAGATGCGACCATATTGGGTTTCTTCTCTATGTATTCGTTGATATTTCCATCTTGGGCCAGTTCTTCCAAATATGACTTCAGTGCTTTGCAATTCTCTATCCTATGGCTGTCCTTCTTGTGGAATGCACATCTTAACACGTTATTCCTCTTCTTCGAGTCATAACCCATCTTCTTGGGCCACTTGACAAATGAATGATCCTTGATATTTCTTAAGATCTTATTGATTAGTTCTTTGATGATTGTGTTAACATCTTGGAATGCCTTAGAAGGATCAACCTTCCTCCTATTTTTGGAGTCGTTCTTGCCCCCGTTCTTGATCCCTTTGTTTGGAGTGTCACTTTTATCTCCTTCTTTGTTTACTTTTGCTCGACCATTTTCCTCTGTTTTAGAGTAAACCATGTCCTTAACCGTGGCATATATTGTCATGAGGTAGTCAATGGTGTTATCCTCTTTCTTCATTAGGGACTGGTGAAACAGAGAAGTGGTCGGTAGACCAATCTTGAAGGGCACAACAACAATTTGCTCCGAGAAGTCCTCCACTTCGTTGAAGACCTCCCAGTACCTCTTGGCATAATCATGAAGGCTCTATTATGGCTTTTTCTTCATTGTGAGTAGTGAATCCATCCTTTTGGTGTTAAAACTGCTGGTTTTGAAGCGAGCAGTAAAGGCCTCTACTATATCCTTGAAGCTCTTGACCGACATGTGGGGAAGCTCCTTAAACCACTTATGTGATATGACATGTAGTCTAGAAGGGAATATTTGACACATCAAGGCATCTTTGTGTCTCCACAAGGTCACCGCCTACCTGTACTATTGAACATGGTCGATGGGATCTGTCTTTTCATCATAGATTTTGAATTTGGGAACGAAGATCTTCTTTGGGGGTTACTCTTCTTCAATCACCCTTGAGAAAGGAGATTTCATCTGGGTGTTAAGAGCTCTTATGGATAGATCCCTATAATACCTTCCCCCTTGGTGGTAGACCTAGTCCCTTGGTGGGATAGATGTTGGTCCATCTCTCTACGAACCAAAATTCGAATGTCCTCATCTTGACGATCACTACTTCTGTGGAGCCTTTCTCATCGGCCACGCTCTAATCGATCTCGCTCCGACTTTCCATACTCAGATTGATCATGGTCGTGCCTGGAGATCCTCCCTCGACTGCGAGTGTTTCTCGCCAGAGGCCTAGGAGACATATCACGATGCTTCCTAGTATCTCTATGGATATTTCTCTCCACCCTTTCAAGTCTCCTTTTCAAGTGAGCATTTTCTTCCATCTAAAGGTGTGTTGCCTTATCCTACTCTTAAAGTCTGGCTTCATAAGCATCGACCATCTTGGAGATCTAAGTAGACCTATGTGGTCCCTGACTTCCTTCAAAAAGTTTCTTCTCTTAGCAAAACCTGGGATTAGGCTGTTAGCGAATCTCTGACATGACCCTGGCGGGATTGGATTATCCTGCACGTCGCCAACTTGAGAAAGATTGTTGTTACGGTGAGACATCACGGGCTTTTTTTCAATAACTTCTTTTGTAGGAAAAAGAATCGCTTTCCGCGGACGGTGCAATTGTGAGTACAAATATTATCATAATAATAAATCTAGAAAGAAATAACGATATCAAAGAATAAATAATCACACACACACACAACACCAGAGATACGTGGTTCAATAACTTGCCTACATCCACGGAGAGGTTACTATAATCTTATTAGTGTCAGTCAATTAATCGAAGTTACATCCATTCGCCCAAGTTAGGGTTTACATTTTATAGTTGTAAAATTAAGTGATTAAATTGTACAAGTAACTCAACCAGCATGTAGATAATTGGGTTGGTCGGCTGAAGCATTGGGATGAATTAAATAAGCCCCCACACTTACTATGTACAAAATAAGAACATCATAACATTTACATATAACTTACAAAGTACAAAAAAATTACATAAATAAGTTTCTTATTTTAATATTTATAAAACATTTATTGATATTCAATCCATATTAGATATCTTCACTCTCATGTTTTAATGTCCTAACTTGGCAATGAACTCCAAACTATAGATATACCTGAAAACTAACATTATAGGAGGGTAAGCTACAAAATATTAGTGAATGAAATTTTACACCCACACCACATATAACAAGTTTAAATAAACATTTTAAAATGTTTAACACAAGTAGAAATTATGGACTCTCATAAGCCTGGACTCGCCACAATCCAATTAACCCACCGAGGTTTATAGGGACCACCACATCCCTTTGTTTTGGTCCGAGTACATACCTTAAGTTAGATTCTATAATTAAAACGATACCACCAATATTCATGATTATAACCTTATAAGGTAAATATATGGACCATAAACACAACGTCTTTACATGAGCATCTCATCACAACATCTTAAGTTGGAAAAACTATACATTTTTATGTAAACGTATAATAATACACAATTCATATGGTATGTCACTCACCTCAAATATAATAATTGGAGTAGTATAAAATCTACTTCTTTGTTAAGGTAGTATTATCCGCTTCTCCACCTGTCAATTCAACATCATTAGTATTTGAATACATAAGATAACATTAAATCTTGTCAGGCATCACATTAGTTAGTCAATATAAAATAACTGAAAAAGAATTAGATATTCTAGTTTACATTTATGTAAAGCACTATGTATTAAGGTTCTAACACAATTTACGTAATGAAATTTTGACTTTTCTAGAGAGAGTTATGTCCATTATACTACAACATTTTTTAAGTTGTTTTTATAAAAAAAATAGCAAACAAAGTTTCAACTTTAAAATAGCACCTAGACTAAACCAAAACGTATTTTATTCTCATCTTCGAATATATTTTACTCATATATTTTATCTAACATCTTCAACTAGAATCAATTGATTTGAGTAAGTAGCCAATGAGTTATGAAACTTTGAACACATCTAGGTCCAAAATAGAACATTATAGTATCACATAACACAATTAAGCATACATAATCTCTACTTTGAGTTTTAATTTATGGAAATAAATACCTAACATATATAAACATATATACACATCACATCTATATATATCATAAAATAACTCTGACAAGATAATAATTCAGGTTTAGGATTTTCAAGTTTCAGTTTTATCCTCCTGGCATAATTTCTCAATTATAGTGTCAAACCTTTCTTCTCTCGCTCTCTCTAGACATGACGGACCTAATTTAAATATTTTTCAAATTAGAAATAAAAATATACAAATTTTAAAACTCACTCATGTGTCCAACTTTAACAAAAATATAATCACCTTATAAAAACCCCTTAATCTATGATAATTTTTCCAAAAAATCCTTCATTAACTCCTATTTTCTCTCTCCTCAAGCTTATTTATTCCAAACCTTATGTTATGTAATGAAGAAGTTGATAAAGATCTTCTTTCCAACCAGCCAAAACATGGTAATGTGATCATATTTATTGAGGTGGTGTATGATTGGATGAAAGAAAGGTCCAATCAAAATGTTTTAACTTATTGAAGATTCATCCCCTGTTAGTAAATCCACTATAACTTAATATTTAGAAATCCAATTAAATTCCCATTTATGTCCTCTCTTATATAACTTAAAGATATACAACATTTATATTTAATGTTTTTCCAAAATCATAACTTACACTAAAGATATATATCATGTGAGTATGCACTCTCTAAACATGATAATTAAATATGTTTAATACCCATAATCAACCTTATCAATCATCGCTTATATTTAATCATGCAATTAACATTCCTAATCATGTTTTAAGGCAGTACAGTCTGCCTAGACCCCTTCAATATTATGACATCTCAGGCATCCTTGAACAGGTGATAACATTTGGAGGAGATTGAACCTTCCGCAAGTCACTCCAATCAAATAAGGAAGGGTAACTTTCTATATTGTATTTTTTATAACCCTTAACCGCCACACTAATGAGTCATTTTTATTCCCTCACAAGATCCACCCTCACACACGTACCGCTTTAAATTAGGTGTTTAGGGGGAATCGAATCCTGAACCATGCTCCTAACCACAGAGTCCAGAGCTCTCCCTTTCCGCTAGAGCAGATAAGGCGTATCTCTCTAGACTATATTTTAAAAGTTTGAACACCATCACATTTTAACCCTAAAAGTTAGTAACTATAAAATACCCCCTCCATCCCAAATTAAAAGTCACTATCTTCCTTTTGTATAGATTAAAGAGACACTCAATCAATGAGTAAGATAAAAAGTTGTGCACTATCATGGAATTCAGTTCATTAATTATGTTTAAAAAAGGAAAACCGACTATTAATTTAGGATGACCTAAAAAGGAATAATGGGGTCTTAATTTGGGGTAGAGGGGGTTGTACTTATTAATATACAATTTATTTTTTTAACATAATAGTTGTATAATTGAAATATAATGCAATACCTCAAAAAGTTTACAATTTAAGAGAGTAAAAAAATTATCAAATTTTATGGGTGAAGTTGCCCCCTTCAATATAAGTGGCTTAGCACTTGATAAGTGTCTTATAAATAAAACATAACTCCATTTTTGTGGGATAAAATTAACTTCATTCTCCTCATCATTTATCTAACACTACCATGTGATTCTCCAAAAGGGACAAACATTTTCTCTCTTTTATAAAATAAATTATGGATCTAGGATTGCATCGAACTTTGCCATACACTAGTGTCAAGAGGATAGTTTGTTATAAATAGGACATAATTAATCTTATAAGAACCGGTAGTAGTATTGGTACTTTGATTGTTATAGTACAATTCCTTTTGAATTATGGAAAAATTAGGGGGTAGAGTCATAATCTCAACCGGTTTTTAAATCAATAGTCGATATTGAATGTGTCCCAGTTCCCAGAAACTGCATTGCTGTTGAGGGTGTCCATTACATCCATACCCGCTCAGTGGATGAGGGGGGAACAACATTTCCCCCAAATTAACATTTTTTTTTAATTTTGTGAGTTTTTTTTATAGTATTCCCGCCCAATGTTCCCCAAACACAAAGTGGATCGTAAACAGAGTCCATAGAATAAACGAACTATATGGGACCAATATAGGGATTCTAGAAATTAGATATTATTATTCCTGGTCCCACACAACAGATGGTGTGTTATACCTGAAGGTGAGGAAATCTGACAGGGTCTTAGTAGTTAATCTCCCTAGTTCCATCAAAGCGTATTGGGATTAGGGTTTTATTTCTTAGAAATGACAACATCCATTTCTTCCATAGGAGGAGCAATACTGAGGATTTTTTTGCCCAGAGTGGGCGAGTGATATAGGTTAACACTTAATTTTTTCTTGATCTTGAATTTTTACTTGATTGTATGTTTACTGATAAAATTTCTTCCTTTTTCTGACCAACTCGATTCACTACACCAACAACAATAATCTGGCATGGTTTAAAACTGTGCCAAATCAAATCTGGTACGGTTTTGAACTGTGCTAGAATCAGCTGTTCCAAAATGGCCATTTTTTATGACATGGTTTAAAAGTGTGCTAGATTTGATCAAACAGTAACACTTCTGGCACACTTTTAAACCGTACGAAAATTTGATATTTCTGGCACACTTTTGGCACAGTCTATAGCTGTGCCAGATTAAGTATATTTTGGTACACTTTTGACACAATTCAAAATTGTGCCAACATTTGATACACTTTTGACATGGTTTTAACTATGACAAATTTTTTGATCAAATAAAAAAATTAATTATTTAAAAAAAAGAAAATTCACAAATTGCGAATCTCACACATTATTGATAAACTAATGTACATACAAACTTCAAAATATTACAAGTCTTAATAGTTCACCGAACAAAAAAAATTGGGCAGAGTTCTTCTATTTTCTGGACATTCTAAAACCTGCTAATATAAAACTTGCGTAATGTAAACCATTGTTAACAATAAAATTACAAAAGCCCGCAAGGCCATAAAAGTTAACAATAAAACTACAAAAGTCCGTACGGACATAACACCAAAAAATAGAATCTTGACTATTAATGACATTAAATAAATAATCCCTTTGTTGTAAGCCATTGACTTCTTCTTGTGTTCCACGTGGATAAAAGCTAACGATAAAATGTTATCCTGCAAAAAAATAGGATACAAAAAAGAGATGATATTAGTAACAAAGTAATTTTAAAAAAAATCTTATTCAAGCTGAAAATTTCATATATGAGTTACAACTATTGAGTTACAACTATTAATATATTCTCAAATCGAAAGTCTTGTGACTACGTGGTCAGCTCCTACAAGTTATATTATTCCCATACGAGATGTTAGTGCCTCTTACGGGACCGTTTGAGAGCTAGTTTGAGTTTTCAACCTCAAACGGCATGTTTCTAAGCTTAATTAAAGATTTTCAAATTATCATCATATTCTCAAACTGGGAGACCTGTGACTACCCAGTCAGTTCCTACAATTTACATTGGTCCCGTGTGAGGTGTTCATGCCTCTGACGGGGTTGTTTGGTGGCTAGTTTGTGTTTTCACCATTTAACGGCTTGTTTTTAAGCGTAATCCATATATTTTCACATTATCGTCATATTCTCAAATTGGGAGACCCATGACTACGCATTCAGTTCCTATGAGTTACAATGGTCACGTGCGAGGTGTTGATGCCTCTTACAGGGTCGTTTTAGGGGTGGTTTAGGTTTTCACACTCTAATGGTATGTTTTTAAGCATAATCTAGATATTTTCAAATTATTGTCATATTCACAAACCGAGAGACCTGTGACTACGTGGTCAGTTCCTACAAGTTACATTATTCTTGTGCGAGGTGTTCATGTCTCTTATGGGGTCGTTCATGACTGGTTTGGGTTTTCACTGTTTAAATGGATTATTTTTAAGCGTAGTCTAGATATTTTTAAATTATCGTCATATTCTCAAACCGGGAGACCCATGACTTGCGAAAAGTTCCTATAAGTTACATTGGTCCCGTGGGAGGTGTCCATGCCTCTTACGGGGCCATTTGGGCGACTAGTTTTTTAGCGTAATCTAGATACTTTCAAATTATCATCATATTCTCAAATTGGGAGTCCCACGACTATGCACTCAGTTCCTATGAGTTACATTGGTCTCGTGCAAGGTGTTAGTGCCTCTTACAGGGCCGTTTGGGCGCTAGTTTGGGTTTTCACCCTCTAATGGCATATTTTTAAGCCTAATCTAGATATTTTCAAATTATCGTCATATTCTCAAATTCGGATATCCATGACTACGCGGTCAATTCCTACAAGTTATATTCATCCCGTGCGATCTGTTCATGCCTCTTACGAGGCCATTTGGGGAATGGTTTGGGTTTTCACCCTTTTAACGACTTGTTTTTAAGCTTAATCTAGATTTTTCAAATTATCATCATATTCAACTTGTTTCTCTTTACGCTCATACTCTTGTCTAATCTTCTTTGAGTTGATTAGGCATTATTACATATTAAATAGTAAACCTAAATTATTCAATGAAATAACTACTCAATGGGATGAATTGCTTCATTGAAAGATTGTAAGTCAGTGCAAGCATAACGAATAGGCAAGGCCATTCCTCTTCTCTCACAAGGTCCAAGAACTAAGTTAAAATCACCAAAATAAGTAAATGAAGGGACATTGGTGCATATTAGAAAGTTCTTCCCAAAGCACCCTTCGTTGGACATAATATGTGCTGGCATAAACCGTGACTAGGTGGTGAGTTCCTACGTGTTACATTGAACCCTTGCGAGGTGTTTGTGCCTCTTCGGGGTCGTTTGGGGGTTGTTTTTGGATTTTCACCCTTTAACGACATGTCTTTAATCAATTTAGAACGTTTATTAATTTTAGAAACTTTTGACATAGTTTCATTTGTTTATTCATTAAATCCAACAAGTTTTAAAATTTAAAATAAACTCAACAGCAACAGCAAATTCCAAAACCAAACCACTAGCAAATCCCTTACACTAATTTCACTAAATATGCTCATAAACTAATCCATTTTATGTTCGGCCACTTTTTGCTTCTATTGCAGGCAAATTTGTTATTTAATACTGTAACTTTTAAAGAGGATTTGAGATTTTTAGACTAACCAGATTTCATTTTTATTTTCATAGCCACCCGATGAACTCTCTGTGCCATGACTTGTCGAAAGTGTCCCGTTTTGGTCCAACAATGTCTTCAAATTCTCAAATCTTCTATTCTGAGCGGCGTTTAGTTCTTCGTGAGACGATATTTTATCTTTCAAGTTTCTCAGCTCTTCATTATGAGATCGGGATTGTGTTATGACTGTTGAAGTGTTAGAGGGCTTTGGACCGACACTGAATCCTCTCAAATATTCTAACTTCTTCCCAAGAACCACAATTGATATCTCCTCTAGTGACAACTGAACTGCATTGGGCTCCTTCAATCTTGCATCTAGCGTCAGAAACTCGTCCTACCAGTTTTAAAAAAAAGTAAAAAATATATATATAGGTAAAATGTTTTTTTCATTAAACTAATGTTAGGTAAACAAACAATAGGAAGACAAGAAGACTTATATTAGAATTTTGTCTTATAAAATAAAAAAATAGGATAAAAGGGAGAAAGAATTGAAACATGCATGTGTATCCTTGCACTTATCATTCATCCAATCATCCTTTTTCTTACTCCAATGAGATTTCTTGAAGAAATACATGATGCCGGGTTTCACGCCGATTTCATGCTCCTGAATTCAAAATCAATGCATGAAATAATATAACCATACTACTTGATGATGCGTGTGAAACATGTGTAATATGCACAATGTCAAGAATATTATTGTGATACATAAATTGATATCAAATTTAGTTAGGGTAAATCAATTTGATAACTATATAACAATTTAGAAATTAATAAATGCATCACCTCGATTGACATCGTGACCACAAATGACCGTGATTCGCATGCATGATTCCGAAGCAAATGTGCACGCGCTTTTTTGTTTTGGTATGACCAGTCCTTAAAACATAAATAATAAATGTTATACCAATCAAAATTTGTAAATATTGAGATGGTAGTACAATATTCACATTTGTAGAAAAAATATAAAAATTACGTGCTGAAGGTTATCAATCGTAAATAGTACAGGTCACTAAAAAAGCCTTATCCGTCCAAGTGACATCAATCATGTGATCACAGCCCTCTTTATTAAACCCTGGATATGGTTTGCTTTGGGGATTAACTCCATCCTCCACTATCTATGAATATTGTGCACGCATCTTGATCTTCCAATCACGTTATCTGCTATGACACTTCCTATTAATGGTAAATCTAACACCCTCATCATCATCATAATCCTCGATATCAAACTTATCATGTAATAGTAGTATAGATCCCTAATAAATATTATATAAGCATGATATTAAATGAATTTATAATTATATTTCAAAATACCCAGACTTTCTGCATAGTTCAGGGTATTTTTGCACTTTCCCCTTAGAGGTTTTCGCCAAAAAACAGCATAGTTCATGAGATTTTTGCACTTTCCCCTGATTTTTATATTAAATGATTCATAATTTCATGAAGATATGCATAATATAAATATGACAATTCTCAGTTCAACTAGTGAGCAGAAAATAAAATCTCAGATTGAGTAGATAAAGTCCTCATAGTAATTTAGCAAAAAATGAACTCAAGTGCATCCATTAATATTCACATAGGACCTTTTTTACTACATACTTTCTAAATGAGATTTAATAGTATAAACCCCTTCATTTTTGCAACATAATATTTGAAATTACAAAAAAATGGCTTCTTCCAAAGAAAAAGTGATCCTAATTGATTTTGTTACGTGTTTGTTTGTTACATCTGAATTCTAAATTCAAGTCCATTAAGACTTTGAAGGGTGTTTATAGTTGTTTGTTTTTTGATATATTCCATCTTCAGTCTTTAGATTCAAAGGAAACACACCCTTTAATCTCTAACAATTTCTAAATGCATCTCTATCTAACCAGTCTAATAAGATATTTTTTATCTTCAACAAAAGACCACCAAATATATAACCAAAAAAAACTCCTTGATGAACATAAACACAAAATAAAAAATTTTGTAGATGCATAAATATTCAGTAAATTACAATACTCCTTAGCAGCATCACCATACCACAAGGTAAAACCAAAAAGGCAGGGCTTCTTCCAATGGCAGGGCAAGGCCCCAAAAATTTATCAAAAGAAAAGCGTTTTAGATCAGCAGAATACAAATACTTAGCCATACAGCATTAATATGTACATAATAGGTTACCGAACAACCACTTAATATGATAAGACTCAATTTATAGACATAATCAAATAATAAGTAAGAAAGAGAGCAGAGAAAGACAGAAACGAAAGGAAATGAATGCTCAACAGCTATATTATATATATAAACGAAACAATCAAAAGAATGAAATACAATCTAAACAAACCATAATCCATATAAGCAACAAGATCGGTTCGACACATAAACAAGAGAGGAATGAAATACCTGAATGAAAATAAAGAGATGAAGGTAGTGGTAGAGTGGACGTAGAATAGGGCAGTGGGTGGGTTTAAGATTAGTGGGTTTTGTCGGCATGGGATAGATCCGGGTGGATTGGGGTTGGTCTCGGGTAGAACTCGGGTCAAAGGGGTTCACCGAACCTGGGTATATGCAAGACGGCGGTGAACTCCGATGAGTTGGTGGTTACCGGATCGGAGGTTCATGGTTATGGGTGTGTGAGAGTTTGGTATGGAGGTTAGGGACTGCCCGGTTTAGGTTGAAGTGGGAGAGGGGTTCAGGTTTTTATCGTGGATGGAAAACGATAGAGGGGTTGATTCCAGAGCAAAGAGAGAGAGGGGGGGTTGGATCTTGGAGAGCAAGACATTCGAAGAGAGGGAGGATGTGCTTTTTGGTCGATGGAGAGAGGGGGAACGGGATATTAAAGATGAGAGAGGAGAGAGAAGAGGGAAACTAAACATAGGCAAAAAGTTACTATAATGATTTTTTTAGGGTACTTTATATTTTAGTCCAGTGTACTCAATTTTGGCACACTTTAAAATTGTACCAAATTTTAGCATTGTTTTAAAGTGTGCCAGATTGTCATTAAACCACGGTTTTAAACTCTGCCAAATTTTTAATATCAGGGTGTGCTAAATTGCTATTTTTGGTGTAGTGATTGAAGAAGAAAAAAATCTTCTCTTAACCAAATCAATAGGGAAGAACATCTCAAGGTCTGGAAGTTAAGGAAGCCCTTGGTCCAAGGTTGTGATCACCTCCGTTATGTCTCCTTTCTTCTTGAGTACAAGAACTATATAGGAAGCTTTACACCTCTCCCGGTAGACACAATTACTGATCTTCCACTTTTTTTAGCAAGTGAGGAAACTTTCACTTCTTCCTCGTTTGAATATTTAAACGTTAATTCCATCCCTGCCGATGAAGAAGCCTCAATAGCTCCCAGAAAAAAGATTTTTTCTTATCAGAGACGATGATATCAATCCCTCCTCACCCAAGGACAAGTCCTTAAATAGGAATGAACGCCTTAAATAGGAATGAACGAAAGGTCCCTTCTGCCACTGAATCAGACTGATCAGTATGAGACAAGGGTAGGAAGCACAAAGCCCCTTATTCCATGCCTCAAAACCTCTACAAGAAGGGTGATACCCCCACCTCTAAGAGACCTCAACAGGTGATGTCAGTGGCCAATAACCCCTTATTGTCCTTTAGTCTGCTGAAGGGGGCATTCTCCCGTATAATCGTGAGCAGGTCAGCCAATTATCCTACAACAACTCTCAACTCACGCCACTCAGGCATTGTCATTGGTAAGATAAACTTCTTTTTGTTTTACCTGAAGTTGTTTGATTATCCATTCTATGTTTTGACATACTTTTTATTTATCTTTTTACAATTTGTGATAGACTTCGTCGCATTTTAGAGTCTCTTAGATCCATTCAAAATAAATCATGATCTGATAATGGCCTTGGACAAGTCCAAAGAATCCCTTGTTGTTGCCAAGAGGGCATATGATGAGGATAAGAAGTCCACCAGAGATTCCATGAGCACGTTAAAGAACGATCGCAATAAGATAAAGTTGATAACGACCAACTTGTGGTCAAGCGTGATAATTTGAAGAAGGACTGTGAGGATCTTTCTTCGGCCAAGGAGTACATCTATGATAAAGGCTACACTTAAGCATTTGAGGATGCCAAATACTAGTTGGCTTACATCAGGAAGTCTAGCTTCAAAAAGGGCTGGGACGCTTCTTTGTCAAGGGTAAATTCCCCTATTAATTCTGAGCTTTTTGGCGAGCACAACCCTATTTCTCTGCCAAAGGTTAATGAGGAGTCTAGCACAGAGGCCCCAACCGACTAAACTTCCTTTGTATCTACGAAAGTCACAGCCCTAGAGACTCAAGATAAGGTAAAGAGCAAGGATATTAGTCAGAAATAATTAGCCCACACACCCTTGTATTTTTCCTTTGATCTCTGTTTGTAAGGGGACTTGCCCATTTTTATCATCAATGAAATATTTTTGTTGTGAATTTTAATTGTGTCTTGAAATATTGGTGAGCTCTCCCTTTTTATTCTTACTTTCTGTAGCATACGATTATTGCCGAAAAGATTCTTTTTTTCTGGAAATCCCAATGGCATACTTGGTCGAGAGGAAAGTGCTCAAGCTCGTCATGAATTTCTTTCTGTTCACAAGGCCTCCAAGAAGATGAGTGATGCCTAAAAGGCCAATTTTCCCTAGTGGACAAGATAAAAGATAATGTGAAAGAGAGTCACTCCCATGGAGGAAAAGGTGAACTCTTTGAAAAAGTAGCTTACTGAAGCTAAGGATATTAGGGATTTGGGGGCCCTTATCCAAGCTGATAATGACTCTCTCAAGAAGAAACTTACTCAGATATAGGATGATTGTAAAAGGACTCGTGTTGTGACGATGGGCCTTAGTTGCAATATCCTCAAACTGCATTATCTCTTTAAGATGGGTCCTCGAGGAACGTGGTCTCTATCTATGAAGAAGGGTAGATGGATGCCCCCATCAAGTTAGATGAGGAAAATAAGCTATCTTATAAGAATGGTTGGCTAAATGCCTTGGGGATATTAAAAGTTTCCAAGGACTCTCAACTTTGGTATATGTACTAAGTTGAGTTTCTGGCTTATAGGCATCCACTTGTTAACAGTGAAAAAAGTTAGGTTATGTTGGATTCCATCTCTCTCTAATTGGAAAAGATCTACTTGACTTCTCATGAGAGTGACGATGGGTTCCAACCAGATCCTAATGATAGCCAAAGAAGAGCCATTGTTTCTATTCTTGTTATCCGATAATAAATGTTGTTTACTTTTTCCTTTTATTATTGTAAACGCACTTTTGTAACAATTTCTTTGTATAACATCGTTGTTTTTCCTTTTTCCATTCCATTATGCCAAGCATGTATTTTATAGTCTTTTCTTACCTTTTAGATTGTCTCGTCAGACCACCTTAGCCCTAGGATAAACTATAGCAAAAATGCATCTTGTTTTAGGGCCATCCTCCCATTTAAGATTTTTATCCAACTAAAATTGGGTTCATTCAATGCCTAAGGATCCCCCATATGTATTTTATTTTACTGGAAAATTCATGATATCTTTGTGTTTTTCATGACGAGGACCTTGATACCTTAGGTTTAATTGTAATTAAATAATTTGCAATTGTAATTAGACTAAGGTAATGTTGGTCAATACTATTATCGCTACTTTAAAACGTAAGCATGCCATTTTGGAACAATGTTAAGTACATAACTAAGACACTTGGTCTTTTATTAAAAATTCTAGATCAAATCGTGAGCATCATAAGTTCTTAAATAAAAATTTGCAAATACTAAGTAAGCTAGAAATAACTTAAACAAGAGACAACTCAAAAGTAAAACTTCTTGATATTGGTTGCATTCTAAGCCATGGGTATCTCCCTTTCCTCAATTGTTTCCAAATGATAGGCCCCTTGAAGATCATATCTGATGACCTTGAATGGTCCCGCCTAGTTAGGTCGCAACTTGTTGTCTGAAGGCTTTTTGGCATTGTCGAGGACCTTTTTGAGGACATAATCGTCAACATGGAATTTTCACATATTGACGTTCGTGTTATACTTTTTGGTTAACTATTGTTGGTAGGAGGTGAGTGTAGACACCCCATTCTGTTACACCTTAACTCTCCTTAGGTCCCTAGTACCTCCCTTCATCATTATAAACCCAGGTCACGTCCCGAGTACTGACCTGGAAGCCATCGGGCACCCCTCGGCTCAGTTTGACCCAAAAGTCAAACTCCTCATCTCGACCGAGAATCAATGAACTTTGAAGGGAACTGAATACCCTTTCTAACGGTCTACCCCGTGCGCGATTCCGACTTACCATGCGGACGAACGCGCCATTTGCGTCCGAAATCTGACCTAGAGGCCAACGGGCGCTCCCGGGCTCTATTTGACCTATGTTAACTCTTCAGCTAGACCGAGGCTATATGAATCTTTGAAGGGAACTGAATACCCTTTCCAATGGTTCGTCCCGTGCACAATTCCGACTTTTCATGCGGACGAACGATCCGTTTAACTCCGGGAAGCCACCGAGCGCTTCTCGAGCCCGGTTGACCAAAGTCAACTCTCCAAACCGGGTCAAACTCTTTGTAATGTCAAAGTACATCTCCTAACCTATCCAACGGTATGCCCCGTGCGATATTCGGACTTACCATGCGGACGAACGCGTTGTTTGCGTCCGCGCGATTCCCCGTCCAATGGATCGACAAACTCTTCCGATCCACATTTGACCCAAAGTCAACTCCCAAACTCGGGAGCGGTCCAAAGGACTTTTGGAGGTCTATGAAATACCTTTCTAACGGTATGCCCCATGCACAATTCTGACCAACGGTTTGCCCTCGGTGGAAAATTTTCCGAAAAAACCTGAGGCGCACTGCCAAAATGGCAAGTCCCAGATCCTGCATATCGGCACCTTCCGATAGGCAGTGCCATGATAGGACCGATAGGAAGTCCCCTGGGGTTATAAAAGGAGGCCTTGGCCTCATTTGCAAGGAGATCCCATATCTAAGAGAAATCTCTCTGAACGAATCCCAGAAACCTCTCTCGAAGGCAGCGTGATTTCAACTTCCAAATTCCTCTTTTACCTTCACTTTTCATCATCCTTTTCATCAAACTTGGTGAATTAACCACTCTCCATCATCATCCAAGCTCAAGGTATTCTCTCCAACATTCAAGATCAAGCTCAAGATCTTCAAGAAGGTCCAACTTTCTCAAACTCTCTCTCTTAAATTCTCTTGAATTCCCAATAACTTGTTTTCTTACTTAGCACTTTTATAATCTCATCTCACACATCCTAATATACTTTTTATTTAGTATTATTGCACATCTCTTATTTTCATATAAATAACAACCCCAAAACAACAAAAAGAGGGTTTGTTCATAAATTCCAAGTAGGGATTCTCACACTTTTGCCACATTTTTCTCACAACTAAAACACCTTTTCTACACACACACACACACTTACAAATAAGAGATCCCACATTTGGATTTATGGGATAAACCCCACCCCTTTGCTTTGTATGCGAACTACGTGGACTTTGATGCCTTTATAGGCTACGCAGGCATCTCGGGGTAAAACCCGAGACTCGAGTCCTTTTTCTCACTTTTTCTCTCATTTCCTATTTTATCTAAATCCATTTTTCTTATATTATATATATCCTTAGTCTTAGTGACACATTACTCCATGTGCGTTATCGTTCCTTTATAGCGATCAACGTAGGGGTAATCCCGTAAATCTTATTTTTCTAATATTACTTTTATAATCTTCCTATGGATGACTCGCTTTATCTTTTCCATGATACAAGCTGAGGATTCCTACCTCCATTCTATATATATACACATGCACAAATCTCACGGGGGGAAACATAAAGGAAAATAGCAAATATCCATGAGAGACCGAAAGGGCGGAATGGGGGCCTAACACCTTCCCATTTCGTAACTAAGCCTCCGAACCCTTTTCGAATCATTTTGGTTTCGCACGCACCAGTGTGTCTTTGGATTCCATCCTTCGGGGTGGCTTCCTCTTTTTCTTTTGTCTGTTTTGAGTAAAATAGACTAGCGACTCTGAATCTCTCTACATTTTTCACACCTCACAAAATCGACGCCGGCCGAAGCGCTCTCCCAAGAGGGGACGCGCGGGACCCGAAGGATTCCTCCTCCCTCCGCGGCGGGGATCGGATTTTTATTTATTTTGAGGGCTTGACTCTATTTACATGGATGCTATATTTGTTTATGCTTCCCCCCCCACCCATATCTGCATGTTCCCCTTTCTCACATGTATATCCCATGCTTATGCTTATGTTCACACACTTGTAGAAAATCCTCCATGAACACCTCACACCACGTACACCTAGGATAACGCATATCCCCATGTTGCAAGCATCACCTATCCATACTTGGCATACCTTTTGGGGTACTTGTACTTTGTTCCCGGTTTGGCATAATCAAAGAAAGGCATTCTCATCATAAGCTACTAATAAGAGAATCATGCATGATTCACACGACATCACCAAAGAGCATTGATATTGACCAAATTTTACCCAGTAACTGGAGGGTCACTTCGTGATGGGCGCTGGTCCGGCAGGTCGCAGTTAGCCTAAGCGATATGACTCTCACCTTCCATTGGCCAAGTACCTTCGACGTATATCGAACGGGTCCCCCGCATCGTACCGCTTGACCGAAGTCATGATGGGAGGTATATCGCAGGGAATTCGTTTACGTACGTCGAGTATATCGAATTCTCTCTCACACGTACCGTCCTCACGAGGTATATGGTGACGCAATTCACGTACACTTAGGTATATGAAATGGCTTGTCCACACATACCGATTACCCGCAAGAGCAAGACGTATATCGTGGAAGTCACGCCAAAGGGGGGAATCCATGCCGATTCACCCAACCAACTGCATACCCGCATATAGGTGTCAAACCTAGGACATACACTTTAGATTGTCAGTTTCGACCCGAAACTCTGCCGAAATTCCAGGTCGATCTTCCGCCCAATTTTCGCGCATTTTTAAAATGGGACTCTGTCTGCGAGCCTGGTTACAAGTCCCAAAACGTAGCTTTGCATATATTAAAACCCCACTTTTCCAGGCTGAGGTCTCGTGTGGCATTGCATTTAGGAGAATTAAACACAAGTGAGAACATAATAATCATAATAATCATGCTGAGTTCCGTCTCCAAAAACATTTCTCCCTTCCTTATCAAAAATCCAAAAAATATTTCTCCCTTTCTTATTAAAAATCCAAAAACATTTCTCCCTTTTTATCAAAAATCCAAAAATAGTTCCTTACCTTTTCTCAAAAATAAATCTCATCCTACACCTTCTCAGGTTGACCGCACGCCCTTGGCTTGGCTCCCTATTGGATTAGTACTTTAGTCAAAATACCCCGGAGTTTCTTTCGTTCCTTTACTACTTCTTTCGAGTCCGGAATCCATCCATCTTCCATGGAGAATGCGGATCAAGCACCAGTCATACAACCAGATCTGTCGACAGTCCTAGCTCTGCTCGTGGTCAAGATTGACAACCTCCAAGCTGAGGTCCGAGAAATGTAACGAAACTAAGGTCCTATTCCTCACAAGCCCGAGGACCTATTCCCTCGTGCTATGGGTCCACCCGAGCCCATCTGGGTCTCGGAAGAATATCATCACGCTCCGCGTGCCCCTCCTGCTAATAGGCCGCCGCCTGCCCAGCTTCCAATGCCAAACATTGCCCAGCCTATGGCTAACTTGCCTTTGGTTGCTGATCCAAAGGAGGAGGAGTTTAATAAAGTCAAATAGGATCTCAAGATGCTGACCAAGAAGTTTGATCAAGTCAGGATCTATGGGAATTACATGGACTACACCCATATGTCTCCTTATCCTAAAGCAAGGTTACCCGAGAAGTTCAAAATTCCAAATATCGAGAAATTTGGAGGGAGTGGTCCCCCGATTGTTCATCTTCGCAGTTATCATCATTCCATGACTCTACTAGGGGCTTTGGAAGAAGTGATGGCCCAATTGTTTCAGCAAACTTTGAAAGACAGTGCTCTCCGATGGTTTTTATCTCTTGAGGAATCTAGAATCCGTAGTTGGGAGGATGTAGCCCGAGAATTCATGTCGCAGTACAAATACAACGAAGAGCTTGAGGTCACCCACCATGATTTAGAGTTGCTCAAACAGAACTTTGGAGAATCAGTCAGTAACTTTATAACCCGATGGAGGGAAAAAGCGGCTACCATGACCAATCGGCCATCTGAAGAAGAACAAGTCAGCATAGTGAAGAAGAATTTCTTGCCCCATGTCCGAGCAACCATGGGAGGACAGTACTACCCCCATTTTCGAGCTCTCAAAGAAGCAGGAGTAGAAATCGAAGAGGGTCTTGACAAAATAGAAGTTGAACCAAAGAAGGTGTCCGGACAGTTCACCCCCATAAAATATGACAAGCCTGTCAGTGCCGCAGTCTCAACCATCAACAACATCTCTCAACCAACCACATCATGGGCACCGAAAAGCCTCCCTGCTCCCGTCCGAAAGGAATACACTGAGCTCCATGCTCCCCTCTCCAAAGTTTACCAAACCCTGTTAAGCCGAAACCTTATAAAGCCCCTGGATCCACGTCCATTACCCAATCCACTTCCCAGAAATTTCAAGACCGATGCTCATTGCGCCTTTCACCAAACAGCTGGCCATACCACCGACCAATGCTTCCACCTTCGAAACATAATCCAAGATCTCATTGACCAGGGTACCATCGCCCCACCAGCCAATCCTAAACCAAACACTACTCATAACCCACTCCCAAATCACACCAATTCCATCTTCTTGGAAGAAAACCCAGATTTCGATCCATCAACTCAAATCACACCCTTATACCCTCCTAAATCCCTTCAACTTTGCCCATATTTCATCCTACACCCTACTAGCCCCGCTGATCAGGCGTTGTCACTCCTTACCAGAGCGTGCATCACTGTCCAAACCTGTTTTGAAAGTGGAGGTATGGAATTGTCAAAGGTGTTAAACCAACTCCTAGAGTTCGGGCTGAAATTTCCCTCACAGATGATTATCGACTGCCAGAGGTTCAGTACGTTATTTTTGGAAGCACAGAAATGGGCCCGAGAATCAGATAGGTGGATGGTACCAACCGACGAAATCTGCTTAGATGATGTTGTCCGGATCATGACGAAAGCATTCAGGGAAACCAACAACATTTGCAGTATCACCGAGTTACTTGACACTTTGAAGCTTCAAGGGCACCTGGTCCCTTCACCCTTACACATCCCCACAGAATGGGAAGACCTATATGAAGAAGCCGTTGAAGTTATGGAATGCATTGACTTCACAAGGGAAAATAGAATTATTGCAACCAGATGGGGGGAAGAATTCGAAGTTTCAAACGAAGAACAAGCTTTAGGAGGAAATGGCCCAATAGCTGACTTATGTGGGATGATATCATTTGAGGAACTCCTCAGAGAAATAGATAAGGTGGCGGAACAACCTGAGATTGATGAGGAAACTGGATTTAAGTTTTTCCCTTCTTCAGTAAATCACATGACTAGATCTGGAAGACGTTACCAAATTCCAAACTCGCTACCAACCAATGATAAGGGGAAGGGAGTTGAAAACCTTCCTATGCCAGAAATGACCCTCGAGGAGAGCAAGATCCTCAATCAATTGAAGAAAACTCAAGCTAACATCACTCTATGGGGGCTTTTCATGTCCTCCCAGCTACACAAAAATGCTTTGATCAAATTGCTCACTGGACCCATAGTTCCTCCCTCTACCACACCAGAAGAAGCGGTGAACCTGGTCGGATCCTTGGCCTCTACCCGAATGCTGTCCTTTTCTGAAGAAGAAATCCCCAAAATTGGGCCAAATCACAATCATGCACTTAACATCTCCGTCGAAGTTATGGGGAAGGTTTTACCACTCTATCTCATTGACAACGGATCCGCTTTGAATGTCTGCCCGCTGAGAACCTTCAAATGTTTAGGTCTGAAAGAATGTGACCTCGCTCCAACATCCGCTGTCGTGCGTGCCTACGATAATACTCGCCGTGAGGTGATGGGATCCATAAAACTTATAATAGGGGTTGGACCTATAAACCCTGTCGTTGAATTACAAGTCATCGATATCCCGACCTGTTTTAACCTGTTGCTCGGACGACCCTGGCTCCACAGTATAAAGGGTGTCTCTTCCTCATTCCTTCAGAAACTGAAGTTCTTCGCCGATGGGCGAGTCATCACCATCTTGGGTGATGACGGTAACGCCGAGGGTGCAAGCACCAGCAGTCCAATTCTTGAGATACAATACGGGTCAAATGATATGCTCCTATCAGGTTTTCGAGTTGAACCATCCCTACTCCCGGCAGGGGACGGTTTCAAAGAAAGGGTTTGTCCAGAATATGACCCTCATGGCAATGTCAATGTGATTCAGATGTTCAGAAACATGCCCTTCATGCCCGGACTAGGGCTGGGACAAAGGTAGAAAGGGATACTTGAGCCCATCGAACTGAAGAAAGCTTTCCCTCCTTGCGGCTTGGGATATCAACCATCAGAACCAGAACTCAGAATGATCCGCCAGACTCGATCAAAGAGAGGGTTAGACTTCGTCCGAACTATCTTGGGAGATTCTTTAAATGGACGATTCATTAAGGAAGGCGAGGATTTCCCCTTTTGCGGTTTTCCAGAACCGTGGTATGACCATACAGATAAGAAGATGAAGCCTGGAATGGAGATCTTCTTCGAAGATAGCTACCCATGGGCCGAAAGTTACCAATACCAGGTGCCACCACTTATCAAAGATACTGAAGAAACTGAGGAAAGTGACTCCGAAGATTCCTTCAACCTGCAGACACTGGGGATGACACTCTGCATGGTTCATTCAGGCACTACATCAAGGGGCCCATCCCGTCTGATTAAAGCTGCTGATACACCGCTCCTCAACTGGCATGCTGCGCCAGTTCTACCTCTTGAAATCTCCATCAACCCCAATGTTTACCCTGTTTTATCTACTGTTGTCCATCCTTGCTCAGATGTAATCGAGACCTCTTTTGATGAGGTTCTCAATGCTGTTTTTCCTATCAATGAAATAAACTAAGATTTTGAGTTTCTTGTTGTGCCTTACATTAATTGTATGGATTTTACTCAAACTTTTGATGATGATGATTTTGCAAATGAACAATTCTTAACTGATCTAAATAAGGTTAATAATAAAAAACATAACCGTATTCAAGTTAATGAAGAAGAGACTGTTGTCATTAATCTCGGTTCTAGTAGCCAACTGCGCGAGATTAGGATAGGGGCCACCCTTAACGAGCATGAGCGCGCACAACTCAAAGAATTGCTAAGGGAGTTCATGGATGTCTTCGCATGGTCCTACAACGACATGCCCGGTATTGATCCCGAAATAGCTTAGCACAAGATCCCCATTCTCCCAGATGCCAAGCCAGTTAAACAAAAGTTGAGAAAGCTCCGCACCGAATGGTCGCTTAAGGTCAAAGAAGAGGTTATCAAACTGTTGAACGTGGGTTTCATTCGAGTAATCGAATATCCCACGTGGCTGGCCAACATTGTACCTGTACCAAAATCAGGAGGAAAGGTTTGAATGTGTGTGGATTACCGAGATTTAAACAAAACTTCTCCGAAGGATGATTATCCGCTACCCAACATCGACATGATCGTAGAAAACACAACCAGTCATGCTCTCAAGTCATTTGTCGACGAATTTGCCAGATACAACTAAATTAAGATGCATCCCGACCACCAAGAGAAAACCGCATTCATCACCCAATGGGGAATTTTTTGCTACACCATTATGCCATTCGGTCTCAAGAATGTTGGGGCTACCTACCAAAGGGCTACCACAACTATCCTGCACGATCTGATCCACAAAGAGGTCGAGGTTTACGTGGATAATATGATTATCAAGTCCAAAACTAGAGAAGGTCATGTTCCCGCTCTTCGAAAGTTCTTCGAACGACTGCGGCAA
Organism: Sambucus nigra; assembly: GCA_949130495.1. NCBI lineage: Eukaryota > Viridiplantae > Streptophyta > Magnoliopsida > Dipsacales > Adoxaceae > Sambucus > Sambucus nigra. The sequence goes on from OX422211.1 coordinate 90,089,199, forward strand.
TATCAGATGAGACTTAATCCACAGAAGTGCATCTTCAGTGTTACGAAGGGAAAACTCTTAGGATTCATGATCGGTGAGAATGGGATAGAAGCAGATCCCGCCAAGCTGAAGGCCATACTTGAGATGCCACCTCCCCTAACAGAGAAGGAAGTCCGAGGCTTCCTGGGGAAATTATAATATATCAGTTGGTTCATCAGCCAGCTAACCTCCATCTGTGAACCAATCTTTAAGCTCCTCCGAAAGGATTCAACCAAGGTTTGGAACGAGGCCTGCCAAGAAGCTTTTAATCGAATCAAACAATACCTAACCCAACCTCCAGTTCTCATGCCACCACAGCCTGGTCTCCCTTTGCTCTTATACCTAACCATAATAGACACTGCAGCCGGGGCTTTGCTAGCCCAGTACCTCAAGGACTCCCGCAAAGAAAGGGCCATCTATTATGCCAGTCGCAAGTTGGTCGGATACGAGGTCAACTACACTGCTTTGGAAAAAGCATGTGTCGCACTTATTTGGGTCACCCAAAAGTTGCGACATTACATGCTCGTCTTCCCCATTAAACTAGTATCCCGAATGGATCCCATCAAATACCTGCTCGAAAAATCCGCCTTGTCCAGCCGAATGACCCGATGGTTGATGTTCCTAACCGAGTGTGATATCGTGTACGTCACACAAAAAGCCGTTAAAGGAAGAGCTATCTCTGACTACCTCGCTGACTACCCTATAGAAGAAGCAGATGTCTGGATCTCCGAATTCCCAGATGAAAACATCCTCTGCACCACTCAAGACTGCCCCCGATGGAAAATGTTCTTCGAAAGCGCTGCCAATAAAAAAGGATATGGCATTGGGATACTTCTGGTCGCCCCAGATGACTCCCACACTCCCATTGCCATTAAATTGGATTTCCCTTGCACCAACAATATGACAGAATACGAGGCATGCACAGTGGGCCTCCAGGTCGCTCTCGAGAAAGGTATTCAATACCTTGATGTATACGGAGATTCTGCCCTTATCATCGGTCAAGTGCTCAGAAAGTGGAAGGTCAAGGATGAAAAGCTTCAACCCTTTCATGCCCAATTAGAAGAGTTGGCCTCCCAATTCCGAGATATCACCTTCCATTATCTACCCCTAGCAAAGAACAACCTAGCCAATGCTCACGCTACTTTGGCTTCCATGGTCGACATGCCCGAGGGAATAACAATGACCCCCTTTCTAGTTCAAAAATAAGACAGATCGACCCATTGGTACCATATTGAGCTTGTCTCCACTGAAGATCCCGAACTAGTCAATTGCTGGTACTATTATATTTGGTGCCTCCTCAAACACGGTAGGTATCCCGAGGATTCCAATAAGAACGACCGAGATACCTCCGAAGGCTGGCCACTCAGTACATCATCTGCCATAAAGCACTACTCAAGAGGAATTTCGATGGAACTCATTTGCACTGTATTGCAGGGGCTGACATTGAAAAGATAATGCAGAAAATCCACAGCGGGGAATGCAGACCTCACATGAACGGTCACATGCTTGCCAAAAAGATCATCCAACAAGGCTACTACTGGACCACCATGGCCCAGGATTGCACCGCCTATGTTCGGAGGTGCCCTAAATGCCAACACTTCTCCAATCTCCAACATCTACCTCCGTGGGAATTATACAACATGACTTCTCCCTGGTCGTTCTCCACCTTGGGTATCGACATCATAGGGAAGGTTACACCAAAAGCGTCAAACGAGCATGATTTCATCCTGTTTGCCATCGATTACTTCACCAAATGGGTCGAAGCTGAGTCATACGCAATATTAAATGCCAAGATTGTGGCCAAATTCATCAAGAAGAATATCATCTGCCGATATGGGGTCCCGCACGAGCTAGTGTCGGATAATGGTTTGCACTTTGAGGCAAAAGTCACAAAAATAGTCAGCGAATACGGGATTCAAAGACACAAATCTTCTCCCTACCGACCTCAGACCAATGGTGCAGTTGAGGCCGTAAACAAAAACCTCAAAGTCATCATCAGGAAGATGACCAAAAGTTGTAGGGATTGGGCCGATCGGATCCCCTACGCCCTCTGGGGCTATCAAACCTCAATTCGAACCTCTACTAGGGCTACCCCTTACTCCCTGGTTTATGGCATGGAGGCAGTCCTACCTGTGGAGCTGGAAATACCCTCGTTACGTGTCATGCTCGAAAGCAAGGTTAGTGAAGAAGACTGGTGCCAAGGTCGTCTTGATGAGATGACCCTCCTAGATGAACGGAGATTAAATGCTCTTTACCATATACAAGGATACCATCGCCGAATAGTGCGATCATTCAATAAGAGAGTCAAGGCCCGCGGTGTCTGAGAGGGGGATTTAGCCCTCAAAGAGATAATCGAACCCATCTGGGGCCCTAGAGGAAAGTTCAAACCCAATTGGAACGACCCTTACATTGTGAAGAAAATCTTATCCGGCAGTGTCGCCATGCTCACTGACCTAGATGGGGAAGAGATGGCTCGTCCAGTCAATCTGGACCGTCTCAAGAAGTTCTACACCTAGTCGAAAATCTCGGCGCGCTACGACTCTTCTCATCCCCCTTCTATTCTAAAAAAAAAACTCTCTCCATTTCCCTCTACCCAGAACTACGTGGGCCTGATCCTCTGCAAAAACTATTTTCAAACTATTAAGAACTTTTTCAAAAACCCCAGAGGTACGTAGGCAGCTCATACTCCTCACATAAGCACGACCCCTTCTATTTCACAAAATACCATTCTTTTCTTACCCCTGAGAACGACAGTTCATTCTAAACATCTACTTGAACAAAAGGATTATGTATGCCTTAGCGATTGGTATAAATAATTCAAAATACAAAATTCATCGAAAGGCACAGCTGGATGATCAGAAACTTATTTATTTCATTAATAAGAAACTACAGTACATATTGCATAAAGAAAAAGGAACGGATAACTCCCTTCCCCCTACTACCATAAAAATCAGACAAAATCCCCCACATCTGTTACATAAATAAACTCCTCAGGAGTCCTACCCACAGCTACCCGAAGAGCCTGCACCCTCATCATCCACGTCCTGAGGACCCCAATTTTTTCCTGTTTGAATGGAGTACCGCAAACACTCCATGGACCGATGAGCCTTAACCTTCTTCGAAAAGACCACAACACCCCCTTCCATGGAGTCAGATAAAGCAAACCACCTCCAACTAGTCTCTACTGCCAATATCTTGCTGACTACTTCCCTCCACAACCACTTCATATAATCTTTGGGGACATGGCAAACCTTCCCAATAGACTGAGAGGGACGGGTCGACGGACGCCTATTTTTCCACAGAGATCCTAGCAACAGACCCAAGCGCTCGTCAAATCTTCTACAGGAAAGAAATTTGAGGTCCGAGGGGGCACGACCTGCGCCCAGCCAAATTGGCGCAAAAGCCGCCAAGGGAAATAAAAAGAGGTCTGCCTAAGACCAACCAGCCGCACATATGAATATTCTCCTAGATCCAGAACGGGCTGCAACTGTCCCCACCAAGGCACGGACCAATACAGTCCACGAGCCCCGTACTCCACAAGCCAATTCTCCCAGTTCTCAACATACAGGCCCATGCGGATGAAGTATCGTGAAAAGAAGTTGGGTACAGCCGACAAAGGATATTCTGGAGGAGTCGACAAGAGGAATCTTTTAGACAACCACATGAACAGCATCACAGGGCTACCCCTCAAAAAGTCTGAACGGCCTTCTCTCCAAGCATCCAGGCCATTCAGAGTCTCTGCCAATATCACCGCCGCAGGATTGCGACGGTATGACATCCATGAGGTAATGGCTACAAGTTATGGATCCACCTGTAATTCCCCAGTCACCAACAGTAATTTTTAAAACCAGGACCAGAACGACGGCTCCAGTATAGCCATCATCGCTTACTTCCCGTGAACGCACGGACTGCAACACCGCCGGGAGGGAGATCATCCCTCTAGCAAGCAATGACCTGGCCACCGAAGGCGAGATATGAAGATGCCCGGCCAATAAATACCTAGGAGAATGGGAAAATTCGGGTAAAGTCGCGGCAACACTAGGATTTACGCCCAGTATGGCAGAAAAATCCTCGTAGGTAGGACAAACTTCTTCCAACCCAAAGCGAAATACATGGTCTTCGGGGTACCAAAATTGTACTGCCGCCATCAGCATATTCCACTCAAAAGTCGATTACGCCACAAGGAGACTCGACGCATATTGAAGGCATCATAGTCGACATTATAAGAGCACGTGACTTCCAAGGCTTCGAGGTAGTTGACAAACTCAATGCTACCAGGGAGAGCCATCTTGCAAGACTAAAAGATGATGGGTGGGTATGAAGAATGTAAAAGGTGTGAGGAAAACACTCCACCCTTATCCCTTTTTATACTTAAAAATCCTCATAAGGGACATAATCCCTGCAGAAATCGAAAGGAACCCTACCCCACAAGGTACTAAAGGCTGAAGAGGGTACCAATCAAATCTTTCAATTGATGGGACTGGACTGAACTGCCGATAGGCAGGCTAGGGTGCTTGCCGATCGGCAACCCCCCATTTTTGGAAATCTCCCTTTTTCCTCTTTCGTCAAAATCAGAAAAATAAAAATTGATATTCTCAACAGAATTTCAAAATCCCTTTTCCTCCTTATATAATTCCCTTTTTTAAATTTCTTCCATTCCTTCTTTGTCAAATCAAAAAACTCCATAAAAATAAATTGATATTCTTAAAAGAATTTCAAGAATCATGTTCCCTCCTTATGAGATTCCCCGTTTTGAATAAAATAACTTTCCTTTGAAAGATTTCTAAAAATATTCCTTTTTTTACGGTCTCAGCAGCAAATTAAAATGCGCATGCATTCATTTCATCATTAAAATAAAAGATAGTCAAAAAACCGCATTGCATTGCATATATATGTTTTCTGTGTTACATCATTTTTCCAGGAAATAAAGAAAAGCCAAAAACAACGGGACTTAGCCCGAACCCACATTTCACTCCCTCTCTCTCTCTCTCTCAAGAATTTTCATCCCGGCGATGCGCTCTCTTTCCCCTACGGCGAGACGACACGCCCCCACTACCCGAGCCATAGTCTCCCCCGGACGAGGCTGACGGCACCAAGCAAGAAGGAATAGGGACAGCCTCCCGAATGTGGGCAGTCGCCGATGATATCCAATCCCTGATGTTCCTGAGCCAAGTGGTCGACACCCGAATTTGCTGCAAAGGAAAGGCAGAATCAGTATCAAGCAAAAGAAATTAAAAAAGAGAGGAAAAGAACCGAAAGGTTTACTGCAGGATGAAGGACGTCCTCTGTCAAGCCCAGCTCCTCCGAATCCATCGCAAGAGGACGGTGTAGCATCGGTACCATCCCTCCATCAGCCCATCGGATGTTGTACGAAGGAGTGTGCAGCCGAACAAAAGGGACCTCCGAGGTAGCCGCTGCCGCAGGTGCCGACGGACCACCACTGTGGAAAGATTCCACCGCCCGACTCGAACCAGCAGGAGGTAAAGGCAAAGCATCATGTATACTAGGCGCCCTCAACCATCTCGTCACAAAGTCCATATAATCATACGGTGCGGTCGTATCAGTATACAATGCATAGGACTCGCCAATCATCGCCGCGATCATTTCATCCTCCAACAATTATTGCTCCCGCCTTATAGAAGTAGGAGGCTGCGCGGGAGGCGCCACCACCTCCTCCTCAGCAATCTGACGGATCACCCTCTCCCCGAGGTACCAGGAATGGCCGAACTCATGCGCCAACAAATGCCTCATCTGCGCGTTCACCCCAGTCACCCCCGTATCCTGAATGGCGGTCCCCCAAGGATAAAAGGTCACCTGAAAATCCCCAAGCAGACATAAGTCAATACAAAATCATAAGAGGAAAAAAAACTAAGGCTGAAGTGGAAAGAGTCTTACCCTACCACTGGTCAGGTCATTCAAGACCTGAAGCACCGCCTCCAGGGAGAGAGATCCCTTCGACTGCCGGTTAGCCTTACGCCATCGATACTAGCGACAGAAGTCCCCGACGGTGTCATCCTTTTGAGCAATCAGTGGGGTGTTGCAACCAATCACCTCATAAAACCATGTCTAAATTCACGAGCAATAAGAGACGCATAAGGAAAATGCGAATGCATGAAAGGAAAATGCGAATGCATGAAATGGAAATGCGCAAAGTAAAGAATACCTCAAGGAGATACGTGGCTCCAGTAAAAGTCTGTCGGCAGCACCGGCTGAACGCATCCAAAGAAGAGTAAAGGGTCGCCAAGGTCAGACTCTCCCAATCATAGAAAGTGATGTTCGAAAACATCCTCATGTATGGCAGAAACCACAAATGGATGACGTCGCCACTCGACGCCACCATGAAACCTCCCAGCACTAACAAAATGAACAACCGGGACATCTGCCTCACTTGCAGCCCGTCCTCCACATCAACCACCCTGCTCAGCAAAATATCCTTCAGCAAGGACAGCCGAATAGAATCTCCAGAGACTATCCTCCTCACATCACCGAGTGCCGCATACACCGCCTCCGGCCTCACCCGTAAAGAGCGGTCCACCTCTATCTGCTCCTCGTCACAATCCATCCCCAGCAGTTGATGCACATCTATGGGAGTCACCGTCATCTCCCCGAAGCCAAAATAAAAAGTGTGGGAAGTGTCCCACCACCTATCCCCCAAGGCACACAAAACTGCTGTCGAACGAGGCGTCTCATCCAGTGCAGCCACCAACCTCCCAAAACCCGCTGATGATACAATCCAGCACACCACGGGTGGAAGATGCTCCCAAACATCCCTAAGCCCCGTCGTCCCGCGGGCACGCATGTTCTTCAAAGAAATATCCGACTGGCGAAAAGAAAAATTCAGTCAAAGGTCAAGAAAAGGAAAAATCACCCAAAAAGGAAAGAATGCCAAAGGTCAGGTTACTTACATAACCACCGGGAATCACTCTCGAAGAGCGATTACGCGACGGCTCCCACAGCAAGGTCCGCTCATCCGCAATCGGCTCGAATGCATCAAAGGCATTCTCATTCCCCAAAGCAAGGAGCACCATGTCCCTCCAATCCACATTCGCCCAGTCATCAACGGTCAACCACTCCCGGTGGATAGCGATGCTCACAAAAGGGGCCATTTCTTGAAGATCGGAATGCTAGAAAGATTCGCAGAGAGGAATCGCAGAAAGAGAGAAGGCAGGAAGATGTGAAAAATGAGGGGAATTCGCCTGCTTTAGATATGAGGCCAAAAGTCCGTGCCACTGCCGAATGGCACCTCTCAGTCTATGCCGACCGACACCCCCCTTAAAATTTCGTGAAAAAATTCCCAGAAAATACCAGAAAGCCTCAAAAATCCCCGAAAAATTCCTAAAAATCCTAGAAAGGATTTAGAATGTTTTCATCAAGGAAAGTTCGCACTCCTTCGGGTGACACACCATTTTCCCCAAAGGAGCCTCAAAATCCAAGCGATTGACCTCTCGGGCAAGGCGCCCAGACCACCGAATCACCTCCTCATCAGACTTTACAACCATCGGCTATCCGGTGCGGTAAAATATCACATGGTATTTTTCCCAGCAGAAATTAGAAGAACCACTCGCCCCAAGCAATCTCTCCCAAAGGATAATCCAAATTTTCCCCGGCCCATTCATCATTCCCCAGCGGAATCTCATATCCAAATTCTTATTCCCAGCGAAATCACAAAGCTCTTTCTCCAGCAGAATCAAAATACAATCTTTATCTACTCTTGGGTCAAAATTGGCCCCGGTCTTGTATCGTCACCTTATTTAGGTCAGAATTGAGCTCGGTCCTCGGTCGTCACCACTCTTGGGTCAAAATTGGCCCCAGTCTTGGATTGTCACCTTAGCTAGGTCAGAATTGACCTCGGTCCTCGGTTGGCACCACTTTTGGGTCAAAATTGGCCCCGGTCTTGGATCCTCACCTTAGTTAGGACAAAATTGACCTCGGTCCTCGGTCGTCACCACTCTTGGGTCAGAATTGGCCTCGGTCTTGGATCGTCACCTTAGTTAGGTCAGAATTGACCTCGGTCCTTGGTCGTCACCACTCTTCGATCAGAATTGGCCCCGGTCTTGGATCGTCACCTTAGTTAGGTTAGAATTGACCTCAGTCCTCGGTCGTAACCACTCTTGGGTCAGAATTGGCCCCGGTCTTGGATTGTCGCCTTAGTTAGGTCAGAATTGACCTCGGTCCTCGGTCGTCACCACTCTTGGATCATAATTGGCCCCGGTCTTGGATCGTCACCTTAGTTAGGTCAGAATTGACCTCGGTCCTCGATCGTCACCACTCTTGGGTCAGAATTGACCCCGGTCTTGGATCGTCACCTGAATTAGGTCAGAATTGACCTCGGTCCTCGGTCGTCACCACTCTTAGGTCAGAACTAACCTCGACCCTCTGAATTGGTCATCCTCATCTCCTTAGGTCCTCAGAACTGACCTCAATCCTCCGAATTGATCATCCCCAGCATACTTCTTAGGTCCTCAGAATCGACCTCAACCCTCTAAATCAGTCACACTCCCTCAAAAGCATCATGTGGTGTCTAATCGACGACTATCATTTGTTCCAAACTCACCCGTCGAGGGGCTCTGTAGACACCCCATTCTGTTACCCCTTAACTCTCCTTAGGTCCCTAGTACCTCCCTTCATCATTATAAACCCAGGTCACATCTCGAGTACTGACCTGGAAGCCATCGGGCACCCCCCAGCTCAGTTTGACCCAAAAGTCAAACTCCTCGTCTCGACCGAGACTTAATGAATCTTTAAAGGGCACTGAATACCCTTTCTAACGATCCACCCCATGTGCGATTCCGACTTACCATGCAGACGAACGCGCCATTTATGTTCGAAACCTGACCCAGAGGCCACCGGGCTCTATTTGACCTATATCAACTCTTCATCTCGATCGAGGATGAATGAATCTTCAAAGGGCACTGAATACCCTTTCCAATGGTCCATCCCGTGCGCAATTCAGACTTTCCATGCGGATGAACGATCCGTTTGACTCCGAGAAGCCACCGAGCGCTTCTCGGGCCCAGTTGACCAAAGTCAACTCTCCAAATCGGGTCAAACTCTTTGGAATGTCGAAGTAAATCTCCAAACCTTTCCAACGGTATACCCCGTGTGCGATTCGGACTTACCATGCGGACGAACGCGCCGTTTGCGTCCGCGCGATTCCCCGTCCAATGGACCGACAAATGCTTCCGAGCCACATTTAACCCAAAGTAAACTCCCGAAACTCGGGAGAGGTCCAAAGTACTTTCGTAGGTCTATGAAATAACTTTCTAACGGTATGCCCCGTGTGCGATTCTGACCAACGGTTTGCCCTCGGCGGCCAATTTTCTAAAAAAGCCTGAGGCGCACTGCCAAATGGCAGGTCCCAGATCCTGCCTATCGGCACCTGCCGATAGGCAGTGCCATGATAGGGCCGATCGGCAGTCCCCTAGGGTTATAAAAGGAGGCCTTGGCCTCATTTGCAAGGAGAGCCCAGATCTGAGAGAAATATCTCTGAACGAATCCCAAAAACCTCTCTCGAAGGCAGCGTGATTTCAACTTCCAAATCCCTCTTTTACCTTCACTTTTCATCATCCTTTTCATCAAACTTGGTGAATTAACCACTCTCCATCATCATCCAAGCTCAAGGGCTGCTCTCCAACATTCAAGATCAAGCTCAAGATCTTCAAGATGATCCAACTTTCTCAAACTCTCTCTCTTAAATTCTCTTGAATTCCTAATAACTTATTTTCTTACTTAGCACTTTTATAATCTCATCTCACACATCCTAATATACTTTTTATTTAGTATTATTGCACATCTCTTATTTTTATATAAATAAAAACCCCAAAACAAGAAAAAGAGGGTTTGCTCATAAATTCCAAGTAGGGATTCTCACACTTTTTCACATTTTTCTCACAACTAAAACACCTTTTCTACACACACACACACACACTTACAAATAAGAGATCCCACATTTGGATTTATGGGATAAACCCCACCCCTTTGCTTTGTATGTGAACTACGTGGACTTTGATGCCTTTATAGGCTACGTAGGCGTCTCGGGGTAAAAACCGAGACTCGAGTCCTTTCTCTCACTTTTTCTCTCATTTCCTATTTCTATAAATCCATTTTTCTTATATTATATATATCCTTAGTCTTAGTGACACATTACTCCATGTGCATTATCGTTCCTTTATAGCGATCAACGTAGGGGTAACCGCGTAAATCTTATTTTTCTAATATTACTTTTATAATCTTCCTATGGATGACTCGCTTTATCTTTTCCATGATACAAGATGAGGATTCCTACCTCCATTCTATATATATACACATGCACACATCTCATGGGGGGAAACATAAAGGAAAATAGCAAATATCCATGAGAGACTGAAAGGGCGGAATGGGTGCCTAACACCTTCTCATTTCGTAACTAAGCCTCCGAACCCTTTTCGAATCATTTTGGTTTCGCACGCACCAGTATGTCTTTGGATGCCATCCTTCAGGGTGGCTTCCTCTTTTTATTTTGTCTATTTTGAGTAAAATAGACTGGCGACTCTGAATCTCTCTACATTTTTCACACCTCACAAAATCGACGCCGGCCGAAGCGCTCTCCCGAGAGGGGACGCGCGGGACCCGAAAGATTCCTCCTCCCTCCGCGGCGGGGATCGGCGGAGATGGCCACAGTGAGTTTATCATGGTTTGTTCCCTTCGTTCTTATTCTGGGTAAAGTTCAACGCTCATAGCTTTTTTGTTCAAACCTTGCTCAATAATGGTGGACCTCATGGTTAGCAAACCATGTTTTAGAAGAATATCAGTATCCATCCCATATGTTAGAACAAAGGGCATTTCCCCAATAAACCTTCTAAGTGTAGTATGATACGCCCATAAAATATGGGGCAGCTTATCCAACCAATCTCCCTTTGCCTTCTCTAATATCTTTTTCATGCCATCAAGCATCGTTTTATTAAAATTGTGTTTGATTCCCTAGCTGTTGTAAAAACCTTAGAAGGGTCCACTTTCAAACTGTGTGCCATTATTCTTGATAATTGTCCTAGGTACCCCAAAACGTGTTATAGTGTTCCTCCATATGAATATGATCATATCAGTATCCCTGATGTTCACCATTGGATCTATTTCAATCCACTTTATGAAGTAATTCATTTTGACCAATAGATATTTGCAATTTCCAAGCGTTGTTGGGAGTGATCCTACAATATCCAACCCCTACTGGGAGAGCGACTAGAAACTAGTTAGTGTCTCCAATTTGTTGGCTAGTTAATGAAGCATGGGGGAGAAATTTTGGCACTTTTCACACATATGGACATAAGAGGTTATGTCTTTCTGCATATACAGCCACCAATATCCTTCTTTGATCGCTCGAACGATAAGAGACCTTCGTCTAGCATGACTTCCATAGATCCCATCGTGGATTTCATAAAGAACTTGGACGACATCATTTATATTAAAGAGGAACTTGACTTGGAGTTTAATTCTAATGGAGAACGAAGAATTAAATGTTCAATGGTAAAATTTGATCTAAATGTAGCATTAGTCAATGAGGAAATTTTATGGCATCAAAAATCTAAGAGTGAATGAATAAAAGATGGAAACAAGAACACAAAATTCTACCATGCTCAAGTTCAAAAAATAGAGAAGAAATCTTTGGATCCATAAAATCAAAGAAAAAGATGGGAGACGTTATGATAATAAAGAGGAGATAGATAACACTTCAATTTTTACTTTTCAAATTTTTTTACTATAGATACAATAGAAGAGAAAGATATTCTGAAAGTCATCCCTAACTTAGTTACAGCAGATATGAATAGCTATTCGGGATCAATTTCAGAAGAAGAGGGGGTGTTGAAGGAAAATAAAGACCTTAATCAAATAGTTCATCTAGCTCAGATGGTTACAATAGTTATTTCTATGTGTACTACTGGGAGATAATCAAAGACGACTTCACTAAAGAAATCCAATCCTTTTTTTCTAGGATATGATATACTAAAGTCTTAGAGATCCACTCACATTTGCGTCAGTCCAAAGGTTACTAAACCATCCTTTTGCAAGGATTTCAGACCTATCAGTCTATGTAACTTTGGTTATAAGGTAATTTCTAAGATTACAAATTTAAGACTTAGCCCTATGATTCCTTATTTTATCTCACCCAACCAGTCTGTATTTGTAGGAGGTAGAAGTGTTCTAGATAACATTCTTATGGGAAAGGAGATGATGCATTTAGTTGATAGAAAAGTTGTTGGTGGTAATGTAATCATTAAACTGGATATGGACAAGGCATATGATTGAGCTTCATTGAATTTCCTAATTAAATCTTTAAGAGCTTTTGGATTTTTAAAGACTTTTATTGACATCATCTAGAGATGCATTTCTTCAACTTGTTTCTCAGTCATCATCAATGGTTAACCTATGGGATTTTTTAAAACCTTCTAGGGGCCTAAAGTCGGGGGTCATATATACCCAAGCCTATTTATCATTATAGCAGAGTCCTTTAGCAGAGGTATAAATGATTTGATATCTAATGGTACTGTAAGCCCAGTTTCTTATCCAATGGGTTATCCTTTGATTATTCATTTAAGCTATGCAGATGATATAATCATTTTCCCTAAAGGATTAAAGAGGAGTCTTAAAACTCTGATGAAATTTCTAAAACATTATGAAATTGAATCTGGATAGCTCATTAATATAGAGAAAGTTTTTTATTTGAGTTACAAAGCATCAACCAGTATAACAACTAGTATTATAGCAGTGACAAGATTCAAATATGACGAAGGGCCTTTAAAGTACTAAGGATGTCCCTATTTAAAGACATGAATAAAGCTATCTTATTTGAGACTCTTCTTCAAGATTTAGCCTAAAAAATCATAATTATAAGTATAAGCTCATATCTATAGACATTACATTCTAAGACACCCTAAGTCTCTCCTTAGGTCCCTAGCACCTCCCCAATTCACTATAAGACCTAGGTCGTACTCCAAGTACCGATCTAAAGGCCATTGGGATCTCTTGAGCCCCATTTGACTTCGCTAAATTCTATTATTAGAGCTAAAGCTATTTAAATCCTCGAAGGGTGATGAATCCCTTTTCTAACGGTCTGCCTTATGCATGAATCGGCATAACGGTTTGGACGAACGAAACATTTTACTTCCAAAAATTGATCTAGAGGCCACCGAGTGCTCCCAGGCCCCGATTTGACCCCAATTAACTTCATCATCAGAGAGAAATCTCTTTGGATCATCTAAGGTCACTAAAATACATTTCCAACGGTCCACCCCCATGTACAAAACGGCATAACCATTCAGACGAACAATTTATTTTCCCCAAAAAATTGATTTGGAAGACACCGGGCTCTCTCAAGATCGGTTTGACCAAGGTCAACTCTTCATCTCGAACGAGACTGAATGAATCTTTGAAGGAAGGTCAACTACATGCATAAATTAGCCTTACGATACAGACAAATGGCCTGTTTTACTCCGAAAGGACACTAGTCACTTCCGATCACCGATTGACCAAAGTCAACTCTCCTACCTGAGTGAATCTCTTTGGAATATCAAAGTAAATCGCATAACATTACCAATGGTCCACCCTGTTCACAATTGTAACTTACGGTTTGGACGAATGATCCATTACTGTCCAACGATCTCCCATTTAAAGGATCGATGAGCGCTTACGAGCCATGTTTGACCCATAGTCAACTCCCAGACCCGGGAGAAACCGAAAGGACTTTTAAAGGTGTCTGAATTAATTTTCAAACATTATGTCCCGTGCACGATTTAGATTTATGAATTGCGTTCTATAACTATTTTTTTGAAAAAATATGTATGAGACTGCCGAATGACAGGTCCATTCACTTGCCTATCGACAGTATGTCTAGGGTTACCTGTCCATTGGAAGGTCCAGGGCCATTCCAATTGAAAACCCCTACTCGATAAATAGAGGGCATGATCTCACTCTCAAAAGACCTCAGATCCATCAATACTAATGATCTCAACAACATTCTCTTGCAATTAGTGAAGTTTCCTTGTGCGAAATTCCTTTCCATCTTTCATTCCCATCTTTTTCACACCCAATTAAACAAAGTCTCATTCTCTCTCATCCAAAATTAATATCAACATTCGAGGAAGCTCATCAAGGATCAAGATCAAGCCTCAATTCTCCAAAGAAGGTCCAAAAATCCTTCTCTCTCTTTAAATTCTTTATTTTTGTATTAGATACATAAATTCTTAATTTAGCCTTTACTTTAGTTCATACACATTAACATCTCATCCTTTTTTAAGTTATATTTCACATACTCTATTTTCTGTAAAAAAAAATCAAGAAAAAGAGGGTTACACCCATAAACTCCAACGGGATTATTTGCCACATTTTTAAAAAATTAAAAATACATTTTCTACACACACACATATAATAAATTCCCATTCAAATCTATGGAATAAACCCCACCCTTATGTCACATGCAAACTACATGGACTATGATGCCTTTATAGTCTATGCAGGCATCTCGGGCTAAAACCCGAGACTTGAGTTCAATTTCTCAATTTTCCAATTTTCTCATTTTCGCATTTGCATATTTTTCGTCTATACATTTTTTAACATTTATTATATTTTTTATCCATATTGGCGTTTTATCTAACATATATATTATCGTTTCATCATAACGATCAATATCTCGATAAATGCATACATCGTATTTTCTAGATATTATTTTGGGAACATTCCTATGGATGACACTCTATATTTTCCATGATATGAGTTGGGTGATTTTGATCTCTATTTATATATACACGCACACACACACACACACACTTCACAGAAAAATTAAGAAAAATAGTAACACAAGCCTATGACAGCTCGAAAGGGCGGGATGGGTGCTTAACACCTTCCCATTACATAACTTAGCCCCTAAACCTCTAAACTATTGGTTTCGTAAGCATTAATTTGTCTTTTATGCTTCTCTCTCGAGGCAGCGACATGTTCTTTTGCATGTTTTGTGCAACATAGGCTGGCAACTCCATCTTTTTGCATCACCCCACATCGACGATGGTCGAAGTGCTCCTAGAGGAAGAGAGCGCGAGATCTTGCCCCCTCCCCCCGAAAAGGGAGATATAGGGATGGCCACAGTGACGACTTCACTGGGAACTTGTTTATCATAAGAGGTCTAGACTCTTTTTTCACGGGTGTTATCATTTTCTGCTTGTGTACGTATGTACCTACTTGTATGTTCCCTTTTTTCTCCTCTATTATTTATTGTGCATGTCTACCTCGTGCTTATATCACTACTCAATCACACACTTGTAGATACTCTCCATGTACACTTCACATTACTTATATGTAAGATCACTTATATCCACATGTTGCACACACCACTTAGAATATCCATGCTTTGGTGTTACTAGCACACACATGCACTTATCACACTTGTATATATTCATACTCACTCGCACTTGTCACACACCACACGTAGTTGATCCATGTTTAGGTTCACCGCCACACACTCACTTATAGATATTCACACATCACACACGCTCACATAACGATGCTTAGTATAATCTCCATGTTATAATTACTTTTCATGATACATGTACATCCTTCCCTATTGGTACAGTGCTCATCATGCCAAATAAAAAATACTCTCTCCGTAACATACTAATCAAGAATCATTTATTTTGCACACTACATCACTAAATAGCATGGCTATTGACCAGATTTTGTCTCATAATTGGGGGTCACTTTATGATGGGCGCTGGTCCGACCGATCGTAGTTAGCCTAATCAATACAACTCTCACCTTTCATTACCCAAGTACCTTCAACGTATATCGAACGGTTCCCCCCGCATCATACTCTTTGATCGAAATCATGACGGGAGGTATATCACGGGGAACTCATCCACATACGTTGAATATATTGAATTCTCTATCACATGTACTGTTCCCATGAGGTATATAGTGAGGCAATTCACGTACACTCAGGTATATCAAATTGCTTGTCCACACGTACTGATTGCCCTCAAAAGTAAAATGTATGTCGTGGAAGTGATGCCAAAGGGGGGAACCCTTCCAATTAACCCAACAATTTCATACCCTTATATAGGTGTCAAACCTAGGGCACTCATATTTAGTTTGTCTATTACTACTCGAAAATCTGCCGAAATGATGGGTCGGCATGCCGCCTAAATTTTTGTGCAATTTTGTCTTTTTCAAAATGGGCCTCTGTCCATGAGCTTGGTAACAAGTCAAACTGTGTTTTACATATTTTTCAAACCTAATTTTCCCAGGCTCGGGTCCTGTCTGTCATTTCTTTCTGCATTTAGGTAAACCTAATACAAGTGAGAATATAATAATAATAATAATAATAATAATAATAATAATAATAAATAAATAAATAAATAATACTAATAATAATAATAATAATAATAATAATAATAATAATAATAATAATAATAATAATAATAATAATAATAATAATAATAATAATAATAATAATAATAATAATAATAATAATCATGCTGAGACCCTTTTCTCATTTTTCCTCTTTCTTTACCCAAAGTTTCAAAACCGTTTTTCCCTTCTTTTATCAAAATACCAAAAGCGTTTTCGTTCCTTTTGTCATAAATATCAAAAACATTTTTCCACCTTTTTTACCCAAAAACATTTTATCCTTCTCTCTTCCAAAAATTTCAAAAACATTTTCTTCCTATAATAAAAGACTTTCCTCTTCTCTTCCAAAAATAAATTCAAATATTTTTGCTTCTCAGGTCATTCGCATACCTAACCCTTGTCCTGGCTCCCTATTGGCTTCGGTCTTCTGGCGAATAGCCCCGACGCTCTATTAGATCCCTAGCTACTTCCTTCGAGTTCGAAATTCTCTTACATCCACTTTCCATGTAGAACATGGACCCAATATCGAATGTACAACCTGATTTGATGACAGTTCTAGCCCAACTCACTGCCAAGATCGAAAACCTTCAAACCGAGACTCATGAGATGCCATAAAATCGGAACCCTATTCCCGAAGAGCCTGAGGTCCTCTTCCCTTGCGCTATGGGTCTGATCGAAACTAAGCCTATTTGGATCCTGAAAGAATATCATCATGCTCTACATGCCCCTTCTACCAATGGGCAACCTCCAGATCATCTCCCTAAGCCCAATCTTGACCAGACAGGGGCTAACCTACCCGTGACCATTGATCCGAAGGAAGAAAAGTTTAACAAGGTTAAGGAAGATCTTAAGATGTTGACTAAGAATTTTCACCAATTTTGAATATATGGGAATTACATGGATTACACCCATATGTCTCCCTATCCTAAATCAAGGCTATCGAAAAAGTTCAAGATGCCCAACATTGAGAAGTTTGGGGTAGTGGACCCCCAATTGTTCATCTCCGAAGTTATCACCGAGCCATGACTTCCTAGGTGCCTCCGGAGAAATAATTTCCCAAATGTTCCAACAGACTTTGAAGGACAATGCTCTTCGATGGTTCTTATCTCTCGAAGAATACAAAATCCGTAGTTGGGAGGATGTTTCTCTTGAATTCATGTCACATTATAAATACAACGAGGAGTTCAAGGTTACCTGCTATGATTTAGAACTTCTTAAACAGAATCTCGGGGAAACTGCTACTAACTTTATAGCAAGGTGGAGGGAGAAAGGAACCATCATGACCAACCATCCTTTCGAAGAGGAATAAGTCAGTATTGTGAAGAATAACTTCTTACTCCATGTTCGAGCGACGATGGGAGGACAGTACTACCCCTATTTTCGAGACCTTCGAAAAGTGGGAGTGGAGATTGAAGAGAGTCTTGCCAAGTCAGAAGTTGATTTGAATAAAGTATTCGGACAGTTCAGTTTCAAAAAGTATGAGAAGCCTTCCAATACCTCAGTTTCAACCATCAATAACATTTCTCAGCCTACCACTTCATGAGCACTAGAAAAGTTCCCTAACCTAATAAAAAAGTAATACACCGAGCTTATTGCTCCCCTCTCAAAAGTTTACCAAGTCCTTTTGAGCTGAAATCTTATTAAGCCATTGGACCCTCGTCCGTTACCAAACCCACTTCCTAAAAATTTCAATCCTGTTTCCCATTGTGATTTCCATCAAAATTCCGTTCGTACCATTGATCAGTATTTCCATATCCAAAATGTAATCCAAGGTCTGATTAACCGGGGTCACTACACCAAAATGGGTAAATTGACACCCTTCCAGCGGCTAGCCTTGTCACGGTCATTGACCGTGACAAGCCCGTGATAACGTATTGTCAGAGTCATTAATCGTGACAATGACACTTGTCACAACCAATGGCCTTGACAAACCTTATAATATTGACCGTGAAACGTCTGTGACAATTTGTTCAGTAAAAAAAACCCTACGCTTTCTTTTTTTCCCACCGTTTTTGGTTTTCCGTCTCTTTCTCTCTCTAAGCGATTTCGAGCTATCTCTCTCTCTCTCTAAGGTATGTCTTTTCCTCTCTTTCTCTTTCATTTCTATATGTGTGTGTATATATGTGTATGGTGGTGGGAGGGGGCGGGGGTGGTGTGGTGTGTGTGTACGTGTGTGCGTGTGTGGTGGGGGGAGGGGGAGGGACAGGGGGGATAGGGAGGGGAGGGACAGGGGGCTGGGTGGGGGGGAAGGGGGTGGTGTGTGTGTGTGTGTGCAGGTGTGTGCGGGTGTGTGTGGTGGGGTGAGGGGGGCAGGGGTGGTGGGGTGTATATGTGTGTGTCTGCAGGTGTGTGCGTGTGTGTGGTGGGGTGAGGGGGGCGAGGGGTGGTGTGGTGTGTGCGCGTGTATGTGTGCGTGTGTGTGGTGGGGGAGGGGTGGGGTGGGGTGGGGTGTGTGGGGTGGGGGTGGGGTGTGTGGGGTGGGGTGGGGTGGGATGTGTGTGGGGTGGGGCAATCTCAACAATTGAAAGAGACAAATTGATTAATAAAATATGTATTGCCCCTTTCATATGCAAGTAGGATTTCCCCTCATTAACAGATAATTGTTGAGATTCGAAATAACTTTAATTGTATAGCTTTAATAAAATAAATTGTATAGCTTTAATTGTAACTTTAATTGTATAGTTTTATATGAAAGTAAATTAATAATTAGTGCCCATTTCATATGAAAGTAGGATTGCTCCTCATTGTAAATTAGTAAATTAATAATTGTATACTTTAATTGTTAGTTTAATTGATGAAAGGATTTAATTGAGTAGATGAATTAGAAGGTGTACGGGATACACATTTGTTGTTGTGGTTGGATTATAGTGGATCGATGTTGGGTTGGTTAATTTTAGAAGTGGTATGGACACTGGATTAATGTCCATATGGGGGTGGAATTTTTCAAATTTTTTTAAAATATTACTTTGTATCACTCTGTGTAGTGTGCGTGTGTGTGGGCAGTAGGGGTGGGGGTGGGGTGGGGATGTTTTGCTCTTGTACATATTATGAGCTAGATGCTGTTGTTTTGGAATTCAGAATTGAGGTGTGTGTGGTGGGAGTGGGGGTGGGGTGGGGGTAGGGTGGTGTGTGTGTGTGGTGGGGCAATCTCAACAATTGTATAGCTTTAATTAATAAATTGTATAACTTTAATTGTATAGTTTTTTATGAAAGTAAATTAATAATTAGTGCCCATTTTATATGAAAGTAGGATTGCCCCCCTTTGTAAATTAGTAAATTAATAATTGTTATACTTTAATTGTTAGTTTAATTGATGAAATGAATTAATTGAGTAGATGAATTAGAAGGAGTACGGGATACACATATGTTATTGATATTGGTGTTGGATTATAGTTGATCGATGTTGGGTTGGTTAATATTAAAAGTGGCATGACCACTGGATTATTGTCCATATGGGGGTTGGATTTTTCAACTTTTTTTGAAAATTACTTGAAATTAAATGAAACATACTTGAACTCACCCTTAGGAGGAGATGGAGGCGATGGGGGGGAGGGGGCAGGGATGGGTGGGTGGGTGGTGGGGTAGGGGTGGGGGGATGTGTGTGTGTGTGTGTGAATGTGCGCGGGTGTGTGTGTGTATGTACGCGTGTGTGTATATGTGTGTGTAGTGTGCGTGTTTGTGTGTAATGTGCCTTGTAAACGAATTGATTGGCTATTAATTTTTTTAGTAAATTAATATATGATTGCGACGAGGGCTCCTCGGCCCCTAGGCTCCCTAAATATGACAAATTGGGGATGGCCATCGAGAACAAGTCGGCACTATTAGCGAGATCCCTCGAGCTGGTAAAGACGATCATCGGCCCGAGGTACATTAGTTGTAAGGAGATGCCATATGATCTAAAGTTAGCTTTTTGGGTGGCACTACAGGTAATGTATTTATATTTATATTTATATTCATATGAATATTTCAATTTCGATTTCAATTTCATTTTATATTTATATTTATTTGCAACTAACATTGTATTTGTTGGATAGGAACAATTCAGCCTGGATCCAAAGCTAACAGTGTATTTGCAACTACGCGATTCCATCTTGGAGCAGTTGAGGGAGCAACATAAGACGTGGAAGAAAAATATGCGGACCCGGTGCTTTGGGAAGACACGAGATTCCATTATCCAAAGGCGTGAATCCATCCTGCCGAAGGAGCCGATCTCATTGGCACAACGACAAAAGTTCGTTGACAATGAGATCGGAGAGCGACAATTGGCATCTCTCCAATCAGGGAGGGAAAATCGGGTAAAAAAATACGGATGTGCACTACTCCGGTCGGACGTCTTACGCCGAGGTGGAGCATAGGATGATGGTAAGATTTAATTCTCTATAACTACAGAAATACATTATTCTGCATTATTTTACTTTGCGGGGTCGATACTAATTTTACTTTATTTTATTTCGGGGGACAAGGAGTGGCCCTGGGGGTAGGCCACATAGGCTCGATACTTATGTGTCTCTTCGGAGGAAGAAGGGGAAGGACAAGGAGGTGTCCCTGAGCATCGTGGCCACGATTGTAAGTAATCCGACAGTTTACTTTTTGTTAATTACGTTATAATTTTTTAAGTTACTTATTTTACTAATCATGTGCTTTTTGTCGTTTCAAGCAAAGCTTAATGAAGTGCAAGAGTCGCAGTTTGATGCCGACAAGGTATCTTTGTCCACAGACGCACTCAGCCAAGTTATTGGCTCTGATCGCAAGGGGAGGACAAGGGGGTGAGCTCGCGGGTGGACAAATCTAGGATCATCGGATTGGAGACGAGCGACACCGGGTTGGCTCAAACGGTGGACTCGCATGACGCGAAGCTATCCCGTTTGGAGGCGACGGTCCAAGATATATTCTCATTCATGAAGCATTCGTTGGGCGACAGAAAACGCAAGGGGAAAGGTAAGGAGAAGGTGGTGGGGGAGGGGGTGCGGGAGGACGAGGTGTGGGATGACGAGAATGTGGACCTCGCTGCTTCATCGCTGATACGTGCGGACTTTGATGATCCACTTCCCTATCTGGCTCCCTTCGACCGACCGATGTTGACACTTGGTTGGCTGAGCATGTTTATACTGGACATATTTGATGGCCATCGGATAGGGCGGGGGTTAAACGACCCGAATATCATCTAGGGTGGATTAGTTCATGGACGTGAGCTTCAATACATCGAGTACAAGGTGCTCGTCATGCATGTGATACCCGGGAAGGAGAACTCCCCGTTGTGGTTGCGCGAACAATGCGGCACGATGTATATTAGTGGGTGTGTCAATTCGTATATCGTGTGGCCTACTAACCTCCTCGGATTTAACCTTACCCAAGATATGTAGTGACATTATTTGAATTGAATTGTATTGTTTTTTAGTTGGTACATTTGAATTGTTTTTAAGTTGGTACATTTGAATTATATTTGGATTATATCGTGATGCATATTGTTTTTATTTTGAATGTATATTTGCATTATCTCTAGTTTATTTGGACATATGAAGTTTGAATAGGTACAACATTGCTATAACAGGTACAAATATACTACTGGCCAGTGGCAGTGGCCATACTGCCTAGCAGATTTTTTTTAATTCTGCCCAGAATTGTCTCGGTCATTGACCGTGACAAGTCCTTGACAAAGAAAGTTATCACGGACAATGATCGTGATAATTTTTTATTAAATGTCACAGATTTGTCACGATTTATAACCATAAAAAAACTTGTCACGGTCACTGACCGTGACACGACCGTGACAATTATAACAATCTTATCATGGTCAATGACCGTGACATGACCATGACAAAAAAAATTGTCTCGCACAGAATTGTCATTGACAAGTTGAAGTTGTCAAGGTTAATGACCATGAAAATTCGATAGATTTGGTATAGTGGGTATCATACCCCCACTAGCCAATCCTAAACCAAACACTATCCATAATTCATTCCCAAATCATACAAATGTCATATTCCTAGAAATAGACCTAGAATTTTATCCATCTACCCATATTGTACCCAGTATATTTCCCATCATACCCATATATTCCCCTAAACCCCTCCAAGTTTACCCATATTTTCTCCTACATCCTACCTGTTTTTCCTGCCAAGCACTGTCACTTCTTACTAGAGCCCGCATTGTTGTTCGTGCTCATTTCAGAGAGAAAGATATGAAATTATCAACAGTATTGAACCAACTTCTAGAATTTGGGATGAAATTGTCCTCGGAGATGACCATTGACTGCCAGATATTCTATTCTTAAAAGCTCAAAAATGGGCTCGAGAGATAAATAATTGGGTGGTACTTACCGATGAAGTCATCTTAGATGATGTCATCCAGATCATGGCAGACGACCAGTGAAATTTGCAGTATGTCTGAGCTACTTGATGTTTGAAACTATAAGGGAGCCTGGTCCCTTTACTTTTGCATCTCCCCGTTGAGTGGAGGATCTATACCAAGAGGTTGTTAACGTTATAGAATGCATTGACTTCTCATGAAAGGATGATGTCATTGCCACCGATTGGGGGGACGATTTCGATAGTTCAAATGAAGAGCAAAACCCAAAAAAGACTATCCCAATAATCCGTATATGTGGAATGATATCGTTTGAGGAGTTACTAGGAGAAATCAACAAAGTGGTCGAACAACTCGAGATAGATGAGGAAATGGGGTTTCTATTTTTCCCCTCTTATGTGAACCATATGACTAGATTAGGGAGGCATTACCAGGTTTTGAACCCACAAACAGCAATGATCGATAAGGGAAAAGGTGGTGAGAAAGTTCTTATATAAAAAATGACCCTCGAGGAGAGCAAGATCCTTGATCAATTGAAGAAAACTCAGGCTAACATCACTTTATGGGGACTCTTTATGTCTTCCCAACTGCACCAAAATTCCTTGATTAAACTACTTATAGGGCCCATAGTCCCTCCTTTCACCACGCTAGAAGAAGCAGTGAATCTAGTTGGATATCTAACCTCTACTAGAATGCTCTCCTTCTCCGAAGAAGAAATATCTAAGTTTGGTACAAATCACAATTATGCTCTCAATATCTCTATTGAAGTCACGGGAAAGATCGTCCCACTTTTTCTTATCGACAACGGATCAACTCTTAATGTTTTCCCATTGAGAACCCTCAACTGCTTAGGACTAAAAGTGAGCAACCTCGCTCCAACCTTTCTCGTGGTGTGCTCTTATGATAATACTTATCGAGAAGTGATGGGAACCGTAAAGCTTACAATAGGGGTTGGCCCTATAAATCCCAATACTAAATTCCAGGTCATTGACATCCCGTATTGTTTCAACTTATTGCTCGAACGACCATGGATCCATAGTATTAAGGGTGTATATTCCTATCTCCATGGGCAGTACATCACTATCTTGGGTGACGATGATTATACTGAGAATGCAAGAACCAGTGTTCCGGTACTAGAGATACAACATGGGGCAAATGATATGCTTATGTCAGGTTTTTGAGTTGAATCGCTTTCGCTCACAGTAAGGGATGATTTCAGAGATAGAGTTTGTCTAAAACATAGCCCTCACGACAACTTCAATGTGATACAGATGCTTAAGAGCATGCAATTCATGCTTGGACTGGGGCTAAGACAACGACAACAAGGAATACTAGAACCCAAAGTGTTCAAGAAGGTCTATCCTCCTTGTGGCTTGGATTATCAGCCATCAATAGAGGAACTCACAATGCTCCACCAACCTCAATTGAAGAGAAGGCTAGAAAGTACTAAGAGTGTCTCAGGGGATTCCTTGAATGGAAGATTCATCAAAGAGGGTGAAGATTTCCACTTTTGTGACTTTCTCGAATTATGGTATGATCATATGGACAAGATTATGGAGCCTGGAATGGAGATCTTGTTTCAAAATAATTACTTATGGGACAAAGATTCCCAGCATCATGTGCAACCGTTCGTTGGGAAGATTATGGCTACTACTAGAGATTCTGAGGGAAGTGACTCTGAGGATTCATTCAACTTGCAGAAATTGGGGATGACACTCTGTGTGATCCACTCAAACGCTACATCATTGGATCCATCCCGCCTAATTAAAGATGTTGGTGTACCTCTCCTCAACTGGAATGCTATACCAGTTCCACCCGCTAAAGTGCAACCCAACCTGGAAGTTTATCTCATTTTCTCTTCTTTAGTTGGTCCTCCTTATTCTGATTAAATGTAAGTGAGACCTCCTTAGACAAGGTTCTCAATGCTATTTTTCCCAAAAATGAAATAAACGAATATTTTGAGTATCTTGTTGTGCCTTACATTAATTATATTGATTCTAATCAAGCTATTGATCATGATGATTTTGCAAATAAACAATTCTTAATTGATCTTAATATGGTTAATAACAAACAACATAATCGCGTTCAAATTAATGAAGATGAAACTGTTGTTATTAATCTCAGTTCTAGTAGCCAACTACGAGAGATTAGGATATGATCCACACTTAATGAGCAAGAGCGCACGTAACTCGAAGAATTATAAAGTAATTTATGGATGTCTTCGTATGGCCCTATGATGACATGCCCAGCATTGATCCCAAGATAGCTCAGCATCAGATTCCAATGCTCTCAGAATGAAAATCGATCAAACAAAAACTGCGTAAGCTCCGCACCAAATGGTCACTCAAGGTTAAGGAAGAAGTGGTCAAACAGCTGAATATAGGCTTCATCTCGGTGATCGAATATCCCACGTGGCTAGCTAACATCGTACCCGTGCTAAAATCCAGAGGAAAGGTTTACATGTGCATTAACTACCTATATTTGAATAAATCCTCTCTGAAGGATGATTACCCACTACCTAATATCGACATGATTGTTAAGTCATTCGTTGATGGGTTTGCCGAATACAATCAGATCAAGATGCACCCAGATCTTAAGTCATCATCAACCCTTGGGGAATATTCTGTTACACCGTTATGCCATTTATTCTAAAAAATGCAGGGGCTACCTACCAGAGGGCTGTCACAACTATCTTGCATAATTTGATACACAAAGAAGTGGAGGTCTATATGGACGACATGATCGTCAAGACTAAACTTGGGATGTTCATGTTCTCGCTCTTCGAAAGTTCTTTGAGCGACTATGACGATAATAGATGCGAATTAACCCATATAAATGTGTTTTGGCATTACGAAAGGGAAGCTTTTGGGATTCATGGTTAGCAAGAAGGGTATTGGAGCTGATCCTGCCAAATTGAAAGCCATACTCGAAATGCCACCACCCTGAATGAAGAAGGAAATTCGAGGATTCTTGGGAGAATTATAGTATATCAGTCGATTCATCATCTAGTTGACTTACATTAAGGATTCCACTAAGGTTTGGAATGAAGCTTATCAGGAGGACTTTAACTGAATCAAGAAATATCTAACCCTACCTTCGATACTCATGCCACCATAACCTGGTGTACCCCTAGTCTTATACCTGACCGTAACAGACACTTCGATTGGGGATTTATTAGCCCAATACTTTGAAGAATCCCGCAAAGAGAGAGCCATCTACTATGCAAGTCGTATATTGGTCGGGTACAAAGTCAACTACACTGCCTTGGAGAAAGCATGTGTCGCCCTTATCTGGGTCACTCAAAAATTACGACACTGCTTGCCCTCTTTTCCCATCAGAATGGTATCCCGAATGGATCCTATCAAATATCTCCTCGATAAACCTTCATTGTCTAGCCAAATGGACCGATGGTTGATGCTGCTAGCCGAATTCGATATTGTGTATTTATGCAGAAAGCTATAAAAGGAAGAGACATCTCTGACTACCTTGATGACTACTCGATGGAAGAAATTGATGTTTGGATCTCCGAATTTTTGGACAAAAATATCCTTTGTACCTATGGCAAATATTCTTTAATGGTACCGCCAATAAGAAAGAATATGGCATTAGGATACTTCAAATCGCCCATGATGACTTATACTCCCATTACAATAAATCTAGATTTTCCTTACACTAATAATATGTCTGGATATGAGGAATGCACCGTGGTCCTCAAAGTCACTCTCAAATCCGATACCTAGATGTCTATGGGGATTCATCCCTCATCATCGTCCAAGTCCTCCAAAGATGGAAAGTCAAGGATGAGAAACTCTTACCCTTCCATGCCCACCTAAAAGAGCTGGCCTACTAATTCCAAAATATCACCTTCCACTACATGCCTCGAGAAAAGAACAACGTATCCAATTCCCTTTCTACCTTAACCTCTATGGTCGACATACCTGAGGGAATAACGATGGCCCTCTTCCTAGTCCAAAAGTAGGTTAAACCAACCCTTTTCTACCACATTGAGCTAGTCATAGAAGAAGATCTTGATATGGCTAAGTGTTGGTGCTACGATATTTGGAACCTCCTCAAGCATGGTAGATATCCCCAAGATTCTAATAAGAAAGTTCGAGCAACCTTTCGCAAACTGGCTACCCAGTACATTGTCTTTGATAAATAACTTTTCAAGAGAAATTTTGATGGAATCCATTTACATTGCATCGCAGGGGCTGACATTGAAGACATGATGGAGAAAATACATAGCCGTGAATGCGGATCCTATGTGAATGGCCATATACTTTCCAAGAAAATCATCTAACAAGGTTACTATTGGACTACCATGGTTCAGGATTACACCGCCTATGTTCATAGATGTCTTAAATGCCAATAGTTCTCTAATCTCCACCATTTTCCTCCACGAGAATTGTATAACATGACCTCTCCCTAGTCGTTCTCCATATGGGACATCGATATCATAGGGAAAATCACACCAAAAGCCTCAAGTAGGAATGAATTCACTCTAGTTACCATTGATTACTTCACCAAATAGGTCAAAGCCGAGTCATACGCAGTGTTGAATGCCAAAAAGGTGGCAAAGTTTATTCAAAAAAAATATTATCTGCCAATATGGGGTCCCACATGAGCTAATATCAGATAACGGGTTGCATTTCAAATCAAAAGTTAGGGAATTAGTCAATGAGTATGGGATTCTGAGACATAAAGATTCTCACTACTGATCTCAAACCAACAGTGCAGTCGGAGCCACCAATAAGAACCTCAAAGCAATTATATCAAGATAATTGAGAGTTATCGGGATTGGGCCAATCGGATCCCTTATTCCTTCTGGGGCTACCGCAGTTCAGCTCAAGCATCTATTGGGGCTACGCCTTACTCTCTGGTATACGTCATGGAAGCAGTCCTACCCGTTGAATTGGAAATCCCTTAACTAGACATCATGCTTGAAAGCAAAGTCAGCAAGGAAGACTAGCATCAGAGATGCCTTGATGAGTTATCACTATTGGAATAAAGGAGGTTGAAACTCTATACCATATACAAGGGTACCATTGCTTAATAGCACAATCATTTAACAAGAAAGTCAAGGACCGTGGTGTCAGAGAAGGGGGTTTAGCCCTTAAAGAAATCATAGAACCCATCTGGGACCCCAGAGGGAAATTCAAGCCCAATTAGAGTTCCCCCTACATTGTGAAGAATATCCTATCTGGTGGTGCCGCTATGCTCACCAACCTCGATGGGGAAGATATGGCCCTTCCAGTTAACCTAGACCATCTCAAGAAAAAATACCCTTAGTCCGAAATCTCGGCACGCTACGACTGGAAGATATGGCCCTTCCAGTTAACCTAGACCATCTCAAGAAAAAATACCCTTAGTCCGAAATCTCGGCACGCTACGACTCTTCTCACCTCCTTTCTATTCGAAAAATAAATAAATAAATAAATAAAAATAAAAAATCTTCATTTCCCTCTACTCAGAACTATGTGGGGCCTGCCCCTCTAAAATCCTTTTTGCTCTAAAAATGAAACTAAAAAATTTCCAAAACCCTCAGAGGTATGTAGGCAACTAATATGCTTTACATGAGCACAACCCCCTTCTTTTTCACAAAATTCTCTTCTTTTCTTATCTTTAGAATGGCGATTCATTTTTTTCATTTACATGAACAAAAGCATTCTATATGCCTTAGCGATTGGTATAGAAAATTCAAATGCAAAACTCATCAAGAGGTATAATTAAAATCCTTTTTATTCTATGGATGAGAAATTTCAGTACAATTACAAATATCGGCATAGGGAGTCAAACATCTTCCCCCACCAACTTAACCTTATTGTCCTAAAATATAACCAAACCAAACTACTCCTAAACAAGCTTCCCAAAGTTATTCCAACCCAAAATAACCAAATACATAACCAAACACAACACCAAACAAAAGATTCACAAATAATCTCCAGCTTCACCAAAAGGCCCTACCCGCAGCTGCCAGAAGAACTATCCCCAACATCATCTACATCTTGGGGTACCCAAACTTCCCCTGCTTGGATGGAATTCCGAAGGCGCTTCATAAAATGGTAAGCCCGGACCATCTTGGGAAAAACCACTACACCTACCTCCATGGTGTCAAATATGGAAAACCACCTCTGACCAGTCTTCTCGACCAACATTTTAGCCATTACCCTCCTCCACGACCATTTTTTGAAGTCCCCAAAAACATGCCAAATTATACCAACATATTGGGAAGGATGGGTCGACGATTGACGACTCTCCCTAAAGGAACCCAGTCGCATGTGAAGGCCTTCAATCAAATTGTCCACAGGAAAGAAGTCCAAAACATGGGAAGTCATGATATGTTCCCATCCAACATAATGTAGGAGCCTCCAGGGAAAATAGAAAGAAGTCTGTCGAAGAGCAACCAACCGAACATACTGCCATTCTCCCAGTTCTATAATGAGCTACAACTCCCCCAACCAGGGTACCAACTAGTGCAGACATTGAGCCTTATTCTCCACAGACTAATTTTTCTAGTTCTCGATAGTCCAGCCAAAGCTGATAAAATAATGGGTGAAGAAATTTGGCACAAATGCACGAGGGTGTTCAGGAGGTACTGCCATGAATAACATAACTAGGCTTCCCCTTAAAAAGTCAGAACGACCTTCCCACCAAGCATCTAGACCATTTATGGTTTCTACCAGTCTCACCATTGCAGGATTACGATGGTATGACATCCATGCAGTGATGGCAGCAAGTTGAGGATCCACCAGCAGGTCCCCGGTCACCATTAGTAACTTTTAAAGTAAGCCAAGGATGATATCTCCAGTATAGTCTGCATCACTAGACTCCTACAGATGCACAGAATATAGAACAACTGGGAGTGAAATCATTTTATCAGTAACCAATAACCGAGCCGTCGAGGGTGAAATATGGAGAAATTTTGCCAACAGTGTCCGAGAGGACCTAGAGAATTTAGGCATGGCCACTGCAACATTGGGATTTACCCCCAAGCATAATAGAAAACTCTTCGTAAGTAGGGAAGACTTTGTCTAAGACAAAACAAAATACATGATCCCCGGGATACCAAAATTGCACCGTCGTCGTCGGCATGTTCCACTCAAGGGGTCGATTATGCCATGAAGAAACCCGATGCAGGTTGAAGGCATCGTAGACTACATTGTACGATCACATAGCCTCTAAATTCTCGAGGTAAGAGGTAAATTCAGCACTCACAGTAAGAGCCATGTTGGAAATGATAAGACAAGAGGCAAGAAATAATCAAATGAAGGGAAATTTAGACGGATGAAGAAAACACCCCACCATTACCCCTTTTTGTACTTGAATAACTTGGCTAGAGATAAGGGTCCTGCAAAATTCGGATGAAATCCTACCCCATCAAGGACAAAGTAGTTTAAGAAAGCGAAATCAAGCCTTGGGGTGATTGGACTAGACTGGACTGACCTCCCAATAGGCAGGACAAGGAGTATGTTGATCGGCATCCCCCCATTTTTTTTAAATTCTCTTTTTCCTTCTTTGTCAAAATACAAAACTCAACAAAATATTTTTTTTTGAAGTCAGGCTAATTCCTCTTAAAGTAAAATTCATTTCTTTTTTCATTATAATCCTTTTTACGGTCCCACAAGTAAAAAGTGGATATGGATTAAATCATCTAAGCAAAGATAAATTAATAAAATCCCATTCCATTACATATACATATTGCTTCATTACATTGTCTTTCAAAAACAAAACATAAAAATAGCGGGACTCAGCTCGAAATCCCAAAAAATATTATCTCTCTCTCTTTCACCTTCTCTTACTTTCTCTCTCTCTCTCTCTCTAATACCCCCCATCCCTACGGCGTACGAACTTTCCCCGGGGAAGAAACTGAGGAACCCTCGATACCTGATCCATACCCCTCTTCAGATGAAGCAGATGGCACCAAGTAGGAAGGAATCGGGATCGAATCCTAAATATGAACCATCGCGGAATCCACCCATTCTTGGATGTCTCTCAACCAGACAGTTGACACCTGGACATGCTATAAGAAAAATAAGAAAGGGAAAATTAGTCAGTCTGAGGCAAACAAAGAAATCTGAAAGACAAAAGTCAAAGTAATAAAAGGTATACCTTTGGCTGAAGGACGTCCTCCGTCAGCCCCAACACCTATGGATCCATCACATTGGACTAATGCAGTATACAAGTCCTCCCTCAGGCCATCTGATGTTATAGGAGGTAGGAGCCAACCGTAGAAATAAAAACTCTGATGTCGACGCACCACTCGCATTGTGGACAGGCCCCACTAGTCGACTTGTGCCCATACCAAAAATTGTTGGAGGAGGAGGCATAATGTTATATATGATGGGCGGCATTATCCATCTTAACACAAAATCTAGATAATTGTAAGTTGTCATAGTGTCAGTATATAATGAATCGGGCTCCCCAATCATCGCCGCCACCCTTGCCTCCTTCGACATCTCTCGCACCTGCCTCATGTATCTCGAGGGCATCACAGGTGGAACCATCACCTCGTTCTCTACCACCTGTCAAAATACTCTCTCCTTCAGATACTAGGAGTAGTCGAACTCGTGCGCTAGCAGCCAACATAGCTGCGTATTCCCCTCGGTCACCCCCGTGTCATGGATGGTCGTACCCCAAGGATAGAAGGTCACTTTCAAGATCCCCAGAGAAAAATCAATATCTAAAAAAGGACATCGAAGAAAAATGTTCTCAAGAGTAAAGAAGAATTTACCCGATCGCTCATCAGAACATTCAACACCTGATGCACTACCGACAAAGAAAAAGACTGCCTCGATTGTTGGTTGGACTGTCGCCACCGGTACATATGAAAAAATTCCACCACTTACTCATCCTTCAAACCCATCAAATAGGAATTAAGCCCAATCACCTCATAGAACCACGTCTGCAAAAGGACAAAGGTCATTAATCAGAAAAAAGCAATCAAGGAATCGAAAAGGAAATAAAAATGCATAAAGAAAAATGAAAAAAGGGAAAAATACCTCTGAAAGATACGTGGCACTAGTAAAAGTCTATCGGTGGCACCGGTTGAAAGCATCCAAATACGAATAAAGTGTCGCCAAAGTAACATTCCCCCAGTCAAAGAGAGGGATATTCAAAAATGCCCTCAAATAAGGAAAAAAACACAAGTGGACAACGTCGCCACTAGTCTCCACTAAAAACCCTCCCAGCAACAAAAGAATAAGTAAATAGGCCATCTACTGCACCTGCATCCCTTTGGTCTCATCAATCCGTCAACTCAACAAAACCTCCTTCAAACGAGAGAGACAGGTGGAGTCCCCGGAAACTATTCGCCCAACATCACCCAGCGCCGCCTCCACCGTCACCAGCATTACCCGCAAAGTTTGGTCCACCTCCATTTGGGCCCCCTCGCAATCTAGACCCAGCAGCTGTTGTACATCGATGGGAGTCACTGTCATCTTCCCAAAACCAAAATGCATGGAGTGGGTGGAATCCCACCACCTCTCTCCTAAGGAACAGAGGACAGCCGTCAAACGGGATGTCTCATCCAACGCGGATGCCAAATTACCAAAACTATCTGATGAAACCACCCAATGCACCACCGAAAGAAGGTTCTCCAAGACGTCCTTGAACCTCATCGTCCCTTGGGAATGCAGGCTCGACGTAGATATATTAGTCTGTCAAAGAAAAAGGGAAAATCCTTGTCAACATTCAGAAAAAAAAATTAAATACACAAGAAAAAGGGAAATACCAAAGGTCATTAACACTTACATAACTACTAGGGTTCACCACCCTAGATGATCCATGGTGAGTAGGCTCACGTGGAAGAGTTCGCTCGTCTACAACTGGCTCAAACAAGTTAAAGACATTCTCATTACCCCGCAGTAGGGGCACCCTGGCCCGCCACTCTAAATGCGCCCATTCATCAATACTTAACCACGCTATGTGTACTGCACTACTTGAAAAATCCGCCATTTTTTACTCTTGGAAAAGAGAAGAATGCTTTAACAGTTTATAGAAAGGAAAAGAACAAGTTAGAAGATCTGAAAGCTGCGAAAAATATTAAAATATCACCCCTTTTTATAGGACGCTAATGGGCATGCCGATCGGTAGTCCTTGGCCACATACCGATCGGCACTGTCCCTTCACCTGCCCAAGGTAGTCCAAAAGACTATGCCACCACCATTTGGCACCCCTTATACCTTTCCGGCTGGCACCTCCCTGAAATCTCTCCCAAAAATCCCCCCAAAAATTCCTAAAATTGCCAAATGAAGTTTAAGACATTTTATCACCAAGAAAATCATTTTCCAAGATCTCAAATCCCCAACCGAGTTAATACCACATTTTCTCCTCTGACTTAAACCTCACAATTCCTTAACAAAATCCCAGAATTATTTATCTAGTAGAATTCTCAAATCCAACTTCCCCAATGGAACTTTAAGCCAATCAGATATCTCTCCAGTAACGTCTTCAAGGGACACAATAAAACTCCTCATCAAATCTTTAGATTAGTATCTTTTCCCCATATGAGTCTCCAAATTCTCCTAGGAGAATTATACCCCACGCCTCTACTTAAACCTTCAGAATTGGCTTCGACCTGCATAATTGGTAGCTCCTACTCAAGCCCTCATAATTGGTCGCTTCTACTTAATGCCCTCATAATTGGCTTCGACACTTAGAATTGGGCACCTATACTTTAGCCCCCATAATTGGCTTTGACCCTCAGAATTGGTCGCTCCCATTTAAGGTCCTCAGAATTTAACTTGACCCTCAGAATTGGTCGCTCCTACTTAAGGTCCTAAGAATTGGTTGCTCCCATTTAAGGTCCTTAGAATTAACCTTGATCCTCAAAATAGGTCGCTCCTTCTAAGGTCCTTAGAATCGACCTTGACTCTTAGAATTGGACACCTCTACTTAAGCCCTCAGAATTGGCTTCAACCCAGAGAATTGGTCACTCCTACTGAAGCCC
This sequence comes from Sambucus nigra, assembly GCA_949130495.1. Lineage (NCBI taxonomy): Eukaryota > Viridiplantae > Streptophyta > Magnoliopsida > Dipsacales > Adoxaceae > Sambucus > Sambucus nigra. The sequence continues at coordinate 90,122,839 of OX422211.1, forward strand.
TCAGAATTGGCTTCGACCCCCAGAATTGGTCGCTTCTACTTAAAGCCTTAAAAATTGGTTTCGATCCTTATAATTGGTAGCTCGTGCTCAGATCCTCAAAATTGACCTCGACCCTCAGAATTGGTCACCTCTACTTAAGACCTCAGAATTGTCTTTGACCTATTGAATTGGTTGCTTTGAGAGTGCATTTTTTGTTCAATCGGAGAAAAAATTTAATTAAATGAAATTTATAAATATCTAATATTAAACACACAGCCAATTCATGCATCTGAAGGTGATTGATTCGACATTCAACATGTTCACATCAAGCAAAGATCAATCACGCACTGTAAAATAGGAAAAATCCCCCAAATGGGCAAAACCTTTTTATTTTAATATATTTTGTAAACACTTACATATATAGATAAATACAGTTTGACAAGCGAAGAGCCTCAGGCACCGCTTCGTTATCGTCAGTAAGAGATCCCTCAAGACGCTCCAAATTCAAAAGTGTAGAGAACCCTCTTCTCAACACAAGATGCTCCACGAACGGGTATTTAGGGTTTAGATTGATCCACACAAGGATTATGATGTTTTTACAAATCTCAAAGTGTTTGGGATTGAAAACAAACTGTGAAGACTTGGTGTATTAAGTCATGGAAGAGATCCCTCAAAGTCTTAAACAAAATAAACTCCGAAGTGGGAATTTATAGAAGAGAAGAAAATCTGATGCGCCAGATTTTTCTGAGCTCGTCGGACCGGTCCAAAAAGGATCACCAGATCGGTCCGAGGATATGACTATTCGTGTATAAAATAACTAAGCGGAACGGTTCGTTTTTCTTCAGCTCCGAATCAGTCCGGTCAGAAGGAATTTTCTTATTAAAAAATCTACCCAGATCGATTCAATTATCTCCAGATCTGGATCGGTCTGGTTTGCCAAATTATGCAGAGATTTAAAGGTTATTAGATCGATTCAATTTTGTGAAAAATCATATCGGTCCGGTGTTCCAATCTTTTTAAAATCCTGTATACCATGACATGATGAAGACCACTACGCATGATGTTGAAGATGATGACCATGATGCACGATATTAATGAAGATGGGTGCATGAAACAGTGTTGAATTCAGATTGAGGTCGTCGAAATATGATCGTGCTGAGATGAGATGAATGTATCATTATACGACATACATTCTAGAATCTAAGATATATTAAAAATGCCTAGATACTAACCCGAACATTTATAAAACATGTCCTTACAAATATGACCCTTTGTCTATGCCGGTACATACATAAAAAATCCAAATTATGTTCCCAGAAAAAAACAAATGTCATACAAAGTAACATACCCATTAAACCCAAAAACTGGAAATACTAAATGGATTATATGTATTCAATCATCTTTAAAACTTCAAAACTCTTAAAACTTTCTTTGTCCTCATCAGGGTGTGCAAACAGAACTCTCAGTTGGTACCTACACACATAAGGCAAGAAACAGATACCCGTGATGAGCAACAGTTTGATATATAATGATAAGATAAATGAAATATTAAATTAATCTCAAATCATTAGAAAATTAAACTATCTCCCCCATAATTCATTCTCCCCTTTTTTATGATGTCCCCAAATAGAAAAAAAGAAGAACAGGGATAAATGTAGATGGAGATTGACACAAGCAGAACAACTTTCTCTTTTTGAATTTTCAATTTTTTTCTTACAAAACATACAAAAAAGAATCACATCAAGAAAGAACACTAAAATAACCAAGTCGGTGATAGCGGAAATGTAGGGTTATGAACGGATTCGACGGGAAAATCAACACATACAACCATAACATATGTGCACGATGAATGTTGGATATTCCTAAGGAATAAACTCAACATCTTCCTTAGGTGTAAAAATTATGTAATTAAAAGAAAGTAACTCAATCAAATCATCAGCAAATCAAAGCTGAAAGATATTTCCACACCAATAACGTCCAAAACGTTTGAAATGCTTGTTCATGACTTTCAAGGACGTGCAAACCCAACTTTCATTTCTTTCCATCCAAACTCCCTCAAAAATAATTAAATAGTATATTTTTCTTTTGAGGTGATGAAACTAAAATCTATTGGCCGATTTGATTTGGAAAATTTTTCCTTTTGTTGCCACTTAATTTTTTGGGGGCTCTTTTTCAAACGATGGCTTCATGACGATTAAATTTTTAACTCTTGCAGCCCTTTCTCGTGATTCACTCATCATATTTTTTTTGCAATTAAATCCTCATGATAAGCCGTTTTTACATGCACTACTATCTTGTCAAGTTTTATCGCATTTTGGTCGTTGTATATACAGAATTGAGATGGAAACACATAATCCAATATGTGAAAGACAAGTAAAATACTCAAATAATTCCTTGCATGTGTGCAATAAAGGAGATAAGGAGCCAAACATGTAGAAGATATCTCTAATCACATCTCAAAGACTCCAACCAACGTAAAGCACATGGATGAAATGATGTAGCATCTCAAATCACTATCAAATAGTCACGTGGAATATGAAATCAAGTTATGACTATGGATATCTTAAATGTTCATCCACAAATGGTGTAAACAAAATACAAAACTCTTTTTTTGTTTTCCAACAAATTTATGAAACGAAAATCTTTTTGGTTTTTTCAAAAGTTTTAAAAAAATAACATCTTTTTGGATTTTTTAAATTTTTAAAAAAATAAAAATCAAACAAATAAAGATACACTTGATATAATCTAGAGATAGGAATCTGAGGATATGAACATGAAAAATGCATCCTACTCTAGACATGGTAACCACCCCTCAGTCAATTGTGCAAATACCTAAAGATCTCCTAAGACTCTCGAATCTAAGGGCATCTAAAGTCTTCATGAAAATATTGGCTAACTGAATGTCGATAGATACAAAACTTAAGGATATGACCTTTTATTCTACAAGCTCACGGGTAAAGTTCTTGCGTATCCTAATGTGTTTTATGCGCGAGTGTTGTATAGGATTTCAGGATATGTGTATCGCGCTCGTGTTATCATAGGAAATGGACATGGTGTTCTGTGATATCCCATAATCCTCCAGCATCTGGTTTATCCATAGAAGTTGCATGCAAAAACTCTCGGTAACTATGTACTCAACCTCCGTAGTGGACAAAGAGGTGGAGTTTTTCTTCTTACTCAACTAAGAGACAAGAGCATAACCAAAGAAGAAACACCCAGCAGAAGTTCTTCTACATCCATCTACATCTCCGGCCCAATCGGCATCCGAATAGGCGGACAGTCGGTCATTAGAATCAAAGGAATACCAAATGCCATAAGAAAGAGTCCCACTCACGTATTTGATAATACGTTTTAGAGCGAATAAGCGTAACTCTTTGGGGGACGCCTGATATTGCGCACAGACTCCAATACTAAAGGCGATGCCAATATGACTAATAGTCAGATAGAGAAAATTGCCTATCATACTCCGATACAAGGTTAGCTCAACGTCCTAGCCTGAAGTGTCCTTACTAAGCTTTGTAGATGTACTCATAGGTGTACGTGCGTGCTTAGCGGAGTCCAAACTAAATTTTTTCACGAGGTCTCTAGCATACTTGGATTGGGATATTAACATCCCATCCTCTAATTGATGAACCTGGAGACCAAGGAAGAATGTAAGATCACCAACCATGCTCATCTTAAACTCACTCTTCATCTCATCCTCAAAGCTGGGAGCACGTGGATCTATAGATTATGTCATCTACATAGACATGGGTGACTAAAATATCACTGTCATCTCTCTTGACAAATAACATCTGATCAACTCCCCTTCTCTTGAAGTCACGGGCTAAGAGATAGAAAGTAAGCCTCTCGTACCAAGCACGGGGTGCTTGCTTCAAACCATACAGGTCTTTTCATAGATAATAGATGTGTCCTTGATGCTTAGGGTCTTCAAAACTTTTTGGTTATTCCACATAAACATTCTCCTGTAGAATGCCATTCAGAAAGGCACTCTTGACATCCATCTAATAGAACTTGAAGCTCAGATGACATGCAATGCGAGTAATAAGCGGACGGACTCAAGCCTCGCAACAGGAGCAAATGTCTCCTCAAAGTCCACACCCTCAATTTTTGTGTATCCCTGAGCGACCAACCTAGCCTTATTACGAATAATCGTACCATTTTCATCCATTTTATTCTTGAAATCCACTTGGTAGAAATGACGTTAGTCTCACTAGGTCGGGGGACAAGTTCCTAGACATCGTTCTTTCTAAACCGAAGAAACTCATCCTACATAGCAGATATCCAATGTTCATACTTGAGTGCTTCTTTGTAGGTTTTGGGCTCGACTTTGGACATGTAACGAACATGGCTGGCAACGTTCTCTAACTAAGTACGAGTCTTGACCCCTAGAGTGGGATCTCCTAGAATAGTAGTAGGATCATGAATCTTACGAACCCAAGAAGGTGTGTCCCGTACGACAGGAGTAGGGTCCACCCTGGGTATGTGAGGGATAAGGGGATCATTACCAGAAAGGTCTTTATCCTCACACAAATGACTGGGTCAACTAACGTCGGAGGTTCATCATCTTGCACAATGACGTTAATTGACTCCATAACCTTAGAGTTGTTCAGGTTAAACACTCGGTATGCTCTATTGTTCAATAAATATTCTAACAGTATTCCCTCGTCAATCCGAGAGTTAAACTTTCCTAATTGCTCTCTATCTCGTAGGATGTAGCATTTACTCCCCAAAACACGAAAATATGCTAGTTTGGGATTCATTCCAATCCACAATTCATAAGGCGTCCGAAGTGTGTGTAGATGCAAGTAAACCCTATTCACCATATGGCATGCGGTAGACACCGCCTCTGCCTAAAATCTCCTAAAAACTTTACGACCAAAAAGCATAGATCTAGCCATCTTCTGAATCGTTCGATTCTTCCTCTCAGCGATCCCATTTTGCTGAGGGGTCTTTATGAACGAAAACTCAAGTTTGATTCCAAGGCTATCACTATAAAGATATACTTGAAGCTCCATAAATTTAGTGCCGTTGTCACTACGCATTCTATTAATAGTGATACTGTGTTGGTTTTGCAGGGCACGACACTTGGTCGTTAGGAACTCTATAGCATTTGATTTCTCCCTCATAAAACCTACGACGGAGTATCTGGAGAAATTTTCCACCATCATGAGGATATATCTCTTACCACCTAGAATCTCTGTATGAGTAGGACCCATAAGATCCATGTGAATTAACTCAAGTACCCTGGAGGTAGTAATGGAATTCAACTTCCTTTGGGGGTTACAAGTTTGCTTTCCCAACTGAAAGGGTCCACAAACTGTGGAAATTGGTCTTCCAAGAGATGGTAAGACACGTACTAGGTCCTTTTTTACTAATCGATCTAAATCTTTAATGTTCACATGACCTAGACGTTGATGCCACAGATCCATAGGATTGATGGTGGCACTATTGCAAACAAATGAGGACTTGGTCATTATCCCATAGAAATTATCTTCTATTCTCACCCCTTGCAATACAAGTTTACCGGTTTGATCATAAACATTACAAGCATCCCGATCAAACTTAATTACAAAGTCAGCGTCGCACGGCTGCCTGATGCTAAGAAGGTTTGCCTTCAAACATTTGACTTACAACACATTCTCTAGCTTAGTAAATCCTGGTACCTCTATAGTACCTTATCCTAAAATGATAGGACTGCTCCCATAACCAAAAGTGACTTTACCTTCCTTGCGATCCACTAAGGAGGTAAAAAATGAGACGTCGCTAATCATATGTCTAGAACACCCACTGTCAAAATACCACTTTGAGGTATTCTGAGATTTCAAAGCAACGTTAGCAATAAGAGCTTTGTTGTCATTTTTAGGTACCCAAGTGGAGGTAACCTTTTGTTTTCCCTTGTTATTGGTGGTTCCAGTCGCAAAGTTGGTAGTATCCACAGACGATCCAAATAACCATTGTAATTCTCCCATTAAACTCTTATAAGTCGCAACTAAAAACTCAACTTGCTCTCTTAGTCTCGTGAGATTACTCATGGGGTGTGATAGAGCATAAGTACGTCCTATTCGACCCAAAATATAGCAAAGATCTCTTAGTTGGCCTTTCCTCTTACAATAAGTACAGAAGTACACAGTCTGAGGCCTACCTCGATTTGTTTTTTTGGGCCAAACAACTTTCTTGGGTTTTGGTGGATGATCGTAAAGATTTGTTGTAAACTTAGGGACTGGTCCAGGTGCATTTTGTGAAGTGGATGCACCATCAAAACCAATTCCAGACCTCTCATCGAATCCTAAAGTAGGGGCAAGGAGAATTTTTCCCATCTTTCCAGATCTATCCTCAATTTGAACCTTGACTTCCCGTTCTCTTTAAAGATCGTGAGTGAGATGAGAAACAAGGGCTTCCAGAATCTTACGAGCCTCTTCGGATGCACAGAGGTCTCTCATCAGATTAGCCACTTACTTTGTCAAGTACCCTTTGACTTTCTCAAAACACTTCTCTTTCTCTCCAAACAAACTCTCTCTCTCTCTCCAAAAACAGACTCTGTCTCTCAAAGCGGTGCACAAGGAGGACTCACTCTCTCTGATCTCTGCTAACTCTTTTTCTAATGTTGCAATCCTAAAAACTTATCCCTTATTACTCCTTTTGGTTTTAAATGAATCAACATAAGCATGATGAAGGTCATTCTCACTCTCACTCCCAGCATCCTCTCTTTCACTCAATGTAAGGACATTTTTATCATGTCCGAAATGTTTCATTTATTTATGTCGTACGTCGTTACATTTGGCACGTCTCTACACGATCGCTCACGATGGCCTCAATCTGAATTCTGGGAATCAAGCATTTAATATCTCCATCATGTGTCCCTCATCTTCCTCAACGACTTCACGTTCCATGATTTTAGGCACGTAATGCTAGTGGTACGCAAGAGAAGTCAAAACAGTGCAATAAGGATTGATAGGGAAGTTCAAGGGCAATTTGGTAATTTTATAGCCACCGTTCCGGAGGACCATTCAATTGGAAAGTTGAAGAGCTTTCCGCAATAAAGATACTGGAAGAAACGGCACCTCAATCCGAGCTACGGTGAACAATTCATGGCCCGTTGAAAATAGAGTTATTTCCAAGAAAAACCTTGGAATTTTTTCTAAGTGCTGAAATCCCCTTTGACCAATGAGTTTCCCCGAACCCAGCCCAAACCGGTTTGGGGGGGCGAATCGGTTCGCAAGGTACCCGAACCGGTTCGGGGTCCCTGTACGCTGGATAGAATTTCAGAGTTTTAAAATCGTGGATCTCTTCATGTATTTTCCTATAAATACCAACTTCGGGGGAGCTATTTTGCAAGACTTTAAAAGACGAATTTGAGAGTCCAAATACCTCAAGTCTTCACCTTTTTGAGTCCCAAGACTCATGTTTTGATTCACACAATTCTGCCAATCCTTGGTGAATCAGTTTGCAACCCAAGAACAGATCCGCGTATCTGTTTATACCCTTGTGAAGAAGACCGTTCTTCTTCTTCATTGCTGCCCTCCTGGAAAGGGAAACTTCCAGCCATCGATTACAGATCCGACGCCTGCGGGTAACTCTATGTCACTGTATTTTCATTGTAATCCGAAATTGTATGTTACAATATTATAATGAAAATAAATGGTTTTGCCCCTTTGGGGGATTTTTCCTCACATGTATGTGTTTGAATGTTCTTACATGATTCATCATCATATTTAATCACATATAGAAGCATGTTTAGGATTTAATTGATAAAAACTGTGTTTAATTAAATAACTTCCTTATTTGAATGCACGTGCAATCTCTTCAAATTGGTATCAGAGCCAATTACACAATTTTACCGTGTAATTTTCCGCAAAATTTTTCTAAGATATCAGTTTTCTGAAAAATTAATTTTTGAAAACGAGTGAGTTCATTATGGAGAAGTTATATAATAAAATGCCAGTTTTTGACGGGACAAACTATGCATATTGAAAAGCCCGCATGAGATCGGCATTAAAAGCCATTGATGAACGTGTCTGGATTTTGGTTGAAAGAGGGTGGACTCCTCCCTCCGTCACTGTTAATAACGTGATTAGTTTAAAACCTGACACTACATGGACTGAAGAAGAGTTTAAATGGTCTTCTTTTAATTCTAAGGGTTTAAGTGCCATTTCTGGGTCTGTCACACCTGATGAGTTCAAACGCATAATGATGTGCACCACCTCAAAAGAGGCATGGGATGTTTTACAACTCACCCATGAAGGAACTAATGTTGTGAAAGAGTCTAAATTGCAAACTTCGACACCTCAATTTGAAACCATCACCATGCATGAGACTGAATGTTTTGATGATTTTTATGCTAGACTTTCTGACATTGTTAATACTAGCTTTAATCTTGGTGAACATATTCATAATGCAAGAGTTGTTAACAAGATTCTTCGTTCTTTGCCTAAGCGTTTTATCCCTAAAGTCACTGTGCTAAATTCTATGGGTAATTTAAATACGCTAAAATTGGAAGAACTTGTAGGATGTTTGCAAACATATGAAATTGATATGTTCCCTAAAACTGCTAGGTCTAAAGATAAGGGAATTGCACTTAATGCCCAAGAGATAAAGAGTGAGGGGTCGGCTAGAAAGAGGGTAGAGTCATCTAAAAAGAGAGAGACTGACACGTCAGATTCTGATTGTGCTTTTGACTTAGATGATTTGTCTCTTTTTGCAAAAAATTTCAAAAGGATTCTCAAATTTAAGAAAAATGACAATTTTAAAGATAAAAAGAAAATTGAGAAAAATAAGTTTGAAAAGAAAAATGAAAAAGTTTTTAAAGATCCTCCTAAGAAAGAAAGTGTGAGATGCTTTGAGTGCGACGGTAAGGGTCATAGAGCCTTTGAGTGTGCCACTCGTCTGAATAGAGAGAAAGGGAAAGTTGTCCTTAATGTTACTCTTAGCGACGACAGTGAGGTCGAGACGGTGGATTCAGGAGATGAGTCACCGCATGAGTGTAACTTCACCGCATTCATGGCCAGTCATGTGAGCACTCCTAGTTCTCCTCACGACGATGAGGATGATGCTTCACAGGGACACCTCGACAGTGAGAGCGATGTGAGGGAGGGGAGGATGACATAAGTGAGAGCGAGAGTGATATTTAACGTGCCTATGCTGAGTTATATTCTGAGTCTTTTAAAACTAAAAAGTGTAACAAAGCGTTAGTTCTTAAGATCACCGGCTTAGAGGAATATTCAAGAAAAGAGAGAGAGAAAGATTCCTCCACCTGCACTGCCCTGAGAGAGAGAGAATCTGCCTGTATTGAGAAAGAGAGTTTGTTTAGAGAGAGAGAGAGTATTTTTGAAAAAGAGAGAGGGGACTTGACTAAACAGGTGGCTAGTCTTATGAGTGAGCTCCATTCCTCTGTGGGGACTCGGAAGAAACTTGAAGCCCTTGTTGCCCAGCTGACTCATGATCTTGAGAAAGCACGGGAAGTCAAGGTACAAATCGAGGATAGATCTAGGAAAATGGGAAAGATACTCCTCGGCCCCGCTTTAGGTTTTGGTGATAGGCAGGGAATTGGTTATGATGGTGCCTCCACCTCCCAAATTGCACTTGGACCAGTTCCTGAGTTTACTACGAATCCTTATGGCCATCGTCAAAAACCTCGAAGGAGAGTTCGACCAAGAAAAGCAAACCAAGGTCCGCCTTTGACTGCGTTCTTTTGTACTTATTGCAAAAGAAAAGGCCACCTCAGGGAGTTTTTCTATAGCATTGGTCGGACACGACGTACTACTGTTCCACCACGTCATACTGATGAGTTTTCTAGTCTGAGAGAGCGAGTTGAGTTCTTAGCTGCCACATCTCAGAGTTTGATGGAAGAATTCCGACGGATGTCTTTGTCGTCAGTGAATGCTTCTCACATTTCAGCTAAAACCAACAACAACAAAGGCAAACAAAAGGTCACCACTTCTTGGGTACCTAAGAAAGATAAAAAGGCCTTTGTTGTTCATGTTGCTCTCAAAGCACATAATACCTCACAGTGGTATTTTGACAGTGGGTGCTCCAGACATATGACAGGTGATGCCTCATTTTTTACATCTCTTGAGGATTATCAGGATGGCAAAGTCACCTTTGGAGATGGGAGCCAGTCTAGCATTGTAGGATGTGGTACTGTCGAGTTACCTGATTTTCCTAAGCTAGAAAATGTTTTGTACGTAAAAGGTTTGAAAGCAAACCTTCTCAGCATTAGCCAGCTGTGTGACGCTGACTTTGTCGTAAGGTTTGATCGGGACACTTGTAAGGTCTATAATCAATCCGGTAGACTTTTAGTGCAAGGGGTGAGGACAAAGGATAATTGCTATGGGACTGAGCCCACATCCTCACTTGTCTGCAACAGCGCCACGATCACTCCTATGGATTTGTGGCACCAACGTCTAGGTCACGTAAATATTAGAGATCTCACTCGTTTAGCTAAAAAGGACCTAGTATGTGGCTTACCATCTCTTGGAAGGACAACTTCGACTGTTTATGGACCCTGTCAGTTGGGAAAACAAATTCGTTGTTCCCATAGGAAGTTGCATTCCATTACCACCTCTCGTGTTCTTGAGCTTATACACATGGATCTTATGGGTCCCACTCGTACTGAGAGTCTGGGTGGTAAGAGGTATATCCTCGTGATGGTCGATGACTTCTTTAGATACTCCATTGTAGTTTTTCTAAGAGAGAAATTCGATGATGTAGATTTTTTAACAACCAAGTGCCGTGTCCTGTAAAATTAACACGGAGTCACTATTAACAGGATACGTAGTGACAATGGTACGGAATTTAAGGATGTAAAGGTAGATATTTACTGTGATAGCATAAGAATCGAACATGAGTTTTCTACAGTGAAGACTCCTCAGCAAAATGGGACTGTTGAGAGAAAGAACGGGACGATTCAGTAAATGGCTAGATTTATGCTTCTAGGTTGTAAAGTTGCTAGGATATTTTGGGTAAATGGAGTGTCTACTGCGTGCCACACGATGAATAGGGTTTACCTGCATCCACACACACTTAAGACGCCTTACGAATTGTGGACTGATAAGAAACCCAACCTTGCATATTTTCTTGTCTTTGGGAGTAAATGCTACATCCTACGGGATAGAGAGCAATTAGGAAAGTTTGACTCCCGGAGCGACGAGGGAATATTGCTAGGATATTCATCGAATAGTAGAGCGTACCGGGTTTTTAACCTGAAAAGCTCTAAGGTTATGGAGTCAATAAACGTCACCGTGCAAGATGACGAACCTTCGATGTCTATTGATCCTAACCTTTAGTGTGAGGATGAGGAGTGTTCTGACAGTGATTTATCTGTTCCTCTCCCACACCCTATGGACCCTATTCCCGTGTTAGGGGAGACACCTGCTTGGGTTCGCAAGAGTCATGACCCTTCTGCCATTGTTGGTGATCCCACTCTAGGGGTCAAGACTCGTGCTCAGCTAGAGAACGTTGTCAGCCATTTTTACTACACGTCCAAAGTCGAGCCCAATAATCATAAAGAAGAACTCAAGGCTGAACACTGGATATCTTCTATACAGGATGAGTTGCTTCAGTTTAAAAAGAATAATGTCTGGGAACTTGTCCCCCGACCTAGTGAGACAAATGTGATAGGTACCAGATGGATTTTCAATAATAAAATGGATGAAAATGGTACCATAATCAGAAACAAAGCAAGGTTGGTCGCTCAAGGCTACACACAGATAGAAGGTGTGTGATAATTGATTAAATTAATTTACAAGATTCCAATCAACCCTTATTTAATTAGAGTCTACTTTTAAACCAAATAACATCAGCCCTCAAACAGCATCTAAATCAACCCATCAAATATAAAGCATGCGACACAAAGTTAAGGAAAAATCCCCGAAGGGCAAAACCTTTAATTTTTAGAACTTTGAATAATTTACAAGACCATTGACTTACATACAACCTGATAATCACCGACAAGTGTAACGCACGGTGTCTTCGGCAAACCTTCAAAGCAACGATCGCTTACGACGTTACATTTTTATCATGTCCGAAATGTTTCATTTATTTATGTCGTACGCCGTTACATTTGGCACGTATCTACACGATCGCTCACGACAGACTCAATCCGAATTTTGAGAATCAAGAATTTACGATCTCCATCATGTGTCCCTCATCTGCCTCACCAACTTCACGTTCCATGATTTTAGGCACGTAATGCTAGTGGTACGCAAGAGAAGTCAAAACAGTGCAATAAGGCTTGATAGGGAAGTTCAAGGGCAATTTGGTAATTTTACAACCACTGTCCGGAGGACCTATCAACTAGAAAGTTGAATAGCTTACCGTAACAAAGATACTGGAAGAAACGGCACCTCAATCCGAGCTACGGTGAACAATTCATGGCCCGTTGAAAATGGAGTTATTTCCAAGAAAAACCTTGGATTTTTTTCCAAGTGCCGAAAGCCCCTTTGACCAGCGAGTTTCCACGAACCCATCCCGAACCGGTTCGGGAGGGCGAATCGGTTCGCAGGGTACCCGAACCGGTTCGGGGTCCCTGTACGCTGGATAGAATTTTAGAGTTTTAAAATCGTGGATCTCTTCATGTATTTTCCTATAAATACCAACTTCAGGGGAGCTATTTTGCAAGACTTTAAAGACGAATTTGAGAGTCCAAATACCTCAAGTCTTCACCTTTTTGAGTCCCAAGACTCATGTTTTGATTCACACAATTCTGCCAATCCTTGGTGAATCAGTTTGCAACCCAAGAACACATCCGCGTATCTGTTTATACCCTTGTGAAGAAGAACGTTGTTCTTCTTCATTGCTGCCCTCCTGGAAAGGGAAACTTCCAGCCACCGACTACAGATCCGATGCCTGCGGGTAACTCTGTGTCACTGTATTTTCATTGTAATCCGAAATTGAATGTTACAATATTATAATGAAAATAATTGGTTTTTCCTCTTTGGGGGATTTTTCCTCACATGTATGTGTTTGAATGTTCTTACATGATTCATCATCATATTTAATCACATATAGATGCATGTTTAAGATTTAATTGATAAAAACTGTGTTTAATTAAATAACTTCCTTATTTGAACGCACGCGCACTCTCTTCACTCAATGTTGAGGTCTCCATGCGAAGAGTCATCCTCATCGTCGTGAGGTGCATCAGAATATCTCACGTGGCTATCCATAAATGTAGTGAAGTTTCACTCATGAGGTGATTCTTCTCCTAAATCCACCGACTTGACCTCGCTTTGTTCACTCAGGGTAGCATTAAGAACAGCTTTGCCTTTTTCTTTGGCTAGTCTGTCCAGCCTTGTAGCACACTCAAAAGCTCTATGCCCTTATTGTCACACTCATAGCATCTATCATCATCTCTTTTGGGTGTGTCTTTCTTTTCTTTTTCAAAATTATTGACATTTTTGTTTTTCTCAAATATATTTTTATCATGAACCTGGACACTATTTTTTAACTTGATAAATATCTTTAAATTCTTTGCAAATAAAGCCAAATCAGCTAAATCGAAGTTAAAATCAGAATCTAACGTATTTTCCTCATTTCGTTTAGACGATTCTACCCTCATCCTAGCTGACTCAAAATTCTTTTGGACTTGGGCTTTAAGAGCTATCCCTTTATATTTTGCTATAACAACTTTAGGAAACATATCTATTTCATAGGTTTGAAGATCACCTACTAATTCTTTTAATTTAAGAGTGTTCAGATTTCCTAAAGAATTTATCACGGTGACTTTGGGGATGAATCTCTTAAGTAAAGAACGCAGAATTTTCTTAACTACACGTGCATTAGGAATGTGCTCACCAAGGTTGAAACTAGTGTTAACTATATTAGACAATCGTGCATAGAATTCATCAAAACATTCAGTCTCAAGCATAATTATAGTTTCAAACTTTGTAGTTAGATTTTGCAGTTTTGATTCTTTTACAGCGTTCATGCCTTCATAGGTAAGTTGAAGAACATCCCATGCTTCTTTAAACGTGGTACACGTAATTATGCATCAGAACTCGTCAGGATTGACAGATCCAGAAATGACACTAAGCCCTTTAGAATTATACGTGGACAATTTAAATTCATCCTCGGTCCATTAAGCCACAAATTTTAAACTTGCCACGTTATCAACAGTGACAGTGGGAGGTGTCCACCCATTTTCAATAAGAATCCACACAGGTTCATCAATGGCTTTAAGAGCGAATTTCATACGGGCTTTCCAGTATGCATAATTAGACCCGTTAAAAACTGAAATTTTAATAAATGATTTTTCAATTTAAACAAACTCCTTTTCAAGAAATCAATTTATAAAGAATTGATATTCAGAAAAAAAAAATAATAATAATAAAAAAAAAAAAAAACTTTGTGGAAAATTACACGGTGAAATTGTGTAATTGGCTCTGATACAATTTGATAGTGCGCTTTTTGTTCAATCGGAGAAACAAATTTAATTAAATCCAATTTTTAAATGTCCAGATTTAAACACTAAGTAAAGTCATGCATCTAAAGGTGATTTGATTTGACATTCAACATGTTCACATCAAGCAAAGATCAATCACACACGGCAAAATAGGAAAAATGCCCCAAAGGGGAAAAAGCTTTTTATTTCAATATGTTTTGTAAACACTTGCATACATAGAGAAATACAGTTTGACAAGAGAAGACCCTCAGGCACCTGTTTGTTATCATCAACAAGAGCTCCCTTAATACGCTACAAGTTCAGCAGTGTAGAGAACCCTCTTCTCAACACAAGATGCTCCACGAATGGGTATTTAGGGTTTAGATTGATCCACACAAGGAGTATGATTTTCTTTTAATCTCAAAGTGTTTGGGATTGAAAACAAACTGTGAAAACTTGGTGTATTAGGTCGTGGAAGAGATCCCTCAAAGTCTTAAACAAAATAAACTCCGAAGTGGGAATTTATAGAAGAGAAGAAAATCTAATGTGCCGGATTTTTCTGAGCCCATCGGACCGGTCATAAAAGGATCACCGGATCGGTCTGGGCAAATGACTATTCTTGTATAAAATAACTAATCGGATCGATTCATTTTTCTTCAGCTCCGAATCATTCCGGTCAGAAGGCATTTTTTGAATAAAAAAGCTGCCCAGATCGGTTCAATTATCTCTAGATCCAGATCAGTCCGGTCTCCCAAATTATGCAGAGATTCAACGGTCATCGGATCGGTTCGATTTTGGGAAAAATCGAATAGGTCTGTTCTTCTAATCTTTTCAGAATCCTGTATATCATGACACGATGAAGACAACTACACACAATGTTAAAGATGATGACCATTATGCACTATGTTGATGAAGTTGGGTGCATGAAATAATGTCGAATTCGAATTGAGGCCGTCGAAATATGAGCGTGCTGAGATGAGCCAACTGTAGCGGTATATAATATATATTATAGAATCTAAGATAGATCTGAAATGCCTAGATACTAACCTAGACATTTATAAAACATGTTTTTACACGCTTCTATTTAAAGCCCTCAGAATCGGCTCCGACCCTCAGGATTGGTCGTTCCTATCTTAGGTCCTCAGAATTGACCTCGACCCTCAGAATTGGTTTCTTCGATCTTTAGGTCTGCACACCTCAGAATTGGCTACTCCTGACATACCCTCAAGTCCTCAAAATCGACCTTGACCCTCTGAATTAGTCATCCTCGTCCGTTAGATCCGCATAATTGACCTATTTCCTAAAACATCATGTGGTGTTTATTTGATAACTTTCACTTGTTTCATGCTCACCCGTCCAGGGGATCTGCAGACACCATATTCTAGGACCCCCTAAGTCTCTCCTTAGGTCCCTAGCACCTCCCCAATTTACTATAAAACTTAGGTCGTTCTCCGAGTACCGATTTAGAGGCTATCGGGCACTCCTAGGCCCCGTTTGACGCTGGTCAACTCTATCGTCAGAGTGAAACCTCTCAGAATCCTCGAAGGGTGATAAATCCCCTTTCTAAAGGTCCACCCTCTGTAAAATTTGGCACAACGGTTCGGACAAATGAACCATTTTACTACCAAAAATATATCTAGAGGCAACCAGGCGCCAATTAACTTCATCATCATAAAGAGAGCTCTTTGGATCTTTGAAGGGCACTGAAACCCCTTTTTAACGATCTACCATGTGCGCAAAATGGCATAACCGTTCAGATAAACGATCCGTTTTCCCTTGAAAATTGATCCAGAGGTCACCGGGCATTCTCGAGCTCCGTTTGACCAAGGTTAACTATAAATCTCAAATGAGACTAAATGAATATTTTAAGGGCACTAAATATCCTTTTCGACGGTCTGCCCCGTGCATGAATCAGCCTTACGGTACGAACGAACAATCCATTTTACTCCGAAAGGTCATCGGATGCTTTTGAGCCCCGATTAACCAAAGTCGTCTCTCCAAAATGAAATAAGCTCTTTGGAATGTGGAAGTAATTCACACAACCTTTCCAACGGTCCTCCCATGCATGATTCTGACTTACGATTTGGACGAATAATCCATTACCGTCTGATGATCTCCCGTCTAAAGGATCGACGAGCGCTTTCGAGCCCCATTTGACCAAAGTAAACTCCTGGACCCGGGAGTGGACTAAAGTACTCTTGAAGTTCTCTAAGGGTCCGTTTGATACAAAAGTGGGCAAATGGAGAGTATGCCAAATTTTTCCATAATAAAATTTGCCATGGAAAAATTTGTGAGGGCAAATCCTATATTTTGCCACATAAGGTTGTTTGATAGGATTAATTTTTTAGGTGGAAAAAGTGGGTTGTTTGATAGCATTAATGGAAAATAAAAACAAAAAACAGTTTATGAATAAAAAACAGTTTTTAATAAAATAAAAGCTTTAACAAAAAAATTATTTTTTAAGAAAAAAAAAATTAACAAAAATAAAAATGTTTTAACAAAAAAAATAGTTTAAACAGGAAAAAAAAAGTTTTAACGGAAAAAAACATTTATTTAGAAAAACAATTTTTAACAATAAAAACACTTTGAACAAAAAAAAATCAGTTTCAATGAAAAAAATAGTTGTTAACAAAATAAAAACGGTTTTAACAAACAAACAAACAGTTTTAAAAAAATGATTTTAACAAAATAAAAACATTTTTTAACAAAAAAACACTATTTTTATGAAAAAAAACATTTATTTAGAAAAACAGTTTTTAACAATAAAAATAGTTTAGAACGATTTTTAAGAAAAAACAATTGTAACAAAAAAACAGATTTTAACAAAAAAAAAATAGTTTTTAGCAAAATAAAAACGATTTTAACAAACAAACAAACATTTTAAAAAACGATTTTAACACAATAAAAATATTTTTTAACCGGAAAACAGTTTTTAACAACAAAAAAATAATTTTTATGGAAAAAAACGTTTCTTTTAAAAAAAAGTTTTAACAAACAAAAAATAGCTTTTTTAATATTTTTAAAAAGGATGGAATATTTGTGGGAAAATTTTTCTTTGCTATATAGGTAAGAAAAATTTGCCAACAAAAGTGGGAAAATGATGGCAAATTTGTATGTGAACATGGGTATCCATTAGAAATTTTCCACAACAAATAATGGTCATTAAACACACAAAATAGTGGGCAAATTTATGATTTGCCACCAATTGCCAGATTTTCCATGGCAAATGTGGCCTATCAAACAGACTCTAAATTACCTTTCTAATGGTATGCCCCGTGTATGATTTAGATCTATGAATTGCGTTCTATCACTATTTTGTCGAAAAAATCTGCATGAGACTGTCGAATGGCATGTCCATTTCCCGGCCTGTCGGTAGTGTGTCTAGGGTTACCTGTCGATTGGCAGGGTCAGGGCTATACTGATTGGTATCCCCCATACCCTATAAATATAGGGCATGTGCTCACTCTAAAGATACCTAAGATCCATCATATCAGTGATCTCAGCAACATTCTCTTACAATCAATAAAGTTTCCTTGTGTGAAATTCCTTTCCATCTTTCATTCCCATTATTTTCATACCCAATTTAGCAAAGTGTCATTCTCTCTCATCCAACATTCATATCAACATTCAAGTGAGCTCATTAAGGATCAAGATCAAGCCTCATTTTTCCAAAGAATGTCCAAAAATCCTTCTCTCTCTTTAAATTCTTTATTTTCGCGTTAGTTACAAAAATTCTTAATTTATCCTTTACTTTAGTTCATACACATTAACATCTCATCCTTTGTTAAGTTACACATACTCTATTTTCTATAAAACAAATAAGGAAATAAAGGGTTACACCCATAAACTCCAACAGGATTATTCACCACATTTTTTCAAAACTAAAAATACATTTTCTACACACATATATAATTAATTCCCATTCGAATATATGGGATAAACCCCACCCTTATGTAGCATGAGAACTACGTGGACTTTGATGCCTTTATTGGCTATGTAGGTGTCTCGGGCTAAAACTCGAGACTCGAGTCCAATTTTCCAATCTTCTCATTTTCATATTTGCATATTTTTCATCTATACATTATTTAACATATATTATATTTGTGATCCATATTGGTGTTTTATCTAACATATATTATCGTTTCATCATAACGATCAATATCTTAATAAACTATACATCGTATTTTCTAGATATTATTTTGGGAACATTCCTATGGAGGACCTCACTCTATATTTTCCATTGTATGGGTTGGGCGATTCCGATCTCCATTTATATATACATGCACACACACTTCATGGAGAAATTAAGAAAATAGTAACACAATCCTATAAGAGACAGAAAGGGAGGGATGGCTTCTTAACACCTTCACATTCCATAACTTAGCCCCCGAACCTCTGAACTATTGGTTTTGTAAGCATCAGTTTGTCTTTGATGCCACTCTCTCGAGGAGGCGATATGTTCTTTTGCGTGTTTTATGAAAAATAGGCTAGAAACTCCATCTTTTTACTTCACCCCCATATTGACAACGATCGAAGCGCTCCTAGAGGAAGAGGGCACGAGACCTACTCCAATTTCCCCCCGAAAAAGGTAGATATAGGGATGGCCACACTATCCATGGGAGTTAAACTAAATTTAATACGTCAATTCTTGCTTTAATGCCTATATTCTCTTTATTTGCCTAAAATCTTCCTGGAAAGACTATTCATTTTGTTAACAACATGATAAGTTCCTTATTTGGGGAGTTAATAACGAATATGGCAAGATTTTTTTTAGATTAGATGGGATACTATTTGTTTTCCAAAGCAAGAAGGTGGATTAGGTACTGGAAGCTTAAATTCTATTATGAAAACAACAAACATCAAATTAGTATGGAAATTTAAAGAAGGAAAAAGTATATGGGAAAGATTTATGAATACTAAGTACCCTTGAAATGTTCGAATGGTTCAATGGCTTTCAAAAGGATATATTAAGCTTTGGATATTGTAGAGTCAAACTCAGCTTGAATTGAGAATGAGCTTGTGTGGAAACCATTTCAAAGTGATTGTTTCACCTTTACTTCAGTTTATGATCTTGTCAGAGATTATAAGATTTCCTCCGTGGCTTATTAGTTCATATGGGATACCAATATCCCTCCTAACAAGTCGATATTTATATGGAAATCCCTATCTAATTGTGTTCCAATAAAATATCTTACATAAAAGGTTGGAGTGAAGTTAGCTTCTAGATGAAAGTGATATTTCTAGTCCACATAATCCCTTAATCATCTCTTCATTTATGGTCCAATTGCTAAAAGAACCTGGGATGCATTCAGAGGTTTAACGGGAGTTATTCAAATTCAAAACTCAATTCATGGATCTATCATTCATTGGTTGCTTCAATTAGGCAATTCAAGACTGTCAAAGTGGCTTTTTAAGGTCGTTCCAGTAAGCATAATATGGAAACTTTGGCTAAGTAGGAACAAATCTCTATTTGAGGAAAAATCTATGAATTCTATTATTATTATTAAAAGAGTGATCATTAGAATTTCTGATTTATCTCAGAATATCAGTTTCAAAGTTGGTTCTAAAGTTATTAGTTAAGAATCGTTTAGTATTTTCAAAATTAAAATTTATCAGCATTCATAAAAATAAATACATTGGTTTATTGGAATAAGCCTTCAAGTGGAAGATGAAAACTTAACTCAACTAGGAGTAGTGATCAATCTGATAACATTGGAACATGGGCAGTATTAGGAAATGACAATGATAGAATGTTTTGAATAGATCAATCCGATAACATGGGAATATGAGTAGTATAAAGAGGACAATGAGGGTAGGATGAATTGGGCAGCCTCTAATTTCGAAGCATGAGGATCAAATATTAAAGCTTGGGTGTTAGGTTTATAGGAAGGACTTCTTAATTGCATTGAAAATGATTTATTCAATATTGATTTTGAAATTAATTCAATCAATCTGTTTAAAATACTTACATCCAAATCTAAAGTGATTCCATGGAATATTAGAAACATCACAAAAGAAGTTCAAGACGTCCTCCAGAGGATTCATTATAATCTTTATCATTATACTAGAGATGTTAAGAATGTTGTTACTCTTCTTTGAAAATAAGGGGCATTTAAAAAATGTTTAACAAGATATCGTAGAATAGATGAGCTTCCAAGAGCTATTAGTCTAGATTCCTTAAGTTTTTCTTTTATTAGAAAATTTTGATGTATATAGATTTCACTACACCAAAAAGCCAAAAATGGCACCCTTCACCTAGCCAGCCTTATCACGGTCAAAGACCGTGATAAAAAAACACATGTTTTTTGTCAAGGTCTTTGTCACAACTTATAAAGTTATCACGGTCAAAGACCTTGACAGGTCCGTGAAAATAATAATAAAAAAACTCGAAACCTTCTCTTTTCATTTCCCTCCCTCCTTTTTATCACGTGATTCTCTAATAATACCCCGTATTTTTTTATGGCTTTTAATTATAAGGTTAATGAAATGGAATTATTTTTAATTTGGGATAATTAATTAGAAAATTAATTAATTAAAAAAAATTAATTCGGATCTAAATGCTAGCGAGACGAGAGTTAGTATTTGGTTATTATGATGTTATTGAATATTACTGTGTGAGTATGGTAATATGTGATCATTGAATTTATTAAAATTATCGTGAGTTGAAAATACGGCAGTTTCGGTAATTTAGTTGAAACGCGCGTGTCAAGGGTCCAATTTAATGTATTTAAAAGTATTTTATTTACATGTCATCCGTATGAGCTTTTTGAGTGTGCCAACGTGTCCGGAAGGTTCAAGATAGTCATAAAACACTAGTCGGGGGTTTAGTTTGGGTCCCGGGGCATTTTTAGGCCAAACCGGTAATCAGGAAGGGTATTTTGGTTATTTTAAAAATTAAGGAATTAAGACCCACGAATTTTAGTGTTTATTTATTTATTATTGGAAAGGCCATTAGGGCCATTACTAGCCAAATAAAATAAATAATGGGCTACGTGAGTTAGAGGGGAAGTTGCAGGAGGTTTCCAAAACCTAACCACCAACCACTACCATCATATCTTGACGGAATTGTGACCGGAGAAAGGAAGAGAACCAGCCCTTAACATCATCAATGGATTAGAAGCGGAATTTTATAGGCAAGTGATTTATCTTGCAAAGATTCAAAGCATATATTTTACATGTTATTATAGAATTGAAGATTTATCATGAATAATAAAAATTGAATGGATTTGAAGGGTTTAAATCATAATTTTAATAGGTCTTGCATGTAGTTTAATGTTGGAGATGATAACAGGCACGAAATTATGATTTATGAGTAGAGAATTATGAAATTTCATTGAATTATGTGATGTTCTTGCAGAAATAGGAAAACTAGGGTTTTTATATGAAAACGGGGTATTTTGATCCAAGAAATTGATGTTCTATGTTGATTTGATGAATCTAAAACGTGGAGAATGATGTAAACATATTAGTATGATAATTGGTGTACTTAGTTGGGAGGTTTGGACGTTAGAATGAAGAATTTGAGGTGTAAAAAGAGTAGAACCCGTAACTGTTAAGAAATTCTGGGTTGATACCTTCTTGATCGATCTATCGACTCAAGAATGTCGATCGATCGAACCATCGATCGACCGACCCTTAGTCTTCGATCGATCGACCCCTTATGATTTTTTGACAATTGTTTCTCTTTAAGGTTTAATGATTATTCCAAAGCCGATGTAGGTTATTAGGGTGATTAATATAGTATTGTGGGACTTAGATAAGTCAGTAGGGTCTTAGTTATTATCGGAGAATGTTATAACTTATGGAATTGATTGATATTGCTTACGAGGACCTACCGAGTGAGGTGCGATTAGAAAGCGTTCGAATTTAAACTATAATGGGAATTTATGATGATTTAAGGTTAAGGGAAGGAACGGAGTAAATTTAAGTGCTGAGATAATATTATTAATTAATAAGAAATCTAATAACCTTTTGAGATAGGTTTAAGTAATCAAATTGATACAACAAGAGAGTTATCAAGCTGGAATTATATTACGTATTATGCTTGGGGTAAACTTACTACGTACGAGACATTACTATATGGAATGTGTGAATACTTATATGGTAATATGATTACTTAGGTTGTGTGAATGCCTAGTGTAAGGATTTCTTATGTGTAGGACATACCTACCATACTTGCTATCACGGGAGGTTAGTTTTATTTTGGAAAAGGACCTTCTTTTCCTTGTGTGCCTACGGGGGGGATTTAGACTGGTACCTTAAGGACATAGAACTGCGAATGACTTATCTGTGAGTTGATAAGTCAACTGACCATGGGAGCGTAGGTATGTGCGTGACCCATGGGCATGTGAACTATGTTCGCCTCCAATATGTGTGATTTGTATTTAGACGGTTCCTGAGTCATTCGAAACACGTGATCCTTACTTACGTGATGTACATGGATTTGATAGCAGAGTATGCATGCACCGTAGCTTAGCCTAGGGGTGCCATATATGTATTTATGTACTGAGGGTGATATACTTATGTACTTGTGACTAGTTCATTGTTGCTTAGTAGATGTGAATGACTAAGATATATGAATGGGTTAAGAAGGAGAATTTAATTAACACTTGAGTTAAGTAATTTAATGAATGTGAACATGGGCTATAAATATGGCTTATTTGGGGATTACGTGTAGATACTCTATGTTAGAATGCGAAGGCAGGAGTGATACAAACCAGTTAGATAGTGGCATAACTAGGATGGGTTAAAGGCATAGGTTAGGCGTGCAGAGTAGTTGAGAGGTAAGAAACTCATGTGAGGGCACGCAACTAATGTGTTTATAATATGTGTTGTTTAATTGTAATTTAAACACTTGCTAAACTTTTAAACTGTTTTCACATCAGGCTCTGACCCGTTTACCTCCAAATCTATTTTTGTTTTGTAAAAATATTTTAGGTTCCCAGCCACAGGGATGCCAAGCATAGGAGTTCCATTCTGATTACGTGTTGTACCTGCTGTGGAAGTTACAGGATCTTGGTAGTAGACGCTCTCATTTTATCCTTGATTCCTTCAGAGTCATTTGTATCAGTAAGGGCATGTCGCCCATTCTTATTTAGAGGTTGTAGTTACAGACTTCCACTATTTCAGTTATTGCTTTATTTATTCAGACTCTTGTTTTGGAACTTTATTTACCCAAGCATTATTATTATTGGAGTGTTTACTCCAGACTCAATTGATTTTATTTCGTTGGTTATTCTTATGAGATTGTTTATGCGATTGATGGTTAATGATTTAATTCTCGGTTATTTGTTAACTTAATTAATAAAATTTGACATCTCTCTCTTTAAATATTAGGTGGCTAGTAATTAATTAAATGTTTTTCGATAGTGATGCTAAGACTGAACCAACTTGATATTCTGTTTAAATTTAATAAAGGAGTAGCTAACCAGTATTTAATTTGACGGGGTGTTACAGGTGGTATCAGAGCATCAGGTTCTAGTGTCCTTTAGGATCTGTGCGGCTTATTATGCTTCCAATGTAGCTTTCCATTGATATAGAGCCCTATGTTTAGGATTGTTGATTGCTTTGGCGAGATTTCGTTCTTTTGCTATGATATATACGATAGTGAATCTTATTTACATTCGGGTGTGTTAGGGTGACGAACAATGCAGCATATCAGGCGAAGATAGTTGGGCGGACAGCAGGAGGCAAAGATCAGTTGAGGTTATTTGATTTATTTAAAGAAGGATAACAGTAGTTGAAGTCATTCATATTATGGCACGGAAGTCCAGGAAGGTAAAGACGATTAAGTCGCGACTTGTGACTTCCAGGTACAACTATAGTAGAAAGTGGGGTCAATTTAGACCCACCCAGCAAGGTTGGATTGGGAGAGAGTTAGACGATACATTGATAAGAACCAGCAGTGGAAATACTAGAAATGCGGAGGTGGCGTGTACTAACCAACTCACGTAATATATCCAAAGGCTTGGACATATGACGGGGTATGGATAATATGGAGTGAAAATTTGGGGTAAAATTTTTCCTCGGCTCGTAAGAGCGGAGTTTCAATGGTGAGAGGCAACCACCACACTTAGAAGTGGAATGTTTTGTCAAGAGAAGGCACATACGTATGATTTGACCATAAGTTCCTTCGTTAGATGTTCAGAGTGAGATACGAACATTGTTCTGAACTCACACCAGAGGGCAGGACAGGGGTCACTTTGTGAAAATAAATTTAATTAATTAGCGAACCTTACACCGGATGAAGTAGGTGAAATGGAGAAGAGGACATTAAAAGGAAAATTTACATACAAAAAAAAAGAATTGTTAGCACTTCTGAGGAATTCTGCTTGGACGGTCAATGCAGATGGTAATAATGTCGCATTGTGTTAATATGGAGGTAAACATTTCCTTGGGCGGGGAGACGCAAGAATCAAAGAATTTATATAGAGTTAGACTGGGGGAAACGGTGCTGGTGAAACACCACAAGGGGGAGACCCATGAGGGGACTCGTTTAAATGATTTGGGAAGGTGAATTGTTTACAAAGCAAAGGTAATTTTAGGAAGAGAAGTTGAAACTAGTAGCATGTTCCTTAGGGCCATCAAAAGTTAAGGGAACAACATAGGTAGCCATTAGAGTCGGGACTACCAACGTTAGATATAAGGACAACCTTAACATGGTCAATGTGACCGAAGATGAGTGGAGTATGTGTAAAGGTATTTTGTGGGGAGTGAAACTCGTGTGTTAAAACTCTTTCGAAGAGAGTAGAGGAATAAAGGGTATGGTGCCTAGCAAGGATAATGGTTATTGAAATTTTCAGTTGGTACGGACAGGTGTGTTAAATCCAGGAACCATTTGAATAACTAGGGCAATTGTCAAGATAGAAGTATGAGTTATACCTCGTATGATGATGCGTGTTGTATGTGATACGAATGAGTTACTACATTTTTATTATTTCCATATTTGCATGAGAGACGAGTTTAGTGAGTATCTAGACATTTTTATTATTTATGTGAATATTTTCCCTGGTATCATGGGGTTACCTTTATTGTTATCCGCGAAGGATGTATGGGGGTATCGATAGTGGTATATACTTGATTGAAATTACTCATTTTAAGTGCTGTGTTATACGAGTACGATATTATCCTAATTATGGCTTTCTGAAAATGATTAAACCAATTGTGTGCGGTTATTACTAGTCCATCGGGGTTACTACCTTTGGGTAGAATGTTTTGTTATGGCAAGGCCCCATCTGCGAGAGGGCCGGACTCACATTTATATATTTGTATATAGTTATATATATGTATTGTTGAGACTTTAAAAAGTATAATGGTCTCGGATATTTGTTCCCGGTATGAGTAGGGATTTTATTGTTATGATGCAGAGTGTATTTAGTTTACTATTCAGTAAAAAGTTTTAGCTTCTAATTATAAATAACGCTCAGGATGTGGTAATAAGAAGAGCGCATTGTTTTAACACCCTTTAGAGACGTGGGAGTTTATACTCATAGTTGTATGTATGGGGATGGGATTTAGAGAACCCCGATTATATTTGCATGATGTTTATGGAAGGTGATTTTCAACAACGTTAAGAGACAGTGTCTTTCGAAAGGAGTTCCTTGTTTAAGTGAAATTGCGGAAGGAGATGTAACTTGATTGTCAAGAAACGGGAATATAGGGGTACATGTTATGGACTGAGGGCCTAACAGATCCCGATGATCGACAATGCTAGGGAGTAGTGTATTGGGGGGTTCCTTATTTGGATTTCGATTTGCGAGACACCCCATGCATGAAACTTAGCGTAAGGTTGGTAGTAGGGAGATGTATGATCGTTCGTCTATGATTTGGGTACCTCCATCATTATGGAGTACATAGTTAGAACTGGAAGTTAAAGGGGAAATTAAGATATAAGGCCAGTATAGCCAATGATGTGGTGAGGAAATGCTGAAAAATTTTGGTTTTATTACGGCGGGTTGAAGGATGCAATGAGATTAAGGAGGACTAAGGATTTTTAATTTGGGGTGATTGAGAAAGCCCAAGTGGTATAGCCACATTACAAATGCAAGGGCAATAAAGATTGGAGTACGTATGGAGCATATCTGATGTTTGAACCCGTATGTATGGGTTAAAAAGGGGTATCGACACCCTGGTTCGTTTATGTGTTAATCGAAGGAAGAAGAGGCATAGATGGGTGAAATTTTTACTTGTGAGACTAATATGACGAAATGGAAGTGGTAGAGTGAATTAAGCGTCGTGATAAGGATAACAATCTATTGACTTTTGTACAATCAGGATAACATGTCCAACATGGGATGAAGGAGAGTGGGAAACCATTTAAAAAGGGAGTACCCCTTAAGAAGAGAAATATTTAACTATTATGGACAATTTGCAGCGGAGTTCCACCCAATCGAATGTTAAGGGTGGCTTACGTGTAAATAGAGTGAGGATGTTGATAAGGTATGAGAGTCCAGATTTGCACAACGTGGTAAAAGGTGCAAGGGTAGTAATTTTTGGTATACGCCAAGAGGGGAAGAGGGTTAGTAAGTATCACTTAACGGGAAGAATTATACGTGAAAGTCGGCATTGAAAGGGGTATAGTAAGTAGTAGATCGGTTGGGGTAAGATGATCAACCAGATAATTTTGTATCAAGACGACGATTCCAGAGATGGAAGAGCTAAGCTGGTAAATTTCCTTGAGGGGTTGCCAACTTAGAGATAATTAACGAGTTCCTTCGAATATGTGGGACAGGTTGTCCAGAAGGAGAGAAATTGTTATATCCTTGGGTGATTTACACTATTAGATAGTGAACACACCGGTACGTGGTCGTATGAAGTATTATTCATAACTAGGAGGAGATCCCAAAAAACCACCTTCAACGTGGGGTATCAGGAAGTAGTGGAGATAACATTTCGTTCAGAGAAGGTTGTATCACCTACAGCCCAAGCAGTTGGCGCAAGGTTACTGACGACTGGTGGAACTGCATGAAAGTAGTTTTGGATTCGGTGCGATCATTTCATTTCCAAATAGGGTATAACTAGTAAGTGAGGTATATTGTAGTAATGGAGAGAAGATATTACCTAATGGTAGAAGTGGGGGAAAGCACCCGTATCTATTTATAGTGGACGAGGTGCTTACAAATGTTTTGTGTAACACCAACCGACTGAAGTGGTTTTCCCTTGTGTAAAAGTCACAACGCCGGGAACAGAGATTCAAAGAATGGTCAAGAGTAGTCATATGTGTTATTGATTCCTTCCAGGATGGGAGTTTGGTGTTTTGATAAACGCGGGAGTTAATGCATAGTGAGGTGCGGACTCACAATAATATTGAGATCATGCGGCCAATGATATATAGGCTATTTTTATTCGAATGTTGTTTAGTAAGAGCATAACGTGATGTGCATTTATTGAAGTGTAATCTGATAAAGTATCAAGAGTGTTAAACAAGCTTGTTGCGAAGCGAGGGCTTTAATGATTGGGACTTTCTTTATATTTTCTTTTGAGTACTGGAGGATACTTAATTTTTTTAGGTATGCCTTACTTTTTTGAATTTCGGGACGAAATTCCGTTATTATGGGGAAAGTACGTAATACCCCTTATTTTTTATGGCTTTTAATTATGAGGTTAATGAAATGGAATTGTTTTTAATTTGGGATAATTAATTGGAAAATTAATTAATTAAAAAAAATTAATTCGGATTTAAACGCTAGCGAGACGAGATTTAGTATTTGGTTAATATTATGTTGTTGAATATTACTGTGTGAGTATGGTAATATGTGATCATTGAATTTATTAAAATTGTCGTGAGTTAAAAATACGGCAGTTTCGGTAATTTAGTTGGAACGCATGTGTCAGCCGTGTCAGGAACCAATTTAATGGATTTAAAAGTATTTTATTTTTATGTCATCTGTATGACCTTTTTGAGTGTGTCAACGTGTCCGGAAGGTTCAAGATAGTCATAAAACACTAGTCGGGGGTTTAGTTTGGGTCCTAGGGCATGTTTAGGCCAAAAGCGACAACGAGGAAGGGTATTTTGGTCATTTTAAAAATTAAGAAATTAAGACCCACGAATTTTAGTGTTTATTTATTTATTATTGGAAAGGCCATTAGGGCCATTATCAACCAAAATAAAGAGTGAGCTACGTGAGTTAGAGGGGAAGTTGCAGGAGGTTTCCAAAACCTAGCCACCAACCACCACCACCATATCTTGACAGAATTGTGATCGGAGAAAGGAAGATAACCAGCCCTTAACATCATCAACGGATCATAAGTGGCATTTTACAAGCAAGTGATTTATTTTGCAAAGATTCAAAGCATATATTTTACATGTTATTATAGAATTGAAGATTTATCATGAATAATAAAAATTGAATGAATTTGAAGGGTTTAAATCATAATCTTGGTAGGTCTTGCATGTAGTTTAATGTTGGAGATGATAACAGGCACGAAATTATGATTATTGGGAGAGAATTATGAAATTTCATTGAATTATGTGATGTTCTTGAAGAAATAGGAAAACTAGGGGTTTTATATGAAAATGGGGTATTTTGATCCAAGAAATTGATGTTCTATGTCGATTTGATGAATCTAAAACGTGGGGAATAATGTAAACATGTTAGTATGATAATTAGTGTACTTAGTTGTGAGTTTTGGACGTTAGGATGAAGAATTTGAGGTGTAAAAAGAGTAGAACCCGTAACTGTTAAAAAAATTTGGGCTGATACCTGCTCGATCGATTGAAGGACTCAAGAATGTCGATCGATCGAACCATCGATCGATCGACCCCTTTTCTTCGATCGATTGACCTCTTCTGATTTTTGAAAATTATTTATCTTTAAGGTTTAATGATTATTCCAAAGCCGATGTTGGTTATTAAGGTGATTAATATAATATTGTGGGACTTAGATAAGTCAATAGGGTCTTAGTTATTATCGGAGAATGTTATAACTTATGGAATTGATTTCTATTGCTTACGAGGGCCTACCGAGTGAGGTACGATTAGAAAGCATTCGAATTGAAACTATAATGGGAATTTATGATGATTTAAGGTTAACAACAGGAACGGAGTGACTTTAAGTGCTGAGATAACATTAGAAATTAATAAGAAATCTAATAACCTTTTGAGATAGGTTTAAGTACTCAAATTGATACAACGAGAGAGTTATCAAGATGGAATTATATTACGTATTATGTCCGGGGTAAACTTACTACATAAGAGACATTACTAGATGGAATGTGTGAATACTTATATGGTAATATGATTACTTAGGTTGTGTGAATGCCTAGTGTATGGATTTCTTATGTGTATGACATACCTACCATACGTGCTATCACGGGAGGTTAGTTTTATTTTGGAAAAGGACCCTCTTATCCTTGTGTGCCTACGGGGGGGATTTAGACTTGTCCCTTAAGGACATAAAACTGTGAATGACTTATATGTGAGTTGATAAGTCAGCTGACCATGGGAGCGTAGGTATGTGTGTGACCCATGGGTATGTGAACTATGTTCACCTCCAATATGTGAGATTTTTATTTAGACGGTTCCTGAGTGATTCGAAACACGTGATCCTTACATACATGATGTACATGGATTTGATAGCAGAGTATGCGTGCACCGCAGCTTAGCCTAGGGGTGCCATATATGTATTTATATACTGAGGGTGATATACTTATGTACTAGTTCATTATTGCTTAGTAGATGTGAATAACTAAGATATATGAATGGGTTAAGAAGGAGAATTTAATTAACACTTGAGATAAGTAATTTAATGAATGTGAACATGGGCTACAAATATGGCTTATTTTGGCGTTATGTGTAGATAATCTATGTTAGAATGTGAAGGCAGGAGTGGTACAAACCAGTTAGATAGTGGCATAACTAGGATGGGTTAAAGGCATAGGTTAGGCGTGCACAGTAGTTGAGAGGTAAGAAACTCATTTGAGGGTACGCAACTAACGTGTTTATAATATATGTTGTTTAATTGTAATTTAAACACTTGCTAAACTTTTAAACTGTTTTCACATCAGGCTCTGACCCGTTTTCCTCCAAATCTATTTTTATTTTGTAAAAATAT
Organism: Sambucus nigra; assembly: GCA_949130495.1. Classification (NCBI taxonomy): domain Eukaryota; kingdom Viridiplantae; phylum Streptophyta; class Magnoliopsida; order Dipsacales; family Adoxaceae; genus Sambucus; species Sambucus nigra. The sequence continues at coordinate 90,153,250 of OX422211.1, forward strand.
TTTAGGTGCCCAGCCACAGGAACGCCAAGCATAGGAGTTCCATTTTGATGACATGTTGTAGGTGCTGTGGAAGTTACAGGATCTTGGTAGTAGACGCTCTCATTTTATCCTTGATTCCTTCAGAGTCATTTGTATCAGTAAGGGCATGTCGCCCATTCTTATTTAGAGGTTGTAGTTACAGATTTCCACTATTTCAGTTAATGTTTTATTTATTCAGACTCTTGTATTGGGACTTTATTTACTCTAGCATTATTGTTATTGGAGTGTTTACTCCAGACTCAATTGATTTCCTTTCGTTGGTTATTCTTATGAGATTGTTTATGCGATTGATGGTTAATGATTTAATTCTCGGTTATTTGTTAACTTAATTAATAAAATTTGACATCTCTCTCTTTAAATATTAGGTGGCTAGTAATTAATTAAATATTTTTCGACAGTGATGCTAAGACTGAACCAACTTGATATTCTGTTTTAATTTAATAAAGGAGTAGCTACCCGGTATTTAATTAGACGGGGTGTTACATCTCTCTCTCTCTCATTAGGTATGTTTCTTATATATATATATATATATATATATATATATATATATATCATTTGTGTATGTGTGTGTATGTGTATGAGTAGGTCTGTGTGTGTATGTATGTATGTGTGTGTGTGTGTGTGTGTGTGTGTGTGTGTGTCGGTGTGTGTTTGTAGGGGTGTGTGTGTGTAGGTGTAGGGGTGTGTGTGTGTGTGTGTATGGGGGGTGTGGGGGAGGGAAAGTGTGTGTGGGTGCAGACATTTTGAAGGGGCAGTGTGTGTGTAGGTCTGTTAGGGGGGGGGGGGGGGCAGTGTGTGTGGGTGTGTGTAAATTGAAATTGGTATTGGATATTGGTATTAGGAATTGATATTGAAATTGAATTTGAAGTTAGTATTGTTATTGGAAATTGGTATTGGGTATTGGTGTTGAAATAGAATTTGAAATTGGTGTTGGGTATTGGTATTGAAATTGGTAATGGGAATTGGTATTGAAATTTAATTTGAAATTGGTATTGGTATAAATTTCTAGAGGATTTAGTTGATGAAGCATATGGATTTCATGAAGTTGAAGAGAATTAGGTCACTGACGATGTACAAGGTTCAGCTGCTCATGAAGAAATCTTGATAAACCTTAACGATGACTACCAAAGTTTAAAATTTAAGGCGACCCAACCGTTATACTCTGGCTATTAGAAAGATCAAACAACTTTACATGCCATGGTTAGTTTGCATAGTTTAAAGACCCAATATGGTTTGTCTGGCAATAGCGTGAAAGGAATTTTGAATTGGGTGAAGATCTTTCTACCCAAGAAGAATACGCTTCCAAATAACTATCCTACTATGAAGACAGTTTGAAAGGTTTGGGAATGAAGTATAAATTAATTCATGCTTATGTGTATGACTGCATACTATACCGAAAGGAGTATGAAAATCTTGTTCGGTGTCCGGTCTGCGATGAACCTAGATATGTCCAATCTACTGGGAAGGAAGGCAAAAGCTCAAAAGTTCCTAAAAAATGTTAAAATATTTTCCCGTTGGGCCTAGAGTAAAGAGGTTTTTCAGAGTACCATGGATAGCGAAGGCAATGTCTTGGCATACTAGGGCAGAAACAGGGGGTAATGGCATGTAGTACAATTTTTAAATTTGTAACAAGTATTCTAATTATTTGTAATGACCAGTGGGTGTCTTATTCTAGTGTTTTATTATTATCGAGCATTATTTTAATGCTTTTAATTCATTTGTACTTAATCAGTTTACTGCATGTAATATTTAGATTTAATTCTTAAGCATGTCCATGACATGACCCGATTTTGAAACAATATTTAGATTTATAATGTCGTTAACTTATATTCTTCTAGTGGTTTATAATATGGTTAGTGCTCTGTATTCTTCTAGTGATTTGTATTATTCTAATTCATTTGGATTTGTACTAATAACAATAATTTTTACAGAAAATGTCTTCATCAGGGCAGCATGGCAGCGGAGGCGAGAGGGATCCTCGGCCCCCAAAATCGGGCAAATTGGGATCCATCGTCGAGAACAAGATGTCATTAATGGCTAGAGACCTGGAGTTGCTGAAGGTGATCATCGGCCCGAGGTACACTGATCATCGGCCCGAGGTACACTGATCCATCTGGCGGGCATTACATGTAGTGTATTTATATTTATATTTATATTTAAATACAACTAACACTTACTTTATTTTTTGTTCGTATTTTTTTGACAAGAATAATTCAGCCTTCCCCAACATGTCTGCGACTCCACGTTGGAACAGTTGAGGGAAAAGTACAAGACGTGAAAGAAAAATATGCTGGCACGGTACTTTGGGAAGACCCAGGAGTCCATTCTGAGATTGTTTGATACTATCCCGATGAAGGAGCCGGTCTCATTGGCACAGTGGCAATAGTTCGTAGACAATGAGATCGATGAGTGGAAATTGGCATCTCATCAATTAGGGCGAGAAAACTGAGTGAAAAAGGTGAACGTGCACTACTCCGGGCGGACGTCTTACGCCGAGATGGAGCACAAGATGGTAAGTTTTATTTTCTTTAATTTTAGTTTTACGTTATTCTAATTTTGCATTACTTTACGTTACTTACTAATTCTGCATTATTTTATTTCAGGAGACAGGGAGTGGCCCTAGGGGTCGGCAATATAGGCTCGATACCTATGTGGAAATTCAGAAGAATAAGGACAATGATAAGGAAGTGTCACCGGGCGTCGCAATCATGATTATAAGTTATAATTTTTTAATTTTTTTAATCGCTTTATAATTTTTTTATTAACTTAGTTAACTATTAATGTACTTTTTGTCGTTTCAGGCAAAGCTTAAGGAAGTGCATGAAAAGCAATTTAATGCTGACAAAGCATCTTTAGCTACAGGCGCACTCAGCTAAGTGCTCGGGATAGATCTCAAAGAAAGGACTAGGGGTGAGCTCTCGAGTGGGGAAGTCAATGATCGTCGAGATGGAGACGAGCAACACCGGATTGACTCATAAGGTGGACACTCATGACGATAAACTATCGAGGTTAAAGGCGAAGATCCTAGATATGTATGTCTTTATGAAGCATCAGTTGGGGTCCACCTCCGATGAGGGAACCTCCAATAAGTACAAGAGCAATGGCAAGGGGAAGGTGAAGGAGGTAGACGAGGACGCCACTGCTTCATCATTGATACACACGGACTCGTCGCCCTTATATGATCCATTTCCCTATTTGACCCCCGTCAAACGACCTATGTTTACTATCGGTTGGTCCAGCGTATTTTTAATGGACATATTTGGTGGGGATTTGATAGCGAGGGGGTTAAGGGACCCGGGCACCCACTCGAGTATGGTGGTTCATGGGCTTCGCCTGCAGGACATTAAGGCAAAGGTACTCGTCACATATATTTTGACTGGAAAGGATAATTCACCTTTGTGGTTACAAGAACAATGCGGCGTGTGAACAATTAATGGGTGTCTCAATGCATTTATTGTGTGGCCTTCCTTCCTTCTCCAATCTATTGTAGATCCTGGGCTATGACATTATTTCTATATATTTTTATTTGCATATAACTTATATTTTTTGGATTTGGTTAGGGATATTTATATGTGTGGTTTGGTTTATGTTGTGGATATTTATATATTGGTTTGATTTGGTTTGGTTATGGATATATATGTTGTTTGGACAGGTATAATTTTGCTATAATAGGTACAAATATACTGTTGGGCAGTGGCAGTGGCAGTGGCCATACTGCCCAGCAGTTTTTTTTAAATCTTCCCAGAATTGTCACGTACTTTCAGCGTGACAAGTTTTCCTTTTGTCATGGACTTTTCACGGACTTTGACTATGACAAAAGTATTTATCACCCCCAAAATTGTCACGGTCCTAGACCTTGACAAGTATGACTTGTCACGATTTTAGTCCTTGACAAGTTGGCAATTTTGGTATAGTGTTTTATTATAAGTTCTCATTATTGTGAGCCACCTAGAGAGTCATATTCTCTCTAATTATCAAATAAATATTTTTTTTCCAAACAAAGGACCTGTGAAAAACCTTTTGTAAATTTTTCCTTCGATATCCAGATAAAATTGTGCAGCTTTAACCTTAACTTTATGGGCTTGTTATTTGTCGTTTGATAAGATTTCATTCTAGAGATAAACAATTATTAGATCCATCCAGTTAGGACATTTTTGCACAGCGAGGATGTTCTCAACGACCACTGTCTTTATAATATTAGGCTTCGCGAGGAATTTGACTTCAGTTATTCTCCTTAGATTGGAGTCCACTGCTGAGCTTAGGGATGCTAAGGCATCGGCATGGCTATTATGTCCCCAGGGGGACTATTGAATGTGTATTTTCTCAAATTTTGACATCAAATCATAGGCTAACTGTAGATGCGCTTCCATATTTTCATAATTAGCATTAAAGTCCCCAGTTACTTGGTTGGATACTAGCTTCGAATCACAATGCATATGAAGGTGACTTGCGCTTAAAAAGTGAGCCTTATGCAGTCCGGTTATGAGGGCCTCGTACTTAACTTCGTTATTGGATGCTTCAAAGCCCAGACCGATTCCTTGCTCAATCATGAGAGTCTCTGGTGTGATGATCACAATTCCTAATCCATCCCCTTTAAAGTTAAAGGTGCCATTCACATACATTGTCCATTTTTTGGATTGGTCAATCCCATGGCATTTTAATTGATCGAGACAATCTGTCGGTCATTAGGTGTTCCTTCCCCTAAAAATTCTATAATAAAATTAACCAGCACTTGTCCCTTAATCACTATTTTTGGTTAGTTGTGTATATCAAACCTCCCAAGTTTGATTGACTATTTGTACATACGTCCCGATAGGCCGGCCTTGCAAAGAACATCTTTGAGGGGAAATGAAGTGATGACTATAATTGAATGAGCCTCAAAGTAATGTTTTAGCTTGCGAGACACCATGACCAAAGAGTAGGCCATCTTCTCCTATGGGAGGTAGAACTTTTCAGCATCCAGGAGTGCCTTGCTGACATAGTAAACGGGGAATTATCATCCTTACTTATCGTAAACCAAGCTTAACTGATCACGTGGCTTAAAACTGCTAAGTAGAGATAGAGAGGGTATCCCCGGTGTATGATAAACAATAGAGGATGTTTTCTCAGATATTATATGATGTCTTTAGGGGACTTTGAGAATTCATTATTCTAGATGAGGCCTTTATCATTTTTTAGCAGTTGAAAAATTGGTCGGCACCGCTCGGATGACTTAGAGATGAAATGGTTCATAGCTTCTAACATCCCAGATAGCTTTTGAATTATGCATAGAGTCTTTGGAGGTTCAACATTATTGATCTCAACTATTTGCTCAGGGTTTGCCTCAATCCCTCTTTTGATGACCAATTAGCCTAGGAATTTTTTAAACTGGATCCCAAAGGAGCATTTTCTTACATTGAGCTTCATTTGGTAGGGTCGAAGGGTTCCAAATGTCTCCATTAAGTCATTCAGATAATTGGCTATGTGCTTGCTTTTGATGAACATATTGCCAATGTATACTTATATTCTTTCCCCCAACTGTTTCTTAAATATTTTGGTGACCAGTCTCTAGTGCTTGGTTCCATCATTTTTTGGGATAAAAGGTATGACCTTGTAACAGTACAAGCCCATGGGAGTGATAAATGAAATCTTATCTTGGTCGAAGCCGAACAGTGGAGTCTGGTGGTACCCTGAGTAGGCATCCAAAAAGTTAATCCACTCATGGGTTGCTGTGTCATCGACCAACTAATCTAACTTTGAAAGAGGGAAACTATTTTGGGGACAATCCTTATTGAGGTCAGTGAAATCTATACATAATCTCCAGTCACCATTTCTCTTTCGTACCGCCACCAGGTTTGAGAGATATTTTAGGAATTAAACTTCTCTGATGGACCTTGACTCTAGACGTTTCCCTACCTCCTTTTCCACTGCCTTGTCCTTTTCTCAGACAATGTGGTGAATATTTTATATGATCGGTGAAAAATGTTGTGTCAATGTGAAGTTGATGAAATATGACTCTGAGATCGATCCTAGACATATCATACGGTTCCTATGACAACACATCTAGGTTTTGATTTTGAAAAGAAGTTAATTCCTTCCTTTCTTGGTCGAACAATGTGTTGTCGACTAGAAACTTCCTTTCTGGTCGGCTATCGTGAGAAGCTACTTCCTCTTGTCTCTCCACAACTCTGTCTGCGGAGTCAACCCTTGTTTCTTCTACCCCTGGCCTTCCATACTTTAGTTTCTATTTGGATGGAGTGGATCCGTCTTGAGATTTTTCGTGGATGACTTCCTTCTCTTTATTCTTTTCTTAATTAGGCCTGATGGCAGCAATAAATCACTTCCTGGAAATGGCCCGATCACCCCTAATCTCCATTATTCCTTGGTCTGTAATGCACTTGAGTTTTTGATGATAAGTTATGAGCATTGTTCTCATGCGCGTTCAGCCACCCTCTTCCAAGGATGGCATGGCACGATGAGTCAATGTATACACTATAAACTCAACGAGTTTAGAGATGTTTCTTGTCCTTACAAGTAGAACTTATTTCCCTAACGACATAGTCCTATTTCCAGCGAAGCTGACCAGGTAGATAGTCACTTCCTTCAGGTCCATTATTTCTAGTTTGAGCTTGTGAAAGAGATCCAGGTACATTACTTCAGAGTATCTACCTTGTTCCACTAATATCTTATCAACGTCCTATGTTACAATCCTGAGAGTGATTACTAGTGCATCATGGTGTCTGGTCCTCACCACAATCAAATCGTCTTTCGTGAAAACTATGTTCTCACTATAGTCCACACCCTTTGGTCACTTGCATTTTCCAGCTTGGCTTTTATCGGGGTCAATTTAGAAGGCCTCCATCACTGTAACGACCTTCTTGAGTTCCTTTCGAATTACATTGCCCTGGATCTACTTGGGTCTGGTGCCCAGTGAATAACGATAAACTCGTGCCCCACCTCATCGTCTAGAAAGTTATTTAGTTTTGGGTCGACAATAGTGGTGACATGATCAACTTTGTTTTCTATGTACTCATTCAAATACCCCTCCTAGGCTAACTCCTCCAAATAGGACTTGAGGTATTTGCAATTTTCTATCTTACATATGTTCTCCTTGTGGTAGGCTCACTTGAGTTCATCATTCCTCTTGCTTGAATAGCCACCCATCTACTTCGTCCATTTGAGGAATTATTGGTCCTTGGTCTTGCTTAAGATTTTGTAAATTGGTTCCTTGAAAATGGTATTAACTGTCTGGAACATCTTGGATGAGCCTACCTTGTTCCCATTTCTGAATCCTCCATTCTTATTTTGCTCCGCTTTTGGGGTTATTTTCCTTATCATTTTCTTTGGTCGCTTTTACATGATGAGTCTATCCCTGGATAAGACTTTTCAATGCACGATATGAGATCACTAATTATGTCCGCCTCCTTCTTGGTGAGGGACTGATGCAACATGGAGTTGGGGGTAGTCTTGAATGATACTATAACGACCTGTTCCGAGCAAACTTCAACCTCATTGAAGGTTTCCCAATAGCGTTTGGCATATTCTCGTAATCTCTCCTATGGTTTATTCCTCATAGTGAGGAGAGAATCCATACTCTTAGAATGTGAGATATTGGTTATAAAGTGAGCTGTAAAGTCCTCTGCGAGGAACTTGAAGCTCTTGATTGACCCGTGGGGCAGCCTTTTGAACCACTTCTGGGTGATGTCTCCTAGGATGGATGAGAATATACGACTCCTGAGAGCATCGTTTTGGTTATATAGAGTCATCCCTTGCCTATATTGGTGCATATGATCTACGAGATCAATATTTCCATCGTATATATTGAACCTTGGGGTTGTTATCTTTCATTGAAGGCTAATCCTATTTAATTTCCATTGAAAAGGGGGGGTTACATCTGGGTGATGAGTGCCCTCCTGGCCAGCTCTTTTATGGATCTATAGCCCTATAATGAGCTGCGTGTTGATCCATTTCTCTTCGGACCAGACTTCGTAAATCTTATTTGTGGCATTCTTCATCTCGATTTTATCTTGTTAGATGACTCCATACTTTGAACGATCTTACTCGCGGCTTGTACTCCTTCATCGGTTGTTAGTTTTGTTTGCCTAAGGACTAGGCGTCCGACCACGGCGCTTGTGATTTCCCTCATATAGTTATTTTTCCATCTTCTCCAGACATCGCTAGAGATATGTGTTATTTTCCATTTGGAGGCATGTTGCCTCCTCTTGCTAGTGCAGTCATTCCTCGTAAGCATCGACCAACTGTGAAATCTGTGTTGATTTGGACTGCTCATTACTCTGGTCAAACAGCTGCTCCTCTGGGAAAAATCTTGGATTTCTATCTCGATGAACCTCAAATATGACTATGTGTAAGGACAAATCAGATCATAAGTCACCAATAATGGGTGTACTGTGTGGGTGAGACATTATGTTTAATCTTTGGTTTTAAATTGTTTTTAGAAAAAAAAAAAGAATTGTTTCCACAGACAACACCAACTGTGAGTGCAAGAAATCATAATTGATAATTTTAAAAGTAAAAGAATATGAAAAGTAAGCAAAGATCACAACACACAGGATTTACATGGTTCGACAACCGCCTACGTCCATAAAGGGTTTCTCAGTATTTATTAATTCTTCAGAAGTTCAGAATTACATACCCCATTGCACATAGTGAGGGTTTCATTTATACTGATAAGAGTGGTTGAGTTGTACACGAACTCTCCCAGATCCTTATTGGCTCGTTGACTGATCCTTGTTAATCTCCTCAAAGAATGTAGGTAACTAAGATGAGTCTTTATAATTATCCACGTGATGCTAAATTCGACTTGGGCAGCATGTCAGGCCTGTTTGGGCTGTTGAATATTGAAACGTTAAGGTTTTGCGCCCACAACTATCATGTGATTTTTTTAAAGGGCATTGTTGTCTTTAACCTTTTACGATTAAAAGCGACTTACTCACCTCTTTCTCCCTCACTTTATCTCTCTTCCTCCCTCTTTTTCCATATCTTTCACTCATGGAGCTTCCATTACTTCTTTCTTAATCTATTTATCTCTCCATCTCTCTCTCTCTCTCTCCCTCTCTCTCTCTCTCTCTCTCTCTCTCTCTCACACACACACACACACACATTGATGAACACACACATAAACATACACAACACACGCACACACATTTAGATGGATTTTTTTGGATTCAAAATGGGTGTTGAATTTTATTTTTTGATTTTAGTGGGTTTGTTTGAATGGGTATTGGGTTTTTTTATCTTTAATTTGTTGTGGGTTTGATAAGAATAGAGGAGAAGGCGAATCATTTGTTGTTTGATAAGGTATTTTTTTCGCTTACATTTGTTGGATTGGGTTTGGGGAGTTTGAAAGAAAAGCTTGGAGAAGGTATATGTTTAATTCTTTTGAGCTTGTTTTTGGTCATTTTCTAGATTTTTTCAGCTTTAATTTTTTTCCCAAATTTTATTTTACTTTTTTGCGGGAAATTATTTTTCTTGTTATTGGAAATCATTTCTTATGGAAAGATTTTTTTTTTAAATCAATCTATTTGGTGTGAAATAGTTTCTTTTGGAAATTAATTTTTTTAACAAAAATCTCTTTTTTGGGAAATTAGTTTATTTGCTCTTTTATAAATTATTTTTTTTTGTTGGAAATTATTTTTTTTATTAAAATCAATTTTTATTTTATTTTTTACTGAAAATTATTTTTTTGTTGCCGAAAAACTTTTTTTAGCAAAAAATAATTTTTTTCTAAAATCATTTTCTTTGGTTGAAAAAAATTAAATTAATTTTTTCTACAAATTATTTTTTTGTTTTTGGAAATCATTTTTTATGGAAAATCATTTATTTTGTTGAAAATCATTTTATTTGGAGTAAAACATTTTTTCCTTAAAAATTAATTTTTTTCCATGATATTTTACGCTTTTGAATTTATTTTTATACTTTATTTTTATTTTTAATATGTATTGAGTTTTTCCTCATATTTTTAATATTTATATTTTTAAATTTATCTTTTGTCACATTCCAAATTTTTAAATATTTCTTTATTTTTATTTTTAATAAATATATTATAATATTCAGTTTTGGAAATGATTTTATATAATTTTTTCATTTTCAAATTATTTACGATAAATGTTTTAGAATTTTAATTTATTTTCTCTTATTTTTGGATTTATTAGACTTTTTAATATTGTTTCTATATTTTTCATACTTTTGACTTGTTTTCACTATATTTTTCAAATCTTTGTATATTTTTCTATGGATTGGGAAATATGCCTTCTATTATTTTTGAATTTCATTGAAAAAAGTACTTTTTGCATATTTTCAAATGGGTTTTTTGTAATTTATATTTATTTTTTGATTTTTAAAATATTTTCTCTAATTTCAAAATTTTTTAACTCTTTTCTACAATTTTTAGATTTTTAAATATTTTCTAAATGATTTATTCTGTATTTTTTATTTATTCAAAACTTTATATTATTTTGAACAAAAATAGCTTCATGTACATGGCACATGACCCACTTTTCTGTTAAAAAAGAAACAATGTTAACGATAGGGGGAAGTTCAAGGGATAAAATGTCGAAAATGAAAACTAGGGTGGTAAAGTGAAAAACGTGATAAAGTTGAACAGAAAAAGTGTAATTAATCACTTTTAAACGTTTATGAAATAATGGTATTAATCATAAAGAAAATTTAACGTAAAAAATTGACATTTAAGAATAAAACTATAAGGGTCGTTTGATAGGCACTAAATTATTTTCAATGGAAAATTATTATTTTAGTTTATTTTTTAAAAACTTTTTCGGTGCTTCATTTCAAATAGATTCTATAAAACAATGGTTATAAATACAAAAAGTGATCCATAGTTTTATCATTTTCTACGAAAAATATTTTTACCCAGCACCTAAAGAATTGATTTTCGAGGAAAACTCCAAAAATAAGATCATATTAGTCCCATATTTTCATACTCATTTTTCATCTTCTCATAAAAATGAATTATTTTCAAACTTTGTTATCAAATAGACACTAAAAAACAGAAAACAAAAAGTGACACTAGAAAAAGTGACTTTAAGCACCATGAAAAAAAGTGTGAGTGACAATGAAAAATGTGATTTTAACGAACATTAAAAATATTATTCAAATCTCACATTTTGTTCATAAAAAACATGAGAAACTACCTATACAAACCTCTACTAAAATCAAATAAACATTTCATTTTAGAATCAATGGTTTCCTTTTAGACTAAACAACATCTTGACCATATTTGATTTTTTTTTCTCAAAGCTCTTGATGTACTTGAATGGGCGAATACTCACCTAGAAATAAAAACTTTTACTGTGAGACAATCACATATTCACCACGAATCACATATCGTCTTAGGTGGGTGTTGATGCTGTGGAGTGCCCAATATGTGTGTTTTCAACAAAACCAATTTTTCTTAAAAAAAATCCAACTTTTAATTATGCACCAAACCAAGTTGTGAAATCCCAATTCTTACTCTAAACCAATTTTATCTTGATTAATCCTAAACATGCATCTAGTGATTAAAGCAAGTAAAGTAAAGTAAAGAATACTCACAACGCCGGATGTACGAGGAAAAAACCCAAAACGGGAAAACAACCTCGGACGGCCCAAGCCAGACAATCACTATGAATAATGGTTTTACAAAGACAGATTGGCCTTACACTAAGACTCGATCCCCACGGGTCTTGACGCTCCTTCTGATCTTCAACCGTTCTTCAATAGTGCCCACGCAAAAATTCCGTCTTCTACGATCTCTGTCCACAACACACGCGTCCACGCAATATGGCTTTGATACGTCTACGATTTCGAACACGATGTCCGTCGCTTCTTCACCGCAAAACCCTTTGATGTTCAATGTGTAGAACAAACAACTTTGGTGCAGAAAGATCACGTAAACATATAAGAATGATAACTCAGATCATTGCAAACTCTAAGGATGTGTTTAAGACTTTTAAACCTTAGAAAACATGTGCAAACAAGGTTCTGGTTCGTAAAACTGTTTTCCAGAAAGCACACTTACGAAAATATGATGCAAACACTGTTTAAATAAGATTTAAACGCCGCCTCGAAAAACGTGTCGTTCAAACGATTTAAGCATGTCGTTCGCGCGACATTGTATCTCGTTCGAACGAGATCCAATGTCGCTCGAGCGACCTCGCGAAAGTTTGACTTTCTTTGACTTTTGGATAAAAACATATTTTAACAAAGATATTCAAATTAGTAAAACTCTATTTCGAGCTTATCATCATAAAACGAAGTTTAAACCTTTAAAACACTTTTAAAACATTTAAAATCATTTTTCTATATAAAAATTACATCCTTATCTTTTATATAATAATTCCGAGCACCATTAATTATATGCATTCATACCTGAGTGATCTCGGAATGAAATTAACTTTGAAGACGAGTAAACTTGCACCAAATAAACATCGACATGATTAAATCTTTGAAGCTTTGCCGCAACGTCTTCAATTTCTTCAGTACGTCATAGACCAAGTGGGATGGTGACAAAATAAAATTCTCCCTATGACATATTACAAACACAGTTTTGTTCACGGAATTAAGTCAAAACAATACATGGACTTAATTGGAAATTTATGTCCTTACAGATGCCGATGATGGAGAGTATATTGTCCGTACTATTGGATTGAGGATGATGCAGATGGTAGGATCAAATTGACATTTAATCGTAAAATAGTCTAGTTTAACTCTTTTCATTTTTAGAGCTCGTCATAAAGGGAAATGTTTGTCATAGCTCGCTAGAGGCATGAGAGGTTTATCGGAGGAGGGGACAGTGGGAGGTGTATATTGCAGATGTGGGGTTCAAATTTGTTTGTAAGAGCGATAAAGAGGGAGTTTTGTGATTAGTGACTTTTAGAAGGGAAAGAAAAACTTTGAACTAAACATTCATTGAAAGTTGAAACGGGTCCTGATAACGTGTTATTTGAGGATGCACACTAATAATTTAAAGATGTGCATTATCAACATATTAATTATGGCATGGATACATGTAAACTCACATATTTACTATTTTGAGGCTTAAAACATGTACCCTTAGGACGTATATTTTTATTTTCCGTTAGAATTAGTTATGAACCTTTTACTAAAGGTGCATTAGCTAATAAATCTCTTAAAAGTCTATGTACATATGATCGGTCCAAGTGTTAATTTTGTTGGTATTTTAAACCCATGTACTTTTTAATTAATTAACGATAAGTCCGAACGATACACTTACACTTACTAATGTAGATACAATAGCAATTATAACTCTATTTACATTAATAAGTGTAATAAGTGTAATTGTCTTCACATTAATAAGTGTAGTTGAATTTATATTTATGGAATTATAACTCTATTTACATTAATAAGTGTAATAAGTGTAATTGTCTTCACATTAATAAGTGTAGTTGAATTTATATTTATGTATCTACATTAATAATTGTAACACTCATGGACTTATTGAAAAAACTGTATTCAGCTTATCCTTATCGTTAATTTATAAAGAGTCTACGGATTTATCACTATGTTTTCCTTTATTAAATGCCCAAAGTATTATTCATAAACATAGTAGAATTATTAATCACTGATTATTAAGCTTCTTACAATTATTAAGCAATAGAATGCCCAATGGACACAATAAGAAGTGTAGTGGCTTTTAATTGGGTGGCCTTTGGAGTTGAGTTCACACAGGTTGGGAAGGGCTGAAATTCTAAACTGATCAGTCTGGGGCCCTGTATGATTTATATCCGTGTTTTTTTTTTAAAAGGAGGGACAACTCAATCGATTAAGCTCTTGTGTACAGGTGGGTTTTTCTTTTGGGTATTGCAACGATATTGGCCCAAACATTTGTCGGTCTTTTAATACTCAATACGGATGTAAATTAAATTTATTTTTTTGAAATTTGTATATTATTTTAATTAAAATCACATAATTATATGGTACAATTAATGTTTAGTCAGTAAGAATTAAGTCTATTTTGCATTTAGTTCAAAGTTTTTTTATATTCCCAAAAGGTCCGTGATCTACTTTTTAATAAGTTTTTATTCATTTGGAGAAATGTTTTAGAGTTTAGGATTTACTTTTTTAAATCAAATTTTAAGGTTTAGGGTTATGTTTTTAGAGTTTTGGGTTTAATTTTTTTATTTTTTTCTTGTTTTTTTTAAAGGTCTAAGGTTATTGATTTTAGCCTTTATGCTTTTAATTTAGAGAATAAGAAAAAAAAAAGATTGTTGTTTGTGAGTATTTTATATGGCAGGAGACTTGGAATTAAAAAAAAATGAACTTTAGGTTATAAAAGATATTGAGGGATTTTGTCGAATGTTTTTAATTAAATTTATTCTATATGTAATTACTCCCTTCGTCCTGAATTAGAAGTCTTCTATTTTTGTTTTAATTATCCCAAATTTTTTATTTTTAAACATTATCAACGAACCACATTTCGTGAGAGTGAAGAAGTGTTGATCATGACCATAGATTTTGCGTATCCTCAATCGAAAAAAAAAAGTTGATAAGAACTATGACCTTGGGATAGATGAAATACAATTTAATTTGCTCAACTAGGTTGTATAATTTTACACAATGATAAATTTAAGGGTACGTTTGGTTGCAAAGTAAACAAATGTTTGATTGACCAAATTTTTTTAGTGCATGGCAAAAAATTTCATGGTAAATCATATCGTAAAAATGTTTGGATTGTTTGATAACATTAATTTTTCAAATGGCAAAAGTGAGATGTTAGATAGAATTAATAGTAAAACTCGCAAATGAAAACAAATTGATATATATAAAAAATGGTTTTTAACCAAAAAAACACATTTCTTAACAAAAAAAAAAGTAGTTTCTAAAAAAAAAATTAACAAAAAAACAACTTGCAAAGAAAATAAATAGGTATTAAAAAATAGTTTTTAACAATAAAAACAGTTTATAACGAGGGAAAAGATATTTTTTCGAGAAAATCAGTTTGTAACAAAAAAAAAAATAGTTTTTAGCCTAAAGTGAAACAATTATAACACAAAAATAGTTTTAAAAAAATATAGTTTTAACACAAAAAACAATTTTTTCCCGAAAAGTTAAACAATTTTAACGAAAAAAAAATTTAACAAAAAAAGTTTTGAATGAAAAACAAATTTTAACAATAAAAAACAGTTTTGACAAAAATAAAATAGATTTTGTGAAAAGCTATTTTTTTTAGAAAAACAATTTTAACACATTTTTTAATGAAAAATTAAAAAAATTAAAAAAACTATTTTTAATGAAAAACAGACTTTAATGATAAAAAAAATAGTTTTGAGAAAAATAATATAGTTCTTTTTAACGAAAGACAGTTTTTAGCGAAAAACCAATTTTTTAAGAAAAAATGTTTTAACTCAAAATTAGTTTTTTAAGTGAAAAAACAGTTTAAAAAAAATAATTTAGCCCCCCCCCCCCCCCCCCCCCCCCAACACACACACACACAAAAAGTTATAGCAAAAAATAAAAAACAGTTTTTAACGAAAAAATCATAATTTACCCGAGAAAAATATTTTTTATAGGGATGAGAAATTTATGAAAAAACTTTGTCATTCTGTATAAGTAAGCAAATTTTGTTCATCGATTTATCAAAAAGATGACAAAATATATATGTCGATATAGTACTCATATAAAATTTATTATAAAAAATAAAGATTATCAAATACACAAAATAATAAACAAAATCTTCATTTATCACAATTATCGCGATAAATGTGCTCTATCAAACGCACCCTAACTTTTCTTCTTTATTGTGGCAATGACCCAAACACCAAAGCAACACTACCATCTCTGCCAATTTTGAAGAAACCTAGAATTGTATGGCCTAGTAGTTGTAAGGGAATGTGGACCTAATTCAAATGAGGACATGGAGAGCCTTGGACAAGGTTGATTGTTTTTTTCGTTGTGTTTCGAGCGTTCTCACTTGGCCTTTAATTTTTAATGAAAAATAAACAAATAAATAAGAGTGGTACTCTCTGTCTCTCCGTCTGTAAGGGACAAATTTGATAAATTTATTATATGTGTTATTTTGATTTATGCTTTTACTCTTACTCTCTCTTTTGAAATGCTCATACCTATATAAAAAAAAATTCAATTGGGCCCATTATTATTTTTTATTTGAGTTAATTATATTTGGACCATCTGAACTTTATCCATTTATGTACTTCATCGCCCGAACTTCAAATTTCTACATTTAACAACCTAAACTTTCAAAAGTGCTTCAAGCAACCCTAAGATTCCAATAGTGTTAAATTTTGTAACGGAAGGTTGGTCATGTGCATAACACATGAGGGTATTTTGGTCCATGCCAAAAGAAAAATTACAAAAAAAGACAATTACAAAATGTGGGTACATACTGTCGACCAAGCCCATAAGAATAACCAGTTAAGCCCAACCAGCATGTGAGGTTCCCGGCCCAAATTATGAGCTTTGAATAACAGTCAGAATAAAAGATATGACCAAATCTATCCCTAAGATCTCGGAGAGATATTCAAAGGATATGAGGCCTACGTGTTAGTAACCAAAGCATTCTTTGAACTACATATATATTGTACTCCTAGCGCGGGGCATAAGGCATGTAAAAAAACAATTCGGGAGATAATAAATAAGAACAGTAGACCTCTCCGTGGATGTTGGCAATTTGCCGAACCACATATATTCTACGTTGTGTGATTGCCACTATTTCTTTTATTCTGGTGATTGTTTTCCTTGCTTAAATTACTTTGTGTTGAGATTTTTATCACTACAATTGGTGTCATCTATGGGAATTAATTTCATTCTCCTACAAAAACCCTCACCAGCAAAGAACCAGCAATGTCACATCACATCAGTAAAGTTCCTCAAGCATGAGATATTCAACAACAGCTGAACCCCCCAAGGGTAAGGTCTGAAATACGCCACTCAAACCTGAGACTTCGCCTCAGAGGCAGGTCTCTGAGGAAAGTCAAGGGCCACCTATGTCCACGCAAATCTCTAGGTTAATCGATGCCTATAAGGTCAGGCTCCAGGAGCAGGAGGAAGCCACTCGCCAACGAGAAAACGAGAATGCATACCTCAAGAGGCGACTGGAGAGAGAACTCCGTCAAAATACTAGGTGATGCCAAAACAGGACTCCTAACCCTCAGGCGAGCAAATCTCGCAGCCGAGGAAGAAGACAAAGACGTGGTTCGAAAAGAATGGGAAGACCTAGGTCAAGCGACCACCACTTTGAGCACTCGCGACCAGCTCGCCAGTACAGAAGTCTTGATTGGTAAAATGATGATATCTGAAGTCTGTTCCGGAGAGAGATGGAACAGTACCCACCTCACTGTGGTGCCATATCAACAAGGGAGTTATCAAGACGAGCTCTCAAAACTCAGATGAAGTCCCCTTTTTCAAAGACGATAGAAGAAGAGGAAGCCCAAAATAAGTTCGTGATTCCCAGGTTCAAGATTTACGATGGAAAAACAGATCCCATCGACCATGTTAGGCAATACAGACAAGCAATGACTCTATGGAATCATAATGATGCACTCATGTGTCGAATATTCCCCTTGAGCTTGCACGACGTGGCCCAGAAGTTGTTCAAAAATTTACCTCATCGATCCATCAAGAGTTTCAAATCCCTAGTCGAGTTGTTCACGACTCGCTTCATTACGAGCAACTCCCATTCGAAGAGGATGGATGCTTTTCTTACTATGAAGAAGAAGCCACATGAGAACCTCAGAGAGTACGTAAAGAGGTACTGGGAGATATTTAATGAAGTCGAAGACTTTTCGGAGCAAGTCATCGTAGCGTCCTTCAAAATAGGATTACCTAGCTCTTGCCTGTTGCACCAGTCCCTAACTAAGAAGGAGGCCACAACCATCGATGACTTAACAACCCGTATTGATAAATATGCTAAAGTCGAGGATGTGACCCATCTTAACGCAGGGGAAAATGTTCGTGTGAGGATAGGCAAGGGGCAAGAAGGTTAAACTGCAGAAGAAAGGGAATAAGAACAGGGGCATGAACGACTCCAAGAATGGGAACATGAACGGCGCCTCAAAGGCATTTCAAGATGTAAACACAGTCTTCAAAGAGTCGATCTATAAGATCTTAGCGAAGATCAAGGACGACTCGTTCATCAAATGGCAAAGGAAGATGGGAGGAGATCCCTCTAAGAAAAATAATGCATTGAGATGTACGTTTCACAAGGAAGGCCGACAAAAAACTGAACATTATAAGGCCCTGAAGTCTCACCTCGAGGAGTTGGCTGTAATACCCCGCATTTTTTTTTATTGAATTAAAATTGAACTAATTGAAGAAAAAAAATAATTATGGCAGTATATATATTCGAAATGTTTGGAAATGAAAATTTAAAATGAATTAATTGAGATACGAATGTGCGACTTAAATATTAGAAGCGAATTAACGCGTAAAAGGATCTAGAGGGTTAAATTTGGCGCAATGGCATTTTTGTAAATAAACTAATTCTA
Source organism: Sambucus nigra (assembly GCA_949130495.1). Lineage (NCBI taxonomy): Eukaryota > Viridiplantae > Streptophyta > Magnoliopsida > Dipsacales > Adoxaceae > Sambucus > Sambucus nigra. Next base: position 90,171,750 of record OX422211.1, read on the forward strand.
GGTATAAATAGAAAGGAAGAGAAGAAGTCTTCATTCTTTCATTTGAAATGGAGGCTAGGGTTTGGTAGAGAGAGAGAGTAAGAAGAGAAGAAGCTAAGAGGATTTCAAGAGGAATTCAATTTCTCCATACAATCCAAGGCAAGTTAATAACCTATATGTGTATATTTTGTATCTATAATGAAATTTCACATGAACATGTATTTGAATCCCTAAATTAATATGAAATTAATGTTAAAAATGATATGCAATGTATTAGGATCATCCTCCATATAGATTAAAATGCGATAACATCATTATAGGGATTGAATTGTTGAACAAACTCTTGAATTTGAGAAGTCTATGAAATTGAGTAAATCGTCTTATTAAAAATTGTTTTGAGCTATTTTAATTCCAAGAATTTATATTTCGTCCACGCTGCCCAGTAGAAAATCATATTCTGGACAACTTTGTAGTTTTAAGTTTTTTCAAAAACGGATCGGAAAATCCTCGAATATGCGTTTTAAAATTCTGCGCAGAAAGTTATCGTGAACAGGTCCGAACTGTATATGTTAATTTCGGGTCTGTTTTAAGCAGGCTACGGTAGCGTGCTCGCGCGTCCTTATATAAAATCACGTTCCGAACAACTTTGTAGTTTTAAGTTTTCCCAAAAACGGATCGGAAAAGCCTCAAATCGGCATTTTAAAATTCTGGGCAGAATGTTGTCGAAAACAGGAGCGAATATTATATGTTAGTTTCGGATCTGTTTTAGGCCGGCTATGGTAGCGTGCCCGCGTGTCCTTATAGAAAATCACATTCCGAACAACTTTGTAGTTTTAAGTTTTCCCAAAAACGGATTGGAAGAGCCTTGAATCTGCATTTTAAATTCTGGGCAGCATGTTGTTGAAATAAGAGTGATAATATTTTTCATGTTGTTAGTAAGATAATTATGGTGTTGTGCCTAATATCCTGACTTGATCACACACTCAAGGTTATTAGGGATATATAACCTTGAAATGATTTGGTGTTGAATTAGTAAATTAATGATGTAAATTATGTTATATTATAAATAATGACTATTGTATAACTCGAGTAAGAGACTTGACACGATTGTATATATACATAAGTGTGAAATTGCTTTACATGTATATTGTCGAGTATACACTAGACTAGTCCTCCGGTCGATGTAGGCACATGTTGAATGCGATTATTTGTGATTGATCCGGTTAGGTTCCGCTCGAGTGCCGTGTCGGAGATAAACCACCGAAACCGGACACATGGTTGTAATGCGGGTCAGATAGAAAGACCTTGAAACGCCATGTGATTTAGGACTTAGTATGATTGCCCTTGCCACGTAATATTGGGAAATATTCGTGTGTAGGCCTAGTGTTACGACTTGTTTCCCCGGGTAACGATAGTGACCCGATATGACTTGTGTGAGATATTATGTTCGTGTCTTAAAATAATATCTCGAATTAATGCATTTGATATTATACTTGAAGGAAATATTTTGATACGTTAAATACTGAAATGAGACTAATAATGATTAATTAAGATACGATATGAGACTACACGTTACTCTAGTTTGGGTTGGGTAGTCCCGACATAGGAACATTGGTTTGGTAATTGAACAATTTAATTACTGGAGACGAGTAATGACTAGTGTGCTTTCATTATAAGTACATCTTATAATCTTATAGCTTGTTTTCTTGCTTTGACGTTCGTCTATCTTGCTTCTTGCTCCTCTCCTACGTATGTATTATACAGGTCCTCACCCCGTTGGACAGTAGATCGTGGAGCTGGATGACCTCGCATCTATTCTTAGGATCTTGTAGTGGTGGACGCTGGTCCATATCCTATTTTGTCACTCTTCCTTAGAGTGTGGTATCAGAGATTTCCCATTGTTAGGGATTTGATAGTGTTGAGAGGTTTACATTACACTCTTTACCTAATTTATCTTTGGGCCCGTATGTTTGGGCATTTTATATTCAGTACTGCTATTACTTGTGGATCCTATACTTGCTATGATGTGATTTGGTTACACGTATGGGAGTGTACATATTTACTTTACTGCGTTTATTTAAATTATGTTTCTAATGCCAACATATTGACGCTCCGCTTTAATTTAATTGGGCGTAGCTAACCGAATTAGATATAAAAAGCAGGGTTGTCACAGTTGGTATCAGAGCACGGTTTTAGAGCCTTTAGGGATCTGAGGGTGTCCGTTACGTTTTCTGCGCATTGTTTCTTTGATACTTTGAGCCTTGCAACTAGGTTTTGTATTCTATGACTTCGGAAAAAAAATCTAGCCACTGATCCGACATGACCGACTATGAGTGCCCGAGTGTATAGGAGGGGTTCCTTGTTTGGATTTCGCTTGCGAGACGCTCCACGCACGAAGGTTTACTTTTATCGGGAGTTAGGACTTTTCGCATGATATATTCATCACTTTAAACTGTTGCACCCAATTATATATGTGATATATGTTTTGAACTTTTCCTTCTAGTTCTCATACTCTGTGTTTACTCTCTTCAGATGAGGAGACGCAGCGGTAAACTATAGCAGGAGCGACAGGACGGGCGGGGGCTCAGGAGCAGCCGCCCCCACCCGCACAGGGGACGGTAGGAGGTTTGTCCCAGGCCGATTTGATGGCTATAGCACAGGTTGTAGCTACAGCAGTAGCAGCAGCACTTTCGGCGCATCCCGCGCCCGCACCAGTGCCAGCACCAGCACCAGTACCACATGTTGTCATCGCACCACCTGCAGTGGCTGAGCCGGAGCCACAGGTGCCAGTAGTTGTGCAACCCACTTGGGCATCTGTTGTGAGTGGTTTTGAGAAGAGACGCCCGCCTTCGTTCGCCGGTGACGTGGGTCCGTTGGAGGCACTTCAGTGGAAGCGAGATATATGCAGACATTTGAGACTAGTTGACTCCACAGAGGTGCAGAAACAGATTTTAGCTACCTTTCGTCTGACTGGGGAGGCATTGTGCTGGTGGGAGTCCATTACTTCTACAGCTCAGCGGGATGTTATGCCTATTGCTGATTTTTGGGCTCGTTTCGAGGCGAAGTTTGTACCTCCCGCACAACGTGTGGCTTTGAGGAGAAGGTTTGATACCCTGAAGCAGACTAGTTCAGTTTTTGAGTATGAGCGAGAGTTTACCTCATTGGTAGAGTTTTCTCCCGAGGTGTAGGCAGATGATGCTTTGAAGACTCAGAGGTTTGTTGAGGGGCTATCTTGGCCAATTCGGGGGTTCCTACGGGCGAATCCGTCATTTGACTGTTATGAGGTAGCGGTGAATGCAGCGTTGCATCACTGCAATGATCGTTCTGAGCATGTGGTGGGCAAACGAGGGGTGGTAGGCCAGTAGGGTAGGCCCCATGAGGTTGTAGTTGCAGGCCAACAAGGCCCACAGGGGGGCCAACAGTCAGGAGGCCATCAGGCCAAGCGGTACAGAGGCCGTCACCAGGGGCAGCAGGCCCAGGGCCAGCAGGGTCAGGCCATTCCGGCCAATCTGGTTCAGACCATTTCAGGTCAGGGTCACCCGCAGCAGGGCCAGAGAGGGCAGGGCCAGTTGAGCCAACGGGGTCAGGGTGCGAGAGATCAACACCGGGCCAATAGGCCCAACATCGGAGCTTTGGTGCAGCAGGCACGAGATGGGGGTCCTATTGTATGCTTCCAGTGCGGAGAGACTAGACATATGAGGAGGGCTTGTCCCCGAGGACAGGCGCAGGGAGATAGAGCACAGCAGCAGGTACTCCCACCACTACCACCATTTCCGGCATTGCCAATGGCAGCAGCAACACCAATTCAGCCACAGTTGTACCATGGGCGTGTATATGACGTTCAGCCTTTTCAGCCGCAGGTGCGACGACCGGCGATTCAGGGTACATTTTATGTTTATAGTTCTCATGCGAGAGTACTTTTTGACACTGGTGCATCACACTCGTTCTCCAGTTATGAGTTTGCTAGGACATCGGGGATGATAGACGTTGCAGAGGCGATAGTTGCCCATGTGAGTACACCTTTGAGTGGTACGGACCTTCGCCACATTTGTAGAGGGGTTGCGATTGAGATCAGGAGGCTTCACTTCTCTGTCGACCTTATTTTGATTGAGATGTGTACCTACGACGTGATTATAGGGTTTGATTGGTTGTATGCATATCATGCCCAGATTGACTGTCGTGGGAGTGCGATCACATTTGCCATTCCTGGTCAGGAGATGTACCTAATAGCATTACCTGGTCTAGAGGGTGGAGCCAGCACACATCTGTTTTACATCGAGGAGGATTCTCCTGATGGGGTGTCCGTTTCTTTGGATACAATCCCTATAGTGAGGGAGTTCGCGGACATCTTTGCTGAGGTTCCTGGTTTACCTCCAGCTCGTGAGATAGAGTTTTGCATAGAGTTATCGCCGGGCACGAGACCGATTGCCAGGGCCCCGTACCGTATGGCACCCTTAGAGATGAGGGAGCTTAGGGAGCAAATTCAGCAGTTGTTGGGCCAAGGTTTTATTCGTAGGAGTACCTCGCCTTGGGGAGCTCCAGTTCTCTTTGTGAAGAAAAGGGATGGCTCACTTCGATTGTGCGTCGATTATCGAGAGTTGAACAAGGTAACGATTCGGAACAAGTATCCGTTACCTCGTATTGATGATATGTTCGATCAGTTAAGGGATGCTTCATTCTTTTCAAAGATTGATTTGCGTTTCGGTTATCACCAGTTGAGGATTCGGGAGGAGGATGTGCCGAAGACAGCGTTCCTGACACGATATGGTTCGTACGAGTTTCGGGTCTTGCCGTTCGGCTTAACCAATGCGCCTGCAGTATTCATGGATTTGATGAATCGTGTATTCAAGCCATACTTGGATCAGTTTATTATCGTGTTCATTGACGATATCCTGATCTATTCACGGTCCGAGGAGGACCATGCCGAACATTTACGATTGGCTCTTGAGACCTTGAGAGAGCATCAACTTTATGCTAAGCTCTCCAAGTGCGGGTTTTGGCTGCGAGAGGTGCAGTTTTTGGGCCACATTATGACGGAGGCTGGGATTGCTGTCGATCCTAGCAAGGTTACTGCTGTTGTCGAGTGGGGGCAACCCACTACGCCGACTGAGATTCGGAGTTTTCTGGGTCTAGCGGGTTACTATCGAAGGTTTATTCAGGGCTTCTCGAAGATTGTGAGTCCTCTTACCCATTTGACAAAGAAGGGTGTTACTTTCGTCTGGAGTTCAGAGTGTCAGGAGGCTTTCGAAACTTTGAAGGAGAAGCTTACGTCAGCGCCAGTCCTTGCGTTGCCGAAAGCTGGGGTTGAGTACCGCGTGTACACTGATGCGTCATTACAAGGGTTAGGAGCTGTTCTGATGCAGGAGGAGAGACCGATTTCCTATATTTCGAGGAAATTGAGGCCTCATGAGGATCGTTACCCGACTCATGACTTAGAGTTGGCGGCGGTTGTTTTTGCGTTGTATTCATGGAGACACTACTTACTTGGGGAGAAGTTTATGTTGTTCACCGACCATAAGAGTATTCAGTACTTGTTCTCTCAGAAGAACTTGAACATGAGACAGAGTAGATGGGTGGAATATGTGAAGGACTACCAGTTTTCCATACAGTACCACCCGGGTAAGGCAAACGTGGTTGCTGATGCTTTGAGCCGAAGACCCATAACGTCATTGTCCGCCTTGGATGTGGAGGAGAGTGTTGAATGGTCAGGTGTTTGGAAAGCTCAGTGGAAGGAGCTGGGTAGCCTTGATGTTGGCAGAGCATTTATGGGGACTGTATCTATATCAGTTTATATGGTTGAACGGGTTGTGAAGGCCCAGTCTTCTGATGACTTTTGTCAGGAGAAAGTGAAGGCATTGATGTCTGGGGGCATTCAGGGTTTCTCGATCGGTTCTGACGGGGGACTTCGTTATCAGGGACGAATTATTGTGCCGAATGATACCGAGTTGCGAAAGGCCTTATTATCTGAGGCGCATGGATCTAGATTCACTGTTCACCCCGGAGGTGATAAGATGTATCGGGATATGCATCGTATGTATTGGTGGGTTGGGTTAAAGCGTGATGTAGCCTAGTTTGTCTCAAAGTGTGCCACTTGTCAGCTTGTAAAGGTGGAACATCAGAGACCTGGAGGGGAGTTGCAGCCGTTGTCCATTCCCGAGTGGAAATGGGAAAGCATCTCCATGGATTTTATTGTTGGGTTGCCAAGATCGCAACGCGGTCATGATTCGATTTGGGTCATCGTCGACAGACTAACAAAGGTGGCTCATTTTCTTCCAGTGAGGACAGATTATACGGCAGCACAGTACGCCACGATGTTTATTAACGAGATTGTGAAGTTGCATGGGGTACCGCGTGATATCGTGTCCGACCGTGGCAGTGTCTTCATCTCGCACTTTTGGGGCAGACTTCAGGAGGCAATGGGAGTTCAGTTGAGTTTGAGTACCGCATTCCACCCTCAGTCTGATGGTCAGACGGAGCGGGTGAACCAAATTTTGGAGGACATGTTGCGAGTTTGTGTGTTGGACTTCAAAGGTGGTTGGGATATGCATTTGCCACTGGTGGAGTTCGCATACAATAATAGTTATCAACAAACTATTGGCATGGCACCATACGAGGCTTTATACGGCAGGCCTTGTCGATCCCCTACATGTTGGTTGGAGTTCGGAGAGCACCGGATGCTGGGTCCGGATATTGTTAGGGAGACCTCAGAGAAGGTTGACTTGATTCGTGCACGGATGAAGACCGCGCAAGATCGTCAGAAGACTTATGCTGACATAAGGCGGAGGAAGTTAGAGTTCGCCGTTGGGGACCAAGTGCTGTTAAGGATCTCACCCATGAGAGGCGTTGTTCGCTTTGGTGCCAAAGGGAATCTTTCACCGCGATACGTAGGCCCATTTACAGTGTTGGACAGGGTGGGACCGGTTGCTTACCGTTTAGCCCTACCTGACCATCTCCAGCGGGTACATGATGTTTTTCATGTATCCATGTTGAGGAAGTTCTTACGTCCCGAGGACTCACACCTACACATAGATTTAGACGGGGTTGAGTTGCAGCCCGATGGGAGTTACGAGGAGAGGTCGGTCAGGATCCTAGATCGTCGTGAGCAGCAGTTGAGGTCAAAAGTCATTCCTCTTGTTCGTGTTATGTGGAGTAATCATGATGAGTCTGAGGCCACTTGGGAGAGAGAGGATGACTTGCGAATTAGTCACCCATATCTCTTCAAGGAAGGTACGTGCGAAACTACCTTACTTGACTTGAATTGAGTTGTTTTATTTCGAATTTCGAGGACGAAATCCCGTTCGTAGAGGGGGAGAATGTAATACCCCGCATTTTTTTTATTGAATTGAAATTGAACTAATTGAAGAAAAAAAATAATTATGGCAGTATATATATTCGAAATGTTTGGAAATGAAAATTTAAAATGAATTAATTGAGATACGAATGTGCGACTTAAATATTAGAAGCGAATTAACGCGTAAAAGGATCTAGAGGGTTAAATTTGGCACAATGGCATTTTTGTAAATAAACTAATTCTAGATATAAATAGAAAGGAAGAGAAGAAGTCTTCATTCTTTCATTTGAAATGGAGGCTAGGGTTTGGTAGAGAGAGAGAGAGTAAGAAAAGAAGAAGCTAAGAGGATTTCAAGAGGATTTCAAGAGGAATTCAATTTCTCCATACAATCCAAGGCAAGTTAATAACCTATATGTGTATATTTTGTATCTATAATGAAATTTCACATGAACATGTATTTGGATCCCTAAATTAATATGAAATTAATGTTAAAAATGATATGCAATGTATTAGGATCATCCTCCATATAGATTAAAATGCGATAACATTATTATAGGGATTGAATTGTTGAACAAACTCTTGAATTTGAGAAGTCTATGAAATTGAGTAAATCGTCTTATTAAAAATTGTTTTGAGCTATTTTAATTCAGAGAATTTATATTTCGTCCGCGCTGCCCAGTAGAAAATCATATTCTGGACAACTTTGTAGTTTTAAGTTTTTTCAAAAACGGATCGGAAAATCCTCGAATATGCGTTTTAAAATTCTGCGCAGAAAGTTATCGTGAACAGGTCCGAACTGTATATGTTAATTTCGGGTCTGTTTTAAGCAGGCTATGGTAGCGTGCTCGCGCGTCCTTATATAAAATCACGTTCCGAACAACTTTGTAGTTTTAAGTTTTCCCAAAAACGGATCGGAAAAGCCTCAAATCGGCATTTTAAAATTCTGGGCAGAATGTTGTCGAAAACAGGGGCGAATATTATATGTTAGTTTCGGATCTGTTTTAGGCCGGATATGGTAGCGTGCTCGCGCGTCCTTATAGAAAATCACGTTCCGAACAACTTTGTAGTTTTAAGTTTTCCCAAAAACGGATTGGAAGAGCCTTGAATCTGCATTTTAAATTCTGGGCAGCATGTTGTTGAAATAAGAGTGATAATATTTTTCATGTTGTTAGTAAGATAATTATGGTGTTGTGCCTAATATCCTGACTTGATCACACACTTAAGGTTATTAGGGATATATAACCTTGAAATGATTTGGTGTTGAATTAGTAAATTAATGATGTAAATTATGTTATATTATAAATAATGACTATTGTATAACTCGAGTAAGAGACTTGACACGATTGTATATATACATAAGTGTGAAATTGCTTTACATGTATATTGTCGAGTATACACTAGACTAGTCCTCCGGTCGATGTAGGCACATGTTTAATGCGATTATTTGTGATTGATCCGGTTAGGTTCCGCTCGAGTGCCGTGTCGGAGATAAACCACCGGAACCGGACACATGGTTGTAATGCGGGTCAGATAGAAAGACCTTGAAACGCCATGTGATTTAGGACTTAGTATGATTGCCCTTGCCACGTAATATTGGGAAATATTCGTGTGTAGGCCTAGTGTTACGACTTGTTTCCCGGGGTAACGATAGTGACCCGATATGACTTGTGTGAGATATTATGTTCGTGTCTTAAAATAATATCTCGAATTAATGCATTTGATATTATACTTGAAGGAAATATTTTGATACGTTAAATACTGAAATGAGACTAATAATGATTAATTAAGATACGATATGAGACTACACGTTACTCTAGTTTGGGTTGGGTAGTCCCGACATAGGAACATTGGTTGGGTAATTGAACAATTTAATTACTGGAGACGAGTAATGACTAGTGTGCTTTCATTATAAGTACATCTTATAATCTTATAGCTTGTTTTCTTGCTTTGACGTTCGTCTATCTTGCTTCTTGCTCCTCTCCTATGTATGTATTATACAGGTCCTCGCCCCGTTGGACAGTAGATCGTGGAGCTGGATGACCTCGCATCTATTCTTAGGATCTTGTAGTGGTGGACGCTGGTCCATATCCTATTTTGTCACTCTTCCTTAGAGTGTGGTATCAGAGATTTCCCATTGTTAGGGATTTGATAGTGTTGAGAGGTTTACATTACACTCTTTACCTAATTTATCTTTGGGCCCGTATGTTTGGGCATTTTATGTTCAGTACTGCTATTACTTGTGGATCCTATACTTGCTATGATGTGATTTGGTTACACGTATGGGAGTGTACATATTTACTTTACTGCGTTTATTTAAATTATGTTTCTAATGCCAACATATTGACGCTCCGCTTTAATTTAATTGGGCGTAGCTAACCGAATTAGATATAAAAAGCAGGGTTGTCACATTGGCCCAGGACGAACACCTCAATGAGTTTGTGGAAAAGAAGACAAATAAATCAGCAGCGAATGTCGAGCAGCGACCGGATAATGTCCTCAAGGAGGATGCTGGTCATGAATTTCCAGTAATACATGGGGCATCAGACCTCAAATAAAATTAAGGGAAAACAGTTCGAATGGAAGTTAAGAAGCTTACCGTGGTTATGCAAGCTTTCCAAATTGACCTAGCTAAGTCTCAGGCAGGAAAGCGGCGACGGCCGTAGGATGTTGATTAAAACAAACATATCATTTTTACAGATGAAGATTTGGTGGGAGTAAGAGCTCCTCATCATGACTCACTAGTCATTACACTCAGGATAGATAATTAGGACATTGACAGGATGCTCTTTGACCAAGGAATCTCGTCGAAAGTAATGTACCTTGAGTTATTCAGGAATCTGAAACTAAACATAGCAGATCTGAAGGAAGCCACTGTCCCATTAGTCGACTTCGCTGGGAAGGTCACAATCCCTTTGGGAAAGGTTATCCTGCCAGTCAGGGGCAGGAAACATCTTGTAAGGACATAATTTTATAAATGTTAGGGGTAGAATCTAGGAATTTTCTATTTGTCCTACATCATTGTATGTATGTCTGATACCGCTAAATTCGGCGCATCAACATGATCATCCACGACGGCCTTAATCCAAATCCATGCATCCATCATCTTCACATGTGCATCATGCTTCATGCGACGTGCTACTCAACCGTTCCCATTACTCCACTACGCATTATTGGTAAAATGATTTATTGGAGTTGTTTATATTTGTATAAATATTTGTTTTTTCTCAAAAGCAAATTTTTTTTTTAAGTATAGAAGCGGAGTGCCTCGGTCGACGAGCTCATTCAAACAACATAGCACTGTCGTTCAAGCAACATAGGCATGTCGCATGAGCTCATTCGAGCGACACCTGTCCTTCATTCGAGCGACATGCTTATCTCGTTCGAACGCCGTCGCCTCGATTTTCATATAAATATATCGTCACTTTCTATACGTTTTCCAAGTCTTTTTCGCACACGATTTTTGAGATTAAGTGCCTAGAAAACAGACTTCACCTTTTAAGGTTTTATTCCTTCTTTATTCACATAAATACTCCCATCTATGTATGTGAATCTTTAAACCTTCAAGAGGATCATTTTTACTCATCTAGAGTAATTTGTGGAGAAGTCGTCTCTTCTCCATTGCTGCCCATCTGGAGTTCTTATAGGAGATTCCAGCCAACGACATCAAAACCGACATCTAAGGGTATTTCGTATGTCACCCTTATTTTCATTATAATCCGTGTAACTGCTTCTTACAAATTATAGTGAAAAAAAAGGTTTTGCCCCTTTGAGGGATTTTTCCTCATTTGTGTGTTTTGTTTGTGATTGACTATTCTTGCATGTTCATATTGATTTCAATCGCACCTAGATGCATGCTTTAGGATTTAATTGAAAAATTAAATAATTTCTTTATTTGAAGAAAGCGCACTTTTCAAATTGGTATCAGAGCCAATTACACAATTATACCATGTAATTTTTCGTAAAATTTTTCTAAGATGTCAATTTTCTGAAAAATTAATTTTTGAAAAAGGGCGTGTTCAATGTGGAGAAATTATATAATAAAACGCCAGTTTTTGACGGGATAAACTATGCTTACTGGAAAGCCCGTATGAAATCTGTTTTAAAAGCCATTGATAAAAGAGTTTGGATTTTGGTTGAAAGAGGGTGGACACCTCCCTCTATCACTATTGATAACGTGACTAATTTAAAATCTGTGACTGCATGGACTGAAGAAGAATTTAAATGGTCATCTTTTAATTCTAAGGGGTTAAATGCTATTTCTGGATCCGTCACACCTGACGAGTTTCGACGGATAATGACATATACAACGTCAAAAGAGGCATGGGATGTTTTAAAACTTATCCATGAAGGAACTAATGTTATGAAAGAGTCTAAATTATAAAATTTAACAACTCAATTTGAAACTATCACCATGCTTGAGACTGAATGTTTTGATGATTTTTATGCTAGGTTATCGGATATTGTAAACACTAGCTTTAATCTTGGTGAACACATTCCTAATCCTAGAGTTGTTAAAAAGATTCTAAGATCACTGCCTAAGCGTTTTATCCCTAAAGTCACTGTGCTAAATTCTATGGGTAATTTAAACGCGCTTAAATTGGAGAAACTTGTAGGATACTTACAAACATATGAAATTGATATGTTTCCTAAATCTGTCAAGCATAAAGATAAGGGAATTTCACTTAATGCCCAGGATAGAAAGAGTGAGTGGTCGGCAAGAAAGAGAGTTGAGTCATCTAGAAAAAGGGAGATAGAAATGTCAGATTCTGAGTGTAACTTTGATTTAGATGATTTCGCCTTATTTGCAAAAAAATTCAAGAAAATTCTTAAATTCAAGAAAAATGGAAATTTCAAAGATAAAAAGAATTTTGAGAAAAATAAGTTTGAAATAAAAATGAAAAAGATTTTAAAGACCCTCCTAAGAAAGATAGTGAGAGATGCTATGAGTGCGACGATAAGGGTCATAGAGCTCTTGAGTGTGCTACTAGGCTGAACATAGTTGCAAAAGAAAAGGGCAAAGCTGTCCTTAATGCTACCCTTAGTGAAGACAGTGAGGTCGAGTCGGTTGACTCTAGAGACGAGTCACTGCATGAATGTAACTTCACCGCATTCATGGCTAGTCATGTGAGTACTTCCAGTGCTCCTCACGACGATGAGGATGCTAATTCAAAGGGACACCTTGACAGTGAGAACGATGTGAGTGAGGGGGAAGATGATGCAAGTGAGAGCGAGAGTAATCTTTAATGCGCCTACGCCGAGTAATATAATGAGTCATTTAAAACCAAAAAGCGTAACAAAGTGTTAGTTCTTAGGATCACTGCTTTAGAGGAAGATTTAGAAGAAGCGAGAGAGAAAGATTCCTCCATCTGTACTACCTTGAGAGAGAGAGAGCCTACCTGTATTGAGAAAGAAAGTTTGTTTAGAGAGAGAGAGAGACTATTTGGAGAGAGAGAGAGTTGGTTTGAGAAAGAGAAAGGGGACTTGACTAAACAAGTGGCTAGTCTTACAAGTGAGCTCCATTCCTCCCTAGAGACTCAGAAGAAACTTTAATCCCTTGTAGCCAATATTACTCATGATCTTGAGAGAGCACGGGAAGTCAAGGTTCAAATCGAGGACAGATCTGGAAAGATGGTAAAGATGCTCCTCGGTCCCGATTTAGGTTTTAGTGATAGGCATGGAATAGGTTTTGATGGTGCATCCACGTCCCAAATTTCACCTGGTCCAGTTCCTGAGTTTACTATGACTCCATATGGCCATCATCAAAAACCACAAAGGAGAGTTCGACCAAGAAAAGCAAACCAAGGTCCGCCTAAGACTGTGTTCTTTTGTACATGCTGCGAAAGAAAAGGCCACCTTAGGGAGTTTTGCTATAGTTTGGGCCGAACATGACGTACTACTGCTCCACCACCTCATACTGATGATTTTACCAGTCTGAGAGAGCGTGTTGAGTTTTTAGATGCCACATCATAGAGTTTGATGGTGGAATTTCGACGGATGTCTTTGCCGTCAGTGAATGCTTCCTGCATCCCGACTAAAACTAACAACAATAAGGGTAAACAAAAGGTTACCACTTCTTGGGTACCTAAGAAAGATAAAAAGGCCCTTGTTCTTCATGTCTCTCTCAAAGCACATAATACCTCACAGTGGTATTTTGATAGTGGGTGCTCCAGACATATGATAGGTGATGTCTCATTTTTTACTTACCTAGAGGATTATAAGGAAGGTAGAGTCACCATTGGAGACGAGAGAAATTCTAGCATCGTAGCACAAGGTACAGTAGAGTTACCAAGATTTCCTAAGCTAGAGAATGTTTTGTACATCAAAGGTTTGAAAGCAAACCTTCTCAGCATTAGCCAGCTGTGCGACGCTGACTTTGCCGTAAAGTTTGATCGGGATGCGTGTAATGTCTATAATAAAGCCGGTAAACTTTTAGTGCAAGGGGTGAGGACAAAAGATAATTGCTATGGGACTTTTCTCACATCCTCATTAGTCTGCAACAACGCCACGATCACTCCTATGGATCTGTGGCACCAATGTCTAGGTCACGTGAACTTTAGAGATTTGACACGTTTAGCTAAAAAGGACCAAGTAAGTGGCTTACCAACACTTGGAAAGCCAACTTCCATGGTTTGTGGACCCTGTCAGTTGGGAAAGCAAATCCGTAGTCCCCATAGGAAGTTGCACTCCATTACCACCTCCCATGTACTTGAGTTCATTCACATGGATCTTATGGCACTCGTACTGAGAGTCTGGGTGGTAAGAGGTATATCCTCGTAATGGTGGATGATTTCTCCACATATTTGATTGTAGGTTTTTTGAGAGAGAAATCCGATGATGTAGATTTCTTAACGACCAAGTGTCGTGTCCTGTAAAATTAACACGGAGTCACTATTAACAGGATACGTAGCGATAATGGCACGGAATTTAAGGAAGTAAAGGTAGATATTTACTGTGATAGCATAAGAATCAAACATGAGTTTTCTACTGTGAAGACTCCTCAGCAAAAAAGAACGGGATGATTCAGTAAATGGCTAGATCTATGCTTCTAGGTTGTAAAGTTGCTAGGATATTTTGGGCAAAGGGAGTGTCTACTGCGTGCCACACGATGAATAGGGTTTACCTGCGTCCACACACACTTAAGATGCCTTATGAATTGTGGACTGACAAGAACCCCAACCTTGCATATTTTCTTGTCTTTGGGAGTAAATGCTACATCCTACGTGATATAGAGAAATTAGGAAAGTTTGACTCTCGGAGATGAGGGAATATTGCTAGTATATTCATCCAATAGTAGAGCATACCGGTTTTTTAACCTGAAGATCTCTAAGGTTATGGAGTCAATAAACGCCACTGTCCAAGATGATGAACCTCCGACGTTTATTGATCCTAGCCTTCAGTGTGAGGTTGAGGAATTTTCTAGCAGCGATTTACTTGTCCCTCACTCACACCCTGTGGACCCTATTCATGTGTTAAGGGACACACCTGCTTGGATTCGCAAGAGTCATGACCCTGCCTCCATTGTAGGAGATACCACCTTAGGGGTCAAGACTCGTGCTCAGCTAGAGAACATTCTTAGTCATTTGTGCTACACGTCCACAATCGAGCCCAAAAATCACAAAGAAGCACTTAAGGATGAACACTGAACATCTGCCATGCAGGATGAGTTGCTTCAGTTTAAAAAGAAAAATGTCTGGGAATTTAACCCCCGACCTAGTGAGACTAATGTGATAGGTACCAGGTAGATTTTCAAGAATAAAATGGATGCAAATGGTACTATAATAAAAAATAAGGCTAGGTTGGTCGCTCAAGGCTACACATAGATAGAGGGTGTAGACTTTGGGGAGACATTTTCTCTTGTTGTGAGGATTGAGTCCGTCCGCTTATTACTCGTCATCGCATGTCATCTGCGCTTCAAGTTATACCACATGGATGTCAAGAGTGCCTTTCTAAATGGCATTCTACAGGAGGAGGTTTACGTGGAACAACAAAAAGTCTTTGAAGACCCTAAGAACCCGGAGCACGTCTACTATCTGAGGAAAGCCTTATATGGTTTGAAGCAAGCACCCCGTGCTTGGTACAAGAGGCTTACTTCCTATCTCTTAGCCCGTGGCTTCAAGAGAGGGGGAGTTGATATGACGTTGTTCATCAAGAGAGATGATGGTGCTATTTTGATTGCCCAGGTCTATGTGGACGACATAGTCTTTGGATCCACATGCTCCCAGCATGCTCACCACTTTGAGGAGGATATGAAAACTGAGTTTGAGATGAGCATGGTAGGTGAGCTTACTTACTTCCTTGGTCTCGAGGTTCGTCAGCTAGAAGGTGGGATGTTCATCTCCCAATCCAAGTATGCTAGAGACCTAGTGAAGAAATTTGGTTTAGACTCTGTTAAGCATGCACGTACACCTATGAGTACTTCTACCAAGCTTAGTAAGGACACTTCAGGCAAGGACCTAGAGCAAACCTTGTATTGGAGTATAATAGGTAGTCTTCTCTACTTGACTGCTAGTCGTCCCGACATATCCTTTAGTGTTGGAGTCTGTGCGCGATATCAGGCGTCCCCTAAAGAGTCACACTTTCTCGCCTTAAAATGTATTATCAAATATGTGAGTGGGACTCTCTCCCATGGCATTTGATATTCCTTTGATACCACTAACTGTTTGTCCGCATACTCGAATGCTGACTGGGCTGGGGATGCAGATAGATGTAAGATCACTTTTGGTGGGTGTTTTTCTTTGGTTCTTCTCTTGTCTCTTGGTTGAGAAAGAAGAAAAACTCCATCTCTTTGTCCACTGTGGAGGCTGAGTATATCTCCACCGGGAGTTATTGTACGCAGCTCTTGTGGATGAAGCAAATATTAGAGGATTATGGAAGTTCAACGGACACCATGACTATCTATTGTGATAACACGAGCGCGATACACATATCCCGCAATCCAATCCAACATTCACGCACAAAGCACATCAGGATACGTGAGCACTTTATACGTCAGTTAGTTGAGGAGAAAGTCGTATCCCTGAGTTTCATACCCACCGACCGTCAGTTAGCCGATATTTTCATGAAACCTTTAGATACCCTTAGATTCGAGAGTCTTAGGAAGTATTTAGGGATTTGCACAGTTGACTGAGGGGTTGGTCCATGTCTACGATAGGATGCATTGTCATGTTCATATCATATGATTCCTATTGCTAGTTTGTATCATTTGTATTATTATTTTTTCATTTTTATATTTTTTTTGAAAAATCCAAAAAGATTTTCTTTTTATAAAAATTTTAGAAAAGCACAAAAAGATTTTTGTATTTTGTTTACACCTTTTATGGATGAGCATTTAAGATAGCCGGGTCATAAGTTTCATTTCATTTATCCATGTGACTGTTTGATAGTGATTTGAGACACTACATCATTGCATCCATGTTCTTTACATTGTTTGGAGTCTTTGAGATGTGATTAGTGATATCTTTCTATATGTTTGGCTCCTTATCTCCTTTATTGCACACATGGACGATTTTATTTAATTATTGTACTTGTCTATCACATATTGTTTTGACTGTTTCTATCTCAATTCTATCTATACAACGAACCATATACGATAAAACTTGACAAGATTGGAATGCATGTAAAAACTGTTTGGTGAGATTATGTGGTATTTTATCAATGGTGAAGGGCTACAAAAGGTAATTATCTATCCTTTGCGATTAAGCCAGCTTTTAAATGGACTTAAAAAATTGAGGAATTTTATTATTCGGGGTCCAAAGAGGTTAAAAGAGCCCGAAAAATTTAAACGCAACAAAAAGAAATTCACGATGGATATGGGCCATTAGGTTTCACCATCAATTCTCCAATGTTTGATAATTTAGATCACCTCTATTCGAAATATAAATCTAAGGGAGTTTGGTTGGAGAATTTAAACGGGTTTTCACTTCCTTGAAAGTCCTGAAAAAGCATTAAATCGTTTTGGACGTTATTGGTGTGGAAATTACTTTGAGCTTTGATTTGTTGATTTGATTGAGTCAATGTCTCATATTTCCATATTGTTACACCTAAGGAAGATGTTGAGTTCATTCTTTAGGAGTATCCGATATTCATCGTGCACAAGTGTCATGTTTGTATGCATTGATTTTCCTATCGAATTTGATCACTCCTCTACATTTATGCTATCATCGACTTGGTTGTTTTTGTGTTTGTTCATGGTGTGATTATTTGTTGTATATTTTGTGTGAAAAAGTTTGAAAAATTCAAAAATATGAATTTTATTACCTTGTGACATTTTCCATATTTATGCTTCTCATATCTGTCTATTTGGAGACATCATAAAAAGGGGGAGAATGAATTATGAGGGAGAATTTTTGTTGATTTATTAATGATTTTCTTAAGCTTAATTGATCTTCGATTTTTTGCATATCATTATATTTCAAACTGTTGCGTGTCACGGGTATCTGCTTTATCTCATGTGTGTAGGTACAAAATTGATATTTATTGGATTGCACACCCTGATGAGAAAAGATTTAGGAGTTTCTGAAGAGGTGAAGATTTGAAGATGTTGAAGTTTGATTGAAGACATATCATTTAGTATTCTTAGTTTGAGGATTTAATGGGGATATTATCTTGTATGTTATTTGATAGTATAATTCGGATTTTTTTATTTATGTACCGGCATAGACATAGGGGGAGATTTGTAAGGACATAATTTTATAAATGTCCGGGGTAGAATTTATGAATTTTCTGTTTGTCCTAGATCATAGTATGTATGTCTGATACCGCTACATTCGGCACATCAACATGATCATCCACGGCGGCCTTAATTCGAATCCATGCATCCATCATCTTCACATGTGCATCATGCTTCATGCGACGTGCTGCTCAACCGTTCCCACTAATCCACTACGCATTTTTGGTAAAATGATTTATTGGAGTTGTTTATATTTGCATAAATATTTGGGAATTTTTTAGAAAATATTTTTTTGAAGTCTGATTATAGTGCAAATATAAACACACAGAAGTCTGATTTATAATATTTTCTTCAGACTTCAAAAAAAACAAAACACACAAAAGTCTGATTTATTTTCACTATAATTTGTAAGAAGTGTAGAAGCGGAGTGCCTCGGTCGACGAGCTCGTTCAAACGACATAGCACTGTCGTTTGAGCGACATAGGCATGTCGCGCAATCTCTTTTCGAGCGACACCTGTCCTTCGTTTGAGAGACTTGCTTATCTCGTTTGAATGTCATCGCTACCTCGATTTTTGTATAAATATCCGGTTACTTTCTACACGTTTTCCCAGTCTTTTTCGCACATGATTTCTGCGATTAACAGCCCAGAAAATAAACTTCACCTTTTAAGGTTTTATGCCTTCTTTATTCACATAAACACTCCCATCTATGTATGTGAATCTTTAAACCTTCAAGAGGATCGTTTTTACGCATCTGGAGTAATTTGTGGAGAAGCGGTCTCTTCTTCATTGCTGCCCATCTGGAGTTCTTGCAGGATATTCCAGCCGACGACATCGAAATCAACACCTGAGGGAATTTCGTATGTCACCCTTATTTTCATTATAATCCGTGTAACTGTTTCTTACAAATTATAGTGAAAATAAAAGGTTTTGCCCCTTTGGGGGATTTTTCCTCATTTGTGTGTTTTGTTTGTGATTGAATATTCTTGCATGTTCATATTGATTTCAATCACACCTAGATGCATGCTTTAGGATTTAATTGAAAAACTGAGTTTAATTAAATAATTTCTTTATTTTAACAAACGCGCACTCTTCACATTTCCAAATTGATTGAGTTTCTTGTTGTCGATGTCGAGTAAGCATACCAAACCATCCTTGGACGGGGGTAGCTCCATGCAATGAAGGTCTTTCCATCAACCTATCACTAGAAGTTAAAGTGCGTAACTGATCGAGGAGTAGTTGAAATCTGTGGGGACCAAGATGCAGCGAGGAAGTGTTTCATCACGACCATACGCCCCAATCAGGAGAAGAAAGAAGAAAAAAATAAAAGGCAAGGAATAAGGTCAGGAGGCGTTGGTGCCCTCCAAATAGCAGCTAAGGTATGGTCGACCAGGAGTGGAGGAAACCAGGCTCCTCCCCTATGAAAGGTTCGTTGAAGACCTAGAAGAGGTCTCAGTTGGGAGTGACTCGATCAAAAATAAGTTTTTAATAGGCACCTCCTTGACTGATGGAGAGAAAAAAGATCTAATTACTTTACTCCGGAGCAATGTGGATTTTTTCTCATGGGATCCCTACGAGCTACCTGGGATTGATCCCAGCATCACTTGTCATCAACTACACACGAACCCGATTTTCAAGCAAGTGGTGCAAAAGGCTAGCTGAACAGCCCCGAAGAAGGCTAAGGCAGTAGAGAAAGAGGTCAAAAAGCTACTCGACACAGGGTCCATACGGGAAGTACGATTCCCTAAATGGTTATCTAACCCGATAGTGGTTCCTAAGAGCAAGGAAAAGTGGAGGGTTTATATTAACTTCACCGACTTTATATCCCAAATACAGTTTCCCCCATTTGAAGATCGATCAACTAGTTGATGCCACGGCTGCACACGAGAGAATGAGCTTCTTAGATGCATATTCGGGATACCATCAAATCCCCCTTCACATGCCAGATCTAGTTAAAACCTCCTTCATAACCACTGTTGGTTTATATTGCTGTAAAGTTATGCCCTTCGGCCTTAAAACGTAGGAGCAACCTATCAGCGGCTTAGAAAGGCATGCGTGATTAAGCATCGATCACAGGCCTTATTGAGCTGAATGGTGAGGGCAACTAGGGCACTATAAGCATTATGCTCAAGTTGGTGAGGGAGGAAAGGGTTTGGCAATAGTGATGGGTTGGGGATCATATAAATCACACGACCATTCTATGAATAGGCGATGATAATGGCTGCGCCGTGACACGCCAGGGAACTGTTGAGAAAAATCAACACCACAAGAGAGTGGTGTGCATGGGGTAACATGATCGGTGTCACGGTGGAGAGTATCACCACAAATACTCTCATGGGTGGTGGAGGATGGTTTCAGGTGAGGATCTAAAAATGTATATGCAAACAGGCAAGGTGTAAAATCAAGATCCAAACCAGGTGGTGGGATGGAAGGGATAATGGGTGGGTTGGGTGGGATAAATGGTGGAGGAAGATGATCCAACTCAAGCGTGGGAGACACACACTCATTGGAAGGAGTAAAGGAATACTCACAAGGGAGTGTGGTTTCTAAAGATGGAGTGGTCAACTTCTCCATAAGAGTAGCATATGTGAATGTGGTGGGTGGGTAAGACGAGGCACCAAGATCTGAGATAGAGGATTCATGAAAAATATCAGGCTCAAAGAGAGTAATGCATGGTGGGACATCATCCATATCCGGATAATTAGGAACTATCACGGATTCTATCTCGGAAAAATGGTGAACACTCGTAGTCGGAGCTAACCTAGAATGAAGTGGTTCCTCGGGAACAAAAGGGTAAAGCTCGATAGGTGTAGACTCAGGCATTGTTTTGGATTCTAAGGGAAAGGGAAGGTGAATGGGAACCTCAAAGTGGGGTTCAGGTGGACATGGTGGAGTTTGATCAGGCTCACTATCGAAAGGTAAGTCAACACAATTATCGACTTGGGACCCGGACCATGTGATGGTCTAAACTTCGAGATTCTCGGGGTGGTAGGGTTGGTCACACTCAAAATTCGTGTCACAAGATGACACATCATCATCACACTCGGTTGTAATGATGGGTGGACCCATGGGAATGTCAGACTCTCTCGCACACTCCAATTCATTTAACCTTTGTTCAAGCCTTTAGAGAGCTTGAGTTTGAATTACTTGCTCTTGCTCAAGTATGAAATTTTGCAAGAGGGTTTCGAGAGCAGAATTGGATGGTGGTGGAGTGATGGGTGGTGGCGGTGGTGGAGGTGGACACAACACGCTACTATCATGAGTGTATGGAGAATATTCAAAAGAAGTGTGTGGGATGGGGCCAAGTACATCATACACGAAAGGATCGCTTTCGTGATGGACAAATGGTTGATGCGCATGGGGTGCGTAGTGAGGGGACTGATCGTGACGGGGTGCACAAGGTTGCCATGAAAACTGTTGGAACGTGTGAGGATCCACAACATCGGGTTGGGATTCGTATTGCGTGGAAGGGTGTCAGGCCTCCACGAATAACTCGGGGACTCACACAACTCGGGTTTAGGTATATCGAGATAATGGGATGAGGTGGGTTCCGAAACAGTGTCATATGGATACACATGGTTCGTGGTGGGTTTGTATGGATATGACAAGTATGGGCACTCATGGGACATGTGATCGGCATAATAATAGTGGGTGCACAACAAGGGAGGAGACACGTCTACACTTGACACCGAGGGTGATGGAATATGAGGTGCGTGCATGGACGGGTCAAGAGTATCAACGGGACTCGTGAGAGAGGTGAAACCACTAAGTATCTCATAAAGAGACGACTCGGGATTACTCTCACACGTGTCGCGTGGCAATAAACAATGACCAAAGTAGTCCCGTAAAGGACGTTCGTCGGCCATGAGGAGAAAATATTTTTTTGGAATTTTTAATTTTTTCAAAAGGAAAGAATTTTTTTTTGAATTTTTCAAAAAATGGGAGAAAGAAAATATTTTTGGATTTTTCTAAAAGGAAAGAAATAATTTTTTTTTGGATTTTTCTATAAAAATAAAGAAAGAAAATATTTTTGGATTTTTGTGAAAAAATAAAGGAAGAAAATATTTTTGGATTTTTCCAAAATGAAAGAAAGAAAATATTTTTGGACTTTTTATGAAAATAGAGAAAGAAAATATTTTTGGATTTTTTTTTTTTTGGAAGAAAAGGTGGGGAAAAATATGGACTCTTGATTTTGGACGAACTCACTAAAACTGACTACCGAAAAATGAATTGGACACACACACAAGTCAAGAAAATTTTCTAACTAGCACATAGCCAATTTTATCTTCAAACTTTAGTGAAAGGGGTAGTCAAATTTTAATTAAGTCCGCAGGCGATAAAAATCACGAAAATATGAGTGATCGCCTTTGCAAAATATTCTCCTAGTGGGCTACCTAGTTGATTGATTTTAAATTTAGTGATGGCTAGGGTAGCACACAATGATAAGAGAGTGAGTCCGGTGATGAAATCCCTTCTCTTGAGTGACCGGGCGTAGGTCTTAGTAATTTAATTCATCACACTATTCAAAAAAATAAATGCGAGAATAAAATCACACAAGAGCACACAAGAGAATTGACTCGCTAACAGGAGAGGCGCGAGTGTTGAGAAATGTACCTCCCACGGTTTTTACGCCGAGGGGTGCCGAAAAATTTAAGTCGACCGGGGGGGAGATCACGCCTATCTCAGTCATCCCCGGGAGTCCTACCGATCCAAGGTAGAGAGGCTTCTAAATCCTCACCTTTGGACGCCCTCTCTCTACCTTGTCCGGTTTCCCTATCATGCTTGTCATTGATTATTACAATTTTAAATGGAAAATAAATGGTGTCCTATGCACCGCAATACAAGCAATGATAAAAATCCTAATACAAGCCTTCTAAAATAAAGAAAAATGGTACTAAAATGCAATAAAATAGAGGAAATAAATGAACTACAAGATTGAATCCCCTCCGAGCTTCACAATCCCAAGATATGGCAACGGCGCCATTTGATAAAAATCCTCAAATCCCCGGCAACGGCGCCATTTGATAACGAAACTTTTTGTATGTCGTTGAAAGCCAAGTTAGTCAAAAACCTCAATTACTTACAAATATAAACAAACTCAAGTGTAGAGGTAAGTAAGGGTACCAATTCACTTCCTAGGGAGTAAGCTAGAGACAAATTCAATTGTAATTCACTTTTTATTTTCTTTTTGTGCTTTTTCACTTTTCTAATTTCTTTTAGCTTTTTCAATATTAAAACAATAGGGTGAGGTGAGGTGAAATAAGACTAAACTAAACTATATGTGATATGATAAAAACTAACTATAAAGTTACTAAAATGGAAAATAAAGTCTAACACTAAAATAAGAGATAAAGTGAGGTAAATAATTATGAGAACAATCAAGGAATGGGATTACACCACAAATTTTAGTTATTCTAATTAATTAATTTAATTATTTGAATTCTCCCAAATTAATATTAAAATTACAAACCAACTCTCGTTGCAAGTGTAATTATGATAGTAATCTTTTATAAAATTAAGTTTAACACCCCACAACTCTAAAAAAAAATAGATCTACACTCCTTTTAATTAATCACCCGCTAAGATCGATCGATTAAAATTTATGTAAATCTTAGAAAATAAATTTAGAGTTGAAATTCAAGTTATAATACCCCACTTAAGAAACCCCTATCTTTAGTTCGAATCTAAAATGGGTATTATAACTACAATTTCGATTTTCTCTCAAAAATCATTTACCCTCTCTCGAGGCGTAAATCTAAGGGTGGGGGATCAAAATTAGCATTCAAAGGGACTTTTCAGGTAATTAAACTAATTAAAATAAAATAACATCAAATAAGAGTTTTACCCCACCCCTTGAAAGGGGTTTTAGCCTAACATGATATGAAATATGATAAATTAATAATCAAATGCATAAAATAAATGAAAAGAGAAGCGAACAATCAAACCCCAATCTCTTGAAGTGATATTGAACTTCTATTCTTTGAAATTAAGCACAATCCATCCAATATGAGCATCCAACAATAATCAACTCAATAATCAACTCAATTGAATTTCACACATTTATCACTCACAAATATCTAAAAAAAAATGAAAATAAACTATTTACAAATATTTCTACCTAATTTATTCTAACCTAACTCTCTACTTTTCTCTAGAATTTTCTCTCTCTATTTGATGATGAGTTCCCCCTCAAATGGGGTCTTGAGTCTTCTTTTATAGTAGATGCATGGCACACATGGGGCTAAGGGGTATATTGGGTATATGGCTAGGGGTGCATGTGGATATGGTGTGAGGTCATGTGAATGAGAATAAAAATCTGATATGGTGAGGGGTAATTTTGGAAATTTGTTTTGAGTGGTTAGTTGGGGTATAATGGGTAAAATGGGGGTTAAAGGTTTAAGTGGGTTTAAAGGGTGTTATTGGCACATGGGGTAATTTGGTCTTTGTTTATTTGGTTTTTGTGTTTTTGGATGTTAAGAGGTGGAGGAGTCGTGAGATGGGAATTGGATTTTTTTTTGTTTGAAAATGGAAAAGGGTGGATTCGAGTTTGGTTTGGCGGTAGCGGGTCATGGGTTGAGTTGGGTAGGTTCGGAGGTGGGATGGACAAAGGATCGAATTGGTGTCGCCGACCGGAGGTAGGTAAGCCTGGGAATGGAAGGTGTCGCCGCCAGTTTTTGTTCAGGCCGCCGGAGGTTTTGGGAATGGGGGTATGTGCAGGTGGTTGGGTTTGAGGGCAGAAGGGGTCGGATTGGTATCACCGTCGCTGGCTGGAAGGACGGGGGTCGGGACTAGGGAATCGGGTCGCCAGGTTTGGAAGGTGTTCAGGCTGAGAGGGGCGTCGAGTATGGGTCAGGTCATACCGGATCAGCGCCGGCGAGGGTTAATGGTATCGCGAGGAGAGAGAGGGGGCCGAATCAGGTTCTGCTGGGCAGGGGAACATATAAGGGTGAGGTTCGGGTCGGAGAGGCTGGGGTCAGTTGATGAAAGAGAGGGGTCATCGATTCCGGTGAGAATCGTTGCCGACGGAGGAATTTGGAGCGAGTCGGATTGAGGAGGTAGCGGCGCATGGGGATGCTGCCGGAGTGTGGACAGGGAGCGCTCGGGTTGGATATGGGGCTAGACGGAGGTGTTTGGGCGAGAACAACGTCGGAAGGAGTTTAGAAGGTGGGTGATAATGGAGGTTTTAGTGGTGGTGAGTTTTCTTTGTGTTAATGGTGGTTGGATTGAGAGTGAAGATGGGTTTGGGAATAGTTTGTGTGTGGTGAGGGTGTAGGAAAAGTAGGGTGAGGGTTAGGGAGGTGTAGGATAAGTGAGTTATGTGTGTGTATTTAATTTGAACCCTTATAAAAAATAAAGACTAACTAAAATAAAATTAAAAAATAAAAATTTAATCTAACTAAGAATAAAATAAAAAATAAAAATATTAAAACCTAAGAAAATAAAATCCTAAGCTATTAAAAACTAAAATAAAATAAAAGAAATAAAAACTTAAAATCTAAATAAAAATTAAAGTCCTAAAAATATAAAATCTAATAAACTAAAAATAAACTCCTAAAATCTAATCCTAATAAAATAAGACTAAACTAAATGCTAATAAAAATCAAAGTAAAATAAAATTATTCTAATAAAAATAAAATAGAAAATAAAACCTAAAAAATACTAAATAAATCTAAAAATAAAATAATTCAGACTAAAAAATATAGAAAAAATATAGAAAGACACAAACTAAACACACACAAACTTGAGGTGATGGTTTGGGCTAGGTTTAGGGTAGGGTAGGGTACGAGATTGGGTATTTAGCTCCATTTTAATGCAAATTGCCTTGAAATATAGCTTTTGACACCGCAACTGCAATTAAGCCTGCATAATGAACAATTAAGCACATAAGACCCATATTGTCGAGAATTAGCAACTAAAATACATCTATTCGGGGTATAAATTGTACAGTTTTGGGTGATTATCAATGCCCTCGGCCTTAAAACATAGGAGCAACCTATCAGCGGCTGGTCACGAAGATGTTCAAAGACCAGATGGGGGATACCATAGAAGTTTATATCGATGACATGCTCGTCAAGAGCAAACTCAAGGATGGCCACCTCTCCGACCTGGCTAAAACCTTTAAAACCCTCAAGAAGTACCGAATGAAACTTAACACAAGTAAGTGTCTTGTCGATGTCCAGTCAGAAAAATTCCTTGGATACTTAGTCATTAAGAGAAGAATCGAAGTAAGCCCCGACCAGATCGACGCCATCATCAAGGTCCATCCGCCCAAAACAGAAAGAGAGGTACAGAAGCTAACAGTGATGCTCGCTGCACTCAACAGGTTGATTTCTAAGTCTTCAGAACGATGCCAACCATTCTTTCAACTGTTGAAAAGGAACAAAGGAGTAACATCGGACTAAGATTACTCGAGGTCCCTAGAGGAGCTCAAAGTATACCTGAGTAAGCCCCTTTTGCTCGTAATTCCTTGGGCAAGATGATCCACTATACCTATACCTAGCAACGTCAGACCACGCGGTAGGCTCCGCCTTGGTGTGTGAAAAGGAGGGAAGCCAGCATCCAGTCTACTACGTGAGCAAAACTCTCCTCGAAGCCGAACAGTGATACCTACCGTTGGAGAAGCTCTCTTACGCACTTGCAATAGCCTCAAGGAAACTAAAGCATTATTTTAAAGTTTATTCCATCTTCGTAGTTATTTTGCACCCTCTTAAGGCCATTCTAAGGAAAGAAAATCTCTCTAGTCGACTATCCAAGTTGTCAGTCGAGCTCGGAAGGTTTGATATCCACTTTCATCCAAGAACAACCATCAAAGCACAAGTATTGGAAGACTTCATTGCCGAGTTCACGGGGGAGCATCCTTGCGATCACCCCAAAACCAGTTGTCCAAAGGAGGGTTAAGGTGTTTGGACATTATAAGTTGATGGAGCCTCCAACTCAAGGGGGCGGGAGTGGTTATTGTGCTAGTGACTCCTAATAACACAATGCTCGAAAAGGGAATTAGACTTGGATTTGAAGCCTCAAATAACGAGGTGGAGTACGAGTCACTGATCACCAAACTACGTAAAGCAAAGCTACTAGGGGAAAGGCATCTTCAAGTCTTCGACAATTCACAGCTAGTTTCCAACCAAATCAGTGGCGACTTCAACGCAAAAGATGAAAGAATGGCAGGTTATCTCACCATTGTAAAGGGATTAATGGACAACTTCGAACAAATCGATATTCAACAATTCCTCAGGGGAGAGAATAGCCATGCAGATGCCCTAGCAGCCCTAAGCTCAACAATAGACTCAAATATGAGAAGAACAATCCAAATTGATTTCCTTACGCAATCCAGTATTCATAAGGACACTGGGTTATAGAACCCAAAACAGATCCTCCATATTGAAAAAGCTATGAGCTGGATGGATCCCATCATAGATTATTTGCAAAATGATAAGTTACCCAGTGACAGGAAGATAGCCCATCAGATAAGTGTCAAGGTTACTCGCTTTCACTTATCTCCTGAGGGAAAACTGTATAAAAGATCTTTTAATGGCCCCTACCTCCAGTGCGTTCATCCGTAGGACATCGAGCAAGTCCCGCGTGATCTCTATGAAGGGAATTATGGAAGTCATGCAGGAGGAAGATCGATAGCGTTCGGAGTAATGAAGGAAGGATACTTGTGGCCATACATGCAGAAGGATGTTGTAACCTATGTCCGAAGATGCAAGAAATGCCAAAAGTACTCGCCTTTAGTCCACCAACCCGCTAGTGACCTAAAGTCCTTAACTAGCCCCTGGACCTTCACCTAGTGGGGCCTAGACATCGTGGGACCTCTACCTACTACAGCTAGAAATAGGAAGTATCTATTGGTGGCCACGAACTACTTCATAAAATGGATAGAGGTTGAGCCACTGGCGAACATCAGGGATGCTGACATGATAAGGTTCATATGGACGAATATTATCATGCGCTTTGGCATTCCTAGGACAATCATTACTAATAACGAGACCCAGTTAGAGAGTGTCCCCTTCCAAATCTTTTACAGTGATCATAGAATCAGACGCTACTTCAGCTCTGTGGCGTATCCTCAGAGCAATGGTTAAGCCGAGGCCTCTAACAAGATAGTGATCGATGGACTAAGGAAGCGCCTTAAACGAGCCAAAGGAGCATGGGAAAATGAACTGCCCTACATCCTTTGGTCTTATCGCACCACCCCGAGGCGAGAAATTGGGGAAACACCTTTTGAACTCACATATGGAATGGAAGAAATCATCCCCTTAGAAGCTGGTCTTCCTACCATGAAGTCGATGTTGGTCGACCAAGGCCATAACGATCAAGCGTTACTCACCGAGCTTGATTTAACAGATGAACGGTGAAAGATGACTTTAGTTAAGCTGGCATCTTACCAAAAATAGTTGTCCAGATAATACAATTAAAAAGTCAACCCAAGAAAATTCCAAGTCGAAGATTATGTCCTAAGGAAAGTTCTTGGCAGCGCGGTGAAACCATCAGATGGCAAGCTTGGACCTAACTGGGAGGGACCATTCAAGGTCATAACGGATGACCTACAAGGATCCTACCGCTTGGAAACGCTGGGGGCAGGGAGATACTAAGAGCCTAGAATGCATCCAACCTAAAGAAATTATACTTCTAAATTTCTTTATGAACCATTAGTCTAGGAAAATTTTCATTTACAAATTAATGTTGCTATTTTTTTCTCCCTGTTATCAATAAAACTCGGTTGACCTTGGCATTCTATATATGTTGGTTGTCTCAAATGTATGTTAATATATGCACCTTTTCCAAGTTACAGGCTTCACTGTTTTAACATATATAGCCTTTTGTGGTTACATCACAATAGCTGGGTTTATACCAGCTCAACTCTGCCATAGCAAAGTGATAAGCACCCAAAACTGTACAATTTATACCCCAAATAGACGTACTTTAGTTGCTAATTCTCGACAATATGGGTCTTATGTGCTTAATTGTTCAACATGCAGGCTTAATTGCAGTTGCGATGTCAAAATCTATATTTCGGAGCAATTTGCAGTTAAAATGGAATTAATTACCTTATCCCGTAACCCTAACCTACCCATCCTATCCTTAGCCTTCCCCGACCCGTGTATGTGTTTTGTTTGTGTCTTTTTATTAATTTTTAGATTTTTAGTTTGAGTCATTTTTATTTTTAGGATTTATTTAGTATTTTCTAGATTTTATTTTCTATTTTTCTATTTTATCTTTATTATTATTATTTTATTTTTTATTATTAGCTTTTAGACTTATTGTATTAGGATTAGTTTTTAGGAATTTAATTTTATTAGATTTTATTTTTGTAGGACTTTAGTTTTTAAATTTAATAGATTTACATTTACATTTTTATTTTTCATTTCTTTTTATTTTTATTTTTATTGCGTCTTTATTTTATTTTTTGAAAAGAAATTTAATTTTTAGATTTTTAGTTTTTATAATTTTATTTTATTAGTTAGTTTTAATGTTACTTTTAGGAGTTCAAATTAAACACACACACAATGACACACCCTATACCCACAAACTCACTTATACCCAACCCTCATCCACATTTTACTAACATATACCCACACACACCAAAACAACCCCTCATCCTCACCTACTTTCCCTACACCCTCATACACTCTAATAAAACTACCCTTCTTCAACCTCCCAATACTCTCTCTCCTGCCAACCTCCATTAACCAAAACCCCATCACTAGGGCTGTGTTTTTTTTTCCGAACTTTCCGATTTTTCCGATTTTCGATCCGATTTTTTCCGAATTTGGAATGAAATTTTAGTTTGCCGATTTCCGATTTCCAATTTCCAATTTTTCCGAAAAAAATCGGATCGAAAATCGGAAATAATTCTGAATTTTCGATTTTCCGATTTTTCCGAAATTATGCCGATCCGATTTTTCCGATTTTTTTCCGAATTATTTCCGATTTTTTCGGAATTATTTTCCGATTTTTCCGATTTCTTTTCCGATTTTTTGAAAGTTTCCCATATCCCACATCGGTTGGGAGAGGGAGAGGGCTCCAAAATATGCTCTATAAAAGGAGAGTATCCTCCTAACTTCTACACAAATGAAAAATGAGCCAAATCCTCATGTGTTTACATGTTGGGTTAAGCTATTTTCATTGTTTTTTTAAAATGAGAATTTCGAGTAATCGAAAATGCATAATTTATTTTTTTGAAATTTCCGAAATTTCTGGATTTTTAATATATTTTGTGAATTTTCGATTTTTTCCGATTTTTGCCGATTTTTCCGAATTCGGAATTTTTTTTAATTTTCCTAAAAAATCGGATCGGAAATCGGAATAGTTATTTTATTTCCGAAAAAATCGGATTTTTTTCCGAATAGGCATTTTCCGATCCGATCCGGCCGAAACACAGCCCTACCCATCACCAACCAACCTTCCCTCTCTCTCTCTCTCTCTCTCTCTCTCTCTCTCCACTCCTCTAAACCCACCAACTCTAGCCCCGGCCCCGACCACCTCGCGTCCCCAAGCCGCCGGAGTAGTCGAAACCGTCGGCGCGTTCACCGTCCCTCTACCAAGCAACTATCTGGCGACCCTCCGACCTTATCCCTCCGGCGACGGCGTCCTGCCAACCCAACCGGCCTGCACTCCGTCCCTCACCCTTGATCCGACGGTTTGATCAAACCCCAGCCATTTACCACGCAGCCACCTCCGGCGTTAAACCCGCCGACGGCGTCCTGCCAATCCAACCGGCGGCAATCGCCAACCCGAAAAATCGAACCTCCGATCGCAACCCTTACCCATCGCCGGCGGCTCCCCATATCAGCCAACACCTTCCCAACCCATATCCTTGAACCCATTTCCCATTTTCACCAAACCCATGTGAGTTTCCAAATCAACCACGATTTCCCTTATATGTAGAAAATCAAATAAGACCAAACCCAAATTACCCCATGTGCCAATAACACCCTTTAAAACCTTTTGCCCATTTAACCTTTTAAACTAACTTATATTCCTTTTACCCATTATACCCCAACTAACCACTCAAAACTAATTTCCCAAAAATACCCCCATACCAAATCTGATTTTATCCCCTCAACTCACTATCCACATGACCTCACACCCTCTTGCACCTTTGTCTACCCAATATACCCCTTAGCCACATGTGTCTCATGCATCTATTATAAAAGAAGACTCAAGATACCATTAGAGGACTCATCATCAAATAGAGAGAAAATTCTAGAGAAAAGTAGAGAGTTATGTTAAAATAAAATAGGTAGAAATATTTGTAAATAGTTTATTTTATTCTTTTTATTTTTTTTAGATATTTGTGAGATTAAATATTGTAAGAGAGTTAATTGAGTGATTATTTAATTTCAAATCATTTGGATGCTCAATTGGAGGGATTGTATGCTTCAATTTGGAAGAGTAGAGTTCAACTTTCTCAAAGAGATTTGGTTTGCTTGTTCTATTCTCTGCTCTTTTATTTTAGTAGCATTGATTATTAATTTGTCATATTTCATATCATGTTAGGCTAAATCCCCTTTCAAGGGGTGGGGTAAAACCCTTATTTGATGTTATTTTATTTTAATTAGTTTAATAACTTGAAAAGTCCCTTTGAATGTTAATTTTAATCCCTCACCCTTAAATTTACGCCTCGAGAGAGGGTAAATGATTTTCGGAGAGAAAATCGAAATTCTAGTAATAATACCCATTTTAGATTCGAACTAGAGATAGGGATTTCTTAAGTGGGGTATTATAACTTGAATTTCAACTCTAAATTTATTTTCTAAGATTGACATAAATTTTAATTGATCGATCCTAGCGGGTGATTAATTAAAAGGAGTGTAGATCTATTTTTCTAGAGTTGTGGGGTGTTAAACTTAATATTTTAAAATATTATTATTAAAATTACATTTGCAACGAGAGTTGATTTGTATTTTTGATATTAATTTGGGAGAATTCAAATAATTAAATTAATTAATTAGAATAACTAAAATTTGTAGTGTAATCCCACTCCTTGATTGTTCTCACAATTATTTACCTCACTTTATATCTTATTTTAGTGTTAGACTTTATTTTTCATTTTAGTCACATTCTAGTTAGTTATTTTCATATCCATTTTAGTTTAGTTTAGTTTAAAACCTCACCTCGCCCTATTGTATTAATATTGAAAAAGCTAAAAAAAATTAGAAAAGTGAAAAAGCACAAAAAAAAAATAAAAAGTGAATTATAATTGAATTTGTCTCTAGCTTACTCCCTAGGAAGTGGATTAATACCCTTACTTACCTCTATACTTTAGATTGTTATATTTTGTAGGTAATTCAAGGTTTTGACTAACTTGGCTTTCAACAACGACATATACAAAAGTTTAGTTATCACAAAGCAAGCAGGGTTGATATATAATCACCCTCCTCGGGCCTTTGTTCGTAACACAAATGGCCTCCAAGGTTATTGTGGCAACAATTAAAGATCTGCAGTGGATCCTTAGGCAATAGGGCCAACCCAAGTTGCTCGTCGACATAGTTTGGCTCCAAAATCCTTCTCGGGTGGATTGCACACTAATTAGGTGTATCCTCGCCATCACCTTACTCAGGCATAAAGAAGTGTGACGACACGATCTAAAAGGTAAAGCAAGGTAGAATGGTATGTCTATGGCATACTGGACTGGGAGAATACTCATTCAAAAATAAGCTCATGCTTAGTCGGTTGAAAAGCCCAAAGTCACTAGAGATTATCAACCCAAAACATGTTTAGTCGGTAACTGCCCAAAATATAGAAATTTTATCGCTAAAGGTTACACAACTACACATACAACAATGATAAAATATAAAAAAGAAGAAGGTATAAATCATATCCTAAGAGGAACTATGTCGCTGAGCGAGGTAATCATCCACTCGCGCCCTTCGACCATCGTTTGGACAAGGTGCAAAGTCCTCCTCGACCTCTTTCAAACTCGACTCTAATAGATGCCTCAGAATTACGTTTATTAGGATCTAACGATCGCCCCTTATGAATGGATTCGGATCCAAAGACGAGGGAGTGATCTCATGTTTATACCAAAGGAAACAGTTCTTAGGCACCTTTAACCCCCTGAGAGCACTCATCCACCCTCTGATAAAGGATAGCTCCTCGACCTCCTTTAAACTCGTGGGAGCGTTTGTCCAGCCCTGGTTGTACCCATCTTCCCACACTTGTCGAGGACCTTTCTTGAATAAGTGCCTCAGTCGGGTAACATCCCTTTGAAGCCCAATAGCTATAACATATGCCTTACGAGCATCTCCTTACAATTTGAAAATCTCCCTAGTTGAACCACTGACATTAGGCCCAACTCACAGCCCTTTATAACTAGAGGGGCAACGCTTAGTGGATTCTCCCCGAGGTGCGTGACTTCTCTCCTTAAGGCATCGTTCTCCTTTTCTAGAACTTCTCCAACCCGATTGATCTTAGAGGCATCCAAGAGCTTAGAATTTAGAGAATCCATCTCTTCTTGAACAGAGGCACCAACCTCCTCCATCTCCATAAGTCGATCCTTCAACCTGGCTACTACCTCAGATTAATCCTTATAATATTGGTTCCTTATCCTAAGGGATTTTTAGATCTTGAAAAATGCTCGGCGAACTTGGTCGCTTACATTCGAACCAAGGATTTGGACTAGACGAGAAGAGGCAGGAATGTAATCATCAAGGTCAACAAACTACAAGACATGGAGCGAGAATAAAAAAAATGTATCAGCAAAAGAAAAAACCAATTTCCTTCATTTAAAATTGGCAGCAGCCAGGTACATATACATGAAATGGTAAGAAAAGAGAACAAAAAGGAAAAAAAATACAAAAACAGTCCTAAGAATCTATTCGTCAACCTCAACCTGCTCTATGGAAGTTGGTTCTTTTCCTTTGCTAGCAGCGACCTCACTCGGCTCTGCCCCAAGTGATGGGGTATCGGCAACAGGAGTAACAGGAACATCAGAAGAAGGAGTAGCAGGCTGGTTCACAGTTGGGGCTTCGTTAACAATGGGTTTATGGCCAAGGTTGTGCTCGCCAAATAAGGGAGAGTCAATAAAAATTATAGCAATAACTAAGGCTCGATCCCAGCCTTTCTTGAAGTTCACCTAGTATATGTATTCAATCTTCTTCTCGACATCTTCGTAAGCCGCTCCCCAACCCTCGTTATAGTTGTTCTCCCTAACTGTGGCCACCTCTGCCTCCAAGATGGTCACCTTCTCAGCAAGCTTCGTGTTCTCGTTGGTGACGAAGAGCTTACTAGCCACTACCAGCTCGTAAGCCTTACGAAGCTCCTTCAACTTCTTAGCCTCCCCGTCTCTCTCCTTGGTAAATAAAGCCTCAACTATTATAAGAGTCTTATGAGAAGTCTTCAGGCTCTCCTCGAGCTTAACATTTCTCCTCGCCAGTCCATCTCGATTGCGGCGGAGGACGGTATAGTCAGATAGAAATTGCAAAAAGAAATAAATATAAGGCAACTGATGAAAAGAACTGAAATAAATAGCGGAGAAGAAAATAAATGGCCTTACCAAAGCAAGCCCCAGATCTGACTTCAGGTCTAACTGGTCTGAACCCATCTTTGAGGACCGCTCACGGTCTGCTGTCAATACTGCTATCTCGAGCATTATAGGGGCAAGGTGAAGGGATAGATCCGCATAATCCCCATCAGTTGGAACAGCAATAGGCACTAGGGAAGCATGTGCCTTCTTTGTTCTTTCTTCTCCTCTCCTTCTCTCCTCTTCCTTCTTTTTATTATCCTCTTCTCTTTTCCTCTCTTTTTTTTATTCTGTCTTGCCCTCTCCTTCTTCTCTTGCTCTCTCCTTTTCCTCTCCAGCTCCTTCTCATAAGCCGCTATCTGGGAACCACTGGAAGTATCCCTAGGCCTAGTCTTCTGGATCTTCAGCCTACTGGACAGTAAGACATCATCATCATCATCATCATGGATCAAGTTTTTCCTTCTGGGTGGAACCATGTCTTCCTCGATAAACTCTCCAAACCAGAACCACCTGAGCTAAAGCCTTCCTCAATGGATCTCTCTCCACCACACTCCTCTTCGTTGGATTCCTCCTCACAAGATCATGCCTCACCACCATCACCTCTAGCAGCACCGAACTCTGAACTTCTCTCCTCCTCCTCCTCGTCTAGGTCAATAGGTTGGAGAGCACCTTCCTCCTCCTCTTCTTCCTCTAAGATATCAAGATGAGGAATGGAGTCAACTGGACGAGCGATGAAGCTCGAGGTAGTGTTCTTATATTCCAATAAGAAAGTAGCTAACCTGGGATGTTCACCTTCCGCAATCAAGTCTCGTATATTCCAGACCTTAAGTAACTTAGCAGCACGGATCTCGTGGAGAGCAGGCTCCTAGTTCTTGGACTTCGCTGAAAAGGAAAAGAAAAACATTAAAGGAAGAACACATTATAGCAACAATTAAAAGATAAAGAGACTGAACAACAACCTATATATTCCTCCCCATAAGTACAGATTTGAGGTCCCGTGTACCTCGCACCCCCTACCTGAGGAGGGAACTGCCAGTTCCTGTCTATGAATCCTTTAAACCAGTAGTCCTTATGGGAATTAGGTAGATTAACTACCAATACCCTATCCGGACTCCCCGCTTTCAAGTAAAGAAGACCAGAACTAGTACGAGAAAAGGAGTAACAAAAATAGATTTCAACCAAGCCTAAATTAGTGCCATAGAGTTGGTTTATTCTATGGACACCATTGATAATATTCCAAAAGTTTGGACAACATTGGGCTAGGACTATGTCGAAATATTGGAAAAAAAATGTAAGAAGAGGTGATTTGGGGGGAAAGTTAAACCCCCTCGGGACAACAAAAGAACATGAATCCAGTGGCCATCCTCAACATCGCGAACACTATGAGTAAAATGGAACACTCAATATCCACCCAAATAGGGATATTGTAACATTTCCTAAACTCTACCAGGGATTTGTTGTCTATCCTTGCCATAAGAAAACCCTAGATACAGTATAATTAAAAACGCTGAAAGGAAATACACAAAGAGGGAAGACTGAGAACTCACAAGATAAAGAATGAAGCTTGAATTGTTCATCTCCGAAGTTATCACCGAGCCATGACTTCCTAGGTGCCTCCGGAGAAATAATTTCCCAAATGTTCCAACAGACTTTGAAGGACAATGCTCTTCGATGGTTCTTATCTCTCGAAGAATACAAAATCCGTAGTTGGGAGGATGTTGCTCTTGAATTCATGTCACATTATAAATACAACGAGGAGTTCAAGGTTACCTGCTATGATTTAGAACTTCTTAAACAGAATCTCGGGGAAACTGCTACTAACTTTATAGCAAGGTGGAGGGAGAAAGGAACCATCATGACCAACCATCCTTTCGAAGAGGAATAAGTCAGTATTGTGAAGAATAACTTCTTACTCCATGTTCGAGAGACGATGGGAGGACAGTACTACCCCTATTTTTGAGACCTTCGAAAAGTGGGAGTGGAGATTGAAGAGAGTCTTGCCAAGTCAGAAGTTGATTTGAATAAAGTATTCGGACAGTTCAGTTTCAAAAAGTACGAGAAGCCTTCCAATACCTCAGTTTCAACCATCAATAACGTTTCTCAGCCTACCACTTCATGAGCACTAGAAAAGTTCCCTAACCTAATAAAAAAGTAATACACCGAGCTTATTGCTCCCCTCTCAAAAGTTTACCAAGTCCTTTTGAGCTGAAATCTTATTAAGCCATTGGACCCTCGTCCGTTACCAAACCCACTTCCTAAAAATTTCAATCCTGTTTCCCATTGTGATTTCCATCAAAATTCCGTTCGTACCATTGATCAGTATTTCCATATCCAAAATGTAATCCAAGGTCTGATTAACCGGGGTCACTACACCAAAATGGGTAAATTGACACCCTTCCAGCGGCTAGCCTTGTCACGGTCATTGACCGTGACAAGCCCGTGATAACGTATTGTCAGAGTCATTAATCGTGACAATGACACTTGTCACAACCAATGGCCTTGACAAACCTTATAATATTGACCGTGAAACGTCTGTGACAATTTGTTCAGTAAAAAAAACCCTACGCTTTCTTTTTTTCCCACCGTTTTTGGTTTTCCGTCTCTTTCTCTCTCTAAGCGATTTCGAGCTATCTCTCTCTCTCTCTAAGGTATGTCTTTTCCTCTCTTTCTCTTTCATTTCTATATGTGTGTGTATATATGTGTATGGTGGTGGGAGGGGGCGGGGGTGGTGTGGTGTGTGTGTACGTGTGTGCGTGTGTGGTGGGGGGAGGGGGAGGTACAGGGGGGATAGGGAGGGGAGGGACAGGGGGCTGGGTGGGGGGGAAGGGGGTGGTGTGTGTGTGTGTGTGCAGGTGTGTGCGGGTGTGTGTGGTGGGGTAAGGGGGGCAGGGGTGGTGGGGTGTATATGTGTGTGTCTGCAGGTGTGTGCGTGTGTGTGGTGGGGTGAGGGGGGCGAGGGGTGGTGTGGTGTGTGCGCGTGTATGTGTGCGTGTGTGTGGTGGGGGAGGGGTGGGGTGGGGTGTGTGTGGTGGGGGTGGGGTGTGTGGGGTGGGGTGGGGTGGGATGTGTGTGGGGTGGGGCAATCTCAACAATTGAAAGAGACAAATTGATTAATAAAATATGTATTGCCCCTTTCATATGCAAGTAGGATTTCCCCTCATTAACAGATAATTGTTGAGATTCGAAATAACTTTAATTGTATAGCTTTAATAAAATAAATTGTATAGCTTTAATTGTAACTTTAATTGTATAGTTTTATATGAAAGTAAATTAATAATTAGTGCCCATTTCATATGAAAGTAGGATTGCTCCTCATTGTAAATTAGTAAATTAATAATTGTATACTTTAATTGTTAGTTTAATTGATGAAAGGATTTAATTGAGTAGATGAATTAGAAGGTGTACGGGATACACATTTGTTGTTGTGGTTGGATTATAGTGGATCGATGTTGGGTTGGTTAATTTTAGAAGTGGTATGGACACTGGATTAATGTCCATATGGGGGTGGAATTTTTCAAATTTTTTTAAAATATTACTTTGTATCACTCTGTGTAGTGTGCGTGTGTGTGGGCAGTAGGGGTGGGGGTGGGGTGGGGATGTTTTGCTCTTGTACATATTATGAGCTAGATGCTGTTGTTTTGGAATTCAGAATTGAGGTGTGTGTGGTGGGAGTGGGGGTGGGGTGGGGGTAGGGTGGTGTGTGTGTGTGGTGGGGCAATCTCAACAATTGTATAGCTTTAATTAATAAATTGTATAACTTTAATTGTATAGTTTTTTATGAAAGTAAATTAATAATTAGTGCCCATTTTATATGAAAGTAGGATTGCCCCCCTTTGTAAATTAGTAAATTAATAATTGTTATACTTTAATTGTTAGTTTAATTGATGAAATGAATTAATTGAGTAGATGAATTAGAAGGAGTACGGGATACACATTTGTTATTGATATTGGTGTTGGATTATAGTTGATCGATGTTGGGTTGGTTAATATTAAAAGTGGCATGACCACTGGATTATTGTCCATATGGGGGTTGGATTTTTCAACTTTTTTTGAAAATTACTTGAAATTAAATGAAACATACTTGAACTCACCCTTAGGAGGAGATGGAGGCGATGGGGGGGAGGGGGCAGGGATGGGTGGGTGGGTGGTGGGGTAGGGGTGGGGGGATGTGTGTGTGTGTGTGTGAATGTGCGCGGGTGTGTGTGTGTATGTACGCGTGTGTGTATATGTGTGTGTAGTGTGCGTGTTTGTGTGTAATGTGCCTTGTAAACGAATTGATTGGCTATTAATTTTTTTAGTAAATTAATATATGATTGCGACGAGGGCTCCTCGGCCCCTAGGCTCCCTAAATATGACAAATTGGGGATGGCCATCGAGAACAAGTCGGCACTATTAGCGAGATCCCTCGAGCTGGTAAAGACGATCATCGGCCCGAGGTACATTAGTTGTAAGGAGATGCCATATGATCTAAAGTTAGCTTTTTGGGTGGCACTACAGGTAATGTATTTATATTTATATTTATATTCATATGAATATTTCAATTTCGATTTCAATTTCATTTTATATTTATATTTATTTGCAACTAACATTGTATTTGTTGGATAGGAACAATTCAGCCTGGATCCAAAGCTAACAGTGTATTTGCAACTACGCGATTCCATCTTGGAGCAGTTGAGGGAGCAACATAAGACGTGGAAGAAAAATATGCGGACCCGGTGCTTTGGGAAGACACGAGATTCCATTATCCAAAGGCGTGAATCCATCCTGCCGAAGGAGCCGATCTCATTGGCACAACGACAAAAGTTCGTTGACAATGAGATCGGAGAGCGACAATTGGCATCTCTCCAATCAGGGAGGGAAAATCGGGTAAAAAAATACGGATGTGCACTACTCCGGTCGGACGTCTTACGCCGAGGTGGAGCATAGGATGATGGTAAGATTTAATTCTCTATAACTACAGAAATACATTATTCTGCATTATTTTACTTTGCGGGGTCGATACTAATTTTACTTTATTTTATTTCGGGGGACAAGGAGTGGCCCTGGGGTAGGCCACATAGGCTCGATACTTATGTGTCTCTTCGGAGGAAGAAGGGGAAGGACAAGTAGGTGTCCCTGAGCATTGTGGCCACGATTGTAAGTAATCCGACAGTTTACTTTTTGTTAATTACGTTATAATTTTTTAAGTTACTTATTTTACTAATCATGTGCTTTTTGTCGTTTCAAGCAAAGCTTAATGAAGTGCAAGAGTCGCAGTTTGATGCCGACAAGGTATCTTTGTCCACAGACGCACTCAGCCAAGTTATTGGCTCTGATCGCAAGGGGAGGACAAGGGGGTGAGCTCGCGGGTGGCCAAATCTAGGATCATCGGATTGGAGACGAGCGACACCGGGTTGGCTCAAACGGTGGACTCGCATGACGCGAAGCTATCCCGTTTGGAGGCGACGGTCCAAGATATATTCTCATTCATGAAGCATTCGTTGGGCGACAGAAAATGCAAGGGGAAAGGTAAGGAGAAGGTGGTGGGGGAGGGGGTGCGGGAGGACGAGGTGTGGGATGACGAGAATGTGGACCTCGCTGCTTCATCGCTGATACATGCGGACTTTGATGATCCACTTCCCTATCTGGCTCCCTTCGACCGACCGATGTTGACACTTGGTTGGCTGAGCATGTTTATACTGGACATATTTGATGGCCATCGGATAGGGCGGGGGTTAAACGACCCGAATATCATCTAGGGTGGATTAGTTCATGGACGTGAGCTTCAATACATCGAGTACAAGGTGCTCGTCATGCATGTGATACCCGGGAAGGAGAACTCCCCGTTGTGGTTGCGCGAACAATGCGGCACGATGTATATTAGTGGGTGTGTCAATTCGTATATCGTGTGGCCTACTCACCTCCTCGGATTTAACCTTACCCAAGATATGTAGTGACATTATTTGAATTGAATTGTATTGTTTTTTAGTTGGTACATTTGAATTGTTTTTAAGTTGGTACATTTGAATTATATTTGGATTATATCGTGATGCATATTGTTTTTATTTTGAATGTATATTTGCATTATCTCTAGTTTATTTGGACATATGAAGTTTGAATAGGTACAACATTGCTATAACAGGTACAAATATACTACTGGCCAGTGGCAGTGGCCATACTGCCTAGCAGATTTTTTTTAATTCTGCCCAGAATTGTCTCGGTCATTGACCGTGACAAGTCCTTGACAAAGAAAGTTGTCACGGACAATGATCGTGATAATTTTTTATTAAATGTCACAGATTTGTCACGATTTATAACCATAAAAAAACTTGTCACGGTCACTGACCGTGACACGACCGTGACAATTATAACAATCTTATCATGGTCAATGACCGTGACATGACCATGACAAAAAAAATTGTCTCGCACAGAATTTTCATTGACAAGTTGAAGTTGTCAAGGTTAATGACCATGAAAATTCGATAGATTTGGTATAGTGGGTATCATACCCCCACTAGCCAATCCTAAACCAAACACTATCCATAATTCATTCCCAAATCATACAAATGTCATATTCCTAGAAATAAACCTAGAATTTTATCCATCTACCCATATTGTACCCAGTATATTTCCCATCATACCCATATATTCCCCTAAACCCCTCCAAGTTTACCCATATTTTCTCCTACATCCTACCTGTTTTTCCTGCCAAGCACTGTCACTTCTTACTAGAGCCCGCATTGTTGTTCGTGCTCATTTCAGAGAGAAAGATATGAAATTATCAACAGTATTGAACCAACTTCTAGAATTTGGGATGAAATTGTCCTCGGAGATGACCATTGACTGCCAGATATTCTATTCTTAAAAGCTCAAAAATGGGCTCGAGAGATAAATAATTGGGTGGTACTTACCGATGAAGTCATCTTAGATGATGTCATCCAGATCATGGCAGACGACCAGTGAAATTTGCAGTATGTCTGAGCTACTTGATGTTTGAAACTATAAGGGAGCCTGGTCCCTTTACTTTTGCATCTCCCCGTTGAGTGGAGGATCTATACCAAGAGGTTGTTAAAGTTATAGAATGCATTGACTTCTCATGAAAGGATGATGTCATTGCCACCGATTGGGGGGACGATTTCGATAGTTCAAATGAAGAGCAAAACCCAAAAAAGACTATCCCAATAATCCGTATATGTGGAATGATATCGTTTGAGGAGTTACTAGGAGAAATCAACAAAGTGGTCGAACAACTCGAGATAGATGAGGAAATGGGGTTTCTATTTTTCCCCTCTTATGTGAACCATATGACTAGATTAGGGAGGCATTACCAGGTTTTGAACCCACAAACAGCAATGATCGATAAGGGAAAAGGTGGTGAGAAAGTTCTTATATAAAAAATGACCCTCGAGGAGAGCAAGATCCTTGATCAATTGAAGAAAACTCAGGCTAACATCACTTTATGGGGACTCTTTATGTCTTCCCAACTGCACCAAAATTCCTTGATTAAACTACTTATAGGGCC
The DNA here is from genome assembly GCA_949130495.1 of Sambucus nigra. NCBI lineage: Eukaryota > Viridiplantae > Streptophyta > Magnoliopsida > Dipsacales > Adoxaceae > Sambucus > Sambucus nigra. Next base: position 90,213,658 of record OX422211.1, read on the forward strand.
CATAGTCCCTCCTTTCACCACGCTAGAAGAAGCAGTGAATCTAGTTGGATATCTAACCTCTACTAGAATGCTCTCCTTCTCCGAAGAAGAAATATCTAAGTTTGGTACAAATCACAATTATGCTCTCAATATCTCTATTGAAGTCACGGGAAAGATCGTCCCACTTTTTCTTATCGATAACGGATCAACTCTTAATGTTTTCCCATTGAGAACCCTCAACTGCTTAGGACTAAAAGTGAGCAACCTCGCTCCAACCTTTCTCGTGGTGTGCTCTTATGATAATACTTATCGAGAAGTGATGGGAACCGTAAAGCTTACAATAGGGGTTGGCCCTATAAATCCCAATACTAAATTCCAGGTCATTGACATCCCGTATTATTTCAACTTATTGCTCGAACGACCATGGATCCATAGTATTAAGGGTGTATATTCCTATCTCCATGGGCAGTACATCACTATCTTGGGTGACGATGATTATACTGAGAATGCAAGAACCAGTGTTCCGGTACTAGAGATACAACATGGGGCAAATGATATGCTTATGTCAGGTTTTTGAGTTGAATCGCTTTCGCTCACAGTAAGGGATGATTTCAGAGATAGAGTTTGTCTAAAACATAGCCCTCACGACAACTTCAATGTGATACAGATGCTTAAGAGCATGCAATTCATGCTTGGACTGGGGCTAAGACAACGACAATAAGGAATACTAGAACCCAAAGTGTTCAAGAAGGTCTATCCTCCTTGTGGCTTGGATTATCAGCCATCAATAGAGGAACTCACAATGCTCCACCAACCTCAATTGAAGAGAAGGCTAGAAAGTACTAAGAGTGTCTCAGGGGATTCCTTGAATGGAAGATTCATCAAAGAGGGTGAAGATTTCCACTTTTGTGACTTTCTCGAATTATGGTATGATCATATGGACAAGATTATGGAGCCTGGAATGGAGATCTTGTTTCAAAATAATTACTTATGGGACAAAGATTCCCAGCATCATGTGCAACCGTTCGTTGGGAAGATTATGGCTACTACTAGAGATTCTGAGGGAAGTGACTCTGAGGATTCATTCAACTTGCAGAAATTGGGGATGACACTCTGTGTGATCCACTCAAACGCTACATCATTGGATCCATCCCGTCTAATTAAAGATGTTGGTGTACCTCTCCTCAACTGGAATGCTATACCAGTTCCACCCGCTAAAGTGCAACCCAACCTGGAAGTTTATCTCATTTTCTCTTCTTTAGTTGGTCCTCCTTATTCTGATTAAATGTAAGTGAGACCTCCTTAGACAAGGTTCTCAATGCTATTTTTCCCAAAAATGAAATAAACGAATATTTTGAGTATCTTGTTGTGCCTTACATTAATTATATTGATTCTAATCAAGCTATTGATCATGATGATTTTGCAAATAAACAATTCTTAATTGATCTTAATATGGTTAATAACAAACAACATAATCGCGTTCAAATTAATGAAGATGAAACTGTTGTTATTAATCTCAGTTCTAGTAGCCAACTACGAGAGATTAGGATATGATCCACACTTAATGAGCAAGAGCGCACGTAACTCGAAGAATTATAAAGTAATTTATGGATGTCTTCGTATGGCCCTATGATGACATGCCCAGCATTGATCCCAAGATAGCTCAGCATCAGATTCCAATGCTCTCAGAATGAAAATCGATCAAACAAAAACTGCGTAAGCTCCGCACCAAATGGTCACTCAAGGTTAAGGAAGAAGTGGTCAAACAGCTGAATATAGGCTTCATCTCGGTGATCGAATATCCCACGTGGCTAGCTAACATCGTACCCGTGCTAAAATCCAGAGGAAAGGTTTACATGTGCATTAACTACCTATATTTGAATAAATCCTCTCTGAAGGATGATTACCCACTACCTAATATCGACATGATTGTTAAGTCATTCGTTGATGGGTTTGCCGAATACAATCAGATCAAGATGCACCCAGATCTTAAGTCATCATCAACCCTTGGGGAATATTCTGTTACACCGTTATGCCATTTATTCTAAAAAATGCAGGGGCTACCTACCAGAGGGCTGTCACAACTATCTTGCATAATTTGATACACAAAGAAGTGGAGGTCTATATGGACGACATGAGCGTCAAGACTAAACTTGGGATGTTCATGTTCTCGCTCTTCGAAAGTTCTTTGAGCGACTATGACGATAATAGATGCGAATTAACCCATATAAATGTGTTTTGGCATTACGAAAGGGAAGCTTTTGGGATTCATGGTTAGCAAGAAGGGTATTGGAGCTGATCCTGCCAAATTGAAAGCCATACTCGAAATGCCACCACCCTGAATGAAGAAGGAAATTCGAGGATTCTTGGGAGAATTATAGTATATCAGCCGATTCATCATCTAGTTGACTTACATTAAGGATTCCACTAAGGTTTGGAATGAAGCTTATCAGGAGGACTTTAACTGAATCAAGAAATATCTAACCCTACCTTCGATACTCATGCCACCATAACCTGGTGTACCCCTAGTCTTATACCTGACCGTAACAGACACTTCGATTGGGGATTTATTAGCCCAATACTTTGAAGAATCCCGCAAAGAGAGAGCCATCTACTATGCAAGTCGTATATTGGTCGGGTACAAAGTCAACTACACTGCCTTGGAGAAAGCATGTGTCGCCCTTATCTGGGTCACTCAAAAATTACGACACTGCTTGCCCTCTTTTCCCATCAGAATGGTATCCCGAATGGATCCTATCAAATATCTCCTCGATAAACCTTCATTGTCTAGCCAAATGGACCGATGGTTGATGCTGCTAGCCGAATTCGATATTGTGTATTTATGCAGAAAGCTATAAAAGGAAGAGACATCTCTGACTACCTTGATGACTACTCGATGGAAGAAATTGATGTTTGGATCTCCGAATTTTTGGACAAAAATATCCTTTGTACCTATGGCAAATATTCTTTGATGGTACCGCCAATAAGAAAGAATATGGCATTAGGATACTTCAAATCGCCCATGATGACTTATACTCCCATTGCAATAAATCTAGATTTTCCTTACACTAATAATATGTCTGGATATGAGGAATGCACCGTGGTCCTCAAAGTCACTCTCAAATCCGATACCTAGATGTCTATGGGGATTCATCCCTCATCATCGTCCAAGTCCTCCAAAGATGGAAAGTCAAGGATGAGAAACTCTTACCCTTCCATGCCCACCTAAAAGAGCTGGCCTACTAATTCCAAAATATCACCTTCCACTACATGCCTCGAGAAAAGAACAACGTATCCAATTCCCTTTCTACCTTAACCTCTATGGTCGACATACCTGAGGGAATAACGATGGCCCTCTTCCTAGTCCAAAAGTAGGTTAAACCAACCCTTTTCTACCACATTGAGCTAGTCATAGAAGAAGATCTTGATATGGCTAAGTGTTGGTGCTACGATATTTGGAACCTCCTCAAGCATGGTAGATATCCCCAAGATTCTAATAAGAAAGTTCGAGCAACCTTTCGCAAACTGGCTACCCAGTACATTGTCTTTGATAAATAACTTTTCAAGAGAAATTTTGATGGAATCCATTTACATTGCATCGCAGGGGCTGACATTGAAGACATGATGGAGAAAATACATAGCCGTGAATGCGGATCCTATGTGAATGGCCATATACTTTCCAAGAAAATCATCAAACAAGGTTACTATTGGACTACCATGGTTCAGGATTACACCGCCTATGTTCATAGATGTCTTAAATGCCAATAGTTCTCTAATCTCCACCATTTTCCTCCACGAGAATTGTATAACATGACCTCTCCCTAGTCGTTCTCCATATGGGACATCGATATCATAGGGAAAATCACACCAAAAGCCTCAAGTAGGAATGAATTCACTCTAGTTACCATTGATTACTTCACCAAATAGGTCAAAACCGAGTCATACGCAGTGTTGAATGCCAAAAAGGTGGCAAAGTTTATTCAAAAAAAATATTATCTGCCAATATGGGGTCCCACATGAGCTAATATCAGATAACGGGTTGCATTTCAAATCAAAAGTTAGGGAATTAGTCAATGAGTATGGGATTCTGAGACATAAAGATTCTCACTACTGATCTCAAACCAACAGTGCAGTCGGAGCCACCAATAAGAACCTCAAAGCAATTATATCAAGATAATTGAGAGTTATCGGGATTGGGCCAATCGGATCCCTTATTCCTTCTGGGGCTACCGCAGTTCAGCTCAAGCATCTATTGGGGCTACGCCTTACTCTCTGGTATACGTCATGGAAGCAGTCCTACCCGTTGAATTGGAAATCCCTTAACTAGACATCATGCTTGAAAGCAAAGTCAGCAAGGAAGACTAGCATCAGAGATGCCTTGATGAGTTATCACTATTGGAATAAAGGAGGTTGAAACTCTATACCATATACAAGGGTACCATTGCTTAATAGCACAATCATTTAACAAGAAAGTCAAGGACCGTGGTGTCAGAGAAGGGGGTTTAGCCCTTAAAGAAATCATAGAACCCATCTGGGACCCCAGAGGGAAATTCAAGCCCAATTAGAGTTCCCCCTACATTGTGAAGAATATCCTATCTGGTGGTGCCGCTATGCTCACCAACCTCGATGGGGAAGATATGGCCCTTCCAGTTAACCTAGACCATCTCAAGAAAAAATACCCTTAGTCCGAAATCTCGGCACGCTACGACTGGAAGATATGGCCCTTCCAGTTAACCTAGACCATCTCAAGAAAAAATACCCTTAGTCCGAAATCTCGGCACGCTACGACTCTTCTCACCTCCTTTCTATTCGAAAAATAAATAAATAAATAAATAAAAATAAAAAAATCTTCATTTCCCTCTACTCAGAACTATGTGGGGCCTGCCCCTCTAAAATCCTTTTTGCTCTAAAAATGAAACTAAAAAATTTCCAAAACCCTCAGAGGTATGTAGGCAACTAATATGCTTTACATGAGCACAACCCCCTTCTTTTTCACAAAATTCTCTTCTTTTCTTATCTTTAGAATGGCGATTCATTTTTTTCATTTACATGAACAAAAGCATTCTATATGCCTTAGCGATTGGTATAGAAAATTCAAATGCAAAACTCATCAAGAGGTATAATTAAAATCCTTTTTATTCTATGGATGAGAAATTTCAGTACAATTACAAATATCGGCATAGGGAGTCAAACATCTTCCCCCTCCAACTTAACCTTATTGTCCTAAAAAATAACCAAACCAAACTACTCCTAAACAAGCTTCCCAAAGTTATTCCAACCCAAAATAACCAAATACATAACCAAACACAACACCAAACAAAAGATTCACAAATAATCTCCAGCTTCACCAAAAGGCCCTACCCGCAGCTGCCAGAAGAACTATCCCCAACATCATCTACATCTTGGGGTACCCAAACTTCCCCTGCTTGGATGGAATTCCGAAGGCGCTTCATAAAATGGTAAGCCCGGACCATCTTGGGAAAAACCACTACACCTACCTCCATGGTGTCAAATATGGAAAACCACCTCTAACCAGTCTTCTCGACCAACATTTTAGCCATTACCCTCCTCCACGACCATTTTTTGAAGTCCCCAAAAACATGCCAAATTATACCAACATATTGGGAAGGATGGGTCGACGATTGACGACTCTCCCTAAAGGAACCCAGTCGCATGTGAAGGCCTTCAATCAAATTATCCACAGGAAAGAAGTCCAAAACATGGGAAGTCATGATATGTTCCCATCCAACTTAATGTAGGAGCCTCCAGGGAAAATAGAAAGAAGTCTGTCGAAGAGCAACCAACCGAACATACTGCCATTCTCCCAGTTCTATAATGAGCTACAACTCCCCCAACCAGGGTACCAACTAGTGCAGACATTGAGCCTTATTCTCCACAGACTAATTTTTCTAGTTCTCGATAGTCCAGCCAAAGCTGATAAAATAATGGGTGAAGAAATTTGGCACAAATGCACGAGGGTGTTCAGGAGGTACTGCCATGAATAACATAACTAGGCTTCCCCTTAAAAAGTCAGAACGACCTTCCCACCAAGCATCTAGACCATTTATGGTTTCTACCAGTCTCACCATTGCAGGATTACGATGGTATGACATCCATGCAGTGATGGCAGCAAGTTGAGGATCCACCAGCAGGTCCCCGGTCACCATTAGTAACTTTTAAAGTAAGCCAAGGATGATATCTCCAGTATAGTCTGCATCACTAGACTCCTACAGATGCACAGAATATAGAACAACTGGGAGTGAAATCATTTTATCAGTAACCAATAACCGAGCCGTCGAGGGTGAAATATGGAGAAATTTTGCCAACAGTGTCCGAGAGGACCTAGAGAATTTAGGCATGGCCACTACAACATTGGGATTTACCCCCAAGCATAATAGAAAACTCTTCGTAAGTAGGGAAGACTTTGTCTAAGACAAAACAAAATACATGATCCCCGGGATACCAAAATTGCACCGTCGTCGTCGGCATGTTCCACTCAAGGGGTCGATTATGCCATGAAGAAACCCGATGCAGGTTGAAGGCATCGTAGACTACATTGTACGATCACATAGCCTCTAAATTCTCGAGGTAAGAGGTAAATTCAGCACTCACAGTAAGAGCCATGTTGGAAATGATAAGACAAGAGGCAAGAAATAATCAAATGAAGGGAAATTTAGACGGATGAAGAAAACACCCCACCATTACCCCTTTTTGTACTTGAATAACTTGGCTAGAGATAAGGGTCCTGCAAAATTCGGATGAAATCCTACCCCATCAAGGACAAAGTAGTTTAAGAAAGCGAAATCAAGCCTTGGGGTGATTGGACTAGACTGGACTGACCTCCCAATAGGCAGGACAAGGAGTATGTTGATCGGCATCCCCCCATTTTTTTTAAATTCTCTTTTTCCTTCTTTGTCAAAATACAAAACTCAACAAAATATTTTTTTTTTGAAGTCAGGCTAATTCCTCTTAAAGTAAAATTCATTTCTTTTTTCATTATAATCCTTTTTACGGTCCCACAAGTAAAAAGTGGATATGGATTAAATCATCTAAGCAAAGATAAATTAATAAAATCCCATTCCATTACATATACATATTGCTTCATTACATTGTCTTTCAAAAACAAAACATAAAAATAGCGGGACTCAGCTCGAAATCCCAAAAAATATTATCTCTCTCTCTTTCACCTTCTCTTACTTTCTCTCTCTCTCTCTCTCTAATACCCCCCATCCCTACGGCGTACGAACTTTCCCCGGGGAAGAAACTGAGGAACCCTCGATACCTGATCCATACCCCTCTTCAGATGAAGCAGATGGCACCAAGTAGGAAGGAATCGGGATCGAATCCTAAATATGAACCATCGCGGAATCCACCCATTCTTGGATGTCTCTCAACCAGACAGTTGACACCTGGACATGCTATAAGAAAAATAAGAAAGGGAAAATTAGTCAGTCTGAGGCAAACAAAGAAATCTGAAAGACAAAAGTCAAAGTAATAAAAGGTATACCTTTGGCTGAAGGATGTCCTCCGTCAGCCCCAACACCTATGGATCCATCACATTGGACTAATGCAGTATACAAGTCCTCCCTCAGGCCATCTGATGTTATAGGAGGTAGGAGCCAACCGTAGAAATAAAAACTCTGATGTCGACGCACCACTCGCATTGTGGACAGGCCCCACTGGTCGACTTGTGCCCATACCAAAAATTGTTGGAGGAGGAGGCATAATGTTATATATGATGGGCGGCATTATCCATCTTAACACAAAATCTAGATAATTGTAAGTTGTCATAGTGTCAGTATATAATGAATCGGGCTCCCCAATCATCGCCGCCACCCTTGCCTCCTTCGACATCTCTCGCACCTGCCTCATGTATCTCGAGGGCATCACAGGTGGAACCATCACCTCGTTCTCTACCACCTGTCAAAATACTCTCTCCTTCAGATACTAGGAGTAGTCGAACTCGTGCGCTAGCAGCCAACATAGCTGCGTATTCCCCTCGGTCACCCCCGTGTCATGGATGGTCGTACCCCAAGGATAGAAGGTCACTTTCAAGATCCCCAGAGAAAAATCAATATCTAAAAAAGGACATCGAAGAAAAATGTTCTCAAGAGTAAAGAAGAATTTACCCGATCGCTCATCAGAACATTCAACACCTGATGCACTACCGACAAAGAAAAAGACTGCCTCGATTGTTGGTTGGACTGTCGCCACCGGTACATATGAAAAAATTCCACCACTTACTCATCCTTCAAACCCATCAAATAGGAATTAAGCCCAATCACCTCATAGAACCACGTCTGCAAAAGGACAAAGGTCATTAATCAGAAAAAAGCAATCAAGGAATCGAAAAGGAAATAAAAATGCATAAAGAAAAATGAAAAAAGGGAAAAATACCTCTGAAAGATACGTGGCACTAGTAAAAGTCTATCGGTGGCACCGGTTGAAAGCATCCAAATACGAATAAAGTGTCGCCAAAGTAACATTCCCCCAGTCAAAGAGAGGGATATTCAAAAATGCCCTCAAATAAGGAAAAAAACACAAGTGGACAACGTCGCCACTAGTCTCCACTAAAAACCCTCCCAGCAACAAAAGAATAAGTAAATAGGCCATCTACTGCACCTGCATCCCTTTGGTCTCATCAATCCGTCAACTCAACAAAACCTCCTTCAAACGAGAGAGACAGGTGGAGTCCCCGGAAACTATTCGCCCAACATCACCCAGCGCCGCCTCCACCGTCACCAGCATTACCCGCAAAGTTTGGTCCACCTCCATTTGGGCCCCCTCGCAATCTAGACCCAGCAGCTGTTGTACATCGATGGGAGTCACTGTCATCTTCCCAAAACCAAAATGCATGGAGTGGGTGGAATCCCACCACCTCTCTCCTAAGGAACAGAGGACAGCCGTCAAACGGGATGTCTCATCCAACGCGGATGCCAAATTACCAAAACTATCTGATGAAACCACCCAATGCACCACCGAAAGAAGGTTCTCCAAGACGTCCTTGAACCTCATCGTCCCTTGGGAATGCAGGCTCGACGTAGATATATTAGTCTGTCAAAGAAAAAGGGAAAATCCTTGTCAACATTCAGAAAAAAAAATTAAATACACAAGAAAAAGGGAAATACCAAAGGTCATTAACACTTACATAACTACTAGGGTTCACCACCCTAGATGATCCATGGTGAGTAGGCTCACGTGGAAGAGTTCGCTCGTCTACAACTGGCTCAAACAAGTTAAAGACATTCTCATTACCCCGCAGTAGGGGCACCCTGGCCCGCCACTCTAAATGCGCCCATTCATCAATACTTAACCACGCTATGTGTACTGCACTACTTGAAAAATCCGCCATTTTTTACTCTTGGAAAAGAGAAGAATGCTTTAACAGTTTATAGAAAGGAAAAGAACAAGTTAGAAGATCTGAAAGCTGCGAAAAATATTAAAATATCACCCCTTTTTATAGGACGCTAATGGGCATGCCGATCGGTAGTCCTTGGCCACATACCGATCGGCACTGTCCCTTCACCTGCCCAAGGTAGTCCAAAAGACTATGCCACCACCATTTGGCACCCCTTATACCTTTTCGGCTGGCACCTCCCTGAAATATCTCCCAAAAATCCCCCCAAAAATTCCTAAAATTGCCAAATGAAGTTTAAGACATTTTATCACCAAGAAAATCATTTTCCAAGATCTCAAATCCCCAACCGAGTTAATACCACATTTTCTCCTCTGACTTAAACCTCACAATTCCTTAACAAAATCCCAGAATTATTTATCCAGTAGAATTCTCAAATCCAACTTCCCCAATGGAACTTTAAGCCAATCAGATATCTCTCCAGTAACGTCTTCAAGGGACACAATAAAACTCCTCATCAAATCTTTAGATTAGTATCTTTTCCCCATATGAGTCTCCAAATTCTCCTAGGAGAATTATACCCCACGCCTCTACTTAAACCTTCAGAATTGGCTTCGACCTGCATAATTGGTAGCTCCTACTCAAGCCCTCAGAATTGGTCGCTTCTACTTAATGCCCTCATAATTGGCTTCGACACTTAGAATTGGGCACCTATACTTTAGCCCCCATAATTGGCTTTGACCCTCAGAATTGGTCGCTCCCATTTAAGGTCCTCAGAATTTAACTTGACCCTCAGAATTGGTCGCTCCTACTTAAGGTCCTAAGAATTGGTTGCTCCCATTTAAGGTCCTTAGAATTAACCTTGATCCTCAAAATAGGTCGCTCCTTCTAAGGTCCTTAGAATCGACCTTGACTCTTAGAATTGGACACCTCTACTTAAGCCCTCAGAATTGGCTTCAACCCAGAGAATTGGCTTCGACCCCCAGAATTGGTCGCTTCTACTTAAAGCCTTAAAAATTGGTTTCGATCCTTATAATTGGTAGCTCGTGCTCAGATCCTCAAAATTGACCTCGACCCTCAGAATTGGTCACCTCTACTTAAGACCTCAGAATTGTCTTTGACCTATTGAATTGGTTGCTTTGAGAGTGCATTTTTTGTTCAATCGGAGAAAAAATTTAATTAAATGAAATTTATAAATATCTAATATTAAACACACAGCCAATTCATGCATCTGAAGGTGATTGATTCGACATTCAACATGTTCACATCAAGAAAAGATCAATCACGCACTGTAAAATAGGAAAAATCCCCCAAATGGGCAAAACCTTTTTATTTTAATATATTTTGTAAACACTTACATATATAGATAAATACAGTTTGACAAGCGAAGACCCTCAGGCACCGCTTCGTTATCGTCAGTAAGAGATCCCTCAAGACGCTCCAAATTCAAAAGTGTAGAGAACCCTCTTCTCAACACAAGATGCTCCACGAACGGGTATTTAGGGTTTAGATTGATCCACACAAGGATTATGATGTTTTTACAAATCTCAAAGTGTTTGGGATTGAAAACAAACTGTGAAGACTTGGTGTATTAAGTCATGGAAGATATCCCTCAAAGTCATAAACAAAATAAACTCCGAAGTGGGAATTTATAGAAGAGAAGAAAATCTGATGCCCCAGATTTTTCTGAGCTCGTCGGACCGGTCCAAAAAGGATCACCAGATCGGTCCGAGGATATGACTATTCGTGTATAAAATAACTAAGCGGAATGGTTCGTTTTTCTTCAGCTCCGAATCAGTCCGGTCAGAAGGAATTTTCTTATTAAAAAATCTACCCAGATCGATTCAATTATCTCCAGATCTGGATCGGTCTGGTTTGCCAAATTATGCAGAGATTTAAAGGTTATTAGATCGATTCAATTTTGTGAAAAATCATATCGGTCCGGTGTTCCAATCTTTTTAAAATCCTGTATACCATGACATGATGAAGACCACTACGCATGATGTTGAAGATGATGACCATGATGCACGATATTAATGAAGATGGGTGCATGAAACAGTGTTGAATTCAGATTGAGGTCGTCGAAATATGATCGTGCTGAGATGAGATGAATGTATCATTATACGACATACATTCTAGAATCTAAGATATATTAAAAATGCCTAGATACTAACCCGAACATTTATAAAACATGTCCTTACAAATATGACCCTTTGTCTATGCCGGTACATACATAAAAAATCCAAATTATGTTCCCAGAAAAAAACAAATGTCATACAAAGTAACATACCCATTAAACCCAAAAACTGGAAATACTAAATGGATTATATGTATTCAATCATCTTTAAAACTTCAAAACTCTTAAAACTTTCTTTGTCCTCATCAGGGTGTGCAAACAGAACTCTCAGTTGGTACCTACACACATAAGGCAAGAAACAGATACCCGTGATGAGCAACAGTTTGATATATAATGATAAGATAAATGAAATATTAAATTAATCTCAAATCATTAGAAAATTAAACTATCTCCCCCATAATTCATTCTCCCCTTTTTTATGATGTCCCCAAATAGAAAAAAAGAAGAACAGGGATAAATGTAGATGGAGATTGACACAAGCAGAACAACTTTCTCTTTTTGAATTTTCAAATTTTTTCTTACAAAACATACAAAAAAGAATCACATCAAGAAAGAACACTAAAATAACCAAGTCGGTGATAGCGGAAATGTAGGGTTATGAACGGATTCGACGGGAAAATCAACACATACAACCATAACATATGTGCACGATGAATGTTGGATATTCCTAAGGAATAAACTCAACATCTTCCTTAGGTGTAAAAATTATGTAATTAAAAGAAAGTAACTCAATCAAATCATCAGCAAATCAAAGCTGAAAGATATTTCCACACCAATAACGTCCAAAACGTTTGAAATGCTTGTTCATGACTTTCAAGGACGTGCAAACCCAACTTTCATTTCTTTCCATCCAAACTCCCTCAAAAATAATTAAATAGTATATTTTTCTTTTGAGGTGATGAAACTAAAATCTATTGGCCGATTTGATTTGGAAAATTTTTCCTTTTGTTGCCACTTAATTTTTGGGGGCTCTTTTTCAAACGATGGCTTCATGACGATTAAATTTTTAACTCTTGTAGCCCTTTCTCGTGATTCACTCATCATATTTTTTTTGCAATTAAATCCTCATGATAAGCCGTTTTTACATGCACTACTATCTTGTCAAGTTTTATCGCATTTTGGTCGTTGTATATACAGAATTGAGATGGAAACACATAATCCAATATGTGAAAGACAAGTAAAATACTCAAATAATTCCTTGCATGTGTGCAATAAAGGAGATAAGGAGCCAAACATGTAGAAGATATCTCTAATCACATCTCAAAGACTCCAACCAACGTAAAGCACATGGATGAAATGATGTAGCATCTCAAATCACTATCAAATAGTCACGTGGAATATGAAATCAAGTTATGACTATGGATATCTTAAATGTTCATCCACAAATGGTGTAAACAAAATACAAAACTCTTTTTTTGTTTTCCAACAAATTTATGAAACGAAAATCTTTTTGGTTTTTTCAAAAGTTTTAAAAAAATAACATCTTTTTGGATTTTTTAAATTTTTAAAAAAATAAAAATCAAACAAATAAAGATACACTTGATATAATCTAGAGATAGGAATCTGAGGATATGAACATGAAAAATGCATCCTACTCTAGACATGGTAACCACCCCTCAGTCAATTGTGCAAATACCTAAAGATCTCCTAAGACTCTCGAATCTAAGGGCATCTAAAGTCTTCATGAAAATATTGGCTAACTGAATGTCGATAGATACAAAACTTAAGGATATGACCTTTTATTCTACAAGCTCGCGGATAAAGTTCTTGCGTATCCTAATGTGTTTTATGCGCGAGTGTTGTATAGGATTTCAGGATATGTGTATCGCGCTCGTGTTATCATAGGAAATGGACATGGTGTTCTGTGATATCCCATAATCCTCCAGCATCTGGTTTATCCATAGAAGTTGCATGCAAAAACTCTCGGTAGCTATGTACTCAACCTCCGTAGTGGACAAAGAGATGGAGTTTTTCTTCTTACTCAACTAAGAGACAAGAGCATAACCAAAGAAGAAACACCCAGCAGAAGTTCTTCTACATCCATCTACATCTCCGGCCCAATCGGCATCCGAATAGGCGGACAGTCGGTCATTAGAATCAAAGGAATACCAAATGCCATAAGAAAGAGTCCCACTCACGTATTTGATAATACGTTTTAGAGCGAATAAGCGTAACTCTTTGGGGGACGCCTGATATTGCGCACAGACTCCAATACTAAAGGCGATGCCAATATGACTAATAGTCAGATAGAGAAAATTGCCTATCATACTCCGATACAAGGTTAGCTCAACGTCCTAGCCTGAAGTGTCCTTACTAAGCTTTGTAGATGTACTCATAGGTGTACGTGCGTGCTTAGCGGAGTCCAAACTAAATTTTTTCACGAGGTCTCTAGCATACTTGGATTGGGATATTAACATCCCATCCTCTAATTGATGAACCTGGAGACCAAGGAAGAATGTAAGATCACCAACCATGCTCATCTTAAACTCACTCTTCATCTCATCCTCAAAGCTGGGAGCACGTGGATCTATAGACTATGTCATCTACATAGACATGGGTGACTAAAATATCACTGTCATCTCTCTTGACAAATAACATCTGATCAACTCCCCTTCTCTTGAAGTCACGGGCTAAGAGATAGAAAGTAAGCCTCTCGTACCAAGCACGGGGTGCTTGCTTCAAACCATACAGGTCTTTTCATAGATAATAGATGTGTCCTTGATGCTTAGGGTCTTCAAAACTTTTTGGTTATTCCACATAAACTTTCTCCTGTAGAATGCCATTCAGAAAGGCACTCTTGACATCCATCTAATAGAACTTGAAGCTCAGATGACATGCAATGCGAGTAATAAGCGGACGGACTCAAGCCTCACAACAGGAGAAAATGTCTCCTCAAAGTCCACACCCTCAATTTTTGTGTATCCCTGAGCGACCAACCTAGCCTTATTACGAATAATCGTACCATTTTCATCCATTTTATTCTTGAAATCCACTTGGTAGAAATGACGTTAGTCTCACTAGGTCGGGGGACAAGTTCCTAGACATCGTTCTTTCTAAACCGAAGAAACTCATCCTAAATAGCAGATATCCAATGTTCATACTTGAGTGCTTCTTTGTAGGTTTTGGGCTCGACTTTGGACATGTAACGAACATGGCTGGCAACGTTCTCTAACTAAGTACGAGTCTTGACCCCTAGAGTGGGATCTCCTAGAATAGTAGTAGGATCATGAATCTTACGAACCCAAGAAGGTGTGTCCCGTACGACAGGAGTAGGGTCCACCCTGGGTATGTGAGGGATAAGGGGATCATTACCAGAAAGGTCTTTATCCTCACACAAATGACTGGGTCAACTAACGTCGGAGGTTCATCATCTTGCACAATGACGTTAATTGACTCCATAACCTTAGAGTTGTTCAGGTTAAACACTCGGTATGCTCTATTGTTCAATAAATATTCTAACAGTATTCCCTCGTCAATCCGAGAGTTAAACTTTCCTAATTGCTCTCTATCTCGTAGGATGTAGCATTTACTCCCCAAAACACGAAAATATGCTAGTTTGGGATTCATTCCAATCCACAATTCATAAGGCGTCCGAAGTGTGTGTAGATGCAAGTAAACCCTATTCACCATATGGCATGCGGTAGACACCGCCTCTGCCTAAAATCTCCTAAAAACTTTACGACCAAAAAGCATAGATCTAGCCATCTTCTGAATCGTTCGATTCTTCCTCTCAGCGATCCCATTTTGCTGAGGGGTCTTTATGAACGAAAACTCAAGTTTGATTCCAAGGCTATCACTATAAAGATATACTTGAAGCTCCATAAATTTAGTGCCGTTGTCACTACGCATTCTATTAATAGTGATACTGTGTTGGTTTTGCAGGGCACGACACTTGGTCGTTAGGAACTCTATAGCATTTGATTTCTCCCTCATAAAACCTACGACGGAGTATCTGGAGAAATTTTCCACCATCATGAGGATATATCTCTTACCACCTAGAATTTCTGTATGAGTAGGACCCATAAGATCCATGTGAATTAACTCAAGTACCCTGGAGGTAGTAATGGAATTCAACTTCCTTTGGGGGTTACAAGTTTGCTTTCCCAACTGAAAGGGTCCACAAACTGTGGAAATTGGTCTTCCAAGAGATGGTAAGACACGTACTAGGTCCTTTTTTACTAATCGATCTAAATCTTTAATGTTCACATGACCTAGACGTTGATGCCACAGATCCATAGGATTGATGGTGGCACTATTGCAAACAAATGAAGACTTGGTCATTATCCCATAGAAATTATCTTCTATTCTCACCCCTTGCAATACAAGTTTACCGGTTTGATCATAAACATTACAAGCATCCCGATCAAACTTAATTACAAAGTCAGCGTCGCACGGCTGCCTGATGCTAAGAAGGTTTGCCTTCAAACATTTGACTTACAACACATTCTCTAGCTTAGTAAATCCTGGTACCTCTATAGTACCTTATCCTAAAATGATAGGACTGCTCCCATAACCAAAAGTGACTTTACCTTCCTTGCGATCCACTAAGGAGGTAAAAAATGAGACGTCGCTAATCATATGTCTAGAACACCCACTGTCAAAATACCACTTTGAGGTATTCTGAGATTTCAAAGCAACGTTAGCAATAAGAGCTTTGTTGTCATTTTTAGGTACCCAAGTGGAGGTAACCTTTTGTTTTCCCTTGTTATTGGTGGTTCCAGTCGCAAAGTTGGTAGTATCCACAGACGATCCAAATAACCATTGTAATTCTCCCATTAAACTCTTATAAGTCGCAACTAAAAACTCAACTTGCTCTCTTAGTCTCGTGAGATTACTCATGGGGTGTGATAGAGCATAAGTACGTCCTATTCGACCCAAAATATAGCAAAGATCTTTTAGTTGGCCTTTCCTCTTACAATAAGTACAGAAGTACACAGTCTGAGGCCTACCTCGATTTGTTTTTTTGGGCCAAACAACTTTCTTGGGTTTTGGTGGATGATCGTAAAGATTTGTTGTAAACTTAGGGACTGGTCCAGGTGCATTTTGTGAAGTGGATGCACCATCAAAACCAATTCCAGACCTCTCATCGAATCCTAAAGTAGGGGCAAGGAGAATTTTTCCCATCTTTCCAGATCTATCCTCAATTTGAACCTTGACTTCCCGTTCTCTTTAAAGATCGTGAGTGAGATGAGAAACAAGGGCTTCCAGAATCTTACGAGCCTCTTCGGATGCACAGAGGTCTCTCATCAGATTAGCCACTTACTTTGTCAAGTACCCTTTGACTTTCTCAAAACACTTCTCTTTCTCTCCAAACAAACTCTCTCTCTCTCTCCAAAAACAGACTCTGTCTCTCAAAGCGGTGCACAAGGAGGACTCACTCTCTCTGATCTCTGCTAACTCTTTTTCTAATGTTGCAATCCTAAAAACTTATCCCTTATTACTCCTTTTGGTTTTAAATGAATCAACATAAGCATGATGAAGGTCATTCTCACTCTCACTCCCAGCATCCTCTCTCTCACTCTCAATGTAAGGACATTTTTATCATGTCCGAAATGTTTCATTTATTTATGTCGTACGTCGTTACATTTGGCACGTCTCTACACGATCGCTCACGATGGCCTCAATCCGAATTCTGGGAATCAAGCATTTAATATCTCCATCATGTGTCCCTCATCTTCCTCAACGACTTCACGTTCCATGATTTTAGGCACGTAATGCTAGTGGTACGCAAGAGAAGTCAAAACAGTGCAATAAGGATTGATAGGGAAGTTCAAGGGCAATTTGGTAATTTTATAGCCACCGTTCCAGAGGACCATTCAATTGGAAAGTTGAAGAGCTTTCCGCAATAAAGATACTGGAAGAAACGGCACCTCAATCCGAGCTACGGTGAACAATTCATGGCCCGTTGAAAATAGAGTTATTTCCAAGAAAAACCTTGGAATTTTTTCTAAGTGCTGAAATCCCCTTTGACCAATGAGTTTCCCCGAACCCAGCCCAAACCGGTTTGGGGGGGCGAATCGGTTCGCAAGGTACCCGAACCGGTTCGGGGTCCCTGTACGCTGGATAGAATTTCAGAGTTTTAAAATCGTGGATCTCTTCATGTATTTTCCTATAAATACCAACTTCGGGGGAGCTATTTTGCAAGACTTTAAAAGACGAATTTGAGAGTCCAAATACCTCAAGTCTTCACCTTTTTGAGTCCCAAGACTCATGTTTTGATTCACACAATTCTGCCAATCCTTGGTGAATCAGTTTGCAACCCAAGAACACATCCGCATATCTGTTTATACCCTTGTGAAGAAGACCGTTCTTCTTCTTCATTGCTGCCCTCCTGGAAAGGGAAACTTCCAGCCATCGATTACAGATCCGACGCCTGCGGGTAACTCTATGTCACTGTATTTTCATTGTAATCCGAAATTGTATGTTACAATATTATAATGAAAATAAATGGTTTTGCCCCTTTGGGGGATTTTTCCTCACATGTATGTGTTTGAATGTTCTTACATGATTCATCATCATATTTAATCACATATAGAAGCATGTTTAGGATTTAATTGATAAAAATTGTGTTTAATTAAATAACTTCCTTATTTGAATGCACGTGCAATCTCTTCAAATTGGTATCAGAGCCGATTACACAATTTTACCGTGTAATTTTCCGCAAAATTTTTCTAAGATATCAGTTTTCTGAAAAATTAATTTTTGAAAACGAGTGAGTTCATTATGGAGAAGTTATATAATAAAATGCCAGTTTTTGACGGGACAAACTATGCATATTGAAAAGCCCGCATGAGATCGGCATTAAAAGCCATTGATGAACGTGTCTGGATTTTGGTTGAAAGAGGGTGGACTCCTCCCTCCGTCACTGTTAATAACGTGATTAGTTTAAAACCTGACACTACATGGACTGAAGAAGAGTTTAAATGGTCTTCTTTTAATTCTAAGGGTTTAAGTGCCATTTCTGGGTCTGTCACACCTGATGAGTTCAAACGCATAATGATGTGCACCACCTCAAAAGAGGCATGGGATGTTTTACAACTCACCCATGAAGGAACTAATGTTGTGAAAGAGTCTAAATTGCAAACTTCGACACCTCAATTTGAAACCATCACCATGCATGAGACTGAATGTTTTGATGATTTTTATGCTAGACTTTCTGACATTGTTAATACTAGCTTTAATCTTGGTGAACATATTCATAATGCAAGAGTTGTTAACAAGATTCTTCGTTCTTTGCCTAAGCGTTTTATCCCTAAAGTCACTATGCTAAATTCTATGGGTAATTTAAATACGCTAAAATTGGAAGAACTTGTAGGATGTTTGCAAACATATGAAATTGATATGTTCCCTAAAACTGCTAGGTCTAAAGATAAGGGAATTGCACTTAATGCCCAAGAGATAAAGAGTGAGGGGTCGGCTAGAAAGAGGGTAGAGTCATCTAAAAAGAGAGAGACTGACACGTCAGATTCTGATTGTGCTTTTGACTTAGATGATTTGTCTCTTTTTGCAAAAAATTTCAAAAGGATTCTCAAATTTAAGAAAAATGACAATTTTAAAGATAAAAAGAAAATTGAGAAAAATAAGTTTGAAAAGAAAAATGAAAAAGTTTTTAAAGATCCTCCTAAGAAAGAAAGTGTGAGATGCTTTGAGTGCGACGGTAAGGGTCATAGAGCCTTTGAGTGTGCCACTCGTCTGAATAGAGAGAAAGGGAAAGTTGTCCTTAATGTTACTCTTAGCGACGACAGTGAGGTCGAGACGGTGGATTCAGGAGATGAGTCACCGCATGAGTGTAACTTCACCGCATTCATGGCCAGTCATGTGAGCACTCCTAGTTCTCCTCACGACGATGAGGATGATGCTTCACAGGGACACCTCGACAGTGAGAGCGATGTGAGGGAGGGGAGGATGACATAAGTGAGAGCGAGAGTGATATTTAACGTGCCTATGCTGAGTTATATTCTGAGTCTTTTAAAACTAAAAAGTGTAACAAAGCGTTAGTTCTTAAGATCACCGGCTTAGAGGAATATTTAAGAAAAGCGAGAGAGAAAGATTCCTCCACCTGCACTGCCCTGAGAGAGAGAGAATCTGCCTGTATTGAGAAAGAGAGTTTATTTAGAGAGAGAGAGAGTATTTTTGAAAAAGAGAGAGGGGACTTGACTAAACAGGTGGCTAGTCTTATGAGTGAGCTCCATTCCTCTGTGGGGACTCGGAAGAAACTTGAAGCCCTTGTTGCCCAGCTGACTCATGATCTTGAGAAAGCACGGGAAGTCAAGGTACAAATCGAGGATAGATCTAGGAAAATGGGAAAGATACTCCTCGGCCCCGCTTTAGGTTTTGGTGATAGGCAGGGAATTGGTTATGATGGTGCCTCCACCTCCCAAATTGCACTTGGACCAGTTCCTGAGTTTACTACGAATCCTTATGGCCATCGTCAAAAACCTCGAAGGAGAGTTCGACCAAGAAAAGCAAACCAAGGTCCGCCTTTGACTGCGTTCTTTTGTACTTATTGCAAAAGAAAAGGCCACCTCAGGGAGTTTTTCTATAGCATTGGTCGGACACGACGTACTACTGTTCCACCACGTCATACTGATGAGTTTTCTAGTCTGAAAGAGCGAGTTGAGTTCTTAGCTGCCACATCTCAGAGTTTGATGGAAGAATTCCGACGGATGTCTTTGTCGTCAGTGAATGCTTCTCACATTTCAGCTAAAACCAACAACAACAAAGGCAAACAAAAGGTCACCACTTCTTGGGTACCTAAGAAAGATAAAAAGGCCTTTGTTGTTCATGTTGCTATCAAAGCACATAATACCTCACAGTGGTATTTTGACAGTGGGTGCTCCAGACATATGACAGGTGATGCCTCATTTTTTACATCTCTTGAGGATTATCAGGATGGCAAAGTCACCTTTGGAGATGGGAGCCAGTCTAGCATTGTAGGATGTGGTACTGTCGAGTTACCTGATTTTCCTAAGCTAGAAAATGTTTT
This sequence comes from Sambucus nigra, assembly GCA_949130495.1. NCBI lineage: Eukaryota > Viridiplantae > Streptophyta > Magnoliopsida > Dipsacales > Adoxaceae > Sambucus > Sambucus nigra. The sequence goes on from OX422211.1 coordinate 90,234,115, forward strand.
GTACGTAAAAGGTTTGAAAGCAAACCTTCTCAGCATTAGCCAGCTGTGTGACGCTGACTTTGTCATAAGGTTTGATCGGGACACTTGTAAGGTCTATAATCAATCCGGTAGACTTTTAGTGCAAGGGGTGAGGACAAAGGATAATTGCTATGGGACTGAGCCCACATCCTCACTTGTCTGCAACAGCGCCACGATCACTCCTATGGATTTGTGGCACCAACGTCTAGGTCACGTAAATATTAGAGATCTCACTCGTTTAGCTAAAAAGGACCTAGTATGTGGCTTACCATCTCTTGGAAGGACAACTTCGACTGTTTATGGACCCTGTCAGTTGGAAAAACAAATTCGTTGTTCCCATAGGAAGTTGCATTCCATTACCACCTCTCGTGTTCTTGAGCTTATACACATGGATCTTATGGGTCCCACTCGTACTGAGAGTCTGGGTGGTAAGAGGTATATCCTCGTGATGGTCGATGACTTCTCCAGATACTCCATTGTAGGTTTTCTGAGAGAGAAATTCGATGATGTAGATTTTTTAACAACCAAGTGCCGTGTCCTGTAAAATTAACACGGAGTCACTATTAACAGGATACGTAGTGACAATGGTATGGAATTTAAGGATGTAAAGGTAGATATTTACTGTGATAGCATAAGAATCGAACATGAGTTTTCTACAGTGAAGACTCCTCAGCAAAATGGGACTGTTGAGAGAAAGAACGGGACGATTCAGTAAATGGCTAGATCTATGCTTCTAGGTTGTAAAGTTGCTAGGATATTTTGGGTAAATGGAGTGTCTACTGCGTGCCACACGATGAATAGGGTTTACCTGCATCCACACACACTTAAGACGCCTTACGAATTGTGGACTGATAAGAAACCCAACCTTGCATATTTTCTTGTCTTTGGGAGTAAATGCTACATCCTACGGGATAGAGAGCAATTAGGAAAGTTTGACTCCCGGAGCGACGAGGGAATATTGCTAGGATATTCATCGAATAGTAGAGCGTACCGGGTTTTTAACCTGAAAAGCTCTAAGGTTATGGAGTCAATAAACGTCACCGTGCAAGATGACGAACCTTCGATGTCTATTGATCCTAACCTTTAGTGTGAGGATGAGGAGTGTTCTGACAGTGATTTATCTGTTCCTCTCCCACACCCTATGGACCCTATTCCTGTGTTAGGGGAGACACCTGCTTGGGTTCGCAAGAGTCATGACCCTTCTGCCATTGTTGGTGATCCCACTCTAGGGGTCAAGACTCGTGCTCAGCTAGAGAACGTTGTCAGCCATTTTTACTACACGTCCAAAGTCGAGCCCAATAATCATAAAGAAGAACTCAAGGCTGAACACTGGATATCTTCTATTCAGGATGAGTTGCTTCAGTTTAAAAAGAATAATGTCTGGGAACTTGTCCCCCGACCTAGTGAGACAAATGTGATAGGTACCAGATGGATTTTCAATAATAAAATGGATGAAAATGGTACCATAATCAGAAACAAAGCAAGGTTGGTCGCTCAAGGCTACACACAGATAGAAGGTGTGTGATAATTGATTAAATTAATTTACAAGATTCCAATCAACCCTTATTTAATTAGAGTCTACTTTTAAACCAAATAACATCAGCCCTCAAACAGCATCTAAATCAACCCATCAAATATAAAGCATGCGACACAAAGTTAAGGAAAAATCCCCGAAGGGCAAAACCTTTAATTTTTAGAACTTTGAATAATTTACAAGACCATTGACTTACATACAACCTGATAATCACCGACAAGTGTAACGCACGGTGTCTTCGGCAAACCTTCAAAGCAACGATCGCTTACGACGTTACATTTTTATCATGTCCGAAATGTTTCATTTATTTATGTCGTACGCCGTTACATTTGGCACGTATCTACACGATCGCTCACGACAGACTCAATCCGAATTTTGAGAATCAAGAATTTACGATCTCCATCATGTGTCCCTCATCTGCCTCACCAACTTCACGTTCCATGATTTTAGGCACGTAATGCTAGTGGTACGCAAGAGAAGTCAAAACAGTGCAATAAGGCTTGATAGGGAAGTTCAAGGGCAATTTGGTAATTTTACAACCACTGTCCGGAGGACCGATCAACTAGAAAGTTGAATAGCTTACCGTAACAAAGATACTGGAAGAAACGGCACCTCAATCCGAGCTACGGTGAACAATTCATGGCCCGTTGAAAATGGAGTTACTTCCAAGAAATACCTTGGATTTTTTTCCAAGTGCCGAAAGCCCCTTTGACCAGCGAGTTTCCACGAACCCATCCCGAACCGGTTCGGGAGGGCGAATCGGTTCGCAGGGTACCCGAACCGGTTCGGGATCCCTGTACGCTGGATAGAATTTTAGAGTTTTAAAATCGTGGATCTCTTCATGTATTTTCCTATAAATACCAACTTCGGGGGAGCTATTTTGCAAGACTTTAAAGACGAATTTGAGAGTCCAAATACCTCAAGTCTTCACCTTTTTGAGTCCCAAGACTCATGTTTTGATTCACACAATTCTGCCAATCCTTGGTGAATCAGTTTGCAACCCAAGAACACATCCGCGTATCTGTTTATACCCTTGTGAAGAAGAACGTTGTTCTTCTTCATTGCTGCCCTCCTGGAAAGGGAAACTTCCAGCCACCGACTACAGATCCGATGCCTGCGGGTAACTCTGTGTCACTGTATTTTCATTGTAATTCGAAATTGAATGTTACAATATTATAATGAAAATAATTGGTTTTTCCCCTTTGGGGGATTTTTCCTCACATGTATGTGTTTGAATGTTCTTACATGATTCATCATCATATTTAATCACATATAGATGCATGTTTAAGATTTAATTGATAAAAACTGTGTTTAATTAAATAACTTCCTTATTTGAACGCACGCGCACTCTCTTCACTCAATGTTGAGGTCTCCATGCGAAGAGTCATCCTCATCGTCGTGAGGTGCATCAGAATATCTCACGTGGCTATCCATAAATGTAGTGAAGTTTCACTCATGAGGTGATTCTTCTCCTAAATCCACCGACTTGACCTCGCTTTGTTCACTCAGGGTAGCATTAAGAACAGCTTTGCCTTTTTCTTTGGCTAGTCTGTCCAGCCTTGTAGCACACTCAAAAGCTCTATGCCCTTACTGTCACACTCATAGCATCTATCATCATCTCTTTTGGGTGTGTCTTTCTTTTCTTTTTCAAAATTATTGACATTTTTGTTTTTCTCAAATATATTTTTATCATGAACCTGGACACTATTTTTTAACTTGATAAATATCTTTAAATTCTTTGCAAATAAAGCCAAATCAGCTAAATCGAAGTTAAAATCAGAATCTAACGTATTTTCCTCATTTCGTTTAGACGATTCTACCCTCATCCTAGCTGACTCAAAATTCTTTTGGGCTTGGGCTTTAAGAGCTATCCCTTTATATTTTGCTATAACAACTTTAGGAAACATATCTATTTCATAGGTTTGAAGATCACCTACTAATTCTTTTAATTTAAGAGTGTTCAGATTTCCTAAAGAATTTATCACGGTGACTTTGGGGATGAATCTCTTAAGTAAAGAACGCAGAATTTTCTTAACTACACGTGCATTAGGAATGTGCTCACCAAGGTTGAAACTAGTGTTAACTATATTAGACAATCGTGCATAGAATTCATCAAAACATTCAGTCTCAAGCATAATTATAGTTTCAAACTTTGTAGTTAGATTTTGCAGTTTTGATTCTTTTACAGCGTTCATGCCTTCATAGGTAAGTTGAAGAACATCCCATGCTTCTTTAAACGTGGTACACGTAATTATGCATCAGAACTCGTCAGGATTGACAGATCCAGAAATGACACTAAGCCCTTTAGAATTATACGTGGACAATTTAAATTCATCCTCGGTCCATTAAGCCACAAATTTTAAACTTGCCACGTTATCAACAGTGACAGTGGGAGGTGTCCACCCATTTTCAATAAGAATCCACACAGGTTCATCAATGGCTTTAAGAGCGAATTTCATACGGGCTTTCCAGTATGCATAATTAGACCCGTTAAAAACTGAAATTTTAATAAATGATTTTTCCATTTAAACAAACTCCTTTTCAAGAAATCAATTTATAAAGAATTGATATTCAGAAAAAAAAAATAAAAAAAAATAATAATAAAAAAAAAAAAACTTTGTGGAAAATTACACGGTGAAATTGTGTAATTGGCTCTGATACAATTTGATAGTGCGCTTTTTGTTCAATCGGAGAAACAAATTTAATTAAATCCAATTTTTAAATGTCCAGATTTAAACACTAAGTAAAGTCATGCATCTAAAGGTGATTTGATTTGACATTCAACATGTTCACATCAAGCAAAGATCAATCACACACGGCAAAATAGGAAAAATGCCCCAAAGGGGAAAAAGCTTTTTATTTCAATATGTTTTGTAAACACTTGCATACATAGAGAAATACAGTTTGACAAGAGAAGACCCTCAGGCACCAGTTTGTTATCATCAACAAGAGCTCCCTTAATACGCTACAAGTTCAGCAGTGTAGAGAACCCTCTTCTCAACACAAGATGCTCCACGAATGGGTATTTAGGGTTTAGATTGATCCACACAAGGAGTATGATTTTCTTTTAATCTCAAAGTGTTTGGGATTGAAAACAAACTGTGAAAACTTGGTGTATTAGGTCGTGGAAGAGATCCCTCAAAGTCTTAAACAAAATAAACTCCGAAGTGGGAATTTATAGAAGAGAAGAAAATCTAATGTGCCGGATTTTTATGAGCCCATCGAACCGGTCATAAAAGGATCACCGGATCGGTCTGGACAAATGACTATTCTTGTATAAAATAACTAATCGGATCGATTCATTTTTCTTCAGCTCCGAATCATTCCGGTCAGAAGGCATTTTTTGAATAAAAAAGCTGCCCAGATCGGTTCAATTATCTCTAGATCCAGATCAGTCCGGTCTCCCAAATTATGCAGAGATTCAACGGTCATCGGATCGGTTCGATTTTGGGAAAAATCGAATAGGTCTGTTCTTCTAATCTTTTCAGAATCCTGTATATCATGACACGATGAAGACAACTACACACAATGTTAAAGATGATGACCATTATGCACTATGTTGATGAAGTTGGGTGCATGAAATAATGTCGAATTCGAATTGAGGCCGTCGAAATATGAGCGTGCTGAGATGAGCCAACTGTAGCGGTATATAATATATATTATAGAATCTAAGATAGATCTGAAATGCCTAGATACTAACCTAGACATTTATAAAACATGTTTTTACACGCTTCTATTTAAAGCCCTCAGAATCGGCTCCGACCCTCAGGATTGGTCGTTCCTATCTTAGGTCCTCAGAATTGACCTCGACCCTCAGAATTGGTTTCTTCGATCTTTAGGTCTGCACACCTCAGAATTGGCTACTCCTGACATACCCTCAAGTCCTCAAAATCGACCTTGACCCTCTGAATTAGTCATCCTCGTCCGTTAGATCCGCATAATTGACCTATTTCCTAAAACATCATGTGGTGTTTATTTGATAACTTTCACTTGTTTCATGCTCACCCGTCCAGGGGATCTGCAGACACCATATTCTAGGACCCCCTAAGTCTCTCCTTAGGTCCCTAGCACCTCCCCAATTTACTATAAAACTTAGGTCGTTCTCCGAGTACCGATTTAGAGGCTATCGGGCACTCCTAGGCCCCGTTTGACGCTGGTCAACTCTATCGTCAGAGTGAAACCTCTCAGAATCCTCGAAGGGTGATAAATCCCCTTTCTAAAGGTCCACCCTCTGTAAAATTTGGCACAACGGTTCGGACAAATGAACCATTTTACTACCAAAAATATATCTAGAGGCAACCAGGCGCCAATTAACTTCATCATCATAAAGAGAGCTCTTTGGATCTTTGAAGGGCACTGAAACCCCTTTTTAACGATCTACCATGTGCGCAAAATGGCATAACCGTTCAGATAAACGATCCGTTTTCCCTTGAAAATTGATCCAGAGGTCACCGGGCATTCTCGAGCTCCGTTTGACCAAGGTTAACTATAAATCTCAAATGAGACTAAATGAATATTTTAAGGGCACTAAATATCCTTTTCGACGGTCTGCCCCGTGCATGAATCAGCCTTACGGTACGAACGAACAATCCATTTTACTCCGAAAGGTCATCGGATGCTTTTGAGCCCCGATTAACCAAAGTCGTCTCTCCAAAATGAAATAAGCTCTTTGGAATGTGGAAGTAATTCACACAACCTTTCCAACGGTCCTCCCATGCATGATTCTGACTTACGATTTGGACGAATAATCCATTACCGTCTGATGATCTCCCGTCTAAAGGATCGACGAGCGCTTTCGAGCCCCATTTGACCAAAGTAAACTCCTGGACCCGGGAGTGGACTAAAGTACTCTTGAAGTTCTCTAAGGGTCCGTTTGATACAAAAGTGGGCAAATGGAGAGTATGCCAAATTTTTCCATAATAAAATTTGCCATGGAAAAATTTGTGAGGGCAAATCCTATATTTTGCCACATAAGGTTGTTTGATAGGATTAATTTTTTAGGTGGAAAAAGTGGGTTGTTTGATAGCATTAATGGAAAATAAAAACAAAAAACAGTTTATGAATAAAAAACAGTTTTTAATAAAATAAAAGCTTTAACAAAAAAATTATTTTTTAAGAAAAAAAAAATTAACAAAAATAAAAATGTTTTAACAAAAAAAATAGTTTAAACAGGAAAAAAAAAGTTTTAACGGAAAAAAACATTTATTTAGAAAAACAATTTTTAACAATAAAAACACTTTGAACAAAAAAAAATCAGTTTCAATGAAAAAAATAGTTGTTAACAAAATAAAAACGGTTTTAACAAACAAACAAACAGTTTTAAAAAAATGATTTTAACAAAATAAAAACATTTTTTAACAAAAAAACACTATTTTTATGAAAAAAAACATTTATTTAGAAAAACAGTTTTTAACAATAAAAATAGTTTAGAACGATTTTTAAGAAAAAACAATTGTAACAAAAAAACAGATTTTAACAAAAAAAAATAGTTTTTAGCAAAATAAAAACGATTTTAACAAACAAACAAACATTTTAAAAAACGATTTTAACACAATAAAAATATTTTTTAACCGGAAAACAGTTTTTAACAACAAAAAAATAATTTTTATGGAAAAAAACGTTTCTTTTAAAAAAAAAGTTTTAACAAACAAAAAATAGCTTTTTTAATATTTTTAAAAAGGATGGAATATTTGTGGGAAAATTTTGCTTTGCTATATAGGTAAGAAAATTTTGCTAACAAAAGTGGGAAAATGATGGCAAATTTGTATGTGAACATGGGTATCCATTAGAAATTTTCCACAACAAATAATGGTCATTAAACACACAAAATAGTGGGCAAATTTATGATTTGCCACCAATTGCCAGATTTTCCATGGCAAATGTGGCCTATCAAACAGACTCTAAATTACCTTTCTAATGGTATGCCCCGTGTATGATTTAGATCTATGAATTGCGTTCTATCACTATTTTGTCGAAAAAATCTGCATGAGACTGTCGAATGGCATGTCCATTTCCCGGCCTGTCGGTAGTGTGTCTAGGGTTACCTGTCGATTGGCAGGGTCAGGGCTATACTGATTGGTATCCCCCATACCCTATAAATATAGGGCATGTGCTCACTCTAAAGATACCTAAGATCCATCATATCAGTGATCTCAGCAACATTCTCTTACAATCAATAAAGTTTCCTTGTGTGAAATTCCTTTCCATCTTTCATTCCCATTATTTTCATACCCAATTTAGCAAAGTGTCATTCTCTCTCATCCAACATTCATATCAACATTCAAGTGAGCTCATTAAGGATCAAGATCAAGCCTCATTTTTCCAAAGAATGTCCAAAAATCCTTCTCTCTCTTTAAATTCTTTATTTTCGCGTTAGTTACAAAAATTCTTAATTTATCCTTTACTTTAGTTCATACACATTAACATCTCATCCTTTGTTAAGTTACACATACTCTATTTTCTATAAAACAAATAAGGAAATAAAGGGTTACACCCATAAACTCCAACAGGATTATTCACCACATTTTTTCAAAACTAAAAATACATTTTCTACACACATATATAATTAATTCCCATTCGAATATATGGGATAAACCCCACCCTTATGTAGCATGAGAACTACGTGGACTTTGATGCCTTTATTGGCTATGTAGGTGTCTCGGGCTAAAACTCGAGACTCGAGTCCAATTTTCCAATCTTCTCATTTTCATATTTGCATATTTTTCATCTATACATTATTTAACATATATTATATTTGTGATCCATATTGGTGTTTTATCTAACATATATTATCGTTTCATCATAACGATCAATATCTTAATAAACTATACATCGTATTTTTTAGATATTATTTTGGGAACATTCCTATGGAGGACCTCACTCTATATTTTCCATTGTATGGGTTGGGCGATTCCGATCTCCATTTATATATACATGCACACACACTTCATGGAGAAATTAAGAAAATAGTAACACAATCCTATAAGAGACAGAAAGGGAGGGATGGCTTCTTAACACCTTCACATTCCATAACTTAACCCCCGAACCTCTGAACTATTGGTTTTGTAAGCATCAGTTTGTCTTTGATGCCACTCTCTCGAGGAGGCGATATGTTCTTTTGCGTGTTTTATGAAAAATAGGCTAGAAACTCCATCTTTTTACTTCACCCCCATATTGACAACGATCGAAGCGCTCCTAGAGGAAGAGGGCACGAGACCTACTCCAATTTCCCCCCGAAAAAGGTAGATATAGGCATGGCCACACTATCCATGGGAGTTAAACTAAATTTAATACGTCAATTCTTGCTTTAATGCCTATATTCTCTTTATTTGCCTAAAATCTTCCTGGAAAGACTATTCATTTTGTTAACAACATGATAAGTTCCTTATTTGGGGAGTTAATAACGAATATGGCAAGATTTTTTTTAGATTAGATGGGATACTATTTGTTTTCCAAAGCAAGAAGGTGGATTAGGTACTGGAAGCTTAAATTCTATTATGAAAACAACAAACATCAAATTAGTATGGAAATTTAAAGAAGGAAAAAGTATATGGGAAAGATTTATGAATACTAAGTACCCTTGAAATGTTCGAATGGTTCAATGGCTTTCAAAAGGATATATTAAGCTTTGGATATTGTAGAGTCAAACTCAGCTTGAATTGAGAATGAGCTTGTGTGGAAACCATTTCAAAGTGATTGTTTCACCTTTACATCAGTTTATGATCTTGTCAGAGATTATAAGATTTCCTCCGTGGCTTATTAGTTCATATGGGATACCAATATCCCTCCTAACAAGTCGATATTTATATGGAAATCCCTATCTAATTGTGTTCCAGTAAAATATCTTACATAAAAGGTTGGAGTGAAGTTAGCTTCTAGACGAAAGTGATATTTCTAGTCCACATAATCCCTTAATCATCTCTTCATTTATGGTCCAATTGCTAAAAGAACCTGGGATGCATTCAGAGGTTTAACGGGAGTTATTCAAATTCAAAACTCAATTCATGGATCTATCATTCATTGGTTGCTTCAATTAGGCAATTCAAGACTGTCAAAGTGGCTTTTTAAGGTCGTTCCAGTAAGCATAATATGGAAACTTTGGCTAAGTAGGAACAAATCTCTATTTGAGGAAAAATCTATGAATTCTATTATTATTATTAAAAGAGTGATCATTAGAATTTCTGATTTATCTCAGAATATCAGTTTCAAAGTTGGTTCTAAAGTTATTAGTTAAGAATCGTTTAGTATTTTCAAAATTAAAATTTATCAGCATTCATAAAAATAAATACATTGGTTTATTGGAATAAGCCTTCAAGTGGAAGATGAAAACTTAACTCAACTAGGAGTAGTGATCAATCTGATAACATTGGAACATGGGCAGTATTAGGAAATGACAATGATAGAATGTTTTGAATAGATCAATCCGATAACATGGGAATATGAGTAGTATAAAGAGGACAATGAGGGTAGGATGAATTGGGCAGCCTCTAATTTCGAAGCATGAGGATCAAATATTAAAGCTTGGGTGTTAGGTTTATAGGAAGGACTTCTTAATTGCATTGAAAATGATTTATTCAATATTGATTTTGAAATTAATTCAATCAATCTGTTTAAAATACTTACATCCAAATCTAAAGTGATTCCATGGAATATTAGAAACATCACAAAAGAAGTTCAAGACGTCCTCCAGAGGATTCATTATAATCTTTATCATTATACTAGAGATGTTAAGAATGTTGTTACTCTTCTTTGAAAATAAGGGGCATTTAAAAAATGTTTTACAAGATATCGTAGAATAGATGAGCTTCCAAGAGCTATTAGTCTAGATTCCTTAAGTTTTTCTTTTATTAGAAAATTTTGATGTATATAGATTTCACTACACCAAAAAGCCAAAAATGGCACCCTTCACCTAGCCAGCCTTATCACGGTCAAAGACCGTGATAAAAAAACACATGTTTTTTGTCAAGGTCTTTGTCACAACTTATAAAGTTATCACGGTCAAAGACCTTGACAGGTCCGTGAAAATAATAATAAAAAAACTCGAAACCTTCTCTTTTCATTTCCCTCCCTCCTTTTTATCACGTGATTCTCTAATAATACCCCGTATTTTTTTATGGCTTTTAATTATAAGGTTAATGAAATGGAATTATTTTTAATTTGGGATAATTAATTAGAAAATTAATTAATTAAAAAAAATTAATTCGGATCTAAATGCTAGCGAGACGAGAGTTAGTATTTGGTTATTATGATGTTATTGAATATTACTGTGTGAGTATGGTAATATGTGATCATTGAATTTATTAAAATTATCGTGAGTTGAAAATACGGCAGTTTCGGTAATTTAGTTGAAACGTGCATGTCAAGGGTCCAATTTAATGTATTTAAAAGTATTTTATTTTCATGTCATCCGTATGAGCTTTTTGAGTGTGCCAACGTGTCCGGAAGGTTCAAGATAGTCATAAAACACTAGTCGGGGGTTTAGTTTGGGTCCCGGGGCATTTTTAGGCCAAACCGGTAATCAGGAAGGGTATTTTGGTTATTTTAAAAATTAAGGAATTAAGACCCACGAATTTTAGTGTTTATTTATTTATTATTGGAAAGGCCATTAGGGCCATTACTAGCCAAATAAAATAAATAATGGGCTACGTGAGTTAGAGGGGAAGTTGCAGGAGGTTTCCAAAACCTAACCACCAACCACTACCATCATATCTTGACGGAATTGTGACCGGAGAAAGGAAGAGAACCAGCCCTTAACATCATTAATGGATTAGAAGCGGAATTTTATAGGCAAGTGATTTATCTTGCAAAGATTCAAAGCATATATTTTACATGTTATTATAGAATTGAAGATTTATCATGAATAATAAAAATTGAATGGATTTGAAGGGTTTAAATCATAATTTTAATAGGTCTTGCATGTAGTTTAATGTTGGAGATGATAACAGGCACGAAATTATGATTTATGAGTAGAGAATTATGAAATTTCATTGAATTATGTGATGTTCTTGCAGAAATAGGAAAACTAGGGTTTTTATATGAAAACGGGGTATTTTGATCCAAGAAATTGATGTTCTATGTTGATTTGATGAATCTAAAACGTGGAGAATGATGTAAACATATTAGTATGATAATTGGTGTACTTAGTTGGGAGGTTTGGACGTTAGAATGAAGAATTTGAGGTGTAAAAAGAGTAGAACCCGTAACTGTTAAGAAATTCTGGGTTGATACCTTCTTGATCGATCTATCGACTCAAGAATGTCGATCGATCGAACCATCGATCCACCGACCCTTAGTCTTCGATCGATCGACCCCTTATGATTTTTTGACAATTGTTTCTCTTTAAGGTTTAATGATTATTCCAAAGCCGATGTAGGTTATTAGGGTGATTAATATAGTATTGTGGGACTTAGATAAGTCAGTAGGGTCTTAGTTATTATCGGAGAATGTTATAACTTATGGAATTGATTGATATTGCTTACGAGGGCCTACCGAGTGAGGTGCGATTAGAAAGCGTTCGAATTTTAACTATAATGGGAATTTATGATGATTTAAGGTTAAGGGAAGGAACGGAGTAAATTTAAGTGCTGAGATAATATTATTAATTAATAAGAAATCTAATAACCTTTTGAGATAGGTTTAAGTAATCAAATTGATACAACAAGAGAGTTATCAAGCTAGAATTATATTACGTATTATGCTTGGGGTAAACTTACTACGTACGAGACATTACTATATGGAATGTGTGAATACTTATATGGTAATATGATTACTTAGGTTGTGTGAATGCCTAGTGTAAGGATTTCTTATGTGTAGGACATACCTACCATACTTGCTATCACGGGAGGTTAGTTTTATTTTGGAAAAGGACCTTCTTTTCCTTGTGTGCCTACGGGGGGGATTTAGACTGGTACCTTAAGGACATAGAACTGCGAATGACTTATCTGTGAGTTGATAAGTCAACTGACCATGGGAGCGTAGGTATGTGCGTGACCCATGGGCATGTGAACTATGTTCGCCTCCAATATGTGTGATTTGTATTTAGACGGTTCCTGAGTCATTCGAAACACGTGATCCTTACTTACGTGATGTACATGGATTTGATAGCAGAGTATGCATGCACCGTAGCTTAGCCTAGGGGTGCCATATATGTATTTATGTACTGAGGGTGATATACTTATGTACTTGTGACTAGTTCATTGTTGCTTAGTAGATGTGAATGACTAAGATATATGAATGGGTTAAGAAGGAGAATTTAATTAACACTTGAGTTAAGTAATTTAATGAATGTGAACATGGGCTATAAATATGGCTTATTTGGGGATTACGTGTAGATACTCTATGTTAGAATGCGAAGGCAGGAGTGATACAAACCAGTTAGATAGTGGCATAACTAGGATGGGTTAAAGGCATAGGTTAGGCGTGCAGAGTAGTTGAGAGGTAAGAAACTCATGTGAGGGCACGCAACTAATGTGTTTATAATATGTGTTGTTTAATTGTAATTTAAACACTTGCTAAACTTTTAAACTGTTTTCACATTAGGCTCTGACCCGTTTACCTCCAAATCTATTTTTGTTTTGTAAAAATATTTTAGGTTCCCAGCCACAGGGATGCCAAGCATAGGAGTTCCATTCTGATTACGTGTTGTAGCTGCTGTGGAAGTTACAGGATCTTGGTAGTAGACGCTCTCATTTTATCCTTGATTCCTTCAGAGTCATTTGTATCAGTAAGGGCATGTCGCCCATTCTTATTTAGAGGTTGTAGTTACAGACTTCCACTATTTCAGTTATTGCTTTATTTATTCAGACTCTTGTTTTGGAACTTTATTTACCCAAGCATTATTATTATTGGAGTGTTTACTCCAGACTCAATTGATTTTATTTCGTTGGTTATTCTTATGAGATTGTTTATGCGATTGATGGTTAATGATTTAATTCTCGGTTATTTGTTAACTTAATTAATAAAATTTGACATCTCTCTCTTTAAATATTAGGTGGCTAGTAATTAATTAAATGTTTTTCGATAGTGATGCTAAGACTGAACCAACTTGATATTCTGTTTAAATTTAATAAAGGAGTAGCTAACCAGTATTTAATTTGACGGGGTGTTACAGGTGGTATCAGAGCATCAGGTTCTAGTGTCCTTTAGGATCTGTGCGGCTTATTATGCTTCCAATGTAGCTTTCCATTGATATAGAGCCCTATGTTTAGGATTGTTGATTGCTTTGGCGAGATTTCGTTCTTTTGCTATGATATATACGATAGTGAATCTTATTTACATTCGGGTGTGTTAGGGTGACGAACAATGCAGCATATCAGGCGAAGATAGTTGGGCGGACAGCAGGAGGCAAAGATCAGTTGAGGTTATTTGATTTATTTAAAGAAGGATAACAGTAGTTGAAGTCATTCATATTATGGCACGGAAGTCCAGGACGGTAAAGACGGTTAAGTCGCGACTTGTGACTTCCAGGTACAACTATAGTAGAAAGTGGGGTCAATTTAGACCCACCCAGCAAGGTTGGATTGGGAGAGAGTTAGACGATACATTGATAAGAACCAGCAGTGGAAATACTAGAAATGCGGAGGTGGCGTGTACTAACCAACTCACGTAATATATCCAAAGGCTTGGACATATGACGGGGTATGGATAATCTGGAGTGAAAATTTGGGGTAAAATTTTTCCTCGGCTCGTAAGAGCGGAGTTTCAATGGTGAGAGGCAACCACCACACTTAGAAGTGGAATGTTTTGTCAAGAGAAGGCACATACGTATGATTTGACCATAAGTTCCTTCGTTAGATGTTCAGAGTGAGATACGAACATTGTTCTGAACTCACACCAGAGGGCAGGACAGGGGTCACTTTGTGAAAATAAATTTAATTAATTAGCGAACCTTACACCGGATGAAGTAGGTGAAATGGAGAAGAGGACATTAAAAGGAAAATTTACATACAAAAAAAAAAGAATTGTTAGCACTTCTGAGGAATTCTGCTTGGACGGTCAATGCAGATGGTAATAATGTCGCATTGTGTTAATATGGAGGTAAACATTTCCTTGGGCGGGGAGACGCAAGAATCAAAGAATTTATATAGAGTTAGACTGGGGGAAACGGTGCTGGTGAAACACCACAAGGGGGAGACCCATGAGGGGACTCGTTTAAATGATTTGGGAAGGTGAATTGTTTACAAAGCAAAGGTAATTTTAGGAAGAGAAGTTGAAACTAGTAGCATGTTCCTTAGGGCCATCAAAAGTTAAGGGAACAACATAGGTAGCCATTAGAGTCGGGACTACCAACGTTAGATATAAGGACAACCTTAACATGGTCAATGTGACCGAAGATGAGTGGAGTATGTGTAAAGGTATTTTGTGGGGAGTGAAACTCGTGTGTTAAAACTCTTTCGAAGAGAGTAGAGGAATAAAGGGTATGGTGCCTAGCAAGGACAATGGTTATTGAAATTTTCAGTTGGTACGGACAGGTGTGTTAAATCCAGGAACCATTTGAATAACTAGGGCAATTGGCAAGATAGAAGTATGAGTTATACCTCGTATGATGATGCGTGTTGTATGTGATACGAATGAGTTACTACATTTTTATTATTTCCATATTTGCATGAGAGACGAGTTTAGTGAGTATCTAGACATTTTTATTATTTATGTGAATATTTTCCCTGGTATCATGGGGTTACCTTTATTGTTATCCGCGAAGGATGTATGGGGGTATCGATAGTGGTATATACTTGATTGAAATTACTCATTTTAAGTTCTGTGTTATACGAGTACGATATTATCCTAATTATGGCTTTCTGAAAATGATTAAACCAATTGTGTGCGGTTATTACTAGTCCATCGGGGTTACTACCTTTGGGTAGAATGTTTTGTTATGGCAAGGCCCCATCTGCGAGAGGGCCGGACTCACATTTATATATTTGTATATAGTTATATATATGTATTATTGAGACTTTAAAAAGTATAATGGTCTCGGATATTTGTTCCCGGTATGAGTAGGGATTTTATTGTTATGATGCAGAGTGTATTTAGTTTACTATTCAGTAAAAAGTTTTAGCTTCTAATTATAAATAACGCTCAGGATGTGGTAATAAGAAGAGCGCATTGTTTTAACACCCTTTAGAGACGTGGGAGTTTATACTCATAGTTGTATGTATGGGGATGGGATTTAGAGAACCCCGATTATATTTGCATGATGTTTATGGAAGGTGATTTTCAACAACGTTAAGAGACAGTGTCTTTCGAAAGGAGTTCCTTGTTTAAGTGAAATTGCGGAAGGAGATGTAACTTGATTGTCAAGAAACGGGAATATAGGGGTACATGTTATGGACTGAGGGCCTAACAGATCCCGATGATCGACAATGCTAGGGAGTAGTGTATCAGGGGGGTTCCTTATTTGGATTTCGCTTTGCGAGACACCCCATGCATGAAACTTAGCGTAAGGTTGGTAGTAGGGAGATGTATGATCGTTCGTCTATGATTTGGGTACCTCCATCATTATGGAGTACATAGTTAGAACTGGAAGTTAAAGGGGAAATTAAGATATAAGGCCAGTATAGCCAATGATGTGGTGAGGAAATGCTGAAAAATTTTGGTTTTATTACGGCGGGCTGAAGGATGCAATGAGATTAAGGAGGACTAAGGATTTTTAATTTGGGGTGATTGAGAAAGCCCAAGTGGTATAGCCACATTACAAATGCAAGGGCAATAAAGATTGGAGTACGTATGGAGCATATCTGATGTTTGAACCCGTATGTATGGGTTAAAAAGGGGTATCGACACCCTGGTTCGTTTATGTGTTAATCGAAGGAAGAAGAGGCATAGATGGGTGAAATTTTTACTTGTGAGACTAATATGACGAAATGGAAGTGGTAGAGTGAATTAAGCGTCGTGATAAGGATAACAATCTATTGACTTTTGTACAATCAGGATAACATGTCCAACATGGGATGAAGGAGAGTGGGAAACCATTTAAAAAGGGAGTACCCCTTAAGAAGAGAAATATTTAACTATTATGGACAATTTGCAGCGGAGTTCCACCCAATCGAATGTTAAGGGTGGCTTACGTGTAAATAGAGTGAGGATGTTGATAAGGTATGAGAGTCCAGATTTGCACAACGTGGTAAAAGGTGCAAGGGTAGTAATTTTTGGTATACGCCAAGAGGGGAAGAGGGTTAGTAAGTATCACTTAACGGGAAGAATTATACGTGAAAGTCGGCATTGAAAGGGGTATAGTAAGTAGTAGATCAGTTGGGGTAAGATGATCAACCAGATAATTTTGTATCAAGACGACGATTCCAGAGATGGAAGAGCTAAGCTGGTAAATTTCCTTGAGGGGTTGCCAACTTAGAGATAATTAACGAGTTCCTTCGAATATGTGCGACAGGTTGTCCAGAAGGAGAGAAATTGTTATATCCTTGGGTGATTTACACTATTAGATAGTGAACACACCGGTACGTGGTCGTATGAAGTATTATTCATAACTAGGAGGAGATCCCAAAAAACCACCTTCAACGTGGGGTATCAGGAAGTAGTGGAGATAACATTTCGTTCAGAGAAGGTTGTATCACCTACAGCCCAAGCAGTTGGCGCAAGGTTACTGACGACTAGTGGAACTGTATGAAAGTAGTTTTGGATTCGGTGCGATCATTTCATTTCCAAATAGGGTATAACTAGTAAGTGAGGTATATTGTAGTAATGGAGAGAAGATATTACCTAATGGTAGAAGTGGGGGAAAGCACCCGTATCTATTTATAGTGGACGAGGTGCTTACAAATGTTTTGTGTAACACCAACCGACTGAAGTGGTTTTCCCTTGTGTAAAAGTCACAACGCCGGGAACAGAGATTCAAAGAATGGTCAAGAGTAGTCATATGTGTTATTGATTCCTTCCAGGATGGGAGTTTGGTGTTTTGATAAACGCGGGAGTTAATGCATAGTGAGGTGCGGACTCACAATAATATTGAGATCATGCGGCCAATGATATATAGGCTATTTTTATTCGAATGTTGTTTAGTAAGAGCATAACGTGATGTGCATTTATTGAAGTGTAATCTGATAAAGTATCAAGAGTGTTAAACAAGCTTGTTGCGAAGCGAGGGCTTTAATGATTGGGACTTTCTTTATATTTTCTTTTGAGTACTGGAGGATACTTAATTTTTTTTAGGTATGCCTTACTTTTTTGAATTTCGGGACGAAATTCCGTTATTATGGGGAAAGTACGTAATACCCCTTATTTTTTATGGCTTTTAATTATGAGGTTAATGAAATGGAATTGTTTTTAATTTGGGATAATTAATTGGAAAATTAATTAATTAAAAAAAATTAATTCGGATTTAAACGCTAGCGAGACGAGATTTAGTATTTGGTTAATATTATGTTGTTGAATATTACTGTGTGAGTATGGTAATATGTGATCATTGAATTTATTAAAATTGTCGTGAGTTAAAAATACGGCAGTTTCGATAATTTAGTTGGAACGCATGTGTCAGCCGTGTCAGGAACCAATTTAATGGATTTAAAAGTATTTTATTTTTATGTCATCTGTATGACCTTTTTGAGTGTGCCAACGTGTCCGGAAGGTTCAAGATAGTCATAAAACACTAGTCGGGGGTTTAGTTTGGGTCCTAGGGCATGTTTAGGCCAAAAGCGACAACGAGGAAGGGTATTTTGGTCATTTTAAAAATTAAGGAATTAAGACCCACGAATTTTAGTGTTTATTTATTTATTATTGGAAAGGCCATTAGGGCCATTATCAACCAAAATAAAGAGTGAGCTACGTGAGTTAGAGGGGAAGTTGCAGGAGGTTTCCAAAACCTAGCCACCAACCACCACCACCATATCTTGACAGAATTGTGATCGGAGAAAGGAAGATAACCAGCCCTTAACATCATCAACGGATCATAAGCGGCATTTTACAAGCAAGTGATTTATTTTGCAAAGATTCAAAGCATATATTTACATGTTATTATAGAATTGAAGATTTATCATGAATAATAAAAATTGAATGAATTTGAAGGGTTTAAATCATAATCTTGGTAGGTCTTGCATGTAGTTTAATGTTGGAGATGATAACAGGCACGAAATTATGATTATTGGGAGAGAATTATGAAATTTTATTGAATTATGTGATGTTCTTGAAGAAATAGGAAAACTAGGGGTTTTATATGAAAATGGGGTATTTTGATCCAAGAAATTGATGTTCTATGTCGATTTGATGAATCTAAAACGTGGGGAATAATGTAAACATGTTAGTATGATAATTAGTGTACTTAGTTGTGAGTTTTGGACGTTAGGATGAAGAATTTGAGGTGTAAAAAGAGTAGAACCCGTAACTGTTAAAAAAATTTGGGCTGATACCTGCTCGATCGATTAAAGGACTCAAGAATGTCGATCGATCGAACCATCGATCGATCGACCCCTTTTCTTCGATCGATTGACCTCTTGTGATTTTTGAAAATTATTTATCTTTAAGGTTTAATGATTATTCCAAAGCCGATGTTGGTTATTAAGGTGATTAATATAATATTGTGGGACTTAGATAAGTCAATAGGGTCTTAGTTATTATCGGAGAATGTTATAACTTATGGAATTGATTGCTATTGCTTACGAGGGCCTACCGAGTGAGGTACGATTAGAAAGCATTCGAATTGAAACTATAATGGGAATTTATGATGATTTAAGGTTAACAACAGGAACGGAGTGACTTTAAGTGCTGAGATAACATTAGAAATTAATAAGAAATCTAATAACCTTTTGAGATAGGTTTAAGTACTCAAATTGATACAACGAGAGAGTTATCAAGATGGAATTATATTACGTATTATGTCCGGGGTAAACTTACTACATAAGAGACATTACTAGATGGAATGTGTGAATACTTATATGGTAATATGATTACTTAGGTTGTGTGAATGCCTAGTGTATGGATTTCTTATGTGTATGACATACCTACCATACGTGCTATCACGGGAGGTTAGTTTTATTTTGGAAAAGGACCCTCTTATCCTTGTGTGCCTACGGGGGGGATTTAGACTTGTCCCTTAAGGACATAAAACTGTGAATGACTTATATGTGAGTTGATAAGTCAGCTGACCATGGGAGCGTAGGTATGTGTGTGACCCATGGGTATGTGAACTATGTTCACCTCCAATATGTGAGATTTTTATTTAGACGGTTCTTGAGTGATTCGGAACACGTGATCCTTACATACATGATGTACATGGATTTGATAGCAGAGTATGCGTGCACCGCAGCTTAGCCTAGGGGTGCCATATATGTATTTATATACTGAGGGTGATATACTTATGTACTAGTTCATTATTGCTTAGTAGATGTGAATAACTAAGATATATGAATGGGTTAAGAAGGAGAATTTAATTAACACTTGAGATAAGTAATTTAATGAATGTGAACATGGGCTACAAATATGGCTTATTTTGGCGTTATGTGTAGATAATCTATGTTAGAATGTGAAGGCAGGAGTGGTACAAACCAGTTAGATAGTGGCATAACTAGGATGGGTTAAAGGAATAGGTTAGGCGTGCACAGTAGTTGAGAGGTAAGAAACTCATTTGAGGGTACGCAACTAACGTGTTTATAATATATGTTGTTTAATTGTAATTTAAACACTTGCTAAACTTTTAAACTGTTTTCACATCAGGCTCTGACCCGTTTTCCTCCAAATCTATTTTTATTTTGTAAAAATATTTTAGGTGCCCAGCCACAGGAACGCCAAGCATAGGAGTTCCATTTTGATGACATGTTGTAGGTGCTGTGGAAGTTACAGGATCTTGGTAGTAGACGCTCTCATTTTATCCTTGATTCCTTCAGAGTCATTTGTATCAGTAAGGGCATGTCGCCCATTCTTATTTAGAGGTTGTAGTTACAGATTTCCACTATTTCAGTTAATGTTTTATTTATTCAGACTCTTGTATTGGGACTTTATTTACTCTAGCATTATTGTTATTGGAGTGTTTACTCCAGACTCAATTGATTTCCTTTCGTTGGTTATTCTTATGAGATTGTTTATGCGATTGATGGTTAATGATTTAATTCTCGGTTATTTGTTAACTTAATTAATAAAATTTGGCATCTCTCTCTTTAAATATTAGGTGGCTAGTAATTAATTAAATATTTTTCGACAGTGATGCTAAGACTGAACCAACTTGATATTCTGTTTTAATTTAATAAAGGAGTAGCTACCCGGTATTTAATTAGACGGGGTGTTACATCTCTCTCTCTCTCATTAGGTATGTTTCTTATATATATATATATATATATATATATATATATATATCATTTGTGTATGTGTGTGTATGTGTATGAGTAGGTCTGTGTGTGTATGTATGTATGTGTGTGTGTGTGTGTGTGTGTGTGTGTGTCGGTGTGTGTTTGTAGGGGTGTGTGTGTGTAGGTGTAGGGGTGTGTGTGTGTGTGTGTATGGGGGGTGTGGGGGAGGGAAAGTGTGTGTGGGTGCAGACATTTTGAAGGGGTAGTGTGTGTGTAGGTCTGTTGGGGGGGGGGAGGGGCAGTGTGTGTGGGTGTGTGTAAATTGAAATTGGTATTGGATATTGGTATTAGGAATTGATATTGAAATTGAATTTGAAGTTAGTATTGTTATTGGAAATTGGTATTGGGTATTGGTGTTGAAATAGAATTTGAAATTGGTGTTGGGTATTGGTATTGAAATTGGTAATGGGAATTGGTATTGAAATTTAATTTGAAATTGGTATTGGTATAAATTTCTAGAGGATTTAGTTGATGAAGCATATGGATTTCATGAAGTTGAAGAGAATTAGGTCACTGACGATGTACAAGGTTCAGCTGCTCATGAAGAAATCTTGATAAACCTTAACGATGACTACCAAAGTTTAAAATTTAAGGCGACCCAACCGTTATACTCTGGCTATTAGAAAGATCAAACAACTTTACATGCCATGGTTAGTTTGCATAGTTTAAAGACCCAATATGGTTTGTCTGGCAATAGCGTGAAAGGAATTTTGAATTGGGTGAAGATCTTTCTACCCAAGAAGAATACGCTTCCAAATAACTATCCTACTATGAAGACAGTTTGAAAGGTTTGGGAATGAAGTATAAATTAATTCATGCTTATGTGTATGACTGCATACTATACCGAAAGGAGTATGAAAATCTTGTTCGGTGTCCGGTCTGCGATGAACCTAGATATGTCCAATCTACTGGGAAGGAAGGAAAAAGCTCAAAAGTTCCTAAAAAATGTTAAAATATTTTCCCGTTGGGCCTAGATTAAAGCGGTTTTTCAGAGTACCATGGATAGCGAAGGCAATGTCTTGGCATACTAGGGCAGAAACAGGGGGTAATGGCATGTAGTACAATTTTTAAATTTGTAACAAGTATTCTAATTATTTGTAATGACCAGTGGGTGTCTTATTCTAGTGTTTTATTATTATCGAGCATTATTTTAATGCTTTTAATTCATTTGTACTTAATCAGTTTACTGCATGTAATATTTAGATTTAATTCTTAAGCATGTCCATGACATGACCCGATTTTGAAACAATATTTAGATTTATAATGTCGTTAACTTATATTCTTCTAGTGGTTTATAATATGGTTAGTGCTCTGTATTCTTCTAGTGATTTGTATTATTCTAATTCATTTGGATTTGTACTAATAACAATAATTTTTACAGAAAATGTCTTCATCAGGGCAGCATGGCAGCGAAGGCGAGAGGGATCCTCGGCCCCCAAAATCGGGCAAATTGGGATCCATCGTCGAGAACAAGATGTCATTAATGGCTAGAGACCTGGAGTTGCTGAAGGTGATCATCGGCCCGAGGTACACTGATCATCGGCCCGAGGTACACTGATCCATCTGGCGGGCATTACATGTAGTGTATTTATATTTATATTTATATTTAAATACAACTAACACTTACTTTATTTTTTGTTCGTATTTTTTTGACAAGAATAATTCAGCCTTCCCCAACATGTCTGCGACTCCACGTTGGAACAGTTGAGGGAAAAGTACAAGACGTGAAAGAAAAATATGCTGGCACGGTACTTTGGGAAGACCCAGGAGTCCATTCTGAGATTGTTTGATACTATCCCGATGAAGGAGCCGGTCTCATTGGCACAGTGGCAATAGTTCGTAGACAATGAGATCGATGAGTGGAAATTGGCATCTCATCAATTAGGGCGAGAAAACTGAGTGAAAAAGGTGAACGTGCACTACTCCGGGCGGACGTCTTACGCCGAGATGGAGCACAAGATGGTAAGTTTTATTTTCTTTAATTTTAGTTTTACGTTATTCTAATTTTGCATTACTTTACGTTACTTACTAATTCTGCATTATTTTATTTCAGGAGACAGGGAGTGGCCCTAGGGGTCAGCAATATAGGCTCGATACCTATGTGGAAATTCAGAAGAATAAGGACAATGATAAGGAAGTGTCACCGGGCGTCGCAATCATGATTATAAGTTATAATTTTTTAATTTTTTTAATCGCTTTATAATTTTTTTATTAACTTAGTTAACTATTAATGTACTTTTTGTCGTTTCAGGCAAAGCTTAAGGAAGTGCATGAAAAGCAATTTAATGCTGACAAAGCATCTTTAGCTACAGGCGCACTCAGCTAAGTGCTCGGGATAGATCTCAAAGAAAGGACTAGGGGTGAGCTCTCGAGTGGGGAAGTCAATGATCGTCGAGATGGAGACGAGCAACACCGGATTGACTCATAAGGTGGACACTCATGACGATAAACTATCGAGGTTAAAGGCGAAGATCCTAGATATGTATGTCTTTATGAAGCATCAGTTGGGGTCCACCTCCGATGAGGGAACCTCCAATAAGTACAAGAGCAAGGGCAAGGGGAAGGTGAAGGAGGTAGACGAGGACGCCACTGCTTCATCATTGATACACACGGACTCGTCGCCCTTATATGATCCATTTCCCTATTTGACCCCCGTCAAATGACCTATGTTTACTATCGGTTGGTCCAGCGTATTTTTAATGGACATATTTGGTGGGGATTTGATAGCGAGGGGGTTAAGGGACCCGGGCACCCACTTGAGTATGGTGGTTCATGGGCTTCGCCTGCAGGACATTAAGGCAAAGGTACTCGTCACATATATTTTGACTGGAAAGGATAATTCACCTTTGTGGTTACCAGAACAATGCGGCGTGCGAACAATTAATGGGTGTCTCAATGCATTTATTGTGTGGCCTTCCTTCCTTCTCCAATCTATTGTAGATCCTGGGCTATGACATTATTTCTATATATTTTTATTTGCATATAACTTATATTTTTTGGATTTGGTTAGGGATATTTATATGTGTGGTTTGGTTTATGTTGTGGATATTTATATATTGGTTTGATTTGGTTTGGTTATGGATATATATGTTGTTTGGACAGGTATAATTTTGCTATAATAGGTACAAATATACTGTTGGGCAGTGGCAGTGGCAGTGGCCATACTGCCCAGCAGTTTTTTTAAATCTTCCCAGAATTGTCACGTACTTTCAGCGTGACAAGTTTTCCTTTTGTCATGGACTTTTCACGGTCAAAGTCCATGACAATTCTAATGAACTTGTCACGGACTTTGACTATGACAAAAGTATTTATCACCCCCAAAATTGTCACGGTCCTAGACCTTGACAAGTATGACTTGTCACGATTTTAGTCCTTGACAAGTTGGCAATTTTGGTATAGTGTTTTATTATAAGTTCTCATTATTGTGAGCCACCTAGAGAGTCATATTCTCTCTAATTATCAAATAAATATTTTTTTTCCAAACAAAGGACCTGTGAAAAACCTTTTGTAAATTTTTCCTTCGATATCCAGATAAAATTGTGCAGCTTTAACCTTAACTTTATGGGCTTGTTATTTGTCGTTTGATAAGATTTCATTCTAGAGATAAACAATTATTAGATCCATCCAGTTAGGACATTTTTGCACAGCGAGGATGTTCTCAACGACCACTGTCTTTATAATATTAGGCTTCGCGAGGAATTTGACTTCAGTTATTCTCCTTAGATTGGAGTCCACTGCTGAGCTTAGGGATGCTAAGGCATCGGCATGGCTATTATGTCCCCAGGGGGACTATTGAATGTGTATTTTCTCAAATTTTGACATCAAATCATAGGCTAACTGTAGATGCGCTTCCATATTTTCATAATTAGCATTAAAGTCCCCAGTTACTTGGTTGGATACTAGCTTCGAATCACAATGCATATGAAGGTGACTTGCGCTTAAAAAGTGAGCCTTATGCAGTCCGGTTATGAGGGCCTCGTACTTAACTTCGTTATTGGATGCTTCAAAGCCCAGACCGATTCCTTGCTCAATCATGAGAGTCTCTGGTGTGATGATCACAATTCCTAATCCATCCCCTTTAAAGTTAAAGGTGCCATTCACATACATTGTCCATTTTTTGGATTGGTCAATCCCATGGCATTTTAATTGATCGAGACAATCTGTCGGTCATTAGGTGTTCCTTCCCCTAAAAATTCTATAATAAAATTAACCAGCACTTGTCCCTTAATCACTATTTTTGGTTAGTTGTGTATATCAAACCTCCCAAGTTTGATTGACTATTTGTACATACGTCCCGATAGGCCGGCCTTGCAAAGAACATCTTTGAGGGGAAATGAAGTGATGACTATAATTGAATGAGCCTCAAAGTAATGTTTTAGCTTGCGAGACACCATGACCAAAGAGTAGGCCATCTTCTCCTATGGGAGGTAGAACTTTTCAGCATCCAGGAGTGCCTTGCTGACATAGTAAACGGGGAATTATCATCCTTACTTATCGTAAACCAAGCTTAACTGATCACGTGGCTTAAAACTGCTAAGTAGAGATAGAGAGGGTATCCCCGGTGTATGATAAACAATAGAGGATGTTTGCTCAGATATTATATGATGTCTTTAGGGGACTTTGAGCATTCATTATTCTAGATGAGGCCTTTATCATTTTTCAGCAGTTGAAAAATTGGTCGGCACCGCTCGGATGACTTAGAGATGAAATGGTTCATAGCTTCTAACATCCCAGATAGCTTTTGAATTATGCGTAGAGTCTTTGGAGGTTCAACATTATTGATCTCAACTATTTGCTCAGGGTTTGCCTCAATCCCTCTTTTGATGACCAATTAGCCTAGGAATTTTTTAAACTGGATCCCAAAGGAGCATTTTCTTACATTGAGCTTCATTTGGTAGGGTCGAAGGGTTCCAAATGTCTCCATTAAGTCATTCAGATAATTGGCTATGCGCTTGCTTTTGATGAGCATATTTCCAATGTATACTTATATTCTTTCCCCCAACTGTTTCTTAAATATTTTGGTGACCAGTCTCTAGTGCTTGGTTCCATCATTTTTTGGGATAAAAGGTATGACCTTGTAACAGTACAAGCCCATGGGAGTGATAAATGAAATCTTATCTTGGTCGAAGCCGAACAGTGGATTCTGGTGGTACCCTGAGTAGGCATCCAAAAAGTTAATCCACTCATGGGTTGCTGTGTCATCGACCAACTAATCTAACTTTGAAAGAGGGAAACTATTTTGGGGACAATCCTTATTAAGGTCAGTGAAATCTATACATAATCTCCAGTCACCATTTCTCTTTCGTACCGCCACCAGGTTTGAGAGATATTTTAGGAATTAAACTTCTCTGATGGACCTTGACTCTAGACATTTCCCTACCTCCTTTTCCACTGCCTTGTCCTTTTCTCAGACAATGTGGTGAATATTTTATATGATCGGTGAAAAATGTTGTGTCAATGTGAAGTTGATGAAATATGACTCCGAGATCGATCCTAGACATATCATACGGTTCCCATGACAACACATCTAGGTTTTGATTTTGAAAAGAAGTTAATTCCTTCCTTTCTTGGTCGAACAATGTGTTGTCGACTAGAAACTTCCTTTCTGGTCGGCTATCGTGAGAAGCTACTTCCTCTTGTCTCTCCACAACTCTGTCTGCGGAGTCAACCCTTGTTTCTTCTACCCCTGGCCTTCCATACTTTAGTTTCTATTTGGATGGAGTGGATCCGTCTTGAGATTTTTCGTGGATGACTTCCTTCTCTTTATTCTTTTCTTAATTAGGCCTGATGGCAGCAATAAATCACTTCCTGGAAATGGCCCGATCACCCCTAATCTCCATTATTCCTTGGTCTGTAATGCACTTGAGTTTTTGATGATAAGTTATGAGCATTGTTCTCATGCGCGTTCAGCCACCCTCTTCCAAGGATGGCATGGCACGATGAGTCAATGTATACACTATAAACTCAACGAGTTTAAAGATGTTTCTTGTCCTTACAAGTAGAACTTTTTTCCCTAACGACATAGTCCTCTTTCCAGCGAAGCTGACCAGGTAGATAGTCACTTCCTTCAGGTCCATTATTTCTAGTTTGAGCTTGTGAAAGAGATCCAAGTACATTACTTCAGAGTATCTACCTTGTTCCACTAATATCTTATCAACGTCCTATGTTACAATCCTGAGAGTGATTACTAGTGCATCATGGTGTCTGGTCCTCACCACAATCAAATCGTCTTTCGTGAAAACTATGTTCTCACTATAGTCCACACCCTTTGGTCACTTGCATTTTCCAGCTTGGCTTTTATCGGGGTCAATTTAGAAGGCCTCCATCACTGTAACGACCTTCTTGAGTTCCTTTCGAATTATATTGCCCTGGATCTACTTGGGTCTGGTGCCCAGTGAATAACGATAAACTCGTGCCCCACCTCATCGTCTAGAAAGTTATTTAGTTTTGGGTCGACAATAGTGGTGACATGATCAACTTTGTTTTCTATGTACTCATTCAAATACCCCTCCTAGGCTAACTCCTCCAAATAGGACTTGAGGTATTTGCAATTTTCTATCTTACATATGTTCTCCTTGTGGTAGGCTCACTTGAGTTCATCATTCCTCTTGCTTGAATAGCCACCCATCTACTTCGTCCATTTGAGGAATTATTGGTCCTTGGTCTTGCTTAAGATTTTGTAAATTGGTTCCTTGAAAATGGTATTAACTGTCTGGAACATCTTGGATGAGCCTACCTTGTTCCCATTTCTGAATCCTCCATTCTTATTTTGCTCCGCTTTTGGGGTTATTTTCCTTATCATTTTCTTTGGTCGCTTTTACATGATGAGTCTATCCCTGGATAAGACTTTTCAATGCACGATATGAGATCACTAATTATGTCCGCCTCCTTCTTGGTGAGGGACTGATGCAACATGGAGTTGGGGGTAGTCTTGAATGATACTATAACGACCTGTTCCGAGCAAACTTCAACCTCATTGAAGGTTTCCCAATAGCGTTTGGCATATTCTCGTAATCTCTCCTATGGTTTATTCCTCATAGTGAGGAGAGAATCCATACTCTTAGAATGTGAGATATTGGTTATAAAGTGAGCTGTAAAGTCCTCTGCGAGGAACTTGAAGCTCTTGATTGACCCGTGGGGCAGCCTTTTGAACCACTTCTGGGTGATGTCTCCTAGGATGGATGAGAATATACGACTCCTGAGAGCATCGTTTTGGTTATATAGAGTCATCCCTTGCCTATATTGGTGCATATGATCTACGAGATCAATATTTCCATCGTATATATTGAACCTTGGGGTTGTTATCTTTCATTGAAGGCTAATCCTATTTAATTTCCATTGAAAAGGGGGGGTTACATCTGGGTGATGAGTGCCCTCCTGGCCAGCTCTTTTATGGATCTATAGCCCTATAATGAGCTGCGTGTTGATCCATTTCCTCTTCGGACCAGACTTCGTAAATCTTATTTGTGGCATTCTTCATCTCGATTTTATCTTGTTAGATGACTCCATACTTTGAACGATCTTACTCGCGGCTTGTACTCCTTCATCGGTTGTTAGTTTTGTTTGCCTAAGGACTAGGCGTCCGACCACGGCGCTTGTGATTTCCCTCATATAGTTATTTTTCCATCTTCTCCAGACATCGCTAGAGATATGTGTTATTTTCCATTTGGAGGCATGTTGCCTCCTCTTGCTAGTGCAGTCATTCCTCGTAAGCATCGACCAACTGTGAAATCTGTGTTGATTTGGACTGCTCATTACTCTGGTCAGACAGCTGCTCCTCTGGGAAAAATCTTGGATTTCTATCTCGATGAACCTCAAATATGACTATGTGTAAGGACAAATCAGATCATAAGTCACCAATAATGGGTGTACTGTGTGGGTGAGACATTATGTTTAATCTTTGGTTTTAATTGTTTTTAGAAAAAAAAAAAGAATTGTTTCCACAGACAACACCAACTGTGAGTGCAAGAAATCATAATTGATAATTTTAAAAGTAAAAGAATATGAAAAGTAAGCAAAGATCACAACACACAGGATTTACATGGTTCGACAACCGCCTACGTCCATAAAGGGTTTCTCAGTATTTATTAATTCTTCAGAAGTTCAGAATTACATACCCCATTGCACATAGTGAGGGTTTCATTTATACTGATAAGAGTGGTTGAGTTGTACACGAACTCTCCCAGATCCTTATTGGCTCGTTGACTGATCCTTGTTAATCTCCTCAAAGAATGTAGGTAACTAAGATGAGTCTTTATAATTATCCACGTGATGCTAAATTCGACTTGGGCAGCATGTCAGGCCTGTTTGGGCTGTTGAATATTGAAACGTTAAGGTTTTGCGCCCACAACTATCATGTGATTTTTTTAAAGGGCATTGTTGTCTTTAACCTTTTACGATTAAAAGCGACTTACTCACCTCTTTCTCCCTCACTTTATCTCTCTTCCTCCCTCTTTTTCCATATCTTTCACTCATGGAGCTTCCATTACTTCTTTCTTAATCTATTTATCTCTCCATCTCTCTCTCTCTCTCTCTCCCTCTCTCTCTCTCTCTCTCTCACACACACACACACACACATTGATGAACACACACATAAACATACACAACACACGCACACACATTTAGATGGATTTTTTTGGATTCAAAATGGGTGTTGAATTTTATTTTTTGATTTTAGTGGGTTTGTTTGAATGGGTATTGGGTTTTTTTATCTTTAATTTGTTGTGGGTTTGATAAGAATAGAGGAGAAGGCGAATCATTTGTTGTTTGATAAGGTATTTTTTTCGCTTACATTTGTTGGATTGGGTTTGGGGAGTTTGAAAGAAAAGCTTGGAGAAGGTATATGTTTAATTCTTTTGAGCTTGTTTTTGGTCATTTTCTAGATTTTTTCAGCTTTAATTTTTTTCCCAAATTTTATTTTACTTTTTTGCGGGAAATTATTTTTCTTGTTATTGGAAATCATTTCTTATGGAAAGATTTTTTTTTTAAATCAATCTATTTGGTGTGAAATAGTTTCTTTTGGAAATTAATTTTTTTAACAAAAATCTCTTTTTTGGGAAATTAGTTTATTTGCTCTTTTATAAATTATTTTTTTTTTGTTGGAAATTATTTTTTTTATTAAAATCAATTTTTATTTTATTTTTTACTGAAAATTATTTTTTTGTTGCCGAAAAACTTTTTTTAGCAAAAAATAATTTTTTTCTAAAATCATTTTCTTTGGTTGAAAAAAATTAAATTAATTTTTTCTACAAATTATTTTTTTGTTTTTGGAAATCATTTTTTATGGAAAATCATTTATTTTGTTGAAAATCATTTTATTTGGAGTAAAACATTTTTTCCTTAAAAATTAATTTTTTTCCATGATATTTTACGCTTTTGAATTTATTTTTATACTTTATTTTTATTTTTAATATGTATTGAGTTTTTCCTCATATTTTTAATATTTATATTTTTAAATTTATCTTTTGTCACATTCCAAATTTTTAAATATTTCTTTATTTTTATTTTTAATAAATATATTATAATATTCAGTTTTGGAAATGATTTTATATAATTTTTTCATTTTCAAATTATTTACGATAAATGTTTTAGAATTTTAATTTATTTTCTCTTATTTTTGGATTTATTAGACTTTTTAATATTGTTTCTATATTTTTCATACTTTTGACTTGTTTTCACTATATTTTTCAAATCTTTGTATATTTTTCTATGGATTTGGAAATATGCCTTCTATTATTTTTGAATTTCATTGAAAAAAGTACTTTTTGCATATTTTCAAATGGGTTTTTTGTAATTTATATTTATTTTTTGATTTTTAAAATATTTTCTCTAATTTCAAAATTTTTTAACTCTTTTCTACAATTTTTAGATTTTTAAATATTTTCTAAATGATTTATTCTGTATTTTTTATTTATTCAAAACTTTATATTATTTTGAACAAAAATAGCTTCATGTACATGGCACATGACCCACTTTTCTGTTAAAAAAGAAACAATGTTAACGATAGGGGGAAGTTCAAGGGATAAAATGTCGAAAATGAAAACTAGGGTGGTAAAGTGAAAAACGTGATAAAGTTGAACAGAAAAAGTGTAATTAATCACTTTTAAACGTTTATGAAATAATGGTATTAATCATAAAGAAAATTTAACGTAAAAAATTGACATTTAAGAATAAAACTATAAGGGTCGTTTGATAGGCACTAAATTATTTTCAATGGAAAATTATTATTTTAGTTTATTTTTTAAAAACTTTTTCGGTGCTTCATTTCAAATAGATTCTATAAAACAATGGTTATAAATACAAAAAGTGATCCATAGTTTTATCATTTTCTACGAAAAATATTTTTACCCAGCACCTAAAGAATTGATTTTCGAGGAAAACTCCAAAAATAAGATCATATTAGTCCCATATTTTCATACTCATTTTTCATCTTCTCATAAAAATGAATTATTTTCAAACTTTGTTATCAAATAGACACTAAAAAACAGAAAACAAAAAGTGACACTAGAAAAAGTGACTTTAAGCACCATGAAAAAAAGTGTGAGTGACAATGAAAAATGTGATTTTAACGAACATTAAAAATATTATTCAAATCTCACATTTTGTTCATAAAAAACATGAGAAACTACCTATACAAACCTCTACTAAAATCAAATAAACATTTCATTTTAGAATCAATGGTTTCCTTTTAGACTAAACAACATCTTGACCATATTTGATTTTTTTTTCTCAAAGCTCTTGATGTACTTGAATGGGCGAATACTCACCTAGAAATAAAAACTTTTACTGTGAGACAATCACATATTCACCACGAATCACATATCGTCTTAGGTGGGTGTTGATGCTGTGGAGTGCCCAATATGTGTGTTTTCAACAAAACCAATTTTTCTTAAAAAAAATCCAACTTTTAATTATGCACCAAACCAAGTTGTGAAATCCCAATTCTTACTCTAAACCAATTTTATCTTGATTAATCCTAAACATGCATCTAGTGATTAAAGCAAGTAAAGTAAAGTAAAGAATACTCACAACGCCGGATGTACGAGGAAAAAACCCAAAACGGGAAAACAACCTCGGACGGCCCAAGCCAGACAATCACTATGAATAATGGTTTTACAAAGACAGATTGGCCTTACACTAAGACTCGATCCCCACGGGTCTTGACGCTCCTTCTGATCTTCAACCGTTCTTCAATAGTGCCCACGCAAAAATTCCGTCTTCTACGATCTCTGTCCACAACACACGCGTCCACGCAATATGGCTTTGATACGTCTACGATTTCGAACACGATGTCCGTCGCTTCTTCACCGCAAAACCCTTTGATGTTCAATGTGTAGAACAAACAACTTTGGTGCAGAAAGATCACGTAAACATATAAGAATGATAACTCAGATCATTGCAAACTCTAAGGATGTGTTTAAGACTTTTAAACCTTAGAAAACATGTGCAAACAAGGTTCTGGTTCGTAAAACTGTTTTCCAGAAAGCACACTTACGAAAATATGATGCAAACACTGTTTAAATAGGATTTAAACGCCGCCTCGAAAAACGTGTCGTTCAAACGATTTAAGCATGTCGTTCGCGCGACATTGTATCTCGTTCGAACGAGATCCAATGTCGCTCGAGCGACCTCGCGAAAGTTTGACTTTCTTTGACTTTTGGATAAAAACATATTTTAACAAAGATATTCAAATTAGTAAAACTCTATTTCGAGCTTATCATCATAAAACGAAGTTTAAACCTTTAAAACACTTTTAAAACATTTAAAATCATTTTTCTATATAAAAATTACATCCTTATCTTTTATATAATAATTCCGAGCACCATTAATTATATGCATTCATACCTGAGTGATCTCGGAATGAAATTAACTTTGAAGACGAGTAAACTTGCACCAAATAAACATCGACATGATTAAATCTTTGAAGCTTTGCCGCAACGTCTTCAATTTCTTCAGTACGTCATAGACCAAGTGGGATGGTGACAAAATAAAATTCTCCCTATGACATATTACAAACACAGTTTTGTTCACGGAATTAAGTCAAAACAATACATGGACTTAATTGGAAATTTATGTCCTTACAGATGCCGATGATGGAGAGTATATTGTCCGTACTATTGGATTGAGGATGATGCAGATGGTAGGATCAAATTGACATCTAATCGTAAAATAGTCTAGTTTAACTCTTTTCATTTTTAGAGCTCGTCATAAAGGGAAATGTTTGTCATAGCTCGCTAGAGGCATGAGAGGTTTATCGGAGGAGGGGACAGTGGGAGGTGTATATTGCAGATGTGGGGTTCAAATTTGTTTGTAAGAGCGATAAAGAGGGAGTTTTGTGATTAGTGACTTTTAGAAGGGAAAGAAAAACTTTGAACTAAACATTCATTGAAAGTTGAAACGGGTCCTGATAACGTGTTATTTGAGGATGCACACTAATAATTTAAAGATGTGCATTATCAACATATTAATTATGGCATGGATACATGTAAACTCACATATTTACTATTTTGAGGCTTAAAACATTTACCCTTAGGACGTATATTTTTATTTTCCGTTAGAATTAGTTATGAACCTTTTACTAAAGGTGCATTAGCTAATAAATCTCTTAAAAGTCTATGTACATATGATCGGTCCAAGTGTTAATTTTGTTGGTATTTTAAACCCATGTACTTTTTAATTAATTAACGATAAGTCCGAACGATACACTTACACTTACTAATGTAGATACAATAGCAATTATAACTCTATTTACATTATTAAGTGTAATAAGTGTAATTGTCTTCACATTAATAAGTGTAGTTGAATTTATATTTATGGAATTATAACTCTATTTACATTAATAAGTGTAATAAGTGTAATTGTCTTCACATTAATAAGTGTAGTTGAATTTATATTTATGTATCTACATTAATAATTGTAACACTCATGGACTTATTGAAAAAACTGTATTCAGCTTATCCTTATCGTTAATTTATAAAGAGTCTACGGATTTATCACTATGTTTTCCTTTATTAAATGCCCAAAGTATTATTCATAAACATAGTAGAATTATTAATCACTGATTATTAAGCTTCTTACAATTATTAAGCAAAAGAATGCCCAATGGACACAATAAGAAGTGTAGTGGCTTTTAATTGGGTGGCCTTTGGAGTTGAGTTCACACAGGTTGGGAAGGGCTGAAATTCTAAACTGATCAGTCTGGGGCCCTGTATGATTTATATCCGTGTTTTTTTTTTTAAAAGGAGGGACAACTCAATCGATTAAGCTCTTGTGTACAGGTGGGTTTTTCTTTTGGGTATTGCAACGATATTGGCCCAAACATTTGTCGGTCTTTTAATACTCAATACGGATGTAAATTAAATTTATTTTTTTGAAATTTGTATATTATTTTAATTAAAATCACATAATTATATGGTACAATTAATGTTTAGTCAGTAAGAATTAAGTCTATTTTGCATTTAGTTCAAAGTTTTTTTATATTCCCAAAAGGTCCGTGATCTACTTTTTAATAAGTTTTTATTCATTTGGAGAAATGTTTTAGAGTTTAGGATTTACTTTTTTAAATCAAATTTTAAGGTTTAGGGTTATGTTTTTAGAGTTTTGGGTTTAATTTTTTTATTTTTTTCTTGTTTTTTTTAAAGGTCTAAGGTTATTGATTTTAGCCTTTATGCTTTTAATTTAGAGAATAAGAAAAAAAAAAAGATTGTTGTTTGTGAGTATTTTATATGGCAGGAGACTTGGAATTAAAAAAAAATGAACTTTAGGTTATAAAAGATATTGAGGGATTTTGTCGAATGTTTTTAATTAAATTTATTCTATATGTAATTACTCCCTTCGTCCTGAATTAGAAGTCTTCTATTTTTGTTTTAATTATCCCAAATTTTTTATTTTTAAACATTATCAACGAACCACATTTCGTGAGAGTGAAGAAGTGTTGATCATGACCATAGATTTTGCGTATCCTCAATCGAAAAAAAAAGTTGATAAGAACTATGACCTTGGGATAGATGAAATACAATTTAATTTGCTCAACTAGGTTGTATAATTTTACACAATGATAAATTTAAGGGTACGTTTGGTTGCAAAGTAAACAAATGTTTGATTGACCAAATTTTTTTAGTGCATGGCAAAAAATTTCATGGTAAATCATATCGTAAAAATGTTTGGATTGTTTGATAACATTAATTTTTCAAATGGCAAAAGTGAGATGTTAGATAGAATTAATAGTAAAACTCGCAAATGAAAACAAATTGATATATATAAAAAATGGTTTTTAACCAAAAAAACACATTTCTTAACAAAAAAAAAAGTAGTTTCTAAAAAAAAAATTAACAAAAAAACAACTTGCAAAGAAAATAAATAGGTATTAAAAAATAGTTTTTAACAATAAAAACAGTTTATAACGAGGGAAAAGATATTTTTTCGAGAAAATCAGTTTGTAACAAAAAAAAAATAGTTTTTAGCCTAAAGTGAAACAATTATAACACAAAAATAGTTTTAAAAAAATATAGTTTTAACACAAAAAACAATTTTTTCCCGAAAAGTTAAACAATTTTAACGAAAAAAAAATTTAACAAAAAAAGTTTTGAATGAAAAACAAATTTTAACAATAAAAAACAGTTTTGACAAAAATAAAATAGATTTTGTGAAAAGCTATTTTTTTTAGAAAAACAATTTTAACACATTTTTTAATGAAAAATTAAAAAAATTAAAAAAACTATTTTTAATGAAAAACAGACTTTAATGATAAAAAAAATAGTTTTGAGAAAAATAATATAGTTCTTTTTAACGAAAGACAGTTTTTAGCGAAAAACCAATTTTTTAAGAAAAAATGTTTTAACTCAAAATTAGTTTTTTAAGTGAAAAAACAGTTTAAAAAAAATAATTTAGCCCCCCCCCCAACACACACACACACAAAAAGTTATAGCAAAAAATAAAAAACACTAAAAAACAGTTTTTAACGAAAAAATCATAATTTACCCGAGAAAAATATTTTTTATAGGGATGAGAAATTTTTGAAAAAACTTTGTCATTCTGTATAAGTAAGCAAATTTTGTTCATCGATTTATCAAAAAGATGACAAAATATATATGTCGATATAGTACTCATATAAAATTTATTATAAAAAATAAAGATTATCAAATACACAAAATAATAAACAAAATCTTCATTTATCACAATTATCGCGATAAATGTGCTCTATCAAACGCACCCTAACTTTTCTTCTTTATTGTGGCAATGACCCAAACACCAAAGCAACACTACCATCTCTGCCAATTTTGAAGAAACCTAGAATTGTATGGCCTAGTAGTTGTAAGGGAATGTGGACCTAATTCAAATGAGGACATGGAGAGCCTTGGACAAGGTTGATTGTTTTTTTCGTTGTGTTTCGAGCGTTCTCACTTGGCCTTTAATTTTTAATGAAAAATAAACAAATAAATAAGAGTGGTACTCTCTGTCTCTCCGTCTGTAAGGGACAAATTTGATAAATTTATTATATGTGTTATTTTGATTTATGCTTTTACTCTTACTCTCTCTTTTGAAATGCTCATACCTATATAAAAAAAAATTCAATTGGGCCCATTATTATTTTTTATTTGAGTTAATTATATTTGGACCATCTGAACTTTATCCATTTATGTACTTCATCGCCCGAACTTCAAATTTCTACATTTAACAACCTAAACTTTCAAAAGTGCTTCAAGCAACCCTAAGATTCCAATAGTGTTAAATTTTGTAACGGAAGGTTGGTCATGTGCATAACACATGAGGGTATTTTGGTCCATGCCAAAAGAAAAATTACAAAAAAAGACAATTACAAAATGTGGGTACATACTGTCGACCAAGCCCATAAGAATAACCAGTTAAGCCCAACCAGCATGTGAGGTTCCCGGCCCAAATTATGAGCTTTGAATAACAGTCAGAATAAAAGATATGACCAAATCTATCCCTAAGATCTCGGAGAGATATTCAAAGGATATGAGGCCTACGTGTTAGTAACCAAAGCATTCTTTGAACTACATATATATTGTACTCCTAGCGCGGGGCATAAGGCATGTAAAAAAACAATTCGGGAGATAATAAATAAGAACAGTAGACCTCTCCGTGGATGTTGGCAATTTGCCGAACCACATATATTCTACGTTGTGTGATTGCCACTATTTCTTTTATTCTGGTGATTGTTTTCCTTGCTTAAATTATTTTGTGTTGAGATTTTTATCACTACAATTGGTGTCATTTATGGGAATTAATTTCATTCTCCTACAAAAACCCTCACCAGCAAAGAACCAGCAATGTCACATCACATTAGTAAAGTTCCTCAAGCATGAGATATTCAACAACAGCTGAACCCCCCAAGGGTAAGGTCTGAAATACGCCACTCAAACCTGAGACTTCGCCTCAGAGGCAGGTCTCTGAGGAAAGTCAAGGGCCACCTATGTCCACGCAAATCTCTAGGTTAATCGATGCCTATAAGGTCAGGCTCCAGGAGCAGGAGGAAGCCACTCGCCAAAGAGAAAACGAGAATGCATACCTCAAGAGGCGACTGGAGAGAGAACTCCGTCAAAATACTAGGTGATGCCAAAACAAGACTCCTAACCCTCAGGCGAGCAAATCTCGCAGCCGAGGAAGAAGACAAAGACGTGGTTCGAAAAGAATGGGAAGACCTAGGTCAAGCGACCACCACTTTGAGCACTCGCGACCAGCTCGCCAGTACAGAAGTCTTGATTAGTAAAATGATGATATCTGAAGTCTGTTCCGGAGAGAGATGGAACAGTACCCACCTCACTGTGGTGCCATATCAACAAGGGAGTTATCAAGACGAGCTCTCAAAACTCAGATGAAGTCCCCTTTTTCAAAGACGATAGAAGAAGAGGAAGCCCAAAATAAGTTCGTGATTCCCAGGTTCAAGATTTACGATGGAAAAACAGATCCCATCGACCATGTTAGGCAATACAGACAAGCAATGACTCTATGGAATCATAATGATGCACTCATGTGTCGAATATTCCCCTTGAGCTTGCACGACGTGGCCCAGAAGTTGTTCAAAAATTTACCTCATCGATCCATCAAGAGTTTCAAATCCCTAGTCGAGTTGTTCACGACTCGCTTCATTACGAGCAACTCCCATTCGAAGAGGATGGATGCTTTTCTTACTATGAAGAAGAAGCCACATGAGAACCTCAGAGAGTACGTAAAGAGGTACTGGGAGATATTTAATGAAGTCGAAGACTTTTCGGAGCAAGTCATCGTAGCGTCCTTCAAAATAGGATTACCTAGCTCTTGCCTGTTGCACCAGTCCCTAACTAAGAAGGAGGCCACAACCATCGATGACTTAACAACCCGTATTGATAAATATGCTAAAGTCGAGGATGTGACCCATCTTAACGCAGGGGAAAATGTTCGCGTGAGGATAGGCAAGGGGCAAGAAGGTTAAACTGCAGAAGAAAGGGAATAAGAACAGGGGCATGAACGACTCCAAGAATGGGAACATGAACGGCGCCTCAAAGGCATTTCAAGATGTAAACACAGTCTTCAAAGAGTCGATCTATAAGATCTTAGCGAAGATCAAGGACGACTCGTTCATCAAATGGCAAAGGAAGATGGGAGGAGATCCCTCTAAGAAAAATAATGCATTGAGATGTACGTTTCACAAGGAAGGCCGACAAAAAACTGAACATTATAAGGCCCTGAAGTCTCACCTCGAGGAGTTGGCTGTAATACCCCGCATTTTTTTTTATTGAATTAAAATTGAACTAATTGAAGAAAAAAAATAATTATGGCAGTATATATATTCGAAATGTTTGGAAATGAAAATTTAAAATGAATTAATTGAGATACGAATGTGCGACTTAAATATTAGAAGCGAATTAACGCGTAAAAGGATCTAGAGGGTTAAATTTGGCGCAATGGCATTTTTGTAAATAAACTAATTCTAGGTATAAATAGAAAGGAAGAGAAGAAGTCTTCATTCTTTCATTTGAAATGGAGGCTAGGGTTTGGTAGAGAGAGAGAGTAAGAAGAGAAGAAGCTAAGAGGATTTCAAGAGGAATTCAATTTCTCCATACAATCCAAGGCAAGTTAATAACCTATATGTGTATATTTTGTATCTATAATGAAATTTCACATGAACATGTATTTGGATCCCTAAATTAATATGAAATTAATGTTAAAAATGATATGAAATGTATTAGGATCATCCTCCATATAGATTAAAATGCGATAACATCATTATAGGGATTGAATTGTTGAACAAACTCTTGAATTTGAGAAGTCTATGAAATTGAGTAAATCGTCTTATTAAAAATTGTTTTGAGCTATTTTAATTCCGAGAATTTATATTTCGTCCACGCTGCCCAGTAGAAAATCATATTCTGGACAACTTTGTAGTTTTAAGTTTTTTCAAAAACGGATCGGAAAATCCTCGAATATGCGTTTTAAAATTCTGCGCAGAAAGTTATCGTGAACAGGTCCGAACTGTATATGTTAATTTCGGGTCTGTTTTAAGCAGGCTATGGTAGCGTGCTCGCGCGTCCTTATATAAAATCACGTTCCGAACAACTTTGTAGTTTTAAGTTTTCCCAAAAACGGATCGGAAAAGCCTCAAATCGGCATTTTAAAATTCTGGGCAGAATGTTGTCGAAAACAGGAGCGAATATTATATGTTAGTTTCGGATCTGTTTTAGGCCGGCTATGGTAGCGTGCTCGCGTGTCCTTATAGAAAATCACGTTCCGAACAACTTTGTAGTTTTAAGTTTTCCCAAAAACGGATTGGAAGAGCCTTGAATCTGCATTTTAAATTCTGGGCAGCATGTTGTTGAAATAAGAGTGATAATATTTTTCATGTTGTTAGTAAGATAATTATGGTGTTGTGCCTAATATCCTGACTTGATCACACACTTAAGGTTATTAGGGATATATAACCTTGAAATGATTTGGTGTTGAATTAGTAAATTAATGATGTAAATTATGTTATATTATAAATAATGACTATTGTATAACTCGAGTAAGAGACTTGACACGATTGTATATATACATAAGTGTGAAATTGCTTTACATGTATATTGTCGAGTATACACTAGACTAGTCCTCCGGTCGATGTAGGCACATGTTGAATGCGATTATTTGTGATTGATCCGGTTAGGTTCCGCTCGAGTGCCGTGTCGGAGATAAACCACCGAAACCGGACACATGGTTGTAATGCGGGTCAGATAGAAAGACCTTGAAACGCCATGTGATTTAGGACTTAGTATGATTGCCCTTGCCACGTAATATTGGGAAATATTCGTGTGTAGGCCTAGTGTTACGACTTGTTTCCCCGGGTAACGATAGTGACCCGATATGACTTGTGTGAGATATTATGTTCGTGTCTTAAAATAATATCTCGAATTAATGCATTTGATATTATACTTGAAGGAAATATTTTGATACGTTAAATACTGAAATGAGACTAATAATGATTAATTAAGATACGATATGAGACTACACGTTACTCTAGTTTGGGTTGGGTAGTTCCGACATAGGAACATTGGTTTGGTAATTGAACAATTTAATTACTGGAGACGAGTAATGACTAGTGTGATTTCATTATAAGTACATCTTATAATCTTATAGCTTGTTTTCTTGCTTTGACGTTCGTCTATCTTGCTTCTTGCTCCTCTCCTATGTATGTATTATACAGGTCCTCGCCCCGTTGGACAGTAGATCGTGGAGCTGGATGACCTCGCATCTATTCTTAGGATCTTGTAGTGGTGGACGCTGGTCCATATCCTATTTTGTCACTCTTCCTTAGAGTGTGGTATCAGAGATTTCCCATTGTTAGGGATTTGATAGTGTTGAGAGGTTTACATTACACTCTTTACCTAATTTATCTTTGGGCCCGTATGTTTGGGCATTTTATATTCAGTACTGCTATTACTTGTGGATCCTATACTTGCTATGATGTGATTTGGTTACACGTATGGGAGTGTACATATTTACTTTACTGCGTTTATTTAAATTATGTTTCTAATGCCAACATATTGACGCTCCGCTTTAATTTAATTGGGCGTAGCTAACCGAATTAGATATAAAAAGCAGGGTTGTCACAGTTGGTATCAGAGCACGGTTTTAGAGCCTTTAGGGATCTGAGGGCGTCCGTTACGTTTTCTGCGCATTGTTTCTTTGATACTTTGAGCCTTGCAACTAGGTTTTGTATTCTATGACTTCGGAAAAAAAATCTAGCCACTGATCCGACACGACCGACTATGAGTGCCCGAGTGTATAGGAGGGGTTCCTTGTTTGGATTTCGCTTGCGAGACGCTCCACGCACGAAGGTTTACTTTTATCGGGAGTTAGGACTTTTCGCATGATATATTCATCACTTTAAACTGTTGCACCCAATTATATATGTGATATATGTTTTGAACTTTTCCTTCTAGTTCTCATACTCTGTGTTTACTCTCTTCAGATGAGGAGACGCAGTGGTAAACTATAGCAGGAGCGACAGGACGGGCGGGGGCTCAGGAGCAGCCGCCCCCACCCGCACAGGGGACGGTAGGAGGTTTGTCCCAGGCCGATTTGACGGCTATAGCACAGGTTGTAGCTACAGCAGTAGCAGCAGCACTTTCGGCGCATCCCGCGCCCGCACCAGTGCCAGCACCAGTACCACATGTTGTCATCGCACCACCTGCAGTGGCTGAGCCGGAGCCACAGGTGCCAGTAGTTGTGCAACCCACTTGGGCATCTGTTGTGAGTGGTTTTGAGAAGAGACGCCCGCCTTCGTTCGCCGGTGACGTGGGTCCGTTGGAGGCGCTTCAGTGGAAGCGAGATATATGCAGACATTTGAGACTAGTTGACTCCACAGAGGTGCAGAAACAGATTTTAGCTACCTTTCGTCTGACTGGGGAGGCATTGTGCTGGTGGGAGTCCATTACTT
The DNA here is from genome assembly GCA_949130495.1 of Sambucus nigra. Taxonomy (NCBI): domain Eukaryota; kingdom Viridiplantae; phylum Streptophyta; class Magnoliopsida; order Dipsacales; family Adoxaceae; genus Sambucus; species Sambucus nigra. Next base: position 90,275,870 of record OX422211.1, read on the forward strand.
CTACAGCTCAGCGGGATGTTATGCCTATTGCTGATTTTTGGGCTCGTTTCGAGGCGAAGTTTGTACCTCCCGCACAACGTGTGGCTTTGAGGAGAAGGTTTGATACCCTGAAGCAGACTAGTTCAGTTTTTGAGTATGAGCGAGAGTTTACCTCATTGGTAGAGTTTGCTCCCGAGGTGCAGGCAGATGATGCTTTGAAGACTCAGAGGTTTGTTGAGGGGCTATCTTGGCCAATTCGGGGGTTCCTACGGGCGAATCCGTCATTTGACTGTTATGAGGTAGCGGTGAATGCAGCGTTGCATCACTGCAATGATCGTTCTGAGCATGTGGTGGGCAAACGAGGGGTGGTAGGCCAGTAGGGTAGGCCCCATGAGGTTGTAGTTGCAGGCCAACAAGGCCCACAGGGGGGCCAACAGTCAGGAGGCCATCAGGCCAAGCGGTACAGAGGCCGTCACCAGGGGCAGCAGGCCCAGGGCCAGCAGGGTCAGGCCATTCCAGCCAATCTGGTTCAGACCATTTCAGGTCAGGGTCACCCGCAGCAGGGCCAGAGAGGGCAGGGCCAGTTGAGCCAACGGGGTCAGGGTGCGAGAGATCAACACCGGGCCAATAGGCCCAACATCGGAGCTTTGGTGCAGCAGGCACGAGATGGGGGTCCTATTGTATGCTTCCAGTGCGGAGAGACTGGACATATGAGGAGGGCTTGTCCCCGAGGACAGGCGCAGGGAGATAGAGCACAGCAGCAGGTACTCCCACCACCACCACCATTTCCGGCATTGCCAATGGCAGCAGCAGCACCAATTCAGCCACAGTTGTACCATGGGCGTGTATATGACGTTCAGCCTTTTCAGCCGCAGGTGCGACGACCGGCGATTCAGGGTACATTTTATGTTTATAGTTCTCATGCGAGAGTACTTTTTGACACTGGTGCATCACACTCGTTCTCCAGTTATGAGTTTGCTAGGACATCGGGGATGATAGACGTTGCAGAGGCGATAGTTGCCCATGTGAGTACACCTTTGAGTGGTACGGACCTTCACCACGTTTGTAGAGGGGTTGCGATTGAGATCAGGAGGCTTCACTTCTCTGTCGACCTTATTTTGATTGAGATGTGTACCTACGACGTGATTATAGGGTTTGATTGGTTGTATGCATATCATGCCCAGATTGACTGTCGTGGGAGTGCGATCACATTTGCCATTCCTGGTCAGGAGATGTACCTAATAGCATTACCTGGTCTAGAGGGTGGAGCCAGCACACATCTGTTTTACATCGAGGAGGATTCTCCTGATGGGGTGTCCGTTTCTTTGGATACAATCCCTATAGTGAGGGAGTTCGCGGACATCTTTGCTGAGGTTCCTGGTTTACCTCCAGCTCGTGAGATAGAGTTTTGCATAGAGTTATCGCCGGGCACGAGACCGATTGCCAGGGCCCCGTACCGTATGGCACCCTTAGAGATGAGGGAGCTTAGGGAGCAAATTCAGCAGTTGTTGGGCCAAGGTTTTATTCGTAGGAGTACCTCGCCTTGGGGAGCTCCAGTTCTCTTTGTGAAGAAAAGGGATGGCTCACTTCGATTGTGCGTCGATTATCGAGAGTTGAACAAGGTAACGATTCGGAACAAGTATCCGTTACCTCGTATTGATGATATGTTCGATCAGTTAAGGGATGCTTCATTCTTTTCAAAGATTGATTTGCATTTCGGTTATCACCAGTTGAGGATTCGGGAGGAGGATGTGCCGAAGACAGCGTTCCTGACATGATATGGTTCGTACGAGTTTCGGGTCTTGCCGTTCGGCTTAACCAATGCGCCTGCAGTATTCATGGATTTGATGAATCGTGTATTCAAGCCATACTTGGATCAGTTTATTATCGTGTTCATTGACGATATCCTGATCTATTCACGGTCCGAGGAGGACCATGCCGAACATTTACGATTGGCTCTTGAGACCTTGAGAGAGCATCAACTTTATGCTAAGCTCTCCAAGTGCGGGTTTTGGCTGCGAGAGGTGCAGTTTTTGGGCCACATTATGACGGAGGCTGGGATTGCTGTCGATCCTAGCAAGGTTACTGCTGTTGTCGAGTGGGGGCAACCCACTACGCCGACTGAGATTCGGAGTTTTCTGGGTCTAGCGGGTTACTATCGAAGGTTTATTCAGGGCTTCTCGAAGATTGTGAGTCCTCTTACCCATTTGACAAAGAAGGGTGTTACTTTCGTCTGGAGTTCAGAGTGTCAGGAGGCTTTCGAAACTTTGAAGGAGAAGCTTACGTCAGCGCCAGTCCTTGCGTTGCCGAAAGCTGGGGTTGAGTACCGCGTGTACACTGATGCGTCATTACAAGGGTTAGGAGCTGTTCTGATGCAGGAGGAGAGACCGATTTCCTATATTTCGAGGAAATTGAGGCCTCATGAGGATCGTTACCCGACTCATGACTTAGAGTTGGCGGCGGTTGTTTTTGCGTTGTATTCATGGAGACACTACTTACTTGGGGAGAAGTTTATGTTGTTCACCGACCATAAGAGTATTCAGTACTTGTTCTCTCAGAAGAACTTGAACATGAGACAGAGTAGATGGGTGGAATATGTGAAGGACTACCAGTTTTCCATACAGTACCACCCGGGTAAGGCAAACGTGGTTGCTGATGCTTTGAGCCGAAGACCCATAACGTCATTGTCCGCCTTGGATGTGGAGGAGAGTGTTGAATGGTCAGGTGTTTGGAAAGCTCAGTGGAAGGAGCTGGGTAGCCTTGATGTTGGCAGAGCATTTATGGGGACTGTATCTATATCAGTTTATATGGTTGAACGGGTTGTGAAGGCCCAGTCTTCTGATGACTTTTGTCAGGAGAAAGTGAAGGCATTGATGTCTGGGGGCATTCAGGGTTTCTCGATCGGTTCTGACGGGGGACTTCGTTATCAGGGACGAATTATTGTGCCGAATGATACCGAGTTGCGAAAGGCCTTATTATCTGAGGCGCATGGATCTAGATTCACTGTTCACCCCGGAGGTGATAAGATGTATCGGGATATGCATCGTATGTATTGGTGGGTTGGGTTAAAGCGTGATGTAGCCGAGTTTGTCTCAAAGTGTGCCACTTGTCAGCTTGTAAAGGTGGAACATCAGAGACCTGGAGGGGAGTTGCAGCCGTTGTCCATTCCCGAGTGGAAATGGGAAAGCATCTCCATGGATTTTATTGTTGGGTTGCCAAGATCGCAACGCGGTCATGATTCAATTTGGGTCATCGTCGACAGACTAACAAAGGTGGCTCATTTTCTTCCAGTGAGGACAGATTATACGGCAGCACAGTACGCCACGATGTTTATTAACGAGATTGTGAAGTTGCATGGGGTACCGCGTGATATCGTGTCCGACCGTGGCAGTGTCTTCATCTCGCACTTTTGGGGCAGACTTCAGGAGGCAATGGGAGTTCAGTTGAGTTTGAGTACCGCATTCCACCCTCAGTCTGATGGTCAGACGGAGCGGGTGAACTAAATTTTGGAGGACATGTTGCGAGTTTGTGTGTTGGACTTCAAAGGTGGTTGGGATATGCATTTGCCACTGGTGGAGTTCGCATACAATAATAGTTATCAACAAACTATTGGCATGGCACCATACGAGGCTTTATACGGCAGGCCTTGTCGATCCCCTACATGTTGGTTGGAGTTCGGAGAGCACCGGATGCTGGGTCCGGATATTGTTAGGGAGACCTCAGAGAAGGTTGACTTGATTCGTGCACGGATGAAGACCGCGCAAGATCGTCAGAAGACTTATGCTGACATAAGGCGGAGGAAGTTGGAGTTCGCCGTTGGGGACCAAGTGCTGTTAAGGGTCTCACCCATGAGAGGCGTTGTTCGCTTTGGTGCCAAAGGGAAGCTTTCACCGCGATACGTAGGCCCATTTACAGTGTTGGACAGGGTGGGACCGGTTGCTTACCGTTTAGCCCTACCTGACCATCTCCAGCGGGTACATGATGTTTTTCATGTATCCATGTTGAGGAAGTTCTTACGTCCCGAGGACTCACACCTACACATAGATTTAGACGGGGTTGAGTTGCAGCCCGATGGGAGTTACGAGGAGAGGTCGGTCAGGATCCTAGATCGTCGTGAGCAGCAGTTGAGGTCAAAAGTCATTCCTCTTGTTCGTGTTATGTGGAGTAATCATGATGAGTCTGAGGCCACTTGGGAGAGAGAGGATGACTTGCGAATTAGTCACCCATATCTCTTCAAGGAAGGTACGTGCGAAACTACCTTACTTGACTTGAATTGAGTTGTTTTATTTCGAATTTCGAGGACGAAATCCCGTTCGTAGAGGGGGAGAATGTAATACCCCGCATTTTTTTTATTGAATTAAAATTGAACTAATTGAAGAAAAAAAATAATTATGGCAGTATATATATTCGAAATGTTTGGAAATGAAAATTTAAAATGAATTAATTGAGATACGAATGTGCGACTTAAATATTAGAAGCGAATTAACGCGTAAAAGGATCTAGAGGGTTAAATTTGGCGCAATGGCATTTTTGTAAATAAACTAATTCTAGATATAAATAGAAAGGAAGAGAAGAAGTCTTCATTCTTTCATTTGAAATGGAGGCTAGGGTTTGGTAGAGAGAGAGAGAGTAAGAAAAGAAGAAGCTAAGAGGATTTCAAGAGGATTTCAAGAGGAATTCAATTTCTCCATACAATCCAAGGCAAGTTAATAACCTATATGTGTATATTTTGTATCTATAATGAAATTTCACATGAACATGTATTTGGATCCCTAAATTAATATGAAATTAATGTTAAAAATGATATGCAATGTATTAGGATCATCCTCCATATAGATTAAAATGCGATAACATTATTATAGGGATTGAATTGTTGAACAAACTCTTGAATTTGAGAAGTCTATGAAATTGAGTAAATCGTCTTATTAAAAATTGTTTTGAGCTATTTTAATTCCGAGAATTTATATTTCGTCCGCGCTGCCCAGTAGAAAATCATATTCTGGACAACTTTGTAGTTTTAAGTTTTTTCAAAAACGGATCGGAAAATCCTCGAATATGCGTTTTAAAATTCTGCGCAGAAAGTTATCGTGAACAGGTCCGAACTGTATATGTTAATTTCGGGTCTGTTTTAAGCAGGCTACGGTAGCGTGCTCGCGCGTCCTTATATAAAATCACGTTCCGAACAACTTTGTAGTTTTAAGTTTTCCCAAAAACGGATCGGAAAAGCCTCAAATCGGCATTTTAAAATTCTGGGCAGAATGTTGTCGAAAACAGGGGCGAATATTATATGTTAGTTTCGGATCTGTTTTAGGCCGGATATGGTAGCGTGCTCGCGTGTCCTTATAGAAAATCACGTTCCGAACAACTTTGTAGTTTTAAGTTTTCCCAAAAACGGATTGGAAGAGCCTTGAATCTGCATTTTAAATTCTGGGCAGCATGTTGTTGAAATAAGAGTGATAATATTTTTCATGTTGTTAGTAAGATAATTATGGTGTTGTGCCTAATATCCTGACTTGATCACACACTTAAGGTTATTAGGGATATATAACCTTGAAATGATTTGGTGTTGAATTAGTAAATTAATGATGTAAATTATGTTATATTATAAATAATGACTATTGTATAACTCGAGTAAGAGACTTGACACGATTGTATATATACGTAAGTGTGAAATTGCTTTACATGTATATTGTCGAGTATACACTAGACTAGTCCTCCGGTCGATGTAGGCACATGTTGAATGCGATTATTTGTGATTGATCCGGTTAGGTTCCGCTCGAGTGCCGTGTCGGAGATAAACCACCGGAACCGGACACATGGTTGTAATGCGGGTCAGATAGAAAGACCTTGAAACGCCATGTGATTTAGGACTTAGTATGATTGCCCTTGCCACGTAATATTGGGAAATATTCGTGTGTAGGCCTAGTGTTACGACTTGTTTCCCGGGGTAACGATAGTGACCCGATATGACTTGTGTGAGATATTATGTTCGTGTCTTAAAATAATATCTCGAATTAATGCATTTGATATTATACTTGAAGGAAATATTTTGATACGTTAAATACTGAAATGAGACTAATAATGATTAATTAAGATACGATATGAGACTACACGTTACTCTAGTTTGGGTTGGGTAGTCCCGACATAGGAACATTGGTTGGGTAATTGAACAATTTAATTACTGGAGACGAGTAATGACTAGTGTGCTTTCATTATAAGTACATCTTATAATCTTATAGCTTGTTTTCTTGCTTTGACGTTCGTCTATCTTGCTTCTTGCTCCTCTCCTATGTATGTATTATACAGGTCCTCGCCCCGTTGGACAGTAGATCGTGGAGCTGGATGACCTCGCATCTATTCTTAGGATCTTGTAGTGGTGGACGCTGGTCCATATCCTATTTTGTCACTCTTCCTTAGAGTGTGGTATCAGAGATTTCCCATTGTTAGGGATTTGATAGTGTTGAGAGGTTTACATTACACTCTTTACCTAATTTATCTTTGGGCCCGTATGTTTGGGCATTTTATGTTCAGTACTGCTATTACTTGTGGATCCTATACTTGCTATGATGTGATTTGGTTACACGTATGGGAGTGTACATATTTACTTTACTGCGTTTATTTAAATTATGTTTCTAATGCCAACATATTGACGCTCCGCTTTAATTTAATTGGGCGTAGCTAACCGAATTAGATATAAAAAGCAGGGTTGTCACATTGGCCCAGGACGAACACCTCAATGAGTTTGTGGAAAAGAAGACAAATAAATCAGCAGCGAATGTCGAGCAGCGACCGGATAATGTCCTCAAGGAGGATGCTGGTCATGAATTTCCAGTAATACATGGGGCATCAGACCTCAAATAAAATTAAGGGAAAACAGTTCGAATGGAAGTTAAGAAGCTTACCGTGGTTATGCAAGCTTTCCAAATTGACCTAGCTAAGTCTCAGGCAGGAAAGCGGCGACGGCCGTAGGATGTTGATTAAAACAAACATATCATTTTTACAGATGAAGATTTGGTGGGAGTAAGAGCTCCTCATCATGACTCACTAGTCATTACACTCAGGATAGATAATTAGGACATTGACAGGATGCTCTTTGACCAAGGAATCTCGTCGAAAGTAATGTACCTTGAGTTATTCAGGAATCTGAAACTAAACATAGCAGATCTGAAGGAAGCCACTGTCCCATTAGTCGACTTCGCTGGGAAGGTCACAATCCCTTTGGGAAAGGTTATCCTGCCAGTCAGGGGCAGGAAACATCTTGTAAGGACATAATTTTATAAATGTTAGGGGTAGAATCTAGGAATTTTCTATTTGTCCTACATCATTGTATGTATGTCTGATACCGCTAAATTCGGCGCATCAACATGATCATCCACGACGGCCTTAATCCAAATCCATGCATCCATCATCTTCACATGTGCATCATGCTTCATGCGACGTGCTACTCAACCGTTCCCATTACTCCACTACGCATTATTGGTAAAATGATTTATTGGAGTTGTTTATATTTGTATAAATATTTGTTTTTTCTCAAAAGCAATTTTTTTTTTTAAGTATAGAAGCGGAGTGCCTCGGTCGACGAGCTCATTCAAACAACATAGCACTGTCGTTCAAGCAACATAGGCATGTCGCATGAGCTCGTTCGAGCGACACCTGTCCTTCATTCGAGCGACATGCTTATCTCGTTCGAACGCCGCCGCCTCGATTTTCATATAAATATATCGTCACTTTCTATACGTTTTCCAAGTCTTTTTCGCACACGATTTTTGAGATTAAGTGCCTAGAAAACAGACTTCACCTTTTAAGGTTTTATTCCTTCTTTATTCACATAAATACTCCCATCTATGTATGTGAATCTTTAAACCTTCAAGAGGATCATTTTTACTCATCTAGAGTAATTTGTGGAGAAGTCGTCTCTTCTCCATTGCTGCCCATCTGGAGTTCTTATAGGAGATTCCAGCCAACGACATCAAAACCGACATCTAAGGGTATTTCGTATGTCACCCTTATTTTCATTATAATCCGTGTAACTGCTTCTTACAAATTATAGTGAAAAAAAAGGTTTTGCCCCTTTGAGGGATTTTTCCTCATTTGTGTGTTTTGTTTGTGATTGACTATTCTTGCATGTTCATATTGATTTCAATCGCACCTAGATGCATGCTTTAGGATTTAATTGAAAAATTAAATAATTTCTTTATTTGAAGAAAGCGCACTTTTCAAATTGGTATCAGAGCCAATTACACAATTATACCATGTAATTTTTCGCAAAATTTTTCTAAGATGTCAATTTTCTGAAAAATTAATTTTTGAAAAAGGGCGTGTTCAATGTGGAGAAATTATATAATAAAACGCCAGTTTTTGACGGGATAAACTATGCTTACTGGAAAGCCCGTATGAAATCTATTTTAAAAGCCATTGATAAAAGAGTTTGGATTTTGGTTGAAAGAGGGTGGACACCTCCCTCTATCACTATTGATAACGTGACTAATTTAAAATCTGTGACTGCATGGACTGAAGAAGAATTTAAATGGTCATCTTTTAATTCTAAGGGGTTAAATGCTATTTCTGGATCCGTCACACCTGACGAGTTTCGACGGATAATGACATATACAACGTCAAAAGAGGCATGGGATGTTTTACAACTTATCCATGAAGGAACTAATGTTATGAAAGAGTCTAAATTATAAAATTTAACAACTCAATTTGAAACTATCACCATGCTTGAGACTGAATGTTTTGATGATTTTTATGCTAGGTTATCGGATATTGTAAACACTAGCTTTAATCTTGGTGAACACATTCCTAATCCTAGAGTTGTTAAAAAGATTCTAAGATCACTGCCTAAGCGTTTTATCCCTAAAGTCACTGTGCTAAATTATATGGGTAATTTAAACGCGCTTAAATTGGAGAAACTTGTAGGATACTTACAAACATATGAAATTGATATGTTTCCTAAATCTGTCAAGCATAAAGATAAGGGAATTTCACTTAATGCCCAGGATAGAAAGAGTGAGTGGTCGGCAAGAAAGAGAGTTGAGTCATCTAGAAAAAGGGAGATAGAAATGTCAGATTCTGAGTGTAACTTTGATTTAGATGATTTCGCCTTATTTGCAAAAAAATTCAAGAAAATTCTTAAATTCAAGAAAAATGGAAATTTCAAAGATAAAAAGAATTTTGAGAAAAATAAGTTTGAAATAAAAATGAAAAAGATTTTAAAGACCCTCCTAAGAAAGATAGTGAGAGATGCTATGAGTGCGACGATAAGGGTCATAGAGCTCTTGAGTGTGCTACTAGGCTGAACATAGTTGCAAAAGAAAAGGGCAAAGCTGTCCTTAATGCTACCCTTAGTGACGACAGTGAGGTCGAGTCGGTTGACTCTAGAGACGAGTCACTGCATGAATGTAACTTCACCGCATTCATGGCTAGTCATGTGAGTACTTCCAGTGCTCCTCACGACGATGAGGATGCTAATTCAAAGGGACACCTTGACAGTGAGAACGATGTGAGTGAGGGGGAAGATGATGCAAGTGAGAGCGAGAGTAATCTTTAGTGCGCCTACGCCGAGTAATATAATGAGTCATTTAAAACCAAAAAGCGTAACAAAGTGTTAGTTCTTAGGATCACTGCTTTAGAGGAAGATTTAGAAGAAGCGAGAGAGAAAGATTCCTCCATCTGTACTACCTTGAGAGAGAGAGAGCCTACCTGTATTGAGAAAGAAAGTTTGTTTAGAGAGAGAGAGAGACTATTTGGAGAGAGAGAGAGTTGGTTTGAGAAAGAGAAAGGGGACTTGACTAAACAAGTGGCTAGTCTTACAAGTGAGCTCCATTCCTCCCTAGAGACTCAGAAGAAACTTTAATCCCTTGTAGCCAATATTACTCATGATCTTGAGAGAGCACGGGAAGTCAAGGTTCAAATCGAGGACAGATCTGGAAAGATGGTAAAGATGCTCCTCGGTCCCGATTTAGGTTTTAGTGATAGGCATGGAATAGGTTTTGATGGTGCATCCACGTCCCAAATTTCACCTGGACCAGTTCCTGAGTTTACTATGACTCCATATGGCCATCATCAAAAACCACAAAGGAGAGTTCGACCAAGAAAAGCAAACCAAGGTCCGCCTAAGACTGTGTTCTTTTGTACATGCTGCGAAAGAAAAGGCCACCTTAGGGAGTTTTGCTATAGTTTGGGCCGAACATGACGTACTACTGCTCCACCACCTCATACTGATGATTTTACCAGTCTGAGAGAGCGTGTTGAGTTTTTAGATGCCACATCATAGAGTTTGATGGTGGAATTTCGACGGATGTCTTTGCCGTCAGTGAATGCTTCCTGCATCCCGACTAAAACTAACAACAATAAGGGTAAACAAAAGGTTACCACTTCTTGGGTACCAAAGAAAGATAAAAAGGCCCTTGTTCTTCATGTCTCTCTCAAAGCACATAATACCTCACATTTGTATTTTGATAGTGGGTGCTCCAGACATATGATAGGTGATGTCTCATTTTTTACTTACCTAGAGGATTATAAGGAAGGTAGAGTCACCATTGGAGACGAGAGAAATTCTAGCATCGTAGCACAAGGTACAGTAGAGTTACCAAGATTTCCTAAGCTAGAGAATGTTTTGTACATCAAAGGTTTGAAAGCAAACCTTCTCAGCATTAGCCAGCTGTGCGACGCTGACTTTGCCGTAAAGTTTGATCGGGATGCGTGTAATGTCTATAATAAAGCCGGTAAACTTTTAGTGCAAGGGGTGAGGACAAAAGATAATTGCTATGGGACTTTTCTCACATCCTCATTAGTCTGCAACAACGCCACGATCACTCCTATGGATCTGTGGCACCAATGTCTAGGTCACGTGAACTTTAGAGATTTGACACGTTTAGCTAAAAAGGACCAAGTAAGTGGCTTACCAACACTTGGAAAGCCAACTTCCATGGTTTGTGGACCCTGTCAGTTGGGAAAGCAAATCCGTAGTCCCCATAGGAAGTTGCACTCCATTACCACCTCCCATGTACTTGAGTTCATTCACATGGATCTTATGGCACTCGTACTGAGAGTCTGGGTGGTAAGAGGTATATCCTCGTAATGGTGGATGATTTCTCCAGATATTTGATTGTAGGTTTTTTGAGAGAGAAATCCGATGATGTAGATTTCTTAACGACCAAGTGCCGTGTCCTGTAAAATTAACACAGAATCACTATTAACAGGATACGTAGCGATAATGGCACGGAATTTAAGGAAGTAAAGGTAGATATTTACTATGATAGCATAAGAATCAAACATGAGTTTTCTACTGTGAAGACTCCTCAGCAAAAAAGAACGGGATGATTCAGTAAATGGCTAGATCTATGCTTCTAGGTTGTAAAGTTGCTAGGATATTTTGGGCAAAGGGAGTGTCTACTGCGTGCCACACGATGAATAGGGTTTACCTGCGTCCACACACACTTAAGATGCCTTATGAATTGTGGACTGACAAGAACCCCAACCTTGCATATTTTCTTGTCTTTGGGAGTAAATGCTACATCCTACGTGATATAGAGAAATTAGGAAAGTTTGACTCTCGGAGACGAGGGAATATTGCTAGTATATTCATCCAATAGTAGAGCATACCGGTTTTTTAACCTGAAGATCTCTAAGGTTATGGAGTCAATAAACGCCACTGTCCAAGATGATGAACCTCCGACGTTTATTGATCCTAGCCTTCAGTGTGAGGTTGAGGAATTTTCTAGTAGCGATTTACTTGTCCCTCACTCACACCCTGTGGACCCTATTCATGTGTTAAGGGACACACCTGCTTGGATTCGCAAGAGTCATGACCCTGCCTGCATTGTAGGAGATACCACCTTAGGGGTCAAGACTCGTGCTCAGCTAGAGAACATTCTTAGTCATTTGTGCTACACGTCCACAATCGAGCCCAAAAATCACAAAGAAGCACTTAAGGATGAACACTGAACATCTGCCATGCAGGATGAGTTGCTTCAGTTTAAAAAGAAAAATGTCTGGGAATTTAACCCCCGACCTAGTGAGACTAATGTGATAGGTACCAGGTAGATTTTCAAGAATAAAATGGATGCAAATGGTACTATAATAAAAAATAAGGCTAGGTTGGTCGCTCAAGGCTACACATAGATAGAGGGTGTAGACTTTGGGGAGACATTTTCTCTTGTTGTGAGGATTGAGTCCGTCCGCTTATTACTCGTCATCGCATGTCATCTGCGCTTCAAGTTATACCACATGGATGTCAAGAGTGCCTTTCTAAATGGCATTCTACAGGAGGAGGTTTACGTGGAACAACAAAAAGTCTTTGAAGACCCTAAGAACCCGGAGCACGTCGACTATCTGAGGAAAGCCTTATATGGTTTGAAGCAAGCACCCCGTGCTTGGTACAAGAGGCTTACTTCCTATCTCTTAGCCCGTGGCTTCAAGAGAGGGGGAGTTGATATGACGTTGTTCATCAAGAGAGATGATGGTGCTATTTTGATTGCCCAGGTCTATGTGGACGACATAGTCTTTGGATCCACATGCTCCCAGCATGCTCACCACTTTGAGGAGGATATGAAAACTGAGTTTGAGATGAGCATGGTAGGTGAGCTTACTTACTTCCTTGGTCTCGAGGTTCGTCAGCTAGAAGGTGGGATGTTCATCTCCCAATCCAAGTATGCTAGAGACCTAGTGAAGAAATTTGGTTTAGACTCTGCTAAGCATGCACGTACACCTATGAGTACTTCTACCAAGCTTAGTAAGGACACTTCAGGCAAGGACCTAGAGCAAACCTTGTATTGGAGTATAATAGGTAGTCTTCTCTACTTGACTGCTAGTCATCCCGACATATCCTTTAGTGTTGGAGTCTGTGCGCGATATCAGGCGTCCCCTAAAGAGTCACACTTTCTCGCCTTAAAATGTATTATCAAATATGTGAGTGGGACTCTCTCCCATGGCATTTGATATTCCTTTGATACCACTAACTGTTTGTCCGCATACTCGAATGCTGACTGGGCTGGGGATGCAGATAGATGTAAGATCACTTTTGGTGGGTGTTTTTCTTTGGTTCTTCTCTTGTCTCTTGGTTGAGAAAGAAGAAAAACTCCATCTCTTTGTCCACTGTGGAGGCTGAGTATATCTCCACCGGGAGTTATTGTACGCAGCTCTTGTGGATGAAGCAAATATTAGAGGATTATGGAAGTTCAACGGACACCATGACTATCTATTGTGATAACACGAGCGCGATACACATATCCCGCAATCCAATCCAACATTCACGCACAAAGCACATCAGGATACGTGAGCACTTTATACGTCAGTTAGTTGAGGAGAAAGTCGTATCCCTGAGTTTCATACCCACCGACCGTCAGTTAGCCGATATTTTCATGAAACCTTTAGATACCCTTAGATTCGAGAGTCTTAGGAAGTATTTAGGGATTTGCACAGTTGACTGAGGGGTTGGTCCATGTCTACGATAGGATGCATTGTCATGTTCATATCATATGATTCCTATTGCTAGTTTGTATCATTTGTATTATTATTTTTTCATTTTTATATTTTTTTTGAAAAATCCAAAAAGATTTTCTTTTTATAAAAATTTTAGAAAAGCACAAAAAGATTTTTGTATTTTGTTTACACCTTTTATGGATGAGCATTTAAGATAGCCGGGTCATAAGTTTCATTTCATTTATCCATGTGACTGTTTGATAGTGATTTGAGACACTACATCATTGCATCCATGTTCTTTACATTGTTTGGAGTCTTTGAGATGTGATTAGTGATATCTTTCTATATGTTTGGCTCCTTATCTCCTTTATTGCACACATGGACGATTTTATTTAATTATTGTACTTGTCTATCACATATTGTTTTGACTGTTTCTATCTCAATTCTATCTATACAACGAACCATATACGATAAAACTTGACAAGATTGGAATGCATGTAAAAAACTGTTTGGTGAGATTATGTGGTATTTTATCAATGGTGAAGGGCTACAAAAGGTAATTATCTATCCTTTGCGATTAAGCCAGCTTTTAAATGGACTTAAAAAATTGAGGAATTTTATTATTCGGGGTCCAAAGAGGTTAAAAGAGCCCGAAAAATTTAAACGCAACAAAAAGAAATTCACGATGGATATGGGCCATTAGGTTTCACCATCAATTCTCCAATGTTTGATAATTTAGATCACCTCTATTCGAAATATAAATCTAAGGGAGTTTGGTTGGAGAATTTAAACGGGTTTTCACTTCCTTGAAAGTCCTGAAAAAGCATTAAATCGTTTTGGACGTTATTGGTGTGGAAATTACTTTGAGCTTTGATTTGTTGATTTGATTGAGTCAATGTCTCATATTTCCATATTGTTACACCTAAGGAAGATGTTGAGTTCATTATTTAGGAGTATCCGATATTCATCGTGCACAAGTGTCATGTTTGTATGCATTGATTTTCCTATCGAATTTGATCACTCCTCTACATTTATGCTATCATCGACTTGGTTGTTTTTGTGTTTGTTCATGGTGTGATTATTTGTTGTATATTTTGTGTGAAAAAGTTTGAAAAATTCAAAAATATGAATTTTATTACCTTGTGACATTTTCCATATTTATGCTTCTCATATCTGTCTATTTGGAGACATCATAAAAAGGGGGAGAATGAATTATGAGGGAGAATTTTTGTTGATTTATTAATGATTTTCTTAAGCTTAATTGATCTTCGATTTTTTGCATATCATTATATTTCAAACTGTTGCGTGTCACGGGTATCTGCTTTATCTCATGTGTGTAGGTACAAAATTGATATTTATTGGATTGCACACCCTGATGAGAAAAGATTTAGGAGTTTCTGAAGAGGTGAAGATTTGAAGATGTTGAAGTTTGATTGAAGACATATCATTTAGTATTCTCAGTTTGAGGATTTAATGGGGATATTATCTTGTATGTTATTTGATAGTATAATTCGGATTTTTTTATTTATGTACCGGCATAGACATAGGGGGAGATTTGTAAGGACATAATTTTATAAATGTCCGGGGTAGAATTTATGAATTTTCTGTTTGTCCTAGATCATAGTATGTATGTCTGATACCGCTACATTCGGCACATCAACATGATCATCCACGGCGGCCTTAATTCGAATCCATGCATCCATCATCTTCACATGTGCATCATGCTTCATGCGATGTGCTGCTCAACCGTTCCCACTAATCCACTACGCATTTTTGGTAAAATGATTTATTGGAGTTGTTTATATTTGCATAAATATTTGGGAATTTTTTAGAAAATATTTTTTTGAAGTCTGATTTATAATATTTTTTTGAAGTCTGATTATAGTGCAAATATAAACACACAGAAGTCTGATTTATAATATTTTCTTCAGACTTCAAAAAAAACAAAACACACAAAAGTCTGATTTATTTTCACTATAATTTGTAAGAAGTGTAGAAGCGGAGTGCCTCGGTCGACGAGCTCGTTCAAACGACATAGCACTGTCGTTTGAGCGACATAGGCATGTCGCGCAATCTCTTTTCGAGCGACACCTGTCCTTCGTTTGAGAGACTTGCTTATCTCGTTTGAATGTCATCGCTACCTCGATTTTTGTATAAATATCCGGTTACTTTCTACACGTTTTCCCAGTCTTTTTCGCACATGATTTCTGCGATTAACAGCCCAGAAAATAAACTTCACCTTTTAAGGTTTTATGCCTTCTTTATTCACATAAACACTCCCATCTATGTATGTGAATCTTTAAACCTTCAAGAGGATCGTTTTTACGCATCTGGAGTAATTTGTGGAGAAGCGGTCTCTTCTTCATTGCTGCCCATCTGGAGTTCTTGCAGGATATTCCAGCCGACGACATCGAAATCAACACCTGAGGGAATTTCGTATGTCACCCTTATTTTCATTATAATCCGTGTAACTGTTTCTTACAAATTATAGTGAAAATAAAAGGTTTTGCCCCTTTGGGGGATTTTTCCTCATTTGTGTGTTTTGTTTGTGATTGAATATTCTTGCATGTTCATATTGATTTCAATCACACCTAGATGCAAGCTTTAGGATTTAATTGAAAAACTGAGTTTAATTAAATAATTTCTTTATTTTAACAAACACGCACTCTTCACATTTCCAAATTGATTGAGTTTCTTGTTGTCGATGTCGAGTAAGCATACCAAACCATCCTCGGACGGGGGTAGCTCCATGCAATGAAGGTCTTTCCATCAACCTATCACTAGAAGTTAAAGTGCGTAACTGATCGAGGAGTAGTTGAAATCTGTGGGGACCAAGATGCAGCGAGGAAGTGTTTCATCACGACCATACGCCCCAATCAGGAGAAGAAAGAAGAAAAAAATAAAAGGCAAGGAATAAGGTCAGGAGGCGTTGGTGCCCTCCAAATAGCAGCTAAGGTATGGTCGACCAGGAGTGGAGGAAACCAGGCTCCTCCCCTATGAAAGGTTCGTTGAAGACCTAGAAGAGGTCTCAGTTGGGAGTGACTCGATCAAAAATAAGTTTTTAATAGGCACCTCCTTGACTGATGGAGAGAAAAAAGATCTAATTACTTTACTCCGGAGCAATGTGGATTTTTTCTCATGGGATCCCTACGAGCTACCTGGGATTGATCCCAGCATCACTTGTCATCAACTACACACGAACCCGATTTTCAAGCAAGTGGTGCAAAAGGCTAGCTGAACAGCCCCGAAGAAGGCTAAGGCAGTAGAGAAAGAGGTCAAAAAGATACTCGACACAGGGTCCATACGGGAAGTACGATTCCCTAAATGGTTATCTAACCCGATAGTGGTTCCTAAGAGCAAGGAAAAGTGGAGGGTTTATATTAACTTCACCGACTTTATATCCCAAATACAGTTTCCCCCATTTGAAGATCGATCAACTAGTTGATGCCACGGCTGCACACGAGAGAATGAGCTTCTTAGATGCATATTCGGGATACCATCAAATCCCCCTTCACATGCCAGATCTAGTTAAAACCTCCTTCATAACCACTGTTGGTTTATATTGCTGTAAAGTTATGCCCTTCGGCCTTAAAACGTAGGAGCAACCTATCAGCGGCTTAGAAAGGCATGCGTGATTAAGCATCGATCACAGGCCTTATTGAGCTGAATGGTGAGGGCAACTAGGGCACTATAAGCATTATGCTCAAGTTGGTGAGGGAGGAAAGGGTTTGGCAATAGTGATGGGTTGGGGATCATATAAATCACACGACCATTCTATGAATAGGCGATGATAATGGTTGCGCCGTGACACACCAGGGAACTGTTGAGAAAAATCAACACCACAAGAGAGTGGTGTGCATGGGGTAACATGATCGGTGTCACGGTGGAGAGTATCACCACAAATACTCTCATGGGTGGTGGAGGATGGTTTCAGGTGAGGATCTAAAAATGTATATGCAAACAGGCAAGGTGTAAAATCAAGATCCAAACCAGGTGGTGGGATGGAAGGGATAATGGGTGGGTTGGGTGGGATAAATGGTGGAGTAAGATGATCCAACTCAAGCGTGGGAGACACACACTCATTGGAAGGAGTAAAGGAATACTCACAAGGGAGTGTGGTTTCTAAAGATGGAGTGGTCAACTTCTCCATAAGAGTAGCATATGTGAATGTGGTGGGTGGGTAAGACGAGGCACCAAGATCTGAGATAGAGGATTCATGAAAAATATCAGGCTCAAAGAGAGTAATGCATGGTGGGACATCATCCATATCCGGATAATTAGGAACTATCACGGATTCTATCTCGGAAAAATGGTGAACACTCGTAGTCGGAGCTAACCTAGAATGAAGTGGTTCCTCGGGAACAAAAGGGTAAAGCTCGATAGGTGTAGACTCAGGCATTGTTTTGGATTCTAAGGGAAAGGGAAGGTGAATGGGAACCTCAAAGTGGGGTTCAGGTGGACATGGTGGAGTTTGATCAGGCTCACTATCGAAAGGTAAGTCAACACAATTATCGACTTGGGACCCGGACCATGTGATGGTCTAAACTTCGAGATTCTCGGGGTGGTAGGGTTGGTCACACTCAAAATTCGTGTCACAAGATGACACATCATCATCACACTCGGTTGTAATGATGGGTGGACCCATGGGAATGTCAGACTCTCTCGCACACTCCAATTCATTTAACCTTTGTTCAAGCCTTTAGAGAGCTTGAGTTTGAATTACTTGCTCTTGCTCAAGTATGAAATTTTGCAAGAGGGTTTCGAGAGCAGAATTGGATGGTGGTGGAGTGATGGGTGGTGGCGGTGGTGGAGGTGGACACAACACGCTACTATCATGAGTGTATGGAGAATATTCAAAAGAAGTGTGTGGGATGGGGCCAAGTACATCATACACGAAAGGATCGCTTTCGTGATGGACAAATGGTTGATGCGCATGGGGTGCGTAGTGAGGGGACTGATCGTGACGGGGTGCACAAGGTTGCCATGAAAACTGTTGGAACGTGTGAGGATCCACAACATCGGGTTGGGATTCGTATTGCGTGGAAGGGTGTCAGGCCTCCACGAATAACTCGGGGACTCACACAACTCGGGTTTAGGTATATCGAGATAATGGGATGAGGTGGGTTCCGAAACAGTGTCATATGGATACACATGGTTCGTGGTGGGTTTGTATGGATATGACAAGTATGGGCACTCATGGGACATGTGATCGGCATAATAATAGTGGGTGCACAACAAGGGAGGAGACACGTCTACACTTGACACCGAGGGTGATGGAATATGAGGTGCGTGCATGGACGGGTCAAGAGTATCAACGGGACTCGTGAGAGAGGTGAAACCACTAAGTATCTCATAAAGAGACGACTCGGGATTACTCTCACACGTGTCGCGTGGCAATAAACAATGACCAAAGTAGTCCCGTAAAGGACGTTCGTCGGCCATGAGGAGAAAATATTTTTTTGGAATTTTTAATTTTTTCAAAAGGAAAGAATTTTTTTTTGAATTTTTCAAAAAATGGGAGAAAGAAAATATTTTTGGATTTTTCTAAAAGGAAAGAAATAATTTTTTTTTGGATTTTTCTATAAAAATAAAGAAAGAAAATATTTTTGGATTTTTGTGAAAAAATAAAGGAAGAAAATATTTTTGGATTTTTCCAAAATGAAAGAAAGAAAATATTTTTGGACTTTTTATGAAAATAGAGAAAGAAAATATTTTTGGATTTTTTTTTTTTGGAAGAAAAGGTGGGGAAAAATATGGACTCTTGATTTTGGACGAACTCACTAAAACTGACTACCGAAAAATGAATTGGACACACACACAAGTCAAGAAAATTTTCTAACTAGCACATAGCCAATTTTATCTTCAAACTTTAGTGAAAGGGGTAGTCAAATTTTAATTAAGTCCGCAGGCGATAAAAATCACGAAAATATGAGTGATCGCCTTTGCAAAATATTCTCCTAGTGGGCTACCTAGTTGATTGATTTTAAATTTAGTGAAGGCTAGGGTAGCACACAATGATAAGAGAGTGAGTCCGGTGATGAAATCCCTTCTCTTGAGTGACCGGGCGTAGGTCTTAGTAATTTAATTCATCACACTATTCAAAAAAATAAATGCGAGAATAAAATCACACAAGAGCACACAAGAGAATTGACTCGCTAACAGGAGAGGCGCGAGTGTTGAGAAATGTACCTCCCACGGTTTTTACGCCGAGGGGTGCCGAAAAATTTAAGTCGACCGGGGGGGAGATCACGTCTATCTCAGTCATCCCCGGGAGTCCTACCGATCCAAGGTAGAGAGGCTTCTAAATCCTCACCTTTGGACGCCCTCTCTCTACCTTGTCCGGTTTCCCTATCATGCTTGTCTTTGATTATTACAATTTTAAATGGAAAATAAATGGTGTCCTATGCACCGCAATACAAGCAATGATAAAAATCCTAATATAAGCCTTCTAAAATAAAGAAAAATGGTACTAAAATGCAATAAAATAGAGGAAATAAATGAACTACAAGATTGAATCCCCTCCGAGCTTCACAATCCCAAGATATGGCAACGACGCCATTTGATAAAAATCCTCAAATCCCCGGCAACGGCGCCATTTGATAACGAAACTTTTTGTATGTCGTTGTTGAAAGCCAAGTTAGTCAAAAACCTCAATTACTTACAAATATAAACAAACTCAAGTGTAGAGGTAAGTAAGGGTACCAATTCACTTCCTAGGGAGTAAGCTAGAGACAAATTCAATTGTAATTCACTTTTTATTTTCTTTTTGTGCTTTTTCACTTTTCTAATTTCTTTTAGCTTTTTCAATATTAAAACAATAGGGTGAGGTGAGGTGAAATAAGACTAAACTAAACTATATGTGATATGATAAAAACTAACTATAAAGTTACTAAAATGGAAAATAAAGTCTAACACTAAAATAAGAGATAAAGTGAGGTAAATAATTATGAGAACAATCAAGGAATGGGATTACACCACAAATTTTAGTTATTCTAATTAATTAATTTAATTATTTGAATTCTCCCAAATTAATATTAAAATTACAAACCAACTCTCGTTGCAAGTGTAATTATGATAGTAATCTTTTATAAAATTAAGTTTAACACCCCACAACTCTAAAAAAAAATAGATCTACACTCCTTTTAATTAATCACCCGCTAAGATCGATCGATTAAAATTTATGTAAATCTTAGAAAATAAATTTAGAGTTGAAATTCAAGTTATAATACCCCACTTAAGAAACCCCTATCTTTAGTTCGAATCTAAAATGGGTATTATAACTACAATTTCGATTTTCTCTCAAAAATCATTTACCCTCTCTCGAGGCGTAAATCTAAGGGTGGGGGATCAAAATTAGCATTCAAAGGGACTTTTCAGGTAATTAAACTAATTAAAATAAAATAACATCAAATAAGAGTTTTACCCCACCCCTTGAAAGGGGTTTTAGCCTAACATGATATGAAATATGATAAATTAATAATCAAATGCATAAAATAAATGAAAAGAGAAGCGAACAATCAAACCCCAATCTCTTGAAGTGATATTGAACTTCTATTCTTTGAAATTAAGCACAATCCATCCAATATGAGCATCCAACAATAATCAACTCAATAATCAACTCAATTGAATTTCACACATTTATCACTCACAAATATCTAAAAAAAAATGAAAATAAACTATTTACAAATATTTCTACCTAATTTATTCTAACCTAACTCTCTACTTTTCTCTAGAATTTTCTCTCTCTATTTGATGATGAGTTCCCCCTCAAATGGGGTCTTGAGTCTTCTTTTATAGTAGATGCATGGCACACATGGGGCTAAGGGGTATATTGGGTATATGGCTAGGGGTGCATGTGGATATGGTGTGAGGTCATGTGAATGAGAATAAAAATCTGATATGGTGAGGGGTAATTTTGGAAATTTGTTTTGAGTGGTTAGTTGGGGTATAATGGGTAAAATGGGGGTTAAAGGTTTAAGTGGGTTTAAAGGGTGTTATTGGCACATGGGGTAATTTGGTCTTTGTTTATTTGGTTTTTGTGTTTTTGGATGTTAAGAGGTGGAGGAGTCGTGAGATGGGAATTGGATTTTTTTTTGTTTGAAAATGGAAAAGGGTGGATTCGAGTTTGGTTTGGCGGTAGCGGGTCATGGGTTGAGTTGGGTAGGTTCGGAGGTGGGATGGACAAAGGATCGAATTGGTGTCGCCGACCGGAGGTAGGTAAGCCTGGGAATGGAAGGTGTCGCCGCCAGTTTTTGTTCAGGCCGCCGGAGGTTTTGGGAATGGGGGTATGTGCAGGTGGTTGGGTTTGAGGGCAGAAGGGGTCGGATTGGTATCACCGTCGCTGGCTGGAAGGACGGGGGTCGGGACTAGGGAATCGGGTCGCCAGGTTTGGAAGGTGTTCAGGCTGAGAGGGGCGTCGAGTATGGGTCAGGTCATACCGGATCAGCGCCGGCGAGGGTTAATGGTATCGCGAGGAGAGAGGGGGCCGAATCGGGTTCTGCTGGGCAGGGGAACATATAAGGGTGAGGTTCGGGTCGGAGAGGCTGGGGTCAGTTGATGAAAGAGAGGGGTCATCGATTCCGGTGAGAATCGTTGCCGGCGGAGGAATTTGGAGCGAGTCGGATTGAGGAGGTAGCGGCGCATGGGGATGCTGCCGGAGTGTGGACAGGGAGCGCTCGGGTTGGATATGGGGCTGGACGGAGGTGTTTGGGCGAGAACAACGTCGGAAGGAGTTTAGAAGGTGGGTGATAATGGAGGTTTTAGTGGTGGTGAGTTTTCTTTGTGTTAATGGTGGTTGGATTGAGAGTGAAGATGGGTTTGGGAATAGTTTGTGTGTGGTGAGGGTGTAGGAAAAGTAGGGTGAGGGTTAGGGAGGTGTAGGATAAGTGAGTTATGTGTGTGTATTTAATTTGAACCCTTATAAAAAATAAAAATTTAATCTAACTAAGAATAAAATAAAAAATAAAAATATTAAAACCTAAGAAAATAAAATCCTAAGCTATTAAAAACTAAAATAAAATAAAAGAAATAAAAACTTAAAATCTAAATAAAAATTAAAGTCCTAAAAATATAAAATCTAATAAACTAAAAATAAACTCCTAAAATCTAATCCTAATAAAATAAGACTAAACTAAATGCTAATAAAAATCAAAGTAAAATAAAATTATTCTAATAAAAATAAAATAGAAAATAAAACCTAAAAAATACTAAATAAATCTAAAAATAAAATAATTCAGACTAAAAAATATAGAAAAAATATAGAAAGACACAAACTAAACACACACAAACTTGAGGTGATGGTTTGGGCTAGGTTTAGGGTAGGGTAGGGTACGGGATTGGGTATTTAGCTCCATTTTAATGCAAATTGCCTTGAAATATAGCTTTTGACACCGCAACTGCAATTAAGCCTGCATAATGAACAATTAAGCACATAAGACCCATATTGTCGAGAATTAGCAACTAAAATACATCTATTCGGGGTATAAATTGTACAGTTTTGGGTGATTATCAATGCCCTCGGCCTTAAAACGTAGGAGCAACCTATCAGCGGCTGGTCACGAAGATGTTCAAAGACCAGATGGGGGATACCATAGAAGTTTATATCGATGACATGCTCGTCAAGAGCAAACTCAAGGATGGCCACCTCTCCGACCTGGCTAAAACCTTTAAAACCCTCAAGAAGTACCGAATGAAACTTAACACAAGTAAGTGTCTTGTCGATGTCCAGTCAGAAAAATTCCTTGGATACTTAGTCATTAAGAGAAGAATCGAAGTAAGCCCCGACCAGATCGACGCCATCATCAAGGTCCATCCGCCCAAAACAGAAAGAGAGGTACAGAAGCTAACAGTGATGCTCGCTGCACTCAACAGGTTGATTTCTAAGTCTTCAGAACGATGCCAACCATTCTTTCAACTGTTGAAAAGGAACAAAGGAGTAACATCGGACTAAGATTACTCGAGGTCCCTAGAGGAGCTCAAAGTATACCTGAGTAAGCCCCTTTTGCTCCTAATTCCTTGGGCAAGATGATCCACTATACCTATACCTAGCAATGTCAGACCACGCGGTAGGCTCCGCCTTGGTGTGTGAAAAGGAGGGAAGCCAGCATCCAGTCTACTACGTGAGCAAAACTCTCCTCGAAGACGAACAGCGATACCTACCGTTGGAGAAGCTCTCTTACGCACTTGCAATAGCCTCAAGGAAACTAAAGCATTATTTTAAAGTTTATTCCATCTTCGTAGTTATTTTGCACCCTCTTAAGGCCATTCTAAGGAAAGAAAATCTCTCTAGTCGACTATCCAAGTTGTCAGTCGAGCTCGGAAGGTTTGATATCCACTTTCATCCAAGAACAACCATCAAAGCACAAGTATTAGAAGACTTCATTGCCGAGTTCACGGGGGAGCATCCTTGCGATCACCCCAAAACCAGTTGTCCAAAGGAGGGTTAAGGTGTTTGGACATTATAAGTTGATGGAGCCTCCAACTCAAGGGGGCGGGAGTGGTTATTGTGCTAGTGACTCCTAAGAACACAATGCTCGAAAAGGGAATTAGACTTGGATTTGAAGCCTCAAATAACGAGGTGGAGTACGAGTCACTGATCACCAAACTACGCAAAGCAAAGCTACTAGGGGAAAGGCATCTTCAAGTCTTCGACAATTCACAGCTAGTTTCCAACCAAATCAGTGGCGACTTCAACGCAAAAGATGAAAGAATGGCAGGTTATCTCACCATTGTAAAGGGATTAATGGACAACTTCGAACAAATCGATATTCAACAATTCCTCAGGGGAGAGAATAGCCATGCAGATGCCCTAGCAGCCCTAAGCTCAACAATAGACTCAAATATGAGAAGAACAATCCAAATTGATTTCCTTACGCAATCCAGTATTCATAAGGACACTGGGTTATAGAACCCAAAACAGATCCTCCATATTGAAAAAGCTATGAGCTGGATGGATCCCATCATAGATTATTTGCAAAATGACAAGTTACCCAGTGACAGGAAGATAGCCCATCAGATAAGTGTCAAGGTTACTCGCTTTCACTTATCTCCTGAGGGAAAACTGTATAAAAGATCTTTTAATGGCCCCTACCTCCAGTGCGTTCATCCGTAGGACATCGAGCAAGTCCCGCGTGATCTCTATGAAGGGAATTATGGAAGTCATGCAGGAGGAAGATCGATAGCGTTCGGAGTAATGAAGGAAGGATACTTGTGGCCATACATGCAGAAGGATGTTGTAACCTATGTCCGAAGATGCAAGAAATGCCAAAAGTACTCGCCTTTAGTCCACCAACCCGCTAGTGACCTAAAGTCCTTAACTAGCCCCTGGACCTTCACCTAGTGGGGCCTAGACATCGTGGGACCTCTACCTACTACAGCTAGAAATAGGAAGTATCTATTGGTGGCCACGAACTACTTCATAAAATGGATAGAGGTTGAGCCACTGGCGAACATCAGGGATGCTGACATGATAAGGTTCATATGGACGAATATTATCATGCGCTTTGGCATTCCTAGGACAATCATTACTAATAACGAGACCCAGTTAGAGAGTGTCCCCTTCCAAATCTTTTACAGTGATCATAGAATCAGACGCTACTTCAGCTCTGTGGCGTATCCTCAGAGCAATGGTTAAGCCGAGGCCTCTAACAAGATAGTGATCGATGGACTAAGGAAGCGCCTTAAACGAGCCAAAGGAGCATGGGAAAATGAACTGCCCTACATCCTTTGGTCTTATCGCACCACCCCGAGGCGAGAAATTGGGGAAACACCTTTTGAACTCACATATGGAATGGAAGAAATCATCCCCTTAGAAGCTGGTCTTCCTACCATGAAGTCGATGTTGGTCGACCAAGGCCATAACGATCAAGCGTTACTCACCGAGCTTGATTTAACAGATGAACGGTGAAAGATGACTTTAGTTAAGCTGGCATCTTACCAAAAATAGTTGTCCAGATAATACAATTAAAAAGTCAACCCAAGAAAATTCCAAGTCGAAGATTATGTCCTAAGGAAAGTTCTTGGCAGCGCGGTGAAACCATCAGATGGCAAGCTTGGACCTAACTGGGAGGGACCATTCAAGGTCATAACGGATGACCTACAAGGATCCTACCGCTTGGAAACGCTGGGGGCAGGGAGATACTAAGAGCCTAGAATGCATCCAACCTAAAGAAATTATACTTCTAAATTTCTTTATGAACCATTAGTCTAGGAAAATTTTCATTTACAAATTAATGTTGCTATTTTTTTCTCCCTGTTATCAATAAAACTCGGTTGACCTTGGCATTCTATATATGTTGGTTGTCTCAAATGTATGTTAATATATGCACCTTTTCCAAGTTACAGGCTTCACTGTTTTAACATATATAGCCTTTTGTGGTTACATCACAATAGCTGGGTTTATACCGGCTCAACTCTGCCATAGCAAAGTGATAAGCACCCAAAACTGTACAATTTATACCCCAAATAGACGTACTTTAGTTGCTAATTCTCGACAATATGGGTCTTATGTGCTTAATTGTTCAACATGCAGGCTTAATTGCAGTTGCGATGTCAAAATCTATATTTCGGAGCAATTTGCAGTTAAAATGGAATTAATTACCTTATCCCGTAACCCTAACCTACCCATCCTATCCTTAGCCTTCCCCGACCCGTGTATGTGTTTTGTTTGTGTCTTTTTATTAATTTTTAGATTTTTAGTTTGAGTCATTTTTATTTTTAGGATTTATTTAGTATTTTCTAGATTTTATTTTCTATTTTTCTATTTTATCTTTATTATTATTATTTTATTTTTTATTATTAGCTTTTAGACTTATTGTATTAGGATTAGTTTTTAGGAATTTAATTTTATTAGATTTTATTTTTGTAGGACTTTAGTTTTTAAATTTAATAGATTTACATTTACATTTTTATTTTTCATTTCTTTTTATTTTTATTATTATTGCGTCTTTATTTTATTTTTTGAAAAGAAATTTAATTTTTAGATTTTTAGTTTTTATAATTTTATTTTATTAGTTAGTTTTAATGTTACTTTTAGGAGTTCAAATTAAACACACACACAATGACACACCCTATACCCACAAACTCACTTATACCCAACCCTCATCCACATTTTACTAACATATACCCACACACACCAAAACAACCCCTCATCCTCACCTACTTTCCCTACACCCTCATACACTCTAATAAAACTACCCTTCTTCAACCTCCCAATACTCTCTCTCCTGCCAACCTCCATTAACCAAAACCCCATCACTAGGGCTGTGTTTTTTTTCCGAACTTTCCGATTTTTCCGATTTTCGATCCGATTTTTTCCGAATTTGGAATGAAATTTTAGTTTGCCGATTTCCGATTTCCAATTTTTCCGAAAAAAATCGGATCGAAAATCGGAAATAATTCTGAATTTTCGATTTTCCGATTTTTCCGAAATTATGCCGATCCGATTTTTCCGATTTTTTTCCGAATTATTTCCGATTTTTTCGGAATTATTTTCCAATTTTTCCGATTTCTTTTCCGATTTTTTGAAAGTTTCCCATATCCCACATCGGTTGGGAGAGGGAGAGGGCTCCAAAATATGCTCTATAAAAGGAGAGTATCCTCCTAACTTCTACACAAATGAAAAATGAGCCAAATCCTCATGTGTTTACATGTTGGGTTAAGCTATTTTCATTGTTTTTTTAAAATGAGAATTTCGAGTAATCGAAAATCCATAATTTATTTTTTTGAAATTTTGGAATTTCCGAAATTTCTGGATTTTTAATATATTTTGTGAATTTCCGATTTTTTCCGATTTTTGCCGATTTTCCGATTTTTCCGAATTCGGAATTTTTTTTAATTTTCCTAAAAAATCGGATCGGAAATCGGAATATTTATTTTATTTCCGAAAAAATCGGATTTTTTTCCGAATAGGCATTTTCCGATCCGATCCGGCCGAAACACAGCCCTACCCATCACCAACCAACCTTCCCTCTCTCTCTCTCTCTCTCTCTCTCTCTCCACTCCTCTAAACCCACCAACTCTAGCCCCGGCCCCGACCACCTCGCGTCCCCAAGCCGCCGGAGTAGTCGAAACCGTCGGCGCGTTCACCGTCCCTCTACCAAGCAACTATCTGGCGACCCTCCGACCTTATCCCTCCGGCGACGGCGTCCTGCCAACCCAACCGGCCTGCACTCCGTCCCTCACCCTTGATCCGGCGGTTTGATCAAACCCCAGCCATTTACCACGCAGCCACCTCCGGCGTTAAACCCGCCGACGGCGTCCTGCCAATCCAACCGGCGGCAATCGCCAACCCAAAAAATCGAACCTCCGATCGCAACCCTTACCCATCGTCGGCGGCTCCCCATATCAGCCAACACCTTCCCAACCCATATCCTTGAACCCATTTCCCATTTTCACCAAACCCCATGTGAGTTTCCAAATCAACCACGATTTCCCTTATATGTAGAAAATCAAATAAGACCAAACCCAAATTACCCCATGTGCCAATAACACCCTTTAAAACCTTTTGCCCATTTAACCTTTTAAACTAACTTATATTCCTTTTACCCATTATACCCCAACTAACCACTCAAAACTAATTTCCCAAAAATACCCCCATACCAAATCTGATTTTATCCCCTCAACTCACTATCCACATGACCTCACACCCTCTTGCACCTTTGTCTACCCAATATACCCCTTAGCCACATGTGTCCCATGCATCTATTATAAAAGAAGACTCAAGATACCATTAGAGGACTCATCATCAAATAGAGAGAAAATTCTAGAGAAAAGTAGAGAGTTATGTTAAAATAAAATAGGTAGAAATATTTGTAAATAGTTTATTTTATTCTTTTTATTTTTTTTAGATATTTGTGAGATTAAATATTGTAAGAGAGTTAATTGAGTGATTATTTAATTTCAAATCATTTGGATGCTCAATTGGAGGGATTGTATGCTTCAATTTGGAAGAGTAGAGTTCAACTTTCTCAAAGAGATTTGGTTTGCTTGTTCTATTCTCTGCTCTTTTATTTTAGTAGCATTGATTATTAATTTGTCATATTTCATATCATGTTAGGCTAAATCCCCTTTCAAGGGGTGGGGTAAAACCCTTATTTGATGTTATTTTATTTTAATTAGTTTAATTACTTGAAAAGTCCCTTTGAATGTTAATTTTAATCCCTCACCCTTAAATTTACGCCTCGAGAGAGGGTAAATGATTTTCGGACTTGAAAAGTCCCTTTGAATGTTAATTTTAATCCCTCACCCTTAAATTTACGCCTCGAGAGAGGGTAAATGATTTTCGGAGAGAAAATCAAAATTCTAGTAATAATACCCATTTTAGATTCGAACTAGAGATAGGGATTTCTTAAGTGGGGTATTATAACTTGAATTTCAACTCTAAATTTATTTTCTAAGATTGACATAAATTTTAATTGATCGATCCTAGCGGGTGATTAATTAAAAGGAGTGTAGATCTATTTTTCTAGAGTTGTGGGGTGTTAAACTTAATATTTTAAAATATTATTATTAAAATTACATTTGCAACGAGAGTTGATTTGTATTTTTGATATTAATTTGGGAGAATTCAAATAATTAAATTAATTAATTAGAATAACTAAAATTTGTAGTGTAATCCCACTCCTTGATTGTTCTCACAATTATTTACCTCACTTTATCTCTTATTTTAGTGTTAGACTTTATTTTTCATTTTAGTCACATTCTAGTTAGTTATTTTCATATCCATTTTAGTTTAGTTTAGTTTAAAACCTCACCTCGCCCTATTGTATTAATATTGAAAAAGCTAAAAAAAATTAGAAAAGTGAAAAAGCACAAAAAAAAAATAAAAAGTGAATTATAATTGAATTTGTCTCTAGCTTACTCCCTAGGAAGTGGATTAATACCCTTACTTACCTCTATACTTTAGATTGTTATATTTTGTAGGTAATTCAAGGTTTTGACTAACTTGGCTTTCAACAACGACATATACAAAAGTTTAGTTATCACAAAGCAAGCAGGGTTGATATATAATCACCCTCCTCGGGCCTTTGTTCGTAACACAAATGGCCTCCAAGGTTATTGTGGCAACAATTAAAGATCTGCAGTGGATCCTTAGGCAATAGGGCCAACCCAAGTTGGTCGTCGACATAGTTTGGCTCCAAAATCCTTCTCGGGTGGATTGCACACTAATTAGGTGTATCCTCGCCATCACCTTACTCAGGCATAAAGAAGTGTGACGACACGATCTAAAAGGTAAAGCAAGGTAGAATGGTATGTCTATGGCATACTGGACTGGGAGAATACTCATTCAAAAATAAGCTCATGCTTAGTCGGTTGAAAAGCCCAAAGTCACTAGAGATTATCAACCCAAAACATGTTTAGTCGGTAACTGCCCAAAATATAGAAATTTTATCGCTAAAGGTTACACAACTACACATACAACAATGATAAAATATAAAAAAGAAGAAGGTATAAATCATATCCTAAGAGGAACTATGTCGCTGAGCGAGGTAATCATCCACTCGCGCCCTTCGACCATCGTTTGGACAAGGTGCAAAGTCCTCCTCGACATCTTTCAAACTCGACTCTAATAGATGCCTCAGAATTACGTTTATTAGGATCTAACGATCGCCCCTTATGAATGGATTCGGATCCAAAGACGAGGGAGTGATCTCATGTTTATACCAAAGGAAACAGTTCTTAGGCACCTTTAACCCCCTGAGAGCACTCATCCACCCTCTGATAAAGGATAGCTCCTCGACCTCCTTTAAACTCGTGGGAGCGTTTGTCCAGTCCTGGTTGTACCCATCTTCCCACACTTGTCGAGGACCTTTCTTGAATAAGTGCCTCAGTCGGGTAACATCCCTTTGAAGCCCAATAGCTATAACATATGCCTTACGAGCATCTCCTTACAATTTGAAAATCTCCCTAGTTGAACCACTGACATTAGGCCCAACTCACAGCCCTTTATAACTAGAGGGGCAACGCTTAGTGGATTCTCCCCGAGGTGCGTGACTTCTCTCCTTAAGGCATCGTTCTCCTGTTCTAGAACTTCTCCAACCCGATTGATCTTAGAGGCATCCAAGAGCTTAGAATTTAGAGAATCCATCTCTTCTTGAACAGAGGCACCAACCTCCTCCATCTCCATAAGTCGATCCTTCAACCTGGCTACTACCTCAGATTAATCCTTATAATATTGGTTCCTTATCCTAAGGGATTTTTAGATCTTGAAAAATGCTCGGCGAACTTGGTCGCTTACATTCGAACCAAGGATTTGGACTAGACGAGAAGAGGCAGGAATGTAATCATCAAGGTCAACAAACTACAAGACATGGAGCGAGAATAAAAAAAATGTATCAGCAAAAGAAAAAACCAATTTCCTTCATTTAAAATTGGCAGCAGCCAGGTACATATACATGAAATGGTAAGAAAAGAGAACAAAAAGGAAAAAAAATACAAAAACAGTCCTAAGAATCTATTCGTCAACCTCAACCTGCTCTATGGAAGTTGGTTCTTTTCCTTTGCTAGCAGCGACCTCACTCGGCTCTGCCCCAAGTGATGGGGTATCGGCAACAGGAGTAACAGGAACATCAGAAGAAGGAGTAGCAGGCTGGTTCACAGTTGGGGCTTCGTTAACAATGGGTTTATGGCCAAGGTTGTGCTCGCCAAATAAGGGAGAGTCAATAAAAATTATAGCAATAACTAAGGCTCGATCCCAGCCTTTCTTGAAGTTCACCTAGTATATGTATTCAATCTTCTTCTCGACATCTTCGTAAGTCGCTCCCCAACCCTCGTTATAGTTGTTCTCCCTAACTGTGGCCACCTCTGCCTCCAAGATGGTCACCTTCTCAGCAAGCTTCGTGTTCTCGTTGGTGACGAAGAGCTTACTAGCCACTACCAGCTCGTAAGCCTTACGAAGCTCCTTCAACTTCTTAGCCTCCCCGTCTCTCTCCTTGGTAAATAAAGCCTCAACTATTATAAGAGTCTTATGAGAAGTCTTCAGGCTCTCCTCGAGCTTAACATTTCTCCTCGCCAGTCCATCTCGATTGCGGTGGAGGACGGTATAGTCAGATAGAAATTGCAAAAAGAAATAAATATAAGGCAACTGATGAAAAGAACTGAAATAAATAGCGGAGAAGAAAATAAATGGCCTTACCAAAGCAAGCCCCAGATCTGACTTCAGGTCTAACTGGTCTGAACCCATCTTTGAGGACCGCTCACGGTCTGCTGTCAATACTGCTATCTCGAGCATTATAGGGGCAAGGTGAAGGGATAGATCCGCATAATCCCCATCAGTTGGAACAGCAATAGGCA
This sequence comes from Sambucus nigra, assembly GCA_949130495.1. Classification (NCBI taxonomy): domain Eukaryota; kingdom Viridiplantae; phylum Streptophyta; class Magnoliopsida; order Dipsacales; family Adoxaceae; genus Sambucus; species Sambucus nigra. Next base: position 90,307,565 of record OX422211.1, read on the forward strand.
CTAGGGAAGCATGTGCCTTCTTTGTTCTTTCTTCTCCTCTCCTTCTCTCCTCTTCCTTCTTTTTATTATCCTCTTCTCTTTTCCTCTCTTTTTTTATTCTGTCTTGCCCTCTCCTTCTTCTCTTGCTCTCTCCTTTTCCTCTCCAGCTCCTTCTCATAAGCCGCTATCTGGGAACCACTGGAAGTATCCCTAGGCCTAGTCTTCTGGATCTTCAGCCTACTGGACAGTAAGACATCATCATCATCATCATCATGGATCAAGTTTTTCCTTCTGGGTGGAACCATGTCTTCCTCGATAAACTCTCCAAACCAGAACCACCTGAGCTAAAGCCTTCCTCACTGGATCTCTCTCCACCACACTCCTCTTCGTTGGATTCCTCCTCACAAGATCATGCCTCACCACCATCACCTCTAGCAGCACCGAACTCTGAACTTCTCTCCTCCTCCTCCTCGTCTAGGTCAATAGGTTGGAGAGCACCTTCCTCCTCCTCTTCTTCCTCTAAGATATCAAGATGAGGAATGGAGTCAACTGGACGAGCGATGAAGCTCGAGGTAGTGTTCTTATATTCCAATAAGAAAGTAGCTAACCTGGGATGTTCACCTTTCGCAATCAAGTCTCGTATATTCCAGACCTTAAGTAACTTAGCAGCACGGATCTCGTGGAGAGCAGGCTCCTAGTTCTTGGACTTCGCTGAAAAGGAAAAGAAAAACATTAAAGGAAGAACACATTATAGCAACAATTAAAAGATAAAGAGACTGAACAACAACCTATATATTCCTCCCCATAAGTACAGATTTGAGGTCCCGTGTACCTCGCACCCCCTACCTGAGGAGGGAACTGCCAGTTCCTGTCTATGAATCCTTTAAACCAGTAGTCCTTATGGGAATTAGGTAGATTAACTACCAATACCCTATCCGGACTCCCCGCTTTCAAGTAAAGAAGACCAGAACTAGTACGAGAAAAGGAGTAACAAAAATAGATTTCAACCAAGCCTAAATTAGTGCCATAGAGTTGGTTTATTCTATGGACACCATTGATAATATTCCAAAAGTTTGGACAACATTGGGCTAGGACTATGTCGAAATATTGGAAAAAAAATGTAAGAAGAGGTGATTTGGGGGGAAAGTTAAACCCCCTCGGGACAACAAAAGAACATGAATCCAGTGGCCATCCTCAACATCGCGAACACTATGAGTAAAATGGAACACTCAATATCCACCCAAATAGGGATATTGTAACATTTCCTAAACTCTACCAGGGATTTGTTGTCTATCCTTGCCATAATAAAACCCTAGATACAGTATAATTAAAAACGATGAAAGGAAATACACAAAGAGGGAAGACTGAGAACTCACAAGATAAAGAATGAAGCTTGAAACGATGGAAAACCATGAGCAAATGAAGATGATTGACACGAAAAATAGCTTGGAAGTAATGAAGAATAAGCTTGAGAACAAGAGAGAGCTTGGAGAACAAGAGATGGCTTGAAAGTGAGAGAAGCAAGAAGTTGACGTGACGCTGAAAATTATCCAAAACCTTGATTTAAAACCTCAATGATAGTGCACTCTTATCGAAGAAGATTTGCCGCCCAAACTCCTGCCAAACGATGATTCACGCCCCTATCATTTTTATAAACTACAACAGTTCCATTAGAAGTGGACCGGAAGATGCTATTTAAAATTTGTGAGCGCAAATTGTGGATCCAAAAATTTTAGGGGTAATTGTGGGTACATACTATCGACCAAGACCATAAGATTAACCGGTTAAGACCAACCAGCGGGTGAGGTGCCCGACCCAAATTATGATCTTTGAATAACAGTCAGAATAAAATATATGACCAAATCTATCCCCAAGATCTTGGAGAGATATTCAAGGGATATGAGGCGAACGTGTTAGTAACCAACGTATTATTTGAATTGCATATATATTTTACTCTTGGACTGGGGCATAGGGCATGTAAAAATACCAATTCGAGAGATACTAAATAAAAATAGTAGACCTCTCCGTGGACGTAGGCAATTTGCCGAACCATGTATATTCTGCGCTGTGTGACTGTCGCTATTTCTTTTATTCTGGTAATTGTTTTCCTTGCTTAAATTATTTTGTGTTGAGATTTTTGTCACCACACAAAATATTTTAATTACAAAAAAAATCAGAATCTACAGGAAAAAAATAAAATTACTTTAAAATATTTTAGAAATTATAAAAAGAAAGTTTAAAATACTGAAAATCTTTTGGAATTTATAGAAAAACTTTTAAAGAATATAAAAAGGAGGGTTAATAATCTAAAAATACGGGAAATTTTTTCTCCAAATGTGGAAATTACAAAAATAAATTAAAAGGTTTGAAAATTATGAAAAATATAATTTAAAATTTTGTTTTAAAATTATCGGGGGGTCTTTTGTTTTTGTTTGCTTCTTAATTTCCTTCCGTACATCCTGTTCCATCATAGGGTTACTCCTATCCCCCTTTAAAAAACGAAAGAGATAAAATAGGGATGCTACGTGTGTCAAAGTGTGGGGTAGTGGGAGTAAGTGGGTCGTTTTCTTGGGTGTGGCTCCTCCAATTGAGAAAGAACTTTGACTTCAACTCAAGACTTAAAACATGAAATTTTTTAAATAAAATTCAATGGCCATTTTTGTCTTCGTATTTTATATTTGAACTTTGACCCCAAAATATCTTTTCGAGTAACTCCACATTGACCCGTTAACTTTGATATTTGCATTTAAGCTCCAACTTTTGTCATATCACATTTAACTCCTGAAAAATATAATAATAATACTATAAGCATAATTTGAGTCAATAAAATATATGAAATTACTATTTGATCCATAAACTTTGATAATTATATTTGAAGTCCCTACTTTTTTTATAAGTGTCATTTGATCTCCGTTTGAGTCCCAATTTTTACCAAATTTTAGGGGTACTCATAAAATAAAAATGCGAGTCAATATATTATAAAATCGAGTGTGTATAATTTTATAAAATTATATATTTTACTCCAACTTTATCATATTTATCATTTGGTCCACCATTTTTACTTGCATTTGATTGGAACTTTTTTAGAACTTTTAAATTGATAAAAAAATGTGTTTAGCATAACTTTTTGTCTAAAAAAATACTTGAGTATTAAAAGGACCTTTTTACCCTTACGTGTTCAAATTTTATTTGGCTATATTTTATTTTGATTTTAATTTATCTCAATATTTTCTAAAAAGCATTAATTAATTCAAAAAATTATGTTTCTTTATAAATATCATTTCTCGGTCAAACCTTCACAAATTAGGGACTTAGAAGTGTAAATGTATAATATTAGACCATACGATAATATAATAATTCCCAAAATATATTTCTAACCACACCTCTCAACTAGTGTTTTACTAGTCTCTAGCAACGAAGTGATAAATTTAGGGCATATGATTAAGTGAATAAAATTGCAAAACAAAGAAATTAAAAAACTTAACTCATTTTCATAGAAATCAGGATTTCATTTACTAGAGGCAATAAGGCTTTAAACCCCTAGGTTGCCCTAGTGGACGAGTTATAGTCTAGTGTTTATAGAGAATATACCCATAAAATTCTTAAGTTACGTAATTGAAATTGAATAGAAAGTTTCTATCATCCGATTCCAAGAAAGTTTTATTTTGAATTTCAACACATTAACAGATTTTAACTATGATTATACATTATATTATTCCATACTAATAATCAAGTCATGGAGAGTGTCTGACATAACCAATAATCATATTTTCCAGTTTTTTCAAGATTTTTTTACCCCCTATTGAATAGCATTTTACATCGACTTCAGTATCTCACTGAAAATTCACTTAAAAAGGAAACTTTTGGAATTTAGGCTTATTTCACTCAATTTATGTGCGATCGGGATTAAGTTTCTTGAACAAGGATACACACATAAGATTTTTAATAAAAAAATGGACATTATTTACGAAAGATGATCTCATGAATGGAATACATCGACTGTATGAGAACTGTAAGGACACAAATTTCCAATTGAGTCCTCTTAAAGTTTTGGCTCAATTCCGGACAAAAACATTTATTCATAGGATTTTATTTAATTGTAATCTTCAAGACCTATGAAGTGTTTGTTGAAGACGTAGCGGCAAAGAGTATAAAGCATCATCAAAATGCCGTAGTTCATGTGCCTCGTTTGTACGTCATCAACTAAGGTTCCATACTCCCAAGGTATGAATGTAATAATATTTATATAGGAGTTTGGAACAATATGTATTGGGTGTTAGGAGAAATAAAAACTGCATTTTATTTTCAGAAAGAATCAAATTGAAACTTTAAATTAAGCATATAAAAGTTTATAAAAGTTTCTGGGCCAAAATCGAATTTTACAAACTTTCTGGTCGTTCGTTAGAAGTTTCGTTCGAACGAGTTTTTTCGTTTGAACCAAGTTTCGTTCGAACGAGTTTTGTCGTTCGAACCAAGTTCGTTCGAACGAGTTTGCCAACGACCTGGTCATTCGTTCGATATGTCGTTCGAACGAGTTTTTCGTTCTAACGAGATATCTAACGAGATTCTAACGAGCCCGGGCTGGTCGCTCGTTAGAAGTCTCGTTCGAACGAGAGTCAAGTTCGTTCGAACGAGACGCCAGGGCGGGAACAGTTTTGAGTAGTTTTTTTGCAGTTTTCTCCCACTTTCCCCACTTGGTTTTTAACCAACTTTTACATACTTTATTATGTGCGGGAAACACATTTTCCAAGAGAACTTTTTCCATTTCATATCCATCTCTTAGAGAGAGTTTGAGAGCTAATCTTTTTAGGGAAAATGTTCATGTTTTGAGTGTCAATTTCTAAAGAAAAATTCATACACACTCTAGTTTACACCCAATAATTTTTTATCCAAGTTCCATATATACATATCTTTACTTGGAGTTTTTGGCACCGGTTTTTCTCTACCGAATTCAAGAGACGTTTCGGGTTTGCTTCTACACCCCATCACAAAGAAGACTTTTGGTGATATTCTACCCGTTTGGAGAAAGGCTCCATGTTCGGGTGACGGTGTCCGTTTAACGTCCTATCGGTGTATTCCGAGACCACGGTGGAGATCCGTTGGTTATCCGCTAATTGGAGGTCGATACAAGAAGAAGCGTCACGGCTTGAGAGGGTTCGAGTTTAGGAAGTAAGTCTTTTGTCTTGTATTTTGTAATACCATTTTTAGTGGATTTGAGGCTAGGGCCGTCCCGAGGTTTTTTCCCGTTAGTGGGTTTTTCCTCGTACATCGCGGTGTAGTGTGACTGTTTATTTTATCTTGCTCTATTTCACTTAGAATGCATGCTAGATTAATTCAAGATAAAATTGGTTTAATTATCACACTATATTTAATTTGGGACTTAAATTAAATATTGGGTAAAATTGTGTAATTCAAGTCACTTGCATTAATTTGGTTTGGCCTAACTTTGTTAAATGAATAATCATGACTTAGGCAAATTTTAGGACTTGAGATTAATTAAAACTGTTGTTGTTCTTTTGTTGAACCATCACCTCCTTTATAACGCTTCCGCATATCAACTTGAGTTTATAAATATAAAGGAAATTACATGTTTGTGATTTTAATTGAAGATTGTTTAAAATCCGGGGATCCACCAACACTTGCGTCTACAAATTGGTATCAGAGCCAAAAATGATAAATTATTTCGTTAAAGATCCTTAATTTTTGGCTAAAATGGATTTTTCCCCATTTTTAAAATTTCCTATTTTTGATGGTTCTAACTACGCATATTTGAAAGCGCGAATGAGATCGGCACTAAAATCTATCGACGAGATAGTTTGGATGTCTGTTATTAACGGGTATTCCCCACCAACTCATCTTATTGAAAATGAACGTGTTTTAAAACCCGTCGATAGATGGACCGAAAATGAGTTTAAGCTTGCAAATTTTAATTCCCGTGGTTTAAATGCCTTATTTAGCGCTGTCACACCGGATGAATTCCGACGCATTATGACGTGTGAGACTGCTAAAGAAGCTTGGGATATTTTACAATTAACTCATGAAGGAACGAGTGTCGTTAAAGCTTCTAAACTCCAAAACCTCACCACTCAATTTGAAACTATCAAAATGGATGACAATGAAACTTTTGATAAATTTTATGCTAGACTTTCTGACATTGTTAATTCATCCTTTAACTTGGGAGAGAAAATACCTGACGACCGTGTAGTAAAGAAAATTTTGAGGTCACTACCCGATAGATTTATTCCTAAAGTGACCGTTTTAAATTCTTTACCCACTTTAGCCTCTACGAAATTAGAAGAGCTTGTAGGTGATTTACAAACCTATGAACTAGATATGTTTCCCTCTAAAACTGAAAAGAAAATTGAAAAGGGTGTTGCTTTAAAAGCCCGTAAAGAGGTCAAACAAGTAGTAGAGAGCGATAGTGATAGTGACTCGGAAGATATGGCTTTGTTTGCTCGTAAATTTAGAAAATTTCTTAAATTTAACAAAGATAAAGTTAAAAATGATTTTAAGAAATTTGAATCTTCTAAACATGATAAAAACGAGAAGATTTCTAAAGCCGAACCTATCCCTAAACCTAGTAATGGAAATTTAGATAGGGACGAGTCTAATAAATGTTTTGGTTGTGAAGGTTATGGCCATAGGGCTTTTGAGTGCCCCACTAAACTAAGGAAAGAGGGTAAACGACCCGTTTCATATAATGCAACCCTTAGTGATAGTGATAAGGAAGAGAAGCCCGATTCCCCCACTAAGAAAAATTTTGTGGCTTTTATGGCTAGACATGTGAGTGATGATGAGAACTCATCGAATGATGAAATTATAGCACATGCCACTTCCAAGGTCGTTGTGCATGATTCTCTTATTTTTTATGATAGTGAGAGTGAAGAAGAAAAAGAGAGTGAAAATGAAGAAGAGGTTGATGAGAGTGAACTTCAAAATGCTTTTCATGAATTATATAAAGAATCTATTAATTTGAAAAGAACTAATTTGAAGTTAGAAGCTTGTTTAAGAAAGAGTGTCAAGGTCGTTGATGAAAGTGCCTTAATAGAAGACCTTAGGACACAAGAGAGGACTCTTCGAGAGAAGCTAGAATACGTAGAAGGCGAGAGAGATAGCCTTAGGGGTTTAATGGAATCCTTGAAAAAGGAGCTTCTTGCTTTTGAAGAGCGTAATTTTTTACTAGAATCTAACATTGTAGAATTGGAAAATAAATTAAAAGATTCTAGTAATGTCAAATTTGATTTGGAATGTCGTTCGGAAAAACTTGATAAAATGTTAGGAACGGTCCAAATTAAAAATGACACTTTTGGTTTAGGCTTCAATACTTTTAATGAATTTAACCCTAAAGTCAAAACCAATGTTTTAGGAGAATCTTCTAGGAATGAATTTAATGATCACTCCTTAGATAAATCTTTTCGACATGTTCTTACTTGTACACATTGTGGTCGAAAAGGTCATCTTAGGCAATTTTGTTTAGACCTTAAACGAATTCCTAGAAAATCCCATAGTAAAGTAACCACGATAGCTAATGTTCCTACACCCCAAGATAGTAATTCTTCATTTATTTGGGTTAGGAAATCCGACTTGGTTGCCTTACAAAATAGGGATTTTGATTCTCATTTACTTTCACATTCTTCCTCCTTTGCTAAATCTAAAGGATAAATGTGTTAGTGTTTGCATACTTTAGCGATTGTACTTCATGCCATATTCATATGCTAATTGTATGCTTGTTTAGTCATTTTCTAGTCATTGCCTTATTTCATATCACATGCTAGAAAGTATGACTTGTTTATCTTTTTGTATTATATTTTGTGTTTGAATCGACTGCATAATATAAAAAGATTTTTGTTTATCATTTGTGTTTTATTTATTTCATTTAAGCTTAATGAAAAATACAAATGATTTTTGTTTGTCCTTTTGAGTAAATATTTATTTTTGATTAAAAATGTTAAAAAACTCAAAAAGATTTTGTTTTGTGTGTATTTTTGTTTGACACACTTCATGTGGCATATATTTGTGTTTGAATCCTATCGTTTACGCTTCCATGTGGCTAGAACTTTTGGTTTAGATTTTCAATCCTTAAAATGTTCTTTACCATGTTTTATATGGAGTAGTTGGATTTTGTATTGTTTAAATGGATTCTATTTCTATATGCCTCTATTCACACATGCACGAGCTCTTTTAAAATCTTAATGTCACATGTTATATTTGAGCTTTTTGAGGTGTTCTCCTATCAATCTAGTCATCTACATATCTATGACCTAGGAGGACTAGTGCATGTCAAAATCCGTTGCATGTGAGATTTGTGCGAAAAATGAAAACATGATAAATAAATATATGCACGGGGAAGGGCTCCGAAAGGATGAATTAAGTCCTTTACGATAGTAAGCCACCGTTGATTGGATCTAAAAGAAATACGTGATCCAAAGGCCTAAAAACAGAATATTTGGCATTAAACAAAAAGCAATTGCCAAGGCCTATGTTTGTTTGATATATTCATTCAAAAAACAAAAGAATATATGCTCATTGAGGGAGAACTGGATGGTATATCAATGGTTTGCACAATGTCCGTTTATCCTAGTTGTCTTTAATGTCATGACTCTATTTGATTTGTAGAATCATCATCATGCTAGGCTTGTATGCATTGTGTATGTTTGTTCATTGAGTTCAATCTTTATATTGTCACATGAGGTTATATTTAACTGTGATGAAGTTTGCAATCAAATGAGAACTCCGTGAACGTTTCTTAAGTGTTTGGGTCTAAATTTAATTGTTGCTAGTTCACACCCCTACACTTCCGTTTCCATATGACACATTTTTGCCATACGAGTGTGCAAACTTATTGTATTTTGTGTCATGTGTGTGTTTATATCTATCTATATATGCTCGTACTTATTGGTATATTTATAGTATATATATATATGATATTTGTTTATCTTTGCCTTGCTTTTATTGACCATATGCTTTCATGTCGTTTCACTTTAAGCTTTCACATGGTGTTTCTTAGTTCTTTATCCTTTGCCTATTCCCGAACAAAAAAGGGGGAGAATGATGATAGGGGGAGAAACGGTATCTAATCCTATTATTATCGTATCTTCGTTTGGGGGAGATTTATCTTAGGGGGAGACGTCTTTCTAAGTAGGTCATGTGTTTAAAAGGGAGAATTAATTTAGGGGGAGTAATTAATTAATTTCATTTAATACTTTGATATTCCCTATGCATTTGATGAGTTTGCTTAAGTGTGCAGGTATTCTACTAAAGTGGCATCTTTCTATGGCAAAGAGTTTAATCCTTGGGTTGAGTCAAGATTGGGCGGGTTATGTTTTGAGTCTAGTAGAGCTTGACGGCCCTTTAGGATTTTTGTATGGTTTTTGTCCCGGAATAGCCAAAGGGGGAGATTTGTAAGGACACAAATTTCCAATTGAGTCCTCTTAAAGTTTTGGCTCAATTCCGGACAAAAACATTTATTCATAGGATTTTATTTAATTGTAATCTTCAAGACCTATGAAGTGTTTGTTGAAGACGTAGCGGCAAAGAGTATAAAGCATCATCAAAATGCCGTAGTTCATGTGCCTCGTTTGTACATCATCAACTAAGGTTCCATACTCCCAAGGTATGAATTTAATAATATTTATATAGGAGTTTGGAACAATATGTATTGGGTGTTAGGAGAAATAAAAACTGCATTTTATTTTCAGAAAGAATCAAATTGAAACTTTAAATTAAGTATATAAAAGTTTATAAAAGTTTCTGGGCCAAAATCGAATTTTACAAACTTTCTGGTCGTTCGTTAGAAGTTTCGTTCGAACGAGTTTTTTCGTTCGAACCAAGTTTCGTTCGAACGAGTTTTGTCGTTCGAACCAAGTTCGTTCGAACGAGTTTGCCAACGACCTGGTCATTCGTTCGATATGTCGTTCGAACGAGTTTTTCGTTCTAACGAGATATCTAACGAGATTCTAACGAGCCCGGGTTGGTCGCTCGTTAGAAGTCTCGTTCGAACGAGAGTCAAGTTCGTTCGAACGAGACGCCAGGGCGGGAACAGTTTTGAGTAGTTTTTTTGCAGTTTTCTCCCACTTTCCCCACTTGGTTTTTAACCAACTTTTACATACTTTATTATGTGCGGGAAACACATTTTCCAAGAGAACTTTTTCCATTTCATATCCATCTCTTAGAGAGAGTTTGAGAGCTAATCTTTTTAGGGAAAATGTTCATGTTTTGAGTGTCAATTTCTAAAGAAAAATTCATACACACTCTAGTTTACACCCAATAATTTTTTATCCAAGTTCCATATATACATATCTTTACTTGGAGTTTTTGGCACCGGTTTTTCTCTACCGAATTCAAGAGACGTTTCGGGTTTGCTTCTACACCCCATCACAAAGAAGACTTTTGGTGATATTCTACCCGTTTGGAGAAAGGCTCCATGTTCGGGTGACGGTGTCCGTTTAACGTCCTATCGGTGTATTCCGAGACCACGGTGGAGCTCCGTTGGTTATCCGCTAATTGGAGGTCGATACAAGAAGAAGCGTCACGGCTTGAGAGGGTTCGAGTTTAGGAAGTAAGTCTTTTGTCTTGTATTTTGTAATACCATTTTTAGTGGATTTGAGGCTAGGGCCGTCCCGAGGTTTTTTCCCGTTAGTGGGTTTTTCCTCGTACATCGCGGTGTAGTGTGACTGTTTATTTTATCTTGCTCTATTTCACTTAGAATGCATGCTAGATTAATTCAAGATAAAATCGGTTTAATTATCACACTATATTTAATTTGGGACTTAAATTAAATATTGGGTAAAATTGTGTAATTCAAGTCACTTGCATTAATTTGGTTTGGCCTAACTTTGTTAAATGAATAATCATGACTTAGGCAAATTCTAGGACTTGAGATTAATTAAAACTGTTGTTGTTCTTTTGTTGAACCATCACCTCCTTTATAATGCTTCCGCATATCAACTTGAGTTTATAAATATAAAGGAAATTACATGTTTGTGATTTTAATTGAAGATTGTTTAAAATCCGGGGATCCACCAACACTTGCGTCTACAAGAACTATTCGGTTAAATCATTAACTCTCCTAATAACATCTTCACTTATTAGATCATAATAGATTTAAGATCAATAGGAATTTTTCTTTGGTTGTAATTGGGTTATGGTTAATGTTACAAATGAAGGAATTGGATCCAAATATTTTGAGAATCATATACCTTTAATAAACAAGTGGGGTGTTTTGATGATTAAAATAATGTTGGCCACCATCAATTTATTCTTTTTCGACTTCTTATTATGATTCTCTTTTCATTTATTTATTTTAACTCTTAATTTATATATATATATATATATATATATATATATATATATATATATATATATATATAATTTTTTGCTATTCTCTGCACCTCCTTCTTTCATGCATTCCCTCCATATAAATTCTTAAAGTTAGGGTAAACTTAACTTTTAGGTTCAGATTCCAAGGTAGAGTAAGGGTATGGTTAATTGGTTCACAAACGAAAAGCTTATTTTAAGGCTTCAGGGTGGTGACGAGGGAAAATATATATGTTGACTCGGATAAAGGTTTAGTGGGCTTACAAGGATAACCTATATCATATCCTAGATATTTCATAATCATTCAAGTTTTGATTAGATTTTAGAGAGTTTCTGAAGTTAAAATTCAAATTTTGATTTCGTTCCCAATCTCCGTTCAAAACAAAAAATAATGAGATCTAAATAAAATATTTAGGACTTGAAAGACAATTTTAGTTACTAATAACTAAGAGTTTAAGTATACCATCTGAAAAGAATGAATGGCATTAATTCTCATGAGTTTAAGTCTACACTAATGATTCTTCCCCGCCTCTTTATTTCATTTACCTGAAAACATAGGCCATAATTAATTGGTTATTAGTGCTCAAAGATTTTCATGACTAGGATTTTTTTTTTGTGTGAAAATTCCATAGAAACCTAAATACTATCGTAACATGCATCTTGCAAATCTATTATCACATTAATATTATATTCACTTTTCACAATTTTCTTCATCATAACTTAGACATTCCTAGAAAAACTCATACATTTTAATAATTGGACTTGAAATATTTTTTCAAAAAAGAAAAAGAAGAAAGTGTTTACCCTCACCCCAAAATAATGTCTTACATTATCCTCAATGTAATATAAGAAATAAAATAAGTGCATGCAAGATAAAAATAAAGGATTGGAGGGTTGTACTTGTAGTTACGAACAGATAAGTTGGTCAATGATGCATAGAAAAGCTATTACACAAAATGAATGAGATAAGGAAGGCATTAAATGAACATGAGCATGAAATATAAGATAGTGAAATAGATATGTAGTGCTTAATCATTTACCAAATGTTGTTGGTTACTTTCGACCAAATAACATTCCTAACCTACCAGAAAATAGAAAAGAATGAAGTTCTAAAATTCTAATGACTACTAGCCTTAAGAAACAAATATACAACCTAACACTAACTATGATTCTACTACTCTCTGATATGTGTCTCAGCTAAGATTTATTGGATTAATGTAGGGTTGAACTAAATGATGGTCCCATCGGGGTATAGGTTCAAAAGAAGTTCTTGTTCACTCCACTAGTATATGATCTCAGTTCCTTCCTTAAAATTTAAGAACAAGTAGTTAGGTAAACGCCTTGTTTCTTGTGGTGAAATCCTTAGAGGGGTATCCTCAATACTCTTTTAAGCTCTAGTCAGCGGTCTTCATCCCTATAACGATTCATTTTAGTGAGTTGGAGTTCCTCAGGTTGTCCTTCTTCTATCAATTCATCCTTGATTTCAGACTAATTCGAGTCGATGTCATCATAATCCCTGTTCAGATTAGATCTTTCTTTTGGATCCTCATTAAGTATACGATAAGCTTGAAAGAGATGGTATGATAACAAGGTCGATTTCTAGGTGCATGCGTCATTAGCAGTTCATTGCCAGAAGATTCACTGTGGATTTTTTACGGTGGTGCAACGACTCCTATGTCTAATGTCTCGGGATCTAACTGATATGTGCCATAGATTAGTGTAGAATGTCTATATGTACAAAGAGAATGCAAAAGCTTGTGATTAGAAATTAAAAAAAAGTATGGAATATAACACTAAGGTTAAAAAAGATAAAATATGAAAAAATAGAAGAATTACAAAAAATACAATAATATAAATGGTTTCCTGTTAAGAACTTTCTAGTCTGTTGAAGCATAGTTTAGATCATCCAGCTGAATGACCTCTAATTATGGTTTAAATACTTTGAAGAAAGGTTTTAAACGTTGCCCACTCACCTTAAATATACTTTCGTTTGTTGAATTTTCTATTTACACGGCTCCGTGGGGAAATACTTATTTCACTATATAGAGGCCTGCCCATATTGATCTTAACTTTCCCAGGAAGAGGTGTAGTTGTGAACTGTAAAAAAGGACCTTTTTTATGGTTCAAAATATTTCCTCATAATTTTTTGGTCATGAAAGTGCTTAGTCATTTCCTTATAAATTTTGGCATTGTTATAGGAATTATTCCTTAATTCTTCAAGCTCATTTAGTTATAGCTTCGTATGGGTACGACCTAGAGTGTGATCAAAGTTTAGTGTTTGTATCTGTCACACTCCAAACCCAATATCCATACTAATCATTTCTTATTAGAATAATTAGATCATAATATTGAGCCCATTGGAAATATAATTCATTTATCAATATTTTCCTACATAATGTGCACAATGAACATAATATTATTCTTATTCCATACCGAAATCAATATCGGAGTCGTAATTAAGCAGACATACAATAATGTGATTAACTATGATCAACTCAATCCATGCTAACTCAATATATACAATATGTGAGTGTATTAAAACCTCAGTGTGACAATGACAAAACCCCCATGTCTAATCCCCAGCTCTTTCTAACGGTGCAACTCTCAAATTCTGATCATATGACATCCTAGCTGGCAGCGTACAACCCTGAAAATGTTAAAATATAAACTGTCAGCATTAAGCTTAGTGAGGTACTCCTTCCCTAAAATGAAATAACAGTTCTATATCAAATCTGTGGATATTAATCCAACCAATCCTGCCATACAAATTAACAGTTATATATATATCAAATCTGTGGATATTAAACCCAACCAATCCTGCCATATAATGAATTAACAGTTATATATCAAATCTGTGGATATTAAATCCAATCAATCCTGCCATATAATGAATTAATAGTTATATATCAAATTTGTGGATATTAAATCAAATCAATCCTGCCATATAATGAATTAACAGTTATATATCAAATCCGTGGATATTAAATCCAATCAATCCTGCCCGTTGGCAATAACAAATCCGAGACTATAAGGCCCAAATAATTTTACCCATTGACAATGATAATTCTGACCATCGACAATAGTATGTCTGCCCATTGGTAATAGTAATTCTACCCATTAGCAATAAGAAGTCTGCTCATTGGCAATAGTAATTCAGCCCATTGTCAATAATAAGTATTCCCATTGGCAATAGTAAGTCTGCCCATTGGCAATAGTAATTCTGCCCATTGGCAATAATAAGTAAGCCCATTGCAAATCCTGAAACATAAGTTCCAACAAATCATTGAATCTTTGTCCAATTCCAGTCCTAGATCATAAGACCTAAACAAATCCTGGATATTTTAATATCCAAACAAATCCTGAATACCAAAGTATTCAAACCAATCCTGGATCATGAGACCCAAACAAATCCTATATATTTTAATATCCAAACAAATCCTGAATACTTAAGTATTCAAACAAATCCTCTCTTAGAGCTATATTCATATTTATATATGAAACAAATCATAAGTACACTCACCTTGACAGTTTTACTGGATTTTCCCTTGCCTTTATCCGGTACTTGCTCAATCCGCTCTTCTTCCCTTCCTATCATTCTTAAAATATTAATGTCATCATAACAATATTAACAATTCAAAGAATAACTTTAACATAACTCAATTCATAAGCATCATACGATTCTATTCAAATCATTTCTCACAAATGAAGTTTCATCCAAATTCATGTTAATATAATTGTCATATCCAAATCATAGACCAAACATATATTCATTTATTCTTGGTAATTCAATCCTTATCATATTAGTATTCCAATAAAAAAATACGGTACATCGTTTAAAGTCTCCTAGAGCAAGATATGCCCATTTCTTTACCACATAGCAAATCTGCCCTATAGGCTCTTTTATCGTTCATTCAACTTCAAGGAATTTTCATAATTTTTCTACATCATAAATTATATGATATTTCACCCAACAACAGTAAACATATTGAACAGTACAAGATTATAATTTCATAATTTTCAGAGTTCATTTGCTATGTCAAGTAAGACATCAAGCATACTGTATGCATACTTTCACCCTTGGGGAAGATTTCATACCCGAACTTCAAACTCTCACCAAAGATTCATTTCTTGGTATTTTCACATGATTTTAGGATATTCCATACATATATGAGTTTAGGTTAATATCCAATTGTAATCAATCAATTTCAGTAAGTATACAAAAATATATGATAGTTTGAATACACAAGGTTTCTAAACAAGGCAATTTCAAGGGTTTGCACATTCAAGTTTTCTTATACATGCATCTATCCATGAGTACACATCAAGACATGGAATTTCAGTAAAAAAATGATCATTTATATCATTTAAATCAGCAATACAAAAAAATCAAACAAGATTTATGGATGGAATTACCTTAGGGGCTTTATGTAATTTTTTATGAATTTTTCTTCAATTTCTCCTCACACTTTCTTCCTAGACTTCAAAACTCTCTTTCCTTAAGTTAAAACTCTTCCATGGATGAAATATACTTAAGGGAGAGATTAATTCAAGGGTTTTAAGTCAGCATAAGGCCACCCCCTCTTGGTCCAATCAAAATATAACATGTGGTGCCATATAAGACAACATATCATTTAAGGCTAAATGACTACTTTAGCCCATATATTTAAAAAGATGATATCTTCTCACTCGAATGTCCGTTTGATGTATCGTTCATTGTGTTACAAACCTAACTCATATGTATACAACTATCTAGTTTATACCTCAAGTCAATAATTATATTATACTATTCAAAACTAGCCTTAAACATGAATATTCCTATCGAAACTTCAAAATTCCATACTTGTAACTAATTCGATATTTCATGCTTTATGAAGGTAGGATTAGACTAAACATAATGACTTAACATTATGTATACTAATAACATATTATCCATATCACATAATCTAATCATGATTTAAACATAATTTATCATAATTATATTCGGGTTGTCACAATTCTCCCCCTGTTAGGAAATTTCATCCCCGAAATTGACATACCTTGGTTGTCGGAATCAAACAAATATGTATAACGAATCTTCATAGTATCCTCGTTTTCCCATGTAGCCTCTTCCATGGAATGCCTTCTCCACACAACTTTCACAAGTGGGATCACTTTTGATCTCAATATGTGTTCCTTCCTATCGACGATAGTAAGTGGTTCTTCCATATAACTCAAGTCTTCCTTTAACTCAATAGGCTGTTCCACCAACACATGTAAAGGATCCGCTACATACTTTCTTATCATAGAAACATGGAAAAATCATGTAACCGAGCTAACTCTGGTGGTAACGCTAACTTGTAGGCAACCATCCCAACTTTCTCAAGGATTTCATAAGGTCCAATGTAGCGTGGACTTAATTTCCCTTTCTTTCCAAACCTCATAACTCCTTTCCATGGCGATATCTGAAGAAACACATAATCCCCTTTCTGTAATTCCAAATATTTTCGTCATTTATCCGCATAAATTTCCTGTCTGCTTTGAGCTGTTCTCATTCTATCTTGAATAATCTTCACTTTTTCAATGGTGACTTCAATCAATTCTGGGCCCTCTATCTTCCTTTCACCAACTTCACCCCAACATATCGGTGTACGACATCGTCTACCGTACAATGCTTCATATGGAGCCATACCAATAGTTGACTGAAAACTATTGTTATATGCAAATTCTATCAAAGGAAAATATTCATCCCAATTACCTTTGAAATCAAGCACACAAGCTCTAAGCATATCTTCTAAGATTTGTATTGTCCTTTCAGACTGCCCATCTGTCTGGGGATGAAAAGTTGTACTAAACTTCAAGTTAGTACCCATAGCATATTGCAAGCTATCCCAAAATCTGGATGTAAAAGTAGGGTCCCTATTTGAAATAATAGATACAGGTGCTCCATGTAATCGAATAATTTCATTAACATACAACCTAGCATAATTATCAACTGTATACGTAGTCTTGACTGCTAGAAAGTGAGTTGACTTGGTTAACCTGTCTACTACTACCCAAATCGAATCTGACCCCTTCTGAGATCGAGAAATCTCAACCACAAAATCCATTATTACATGATCCCATTTCCACTCTAGTATTGGCAACAGTTGAAGTAAACCTGTAGGTTTCTGATGCTCCACTTTCATTTGCTGACATATAAGGCACCTAGCAACGAAATTAGCTATTTCCTTCTTCATATTATTCCACCAGTAATGCTCCTTCAAATCCCTGTACATTTTAGTACTACCAGGATGCATAGTGTAAATGGAATTATGAGCCTCATCTAAAATTTCCTCTTTCAGTTCACCCACATTAGGCACACATAACCGATGCTTATACAATAAAGTGCTATCATTCACAATACAAAAATCTTGAGACTTACCATCTCGGACATCTTGACGTTTCTTCTCAAGAAAAGGATCTTGACTTTGCAAATCACGAATACAGGTAGCTAATAAAGGCCTCATGCTTACATGAGCAAAGACCCTGTCCCCATCTGCTAGCTTCAATTCTACTCCCATCAATCTCAACTCCATGATTTGGGAAACTCTAACACACTGAATACAAGATAACTTGCCCGAAGCCTTTCTACTCAGAGCACCTACAACTACATTTGCCTTCCCTGGGTGGTAGTGAATTGTACAATCATAATCTTTAATTAACTCCATCCATCGCCTCTGCCTCAAATTCAACTCCTTCTGAGTAAATAAATACTTAAGGCTTTGATGGTCAGTAAAAATTTCACATACCTCACCATATAAATAATGACGCCATAATTTTAAAGCAAACACAATAGCAGCAAGTTCCAAATAATGTGTAGGATAATTACATTCATGTGTACGCAACTTCCTAGAAGCAAAAGCAATAACCTTACCATGCTGCATAAAAACATAACCCAACCCCTGATGTGAAGCATCAGTATAAATAACAAAACCATCTCCACCATGTGGAATAGTAAGAACAGGTGTAGTTACCAACCTCTTTTTCAATTCTCCAAAACTATTTTCACAATCAGAATTCCATTCAAACTTAATATCTTTTCGTGTCAATTTAGTCATTGGCAAGGCAATTCAAGAAAACCCCTTAATAAGCCTTCTATAATACCCAGCTAACCCCAAAAAACTCCTCACCTCAGTCACGTTATGGGGCCTCTCCCATTTTACAATAGCCTCTACCGTTTTAGGATCAACACATATACGATCTCTAGAAATAACATGGCCTAAAAATACAACTTTTGATAGCCGAAATTCACACTCGCTACACTTAGCATACAACTTCTTATTTTTCAACAGATTCAAAATAGTTATAAGATGCTTTTCATGTTCAACCATTTCACGTGAATAAATCAGAATATCATCAATAAAAACTATCACAAATGAATCAACAAAAGGATGAAGTACTTGATTCATAAGATCCATGAATACATCTGGAGCATTAGTCACCCCAAAAGGCATCACCAGAAATTCAAAATGACCATACCGAGTACGAAAAGCAGTTTTAGAAATATCAGTCTCCTTCACCCTCAACTGATGATACCCTGATTGCAAGTCTATCTTTGAAAACACTTTAGCACCTTGTAACTGATCAAATAAATGATCTATACGAGGTAAAAGATATTTGTTCTTACTTGTAGCTTTATTCAGTTGCCTATAATCAATACACAAACGTATGGCACCATCTTTCTTCTTCATAAATAAAACTGGTGCACCCCATGGAGATACATTAGGCTGTATGAACCCCTTGTCAAGTAAATCCTGCAACTGAATCTTGAGTTCTTTCAACTCAGCAGGTGCTATTCTATATGGTGCCATAGAAATAGGGGTTGTCCCCGGTGTTAATGTAATACTAAATTCAACTTCTCTTTCTGGAGATAACCCTGGAAACTCACTAGGAAACACTTCAGGAAAATCCCGTACAATAGGAACATCGACTAATTGTAAATCCCCCTTCCTAGTGTCAAGAACATATGCAATAAAACCCTAACAACCATTACTCAATAATTTCCTCGTTTGAATAGCAGAAATGATGCAGCTGGGAACAATTTTCCTTTCCCCCACAAATTTAAATTCAGGCTCACTAGGCATATTAAAAACAACTTCCTTACAGAAACAATCCATAGATGCATGATATTTAGATAACCAATCCATTCCCAGAATTATATCAAAATAAAAAATATCCAGTGGAAGTAGATTCATAATTGTATCTCTAACCCCCACAGTCAAAACACAATCACGAAAAACATATTCATCTACAACCATATCCCATATAGGCATATAAATACCCAACTCCACATCTAAACGAGTACATGGTCTATTCAGATACATAGAAAATGCATATGACACAAAAGAATGTGTGGGGTCGGGATCAATCAAAACATAAGCACTTCTATTACTAATAGAATGTGTACCTGTCACCACATTCGAAGTAACCTGAGCTTCTTTCATCGTAAAGACTCGTCCACCTGGACTGGAACCACTAGCTTGTCCCATGCCCCAGGTTTCATCTATAATAACCGACTTATAACAACCAACACAAACAGTTTATAATACTAAATTATTGGGTAGTACATAAATAATACATAAATATCAAATCAACTCAATAACAGCCATCTAACCGTCACACACGTCCATAATTAATAACCTAGATACTCTGATACCACTAATTGTCACACCCCAAACCCAATATCCATACTAATCATTTCTTATTAGAATAATTAGATCATAATCTTGATCCCATTGGATATATAATTCATTTGTCAATATTTTCCTACATAATGTGCACAATGAACATAATATTATTCTTATTCTATATCGAAATCAATATCAGAGTCGTAATTAAGCAGACATACAATAATGTGATTAACTATGATCAACTCAATCCATGCTAACTCAATATATACAACACCCCCATGTCTAATCCCCAGCTCTTTCTAACGGTGCAACTCTCAAATTCTGATCATATGACATCCTAGCTGGCAGCGTACAACCTTGAAAATGTTAAAGTATAAACCGTAAGCATTAAGCTTAGTGAGGTACTCCTTCCCTGAAATGAAATAACAGTTCTATATCAAATATGTGGATATTAATCCAACCAATCCTTCCATACAATGAATTAACAGTTATATATATCAAATCTGTGGATATTAAACCCAACCAATCTTGCCATATAATGAATTAATAGTTATATATCAAATCTGTGGATATTAAATCCAATCAATCCTGCCATATATTGAATTGACAGTTATATATCAAATATGTGGACATTAAATCCAATCAATCCTGCCATATAATGAATTAACAGTTATATATAAAATCCGTGGATATTAAATCCAATCAATCCTGCCCGTTGGCAATAACAAATCCTGGACCATAAGGCCCAAATAATTTTACCCATTGGCAATGATAATTCTGCCCATCGACAATAGTATGTCTGCCCATTGGCAATAGTAATTTTCCCATTAGCAATAAGAAGTCTGCTCATTGGCAATAGTAATTCTGCCCATTGGCAATAATAAGTATGCCCATTGGAAATAGTAAGTCTGCCAATTGGCAATAGTAATTCTGCCCATTGGCAATAATAAGTCAACCCATTGGCAATAACAAATCCTGGAACATAAGTTCCAACAAATCATTGAATCTTTGTCCAATTCCAATCCTGGATCATAAGATCCAAACAAATCCTGGATATTTTAATATCCAAACAAATCCTGAATTCCAAAGTATTCAAACCAATCCTGGATCATGAGACCCAAATAAATCCTAGATATTTTAATATCTAAAAAAATCCTGAATACTAAAGTATTCAAACAAATCCTCTCTTAGAGCTATATTCATATTTATATATGAAGCAAATCATAAGTACACTCACCTTGACAGTTTTACTGGATTTTCCCTTGACTTTATCCGGTACTTGCTCAATCAGCTCTTCTTCCCTTCCTATTATTCTTACAATATTAGTGTCATCATAACAATATTAACAATTCAAAGAATAACTTGAACATAACTCAATTCATAAGCATCATACGTTTCTATTCAAATCATTTGTCATAAATGAAGTTTCATCCAAATTCATGTTAATATAATTGTCATATCCAAATCATAGACCAAACATATATTCATTTATTCTTGATAATTCAATCCTTATCATATTATTATTCCAATACAAAATACGGTACATCGTTTCAAGTCTCCTAGAGCAAGATATGCCCATTTCTTTACCACATAGCAAATCTGCCCTATAGGCTCTTTTATCGTTCATTCAACTTCAAGGAATTTTCATAATTTTTCTACATCATAAATTATATGATATTTCACCCAACATCAGTAAACATATTGAACAGTACAAGATTATAATTCATAATTTTCAGAGTTCATTTGCTATGTCAAGTAAGACATCAAGCATACTGTATGCATACTTTCACCCTTGGGGAAGATTTCATACCCGAACTTCAAACTCTCACCAAAGATTCATTTCTTGGTATTTTCACATGATTTTAGGATATGTCATACATATATGAGTCCAGGTTAATATCCCATTAGAATCAATCAATTTCAGTAAGTATACAAAAATATATGATAGTTTGTATACACAAGGTTTCTAAACAAGGTAATTTCAAGGGTTTGCACATTCAAGTTTGCTTAAACATGCATCTATCCATGAGTACACATCAAGACATGGAATTTAAGTAAAAAAATGACCATTTCTATCATTTAAATCCTCATTACAAAAAAACCAAACAAGATTTATGGATGGAATTACCTTAGGGGCTTTTATTTAATTTTTATGAATTTTTCTCCAATTTCTCCTCACACTTTCTTCCTAGACTTCAAAAATCTCTTTCCTTAAGTTAAAACTCTTCCATGGCTGAAATATGCTGAAGGGAGAGATTAATTCAAGGGTTTTAAGTAGGCATAATACCACCCCCTCTTGATCCAATCAAAATATAACATGTGGTGCCATATAAGACAACATATCATTTAAGGCTAAATGACTACTTTACCCCCTGTTCGTAGAAAGGTGATATCTTCTCACCCGAATGTCAGTTTGATGCATCGTTTATTGTGTTACAAACCTAACTCATATGTATATAACTATCTAGTTTATACCTCAAGTCAATTATTATATTATACTATTCAAAACTAGCCTTAAACGTGAACATTCCTACCAAAACTTCAAAATTTCATACTTATAACTAATTTGATATTTCATGCTTTATGAAGGTAGGATTAGACTAAACATAATGAATTAACATTATATATACTAATAACATATTATCCATATCACATAATCTAATCGCGATTTAAACATAATTTATCATAATTATATTCGGGTTGCCACAGTATCACCCAATACGCCTTATCTTCTAATTCAACAGGTAAATGGCATGCCTTTTCGTACACTAAACGATATAGGGATATGCCAAGATTTTTCTTATAGGTGGTACTATAGGCCTATAGGGCATTAATAAGTTACACTGACCAATCTTTACTATTCGCTAACTCATCTTGGCCGTTAGTTTGGAGGTGATAAGATAACGCGAATTTATTTATGACCCCGTATTTCATCATTAGAACATTAAAAGGCCGGCCGTAAAAGTGTGTCCCGTAGTCACTGATTAAGGCTTTGGGGGTTCCAAATCACGCTAGAATATTGTTCTTTAGGAAGAGGATGATTGTTTTATAGTCATTATTTCGGGTTGGTATTTCTTTCACCAACTTTGGTACATATTCAACTGCTAGAATGATGTACAAATTACCAAATGATTGAGGTAATGGTCCCATGAAATCAATGACCTCACTAGTATATGATCCCAGTCCCCTCCTCGAAAATGAAGAACAATTATTTGGGTAAATACTTTGTTTCTTGAGGTGAAATACTAAGCGGGGTATCCTCAATACCTCTCATAATCTCTAGTAAGCCTTTTTCATCCCTATAACGATTCATTTTAGTGAGTTAGATTCCTCACATTGTCCTTCTTCTATCAATTCATCCTTGATTTCAGACTAATCTAAATCGAAGTGATCATAATCCCTATTTATATCAAATCTCTCTTTTGGATCCTTATTAATTATATGATAACCATGAAAAAGCTAGTGTGATAGTAGGGGCCAATTTCTAGGTTTATGCATTAATGGAAGTTCAGCGCCACTGGAATCACTGTGGATTTTTGGTGGTGCATCGACTTCTATGTCTAATGTCTTAGGGATCTGACTGATATGTGCAATAGAGTAGTGTAGGATGTCTATATGTATAAAGAGAATACAAAATCTTGTGATTAGAAATTAAAAAAAATATGGATTATAATACTAAGGTTAAAAAAGATAAAATATGAAAAACTGGAAAGAAAGAAAAGAAAAGAAAATAATAATATACATGGCTTCCTGTTAAGAACTTCCTAGTCCGTTGAAGCATAATTTGGATCATCCAGTTGAATAACCTTTAATTCTGGTTTAAATCCTTTGAAGAAAGATTTTTAACATTGCCCAGTTACCTTAAATATACTTTCGTTCATTGAATTTTCTATTTGCACAGCTCCATGCGAAAATACCTATTTCACTATATAGGGGCCTATCCATCTTGATCTTAACTTCTCTGGCAAGAGATGTAGCTATAAATTGTAAAGGATGACCTTTTTTTATGGTTCAAAATATTTTCTCATAATTGTTTGGTCATGAAAGTGCCTAGTCCTTTCCTTATCAATTTTAGCATTGTCATAGGCATTATTCCATAATTCTTCAAGCTCATTTCGTTGCAGCTTCCTGAGGGTACCACCTAGAGTGCGATCGAAGTTCCATGTTCGTATCACCCAATACGCCGTATGTTCTAATTCAAGAGGTAAATGTAATGCCTTTCTGTGCACTAAACGATATGGGGACATGATAAGAGTTATCTTATAGGCAGTACAATAGGCCCATAGGGCATTAGTAAGGTACATTGAGAAATCTTTATGATTTTTCTTCACCATTTTTTTGAGAATTTATTTGATCTCTCTATTAGCCAACTCTGTTTACCCGTTAATTTGGGGTGATAAGATAATGCAAATTTATGTGTGACCCCGTATCTCTTCATTAGAACCTCAAAAGGTAGGTTGTAAAAATGTTTCCCCTGGTCATTGATTAAGGCTTTGGGGGTTCCAAATCACGCTATATTATTGTTCTTTAGGAAGAGGATGACTGCTTTATAGTCATTATTTCGTGTGGGTATTGCATCTAGACACTTTGGAACTTATTGAACTGCTAGAAGGATGTACAAATTACCAAATGATCGAGGAAATGGTCCAATAAAATCAATGCGCCAATAATAAAATATTTATATTACAAGGAACATGTCTTGTAATACATGTGTGTCCTTAAATATTGAGGGCCAATATAATCCGAGAGGTCTTTTTTACAGAAAAAATGTTCTCCACATTCTTCAGAGTAACATTTGGAGAGCACACTTTGTATCTCTTCAATTGGTACACACCTTCTGATAATCTGTTCGGCACAATACTTAAATACATAAGGATCGTCGAACAAAGAGGTATGCACTATAATTGGGAATTTCTTTTTATCTTGCGTGGATCATTGACTCAAGGTTCTCTCAGGATGACGTAGTTTATAATATTGGCATACCATTGTGGAGTGGTCACTGAAATAATTGTTTATCAGGTAAGGATTATTTTATAGGTTACACATCTATAGTATTGTCTTCGAATGTCAATCGGGACAACTGGTCTGTTACAACATTTTCTACTCCTTTTTTATTCTTGATGCGCAAATTGAATTCTTGTAGGAGTAAGACCCACCGAATTAATATCAGTTTCGTATCTTTCTTAGATAAAAGGTATTTTAATGCAGAGTGGTGTATGAAACATATGATAGGTGAGCCTAATAAATTCACCCTAAACTTGTCCAACGCAAATACTATGGCAATGAGCTCAGTTTTTATAATTGTGTAGTTAATTTGTGTACTATTTAATGTCATGCTTGAATAGTAGATGACATATGACTTTTTATCTTTCCTTGGTCCTAAGATATCCCCTATAGCATATTCACTTGCGTCACACATCAATTCAAAAGTTAGGTTACAATTTGGTGACCTCATGATAGGTGCTGATGTGAGAAGGGTTTTTAGTTTTTCAAATGCTATGTCGAATTCTTTTGACCACTAGAAGAGTTTGTATTTCAAAATCAATTTGTATATAGGTCATGCAGTTATACTAAAATCTTTAATGAATCGATGGTAAAATTTGTCATGGCCTAAGATTGAATGAACGTCTCTAACAGATTTAAGAGTGGGTAGTTTGAAATCAACTCTATTTTAGCCTTATCCACTTGCATGCCATCAATCGAAATTATGTGACCTAAGATAATACTCTGAGTCATCATAGAATGGCATTTCTCTTAATATAACACTAGGATTTTCTCTTCACACTGAGCGAGGCTTGCTGTATATTATAGAGGCAATCATCGAATGAATCGCCAAATATAGAGAAATCATCCACGAACAGTTCTACTCGACCATATCATTAAATATACTCATCATACATCTTTGGAAAGTGGAAAGGGGATTTCACAATCCAGATGACATTCTTTTATAAGCAAATTTGTTGAATGGGCATGTGAAAGTTTTATTTTCCTGATCTTTCAGTGCATTCTCAATTCAATTGTACCCACTATATCCATATAGAAAATAGTAAAGTTGGTCCCCATATACTATTTCTAATAGTTCATCCATAAAAAGATAGTGGGTAATGATCCTTCCAAATCAAAATATTTAGTTTTCGATAATCAATACACATACGCTAGTCCGTGAGGATGTGAGTGGGGATTAGTTCTCCATCTGCATCCGGGACAACCGTTATTCCTTCCTTTTGGAGACAACTTGGGTTGGACTTACCCACTGACTGTCAGATATAGGAGAGATGATCCCAACATCTAGCAACTTAAGAACTTCACCACTTACTAATTCTTTCATATCATGGTAAATCTTCTTTGCATTTCCCTCGTGGGTTTGGCATTATCTTCAAAGTATATTCTATGATGGCATACATTAGGACTTATACCTTCAAGTTAGCAATAGTCCAACTGATTGCTCTCTTACAATGTTATTATACTGTAAGTAGTTTTCTTTCTTGTTTTGCAGATAATTTAGGGGACACAATAACAGGGAATGCGTCTCATCCTCCTACAAATGCATACTTGAGATCTTTAGGCAAAGGTTTCAACTCAAGTTTAGGTGCTTTAAACTTAGAAGGCATGGGTATTGAGTGACGTGGTGGTAACTCCTCGAAGTGGTTAGTCCACATGGATTCTTCAATTATTTCTTTAATAGCGTACTATATGTTTGACTGATTTCATACTCTTCATTAGTATATTCTTCGATTTTTTATAATGAATTAGACAAGCATGATTTTAGTAGATCTTAAAAAAAGGTGGTATCAAAATATTCTTAAACAATAGTATCCACCATATCCACATCTCGAATATTGTTTTCCTCAAAGTTTGGTTGTTTCTATATAGAAAATATACTTACACTGAAGATCATATCTCCAAAAGATAGGGTAATCACTCCATTCCTAACCCAAATAATTGCATTAATAATAGAAATGAATGGATGACCTAAAATTTCTGGAATTTGAGTTCCTACATTCTCTACAGGTTGTGTATCTAAGACAATAAAATCAACCGGGTAAACAATATTTCTCACTTTGACAAGCACATCTTCCAGTACTCCACGTTGGATTTTTACATAATGATTAGCTAGTTGGAGAGTGATTCTAATCGGTTGAAGTTCTCCTAGGCATAGTTGTTTGTATACAATATAAGGTAGAAGATTAACGCTTGCACCTAAATCAAATAATTTATGTTGAGTGATGGAGTCATCAATCACGCACGAAATAGTGGGACATTCTAGGTCTTTATATTTAGGTGGCATTATTTGTTAAATGATGGAAATAACTTGGGTGACTATAAAAATATCTTTCTTAATGCTTTGTCGATATTTCCCTTTGTACAAGTCTTTTAAAAGTTTGGCGTATGAAGGAACTTGTTTAATGTTATCCAACAATGGAATATTTATGTGTACCTATTTAAAGAGTTCCATTATATGTTGATTATTACATTCTTTAGTGCGCTTCTTGAGCCTTTGGAGATATGGATCTAGAATGGTATATTTAGGAATATCCGCATCTAGTTCTTCATCCTTTTGCTTAATAATCTTTGAGACCTTTTCATTTGGTTGATCATTAGTCTCATTGATTGGATCAAGAATGTTCTTTTATATAACCCTACCACTGCGAAGGGTGGTTATGGATTTAGCTTGTTCAAGATGTGCGTTAGATTACGAAGAGGGACCAACTTGGTGCCCTCGTGAGTTAGGTTGTGGTTGAGCAGGAAATGTCCCCTTATTTTTTACTTCAACTTACATGGCCATTCTATCCACTGTGCTTTTAACTTTATTCATCATTTGAAATATTTTTTTTTTCAATTCTTGTTGTTATTGAATTAATAATTGGATAGGGTCTTCAGGGGTCTTTTTTTATGGAGGCACATATGCATTAATATTGGGTAGTAGGACACCCAGAGGTCAATAGAATTATTGCGGTTGTTGGTAACCTGAAGGTGGATGAAATTGTGGTAATTGCTGGTTTGAATGATAACCTTGGGATGGTTAATGAAATTGCTGAGGTTGTGAAGTTTGTGTATCATTTTGTCATCCTAAATTAGGATGATTTCTCCATCCTGGATTATACGTTTTGCTATAAAGGTTGCTTCCTTGATTATTAAAAGTATTCATAGAATTAACATTAGCATGTAATACTTATTTGAAATAAGGAATTGTTGGTCATTCTTAAGTGTGATGTCCTATAACTTTACAAATACCACATGGAGTTTCCAGAAATATGGGTTTAGGTGGTTCCGTTTTCACCATCTGTAGTTCCTCGACGTTTCGAGTCTATTGTGTGATCCTTGTACTAATGTTGTCTTGTTCTTTGAGAACATATAAACCTTTACTAATTAATGTGGTGGATTTTGTAGAGTGACATTGGTCATGAGTGATTTTTGTATTCCAGGAGTGTCCACTCTCTGCTAACCAATCAAAGTATGTTTCTAGCTCTTAGGGATCTTATAAAATAATCCACGATTACACATGATTTCGACTAATTGCTGCATTTGAGGTCCCAGACCATCGTAAATGAAATTCACAATATGTTAGGCCTCATATCTGTGATGTGGATATGAACTAAGTAATTCCTTGAATCTTTCCCAATATTGGTTAGACATCTTATTCTCATTCTGGGTCAAATTTATTATTTGTTTCTTGAATTGATTAGTGGCGTACGATGGGAAGAATTTCTTTAGGGATTGTACTTCCACTTGTGCCATGAAGTAATTCTCTCATGGACCTCCTAAGTGGGGGTTGACCTTGACCTTGTTGTTATTGCATTTGCGATTGAGGTATCTCGGCCCAACCTAAGTTTTATGTTTTTCTATTATCTTTATACCGTTCTTAATATTGTTGTTCATTTCCATAGATCTATTATAATTTAATGTGTGAATTTGTGAGAGATTTTCTGGTGATGGAGGAACAAATCATTCTAAGTGCTCATTAAGTGTCCGAGTCCACACTTGCATACGACAACTAGAGTCCTAATTATGAAGGGATATATGTCTAAATATTGAAATTATATACCGTTATTTTAACGTTTCTTTTTCTTTTTGTATTTTTTTAAACAACTAAAAACTACAAAGAAAAATAAATTAATTAATTACTAAAAAATTTAAATAGAGTTTTTTTAAAAGAAAAACTATGCTAACTATTTTTTTAAGAAAGGAAAAAATAAGAAAATATTTTTTTAATAAAAACGAAAATAATGTGAACATAACAAATGGAATAAAAAATATTTTTTTAACTACAAAATTGGTCTAAAAACAACAAACATATATATATATATATATAAAGAAATGTGAAAATTATTTTTTTCCTTTTGTGTAAAAACAATTTTCAATTTTTATTAGTTTTCTTTTTGGCACAAAAAACAAAAATAATTAATATAATTTTTACCAAAAGTTTATTTATAACGTTACCTGTTCCCTGACAACGGTGCCAAACACTAGACACGACTTAAAATGTGTACTTTTATGCACCCATGTATAGGCGATCGTGTGAGTAATAATATTCGATAAGTTCGAATGTCAAACCACTGAAAAACATTAGTTTTTATTAAAAAAAAAACATATGAAACTTTTTCAATTAGCTTGGGATAGTCTTAGACTAAAAGAACAGTAAAAATGATATGTTTGATTAAATAAAATTAGTTTTGACTAACTATTCAAAATTTAATAAAAAGTTCAATTTAATTAAACTGCCTAGAGTTATCAACTAATTCTAATGTAATTTAAAATATCAAAGTAACGTTAATTATAAAAAATAACGATTAAGTAAAGCGAATAATAAAAAAAAATCCTAACTTCACAAACTAGGCACAAATATATAAGTGTTTGAATAATGGAGTGAATAACTAAACTATTTTATAATTTTTTTTAAAATTAGGCAGTTATGAGTTCATAATTGTTGATACCAAATTTAGTCTGCTGACGTGGATCAATTATGTGGAGACACGTGTCAATCTACATGGCACCCACAAACACTTTTAATGAAAAACACACCGACTCCGAGGAACTTAATCTCCCCGACCAACTCAAGCGTTCCGAGCAACAAGTGTTCTCCGAGGAACTTCATTATTCCGAGCAACTCACGCATGCTAAGGAACTTCTTAGGCGGTCCGAGCTACATAGCGTACAGAGCACTCAAATCAGGATAATCAAGGAGACGACTGCGCATTAAATGCTCATTATTATCATACAGATGTACATGTCTCCTAGAGAACAGCGCATTGTCCTTTCATTTGTACAGCCTCAAGGCTATAAATACATTGTAACCTCCTCATTAGAAGAGGACCGAAATTTCTTGAGCATACCATTCCTCGAGAATTCCAAACAAACAGTCAGCAATAACAAAAATAGTGGACGTAGGCCATTCTTGCCAGGCCGAACCACTTTAAAAATCTATTGCCTATTATTTCTTTATTCTTTTTATCTGTGATTAAAATAATTAGGTCAAATATAATTTTTTACATCAACAGATTGGCACCGTCTGTGGGAAATCGACTGTAATTATCATTTTTCACCAAAATAATTCATCATCGATGGCTGATCATCCTGAATCCAGCAATCGAAATGCTGGGATCCCCCCAAATCCTCCATATAATCCTCCTAATGTTCAAGATCTGGCTGGTATAATGGCTAATTTGGCCCAAGGGCAAACGACCATGCAAGAAACCATGCGTTAACTTATACAAACCGTTCAGGGTGGAGTACCAGCCCAATTAGGGCAACGAAGCGTTCGGAGAAATACTCGTTTACTCTCTTCACAAAATAGACAAACGTTATTCCCAGAGGAATCTCAGTCCAGACGCACCGATTCATATCGTACTGAGAGATCCAACGATCCTTCTTATCAGCCTGGACGAACTTCCTCGGTATGAGCTACAGACACTCAACAAAACATCACTCTATCTCTAGAAAGGACAAGTGCTCTTGAAAGATTGAGTAGAGTCTCTCCTTTTGATAATTTGGGTCCTAGGAGGAATAGAAGTCCCCCTTGGACTATGTCGAGGAACTCTCAACGACCATCTGATTTAAAGGAAGGCTCTGCCCAATCACGACCAGTTGCTCGTCATGAAAGATCCCAAGAGTCAAATTCAACACGATCAATTGCTCGAACCAATAGGGTCGAGGAAGGAAATGATGCATGGAAGGGTTCAATTCAAAGGTTGGAGGATAGATTAGGGGAGATGGATAAAACCAAAAATCCTCTACAAAGGACTTTTATCCGAGGAACACCATTCATACAAGAGATTGTGGACTTTCCCACACCGTCAAAATTCAAAGCCCCGGTAGTGACACCAAAATACGATGGAAAAACTGATCATGTTCTCCATATAGAACAATACCAGGAAGCTGCTGATATCTATGCTGCTCCAGACGAGATGCGGTGCAGGGTATTTTCAGGAACCCTTACCGGATCTTCTCAGATGTGGTACAATAACCTTCCTCGGGGGAAAATTGCGACCTTCTTTCAGCTAAAAAAACTTTTTATTAGAATTTTTTATTTTGGAGCAAAGCCAGTCAAACGAGTAGCACACTTGCTAAGTGTTAGACAAAAGGCAGGTGAGAGCACCAGGGATTATATTACTCGTTTCAATAATGAGAAGCTCGGGGTAATTGATTACGAGGAAAAGACAGTAATTACTGCTCTAATGAGTGGACTATTGCCAGATAAATTGTACTACACTCTAGCCAAAGACCCACCTAGAACCATGGAAGAACTAATGGCAAAAGCAACCAAGATTATGAACGCCGAGGAAGCTATGGTTGCGAAGAAGAACATGGACACTAAGGAGACCAAAATTGAAGCGAATAAAGTTGAGAAGAAGGAGCAGAAGAACAATGGTGGCAGCAGGCAATTAAAAGCAAAGCAAGCATTGGAACAGTTGAAGAAATTTGGAAACTATACTCCTTTGAAGGTAGATATAAACCACATTCTGGAAGAGATCAAGAACAGCGAGGAGCTAAACTGGCCTGAAAAAATTAAGGCAGATCCTAACAAGATAAATAAGTCCAAATATTACGAGTTCCATAAGGACCATGGTCACACCACCAAAAATTGCATAGCTCTCGAGAATGAAATTGAAGAACTCATCAGACGAGGAAAGCTGGCCAAGTATGTTGATCGTCGAAATGGTGGAAAGAACAACGACCGAGCAAGGCAGAGGTCTAAATCTCCTTATCAAGTAAAAGAAGATAAGAAGAGAAATCATGAAGAAGACCCGTATGATAACAAAACAACCAAAACGTGAGGTATTTTCTATCCATTTTGGATCATTTAAATGTAATGTCATTACAGGTGGAGATGCAGGAGGCGGAGATATGACTGCTGAGAGAAAAGATTACCTCAATGAGGCTCAAGCTTGCTCGTACATTCAGCGAATAAATCTGGTTGAAGATGATCGCCCGAGGAAGGTGAATAAGGACAAACTGGTCATTGGTTTCTCTAAGAACGACTTAGAAGGTGTACTATATCCTCATGATGACCCATTAGTGATCAAGTTGAGAATGAATGAAGTGGTGATTTCACGAGTACTGGTGGATAATGGTAGCTCGGCAGATATCATGTTCTATCCATGCTTTGACAGTTTGAATTTGAAGTTATCCCAGTTGGATCCATACATACCATAGTCCCCTCCTTGGTTTTACGGGCGAAAAGGTTTTTCCACTTGGGATGATCAAATTGGATATGCTTATTGGTACATGGCCTGCTTGTCGGACGGAAAGAGTACGCTTCTTCGTAATGGGTAAAAATGTCCAATCAGCTTACAACATCATCATGGGAAGGGTAGGACTAAAAAAATTCAAAGCAGTACCATCTACTGTACATCAATGTTTAAAATTCCCAACCAATTTTGGAGTAGGAGTGGTGAAAGGCGACCAAAAAGTAGCTCGGGAATTCTACTATTCATTCACCGAGCAGAAGGAGCATGAAGAATCCAGAAAGAAGACTACTACCTACCAAATAGAAGATGCGAAGATTGAAACATTAGACCCTAGAGACGAGTACCAACTCGTAAAAGGGCAGGTCATGGAAGTTACAGAGAATGTCATTCTGGACGACGAGCATCCAGAACGAACAACTCAAATTGGTTCATCCTTGGATGAATCAATAAAACAAGAATTGATAGCATTCCTAAGGAAAAGAAAGTAGGCTTTTGCGTGGAGTCATGAAGACATGCCAAGAATAGATCCGAATTTCTTGTGTCACGAGCTCAATATGAACAAGGAAATCAAGCCAGTAAAGCAGAGAAGAAGGGTGTTCAGTCCTGAGAAAAATCAAGCTATACAGGAGGAAGTAGAGAAGCTACAAAAAGCCTCTTTCATTGAGGATGTCAAATATCCTGATTGGCTAGCAAATGTGGTGATGGTAAAGAAGAAAAATAACAAGTGGAGGATATGTGTAGACTTTACCGACCTTAACAGGGCATGCCCAAAGAATCATTTTACTTTGCCCCGAATTGATCAACTGGTGGATGCTACCTCGGGGCACGAACTATTAAGTTTCATGGATGCTTATTCAGGTTATAACCAGATTAAAATGAAGCCTGGAGATAGGGAGAGTACCTCTTTTATTACCCCGAGGGGAACTTATTGTTATAATGTTATGCCTTTTGGAACTAAAAATGCAGGTGCTACCTATCAGCGGTTGATGAACAAGGTGTTTGTAGAGAAAATCAGTATTAACATGGAGGTTTATGTTGACGACATGATAACGAAGAGCAAGAAAGCTGCTGATCATCTAGTCGACTTAGGCCAGACCTTTGATCAACTAGAGAAATATCAAATGAAGTTGAATCCCACCAAATGCATATTCAGAGTATAAGAAGGTATGTTTCTCGGATATATTGCTAACCAACGAGGAATTTAGGCGAATCCTGAAAAGATCAAGGCTCTATTGGAGCTACGATCTCCGACGACAATGAAGGAAGTGCAAAGTCTCATAGGGCGAGTTGCAACACTTAATAAGTTTGTGTCACGAGAAACTGATAGATGTCTCCCATTCTTCAAAACACTCCGAAAGACTTTTGAGTGGAATGATGAATGGGATAAGGCCTTTCAAGAATTGAATAAATACTTGGGAGCACCTCCATTATTGTCCAGGCCAGTGATGGGAGAGAAATTATACTTGTATTTGGCAGTTTCAGAGAACGCAGTTAGCTCGGCGTTGATAAGAATGGAGGATGGAGTGCAAAAACCCATATATTACACTAGCAAGGCCTTCCGAGGAGCATAGATCAGATATCCAAGGCTGGAAAAATTAGCGCTAGCGTTGATCGAAGTGAGTAGAAGGATGAGGCCATACTTCCAAGCTCATACCATAGTCGTGTATACTGATATGCCATTAAGGCAAGCTCTTCATAAAATAGAAAAATCAGGGAGATTAATGTATTGGGAAGTAGAACTTGGCAAATATGACATAGTTTATGAGCCTAAATCGTCGCTTAAAGGGAAGGCAGTGGCAGATTTTATCGCAGAGTTCACCTATCCCGACACCTTCGAAGAGAAGAAATTGAATACCGACCAGCCTGTGGACGTTACAGGATCATTAAATTTAAACCCCGACCAACTTAAGTCGGTTGACGAGCAGCAAGAAGTGCTAGAGGAGGATATAAAGAAGCAACAAATATTCCATCGAGGAACTGTGTCCGATCAAAAATTTGATAATGAGGTACCTATATGGAATCTATATGTGGATGGTTCATCTTGCACTATAGGCTGTGGGGCAGGGATTATTTTCAATAGCCCGGATGATATCGATGTGGAGTATGCTCTGCGCTTTCAATTTAAGGATTCTAATAATGAAGCTGAATATGAAGCTATGATTGTAGGTCTTAGTTTGGTAAAAACCATGAAGGCAGAGCACGTCATTAGATTCAGTGACTCACAGTTGATCATAAATTAAATACTGGGGGTATATGCATCAAAAGGAGAATTAATGATCAAGTATCATGCGAAAGCAATGGAGATTGTATCGATCTTTAACGCAGTGCAGTTAATTAGAATACCAAGATTGGAGAATGCAAGGGCAGATACCTTAGCTCGGTTAGCCTCAGCCATATGCATCGAGCTACGAAGAACAATCCCAATAGAAATATTGGCCAGTCGGAGCATTGACAGAGATCTGATGATGAACCTCATTACCCTTGATTTAGGACCATCTTGGATGGATCCCATCAGGGTCTATATTGAGGAGGGGGCCTTACCAACTGATAAACTCGCAGCCAAGAAACTAAAGTTTAAAGCTGCTCGTTATGTATTGACTAATGGCATTTTATATAGACGAGGAATTATGGCAGGTTTGCAAAGATGTGTCCACCCCTCCGAGGTGAAAAATTTGATTGAAAAGGTCCATGAAGGGTCTTGTGGAGCCCATGTAGCAGGTCGAACACTCTTGTAAAGAATGACAACGCAAGGGTATTACTGGCCGACGATGAGAGCTGATTGTGTAGCTTATGCCAAGAAATGTGATAAATGTCAATGTTTATCCTCTATCCGAAGAGCTCCCCAAGCATTGCTAACACCCATCACATCTCCTTGTCCATTCTCCATGTGGGGAATAGACTTGGTCGGGCCGCTTCCAACAACCCGAGGAAGATTTAAATACCTCGTATTTGCTGTGGATTATTTTACTAAATGGGTAGA
Organism: Sambucus nigra; assembly: GCA_949130495.1. Classification (NCBI taxonomy): domain Eukaryota; kingdom Viridiplantae; phylum Streptophyta; class Magnoliopsida; order Dipsacales; family Adoxaceae; genus Sambucus; species Sambucus nigra. The sequence continues at coordinate 90,343,177 of OX422211.1, forward strand.
AGCTGAGCCTCTTATTGATATGACGTATGACAAGGTGTATCAATTTATTTGGAAGAATATCATTTGTAGATATGGTATTCCCCATGCATTCATCACAGATCATGGAACTCAGTTCGACAATGAGGAGTTCGCTGCATATTGTCATGAGTCAAACATATTAAAGACCCACTCTGCACCAGGCCATCCCCAGAGCAACGGATAAACTGAGGTGATGAAAAGAACGTTGTTGAATGGTTTGAAAAAATGACTGGATGATGCGAAGGAAAATTGGATTAACGAGCTACATTTTGTGCCGTGGGCTTATCGTACTACACCGCGAGCAGCAACAAGAGAATCTCTATACATGCTGGCATTTGGAAGTGAAGCTGTTATACCTGTCGAGTTGGGCCTACCCACACACAGAGTGATGAATTTTAATTCTCCTATCAGTGACTTGATGAGGCGATTAGATCTAGATATGCTCGAAAAGGTTAGAGAAGAAGCAGCAATCAGGAATGCTGCATACCAACAACGAACAGCTCTGTTTTACTATAAGAGGGTAAAGAAGTGTGATTTGAAGGAAGGAGACTATGTGCTGAAAAAAGTAATTCAAAAGCATAACAAACTGGAAGCTAATTGGCATGGACCTTACAGAGTAATAGAAGTTGTTCGACCAGGGACATACAGGGTTGAAACCTTGGAGGGAGAAGAATTTAAGAATGCATGGAATGCAGAACATCTACGCAAGTATTATCAGTAGTTGGAATTTCTATGTAATGGAGTCTTCTTCAGTATGAATAGAGTGTTGAATGTTTTACCCAGTTCCCTCTTTTTGTTGAAATTTTTTGGAGTATTAGTGCTACACACTATGCATCAAGTTCAGAATCAATCTCTTCTAACTTCGGTTGGTCGAGAAACAAATACGAACAACTCCGGTTGGTCGGGAAACAAATACGACCAACTCCGGTTGATCGGCAACACAATCTCTTCCAACTCCAGTTGGTCGGGAGCAAATTACCACCAACTCCGGTTGGTGGGGAAACAAATACGACCAACTCCGGTTGATCGGCAATACAATCTCTTCCAACTCCGATTGGTCGAGATCAAATTACCACCAACTACGATTGGTTGGGAAACAAATACGACCAACTCCGGTTGATCGACAATATAATCTTTTCCAACTCCGATTGGTCGGGATCAAATTACCACCAACTCCGGTTGGTCGGGAAATAAATACGACCAAATCCGGTTGATCGGCAATATAATCTCTTCCAACTCCGGTTGGTCGGGATCTTAATAACCACCAACTCACGATGGTCGGCATTCAATTACCACCAACCCCGATTGGTCGGCAATTTAAAAACCAAACAAGACATTTTCGTCTTTCTATAAATATACATACATGTTCATCAGTAAATAAAAGAGATATTCTATTAAATATTTCCAAACCAATGACAATTAAATTGCAAAAAAAACTAAAAATTTCTTCATTAAAACCAGAACAAATTACATATGATATAAATTACAGATCGCATGTGATATCAATTGAACAAATTCTACTCTATGGGTTTCTTCCCCTCTGCCTTTGACACAGGGTTTACCCCAGCTGGAGGATCATCAAGACTATAAGGGGAATTTATGAAATTCAGATCTTGCAGCATTCTGACGTTCAATATAGATGGACGGTCAAGTAGATGTTCTCGACGAGATATTTCAAAATTTAAATGAAGACTATAATCATCAAGATACTTGGAGATTAGAACACGAGGAATGGCCCAGGCTGGAATCCAACTAAGGTCAAGCTTGAAAGGGGGAACTGATAGATCAAGAACTCCAGGAGTATAGTAATCCCACAAGAAATGACCTCTATCCAATTTTAAAACACAGAGATCATTAACCAGCCCTGTTTATACCCTTCATTGTTCGACTGTTCTAAATGAGCATCAAGATGACAACGTGCTTCATTGTAACCAGCCATCCAAAACTCTTTAGACTGTTTATGGAATTGATAAGTTAACCTCTCCAGTTGCTCGTGAAGATTCTTCGCAAGAAGTTATTTATTTTCCAAAGCAGAGCTTTGTGTGGAAAGTTGCTCACTGAGGTTCAAAATCTTTTTGGACATCTCTGCTAAAGCTTGGTTCTTCGCTACCAATTGAAAGGCCTGATTTTCCAAGGCCGCTTGAGTTCTAGCTTCTTCAACAGTAACCTGAGCAACCCTTGCTCGTCCCCGAGAAGAAGATCTTTCTCGTCCGCGAGTAGAGGTGGAAGGTCCAGCTCTTTTTAAAGTTTCCAATTCATCTCTTGAATTGGAATTTTTGACTTCCAAGAAAGAGAAAACTTCATCAGTGACAGGGACCAAGGCTCCCAAGGAAGATATAGTAGACTTGAGTTATTTTACCTCCCCTTGCAAGACAATGTTCTCTTGCTCCAACAACTTGGCGATATGCCTGTGCTCTTCAACCTCAAGTTTCAGAATGCTCTCTTTCTTCTCATAAGCAGAGATAAACTTATCATATCCTTTGTCAACACTTAGTTGTTGATTTTTTTTCTCATACCCTTGGTGCAAAAGGGTAGAAGACTCCTTATATTATTATTGGAGTTCCTCGATGGTACCTTGGAGATCTTCAATCATCTCATAATATGCCACATTATTAGCTACTGCAAGATTGAGCAAACACTTCAGATATTGGTAAGCTTCAACTGCTCGTTCAGAAGCATCTGAACCCCGGATATCAATGATTTGAGCATCATTCAGATCTGGCCGACCAGCCTTGAAATAGCCATTGCATTTTTTCATCAGTTAGGTGTCATGAGCTGACAAGAGCTCCATCCTAGCCATAAACTAGTAAAGAGAAGAGATAGAAAGAATCAATCAGAATGCAAACAGAGCAAGTAGAAGAGAAAAATCAAACCGAACAACCAAAGTTTAAATTTTATTTCATCATAAAAAGAAGTACATAGTCCAAAATTACATTCAACAAAAAAGCAAAAGAAAGATCCGAACAACTCTACACCTTCTCCTTGCTTCCTAAGATTTCCTTGGAAGGCTTGGATGAAGAGGTTGGTTGCTCGGAGGGCAATGAAAGATTCTCGGTGGAAGTGTTTTCTGGTTGGGGCTGCTCGGAGCAAGGTTCAACATCAGGGACCTGGTCCCCAATTATCATGGAAGATTCTTCTGAGGCAGCTTCGTCCTCTTCTTCTTCTTCTCCAGGAGAGGGAGGAGGGCCATGAGTGTGTCGCTGGAACAGTTCAGAATTCTCAGTGATTTTTAGCTCCTGTAGAGCTGCAACCCATCCATCCCTGAAATATTTAAGGTTGGAAAACTCCATTTGAGAGGACATGGCAGCCAGGCCTTTGTTCCAGCCTTTGTCCCAGCCAACACTGAAGGACTTTTTAACATCATTTCTTCTTTTTACCTTCTCCGAGGAAGTCCTCTCAATAAGAAGTTCCTCGACAGCCTTCAATTTCCCTTCCACCTCCTGTTTCTGGCGATCAACAATGTGAAGTCTAACAACTTCCTCTTCAGCAGTTTTGAGCTTATTCTCAAGCTCTTCAGCATTCTTGAGATTCTTCCTCTTTATTATTCTTCTCAAACTCTTTTAATTTCTTCTCCAAACCCTTGGAGGCTTCTACAGCTCGATCTCTCTCTTGCTCAACAGACTTAACCTGCTTCTCTCAAGCAACTTTATTTTCCTCATACTTCTGATGAGAGTCTTTCAAAGATTGAGTTAATCCAGTAAAAGCCTTTTCCACTCCATCCGAGGAACTGGAGGCCCTAATGGCTTCATCCCTTTTTACAATGCTGTTGAAACACGTTACCAGATGAGAAAAGAAATAACTCTAAGTCAATGTATGAACATAGCATTAAAAAATAAAAGTCCTAGATCAATAATGCTTACTGAGGCAATGTGTTGAGCAGCTAAAGCAGTAACTCTCTCACGAGTGAGAGAATTTTCAATGTCAGGGACCTCTGGGATAGTCCAAGATTTTACTAATCCCACAGCGGAGCTCGGGGGAATAAAAGTTGAAACACCACCTTCAACAGTTGATGATTGAGAGACTGGTCCAGCAAGTCTCTCAGAAGAATTTTTCTTTAACCTCCTTGGAGGAACAGGAACATTCTCAACTAAGGACGTTGTCTTAGCTGGTGATATGACAATAACCTCACTAAGAGGAGTGATAGCAACAATCTTGCTCGGGACCACATGTGTCTTTTCAATGATCTTGCTCGGAGCCATAGGGGGCTTCTCGCTAAATTTCTTGGTAACATCAGAAGGGGGTACCTCAACAGTCTTTATCCCTTCTTCTGGGACATCTTTTTTACTTCTCTTTGCCTCCACAGCAGGAGAATCAAACTTGTCGAAAAAGGAAGGAGCTTTTATTCTCTTCATCATGTCACCAATAGGAATATTTGACTCTGAAGAAGAACCTTCCACACTAGTATCAGCAGCTGGTACTTGGCCAATGTCAACCACCACTAGTATAGCTCTTGTACTGCAATAAATAAGAAGCAGATCTAATGTGTTCCTCGGCCACAGATTGGTGCAAACTCCAAATAAGTTTCAAATGCTTTAAATTAACGTCAGCTTCTTTTGGGGATTTTCTTTTGCTGTCAACTGCAATAAACGAAAATAAATGTCAGTGATACATTTATCAAACACCAAGAAAATAATATTTCAAAAAATGAAAACAACCTATCCCATTGCCATAAGGAGGACATCTAGGACCTTGGTATACATCATCTTCATTTAATGGAGGGTGTTGCCAATTTTTCATTACCACTCCATGTTCAAAATAATCCCTGTTGGCATTAGGAAGATTGACAACTAACGCCCTATTTAAAAACCTAGTTTTTAAATAAAATGTACTATCGCTGACAACCCATCTGTAGCAATACATAATCTATGGAATCCCTAAATGGTTTCCATGAAGTTGGTTCAACCTATGAACTCCATTAACTATTCTCCAGGTATTTGGCGCTATTTTTGCAGGTACAACATCAAAATATTGACAGAACTCCAAACATAAAGGATTTGGAAGAAAAGAAAAGCCACATTCGGCCACAAAGAGACTTGGGAACCAACGTCCCTCAGCCAAAGAAAAATAGTCAGAAGGTTCAGAAAGTTCTTCTAATATGACCCATGAAGGAATTGAAAATTCAGAACGAAATTTGTCAAGAGATTCAAGAGGGTAAACCATAATGAATAGAATAAGTAAAAGAGAAGGAAGAAGAGCTTACACGAGAAGAGTGAACCAGTTGACAACGAAAAATGGAAGAAACGAACGCACATGATAGAAAAGAAATGAAAAGTTTGAAGACACAAGTTTGAAAAGTAAAAGACGATAGGATCTCTGCAGCGTTTAAATACTTTACCTTAGGAATAGAGAAAATCAATGATTACCAAGGCGGACGTTTGCGTATCCGGCGGCTAAAAATAAGAAAAAGGGCACAAAAATCGAAGCGATTATGGAAATTCAAAATACTTTAAAAGCCTAATACTATGCACTCAAAAAAGGAGTTATATATAACGAAAGTTTTCTTAAAATCCATACAAACCAAAAATCAAAGCAGAAGAATGTTCCATAATTTTCTTCAACATCAAACTACGAAACATTGGGGGTTTGTGCTGATACCAAATTTAGTCTGCTGACATGGATCAATTATGTGGAGACACGTGTCAATCTACATGGCACCCACAAACACTTTTAATGAAAAACACATCGACTCCGAGGAACTTAATCTCCCCGACCAACTCAAGCGTTTCGAGCAACAAGTGTTCTCCGAGGAACTTCATTGTACCGAGCAACTCACGCATGCCGAGGAACTTCTTAGGTGGTCCGAGCTACATAGCGTACCGAGCACTCAAATCAGGATAATCATGGAGATGACTGCGCATTAAATTCTCATTATTATCATACAGATGTACATGTCTCCTAGAGAGCAACGCATTGTCCTTTCATTTGTACAGCCTCAAGGCTATAAATACATTATAACCTCCTCATTAGAAGAGGATCAAAATTTCTTGAGCATACCATTCCTCGATAATTCCAAACAAACAGTCAGCAATAACAAAAATAGTGGACGTAGGCCATTCTTGCCAGGCCGAACCACTTTAAAAATCTATTGTCTATTCTTTCTTTATTCTTTTTATTTGTGATTAAAATAATTAGGTCAAATCTAATTTTTTACATCAACAATAATTATTATGTAAGTCATGTGCTTTGCAAATATGAGTCACTCAATCTTAATCAATTCTAGGTTCTAAAGTCATTCAAAATTCATAAATTGATTATTCGTCAATTATGTGATAACAACCATATTTTTAATTAATTAATCTAAATTTTGTGAAATATTAAATTCCATCCATTTTATTGGTATTACCAATTTCATACTTAAACATTATTAAATACATGATAATTAACGAGCCTAAAGTAATTAAATAACTTATACACGATATATAGAATTTTCGCATGAATCACATGCATCTTATGAAAAGTGTATGACATATTTCATATATGTTAAGGTTGGATTATGACAAAAATTTCAGAATTAATTAAATTTAATGACTTGATTAAAATAAGGACATATCAATTATCCATAACTATTAATTCATCATAAGAACCGAATAAATAATGGGTCATTTAAGGTTTGGCCCCTATTTAATTCCCTATAATGAGTCACCCCCCCCCCCCCCCCCCCCCCCCCCGCGAAAATTGACTTTCTTAAGGTTTAGCCCCTGTTGATACCAAAAATTACCCTCCTACATGGACCAATTAGAAGTGAGCACTTGTCCTCTTATGTGGTCAAAATTCTAATCAGCATATAGTAGCTCGACAGGTATGCCGATCATCAATACCAATAAAGCGTCACCATACCAAAGGGTCTTATCGCATGTGGTTCATACAACCAATAATCACATTCATTATGTACGGGTGTAAATGCTTAAATGTATGAAGGCATTCCATCCCTTGACATTCCAACCATTAACCTTCAGGTCACTATAAATACATTGTATCCCTTATATCAAGGGCAAGATAAAACATATCCTATAATACAAGAATACCTATCTTTCTGTAATCTCTGAAATAAATTCAATAACAGTGGACGTAGGCTTTCTTACATAACCGAACCACTTTAAAACCTTGTGTAAATCTTTTAGTTATTTCATTACAATTCTATATTTTATTTGTGCTTCTAAAATTGGACCAAGTCCATTTTTTGACATCAACAGATTGGCGTCGGCTGTGGGAACGTGTGTCTAATTTCCATTCACAATCTTTTATATCCTTATTCAAGCAAAAAAGAATGATCCAGATCCCAGTGTCACAAACGAAGGAAGGACTATGGCAGAAAATCCTTAGGCACTTTTAAGCCTCTTGGAAGACTATGACCAACTCTAGATCATAAAGGAAAATCAGCTCTATATGAAAAAGGTACTTTGCATAAGGTCTAGTTCCTTGGGCACTGGATTGGCGACGGCATGAGTTGGTTGGATCAAGAGAAAGTGCGTGCAAGCTGTGGTGGACTGTGAGATACCATACAAGGTGTATGAACTAAAATTCTTCCTCGTATTATTTAAATGGGATTTTATCCAGTATTGCTATGGGTCAAGACGCTATTCAAGAGTCAATGAGACAATTGGCTCAGTCGCTACAAACCAGATCTCCAGCCCTATCCAGACAGCAGGCAGGTTTATCACCAGGAAGAGAAATGACACCCCCACCTTCGAGGCATAGCAACACAACTATTCCAAATCATCTCATGATAGGACTTATCAACCAGGAATCAATTCCTCAATCAGAGCCTCAAAGTCTTATAATGACCATTCATTCACTCCTGAAAGGCCAACCATCTTGGAGAGATTGAGTAGAGCTTTGCCTTTCGACCGATTGGGACTCCTAGCAATCATAAACCCTCCTAGATCATTATCTAGGAACACTCAACATCCAGTCGACCAATGTGAAGCCACGATCATATCAAGATCAAGCATCTGACGATCTGTACTCGTCGAGAAGACTTCTCAGGAAGAGAGTTTAGCGCATACACATAGTCGGGGCAACCGAGCTATTTTGTATTAATCTGATGTAGGTAATCCTTCGTGGAAAGGATCAATTCATCGATTGGAAGATCGACTAATAGAGATACAAAAAGCAAAGTATCCTTTACAGCGAAGTTTTGTTAAAGGATCCCATTTTATTCAAGTTATTGTGGATTTTCCTACTCCATCTAAGTTTAAATCTCCAATGGTTACCCCCAAATATAATGGAAAAATTGATTCAGTTTTGAACATTGAACAATATCAAGATGCCTTTGATATTTATTTGATCCCCGATGAGATGAGATGTCGAGCATTCTTAAGTACTATTACGGGCTCCACTCAGATATGATATAATAACTTTCCCCGAGGACAAATTACCAACTTCAATCAGATTTTCGATCTATTTATTAGAAATTTCTATTTCGGGACCAAGCCAGTAAAGAGAGTATCCCATCTCTTGAGCGTAAGGAAGAAAGTAGGGGAACTAATCAAGGAGACCATCACTCATTTTAATAATGAGAAATTGGAAGTGGTGGATTATGAGGAAAAAATAGAAATCACTTATCTTATGAGTGTATTGCTTCCTAAGAAACTATATTATACTCTGGCCAAATATCCTCCTAAAACCATGGCCGAGCTCATGGCTAAGGCAGGAAAAATAATGATTGCTGAGGAAGAAATGGTGGAAAAGCAGAGTCCAGCCACAAAGATCGAGAAGAAAGAGCATAAGGAGAAGAAGTAAAAAAAAGAGGACAAGATAAAAAAATATGGAATGTACACTCCATTAAGTGTTAGAATTTACCATATCCTTGAGGAAATTAAAAACAATAAGGATTTACGATGGACGAAAATGTGGAAAGCACCCCCTAATAAGCGGGATAGATCTAAATATTGTGAATTCCAAAAGGATCATGGACATACAATAGATATCTGCATCACTTTGAAAAATGAGGTAGAATCCTCATTCGTCGAGGAAAATTAAATAAGTTTGTTGATCGACGAGAAGGTAGAGAAACAAGAGGAATGTCAAATTATCCATGCAAGCCCATAGATGATATGAAGAGAAACCATGAACATGATTGTGAGGATGATCCCGACTTGAAGAAGAAGCCCAAGCAACTAGAACATGAGGCATCTATGATCAATTTTGGTTCATTTGATTGTCATGTAATTATAGGTGGCGATGTAGGAGGGGGAGATCACATTACTGAAAGAAAAGCTTACTTGCATGAGGCCCTAGCTTATTCTTATATATAGAGAATTAATTTGAACGAAGATGATCGACCTAGGAAGGTTAACAAAGACAAACTGGTGATCGGTTTTTCAAACAATGATCTATCTGAGGACTTTATCCCCATGACGATCCATTGGTTGTTAAATTCAGGATCCATGATACTATTATCGCTAGAGTTTTGATTAATAATGGGAGCTCGAGAGATATTATGTTTTACTCTTGCTTTCAGAGTTTCGATTTGAAGCTCAGCCCACTGGAACCCTACCACAGGCCATTAATAGGTTTTTTTGGTGAAAAAGTTTATCCTCTTGGAACAGTCAAGTTAAAAGCATTATTCGTCACCCGACTGGTAAGTCGTACGGAGAAGATACGCTTCTTTATGATGGATAAAAACATTCAATCTGCCTATAATGTGATCCTCGGCAGGGTAGGATTGAAGAAGTTTGAATCTATACTATCAACAATTCATCAATACTTAAAGTTTCCAACTCATTTTATAGTAGATGTTGTGAAAGGCGACCAAAGGTGGCCAGAAAGTGTTACTACTCCTCAGCCGAGCAAGTGGATTTGATTGCATTGAATAAGAAGACTACCACATATAAGATGGATAACACTGAGCCTAATAGTGAATTTGAAGTTGAAACTTTAGATCCATGAGATGAGACAAAATTAGTCAAAGTACAGGTAGTGGAAGCTACTGAAAATATTATCATAGACAACGGCAAACCAAAAAGAACTACGCAGATCGGTTCAACATTGGATCCAATCCTTAAATAGGAATTGATTATGCTTCTGAGGTAATGGAGAAATATATTTTCTTGGAGCCATGAAGATATGACTGGGATTGATCCCAATTTCCTTTGTCATGAGCTCAATATCAATAAGGATGCCAAGCCGATTAACCATAGACGTAGGGTTTTCAGTCCGAAGAAGAATCAAGCTATCCATAGAGAGGTCGAGAAACTTCAAAAATCCTGATTTATTAAAGATGTGAAGTATCCAGCCTAGTTGGCCAACGTTGTGATGGTCAAGAAAAAGAATGATAAATGGAGGACGTGTGTGTATTTCATCGATTTAAATAAAGCCTACCCAAAAGACCAATTTTCCTTACCTAGAATTGATCAATTGGTGGATGCTACATCGGGACATGAACTTTTAAGCTTCATGGATGCCTATTCTGGGTATAACCAGATTAAGATGAAACCAGAAGATAAGGAAAGCATAACTTTTATCATGAACCGAGGAACTTATTACAACAACGTAATTCCCTTTGGGATAAAAAATACTGGGGAGACGTATCAAAAGTTGGTGAACAAGGTTTTTGAAGAATAGATAGGCAAGATCATGGAGGTTTATATGGACAATATGTGAACAAAAATCAAGAAAGCTTCAAATCATATCAGCGATCTTAGCCAGATTATTGACCAACTAAAAAAGCATCAAATGAAGCTGAATCCGACCAAGTGTGTGTTCGGGGTCTAGGAAGGAATGTTCATTGGCTTCATAGTCAATCAAAGGTGCATTCAAGCTAACCCACCAAAGATTGAAGCTTTGATCAAAATGTAGTCTCCATCTTAAAAGAAACATGTACAAAGGTTCACCGGAAGAGTGGCAACTTTAAATAGATTTGTGTCTAGGGCAACAGACAAGTGTTTGCCATTTTTCAAGGTGTTGATAAAGATGTTCAAGTGGAATGCAGAATGCGAAGAAGATTTTCAAGAATTGAAGAAGTACCTAGGATCACCTCCTTTGCTATCCCGACCAGTCTTGGGAGAGAAATTATACTTATATCTAGCTAATTCTGAATCTGCGGTTAGCTCGACTTTGGTTAGATTGGACAATGGGATCTAAATACCAGTTTATTACACCAACAAAGTATTCAGGGGAGCCGAGATTAGGTATCCATGCTTGGAAAAGTTAGTTTTAGAACTTATTGAAGCTTCTAGGCGTATGGAACCTTATTTCCAAGCACATACTCTCTACCTCCTCGTCAAGCACTTTGCAAGCCCGAGAAGTCAAGAAGATTGATGTACTGGGTGATAGAGCTGGGATATATGACATTGTCTACGAACCACGGTCGTCATTAAAAAGCCAAGCTTTGGCAAATTTTATTGATGAATTCAACTATCCAAAGTCTCACGACCAGTAAAACTTTCCCGTCGAGAAGATTTCTAAAGAAGAGAGCTCAGCACAAAAGTAAGCTAAAATCAATACCGAACAACCCGAGTCATCCAGAACTCAAAAGATGGCCCAGAAATATGTAGAGGAGAGCAAAAAGATATTCCATCATGGAGTTTTGTCTTAAGAAAGCTTCAATAATGATCTCTCATTGTGGAATTTGTATGTCGATGGTTTCTTCATGTGTAACTGGAAGTAGAACAAGTATAATAATCAATACTCCCGATGATATTGATGTTGAATATGCACTTAGGTTTCAATTCAAAGCATCAAACAATGAGGCAGAATATGAAGCTTTAATAATTGGACTATATTTGGCCCTTTCATTAGGCACCGAGCAAGTAATGGCGCACAACGATTCATAGTTAGTCGTCAACCATGTGCTTCAGCTATATGGAGTCAATGGGGAGTCGATGACCATATACTTTGCCAAAATGATGGAAGTCATTTCTAAGTTTCCAGGCATGAAAATGAATAGGATCCCTAGAATAGCTAATGCCCGAGCAGATTCACTTGCTTGGCTGACTTCAGCAACTAGAATTGAACTCAGGCGCACTATCCCAATATATATCCAAGCTAATCGGAGCATTTATGAGGAGTTAATAGTTAATTTCATTGCCATAGATTTGGGACCTTACTAGATGGACCCAATTAAAGCCTATATTGAGAATTGAATCCTGCCACCTGATCTCAAAGAGGCCAAGAAGCTTCGATATAAAGCATAGAGATATGTGTTAGACAAAGGAGTTTTATACAAAAGGGAATTAATAATCTCCTTGCTGCGCTGTGTTCATCCAATGGGGGTGGAAGATTTGATCAAAGAAGTTCACGAAGGCTCTTGTAGAGCTCATTCCGCTGGTCGATCATTGCTCCAACGAATCAACACTTAGGGATACTACTGGATGACTATGAGGGCAGATTATACAGCCTTTGCAAGAAAGTGTGACAAATTCCAGAAGCTCTCTACAATTCATAAAATGCCCGACGCTGCTCTAACATCCATAACTTCACCTTATCCATTCTCTATTTGGGGAATTGATCTAATCGACCCACTGCCGACCACTAGTGGCAAGTTCAAATATTTGGTCGTTGTATTTGATTATTTCATCAAATAGGTGGAGTCAGAACCATTGGTAGACATGCCCAATGAGAAGGTGTATCAATTCATTTAGAAGAATATTATATGCAGATATGGGTTACCGTGTGCTTTCATTATGGACAACGACACTCAATTTGATAACTACGAATTTGAATCATATTGTGTTGAGTCTAAAATCTAGAAACTCCATTTTATGCCATGCCATCCATAAAGTAGTGGTCAAACAAAATTTATAAATAGGACTTTGCTGAGCGGACTGAAGAAGAGGCTTGATGGTGCTAAGTTCAACTGGATTAATAAGTTACATTCTGTTCTTTGGGCTTAGGGAACAACGTTGAGAACAGAAATTTGAGAGATACCTTACATGCTTGTATTTGGGACTGAAGCCATGGTACCAGTAGAGATAAGCTTACCAGCCCATAGGGTACTGAATTTTGATTCTCTAACTAGTGACTTGATGCGTCGGATAGATCTAAACATATTGGAGGAAGTCCGAGAAGATGCTACCCTGAGAAACACTACATACTAAAACATAATTTCTTGCTTCTATAATAAAATGGTCAAGCCGACTAACCTTAAATAAGTTGACTATTTTCTTAACAAGGTCATCCAGAAGAAAAACAAGCTTGAGGCTAATTGGCATGGCCCATATCGCATTTTCGCCGTCATTCAATAAGAAACCTATCGACTCGAGACTTTGGAAGGGGAAGATTTCAAAAACCCTTAGACTGTCAAGCACCTACGAAAATATTATCAATGATTCAAGGGATTGTTACTATTGTATTTCTTTTTGCTTTATGTTTTACATGACTATGAGTCAAGTTTCAATAAAATATTAATTTTAGTACCTTCAATTTTTTTGATTTTTTTTCGAAGTATGGCAATATACATCACATAGAAACTCTTGCCGATCAAAAGTATATTCTCGCTCAAATGTAAACTTCTTGTATGAATTCGTATATACAAGTCACGAACAAGAAGTAACTATTACTTCGTGTATGGATTTGTATAAATAAGTCACGAACAAGAAGTATTATTCGACTAAGTTCAAGAATAATTTACTTCATATATGACTTTATTATTGACAAGTCAACAATAAGAAGGCTGTAAAATTTCGTATATAACTAAAAAAAAGTTACAAACGAGTTTTGCCCGCCTAAGTTAAATGAAGGAAGACATGTTAAAATTCCTAAATACTGGAATATAAACATATATTCCTCATACACTTAGTCACCACTGATAACTAATGCTAAGTTTGGATTAATATATCTAAGTGCATTAGTAGAATCAATGGCATTAGAATCACAAGTTGAATGATTGATTAAAATAATCATAAGTTAACAACACAAACATATGGATTTTCATTCATATAAACTGTATTACATTCAAATGAATAACAAAATATATAAGAATTATTCAACAGGATGTTTTCCTTCAACTCTATGGACTAGTCGGCCACCGATCTGTCCTTAGCTTCCATCTTTATAGATAGGTGGAAAATAGCTTGACACTTTGCTTTCAGTTGGGTAGCCTGGTCAGCTAAGGTTTTCTTTGTCCTTGTTTCCTCTACAGTTGGTCGGATCGTTCTTTGTTGTCTTGAAGATAGCACAGGTTTGGATTTCTTCACAATTTCAAGTTCTTCCATCAACCTGACATTCTCATTCTCCAAAAAGGAGGCACCTTCATCGGCATCACTAACAGAAGACTGTTTCAAAGTCTCTAACTCATTTCGGAGTTTATTATTTTCCTCCTCCAAGATCTTGGAGATATCTCTGGATTCATCAAGTTCACAGTTCAATGAGAACTCTTTTTCCTATACGCAGAAGCATATTTTTCCAGTTTCTTGACTCAATGCTTTGTACTTCGCTCCATGATCGGCATGCTGATTTCATTATGGTCTTCTTGTAAGTCTTCAATCATCTCAGAGTATGTAATATTATTGGACACAGCCCGATCAAGAAGGAATTTGAGATAAATGTATGCATCCCTTGCTTCATCAGAAGCGTCAGAGCCGAGTAAGTCTGTTAATTCTTCATCTGTCAAGTCTAAGTGGCTAGCTTTAAATAGATTGTTGTAGAATTTTAGTAGGTCGGAATCTGTGGAAGAAATTTGTTTCATCTTGGAAATGAACTAGGAAGATAAAGTAATAATGGATCAATAATAAAAGGAGTCAGAGCAACAACTAAGCATAAAAAAGTGACAAGTTAATTAAAGAAAAATCTCTTTCAATGATAGATGTGAACATTACAGGTACATCAGAACAAGATAAAAAGAAGACAAAAGAAATGTGTAAAATATAAATACTAGAATCCAAACAAGTCTACACCTTCTTCTTATTCTTCTCTACCTCAGGGTTTATCTCCTCCTCAGCAAGAGGGGTAACTGAGTTAACATGAGCATTATCTTAATCGAATGGAGGAGAAATTGACTCAATCGCTAGAGAGGATTCACCAGAACCAACACCATCTTCATCATCATGGTTGGGGGTGGGGTGGGGTGGGGGGAGGGGGGGGGCTGGATCATGCCTCAAAAATAATTCTGAATCTTTAGCAGTGCTAACATCCTTCAAAGTTTCCAACCAACCATCCTTAAAGAATTTTCTCTTGGCATACGCTTTTTGAGTAGAGGTAGCAGAGATGGCGTTATCCCAACCCTTGTTAAAGGATGATTCTCTAGTTTTCTTTTTTTTAGCCTTCTTAATAGAAAGGTCAGCAGATAGTTTGGGTATTTTCTATTTAGAAGCCTTTGCCCTGCGCTCAGCTTGAGAAGAGGCCAAAATAGCAACAGTTAGAGTTTCATCGGCTTTCTGTCATGCTTTTTTGACAGCCCTAATATTTTCCTCCCAAATCTTCTGCTTGGTTTCCAAAGCTTGCCTCGACTCCTCCAGGGATTTCATGAGACCCTCAAAGGCCTCATCTACTTCTCCCGAAGAAGAACATAGATGATCGTCCTTCTCCAACATATGGTTGTAATTAACAAGGAACTACAAGAAAAGAACCATGTCATTATAAATCAAGGAAGACATGAACAATATCCGACCAACTTTAAATATGAAAACTTACTAAGGCTAAACTTTGAGTAGTCCTATCTGATAGTTTTGATCGGGACATGGAGGCAGTAGCAGCTCTATGGTCTGAGAGGGTACCAGCCTTGATCAACTTCCTAACCATGCTAGGACCAAAGGCTATAGATGAGCCAACAACAGATGGGACCTTATCAGTAAATTCCAGTTGATCGGCATCAACAACCTTCTCAACCTGCTTATCAGCAGGACCTCTCCTTAGTCTCTTAAGAGGAGACTCATCACCTTTGTTGGGTGGGGGGCTTTCCCAGCCTCAACCTTCTTATTTTGGGCATAAATATCAACTAATTTCTTGGCACCAACAGTGGAGTACTCCTCCAGAAGATTGGGAATTTTCCTTTTTCCCATACTGACAGAAATGGGAAGATCAGAGTCAAAAGAAGAAGAAGAAGTAACACTAGTAGAAACTTCAGCACCAACACCATCAGACTCAGTAGCAGAGGAAGTAGACACTGGATACCTCTCCAAATCAATTTCAATTGAAGGCACATCAGTTATTGGCCGATATACAAAAGAGGTTACGAAACTTTTATACTCTATCAATACACAAGCTGATCGTGGATGATCTTCTCCTGTCCTTTGATTAAGATCCCACAAGAATTTGAGTTCTACAAAATTTACTTCACCCAGTTTGGGGCACATTTTCTTACGTTTTTATACAACAAAGCAATAAGCAATAACAGTTAGCATACATCAGAAAATAAAGGTGAGAATTAAAATAATAACTATCCCATTTATTGACTGGGGGCATCTCGGACCATGTTAGGCCACTCCATTCCCAAGAGGAGCATGTTGTTAATTCTTAACTATTAAAGCATGATCCCAATAATCCTTATTGGAATCTAGAAAATTCAATACTAAATACCAATTAATGTCCGGGTTAGTATCTAGGCTTTTCAGTTTTATCCTAGATCTCAGCATATATGTCATATACCACTACTGTAGGATCGTCTCAGCTCGATCACCTCTTGACGGCCTTAATCCGAATTATGTGTTTCACGTGCCTATCATCAAGAACATAGTGCGCCGTTCTCAGTATCATCGTACTCACTATCTATATCATGTGTTCGTGGTACTACTATTCGATTTCATAAGTCTTCATATTCTGGAATTTTTTTTTGATCGGATCGACCCATTTAAAAAAAATGAACCGATCCGATTGTCATTTTTATGCAGAAAAAACCTTATGTCCAGACCAATCCGTTTAAGAAAAAATTGAACCGATCCGATTGGAAATTTTATACAGTAAATGTCTTATGGCCGGACCGATCTAATGATCCTTTCCCGACCGATCCGTCGATTTAGAAAAATCTGGCGCATCAGATTTGTTTAAGTATCTTTAAATTCCATCTTCATAGCTTGTTTTGTTTAAGACTTTGTGGGATCACTTTATAGACCTAATACGTCAAGCCTTCATATATTTCAAGCCCAAACACCTTGATATTCACATAACACTCATAATCATATGTGTGAATCATCCTAAACCCTATTATACCCACTCGTGGATCATCTTGTGTGGAGAAGAAGGGTCTCTACACTGGTGAACTTGGAGCATCTTGAGGGATATCTTGTTGACGACAACGAACCGGTGCTTGAGGGTCTTTGCTTGTCAAGCTGTATTTCATTATGTATATAAGTGTTTACAAACCATATTAAAATAAAAAGGTTTTGTCCCTTTGGGGGATTTTTCCTCATTTGATATGTGTGATTGATCCTTGCTTGATGTGATTTTGTTGAATGTCTAATCAATCACCTTTAGATGCATAACTTTGGTGTGTGTTTAAATGTGGATAAATAAAAATTGGATTTAATTAATTTAGTTTCTTCGGTTGAACAAAAAGCGCACTCTCATATGGTTTTCAGGTGATATGTGCTCTCCCCTGCAATAGACCATTTATAGCCGAACGTGAGTTTTGGAATCCCAATATGTGTCCCATAGATTTCATCCAATGTATTCGTACCATTGACAACGCTCCAGGTCTTGGGGGCTACTATTATTGGAATGATGTCAAAATATTAGCAGAAATGAAGAAGAAAAAGGTTTGGTGGAAAGGAGAAACCACACTCAGCTATAAATAAGGTTGGGATCCAATGCCCCTCAACCAAAGAATATACATCTATCGGATCATGGGGTATTTCTAAATCAACCCAAGGTAGGATTTTCTTTTCTTCCCTAAATTCCTCTAGAGAATCATTATCAACTATGTGAACCATGGCACAGAAAGAAAGAAAATGAAGAAAAATAGAGAGAGAAAGAATTCTTACATAAGATTAAGGATTTAGAAAGAACTATGGAAGGAAAGGACGAACGACGACAAACGATCGCGTAAAAACTCAGAAATAGCTGGTACAGTTCGAAGATTTGGGGTAAGGTAAAATCTGGAAAAGCCTCCCACCTTTTATAGCTTGTCTCGAAAATAGCAAAAGTAATGATTAAACGTACCAATGATTGACATTCCGACGGCTTCGCGGTACCGAAGGTGTGAAATACCCATTTACCCTTTAGTGGTTCGCTAAAATTCAAATTATTTTAAAAAATTCCATCTTCAAACAATACCAGAAAATTTTTACAAGTGTGGGAGGTCGGTTACAGACCAGGTACCATGAAAATACTCCGAGCTACTTTGAGGATCGAATGTTCCATATTTTAATGCAAGCATCAAGCATAGAGCATTGGGGGCTTCTGTTGATACAAAAAATTATCCACCTACGTGGACCAATCAGAAGTGAACACTTCTCGTCAAAATTCTAATCAGTATATAGTAGCTGAGCAGGTATGCCGACCAACATAGAGAATGCCGACCATTAAGACCAATCAAGCGTCACCATACCAAGTGTCTTATCGAACGTGGTTCATATAACCAATCATCACATTCATTATGTACGGGTGTAAATGCTTAAATGTATAAAGGCATTCCATCCCTTGACATTCCAACCCTTAACCTTTGGGTCACTATAAATACATTGTATCCCTTACATTAAGGGTAAGATAGAACATATCCTAGAATATTCTTATTAACAAGAATGCCTAGCTTTCTGAAATTTATTAAATCAATACCATAACAATGGATGTAGTTTTTCTTACATAGCCGAACCACTTTAAAACCTTTTGTCAATCTTTTAGTTATTTCATTACAATTCTATATTTTATCTATGATTCTAAAATTGGATCAAGTCCATTTTTTGACATCAACAGCTCCCATTTTTAACTTTGCGTCCACTTATCCCTAAATTGCCCTTGCAATTCATTTTGTACTCTATTTTGTAATTAATCAGAAAATTAAAAAATTGCACAGAAAATTAAAAAAATGCTCAGAAAATAATAAAATAATAAAAAAAAATACAGAAAATGAATCAAAAACAGAAACTAAATATCAAGCCCATAATTAATTTAAAAAACACCCAGAAATTTATTAAGAAGTCAAAAATGTATTAATTAAGAAAACAAATAATAAAAAAATAAAAAAAAATGCTCAAAAATTTTAAAAATTTTTAAAAAATATAAATAAATAAAAACAAAAAATAATGAAAAAAAAAAGAAAATGAATAAAAAACATAAAATAAATATTAACCCTAGAATTAATTTAAAAAAACCCATAAATTTATTAATTAAGAAAACAAATAATAAAAAATTAAAATAACGCTTAGAAAATTTTAAAAATAAAATAATGAAAAACAAAAAATAATGAAAAAAATACAGAAAATGAATAAAAAAACAAAAAATAAATATTAACCCCCAAAAATAAATATTAACCCCAAAATTAATAGCCCTCAATTTAAAACCTAAACCTAAAATAAAAATATTAAAACCCATACCCATACCCATCCTGTCCCTTTTTCTTCTATAACACAAACCCTAAAAAAAAAAAACACCACCACCACACAACACCACCTCAACCACCCATCAGCAAACCCAAAACCCATTTCAAACTCAACCCTCCACCCCCACCCCCACAAACGAAATCAAACATATTAACCCTGCCTCCAGCCATTAAAACAACCACCACCATACTTCACTACCGCAACCACGTCAAAAACTCACCGCAACCACCACCATACATCACCACTCACAAATTAAAACCACCACAGACCAAACAAATGAACACCCGAACATCACCACCACCGTGGGATTCATAATTACAACACCACCAATGAATATCCACTTGTCACACCCCGTAAATTCATGGACATTTAATTAAATTATATTTGGGAGAAAAAGAATTTTTATTGGGAGGAATTAAATTCGTAATTTGGAAAAATTTTAAATTTGAGGAATTTATTAATTTGGCGAATTGACGATTAATTATTAGGACTATTTTGTGTCGCATTTTGAGGTCAAGAATTTGGAGAATTTTATAAATTAAATCGGATGGCAATTCGGAGTGGACGGTTGAATTCAGATGGGTCAAAATAGTTGGAATTGAGTGGCCATAGGTATAACATGAGGTTCAGGACCTTTCTAGACACATTTGAGCTCCCAAATAAATGTTTGGGGCCTTTTTTGAAGCCCCATAAGCCCGAAAACGAGATTAGAATTAAAAACCCTAATTGTGAAAGGGTAAGGGAACTTTAATTCTTTTTTAGAAGACCAAATAAAGGAGAGCCAAAGAAGAGAGAAACTAGAGGATATTTTGTGAGATTAAACCAAGAACAAGAGAGGAGACCATTTAATCAACCCATCATCTTCATCAAAGGATTTGACTCTACAACCCCTAAGGCAAGTGGTTTAACTTGCATTTGATTAATTGCATATTTTCCAATCATATTATAGAACGTGTAAATTGATCAATATGCTAGGGTTAGTTTTATATTGGAATTTGGAGGTTTCATGTTGTGATTTAAAAGTCTGTAGAGATGATAAGAATATGTGAATTTTTATTCCCCAATTTGTGTAGATAATGTAGTTAGGTTGAGAAAATCAAATGGATGGATTTAGGATGAATATTCTAAGGTTTTGGGGTAAAATCTATGCAGAAACGAATGTTTAAAAAAATTGTAATGGCGAAAATGGGTTTTCTGGGCAACGATGGAGGAGTGAGAACACCATCGTTGTTCGAATGACCTGGTGACTCGTTTGAACGACAGTACAACTCGTTCAAACTAGATTGTATCTTGTTCAAACGATATGCTTATCTCATTCAAACGACCACGAATTTCGACATGGAGATAGAACTTTTCGTTGCGAACGCGTGGCCGTCAGTTTTGTATTTTTCTGAATTTTTTTTGAATTAGCTATGATTTTATTACTTAGGGCATCCGAAACAGAAATCCTTTATGAGAAATCAAGTCTGGATTACTTAGGGATGTCCGTAGGTGAGTGTAGGGCTCTGAAAAATATTAAGGAACATTATTTCTACCTTGTAATTTGATGGGAAGGAATTAGGGGTATGGTTAGACATGATGAGATTTAGGGACAAGTGAGATAGTCCGGGTAATCTGGTTGGGTGACACAACTTAAGTAATAAATGAATAATTGTGCTAAATTACTTAAATATCAAGTTGGTAAGTATACATGGAAAGGTTAGGCTAGTATTATGAATATATTACACGGGTAACCTAGATTTGATATATATATATATATATATATGATTTATAAATATTTATATGTATAATATTTATAAGAAAGCATACCCGCTCTAATGCTATTTAGGAGGTTGCACGATGTAGGTGAATCCCCTGGGTAGAGAATTCAGGGAGAGTATAATACCAGGTCATAACGTCTGTTTATAGGGGCGATTCTTCTTTGGTATGGGAGAGTCACTTTTGGGGGGAACTATGGCCGCCTCCTATTCAGGTTTAATAACTGTTGATACCAAAATTAGTATGCTGATGTGGACGAATAATAAGAAGACATGTATCAATCTATGTGGCACAATAGCAACGAGGAAAATTATTCCCCCGACCAACATACTCACTCCGAGCAACAGGTATACTCCGAGGAACGCCAGTCTTTCGAGGAACACCGACCCTCCGAGGAACTCTTATCCTCCGAGGAACTCCAATGCTCCGAGGAACTCTTGGACGAAGAGCAACTAAGGCGGTTCGAGCTGCATCTCGACCACAACATTAATTGCCATATAATCAACAGTTCAACTATTCATTGAATGCTTATCATCTTGACGCGCACGTTTGAAGAACATTAAGTGAATTACCCTTTCATATGTGTATCATTTAATGTAACACCCTTTCATGTACAGCCTAAGGGCTATAAATACCTTGTATCACCCTCATTCAAAGGGACCGGAATTTCTTGATAGCACTTGTATTCGAGAATTCCCAAACACTCAGCAATAACATAACAGTGGACGTAGGCCATTCATATAAGGCTGAACCACTTTAAAATCTTTTGTCTCATTTATTTATCTGTGATTAAATAATTAGAGTAATCTAGTTTTTTACATCAACAGATTGGCGCCGTCTGTGGGAACGATTGTTATTATCGTTTTTCACCAAAAATCATTCATCATCAATGGCGGATAATCCAGAATCTAGCAATCGAAACGCTGGAAATGCTGGAAATCCTCCAAATCCCTCTGCACCTCCAGATTTGGCCGGGATTATGATGAATATGGCTCAAGGACAAACCGCCATGCAAGAAACAATGAGGCAACTCATACAAACCCTTCATGGCGGTGCACCTGCACGTTCAGGACAGCGAAGTGGTCAGAGGCAAACTTATTTACTTTCTTCACGATCCAGGCGTACTGAGTCATATCGTAATGAGGAGTCTGATGATTTCTCTTATCAACCTGGGCGAACTTCGTCAATAAGGGCTACAGATACTGATCAACGTATCACTCTCTCTCCAGAAAGACCCAGTGCCTTAGAAAGACTGAGTAGGGTGTCTCCTTTCAGTCAATTAGGCCCTAGGAGGAATAGGAGTCCACCTAAGACCATGTCGAGGAGTTTTCCACAACCATCAGATCTAAGAGAAGGATCAGCACAATCACGACCAGTTGCTCGTCAAGATAGATCTCAGGAGGCTACTTCAGAACGATCTATTGCTCGAACCAATAGGCCCGAGGAAGGAAATGAAGCGTGGAAAGGATCCCTTCAGCGGTTGGAGGATAGATTGGGAGAAATGGCTAAGGCGAAGAATCCCCTACAACGAACTTTTGTTAAAGGGACACCTTTTGTCCAGGCCATTGTGAATTTTCCTACACCGTCAAAGTTTAAAGCACCAGTAGTGACCCCCAAATATGATGGAAAGACAGATCCTGTTCTTCATATAGAGCAATATCAAGCTGCCGCCGATATCTATGCTGTCCCCGACGAGATGAGATGCAGAGCGTTCTCAGGAACTCTTACTGGAGCTGCCCAGATATGGTACAACAATCTTCCTCGGGGTAAGATTTCAACTTTCTTTCAGTTGGCCGAGTTATTCATCGGCAATTTCTGTTTTGGAGCAAAGCCAGTAAAACGAGTAGCACACTTGTTAAGTGTTAGACAAAAATCTGGTGAGAGTACTAGAGATTACATAACTCGTTTCAATAATGAGAAGTTAGAAGTCATAGATTATGAGGAGAAGACAGCAATCACCGCCTTGATGAGTGGGTTGTTGCCTAATAAGTTGTATTACACTTTGGCCAAAGATCCACCAAAAACTATGTCAGAATTGATAGCAAAAGCGGCCAAAATCATGAATGCCGAGGAAGCTATGGCTGCAAAGAAGAATATGGATAAAGACACCAAGGTGGACGTCGACAAATCTAAAAATAAAGAGCATAAGGGCAATGGCGGTGACAAGCGTTCCAGAAATAATAAGTCATCATGGGAAGTCCTGAAGAAATTCGATAATTATACTCCCTTGAAAATGGGTATTAATCATGTCTTGGAAGAAATCAAGAATAGCGAGGAGGTAAAGTGGCCGAAGAAACTGAGGTCAGACCCTGATGTGAGGAACAGGGATAAATATTGCGAGTTCCATAAAGATCATGGCCATATGACTAAAAATTGCATAGCTCTTCAGAACGAGATTGAAACACTCATCCGAAGAGGAAAGATAGCAAAGTATGTTGATCGAGGAGGTGAAAGAAGAAATAATGATCGAACTAGAGAAAGATCTAGATCTCCTCGTCAAGCAGAGGAGAAAAAGAAGAGAGGCCATGAAGATGATGCCGAAGATGACCCCGATCTTCCCAAGAAACCAAGGCAGCCAGAACGAGAGGTATTTTCCATACGTTTTGGGTCATTTGATTGTAATGTTATTACAGGAGGAGATGCAGGAGGAGGAGATCTTACTGCAGAAAGAAAAGCTTACCTCGGAGAGGCACAAGCTTGCTCGTACATTCAGCGAATAAATTTGGCCGAGGAGGATCGTCCGAGGAAGGTAAACAAAGAGAAGCTGGTTATTGGCTTTTCAAAAAATGACCTGGCAGGTGTTCTTTACCCTCACGACGACCCTTTGGTGATCAAAATGAGGATGAAAGAAGTAGTGATTTCAAGGGTGCTGGTAGACAATGGCAGTTCGGCAGACATCATGTACTATTCATGCTTTGACAGTTTAAATTTGAAATTATCTCAATTGGAGCCTTATCACAGACCTTTTTTGGGTTTCGCTGGCGAGAAAGTTTTTCCACTTGGGAAGATCAAGTTGGATATATTCATTGGAACTTGCCCTGCTTGTCGAACAGAGAGAATACGCTTCTTTGTGATGGATAAGAATGTGCAGTCAGCCTACAACATCATCATGGGAAGAGTTGGTTTGAAGAAGTTCGAAGCAGTCCCATCTACAGTACATCAATGTTTAAAATTCCCAACAAATTTCGGAGTGGGAGTGGTGAAAGGTGATAAAAAAATAGCTCGAGAATGCTATTATTCATCTGCCGAGCAAGAGGAGCTTGAAGATTCAAGGAAAAAGACTATTACTTACCAGGTGGATGAAAGTACAGAAATTGAAACACTTGATCCGAGAGATGAATCCCAACATGTAAAAGGACAGGTGGTAGAATCTACAGAAAATGTTATTCTGGACGACGAACACCCTGAACGAGTAACCCAGATAGGTTCGTCGTTGGATGCTTCAATAAAACAGGAGTTGATAACTTTCTTGAGAAACAGAAAGAAAACTTTTGCGTGGATTCATGAAGACATGCCAGGAATAGATCCAAACTTCTTATGTCATGAGCTCAATGTGAATAAGGAGATCAAGCCTGTAAAGCAGAGAAGAAGGGTATTTAGCCCCGAGAAAAATCAAGCTATTCAAGAGGAGGTCGACAAGCTCCAGAAAGCCCAATTCATTGAAGATGTGAAGTATCCGGACTGGTTGGAAAATGTGGTGATGGTAAAGAAGAAAAATAATAAATGGAGAATGTGTGTTGATTTCACTGATCTCAACAAGGCCTGCCCAAAGGATCACTTCCCATTGCCCAGAATTGACCAACTAGTGGATGCTACCTCGGGGCACGAGCTGCTCAGCTTCATGGATGCTTACTCTGGTTACAACCAGATCAAAATGAAACCTGAAGACAGGGAAAGCACTTCTTTTATTACCCCTAGGGGAACTTATTGTTATAATGTTATGCCTTTTGGTTTGAAAAATGCAGGAGCGACATATCAACGGCTGATGAATAAGGTTTTTGCCGAACAAATCAGTTGCAACATGGAAGTCTATGTCGACGATATGCAGACAAAGAGCAAGAAAGCTGCTGAGCATCTAGTTGATTTAGGTCAGGCCTTTGATCAACTAGATAAATACCAGATGAAGCTCAACCCGACGAAGTGCACATTTGGAGTACGAGAAGGAATGTTCCTCGGGTACATCGTCAACCAGCGAGGCATTGAGGCAAATCCAGCAAAGATCAAAGCTCTTTTAGGGTTGCGATCTCCAACGACGAAGAAAGAAGTGCAGAGTCTTACAGGACGAGTTGCAGCGCTCAATAGATTTGTATCTCGAGCAACTGATAGGTGCCTTCCATTCTTCAAAACACTCCGAAAAATTTTCTAGTGGAATGATGAATGTGAAAAAGCCTTTCAAGACTTGAAGAAATATCTGGGAACACCTCCATTGCTGTCCAGACCAGTGATGGGTGAAAAGTTGTACTTATACCTGGCAGTATCAGAGAATGCAGTCAGCTCGGCACTGATCAGATTGGAGAATGGAGTCCAGAAGCCAATTTATTACACAAGTAAGGCTTTCCGAGGTGCAGAGATCAGGTACCCAAAGTTGGAAAAATTGGCATTGGCATTAATTGAAGCAAGTAGAAGAATGAGGCCTTATTTCCAGGCCCATACCATCGTTGTATACACCGACATGCCATTGAGACAAGCCCTTCATAAGCCAAAAAAGTCAGGGAGACTGATGTACTGGGCAATAGAGCTCGGTGAATATGATATTGTGTATGAACCCAGATCATCCTTAAAAGGGCAAGCTATAGCAGACTTTATAGCAGAATTTACATATCCTGATACCCCCGAGGAGCAAAAGTTGCTCGCTAACCAACCTGTGGATGTTACAGGATCAACAGACATGAGTCTAGATCAACTCCGGTTGGAAAAAGGGCTTGTGGATGTAGAAAGATCATCAAATTCAAACCCAGACCAACTCCGGTTGGTAAAAGGGAGAGAAGAGATGGTCGACGAAGAACAAAAAATACCAGGGGAGGATGAAAGGAAACAGCAGATATTTCACCGAGGAACTCTGTCAGAAAAGAAATTTGAAGAGGAGTTACCTATATGGAAATTATATGTAGATGGGTCATCTTGCACAACAGGTTGTGGAGCAGGGATTGTTTTGAACACCCAGACGAGATTGACGTGGAATATGCCTTACGATTCTAATTCAAAGCTTCCAATAATGAGGCTGAGTATGAAGCCTTGATAGCAGGACTTAATTTAGCAAAAATTATGGAAGCGCAACAAGTGATGGTATTCAGTGATTCTCAATTAATTATGAATCAGATGATGGGAACGTATGCAGTTAAAGGAGAATTAATGGCCAAGTATCATGCAAAGACGATGGAGTTATTGGCAGAATTTTATGCCATTCAGTTAATCAAAATACCAAGAATGGAGAATGCACAAGCAGACGCACTGGCCCGACTAGCATCAGCTACTCGTACCGAGTTGCAAAGAACGATACCAATTGAGGTGTTAGAAAGTCGAAGCATAGATGAAGGCCTGACGATGAATGTTATTTCCCTTGATTTAGGACCATCTTGGATGGATCCCATCAGGGCATATGTCGAGGAAGGAGAATTACCGGTGGATAAGATCGCTGCCAAGAAATTAAAGTTTAAAGCTGCTCGGTATGTGCTAACTAATGGTGTTTTGTATAGACGAGGAATTATGGCAAGTTTGCAAAGATGTGTACATCCCTCCGAGGTGAAGGAATTGATTGAAGAAATCCATGAAGGGTCCTGTGGAGCCCATGTAGCAGGTCGAACACTTTTGCAAAGAGTGATGACGCAAGGATATTACTGGCCAACGATGAGGGCTGATTGTATAGCCTATGCTAAGAAATGTGATAAATGCCAACGTTTTTCTTCCATCCGACGAATTCCACAAGCATTGTTGACACCCATAACTTCCCCTTGGCCTTTTTCCATGTGGGGAATTGATTTGGTTGGACCACTACCAACGACCCGAGGAAGATTCAAATACCTCGTCGTCGCAGTGGATTATTTTACTAAGTGGGTAGAAGCTGAGCCACTGATTGATATGACATACGAGAAGGTGTACCAATTCATTTGGAAGAATATCATCTGCCGATATGGTCTCCCTCATGCCTTCATCACAGACCATGGAACACAGTTTGATAACGAGGAGTTTGCCGCCTATTGTCATCAGTCAAACATTTTGAAGGTTCATTCAGCACCAGACCATCCTCAAAGCAATGGACAGACTGAAGTGACGAACATAATGTTATTAAATGGTTTGAAGAAGAGGTTAAGTGAGGCTAAAGCTAATTGGATTAATGAGCTACAATCAGTATTGTAGGCTTACCGAACAACTTCCCGAGCAGCAACTGGAGAATCACCATATATGCTGGCGTTTGGAAGTGAGGTTGTAATACCTGCTGAGTTGGGTCTCCCAACACACAGAGTGCTGAATTTCAATTCCCCAGTCAGTGACTTGATGAGAAGATTAGATTTGGACATGCTCGAGGAGGTTAGAGAAGAAGCAGCCATTAGGAATGCTGCATATCAACAACGAACAGCTCTGTTCTA
This sequence comes from Sambucus nigra, assembly GCA_949130495.1. NCBI lineage: Eukaryota > Viridiplantae > Streptophyta > Magnoliopsida > Dipsacales > Adoxaceae > Sambucus > Sambucus nigra. The sequence continues at coordinate 90,370,955 of OX422211.1, forward strand.
CAACAAGAGGGTGAAGAAATGCGATTTAAAAGAAGGAGATTACGTGCTAAAGAAGGTCATTCAGAAGCACAATAAATTGGAAGAAAATTGGCATGGACCTTACCGAGTTACAGAAGTTGTTCGACCAGGAACTTACCGAATAGCACCTCTAGAAGGAGAGGAATTCAAGAATGCATGGAATGCTGAACACCTACGCAAGTATTATCAGTAATGTAAAATGTAAAGTAGTTCTATCAATATGAATAAAACGATGATGTTTCACCATCTTCTCTCCTTTTATTGAAAGTTTTTCGGGGAATACTAGTGTACAACACTACGCTGCTCGACAGCAAAAAGAAGACGATAGTTCAGACCCACGACCAACTCCAGTTGGTAAAAGGGCGAGAACAAACTATACTCCTTTGGTTAGGAGGCATACACTAGCGTGACCAACTCCGGTTAGTAAAATAACTAGTGAACATTGATAGTTCGAGCGTGATCAACTTCGGTTGGTAAAATAGCGAGAACAAACTATACTCTTTTGGTTAGGAGGCATACACTAGCGTGACCAACTCCGGTTGGTAAACTAACTAGTGGACACTGATAGTTCGAGCGTGATCAACTTAGGTTGGTAAAATAGCGAGCACAAACTATACTCCTTTGGTTAGGAGGCATACACTAGCGTGACCAACTCCGGTTGGTAAAATAACTAGTGGACACTGATAGTTCGAGCGTGATCAACTTCGGTTGGTAAAATAGCAAGAACAAACTATACTCCTTTGGATAGGAGGCGTACACTAATGTGATCAACTTCGGTTGGTAAAAGAGTTAGTGGACATGATAGTTCAAACCCATGACCAACTCCGGTTGGTAAAAGGGCAAGAACAACATTCTTAAAAATGCCAATTTCGGCTGGTTAAGAAACAAAATATGCCAACTTATGTTGGTCGGAAGGTAAAACTATTCCAGAAAATACAAAATATTCCAAACTGAACCAAGTATGGTTGGTCGGGGATAAAAATCCACTAACTGTAGTTGGTCGACGAGGATAAAATTATCGACCTTGGTTGGTCGGACACATTTTATGAAAAAAAATTACCAAGTATGGTTAGTCGGGGATAAAAACTCTCACTAATTATAATTGGTCGACGAGCACAATTTAACAACCTTGGTTGGTTGGAAAAATTTTAAACATTTTTATACTCATTACTTTATTATTAAGTGATCGAGCAACATTTTTTATACTTGTAACCTTTTATTACTAGATTGGTCGATGAACCACAAAGTATTGTTATGCAATCACAAATATAAAAGTGTTAGACAAGTACAAAACAATAGCAATACAGATTTGCAAACAGAAAATGAAAGTCTTTCATTAAAATTCAAAACGAATTACAAATTACATGTATACTAACTATTACATTGAGATCCCTACTCTATTGGTTTCTTTCCTTCAGCTTTTGAAATAGGTTCCTCGCCAGCAGGAGGATCGTTTAAGGTCTGAGGAGAATTAATAAAATTCAAGTCCTTCAACATTCTGACATTCATTACTGAAGGTGTGTCCAATAGATGCTCGGGACGAGATACCTCGATCTGAGAATGAAGATTGTAATCACCGAGGTATTGTGCAATTAAGCTCCGAGGAATGGCACGAGCTGGGATCCATTCCTTGTCCAAATTGAACGGTGTCACAGGCAAGTCAAGCACCTCGGGGTCATAATAATCCCACAAGTAATGTCCCTGTTCAAGTTTCAACACGCATAAGGCATTCAACTAGCCTTGTTTATAGCCCTCATTAGTGGCATTCTGGATACGAGCATCTAAGTGGAATAATGCCTCGTTGTACCCAGCCATCCAAAATTCCCTGGGCTGCTTATGGAATTGGAAGGTTAGACTCTCCAACTGCTCGTGAAGGCTTTTTGCAAAAATGTCCTTATTCTCTAAAGCAGACTTCGTCGCAATAAGTTGATCTTCCAAAGTTAGGATTTTCTTGGACATTTCAGACAAAGCCCGATCTTTTGCATTCATTTGGTACGCTTGGGTTTCCAATGTTGACAGAGTACGACTTCTTCAATACTACGAGGAGTTCTTGATCGACCCCGAGCAGCTGGAGTACTTCGTTCCTCGACAACATCCTGGGAAACTCTTCCTCGCCCACGAGAACCTCTTCCTCGTCCCCAAGTAGAAGTAGAAGTAATAGATCTTCGCAGGATATCCAACTCTTGCCTTAATTTGGAATTCTCAACCTCTAAGAAGGAAAATCCCTCATCGGTCACTGGGATTACCGCTGTTGAAGAAGAGGCTGTAGACTTATATTGTGCTAGTTCTTTCTGCAAATTATTATTTTCTTGCTCCAGCAGTTCAACAATTTGTCTACAAGCTTCAACTTCTCCCTTTAGGGTCCTCTCCCTGACATCATACCCAACAAGGAGTTTGTCGTAGCCCTTCTCGGCAGAAAGCTGTTGATAACTCTTTTCATACCCCTCATGTAACAAGGCATTTGACTCCTTGTACTGAGTCTGAAGATCTTCTAGAGTATATTGGATCTCCTCGATCATATCATAGTAGGCCACGTTATTGGCCACAGCTCAATCAAGTAAGCCCTTCAGATATTGATAAGCTTCTACTGCCTGCTCTGAAGCACCATGGCCAAGGATGTCGGAAACTTCTGATGCACTGAGGTCTGTGTGACCAGCTTTATAATATTCATGGCATTGCTGCATCAACTTTGTGTCATTAGCAGACAAAAGATCCATCCTGGCCAGAAACTAACAGTGAAAGAAAAAGAAGATCAAGATAGAGTGCAGATAAAGAAGAGACAATCATATGGAAGAAAAGAACTCAAATTTTATTAGATCATAAGGCAAAGTTACAAAGATCTGAGATACAAAGTACAAGTAAAATAAAAACAGAAAGAGAATACCGAACAACTTCACACCTTTTCCTTGTCTCCCAAGACTTTCTCGGGAGGCTGGGACGAGGAGCTTGGTCGCTCAGTGGAAATAAGGAGTTGGTCGACGGGAGCTGGAACTTATTCTGGAGGAGCTGGCAGAGATGAAAGCTCCTCGTCAGCAGGCTGGGTAAGGATGATATCACCCACTACCAATGAAGATTCTTCTGAGGCAGCTTCGTCCTCTTCTTCATCCTCGATGGCTGGAGGAGGACCAGGGAGATGCTGTTGAAATAGCTCGGAGACCTCGCTCACTTTCAATTCTTGCAAAGCTGTAACCCAGCCATCTCGGAAGTATTTCAAACTTCCATATTGCACTTGAGTCATCATAGCAGCTACTCCCTTCTTCCACCCTTTGTCCCAGCCTGTGCTGAAAGATTTATTTATTGCCTTTTTTCTTTTCATTTTCTCCGAGGAAAGCTTCTCGGATAGAAGGTCCTCGGAGGCTTTCAGCTTGGCCTCCAACTCCTCCTTCTGACGATTTGCTTCGCGCAGAAGGGTCATCTCTTCCTCAGCTGATTTCAGCTTATTTTCAAGCTCCCCGAAGGTGGTGAGCTTCTCGGAGAATTTTTTATTCTCCCTCTCCAAGTCCTTCACTTTATTTCCCAATTGCACCTTCTCTGCTTCAGATGCAGCCAGTTTCTTCTCCCATTCACCTTTATCCTCATCGTACTTCTGACGGGATTCCTTCAGAGATTGGGCCAAACCCTGGAATGCATCCTCTGCTCCAGACGAGGAGCTTGAAGCCTTGAGTGCTTCATCTTTCTTCACAATGGTGTTAAAGCAACTCACCAGCTGAAAAAAGAAGGTAGTGATGAGTTAGTGCCGAGATACATATATTGATAGAAGGAAATAAGAATTCAAGATAAGAAGAAACTTACTGAAGCGATGTGACGAGTAGCTAGGGATGTCAGCATATCCCTAGGCATGTTTTCCTCGATGCCTTGGACTTCAGGAATAATCCAAATCTTTACCGAGCTCATTACAGAGCTCGGGAGAATAATGGTTGGAACACCAGCTCCACTAGTTTGGAGCTGGGGAATGACTTTAGAAAAACTAACCGAGGAAGACTTCTTCAATCTCCTCGGTGTCTTCTCAACAACCTCAACCAAAGAAGAATTTTTGGTTGGAGAGATAGTGATTACTTCCACAGGCGCATTCTTCTGTACAGGAGCCACTGGGGGCTTCTCGGCGACCTTCTGAGGAGCAGCAGAAGGGGCAACATCCATTTTCTTTGTCCCCGTTGGGACATCAGCTTTATTTCTCTTTCCATCTCCAGCAGATGAGGTCTCTTCAAAGAGAGCAGGAACTCTTCGCTTGCCCATCTTCTGACTCAAAGGAATGTGAGAGTCTGGTGAAGAGTCTTCAGAAGCTGGCAATGGTTCGCTAATGCTAGCCACAGGACGAGCAGTATAAGAGGATGTATAGCTCCTGTACTGCAGCAAGTATGAAGCAGACCTAATGTGCTCGTCTGCAACCTTCTGATGCAAACTCCAGATATGTTTTAAATGCTTGATATTAACTTCTGTTTCTTTTGGAGTTTTTCTCTTGCTGTCAACTGCAAATAAAAACATAGTGAAATATCAGTCATATATTTTGTCAAACACAATGAAATCATAATTTCAAAAAATAAAATAAAATGAAAATAACCTATCCCATTGCCATATGGAGGGCATTTGGGACCCTCATATACTTCGTCTCCAACCAGAGGGGCATGTTGCCAATTTTTTACAACTACTCCATGTTCAAAATAATCCCTGTTGGCATCAGGGAGGTTGACTACTAGAGCCCTATTCAAAAATCTAGTTTTTAAATAATAAACATTGTCTAAAATAGCCCATCTATAACAGTACATAATCTCAGGAATTCGTATACGAGTTCCATGAGTTTGATTTAACCTATACACCCCATTAACCATTCTCTAGGTGTTGGGGGCTATTTTTGCAGGGACAACGTCGAAATACTGACAGAATTCTAAGCATAAAGGGTTTGGTGGAAAAGAAAATCCACATTCAGCAATAAAGAGGCTAGGGAACCAATGTCCATCAGCCAAATCGAAATAACTTGAATGCTCAGAAAGAACCTCCAAAATTACCCAAGATGGAATAGAGAAATCAGAACGGAATTTCTCAAGAGACTCAATAATATAAACCATGATGAATAAAAGAAGAAGGAAGAAGAGCTTACAGGGAAAAAGGAGATCTGTTGACAAACAAACGAAGAAAGGGATGGACGCACAGGAGAGAGAAAAGCTATAGAAAACTCGAAAGCAGAAATTGAAAAGGTAGAAGACGATGGGATTGCCTCTGAAGCTTAAATACTTTGCCTTGGGAAACGGAGAAAGAAATTATTACAAAAAGTAAACTATTATGCTACCGGCGGCTAAAAGGACAAAAAGGGCACGAAGATCGAAGCGCCTATAAAAATGCAAAAAGGCGGATTCTGCGAACTTGGAAGGAAATTCAAATATGAAGAAAAGGCTCCTAAAACCCAGGAAGGTCATTTAATATCGCCATATACCGAGAAAGAATGTTCCATACTCCTCAAAGTTCGAAATATGAAACATTGGGGGCTTCTGTTGATACCAAAATTAGTATGCTGATGTGGACGAATAATAAGAAGACACATGTCAATCTACGTGGCACAATAGCAATGAGGAAAATTATTCCCCTGACCAACATACTCACTCTGAGCAACATGTATATTCCGAGGAACGCTAGTCTTCTGAGGAACACCGACCCTCCGAGGAACTCTTATCCTCCGAGGAACTCCAATGCTCCGAGGAACTCTTGGACGACGAGAAACTAAGGCGGTTCGAGCTGCATCTCGACCACAGCATTAATTGCCAGATAATCAACAGTTCAACTATTCATTGAATGCTTATCATCTTGACGCGCACGTTTGAAGAACATTAAGTGAATTACCCTTTCATATGTGTATCATTTAATGTAACACCCTTTTATGTACAGCCTAAGGGCTATAAATACCTTGTATCACCCTCATTCAAAGGGACCGAAATTTCTTGATAGCACTTGTAATCGAGAATTCCCAAACACTCAGCAATAACATAACAGTGGACGTAGGCCATTCATATAAGGCTGAACCACTTTAAAATCTTTTGTCTCATTTATTTATCTGTGATTAAATAATTAGAGTAATCTAGTTTTTTACATCAACAATAACATTTAGAGAATATCCGATGACTGCCTACTCGAGTGGATAATTATATATATAAGACATGTGAGTGAATGTTGTAATATAATGATACGTATATATGGTGCAGATTTATATACGGGTGAATACATGATGTGAAATGTATAATTGTATAACTTGAGAGATTGTTATACGATATCAAATGAGAAATGATTTAAATAAGTTAGAGTGATTAATAACTTATAACTCGTATACTAAACTCACTCGGGATAGAGTAGTGGGAAAAGTATGATACGGATATATATATATATATATATATATATATATATATATATAATAAGGGACAATGGTGTTTTCACTATTCATAAGTTTAGAAGACAATTCATGGTTCAGATTGAAGCCAACAAGGCTAGAAATGAATGTTTGAGATTATTTTGATGCATTTTCCTCTTTTACCCTTTTATTTTTAGTTTCCCCCTCTTTTATCACACTATTAATGGGTTGCATATTTTTCTTTAATTCAAATCAAAGGGTAAATAAGGAAGTGTGCACACAAATTTTGATCTCAAATTTTATTCCACTCCTTTTGACCCCGTCTTTCTCTCCCGCTCACTCTTTTATTAGCTGGAAACATGAGTGAAACACATAAACACAAACCCTAACCCCCCGACTACCTCTCTCACCCATCCTCCTCCCCTCGTTGTTCCCTCTCTCAAGCTGATGTCTTGCTCGGGCCCCCTACGATTAGCATGTGTTTTTACATTTGGGTTTGAGATAAAGATTATTTTGGGTTATTAATGTGTGTTCATGATTTTCTGGCTATATATATATTTTTCCAGATCTATGAATATTGGATGTTGTTTGTTGTCTCTCTAGTTTGGGTTCAAGGCATATCTATATTGTAAGTTAATAAAGGATTTTTATGTTGTATTTCACTCTCTCCCTCCCCCCGTTGTTCCCTCTCTCACACTGACGCCTTGCTATGTCCCCCTACGATTGGCATGTGTCTTTACATTTGAGTTTGAGACAAAGATTATTTGGGGTTATTAATGTGTGTTCATGATTTTCTGGCTATATATATATATATATATATATATATATATATTTTCCAGATCTATGAATATTTGATGTTGTTTGTTGTCTCTCCAGTTTGGGTTCAAGGCGTATCTATATTGTAAGTTAATAAACTGTGTTTATATTGTATTTCACTCTCTCATATAGATATTTTTTTGAAAAACTAATATTTTTTAACTGTATTTGGAGCTTTAATTTTCATAGGTCGAGTTGGGTCGTTTGAACATACTAATTAAAGTTAAGATTTTTTTCTTTCTAGCAACTGGAAGACTCACATGCACATAAAAAGGGTCGGATAAAGTTATTTGGTTGGTGAGAAAATGTATTTAGCTGTCCTTTATTGGTGAATATTGTGAAATAGGTTATTATCGATGAAAATGTGTCCATGTTATGGTGAATTTAGGTAATTTCACTTCTCATGTTGTTGACTTGCAAGTACTATTATTTCCAGTTATGTGGTGAAATTAGTATGCTCATATTTACATATTTTATTCACATTTACATATCGAGTATAGTTTTTGAAATTAGTATGTTCATATATAGTTTGTGAAATTATTATGTTTCATTTCTCATGTTGGTAATGTTGTATCTAACAGATGTTTGAATGATCCTTTGTCCTTTATCAATCTAATCTATTTTGGATACAATTTGAAATTTTTTCTAAAACACTATTTGTGTCCTACGTCTTTTAATGTTTTCATTGGCGGTGATGGTGGGGTAATATCTCTAATGTTTCTCTTTCGAGCCTCCCATATCCTAGGTAATCAATCCGTATCTTAGTCAAATGGTCATATGCAAATGGATCATAGTCACATTACTGGGAAGTATTTCAAGGGCTAATATGCATTTCATAATAATCTATTTGAGCCATAATCTCCCTACCTACCTACTAACTATTTTTGCATTTTTGTTAGCTTTAAAATTAAGATCGAGTATTTTCTGATTTCAATTTTTATTTTTATTTTTTTATGAAGAACCCATTTTAGATATATTGCTTATTTTGACGATTATAAACCTTATTGATGTTTTTTATACTAATAATGAACTGGTCCGTGCTACAACCACTTTTATCCTCAAATTGGGTATGGTCTGAATATAATCTAGCTCAAGTCATTGCTCTTTAATTCACAAATATCAACCTAACATCTATTCACTTTCCCCATTTCGTCCAAACTCCCGAAGAACCCATTTCAAAACATTTAAGGTCTTTTGCTGTAATTTTTAGTGTTTTCATGTTTGGTCACACACTTCAAAATGACCAGTTAATAGACTATATTTATCTATGCACATTCAAATGAGCTATTTGGATGTATGCACATTTCAGTGGTGTCTAAGTGAAATATTTTATTGTGATCTTCATTGAATCATTAATTTATATATATATATATGAGTGCATGTGTGTTGATTATCTGTGTTACAACTTCGTGTTTTTATTTCAGGTTGTGATTCATCAACAAGAAATTCAATGTTGCATCTATCTGGATGCTATTATCAATAGTGTTTTTATGGTATGGCAGTTATGAGTTGTTTGTAGTATTGAAAGTTAAGAAAAATCATTGACTTATATATATATATATATATATATATATATATTTTTTTTTTCTTCACCCACTAATCTTTCAATCAATGCTCTGTAAGACTCTGTGCTTACCTGAATACTTTCTCCACTAATTTTGGGTGAACATTCAACTAATAATGGATGTTGTATGTAGATTTATGATTTTCTTTCAATCAATGTCGATCTACGAGTTGTTGTGTTTCACCATTATTACCTATGTAATAAAAATCATATGTTGCTGTTCTAGCCACCTAGAGTTTCTTTCCTATAAGCTTTCTTCCCGACAATGGTTGTTATATCATCAATTGAAGGAATTGGTTGGCAACCACTATCGGGCCCAATAATATATTGAAATGTTGAAAGCAAGGCACAGAGGTTCCATTCTTTCCCACTTGACCATCTCTTGACTTTAGCATCTAGAGTTTCTGCAAATTTGTTTCTCTTTGTTTGCTCTATTTGAGTAAGAAGATTGCGCATATTCTTCTCTGCCAAAGCATCTGAATTACAGATCTCAATGATTTTTTATAGTTCAATTATTTATGTTTATCTATTTTTATACTTGATCTTTTTCGTGATTAGATTACTTCTTCTGTTCAAACTATATGCATGTTTTTTATCTTCATTTTGAATTTTTTTTTCATAACAACATGAACAACACTTTACTAAACTAATTTGATGGGAAAAGATACACTTTAAGACAACGATCGTCATGATTTAGAGAAATTATATATTTTGATTTTTGGCACCATTGTTCCCTAATCTACCAAATAAATTTCTTTTAAAAAGTTTGATTATCTAAATGAAACCATTATTGTTTTTTTAACGTGGGAGAAAGAGGATTTGAAGGTATCAAATGATACTATATTAGCTTAGTTTTCATAAGAATCAAACATATTGTTGTTTAGAATTTTCTGCGACCTTATATGCTTGGAGAAAACATGACCAACTCTCTCAATATATAAATCCATACAAGTCTTCTTTGAAACCCCCTGTCAAAATTACAGTTCTCCTGGACTATTGTTCAAAATCTCTATAATCATGGCATATTTTCGTGTTTTGAATGGTAGTATGAACTAAATTTTTTCTTCTATTTTTTTTTTTTGTTTAGTTTAATCTTGGTTTTGTTTTCATATTGTTTATGAACATAATTGATCGGGAGCTATGTATGCGTATGTGGGTATAGGAGATATATATGCCCCATTTTGGTTGGCCGACTCGGAAGCCTGCTGAAGACAAGAGCCTGCTGAAGACAAGCGTCCTGGGAAGCCTGCCGAAGACAAGACAAGCTCAAAATTGGACACCAATGCAATTACTAGGTACATAATTCTGATATGCATTTCTTACTTACATATTCATTCTTAGAAACACACATTTTAATTAGATTTCACTGTAGCAACTTTAACTTATGAATGTAGAAGTAATAGCTTTCGTGGAGGCTTGATTTTGAACTAACCATGGCAAAATTATAAGTGCTTATAGTTAAAAAGGCTAGGAACACACAACCAAATGTACAAAGAAGAACAAAAAGGACCAAGGTCGAAAAATTTCCTAAACAAGGAAGACCACGGATACAAGTGATCTATGCATCTGGTTAAGTGCATACCAAAACCCGTAAATAATACAGTTGGAGTAAGGATTGTTTTTTCACTTTGATCTCTTTAATTGAACATCAATAAACTTATCGGTATCTAATGATTATATATGTTTAGTAGGTATGAATCATATATGTGTTTAGTATATATGAATCAATTATGTATTTCTTCATTATTTCTACTTCTATGGCAGTATCATAAATTTTTTTTAATATTGAGTTTCCATGTGTTTTAGGTTGTAGGATTTCAGACTTTATTTCATTGGATTTCAGTTTCCATATGCTAAATCATTTAATTTTTTTAGGGGTTTTCGATTATCAAATGTTGGCCCGGTGTATAATGGAGGTCGAATTGGATATCTTTACAGGTACTGCTTCACATTACCCACCAGATTTACAAGTACTACTTTAGCAACGCCTTTGCTATGTGCTGGAATTACTGTTTACTCCCCCATGATGCGCCATAATATGAACAAGCCAAGTAAGTCTCTGGGGGTGATTGGGTCAGGTGACCTTGGTCACTTGGCAGTGAAGCTTGGAGGGGAAAACTTTGTGGTCTCATCTGACGAACAACAGATAATGGTGAGATTCCATAAGTTTGGTGCAAACAAATTTGTGCTGTCATATGTAACACTAAAAAGTGTTGACCTCGATTGTGTTTTATCTATCAGTATTGCCTAAATTTGATAGACCCTAAAAGTATTGACTTTATACATAGCTTTCTATTTTACATGACAGGCTCCAGAGCATAAAAATTGATGCCTACATATCTATAAAGGTGCTCTTTAGCTCAGAATCAAAATTTTGGAATGAAATAGTTAAAGGTTTTATTTATCCGTGTCGTACATTGGAAGAAATTCAAACTTAGAAGGTTTTATCCGTGTCTTACATTCGTATGTAAGTACCATTGCTTTATGTACATATTCACTGATTTTGCTTTCATACGTATCTAGAATAATTCTTTAAAGTGCTACTCAGCTGCTGCCTTAGTAAATTCGGTCTTGAGAAAAGAAAATGCAAGCGTTACTGGTTGATATTGAAGGGGCCTTAAGTGCTGGGTTGAGGATGAAAAAGTAATTCCAGAAGAATTCAGGTGTACAAAAAGTAATAACATGAAGGTCAAGGACCTGTTCAAGGGTTTTTCAGCTAAGGAGTAAGGACAAAATTCCTGTTTCGGGTATTATATGTTACTCAACTGTGTAAGTTTTCACTTTGAGACAACGAATCATTTTTAGTGTTTAATATATTATCATTGTGAATTGAATAAAGTCCAACTTTGTATTGGTCACAAAAAATTATCAGTTAGTTATGGTTGAAATTCAAATTCTTTAGTATGTAGGCATTTGGATCAATCATGTCTTTAGTATGTATTGTAATAGGCGGATTGAGAATAAATATATATTTATTTCTCTTATGTTTATATTATTATAATATTTATGATTATTTTATTCATTATTTTTTTGACATTTTATATTTTGTGTAGAGAAAGCACAAACTGTTTAGGAACTGTTGTGTAAATAGGAGTTTGCTTGGGTTGAGTTTTGTTTAGATTTTGTTAATCGGCTAAGCTATTTCTACTGCAAGTTGATTTGCATAGTATATTAATTTACCACGTATTAGGTATATTCCTCATATATTCATTGTTTTATTGTTACAATTATCATTGACATTGGAACCATTGAAAATGCAGGCATTGAACTCATAAAGGCAATGCGAGAAACAAGGAAACAAAGACCAAATTTAAATTTACATGGTATGATTTGGCTCCTTATAATAGTCTAACTGTACTTTATTGTAAATTTATGTTTTTTTCTCTTTATTTTTGTAAATTGTATGTTGTTTTAATTGTGAAATTCATATCTTCTCAAACACATCTTCCAACACTGATTCCGTTTTTAATGTTGTAAATGTAGCTATGAAGCAAGGGTGCGACAGGGTGAAGATAAGAGTGCATAGCATCAATGTGGAAATTCGGAAAAATAAGTCACGGGATTCGGGATTCAGTGCTTAGTTGATCCTACAATCGCTTTAAGAATCATACAGACTATGAATATTTGATTTTGATTGATAATTTGTCTATTTAAGTGTTGTTGTTTTTTTACTTCTTAAACACCGTGGTTAGTTTTATAAATAGAGGAAATTCTACCCAATTTTTAAAAATTATTTACAACTTATATTATATGATAAATATTTTAACTTAAGTATTGGTGTTAATCTCTTGAATTGAGTTGAATTGATGATTTTGTTTATACAGTGTTTAGGATGGATTATTAGTATTATTGTTGAAGTATTTTTTTTCTTAAATAGGGTGGGTAGTTTTATAAAGAAAGCATACTCTCCAAATTCTTTAAATTTTGTACTTAGTATTTCATTCATGTTTTTTTTTAATTCTAAATACATTTATTAGATTTTCAGTTACGGGTGGGGATAACACATACAAAGAATTTGGAAGGAACTTCTAAAGGGAGGCATCAAATTGGGTGGGGATTATTGGGTCTTATGGCGAAATAATAAAGGGGAGAACACATTACATAGAAAAGTTGAATTTTATTTTTGTTTTGCTTAAATCTTTATGAATGTGTGACTTTGCACCCACCTCAAACTAATCCCTCAACCAACTCCTTGAGTGATTTTGTAGGTTTTAGTTTTCCTCTAGATGATGTACGATAAACAAGTATTATTTTGTCTACGGTGTAAATACATCACAACACTACATGATTTTTATTTGAAATGGAGGTCCTTATACTTTGAAAATTATGGCCTTTTTTTTAAATTACGCTTAGTTTTGTTAGGGAACGAAATTTTTTCAGTTCTGCAATTATGTACATCGAAAATTTATACCGTTTTGCGATTACGTACTTTCGAAATTTTCGTCGTGCCTTCAGGCACGGGCATACCCTAGTGTGTGTATATATATATATATATGCCAAGATTAGTTACAGGGTAGATAGATAGATGGGTCTGTATAGGTACATTAGGCGTGCACATTACTCGAGGGGTGAGGTGTCCTCAAGAGAGTGTGCGACACTAACTTAAATATGAAGAGCATCCATGCATTTTAATTTACTACATTTAAATTCACTTGATGAATATTTTCAAAATGTTTTGGGTTCTACCCCTTGCTATAAAATATTTTCAAAACTTTTTAGGTGTCCAGCCATAGGGATGCCAAAATTGTTATATTTTAGGGTTACGCACCAACTGCACATGTGGATGTTTCAGGACTTTGACTTAGTTGCTTCAGTCATTTCATTCCTAGAGTAGGATGCAGTTAGTATTCCATTTGGGCATGTTGACCTAGTTGTTCCATTTTATTTCAGTTAGTTGATGTATTTAGTTATTCTTCTCGTGGTTTATTTTTCATGATTGATTTGTAGCCAGTGGTTGTCTCGGAAAGGACTATATTTATTCCTTTTCTGTATTACTGATTTAGTGGTGGTATGAATGGTTAATTATATTCTTTCTCATGATGTTACAGATGTTAAATAAAAAGATAAAATTTGGTACCATGTCTTTTGAATACTGCATGGTTATTAAGTTTTAAAAAGTTTTCGACAGTGATGCTAAGAATGAACTAGATGAGACTCATGTTTAATTTGATATAGGACTGATCACGTGATATTTTATTAGGCGGGGTTCCGCAAATGGTATCAGGGCAACATGTTCTAGTGTCCTTAGGATTTGTGCAGCTTTGCACGTTTCAGCGTAGCGTTCTTTGATATAGAGCCTTATGATAGGGTTGTTGTATTCCCTTACGTATGCGACTTATGTTCTCCTGCTATTATGTATAGTTGATGTGATTCATATATGGCTGTGATCAAGCAGGGAAGATCGACCATTTTAGAACGACAAACGTGGGGCATTGGAAGGATTGTAGGAGGGAGGACTCTGCAGAATCCATAGAGTGTTCTGGGAACAGTGACACGGTAGGAGTCATCATAATATTCAAATAATGGAGGTTGGAGTAACTGCTAGGGCGTAGTAGATTCGCCAAGAACCGTCATGATAGATGATGGCGCAAAATTAGACCCACCAAGTGTAGACGACAAGAGCGAGGGTCGAAGAAGCATTTTGGTTTCAAAAAAAAATTCCGCTAGAATTAGAGGGAATGAGGAAGGGTGATTTACAAATGAATAGAGAACCTCCAATTGGGATCACATATGGGGGATTGTAGTGACACTCAAGTCAAAATTTCAGGCAAAGAAGTTTTCTTTTAGAAGCAGTATGGGGTGGTGGGATCCAGTCACCACATTAATGAGGAGATACCATGAATAATGAGGAATTTGGGGTGAGAATTATTATAAATCCCCTCACTCGAGGTTAAATTGAGAACAAGGGAAATTTCAATAATCTTTCCAAAGTGGTCGAACAGTGGCCGGATGGAAATGAAAGTTAACGAAATTCGTAAACTTCGTAACCGATGAGAAGGATATGAAGAATCAAATAGGGTTTGTAAGTTGATGTTAGACCCATGGGTAGAATATACAAGCATGGATAGAAGATATGGGTAGGATGGCGGGTGTTGTTATCATCAAGGTTGTACATTTACATTCGTATCAATGATCTCGAGAGAGGGGAGCTAAGGTAGTTGGAGAATCTATCAGAAGAGTGAGACTGGATTTTAGTCCTAGTTATGCACCAAGGGAAGGGATACCCAGTAGGGGACCCATATTAATGATCGAGATCAATAGAATTTTTACCAAGTGATGGTGGGTTCAGTTAGGGCCGTCAAGGCCATTAATAAGTCCTAGGGACCAGCGGATCCAAAGGGACATTTGGGGCAGAAATTAGGGTCAAGACTACCAGGTCCGTGAGAAGGACAACCCCGAAAGGACTAGAGAAAGGGGGATGACACAGAGAGGTGTCTTAGTTGTAAAAGAGTGGAAACACAAAAGCGGTGTCTTAGTTATAAAAGAGTGGAAACACATGGGTGGATTTTGTCCATGGCGAGTTAGGGGACATGAACTAAATGCCTAGTAGGGGAATCTGTTGGAAACGTTTTTGGTTTGGTTAGGAAGAGGGTGTTATGTTTAATGACCATTGATCCGGTAGTGTTGTGGGTAACTAAAACTACAAGTTTTACTCTAAGATGATTGGGGTCTGTTTGGTATGATGCGAGAGGGTCACGAAAATGTATTAGTAGTAAATTCTCGTGAGAAATGGGTTTAGTGGAGGTATCGTTAATATCACTAGTATGTGTATTTTTACCATAGAGTAGTGGGGTACTCTTCGGTCCCACCAGAAAGAATTGGGTGGGTACATTGAGACGATGTATTTCTTGAGGACTAGATCCTTTGAGAGGTGATATTCGAGGTATGGTTTTATCTTAGGTACGGACAGTTTCATAATGGTGGGCGATGATAGCAAGGATATCGTGTTCGTTGTTTCAGTGCCGGATGTGTATTCTTCTTGAGATGTCTCACCTGGAAGAGGGTTGAGCTCGCAGTAATATCTTGTGAAGTAGACTTCAGAGAGTACAATTCTCTATTTATATTGGATTTCGGTGCATAGGGACTCATATGGATGAGATTCAGGGTATGTCAGGTTTCCGTTGAGTAGAGAAATTCATCTCATTATTAATATTTAGTGCTAAGGTCTTAGTGATAGTGCGAGCGCAGTAATATATGACTCCTTTAGAGACACGGGAGTCCATGAGTAGACTTGTGAGTATAGGAACAAAGTTTAAGTGTCCCGGGTGTATGCTTTGGGTTCTACGAAAATCGAGGACCGATAATGCTAAAGAAGGGAGCATTGGGAAAAGCTCTATTAGACTTTGCTATGAGGGGTTATGTGCATAAGCCTTAATAAAAATGTCAGAAGTGCGAAGACGTCATTGGATTCAAGGTCATCGGATTTAATGATAATTAGTGAACGTGTGGAGAAAATACTTTGAGCAGAGAGCCACTAAGAGATAGGGCCAGTGGAGCCGGGAAGTGTTACGAAAGAAACACTATGAAGTTTTGCACCACAAGTTGATAGGTGGGGTAATATCGGGAAGAATTGACTAGTAATGAGTAAGATCATCGAAAATATATGGAGATTATAACCATGCCAAAAATTCAAGAGCTGAATGTGAGATAAACATGTTAACGAATGTGATGGTCGGAGGTTTGTGAAAATATGCACGAGATACTTAGGAGAGTCTTTATTGTGTAGATACTTACCATATTCAGGGAGAAGACACAAAGGCGATATTTTGGGTATATCCCAGAGGAATGGGGATAAGTGTGACACCCCGACTAATTAAACACCGGGTAGCTACTCCTTTATAAAATTAATTCAAAATGCCAAGTTGGCTCAGTTAATAGCATCACTGACGAAAACATTTTAAAGATTACTAACCACCTAGTGTTTAAAAAGTAAGTGCCAAATTTTATTAAATCTGATTAACATGCAACAAAAGTAATGAAGAAATAAATAACACCATTCACCATACTGAAGTGAAATGAATAACCATCACAAAATGTAAATAAAACCTGGAGGAAAAACTCCTCGATACAAATCCCACAACTGATAAGTAAACTGAAATAAATAACTAAAACTGAATACTGAGCAAGACATGCTAGAGTCTGAAAACTGAAATGTAAAAGATGCTCTAAATAGAAATGGGCAACATGCCCTACAACTGAGAGATAGTGACTCTGGAATCCAAAAGATAGAAGCGTCTACAAGCAAATCCCTGTAGCTTCCACAAACAGCTACAGCTCGTCACCTGAATGAGAATCCTATGCTTGGTGTCCCTGTGGCTGGGCACCTAAAAATGGTTTTACAAAGAAAAAGAGATTTGAAAAGCAAACGGGTCAGAGCCCGAATGTGGAGTTATATTTTAAAAACCCGCAAGTGCTTTAAAAACATTTAAAACATTAAATGCAAAGTACATGTTAGGACGTACACTCACATGATATTCTCACCTCTCGTCTAACTGTGCACTCCTAACGTAAGTACCCATCTATAACTACCCTTTCCACTAGCTAAGTGACAACGTAAACTAGCTAGACAACCAAAGGTTCTACTCATTTTACTCGGTTAATTTAACATAACAACGCTCGTAATTTTATAAAGGTTTCACGTAAACTCAGTTATTAAGTATGCCATTGATATAACTATCAGCTAACTCATTATATACCTCGAAACAATACCGTAATATTTTTACAACATTAACATGAGGATTTCCATAAATTTAATGTATATTATTCACATCATAAATATACGATACAAGCACCCCGCAATCTAAGCTATGGTGCACACATACTCTGCTATCCATCCCGGTACATCACGTACATAAGGATCACATATTCCGAATCTCTCAGGAATAGTTCAGATAACACAAATCACAAAAAGTGGAGGCGAACACAGTCACCATCACATGGGTCACGCACATACCTACGCTCCCATGATCATGCAGACTTATTAATATCACAATAAGTCCTTCTATGACCTATGTTCATCAAGGTACCAGTCTATATCCCCCCCGTAGGTACACAAGGATTAGAGGGTCCTAAGCGAACGCGAACCTCCAGTGATAGCAAGTATGGTAGGTATGTCATACACACAATCCATATAACAATACTAAGTAATCACACATCTTAGTAATACCGTATTTTAATCGTAGTACATATTGCACTCTCGTACTAACTATAATTATCACAATTCGTAGTATTCCGGTTTGTATTTATACGCACCATAATTCATCCTCACATCGTAGTGGACACTCACGTCTTAACCCAAATGGTTCATTGAATATAACTCTAGTGTATAATACTCCTCTCAATAACCCAAAAGTCCCAAATCTATCCTTACATCCTCAAAGAATGTTAACTCTACCCTCGAACCAGTTTCCGGGACTTCAAAAAAATCAAAACAGTCCAAAAAGAACCAAACTGTCAACTCGTTAGAAGTCTCGTTCGAACGAGGCTTCGAACGAGTTTGGACTGTCAGGTCGTTAGAAGTCTCGTTCGAACGAGGCTGTTCGAATGAGATCCCAGTTCGTTCGAACGAACTGACTCTTCTAACGATATCTCGTTCGAACGAGATATCGAACGAAAATCCTACTCGTTAATAACGACTGGTCAACTCGTTAGAAGCTCATTCGAACGAGTTCGTTCGAACGACCTGGGGCTGCTTCTAACGAGATGCCAGTTTCGGCCCAGAACTTCCCAAAAATCATTTTTCACCATTTTTACTCCTCAAACCTCTTCTAAAATTCGTTCCCACAATATATTGAGTTCTCTAATCATCCTCAAACATGTTAAGGGGCTATACTAACATCATTAAAGGGTTTGATATCATCTAAACATCATTAAATCACAATTTCTACATTAATTCCCAATTTTCTTCAAGAACATAAACCCTAACTTTTTCTCATCATAAATTCCCAGATTTTAATTCGTTTATGCATCACCTAGATATGAAATCTCCGAAATTAAATCTCCCAACAATGTTTCTACATGCAAACCTATCCCAACATCCAATAATAACTTCAATTTTCATGGGTTTTCTTTTAATCTTTCAAGAACAATCAAAATTCTTCAATTTCTAACATGGAAAAGACATTCTCCGAATTTAAATGAAATAAAGTCACTTGCCTTGGTTTGATTTCTGAATTTGGTGTGGATTCGGTGTAGAATCTCTGTAGAATTCCTCTCTCTCTCTCCTTCTCCAAGCTTTCTTCTCCAAAAGGCTATGGTGGCTAGGGTTTGCTTTGGGGGAAACTTATGAAAACCTAATTTAATAAACCTCCGTAGCTTGTTGGGTTAATAAGGGTTGGTTGGGGTCAATCCTTATCAGATTACAACTCTCAATTTTCGTCACTTTTAATTACCCAAAAATACCAAATTACTAAAATACCCTTTATAGTGCCGGGATGGCCTAAAAATACCCCGGGACCCAAACTATACCCCCGGCTAGTGTTTTCTGACTATCTCGACCCTTCCGGACGCGTTGGCGCACTCAAAATGACCATACGGATTATAGATTTTAAATTCACTTTTAATATCAAAATATTATACCGTGACGCGGCGGTCCCACGCGTCTCAATAAAATTTCCAAATTGTCGTATATAAATCTCACGACAAATTTTATAATACCAAGTTTATATATAATCATATATGCCCATAATCAAATACCAATTCGCATCTCATTAGTATTTATAACCCGGATTAATTTCCAATTAATACGCAATTTAATTAATTAATCCCAAAATAAATATAGTCAAAAATACGGGGTATTACATACTTCCCCCCTAATAACTGAATTTCGTCCCGAAATTCGAAACTAGAAAGTACCTGCTAAAAACAGCTCTGGATAGCGCTCGCGCATCTCATCCTCGCGCTCCCATGTGGACTCCTCGACATTGTGATGTCGCCACTGAATACGCACTAACGGGACTATCTTTGACCGCAGTTTCCTCTCGCTTTGGTCCAAAATAGCAATCGGCTCTTCCTCATAAGAGCTATCCGGCTGGAGATCGATGTCCTCCACAGCAATGTGAGAATGAGCCAAATCATCCCTAAGGTATTTCCTCAGCGAGGAAATATGGAACACGTCGTGAATCCGATGCAAATGCTCCGGTAACCCGAGTCTATACGCAACCGGTCCGATCCGCTCAATAATAGGAAACGGCCCCACATACCTCGGTGCCAACTTCCCCTTCTTCCCGAATCGCATAATCCCCTTCATCGGAGAAACCCTGAGCAAAACCTGGTCCCCCACTTGGAACTCCCTGAAAAATCTCTTCGCGTCAGCGTAACTCTTCTGCCGGTCTTGAGCTACCCGAATGCGACTCCGAATCAACTCAATCCTTGCCGAAGTATCCTGAATCACTTCCGGCCCAAGTAGTTTGTTGTCCCCCACTTCTAACCAACATGCTGGGGAACGACAAGGCCTACCGTACAATGCCTCAAACGGAGCCATGCCAATCGTGAACTGATAGGAGTTGTTGTAAGCAAACTCCACCAGTGGAAGGTACTGCTCCCATCCACCCCCGAAGTCAATAATACACATACGTAGCATGTCTTCCAACATCTGATTGGTGCGCTCGGTCTACCCATCAGTCTGCGGATGATAAGCCGTACTCAACCGCAATTCCGTGCCCATGGCCTCCTGGAAACTCTCCCAAAACCTCGAAACAAATATCTTGTCTCTGTCAGACACGATATTTAGGGGCACACCGTGAAGTCTCACAATCTCTGAAATGAAGAGCTGGGCATACTGACCCGCAGTGTAATCAGTCCTAACGGGTAAAAAGTGAGCGACCTTGGACAATCTGTCCACAATTACCCAAACGGAGTCGTGACCCCTCTGCGACGTAGGCAACCCCGTGATAAAGTCCATGGATATGCTCTCCCACATCCACACCGGAACCTCCAACGGCTGTAGCAATCCTGCTGGTCTCTAATGATCCACTTTTACAATCTGACAAGTGGCGCATTTCGAGACAAACTCAGCGATATCTCTCTTCATACCGCTCCACCAATACTGCCGTCTCATGTCTTGGTACATTTTGTCCCCTCCGGGATGTACCGCGAACCGTGAGCCGTGCGACTCAGCCATAACATCGTGTCGTAATTCTTCTCCTTCCGGAACTACCAATCTCCCATTGAAGCGTAATCCCCCGTCTGAGCTAACGGTATAGGATTCAGCTCCCTCAGCGAGTAATCGAACTATCTGCTCCTGACAGAACGAGTCATTAGCCTGTGCCCGTACTACCTTTGTGACAATCTGCGGTGTGACGGTCATCACAGACATGAAAGATCGGGCCACTGCATCCTGGTGTCCCAATTCCTTCCACTTCGCCTTCCACACCTCTGCCACCTCATCTGCTGGCCTGCGGCTCAACGCGTCTGCTACCACGTTAGCCTTACCCGGGTGGTACTGGATGTCGAACTGGTAGTCCTTCACAAACTCAAGCCACCTACACTGCCGCATATTCAATTCCTTCTGCGTGAACAGATACTGTAGTGACTTGTGGTCCGTGAACAGCTGAAACTTCTCCCCCAAAAGATAGTGCCTCCAAATCCGTAAGGCAAATACCACTGCCGCCAACTCCAAATCATGTGTGGGGTAATTCTTCTCATGAGGCTTAAGCTTACGGGAAGCATAAGCTATGGCCTGTCTCTCCTGCTGCAACACACCTCCCAGTCCTTGCAAAGACGCATCGGTGTAAACCAAATACTCAACTCCCGGTCTCGGCAACGCTAACACAGGTGCTGAGGTCAATTTGTCCTTCAACTCATCGAATGCCAACTGACAGGCATCACTCCAGATATATGGCACACCCTTACGAGTAAGATGTGTCAAAGGACCTGCTATCTCTGAGAAACCCCGAATAAACCTCCTGTAGTATCCTGCTAGACCCAAGAAACTACGAATCTCTGTTGGTGTCGTGGGCTGTCCCCACTCCCTCACCGCTGATACCTTCCCCGGATCAACTGATATTCCTTGGTCAGAAATAATGTGACCCAAGAACTGGACCTCCTTCAGCCAAAACCCGCACTTCTCATATTTTGCATACAGCTCGTTCTGACGAAGTGTCTGCAAAACCTGCCTCAAATGCTCGGCGTGCTCCTTCTCTGTCTGAGAGTAGACCAGAATGTCATCAATGAAGACAATGACAAACTGATCTAGGAAATCTCTGAACACCCTGTTCATCAAGTCCATAAACACTGCTGGAGCGTTGGTCAAGCCGAAAGGCATAACCCGAAATTCATAAGAACCATATCTCGACAAGAACGCAGTCTTCGAGACATCCTCCTCCCTGATACGCAACTGATGGTATCCCGACCTCAAGTCAATCTTCGAGAAGAAAGAAGCTCCCCTCAACTGGTCGAACAGGTCATCGATTCGAGGCAACGGATACTTATTCCGTATCGTGACCTTATTCAACTCTCGGTAGTCCACACACAACCTTAGTGAACCGTCCCTCTTCTTAACAAACAAGACTGGAGCGCCCCATGGTGAGGTACTCCTACGAATAAAGCCCTGCCCTAAAAGCTGCTCTATTTGATCCCGTAGCTCTCGCATCTCAGCTGGAGCCATACGGTACGGTGCACGTGCTATAGGTCTCGTACCCGGTAGCAAATCAATAACGAAGTCTATCTCTCGACTGGGCGGTAAGCCTGGTATCTCCTGAAACACATCTGAATACTCCCTGACAACCGGGATCGAATCCAAAGGAATCACAACCTCCTTAGAGGTATCCTCCTCAATGTAATACAGATGAGCGGTCGATCCTCCCTCTGGGCGAGGCATCGCCACTATAAACATCTCTTGCCCCGGAATGGCAAAAATAATGCTCCCGCTGAAGCAATCAATCATGGCCCTATATGCTACGAGCCAATCCATACCGATGATCACATCATGAACATGCATGTCTAACACTAACATGTCTGCAGGCAATACCAAACCACCAACCTCTACCCCGAATCCCCGGCATATAAAGAAAATAAGTGACCCACTCCCCAATGGTGAGTCGACACACGTCACTGTGCTCTCTGCCGTAGCTAACAATCCTAAAGCTTTCGCGAAGTGTGTAGCTATAAAACAATGTGTAGCACCCGTATCAAATAACACCCGACCCATAGTGCCATGGATAGGAAACGTACCCTCGATCGCGGGCGGTGCCTGTGGAACTGCAGCCTGGTGAACGTTGTAGACACGTCCATACTGTAGCTGCCCCTGCTGAGCTGGGACTGCTGGAATGGGTGGCAAAGCTGCCATCTGTGGCGGTACAGGAAGAGCGGCGGGAAACATAGGTCTCTGTGGCTCCTGGCGAGCACCCTGCTGCTGCTGCTGTGGGGCCCTGCCCCTATCAGGACAATCCTGCTTCTTATGGCCAGTCTTGCCACAAGTAAAGCACTTCCCTGGGAAGTTCCCTCCCCTCTGCCCCTGCTGTCCCCGGCCCTGGTGACCGTTACCATTCCTCCCTTGGCCCTGCTGGCCCTGATGAAACTGCTGCCCATTCTGTCCCTGTTGGCCCTGATGGCGGTTTGGACCCTGCTGGCCCTGACGGAAACCTCCCTGTCCCTGCCTATAGTTCCCTGACCGGAACCTCTTATTATCCCCCTGCTGAGAGCCCTGCTCGTTCTGCCTCTGCCCCTGGCCAGATTGTGCCCCGCTGGCACTATGTCCTCCAGTCCTGCCCTGATGGCTAGACTCCCCTGACCGCTTGCCCTCGGCCATATGAAAACGGTGATCCTGGCAGTGCAATAATGCAGCGTTAACCACATCAGAATACGTGGCCAACGATAGGTTCCCTAGCAGATGCTGACGGATCCTCCAATTCAACCCATCAGTGAACTTCCCTATCTTCTTCTTCTCTGTTGGAATCTCGTCTGGAACAATATTCAACAGGTTAGTGAACTCGGCCTCATACTCGACCACTGTCTTGCCCTCTTGCTTCAAACTCATCAGCTTCCTCCTCATCTCTGTATGAACTGCGGACGGAAAGTACTTGCGGTCAAACCGCACCCAGAACTCCTGAATCGTGAGGGTATCCCTCTCCTCCGCGGTGGTAATAGACTCCCACCACTGTAGTGCAGATCCCACTAGCTTGAAAGTAGCTAGCACCTGTTTCTGAACGTCAGTGCACTCATGCATCCTCAAATGCCTATGCATGTCCTTCCTCCATTGGCTCGAGATAACCACATCTGAACTTCCTGCAAACTCTGGCGGATGCGCTTTCTGAAAAGCGTCACGTACACGCTCCCAAGCAGACGGGAATGCATTAACCTATGCTGGCGCGGCAACCGGCGCCTGAGGCGGTGCCTGCTGGATCACGACAATCGCTGCATTTACCGCTTGGGCTACTCTGGCAGCAACCTCAGCGGCGTTCAACATGCCCTGAACTGGAGCGGGCTGTGGTTCGGGCGTAGCATTCCTGGGAACTCGTCGTGCACGTCGTGGAGGCATCTGAAATAAGAACAAAGTTTATAAGTTCGCAGTTTATAAACTTAATATAGCTGAAGAACGAAACGTACACAATAAGAGTACAACAGTCCTAAAATATAGGGCTCTATATCAAAGAAAACGTAGCGGAAACATAATAGCCGTACAGATCCTAAAGGACACTAGAACCTGATGCTCTGATACCACCTGTGACACCCCGACTAATTAAACACCGGGTAGCTACTCCTTTATAAAATTAATTCAAAATGCCAAGTTGGCTCAGTTAATAGCATCACTGACGAAAACATTTTAAAGATTACTAACCACCTAGTGTTTAAAAAGTAAGTGCCAAATTTTATTAAATCTGATTAACATGCAACAAAAGTAATGAAGAAATAAATAACACCATTCACCATACTGAAGTGAAATGAATAACCATCACAAAATGTAAATAAAAACTGGAGGAAAAACTCCTCGATACAAATCCCACAACTGATAAGTAAACTGAAATAAATAACTAAAACTGAATACTGAGCAAGACATGCTAGAGTCTGAAAACTAAAATGTAAAAGATGCTCTAAATAGAAATGGGCAACATGCCCTACAACTGAGAGATAGTGACTCTGGAATCCAAAAGATAGAAGCGTCTACAAGCAAATCCCTGTAGCTTCCACAAACAGCTACAGCTCGTCACCTGAATGAGAATCCTATGCTTGGTGTCCCTGTGGCTGGGCACCTAAAAATGGTTTTACAAAGAAAAAGAGATTTTAAAAGCAAACGGGTCAGAGCCCGAATGTGGAGTTATATTTTAAAAACCTGCAAGTTCTTTAAAAACATTTAAAACATTAAATGCAAAGTACATGTTAGGACGTACACTCACATGATATTCTCACCTCTCGTCTAACTGTGCACTCCTAACGTAAGTACCCATCTATAACTACCCTTTCCACTAGCTAAGTGACAACGTAAACTAGCTAGACAACCAAAGGTTCTACTCATTTTACTCGGTTAATTTAACATAACAACGCTCGTAATTTTATAAAGGAGTAGCTACCCGGTGTTTAATTAGTCGGGGTGTCACAATAAGATGTTCCATGGATTCTGAAACGTTAAACGTGGATGTGTTTAGAAGTGACATTGAGTGCGTCACAACCTTTGGTTTGTTACCACTAGGATTCGTGAGTGAGACAGATATTAGTTGATGTGTTGGACAAAATAGCCAATGTGTATATATTTAAGTACCATAAGATAGCGGGGTTATTTGGTGTTAACCACAAGATATTGGAAGGTACACTAAGAGGAAGGTTGCATTATACGAGAGATTTTTACTTTCAAGAATTATGGGAGTAGTGTGGATGTTTTTTTTTTCAAGTGTCAACTAGGTAGCTATAGTTTGGGGATATAATGGATAATTATAGTAAGATTGAATGTTCGTTGTACTAGGGTATGAATTATCGTTGCTACGTTTCACCTGAGATAGGGTCTAGCGTATATATATGGTTATGTATGTTAAATGTGTTACATAATAATATGTTAATATTGTTAAGTGAAAGCCCAGGGAGTAGGGACAATATTGATGTGGTTAGACTTATTGTGGAGCGGGGAGATATAGCTCAGGATTTATTTTTGCGCAAGGAAACTAGTGATAGTAAGGGCGCGATAGTGTATGTTGTCCTTTTTAACATAAGAGTGGATATGTATACTTTTATGCCGACATGAGGGTATTTGGAATGTTATAACTGCGGGATTGAAGTTATATTACGATCTAAGGGTTGGTAAAGGCCGAGTTTTTATTTCGTGAGGTTAAGTATGGGTATAGGGTGTATGGGCACTCTGGTTAATTACATTCGCTTAAGAACTATATGTAGCAATGCTAAGGGTAAGTGATTGCGGAGCTAGTTGAGACTGGGAGTACCAGGCTCATCCGAATTTTGAGGACGAAACTCCATTATAAGGGGGGAAGTATGTAACACCCCATAAATTCAAGGACCTTTAATTAAATTCTATTTGGAATAAAAATGAATTTTTATTAGGAGGAATTAAATTCTTAATTTGGGAAATTTTTAAATTTGAGGAATTTATTAATTTGTCAAATTGAGGATTAATTATTTAGACTATTTTGTGTCACATTTTGAGGTTAAGAATTTGGAGAATGTTATAAATTAATTCGGATGGCAATTCGGAGTGCACGGATGAGTCCGGGTGGGTCGAAATAGTTGGAATTGAGTGGCCATAGGCATAATATGGGTTTTGGGACCTTGCTATTCACATTTGAGCTCCCAAATAAATGATTGGGCCCTTTTTTGAAGGCCTATAAGCCCGAAAATGGGATTAGAGTTCATAACCCTAATTGTGAAAAGGTGAACTTTAATTCCTTTTTAGAAGACCAAATCAAGCAGATCCAAAGAAGAGAGCAACTAGAGGACATTTTGTGAGATTAAACCAAGAACAAGAGAGGAGACCATTTAATCAACCCATCATCTTCATCAGATGATTTGACTTTAAAAACCTTAAGGCAAATAGTTTAACTTGCATTTGATAAATTGCATTTTCCCTATTCATATTATAGAAGGTATGAATTGATCAATATGTTAGGGTTAATTATGTATTGGAATTTGGGGGTTTCATGTTGTGATTTAAAAATCTGTAGAGATGATAAGAATATATGGATTTTTATTCCCCATTTTTTTAGATGATGTAGTTAGATTAAGAAAATTAAATGGGTGGATTTAGGATGAATCTTGTAAGGTTTGGGGGTAAAATCTGTGCAGAAACAAAGGTTTAAAAAAATGTACTGGCGGAAATGAGTTTTCTGGGCAACGATGGAGGAGAGAGAACACCAGGGTCGTTCGAACGACCTGGTGACTCGTTTGAACGACAATACAACTCCTTCAAATAAGATTGTATCTTGTTCGAATGAGATGTTTTTCTTATTCAAACGACCATGGATTTGGACACAGAGATAGATCTTTTCGTTACGAACGCGTGACTGTCAGTTTCGTATTTTTCTGATTTTTTTTTAATTAGTTATGATTTTATTACTGAAGGGTGACCGAACTGAAATCCTTTGTGAGAAATCAAATATGGATCACTTAGGGATGTCAGTAGGTGAGTGTAGGACTCTGAAAAATATTAAATAACATTACGCCTACCTTGTAATTTGATGGGAAGGAATTTGGGTTATGCATTTAGAGTGTTTAGGATCAACAACACTCGAAAAGATATGAACGAATTCAAATGTAAATTTCGGATGAAATTGGAATACGGGTCCAAGGAGTGATTTCGAGCATTTTGGTTGAGTGCCACCCTTTTAATAAATTAATTAAGGTATGGTTAATTCAATTTCGAGTTAGGCTATGGACTCGGGAAAAATGTGGACTAGTGCTACTAGCGTTTAGGCACGGATTTAGTCGAGTTAATTTATTATATAAGTATATAATAAATTAGGGAATATTCGAATATGAAAAGGGTGTTAAAAGTAATATGTGGGATTGAGGAATAAGTTCTACATGATGAGATTTCGGGCCACGCGTGATAGTCCGGGTAATCTAGTTGGATGACACAACTTTAGTAATAATGAATAATTGTGCGAAATCACTTAAATATCAAATCGGTAGGTAGACTTGGAAAGGTTAGGCAAGTGTTACAGATACAGTACACGGGTAGCCTAAATTCGATATATATATATATATATATATATATACGGTGATGTGTAGTATATATATGTGACTTATAAATATTTGTGTGTATAATATTTATAAGAAATCATACCCGCTCTAATACTATTTAGGAGGTTGCGCGATATGGGTGAATCCCCTGACCAGAGAATGCTAGGAGAGTATAATCCCCAGGTCATAACGTCTATTTATAGGGGTGAGTCGTCTTTCGTATGGGACGATCACTTTCGGGGGGGGGGGGAACTATGGCCTCCTCCTATTCTATTGTAACACCGTTTAGAGAATACCTGATGAGTGCCTACTCGGGTGGATAATTATATATATATGACATGTGTAAATGTCGTAATATAATGATATTATATATGGTGCATATTTATATACGGGTGTATACATGATGTGAAATCTATAATTATATAACTTGAGAGATTGTTATATGATATCAAATGAGAAATGATTTAAATAAGTTAGTGTGATTAATAACTTATAACTCGTTTACTAAATTCACTCGGGATAGAGTAGTGGGAAAAGTAGGATATGGATATATATATGACAAGCCTAGTAATGGGGTAGATAGCTAGGTGGGTCATGTATAGGTACATTAGGCATGCATAATAGTCGAGGGGTGAGGTGTCCTCAAGAGAGTGTGCGAAACTAACTTAAATATGAAGAGCATTCATGCATTTTAATTTACTGCATTTAAATTCACTCGCTAAATATTTTCAAAATGTTTTGGGTTCTAACCCTTACTATAAAATATTTTCAAAACCTTTTAAGTGTTCAGCCACAGGGACGCGAGAATTGTTCTATTCCAGGGTTACGCAACTGCTGCACATGTGGATGTTGAAGGACTTTGACTTAGCTGCTTCAGTCATCTCATTCCCAGAGTAGGATGCAGTTAGTATTCCATTTGGGCACGTCGCCCTAGTTTTTCCATTTTATTTCAGTTAGTTGACGTATTTAGTTATTCCTCTCGTTGTTTTTTTGGTATTTGATTTGCAGAAGGTGATTGTCTCAGCAAGGACTATATTTATTCCTTTTTTGTATTACTGATTAAGTGTCGGTATGAATGGTTAAATACATTCTTTCTCATGTTTCCAGAGATGTTAAATAAAAAGATAAATTTGGCACCATACCTTTTGAATACTATGTGGTTAGTAATTTTGAAAAAGTTTTCGACAATGATGCTATGAATGAACCAGATGAGATTCCTATTTAATTTGATATAGGACTGATCACCCAGTATTTTATTAGGTGGGGTAACAAATATGGCATAATAGCATCAGGTTCTAGTGTCCTTAGTATCTATGAGGCTTTTCACGTTTGAGTGTAGAGTTCTTTAATATAGAGCCTTATGATAGGGTTGTTTTATTCCCTTACTTATGTGACTTACGTTCTCCTGCTATTATGTATAGTTGATGTGATTCATATACGATTTTGGTCAAGCATGGAAGATCGAACATTTTAGAACGAAAAACGTGGGATATTGGAAGTATTGCAGGAGGGAGGACTCAACAGAAGCAATAGAGTGTTCTGTGAACAGTGACACAGTAGCAGCCACCATATTATTTGAATAATTGAGGTTGGAGTAACCACTGGGGCGTAGTTACTTCCCCAAGAACCTTCGTGAAAGATGATGGTGCAAAGTTAGACCCACCAAGTGTAGACGACAAGAGCGAGGGTAAAATAAGAATTTTGGTTTCAAAAGAACAATCCACTAGAATTTGAGGGAGGTGCGGAAGGGTGATTTACAAATGAATAGAGAACTTCCAATTGGGATCACATGTGGGGGAGTGTAGTGACACTCAAGTAAAAATTTTGGGCAAAGAAGTTTGCTCTTAGAAGCAGTATGGGGTGATGGGAGCTAGTCACCATATTATTGGGAGATATAATGAAAAATGAGGAATTTGGGGTGCGGATTATTATGAATCCTCTCACTCCAGGTTAAATTGAGAGACAAGGGAAATTTTAGTAATCTTTCCAAAAGGGTCGGACAATGGTTGGATGGGAAGGAAAGTTGACAGAATTCGCAAACAACGTAAATAATGAGAGGGATACGAAGAATCAAATGAGGTTTATAAGCTGATATTAGACCCGTTGGTAGAATATACAAGCATGGATATAATATCTTGCTAGGATGACGTTTTTTTTGTTAAGTTTGTACATTTACATTCATATCAATGCTCTCTCGAGAGGGTATTTAAGGGAGTTGGAGAATCTATCAGAAGAGTGAGACTGGATTTTAGTGCTAGTGACGCACTAAGGGAAGGGATACCCAGTAGGGGACCCAGATTAATGATCGAGATCAATAGTATTTCTACCAAGTGACAGTGGGTTCATTTAGGTCTGTCAAGGCCATCAACAACTCCCCAGGACCAACGAATCCAATGGGACATTTGGGGAAATAATCAGGGTCAAGACTACCAGGTCCGTGATAAGGATAACCCCGATAGGGCCGTTGGGGCCAGAGAAAGGGGGATGACATAGAGAGGTGTCTTAGTTATAAAAGAGTGGAAACACATTGGTGGATTTTGTCCGCGACAAGTCAGGGGGTAGGAGCTAGATGCCTAGTAGGGGCATCTGTTGGAGAAGTTTTTGTTTTGGTTAGGACGAGGGTGTTATGTCGATTGACCATTGAGCCGATGGTGTTGTGGGAAACTGAAACTACAATTTTTACTCCAAGATTATTGGGGTCTATTTGGTGTGATGCGAGAGGGTCGTGGAAATGTATTAGTACACGTCAAAAATGGATTTAGTGGAGGTATTGCTAATATCACTAGTATGTGTATTTTTACCATAGAGTAGCGGGGTACTCTTCGATCCCACCTGAAAGAAATGGGTAGGTATATTGAGACAATGTATTTATTAAGGATTAGATCCTTTGAGAGGTGATATTCGAGGTATGGTTTTATCTTGGGTATAGACGGGTTTGTAATGGTGGGCGATGAAAGTAAGGCTATCATATTCGTTGTTTCAGTATCGGATCTGTATTCTTATTGAGATGTCTCACCAGGAAGAGGATTGAGCCCGCGATAATATCTTATGAAGCAGACTTCAGATAGTACAGTTGTCTAGTTATATTGGATTCCGGGGCGTAGGGACTCACATCGATGAGATTCAGGGTATGTCGAACTGTTTTGGAGTGGAGAGATTTAGCTCATTATTAATATTCAGAGCGAAGGTCTTACTGATAGTGAGAGCGCAGTAATATATGACTCCTTTAGAGACACGGGAGTCCACAATTATACTTGTGAGTATAGGAAAATAGTTTGAGTGTCCTGGGTGTATGCTTTAAGTTCTATGAAAATCGAGGACTAATAATGCTAAGGAAGAGAGCATTGGGAAAAGCTCTCTTGGACTTTACTATGAGGTGTTATACGCATAAGCCTTAATAAAAATGTCGGAAGTGGGAAGACGTCATTGGATTCAAGGTCATAATATTTAATGATAATTAGTGAACATGTACAGAAAATACATTGAGAAGAGAGCCACTAAGAGATAAGGCCAGTGGAGCCGGGAAGTGTTACGAAAGAAACACTGCAAAGGTTTGCACCACAAGTTGATAGGTGGGGTAATATCAGGAAGAATTTACTACTAATGAGTAAGGTCATCAAAAATATCTGTAGATTATAACCACGCCGAGAATGCGGGAACTAAAAGTGAGATAAATATGGTAACGAATGTGATGATTGGAGGTTTATGCAAACATGCACGAGATACTTAGGAGAGTCTTTACTATATAGATACTTAGCACGTTCAGGGAGAAGACGCAAAGGAGATATTTTGGGTATATCCCGGAGGAATGGGGCTAAGATGTTCCACGGATTTTGAAACATTAAGCACGGGTGTGTTTGTAAGTGACATTGAGTGTGTCACAACCTATGGTTTGTTACCAATGTGATTCGTGAGTGAGACAGATGTTAGTGGATGTGTTGGCCAAAATATCCATAGTGTATATATTTAAGTACCGTGGGATAGCGGGTTTATTTGGTGTTAACCCCAAGAGAATGGAAGGTACATTAAGAGGAAGGTTGCATTATACAAGATATTTCTACTTTCAAGAATTATAGGAGTATCGTGAATGTTTTTTTTTTCAAGTGTCAACTATGTAGTTATAGTTTGGGCCTATAATGGATAATTATAATAAGATTGAATATTCACTGTACCGAGGTATGAATTATCGTTGCTAGGGTTCACCTGAGATAGGGTCTAGCGTATGTATACAGTTATGTATGTTAAATGTGTTGCATAATAATATGCTACTATTGTTAATTGAAATATCGGGGAGTAGGGACGTTGCTGATGTGGTTAGACTTATTGTCAAGCGGGGAGATATAGCTCGAGATTTATTTTTGCGCAAGGAAACTAGTGATAGTAAGGACGCGGTAGTGTATATTTTCCTTTTTAACATAAGAGTGGATATGTATACTCTTATGCCGAGAGGAGGGTATTTGGAATGTTATATCTATGGGATTGAAGTTATATTACGGTCTAAGGGCTGGTAAAAGCCGGGTGTTTATTTCGTACGGTTAAGCACGGGTTTAGGGTGTATGGGCGCTCTGATTAATTACATTCGCTTAAGAACTATATGTAGCAATACTAAGGGTAAGTGATTGCGTATCTAGTTGATACTGGGAGTACTAGGCTTATTCGAATTTCGAGCACGAAATTCCATTATAAGGGGGAAAGTATGTAACACCCCGTAAATTCAAGGGCCTTTAATTAAATTATATTTGGGAGAAAAAAGAATTTTTATTGGGAGGAATTAAATTCGTAATTTGAGAAAATTTTAAATTTGGGGAATATATTAATTTGGCGAATTAAGGATTAATTATTTGGACTATTTTGTGTCGCATTTTGAGGTAAAAAATTTGAAGAATGTTATTCGGTTGGCAATTTGAAGTGCATGGTTCAGTCCGGATGGGTCGAAATAGTTGGAAATGAGTGTCCATAGGTATAATATTAGTTTCGAAATCTTTATAGACACATTTGAGCTCCCAAATAAATGTTTGAGCCCTTTTAAGAGGGCCCATAAGCCCCAAAACGTGATTAGAGTTAATAGCCCTAATTGTGAAAGGGTGAGGGAACTTTAATTCATTTTTATAAGATTAAATTAAGGAGAGCCAAAGAAGAGAGAATCTAGAGGAGATTTTACGAGATTAAACCAAGAACAAGAGAGGAGACCGTCGAATCAACCTGTCATCTTCATCAAAGGATTTGACTCTACAAACCCTAATGCAAGTGGTTTAACTTGCATTTGATTAATTGAGTTTTTCCTATTCATAATATAAAAGGTGTGAATTGATTAATATGTTAGGTTTAGTTCTATTTTGGAATTTAGGGGTTTCATGTTATGATTTAAAAATCTGTAGAAATGATAAGAATATTTGGATTTTAATTCCCCAATTTGTGTAGATGATGTAGTTAGATTGAGAAAATCAAATAGGTGGATCTAGGATGAATCTTTTAAGGTTTGGGGGTAAAATCTGCGCAGAAATGAAGGCTTAAAAAAATGTAATGGCGTAAATGGGTTTTCTGGACAACGATGGAGGAGAGAGAACACCAGGGTCGTTCGAATTACCTGGTGACTCGTTTAAATGACAATATAACTCGTTCAAATGAGATTGTATCTCGTTCGAACGAGATGGTTATCTCATTCAAACGACCATGGATTTGGACATGGAGATATATCTTTTTGTTATGAACGCGTGTCTGCCAGTTTCGTATTTTCCTAATTTTTTAATTAGTTTTGACTTTATTACTGAAAGGTGTCCGAGACTGAAATCCTTTGTGAGAAATCAAATTTGGATTACTTAGGGATGTCCGTAGATGAGTGTAGGACTCTGAAAAATATTAAGGAATATTATTTATACCTTGTAATTTGATGGGAAGGAATTCGGGTTATGGATTTATAGTGTTTAGGATGAACAACACTCAAAAAGATATGAATGAATTCAAACGAAAATTTTAGATGAAATTGGAATACCAGTCCAAGGAGTGAGTTCGATAATTTTGGTTGAGTGTCACCCTTTTAATAAATTAATTAAGGTATGGTTAATTAAATTTCGAGTTGGGATATGGACTCGGGAAAAGATTAGACTAGTGCTACAAGCATTTAGTCACGGATTTAGTCGAGTTAATTTATTATAAGGGTATATAAGAAATTAAGGAATATTTGAATATAAAAAGGGTGTTAACCGTAATATGTGGGATTGAGGAATAAGTTCTACATGATGAGATTTTAGGCCAAGCGAGATAGTCAGGGTAATCTAGTTGGGTGACACAAGTTAAGTAATAAATGAATAATTGTGCGAAATTACTTAAATATCAAGTCGGTAGGTAGACTTGTAAAGGTTAGGCTAGTATTACGGATATAGTACATGGGTAGCCTGGATTATATATATATATATATATATATATATATATATATGTGTGTGTGTGTGTGTGTGTCTGTGTGGTGACGTGTAGTATATATATCTGATTTATAAATATTTGTGTGTATAATATTTATAAGAAAGCATACCTGCTCTAATGCTATTTTGGAGGTTGAGCGATGTGGGTGAATCCTCTGGATAGAGAATGCAGGGAGAGTATAATCCCCAGGTCATAGCGTCTGCTTATAGGGGTGAGCCGTCTTTGGTATGGGATGGCCACTTTCATGGGGAACTATGGCCGCCTCCTATTCAGTTGTAATTGAATTTAGAGAATACCCGATGAGTGCCTACTCGGGTGGATAAGTATATATATACGGCATGTGTGTGAATGTTGTAATGTAATGATACGTATATATGGTGCATATTTATATATGCGTGAATACATGATGTGAAATGTATAATTGTATAACTTGAGAGAATTGTAATATGATATCAAATGAGATATGATTTAAATAAGTTAGTGTGATTAATAACTTATAACTCGTATACTAAATTCACTCGGGATAGAGTAGTGGGAAAAGTAGGATATATATATATATATATATATGACAAGACTAGTTACGGGGTAAATATCTAGGTGGGTCATATATAGGCACATTAGGCGTGCACATTAGTCGTGGGGTGAGTTGTCCTCAAGAGAGTGTGCGACACTAACTTAAATATGAAGAGCATTCATGCATTTTAATTTTTCTCATTTAAATTCACCTTCTAAATATTTTCAAAATGTTTTGTGTTCTATCCGTTGCTATAAAATATTTTCAATATCTTTTAGGTGTCCAGCCATAGGGACGCTAGAATTGTTCTATTCCAGGGTTATGTTGCTGCTGCACATGTGGATGTTGCAAGACTTTGACTAGCTGTTTCAATCATTTCATTCCTAGAATAGGATGCAATTAGTATTGCATTTGGGCATTTCACCCTAGTTGTTCCATTTTATTTCAATTAGTTAATGTATTAAGTTATTCCTCTCGTTGTTTATTTTTGGTATTTGATTTGTAGCCGGTGGTTGTCTCAGCAAGGATTATATATTATTCCATTTCTGTATTACTGATTCAGTGGTGGTATGAATGGTTAATTATATTCTTTCGCATGTTGTTAGAGATGTTAAATAAAGAGATAAAATTTGGCACCATGCCTTTTGATTACTAGGTGGTTAGTAAGTTTTAAAAAAGTTTTCGAAAGTAATGCTAATAATGAACCAGATGATATTTCCATTTAATTTGATACAGGACTGATCACCTGGTATTTTATTAGGTGGGGTGTCACACCACTTTGTGATTCGATTGAATACAAACAATAACATCTAATTACATCAGCTACAAATTGAAATGGGTTTGGGGTTTCTCACCTTTTAATTTGTTGAAATGGGTTTTCCATCAGCCACAAATCGAAATGGATTTTCCATTGTCGAAATAGGTTTGGGGGTTCTCACCTTTTAATTTGTTTCAACCGAAAGTGTGCATTTAGAAATTAAAGCAAGGGTATAACCGGTAATAAACATGTGGGTTAACGACTGAATGGACGGAATGTTAAAAATAGGTTTTAAACCTTAAGAAATTCAATTTCGATGGGTTTGACTCATTATAGGGAATGAAATGGGTGCCAAACCTTAAATGACCCATAAATAATTTAGTATAATATTTTTGCATTAATTAATATGATAATGAAAATAAATATCACAAAAATTTGTAATTGAAATTAACTAATTCAAACTAACTAATAGAATTCATCATAATCACATATTAATAAAATTAATGTAAATCACTAATATTTACTAAAACATTGTTTAAGGTCAAATGAAACAAAATCAAAGAAAGAAAGAAAACAAAACTTACAGGTTGGCCGAAACTTCTTACATGAGGTGATCTCCAAAGGTATATGTGAAAAGAAAGAGAAGTATTAAAGAAAGACCTTAAACATTTATCTCATCTCTCCTTTGATGAGGTTGTCTTCTTTTTTGTTTAGTTCTTAGTTTCCTTCCTTACTTCATGTTCCATCAGATGGTTACTCCCTTTCCCCTTTTAAAAAAAGAAAATTCTATTTGTATAGAGGATTCGAACAGAATCGTTTGTACGTACTGACGTGTCATGTCTTTATTGATTAGTGTTTTGAGTGGACTTAAGATACGGACCAATATGGAAACAACACGTCAATCTGTACAGACGATTATGTACAAATCCTCGGTACGTGTAGAACTACTCTTTAAAAAAAATGAAAGAGATCGAATAGTAATACTACATGCGTCAGAGCTGTACAGACTGACGTGTCATGTCTGTATTGATCTGTGTCTTGAGTGGACCTAAGATACGAACCAATATGGACACGACACATCAGTTTGTACAGACGATTCTGTACGAATCCTCCGTACGTGTAGAACTACTCTTTAAAAAAATGAAAGAGATCAAATAGTATTACTACATGTGTCAGAGCGTGGACGAAAGTGGGTATTTTTTTTTGGGGGGGGGGGGGGGGGGGGAGGGGGGTTGTTAAATTGACTTCAATTCAAGATTTAAAATATGGAACTTTTTAAATAAAATTGTCATTTTTGTCTTATTTTTATATTTATAATTTAATTTTAAAATATTTTTTTGAGTATTTTAATATTTTTATTTAAGCTTAAACTTTTATCATATCACGTTTAGCTCTTAAAAAATATAAAATTAACACTATAAGCATAATAATTACATTTAAGTCCCTACATCTTATAGACGTATCATTTGAGCTTCGTTTGAGTCCCAACTTTTACCAAATTTTAAGGACACTCATAAAATAAAAATTTGAATCAACATATTATAAAATCGAGTGTTTATAATTTTAAAAAATTACATTTTTGATCCCAAATTTATCATATTTATCACCTGGTCCACCATTTTTACTCGAATTTGCGTGGGACTTTTTAGGTACTTTTAAATTGATACAAAAAACTTCTTTAGCATAATTTTAACTCTAAAAAATTACTAGAACATTAAAGTGACCTTTTTATCTTTATGTGTTCAAATGTTATTCGATTATATTTTTTTCATTTTAATTTTATCTGAATATATTTTTAAAAGCATTAATTAATCTCAAAAATTATATTTCTTTATCAATATCATTTGTTGCTCAAATCTTCATTAATTAGGGACTTAGGAATATAAATGTATAATATTAGACCATAAGATAACATAATAATTCATAAAATATAATTCTAATAATTGAGAGCGTAATATTTAAGGGCACTTCAGTTTTAGAGAAACGGGCAACCTAGATTTGATGAGAAAAAAAGGGGCTTGTTGAGAGTCTGCATGATATTTGATTTACAATTATCTTGGTAGTTGATGGTAGGGGTTAGGAAATGGTTGTTTGGTTGGAGTATATGGTGGGTCTCTTCTTAGAGATTTTGTGTTTAAATTTTTTATACTTTTAAATATTGTTGTGTGTTTGAATTTCTAACGCCAAAATATTTTCTCCACGTCTTCTGGTGGGTTGTGGTATACAAAATCATCAACTAATTGGGCTTAATTCATTCTATGTACTTCCTGTTTGGATTTAATTCATTCTTTGTTTCAAGAAATATTTTTAATTATTATTGTTTTCAATTTAGTAGGTAGTTCCATTTTATTATTAATTCATATCTATGATATTTTTATCACTATTGGTTGTGCAGTAGACCTCTATATATTTCTTATTTTTACAATTATAAATTTAAATTTAAACTATTAGAACTGATTAAAATCTGAAAATATTTATACGTGGTTAACCCATTATAAACTCGCGCGATGCGCGGGTTAGGCGAGTATGTATACGTGGTTAACCCATTGTACGAATAGGTTTGGACTTGATATTAATTATATAATATGAATAATATTCATAATTTTATCCCCCGTGATACGCGAGCTCTATAAAAAGACTATACCAATAATGTATCGTAATTCAATAAAAAGACTATACAACCATTGTTTCATAATTCAATTAAAAAACTATACCAACAATGTCTTATTATTCAATAAAGGTCGGGTATTTATATTGTGAAAAGTGATTTTGAAAAAAGTGAGGTCTGCATTTCAAGTTTTTGGAATCTTATATATGGATAACAAACCCCAAAACCCAGTAGTACTCATTGAACCGTAGAATTCATTGTGCTACCCACCAAAATACGACCATAAGTAGTAAACAGCAAAGGTAAAATAAAAAAAATTAAATTTCATGGGAGACAAACTAATGTATAGTTAAAAATGTATATACACATATGAGAAAGGTTATTATGTATATGGCCACCAATGGTAGTGTCATTCCAAAAATGAGGAATGACATTTCGAGGGTTATGGTTTAAATCATACTTCCTATAATGTTAATCGTGGAGATTATATTATTGTGATTCAAGGATTTGCCACTTTGTATATTTTTAACAAATTCACATGGCATTATAATAAATCAAGAATTTATCTCCTATTCCAATATTTGAAGAACTAAACTAAGAAATTGTTATCTCATAAATAGAGGAGACTCAAGATAAGTGTCCATGATTTGTTTTTAGTACATTTGAAATTTTGAATGTTTATATAATTTATTATAAGAAGAAAAAGATATTTTCGTGAAAAAAAAATCTATTATCATAACTCAAAGACAGTATTATTTTATTCTTTGAACTACAATTTGGTGGACTGACTACTTAGTTAAAATCACAACCACCACCAAACTAAAATAGGGATGCATTAAATCCATGATATTAAAGCCACCTAACTGCTAACCTATAGTGTTTTAAAAAAGGAATCACAAAAAATGCAGTATAAGTTTTATGAAATATAGATTAAAAATGCTTTGGGAATCGTATTGAATTAGACATTTTCTAATACACTTAGCGACATCACTATTTGGATATACATTGTACATGCTAAGAAGACTAATGAACTACTAAATTACCATCAATACCATAGAAATAAGCAAAGAGTAGACGATTTTGATAGTCGGTACGCACCTAAAGTGTATACTTTGAGTTACCAACAATCATAATTCATAAATGGTAGTCAACAGACATTAAAACATAAATGCACACACACAAGGTGAAAACACATATTCATAACAAATCTTAAAAGATCATAACAGATTCTTTGAAAAAATCAGACAACAAAAGATCATACGTATGAAGTGTTCCTGTCGCCCCATTAAAGCTTATATCCAATTTATAAGAAAATGTAAATACGCATAAATGCTACAATAAAATCAAGTTTAACAAAGGAAACACCAATTATTATTTCATTCTCTTAATGATGTGAGTAGTCAAACTTCTTTTTTATCAAGAAACTTCATAAATCACAACCAATATACTTAACATGAGAAACATTATTGTAGAATATTTGGTGCCTCCTGTTGACCCATAACTTTTGCCCCCAAGGCCTCTTTTCTCCCAGAGACTACAGTCGTAACCCTTTCTCTATGCAGAAGACAATTGTGTAAGCATTGATTATTGGTAGATTTATTTTCCTTTTCTCATTTCTTTAAGAAACAAAGTCAAATATATAATTGATATTCAGTTTACTAATGAATGTCATATTGTTCAACTCACTGATGTAGATCTTGCACATATTTTTCTTTTTTGAATGAGAAATTAAATATACTAATAACAATAGATATGTTTCGAAAGACATTTGTATTATAACAACAAATTTAAAAATATCGTAATATCTCAAATTTATATAAATAAATTAATACTGTTTTGTTAATCATAAATTCGAATATGAATCATAAGGTTGCATCATGAATAAAATAGTTTTGACATGAATCCAAGATGTTTATCTTCATGCAATCACAGAACCGAAAATTCCTTATAACTACGATTTAAAAACTGACCTTTGTCCATCGTTGTTAAACGGATTAAAATGACTTGAATGTTCCTTTCTTGAACAACTCGGAATATGAGAAAAATGAATTTTGGATTTTCTCTCCCTCCTTAGAAACAGTGTGTATTGAGATGACTCTAGATGGTGTAGAGGTCT
Source organism: Sambucus nigra (assembly GCA_949130495.1). Classification (NCBI taxonomy): domain Eukaryota; kingdom Viridiplantae; phylum Streptophyta; class Magnoliopsida; order Dipsacales; family Adoxaceae; genus Sambucus; species Sambucus nigra. Next base: position 90,411,227 of record OX422211.1, read on the forward strand.
CTATTTATAAGGGGAAGAGGGACGAAATCCTAGCGGTGGTGGGACTCTTTCCAAGTCTCCCACTAATGCCACTAACCATCATGTGACTAACGGACAAGGTTTACCCAAATCTTTTAATATCTTTATTTATCACATTCCTAATTAATTATCTGACATTTATTAAAACCACATAAATGGAAAATTTAAAACTTAATACAATTAAAATTAAATAATTAATTTCGTCACTTAACATTAATTTCCAACAGTCTCCCACTTGGTCTTAATAATTTGCATAATTAAATTAGGTATCATAAGGTGCACAATCATTGATAAATTTTGCTAAATCAAATGATTCACGGATGCGAGTCATGGCGGTTCCATGCTATTCAAGAGCATGGTTTTTTCCATGTACCACAACACCAATGTTTCATTCAACTAGCCTTTAATATTGGGTATCATAATAGCCTCATAATATCCTTTTGAATAAGGACTATTTCTATCAACAATAATTCATAATTATATGCATGCATTCACAAAAGACAAAAATAATAGAAATCAGAAACACTTTTATTGAATTCAAGTAATAGTGTCAAACAACTAAGCCAAAATAGCAATCATAATCTAACTAATTAAGACCCATCTCTTTGACATGTTCCATAAAGGTCTTCGGAGATAGTCCTTTCGTAAGAGGATCTGCTATGTTATCACGCGTACTAATGTGATCAATTGACACTCTTTATTTCTGAACTTCTTATTTAATTGATAGGTATTTCATCTCAATATGCTTAGCAACCTTAGTATACCTATCGTTCTTCGAGAAGAAGACTTCTGCGACATTATCACAATAAATTTTCAGCGGCTTAGATATTGACCCCATAATTCTAAGTCCTGAAATAAAGTTTCGCAGCCATAATCCATGATTTGTAGCTTCAAAGCAAGCTACGTACTCAGCCTCCATAGTAGATGATGCAATGATGCTTTGCTTAGAACTTTTTCATGAAACGACTCCTCTAGCCATAAGGAAGACATAACCCAAAGTGCTCTTCCTACTGCCAAGGCATCCCCTAAAATCTGAGTCTGAATAACTAATCACCTCAAGGTGATCAGTCTTTCGATATGTGAGCATGTATCCCAACGGCAAAACTGATAACGGGTCTAGTTCAGACCTGTGCATACAACAAGCTCCCTACGAGCGAAGCATAAGGCATGCCTTTCATGTGCTCCCTTTCTAAATGACTTCTGGGGAATTGACTTAAGCTGAACTTATCCCCTTTTTGAAGTGGAACATTAATGGGATTGCAACTTTTCATACTAAATCTTTCTAAAACTTTGTTAATGTAAGCTTTCTGAGACAATCCTAACATTTCTCGTGATCTATCCCGAGATATTTCTATCCCAATCACGAAGGATGCCTCCCCTAAATCTTTCATTTTAAAGTTTTTAGAAAGGTACTTCTTGGTTTCACTTAATAACCCAAGATCACTGTTGGTGATAAGTAAGTCATCAACATATAGTACTAAAAACAGAAACTTACTCCCACTGATCTTCAGGTATATACACCGATCAATAGTGTTTTCCTTAAACCCAAAGGATGTAATGGTATCGTGGAACTTGATGTACCATGTGACACCCCGCCTAATAAAATACTGGGTGATCAGTCATATACCAAATTAAAACAGGAATCCTAGTGTTGATACTAAAATTAATATGCTGATGTGGACGAATAATACGAAGACACGTGTCAATCTACGTGGCACAATAGCAACGAGGAAGATCATTTCCCGACCAACCATGCTTCTTTCCGAGCAACGAGAATACACCGAGGAACTCTATCACACCGAGGAACTCTATCACACCGAGGAACTCTAACGCACCGAGGTACTCTAATGTTCCGAGGAACTCCTGATCAGCGAACAGCTATGGCGGTCCGAGCTGCATCTCGGTCGTATTATTAATTGCCAGATAATCAACAGTTCAGATATTCATTGAATGCTTATATTCTTGGCATGCACTCTGCATTAAATGTATTACCCTTTCATATGTATGTCATTTAATGTATCGAACCTTTCATGTACAGCCTCAAGGCTATAAATACCTTGTATCATCCTCATTCAAAGGGGACCGGAATTTCTTGAGAGAACTTGTAATCAAGAATTCCACAAACACTCAGCAATAACATAACAGTGGACGTAGGCTTTATTCCTAGCCGAACCACTTTAAAAATCTTTGTCTTATTTATTTATCTATGATTGAATAATTAGAGCAATCTAGTTTTTTACATCAACAGATTGGCGCCGTCTGTGGGAAACGACTGTTATTATCGTTTTTCATAAAAATCATTTATCACCAATGGCAGATAATCCAGAATCCAGTAATCGAAATGTTGGAAATACTGGAAATCTTCCAAATCCATCTGCATCCCCAGATCTGGCTGGAATTATGACAAATCTGGCTCAAGGACAAACCGCCATGCAAGAATCTATGAGGCAACTCCTTCAAACTCTTCAAGGCGGTGCACCTACTTATTCAGGGCAAAGGACTGATCATGGGCAATCGCGATCCAGACGTACTGGGTCATACCACAATGGAGAATCTAATGATTCTTCTTATCAACCTGGGCGAACTTCATCGATACGGGCTACGGATACAGATCAACGTATCACTCTCTCTCCGGAGAGAACTAGCGCTTTGGAAAGGTTAAGCAGAGTGTCTCCTTTCAGTCGGTTAGGACCAAGGAGAAACATGAGTCCACCTAGAGCTCCATCAAAGAGTTTTCGGCTACCACCAGGTTTAAGAGAAGGATCTGCACAATCTCGACCAGCTACTCGTCGAGATAAATCTCAGGAAGCTACGTTGGAGCGATCAGTTGCTCGGACTAGGCGGCCTGAGGAAGGAAATGAAGCATGGAAAGGTTCTATTCAACGGTTGGAGGATAGATTGGGAGAAATGGCTAAGGCGAGGAACCCCTTACAGAGAAATTTTGTTCAAGGTACACCTTTTGTGCAAGCCATTGTGGATTTTCCTACACCATCGAAATTCAAAGCACCTGTAGTGACCCCTAAGTACGATGGAAAGACAGATCCTATACTTCATATAGAGCAATACCAAGCTGCTGCTGACATATACGCTGTCCCCGACGAGATGAGGTGTAGAGCATTCTCGGGAACTCTTACTGGATCTGCACAGATATGGTATAATAATCTTCCTCGGGGTAAGATTTCAACTTTTGTTCAGTCAGCTGAGTTGTTCATCGGCAATTTTTGTTTTGGAGCAAAGCCAGTAAAGCGAGTAGCACACTTGCTAAGCGTTAGACAAAAATCAGGTGAAAGTACTAGAGATTACATAACTCGTTTTAATAACGAGAAATTGGAAGTCATAGATTACGAAGAAAAGACTGCAATCACTGCTTTGATGAGTGGTTTGCTGCCTAACAAGCTGTACTACACTTTGGCCAAAGATCCACCTAAAAATATGTCGGAATTGATGGCAAAAGCGGCCAAAATCATGAATGCCGAGGAGAAAGTAAAGGGTTTAGAGGTTAAACATCGAGAATATGATGGCCAGCTGAAAAAGGCAAATGAAGAGTTATCTACCTTGCAAGATATCAAGGTCAAAAAAGAGGAATTGGAGGTGAAACTCTCCTCGGAGAGATTGAGGAGAAAGGTTGCAATCAAGAAACATTTCAGTGCTGGTTGGGAGAAAGGATGGGAGAGAGGGATAGCTGCAATGACATCCCAAGTCCAATATGGGAAGTCGAAATACTTCCATGAAGGCTGGGTAGCTGCTCTGCAAGAGCTAAAGGTCCAAGACGATTCTGATCTATTCCAACAACATCTCCCTGGTCCTCCTCCACCAATTGTGGAAGAAGAGGAAGATGAGCCTGCCTCAGATGAGTCTTCTATGGCTATGGGTGATCAAGTTTCTGCCTCTCAACCCTCTGCCACCGAGGACGTTTCTTCCATGCCTCCTTCTCCCGAGAAGATTCCTACCGATCAAGCTGTTGTTACCACCGAGCAACCGAGCTCCTCGTCCCAGCCTCCCGAGAAAGTCTTGGGGGACAAGGAAAAGGTGTGAAGTTGTTCGGTATCATTTCTATATTTCCTTGTAATCGAACAATGTAACTTTTTGATGATCTAATAAAATATATCTTTGCTCATCTCTGTTGTTGATGATTTATATTTGTTGATTGTTGTCTTTTTCTCGTCTTTAGTTTGTTGCTAGAATGGAATTGATCTCTTCACATGATACCGAGCTGATGCAGCAATGTCACGAATACTATAAGGCTGGTCATACAATCCTTAGTACATCAGAAATTGTCGACATCCTTGGTCACGGTGCCTCAGAACAAGCAGTTGAGGCTTACCGGTATCTGAAGGATTTGCTTGATAGATCTGTGGCCAATAATGTGGCGTATTACGAACTGATCGAGGAACTTCATGGTTCCATAGAGGATCTCCAAGGTCAGCACAATGAATCAATGGCTTTGTTACACAAAGATTATGAAAATAGATACCAACAACTTTCTTCTGAAACAGGCCATAAGAAGATCATTGCTGGATATGATATTAGGGAAAGGACCCTAAAAGGTGAAGTTGAAGCTTGCAGGCAGATTGCCGAGATCCTGGAACAAGAAAATAATAATTTACAGAAAAAATTGGCTCAATATGAATCTGCTGCTTCATCTTCTACTGCATTAATACCAGTTACTGATGAAGGCTTCTCGTTCTTAGAGGTAGAAAACGCCAAACTAAGGCAAGAGCTGGAGGACTTAAGAAGATCTGCCATTTCTGGAACTGCTCGGGGACGAGGAAGAGGTTCTCGGGGGCGAGGAAGAACTGTCGAGGAGCAAAGTTCTCCAGTTGCTTCTCGGAGCCGATCAAGAGTTCTCAGTCGCAATGTTGAAGAGGCTCGTACCCAATCCACTTTAGAAACTCAAGCATTCCAGTTAAACATCAAAGATCGGGCCCTATCAGAAATGTCCAAGAAGAATCTATCCTTGGAGGATCAACTTACAGCGAGGAAATCTGCTCTGCATAATAAGGATCTTTTTTCCAAAAGCCTTCATGAACAATTGGATAGATTAATCTTCCAATTCCATAAACAGCCAAGGGAATTCTGGATGGCAAGATACAATGAAGCCCTTGTTCACCTGGATGCTCGTATTGAACATGCCAACAATGAAGGTTACAAGCAAGGATGGTTGAATGCACTGGGTGTGTTAAAATTGGAGCAAGGGCATTTTTTATGGGACTATCATGCTCCATCATTATTAAACCTGCCTGTACCACCTTTCAAATTGGACATGGCATGGATCCCAGCTCGTTCCATTCCTCGTAGCTTGATTTCAAAATACCTTGGCGATTATAGCCTTCATTCTCAGGTTGAATTGTCTCGTCCTGAGCATCTCTTGGATACACCTTCTGTGATGAACGTCAGAATGCTCAGGGATGTTAATTTCATCAATTCTCCTCTTTGCCTAGAGGATCCTCCTGCTGGCGAGGAGCCTGCTTCACAAAATAAAGGAAAGAAACCAATAGAATAGGTTTTCAATGTAACAGTTAGTCCATTTATGTAACTTGTAATTTATTCTAGATTAATGAAAAGATTTTCATTTTCTGTTTGCCAATTTTGCTATTGTCTTGTGTTTATCAAACACCTTTATATTTGTACATATGTATCTGTTAAAAAGATAACAATAATATTGTTCATTAAGCAACTTAATAAAAAGTTACAAGTATTAGTAATGTTTCTCGATCACTTAATAATAAAGTAATGAGTAAAAATGTTCAAACTGTTTCCAACCAACCAAGGCGGGTAAATAATGTTTGTCGACCAACTACAGTTGATGGGTTTTTATCCCCGACCAGCTATACTTGGTTCAATATAAAAATGCGTCCGACCAACTAAGATCAATAATTTGTCCTCGTCGTCCAACTACAGTTATTGGGTTTTTATCCCCGACCAACTATAGTCGACCAATTACAGTTATTGGGTTTTTATCCCCGACCAACTATACTTGGTGTATTTTTGAATATTTTGCTCTTCAAAGAACTTTTTGTAATAATGTTACCTCTCGACCAACATAAGTTGTGATGTAAGAATATATTTTTATCTTACCAACCGTAGTTGATCATGCTGGTGTACACCTTTTAACCAAAGGAATATTTCTTGGCTCCTTAAAGCTTTTGGCTACTTATAGCACTTTTTGGCTCCTTAGAGCTGTCCTCCTAACCGAAGGAGGTTGGCTACTTATAGCACTTTTGCTCCTTAGAGCTGTCCTCCTAACCAAAGGAGGTTGGCTACTTATAGAACTTTTGCTCCTTAGAGCTGTCCTCCTAACCAAAGGAGGTTGGCTACTTATAGCACTTTTGCTCCTTAGAGCTGTCCTCCTAACCAAAGGAGGTTGGCTCCTTAGAGAACTTTTGTTGTGTAGTGTATTACACTAGTATTCCCCGAAAAACTTTCAACCAGAAAGAAAATGGCGAAACATTAAAAAATATTATTGAAACAATTCACCAGCTGAAAGATGAGAAAAAATAGCGAAGTCAATATAAAATGCAAGCTTTCGGAGAATGAGAAATCATAAGTATGAGAAACTTACTGAAGCAAGGTGACGAGCAGCTAGGGATGTCAGCGTATCCCTAGGAATTCTTTCATCAAGACCATGGACCTCGGGTACGACCGAGCTCATTGCAGAGCTTGGAAGAACGATATTTGGAACATCAGTACCACTAGCAGGTAAAGAAGAGGCAGTTTCAGCTGGAGTAACCAAGGATGATTTCCTCAATCTCTTCAACGGGCGGTCAGAACCTTCAACCAGAGAGGTCTTGGTCGGGGAGATTGTAATTACATCTGCAGGAGCATTTTTCTTGCTCGGGGCCACTGGGGGCTTCTCGGCAGCTTTGGAGGACCCAGCATCTACTTTTTTAGTCCCTTCTGGGACATCAGTTTTGCCTTTCTTGGCTCCAACAGCAGAAGAAATTTCATCAAATAGAGCAGGAGGAGCTCTTTTATTGCCCATTCTTTGAGATAAAGGGATATGAGAATCTGAAGATGAACCTTCTGGAGTTGAAGCTGGTTCAACAGGGCGAGCAGTATAAGAGGTTGTGTAACTCCTATACTGTAGCAAATATGACGCAGACCTAATATGCTCGTCAGCAATCGTCTTATGCAAACCCCAGATAAGTTTCAGATGTTTAATATTCACTTCTGATTCCTTTGGAGTTTTTCTTTTGCTATCAACTGCAAATAGATACATAATGAAATATCGGTCATACATTTTATCAAACATGATGAAAGCATAATTTTATAAGTAAAATAAAATGAAAAATAAACCTATCCCATTGCCATATGGGGGGCATCTGGGACCGTTGTACGCTTCATCCCCAGCTAAAGGCGCATGTTGTCAATTTTTTATGATCAACCCATGCTCAAAATAATCTCTATTTGAGTCAGGGAGATTAACTACAAGAGTCCTATTCAGATACCTAGTTTTTAAATAATAAATATTATCTAGAATAGCCCATTTATAACAAAACATAATTTCAGGGATCCCAATACGAGTCCCATGAGTTAGGTTTAATTTGTGCACCCCATTAATTATTCTCCATGAATTGGGGGCTATTTTTGCAGGAACAAGATCAAAATATTGACAAAACTCAAGACATAATGGGTTTGGTGGAAAGGAAAAACCACATTCAGCAACAAAAAGACTGGGGAACCAATGTCCCTCAGCCAATCGAAAGTAATCTAAAGGCTCAGAAAGAACCTCTAGAGTTACCCACGAAGGAATGGAAAAATCAGAACGGAATTTCTCAACAGACTCCACAATATAAACCATATTGAATAAAAGAGATACAGAAGAAAGGAAGAATATCTTACAGAAAGAAAGGAGGTATGTTGGCAACGAACGGAAACAAGGATGAACGCACAAGAGAGAAGAAGAGAATAGAAAGCTTGAATACAGAAAATGGAAAACGTAGACGACGGTATGGTTACCAAAGAAGTTTAAATACTTTGCATTGGGAAGCGGCGAAAGAAATGATTACCAAAAAGAAACTACTGAACTTCCGGCGGCTAAAAGGACAAAAATTGCACGAAGATCGAAGCGCTTATAAAAAAGGCGGAAAACAGCGAAATAAGAAGGAAATTTGAATACAATGTTCCTGAAACCCAGGAAGGTCATTTAATATTGCCATATACCGAGAAAGAATGTTACATACTCCTCAAAATTCGAAATATGAAACATTGGGGGCTTCTGTTGATACCAAAATTAATATGCTGATGTGGACGAATAATACGAAGACACGTGTCAATCTACGTGGCACAATAGCAGCGAGGAAGATCATTTCCCGACCAACCATGCTTCTTTCCGAGCAACGAGAATACACCGAGGAACTCTATCACACCGAGGAACTCTATCGCACCGAGGAACTCTAACGCACCGAGGTACTCTAATGTTCCGAGGAACTCCTGATCAGCGAACAGCTATGGCGGTCCGAGCTGCATCTCGATCGTATCATTAATTGCCAGATAATCAACAGTTCAGATATTCATTGAATGCTTATATTCTTGGCACGCACTCTGCATTAAATGTATTACCCTTTCATATGTATGTCATTTAATGTATCAAACCTTTCATGTACAGCCTCAAGGCTATAAATACCTTGTATCATCCTCATTCAAAGGGGACCGGAATTTCTTGAGAGAACTTGTAATCAAGAATTCCACAAACACTCAGCAATAACATAACAGTGGACGTAGGCTTTATTCCTAGCCGAACCACTTTAAAAATCTTTGTCTTATTTATTTATCTGTGATTGAATAATTAGAGCAATCTAGTTTTTTACATCAACACCTAGTTTGATCATCCTTAGCATAACTGTCGAAAACTTTTTAAAACATACTAACCACCTAGTATTCCAAAAGCTGGTGCCAAATTTTAACTTTTTAATTAAACCAAATAGTACATGCGGAAATAAATATAAACCATTCACACAACTGAATAAATAATTTCACAACTTACCGAATAAACCACTGGCCACCAAAGTGAAATAATCCAATACAAATATTCAACACCGGAATAAAACAAATATGAAAACTGAACTGAAAGTCTGGGCGACATGCCCTAAATAAAACTGAAACTGATACAAGATTCCTACTCTAGGAATGAATGAATGATGCGTCTAATCCAAACTGCTGCTAGCATCCACATATGCCGCAGCTCCATGTCCCTGGAATAGAATATCAATCCTGGCGTCCCTGTGGATGGACACCTAAAAGGTTTTAAAAATAGTTTTATAGCAAGGGTTAGACCCCAAAATATTTTGAAAATATTTAGCAAGTGAATTAACTGCAGTAATTTAAATTGCATGAATGCGCTTCATATTTAAGTTAGTGTCGCACTCCCTTGTGGACATTCTCACCCCTCCACTATTGTGCACACCTACCGGTTACCTTAACCCCACCTAGTTGTACTACCCCGTCCAATTAGTCTTGGTATAACCTTCCCTTGCCATACTACTCTAACCCGAGTATAATGATTCTTGAATTAAAAGTTATCTCACAATTAACTTAATTAATTCCTCTTAAATAATAGCATATAACCATGTCACAAGTTGTATAAAGTAAATACATCACACACTGTATTATTACCCGTATATAATATTGAATACCATTATATACGTACCTTTACTAAAACATCCACACATATAACATACGTATATCCATCCCTCCGAGTATACCCTTGCCAGACGATTCCCTCTAAAGTGCTATCTCACTAGGTGTGCTCACAAAACCTAGTTCCCCAAGTTGGAAATCGCTCACCAACTTGGCCCAAACTATAAACGTAGTGGAGGCGGTCATATTCCTTTCCTGAAAGTGAGATAATCCCCTCACCCATATACCGGACGCTATGACCTGGGGATATACTCGCCCTACTCCTCAAGCTATGGGATTCACCCACATCGCGCAACCTCCCTTGATAGCACTAGAGTATTTAAATTGAATAAATATCTAGTCACTGATATTTAATATCACACACAATATATATACACGTATATATATACTATCACTACACCGTATATATATATATATATATATATATATATAATATAAACCCCTACTTTACCGTGTACTCAAAATCCCGTACACTAGCCTGTAATTTCCTGAGTTTGTGACCCGACTCAACATAATTAATTTTCTCACTTAATAATTTATCATCTTCTCGAGTCTATGGTCTGACTCTAATATAATTATTTCACACCTCAATTAATATAATACTTTCCCCGAGTCTATGGTCCGACTCTAAATAAATTAATTAACACACTTATTAATTTAATACCTCCCTGAGTCTATCGTCCGACTCTAATTAAATTAATTAACACACTTATTAATTTAATACCTACCCGAGTCTACAATCCGACTCTAATTAAATTAATTATCACACCTATTAATTTAATACCTACCCGAGTCTACAATCCGACTCTAATTAAATTAATTATCACATCTATTAATTTAATACCTACCCGAGCTACAATCCGACTCTAATTAAATTAATTAACACACCTATTAATTTAATAACTTGGTGTCACTCAACCATTATCCCCGGACCCGCTCACTTGGCCCATAACTTAATATTTTCCGAGTCTATGTTCCTATCACAAGGAAAGACACAATAGGCATTCACAACCCAAGTAATCCTATAAAACAGTAGGTATTTACACAACCCAATTATTCGTACTTGTACGTAATATATTTCTCTCTAATATTCACCGTACTTGTTTGCTTTACGAATTTATTTCACTTTCGTATTAATTCAAGTATTCACACAACTCTAAGGGTCCTAGTTACCCCTTGTTATATCAATTCAGTAGTTACCCTTGTTAACCCACTGACCTAACGAATTTAAGCTCGCTCATGCTTTTTCGTAATTATATTTTTATCATCTCAAATTAGAGTACGTCACAATCAAGCCTATGAATCTCCACTTTAACTCTCTCACAAAATTAAAGTCCAACACTCAATCATAGACCTACTTCCATATCATTATTCCATCAATATATTTCATCAAGGTCCAAACACTTCCCCAATAAAATTTTAGATATTTGAGGCTTAAAAAGAAAATTCTCAAATTTTCTGGCAGATTAAACACCCTCTAGTAAAATTTCGATTTCTCCCTGTATAGAACTCCGATTGACTTGATTATAAGTTCATTGGATAGCTAAGATAAATACCTTTCCAGTAATGTATGGTTAACACTCTAATTCAAAGTACAATTCAAATCGCACACGTTTGAAGTCACGTCAAAATTCTGGCAGATCACTATGTTGACAGATCAAACACCCTGTAGTAAAATGTCAATTACTCCCTCTACAGAACTCCGATTGACCTGATTCCAAGTTCATTGGATAGCTAAGAGAAATAAATTTCCAGGAATGTATGGTTCAAACTCTAATTCGAAGTACAACTCAAATGGTATACGTTTAAAGTTGTGTTAAAAATTCTGGCAGATTGACCTCTTGTGTTCATCAAATAAACCCTAAGTCATTCAAGATTCATGTTCTTCATCCAAGAACTCCTAAAGATTCCATGTTAATAATCAAATATATTTAAATTTCATTTTATCTTTACTTAGGGATATATAATACACCTATTACTTACTTTGAATCTCAACCAAGTATTCCATTAACAAAACCCCATTTTGTACCCATTTATCCCCAAAACGAATTTTAGTTTACACATCACTAAAATATGAATTGGATATCACCATTTACACATTACCGCAAATTAACCACTTGCCTAGAATTGTTCGTAGTGTCTGATCCGTTGGTGTAGTCGCTTAATTTGGCTCCAAAATCCCCAAATTGGCTCTTGATTTGCTTTTCCCCAAATTTCCTCTCAAACCCTAGGTTTAGAGTTGTGTTGACTGTCGTTCCCTAATCTCTCAATTAGGTTAAAAACACTAAATCCCGTTTTTGGACACGTGGGCCTAATTAAAAAGGCCCAACTCACCCCGTGTGGGCCTGACTATTCTCAAAAATATCCCGAGATCCAATTACTACCCCTAGGTACTCTTTTCTGACTATCTCGACCCATCCGGACGCAACCGCGCACTCAGAATTGTCATCCGAAATACTTTTTGTCATTTCTAAATTACGACCTCAAAATGCGACACACGAGATTTCGAAACATTAAACTTAAAAATCGCCAATTATAAATAATTCGGCTCACTCAAATAAATTCTTCAACTCATGAATTTAAGTTTTTTCAATTTAAATATTTTTATAACTCCCAAAAATAATTAAATATTAAATCCTCAAAATTACGGGGTGTTACATACCATTGACGAGAAGCTTGCTTTAGACCATATATTGACTTCTTTAACATACATACCATGTCTTCATTTTCTTCCTTTATGAAGCCTTGTGGGTGTGCCATGTAGACTTCTTCTTCTAAACTCCCATTTAGAAAAATTGTTTTTACGTCCATTTGGTGCAACTCCAAATCATAATGAGCCACCAACGCTAATATGATTCTCAATGAGTCCTGCTTTGAAACTGGAGAGAAGGTATCATTATAATCAATGCCTTCTCATTGATTAAAACCTTTGGCAATAAGTCTAGCTTTATGTCGTTCGATATTGCCTTTTGAATCAAGTTTGGTATTAAAGATCCACTTGCACCCAACTCGTTTTTGTCCTACTAGCAATTCGACCAACTCCCAAACTTTATTGTCATTCATAGATTTTATTTCTTCATTCATGGCATCAATCCATTTATCGAAATCATCACTATTTACAGCTTTTTCATAAGAAACTTGATCATTAATATTCCCTATGTTAAATTTGGTCTCTTGAAGGTACCACATAATCATCCGGAATTGCCGATCTCCTTTCTCTTTGAGATCTTCTTAAAGACACTTCCTGTGGTGCTTCAAAAGTTTCATCGGTTATAGTCTCATTATGTGGTTATTCAGTTGGTTAATCATTCACTTGTTGTTCATTGTTATTGATTGGGTCAATGATCGGTTCAATAACTACATTAGGAACAACATGTATGTTATGAACTCTGGGTATAGAAATTTGTACCTTGACTTCTTGAATGATTACCTCCCTTTCTTTTATACTCCCACTTACTTCACCTTCTACAATGAATTTAGCATTTCCAGTTTCTATGATTCTAGTTGTATGATTTAGACAGTAGAATCTATATACCTTCGACTTTTCTGGATACCCGATGAAATGACAAGATAATATCCTAGGATACAATTTCTTTTCATGAGGGTTATAGATTCTAGCTTCCGCTGGGCAGCCCCACACACGTAAATACCTTAAATCTTGTTTCCATCCTTTCCAAAGTTCAAAAGGGGTTTTTGAAACTGACTTACTAGGAACCCTATTTAAGATATGTACAACGGTTTTTAATGCATGTGTCCACAAAAATGTAGGCAATTGGGTCCTATGTATCATACTTCTTACCATTTCTATAAGGGTACGATTAGGCCTTTCAGCTACACCATTCTGCCAAGGTGATAATGGTATTGTGTATTGGGTGTAAATACCTAATTTTTCATGGAGTTTAGCAAATGGGCCAGGGCGTTGCCCTGACTCGTCATATCTACCATAATATTCGCCACCTCTATCAGACCTAATAATTTTCACCTTTTTGCCTAGTTGACTCTCAACCTTATTAATGTATATTTCAACGAGGTTCACAGATTGAGATTTATCATGCAACATGTACAAAATGCAATAACGTGAAAAATCATCTATAAAGGTGATGAAGTATTTTTCTCCACCAATGGATGGAATATCAAAAGGTCCACATATGTCTGTATGTATTATGTCAAGTAGCTGGGTGCTTCTTGTGGCTCCTTTCTTTGTATGTTTGGTCTGTTTTCGTTTAATACAGTCCACACATACATCATAATTTGCCCAATCCAGGTTATGGAGTATTCCATTTTTAATGAGCCTTTCAATTTTCGGCCTGGATATCTGCCCTAATCTTTTATGCCACAAATAAGCATATTTTTCATCATTAAGTGTACGTTTTGTACCAACATTAGGATGCAGGGTCACAAGGGTTTCAGAAAAATTCTTTTCAAGATTCAATCGATATAAACCATCTAATAAAAATCCAGAACCAACATTATTAGAATTTTTAATCAAACCAAAATCATTGTTCTTTTATTCAATTGCAAAACCATCTAAAGCGAGTTTAGAAACAGATTCCTAGAAACAGTGGGAACATAAAAAGTTTCTTGCAAATCTAAAATAAATCCAGTGCTTAAAATCAGGCGAAAGACTCCAACAACTTCTATTTTAGCCTTTGCCTTATTGCCCATGTAGAGAAGATGCTCATTTGGATTTATTTTGCGGATTGAAATGAAGCCGTACATCGAATTAGAAACATGACACATAGAACCAGAATCAATCCACCAAGTGTTAAAAGGAGCGTTAATAAAGTTTGATTCGAAACAAACATAAATAAAGGGCTTACCCTTTTTCTCGAACCAGGCCTTTCGTTTATGACAATTCCTTTGGAAATGGCCCTTCTTTTTACAGAATTGACACTTGTCGTTCTTTTCCTTCTTCACAGCAACTGTTGATGGTTCAGCTTGATGAGACGGCCCAGGACCTTTCTTAATGCCCTTGCCGAACTTCTTCTTAAAACCAGCTCCTTTGACTGTAAGGTTTGTCACATGTCCCTTAGTCACGTGGCCATCCTGTTGCTTGAGCCTTCCTTCCTCCTGTACCAACATGCTTTGCAAATCATTTACATTCCACTTATCTTTTATAGTGTTGTAATTGATTTGGAAAGGCCCATACGCAGGAGGTAGGGAGTTTAGGAAGAATTGGACGAGAAAAGACTCATCCACTGTCATACCCAAAACTCTAAGTCTAGCAGCTAGATTGGTCATGTCTATAATGTGCTCATTCATGGTTCGAGTACCATCGAACCTTATAGTGGTCAGGTCAGCCATCAGTTTCCCAGCAAGGGATTTATCAGCAGTGCGAAAGCGTTCCTTAATGTTGTTCAAATACTCTTTCGCTTTCGTAGTTTCAGGTAGGAGGTCTTAATGTTAGCAGCAACACACATTCACATAAACATTAGGGCCAACCTATTGGATCAAGATCATGCTTCATGGACAAAAAATTCATCCTCGCTATTGGTATCAGTAATAGCAGCGGGTTCATCACACATAATTGCCATGTCCAGGTCAAGAACCCCTAGGATGAACTCAATTTGCTCATTTCATTCAGAAAAATTAGTTCCATCAAATTTGGAATAGGACTGAGCTTGCAAATACAGATTAAAACATGCCAGAAAATCAAAACTTTTTGCGAAACGTTAATATCAATTTTCTGCAAAAATTTATAAGCCCCAAGGTTATTTCCTAAAATGGCAAAAAAGGGTTTTGAGGTCCTTAACGGACTCGAATTGCCGAAAAACACATCACATCACGCCCGAAGGCCGTGAAATTCGATCGTTGGCTCGTTTCCAGTCAACCTACCGAGTTTCAAGTCAATCGGACACCAAAAATTTTGAAAAACACTATTCACTGCGCAAAAAAAAAAAACTCTGAAAATCTGTTTTGCGTCAAATCGCAGTTTTCTCTTAATTAATCTTAAAACAGATTCATTTTCTTATCATGATTAATAAACTTGTTTTTCAGAATATTTACATAACTTGAAACAAAAAAAAATCATGTTAACGGCATATTAGGGTTCTTATAACACGAAAAGGGGTTGAACAATAATGGGAAATTTTTCACAAGATAAGGACTGTAGCAGCATTTTTGTTCTTAATATCATAACACAAATTCGAATTACCATATGTACGATTATCATATTGCTTAAAAATTCCAGATTTTCATAAAAACAAAATTTTCAGATTTCCAGAAAAAAAGCAAAATTTTCAGATTTACCAAAAATTCCAGATTTTTAGATTTTTAAAAGATCATAAATCAGAATTGTTATAAAGGAGTTTTCATTAACGAAAAACATGAGATTATAAATCGCAAGCTCTGATACCACATATTAATTAATACTGTTTTGCTAATCATAAATTCGAATATGAATCATAAGGTTGCATCATGAATAAAACAGTTCTGACATGAATCCAGGATGTTTATCTTCATGTAATCACAGAACTGAAAATTCCTTATAACTACGATTGAAAAACTGACATTTGCCATCGTTGTTGAACATATTAAAATGACTTGAATGCTCCTTTCTTGAACAGCCCGGAATATGAGAAAAACGAATTTCGGATTTTCTCTCCCTCCTTAGAAACAGTGTGTATTGAGATGACTCTAGATGGTGTAGATGTCTCTATTTATAAGGGAAAGAGGGCCGAAATCCTAGTGGTGGTGGGACTCTTTCCAAGTCTCCCACTAATGCCACTAACTATCATGTGACTAACGGATAAGGTTTACCCAAATCTTTTAATATCTTTATTTATCACATTCCGAATTAATTATCTGACATTTATTAAAACCACATAAATGGGAAATTCGTAATTTAATACAATTGAAATTAAATAATTAATTTCGTCACTTAACATTAATTTCCAACATATTTTACATATTGTTGTCCTAACTAACGGAATGACATAAAACATAAATAATAATTTAAATAGAAATTCAAGAATTGATGGTAGAAAAGAAAAAAACAAACTATTTACGTGACTAAAAGTCAATTAAGTAATCTATCTTAAATAATGAAAATAAAAAAACGAAGATACGTCATAACACATGTCACAAATTTATAATCCTTTAACGCTTATTGAATGCCGAATAAAAAAATTGTTAGTTCATAAACTGAAAAGCATATATCTCAACAAAATACCTCGAGGTTTATTAGTACAAAGGGAATTTTTGTGCTTCTTGCAGGGTTGAGCAAGCCAACTTCTAAAAAAATCTTTTTTAAAGGTGTTCACTAATTTTTTTTGGCTATTTTATAAATCAAAGCAGTACTTCAATGGTTTGTATAAATTAAACAAAGTTCAAATACTTAACGGAGAAACAACAATAGCTCCTTGCCACCAAACAAAAGCTTCAAAACAGAGAGGAAAGATCCATACAAAATGGATAAAGTACCAAAAACATATATAAATAAAATCATAGAAAAATTGGGTTTCTTTGATTAAGAAAACCAAAATAAAATAAAATAAAATAAATAACATGTTGGATAAATTCCAATATTTATTGATATTTTAATTTTTAGTTGTTAATATTTTATTATATTATTTGTGTTTTATTTTTTAAACATAGTTTGGGTTTTAATTAAGAAGGTAGAAACATGAGCAAATGGGTGTGAAAGATATGGGAGTACTCAAAATTCCATATTGTCCCACATTGGAAGAATACTACAAAAAGTAGTGGTATATCAACTAAAGGACAACTAAGATTCTTAGTTGACAAGTCAAATAAGAGGCTATGATCCTACGCATCGCGGTGGTGCTTAAGCACCACCAATCGCGACACGCATAAGGGCGATTGCGCGACTTAGGGCGCATTGCGCGCACTTGGCACGTCGCTTGGAGCGTGGGAGCCTAAAGTTTTGACGAGGTAAAACAGATCAACGCACTACACCAAATCTGCCCATTTGTCAAGGTCATTGACCTTGACAAATTCACCTTGTCAAGGTCAATGACCGTGACATTTCGAGGCGAGACAACTTTTTTTGTCACGATCGTGTCACGGTCATTGACCTTGACACAAAACTCGCGTTTTGTGTCACGGTCGTGTCAAGGTCAATGACCGTGACACGTTTGTCACGGTTTATAACCGTGACAAAGCCATGACCCTTTTTAAAAAAAAATTATCACGGTCATTGACCGTGACAAGTCCTTGACAATTCTTGTCACGGGCTTGTCACGGTCAATGACCGTGACAATTCTGGGCAGAATTTAAAAAAAATCTGCTGGGCAGTATGGCCACCGCCACTGCCCAGCAGTATATTTGTACCTGTTATAACAACGTTGTACCTGTTCCAAACATCATATATCCAACACAAACTAAAGATAATGCAAATATATATTCATGACAGTATAATCCAAATTTTCAAAGTAAAAATAATATACATGACGATATAATCCAAATATAATTAAAATGGACAAACTTGAAAATAATGTTACTACATGTCTTGTATAAAACTGAGGAGGTGAGTAGGCCACACGACATACGAATTGACGCACCCACTAATATATGTCGTGCCGCATTGTTCACGCAACCACAGTAGGGAGTTCTCCTTCCCGGGTATGACATGCGTGACGAGCACCCTGGACTCCATCCCTTGAAGCACACGTCCATGGACTATTCCACCCTCGATGATATCCGGGTCCCTCAACCCCCGCCCTATCCGCTGGCCATCAAATATGTCCAATATGAACACGCTCGGCCAACCAATCGTCGATAATGGTCTGTTGGAGGGCGTCAAATAGGGAAGTGGATCGTCGAAGTACGAACGTGTCGGTGATGAAGCAGCGAGGTCCACATCCTCGTCATCCTGCGCCTCGTCCTCCCGCACCTCCTCGTCCTCCCGCACCTCCTCCTCCACCGCCTTCTCCTTCCCTTTCCCTTTCCCTTTCTCTTTACGGTCTCCACCCAACGTACGCTTCATGAATGCGTACATATCTTGGACCGTCGCCTCCAAACGGGACAGCTTCGCGTCGTGTGAATCCACCGTTCGAGCCAACCCGGTGTCGCTCGTCTCCAATCCTATGATCCTAGATTTGGCCACCCGCGAGCTCACTCCCCTTGTCCTCCCCTTGCGATCAGAGCCAAGCACTTGGCTGAGTGCGTCTGTGGACAAAGATGCATTGTCGGCATCAGACTGCGACTCATGCACTTCCTTAAGCTTTGCCTGAAACGACAAAAAGCACATGATTAGTAAAATAAGTAAACTAAAAAATTATAACGTAATTAACAATAATTAAACTGTCGGATTACTTACAATCGTGGCCGCGACGCTCGGGGACACCTCCTTGTCCTTCCCCTTCTTCGTCCGAAGAGCCACATAAGTATCGAGCATATGTGGCTTACCCCCTGGCCCACTCCCTACCCCCTGAAATAAAATAAAGTAAAGTAAAATTAGTATCGGCCCCGCAAAGTAAAATAATATCCAATAATATATTTCTGTAGTTATAGATAAATTAAATATTACCTTCATCCTATGCTCCACCTCAGCGTAAGAGGTCCGGCCGGAGTAGTGCACGTCCGTCTTTTTAGCCCGATTTTCCCTCCCCGATTGGCGAGATGCCAATTGTCGATCCTCGATCTCATTGTCAATGAACTTTTGCCATTGTGCCAATGAGATCGGCTCCTTGGGCGGAACGGATCCGCGCCATTGTAAAATGGTCTCTCGTGTTTTTTCAAAGTACCGTGTCCGCATATTTTTTTTCCACGTCTTGTGTTGCTCCCTCAACTGCTCGAAGACGGAATCGCGTAGCTTTGGATCCAAGTTGAATTGTTCCTGTCCAACAAATACAATGTTAGTTGCGAATAAATATAAATATAAATATAAATATAAATATAAATATAAATTGAAATTGAAATTGAAATATTCATATAAATATTACCTGTAGTGCCGCCCAAACAGCTAACTTGAGCTCATACGGCACCTCCTTCCAACTCATAAACCCCGGGCCGATGACCGTCTTTAGCAGCTCGAGGGATCTCGCTAAAAGCTCCGACTTGTTTTCGACGGTAATCCCAAATTTTCCATATTTGGGGAGCCTAGGGGCGGAGGAGCCCTCGTCGCCTCCGCTACCACTGAACCCAGACGACGACATCATCATAAACAACATCATCATCTTCGCCCTAACATCTGAAGGAGACATTTTTGCTGTAAAAAAAATGTTATTAGTACAGATAAAAAAAATGTTATTAGTACAGATAAAAAAATGTTTCGTCTATATTATAACGTATGTGTAAGTTCCGTCAATACCACCCCCGCCACACGCACACACACACACACACACACACACACACACACACCACCCCTACCCACCCCACCCCACCCCCGCCACACGCACACACACACATGCACACACACACACACACGCACACACACATATTTTGAATGAAAATATCAATTATTTATAAAATTGATGTCTACTTTTAGTGTTGTGTATATATGTTAGTCTACTTTTGCTTTTTTTTTTAAATAATCAATTAACCAAATTTCATAATAGTGAATAAGGGTTAATCCTAGCCATTGATTAAGTGTATTATTAGTAAGTACAAAAATTAAATATGGACTCTTAATCTATGATATAAGGAGTATTTGTTAGTGAAATAATAATTTAGTGATAAAAACACACTCGAACACTACCAAGTTTTGACGACACGGGTCTCTAGAAAGAAAAACAAGCATTTCCAAATTACACGTCGAAATAATACAAGTGCATGCTTTGCAATCAAAGGTATTTATCTTTAGGGGTTTGCAAATTACACGTCGTGTTCGGGTTGACCCGCATAACCCATTAAGTAAAATATAAAATAATTTTTTTCTTCTCTCTTAACCAATCATAGCACTCATACGCCTACAATAACTTAATTTAATTAATTTCAAATTCTTGCAACACATAAATAATTTATCATCCGAGTTCGTGTCGAGTTCGTGTCGGGTATCGTGTCGTGTCAAAAATTGCCACCCGACCCCACCCCTGCCCCCCTCCACCACCACACACCACCACACACACACCCCACCCCACCCCCTCCCCCACCACACACCACCACACACACACACACACCCCACCCCTAACCACCCCCTGCCCCACCCCTCCACCACACACACACACACACACACCCCACCCCACCCCACCCCACCCCCTCCCCCACCACACACCACCACACACACACACACACCCCACCCCTAACCACCCCCTGCCCCACCCCTCCACCACCCCCTCCCCCACCACACACCACCACACACACACACACACACACCACCCCACCCCACCCCACCCCCTCCCCCACCACACACCACCACACACACACCCCACCCCACCCTCCACCACCCCCCCCCCACCCTGCCCCACCCCGCCCCACCCCCCACCCCCTGCCCCCCTCCACGCACACACATACACACATATATATATACACATACACACAAATATATATATATAAATGAAAGAGAGAGAGAGAGAGAGAGAGAGAGAGAGAGAGAGAGAAATGGAGGGAACGGCGCGGGAGGGAAAAAAGAAGGGGGATAGGGTTTTTGCTGCGAATATTGTCACGGTCGTGTCAAGGTCTTTGACCGTGACAAGAATTTAAATAATTGTCACGGTCATTGACCGTGACAAGACCGTGACAAATTGAATTGTCACGGGCTTGTCACGGTCATTGACCGTGACAATTCGTTGTCACGGTCGTGTCAAGGTCAATGACCGTGACATAAAACGCGTGTTTTTTTGTCACGGTCAATGACTTTGACAAGGCTGGCCGGCTGAAAGGTGACAATTTGCCCATTTTGGTGTAGTGACGGTTGTGATTAAAGGATCCGATCAAAGGGTTTAAAATCCGAAACGACTTGATCTAAACCGTTAGATGAACTCATAGCGTTTCGTGTAGGGGATATCTATTCGCTTAAGATGGGACGCCTAATCTGAACCGTTAGATCGCAGCTGTTCCAAACATGCACGATCCAACGGTTGCTGAGTCACTCCATGAAGAGCTGTGACGGTTGAAGAACAGTCACATAAATGGCTATAAAAAGAGTTCCAGGCCTCTATTTCGGACTCCAAAAATTGTTAGTTTCTCCTCTCTCCGTCCTCTATACTTTGGCATTATCAAGTTACAAATTCAGAGTGTTCTCGGTTTGATCAAACAGTACATAGTTTGAATCAAACAACTGTTCATACACTGCATTGTATCCTGAAGACAGATTCTATAAAACCCATAGTGTACTCGCGGTTCTGGTTCTGTCTCAACTGGATTGAGAGAAATTTTGCCTAAAAGAAAGCGTTCCAAGAACGTGCATTGCACAAATTAATTAATATATTTCGTTCTTTCCATAACAAAACTCCAACATAACATACTGTCAAATAACCAAGCCTCTTGGCCCAGTGGTATAAGGCTGCTACTGGGACACTGTTTGGGGATGGATTGGGTTTGGTCCCCAGTTCGATCCCTGGCAGTGTCAAAATAATGCTTGGCCAGCGGAAGCCACGAACCGCGAGCGGGGATTAGTCGAGGTGCGCGTATAGCTGGCCCGGACACCCCTTGGTATAAACAAAAAAAAACATACTGTCAAAGGAAGTGTGAGAGATAGAGAGAGGAAAATATTTGCTATTTTGAACGTAGATTTTGAACCATTAAAAATTCTTTGAAATGAAGAGACCCAAAAAAGTGTACAAAACATCAATTTGGTTATGGGAAACCTCCAAATCAAAACCCCCAAAAAATCTTCACCCTCGACATACACTAAAATCCATTGCAGAAATAATAAACTTTTGGAGACCTCAGTTATTATACTCATCTAGTTACAAAACTCTACAAAATAGAAAGAAAAGTTAGATGGGTATATAAGATAGAACAGGCGCCAATGAACTCCAATTTTCATAAATGAAAAAAAGAATTATAGGATACCTTTTCAAGAATATTGTCCAGAGTTCAGTAATCAATGTGTATCTGTGTAGATGTTAACCATTTCCAACAATACCCAAATATAAAGAACAAAAGGAAGAAAACGAAAAATCACCAAACATGCACTATATACATAGAACTCTAGAAGAAAAAAAATAACGAGTAAACTTTTAGAAATAAAAAAATCCCTAATTAAAAACTCAAAATACATAGAAATGTACCTTTTGTTTGGTAGAAAGTTATTTGCTGGTAAATGGGTCCCGAAAATTCTTTCATAGTTGATGACAAAGTTCCTATTTGAAGCCCCTTTGAAATTTATCTCTTAATCTAAGAACCTTACACCTTGGTGCTTGCACCTGCCTCCAAACAAGGCAACCAACATGTCACTACGAGTCCAATGAAGAGCTGTCTAAAATTCCAACTCCCCAAATCATGGGTGTGTGTATTGACTCTTGGTTTAGAGAAATAAAAAGAGTTGAATGCCCCCACAAACCAAGCTGCCTCTCCAATTAAGAGATGCCGACATTTTTTTTATTACCTCCCCTTGATTTTTATGTTTCCACAAGACCCTAGTTCCCCTTGATTTTTATGAAACCAAACATCAACAGAGAGAAGATTGTGTAAATTGAAAAGGCAATGAATATTCCCTTCTTTTTGTTTTTATACCTGTACACGGTTCAAGTCATGGAAAGAGGACAACATCCTTTTGCCCTGAATCTTTCGACGAAATATATGTATCTCTCTCTTTCTATGATTGTTCTTTTCTTAAAACAGTGAGCCCTAGAGAAATGTACCTTATTCTACGCAGCGAACATAGAATATCAAATGAGATGTTTGGAAAATGAAAGTTCGGAGAGAGAGTGTGGTTTGAAAATTTGAGACGGCTTATAGAGGGTTTGCTATGAGGTGAAATTAGGTTTAGACATTATATGAGAGGGTTTGGAAAGTAACTAGATGGAGGGATGGAGGGTTAGGGACGTTTCTTCTACTGTGCCCGCTCATATGCTCACGCGTCTCCTCATTGAGGTGAAAACGATAGGAGAGAGGAAGGGAATTACGTAGAGACACATGGATACCTGAGTTGATTAATAGTATTAATGGCTTGTATAGAATTTTATAGTATAACTAGTTTTTAATTTCGCGCGATGCGCGGATGCTTTGTATTTATTGTTAAAAAATACAATGCGGATATACTTACAAAAACATAGAAAAAATCTACAACGTTAAAAAGACCTATTTTATATTTTTATGATATATGTCGTTAATGCAGAAAAATTATAAAAGGATAACGAATATATGTATTTAATTTATAGAATATATGATGCCAACTAAATACTTGCATGTAAAATTGAAATGCAGAAAGGGAAACATTTAATGATGAAGTAAGTAAAATTAAAAAAACAAAAAGAATAGAACATATACACACACACACACACACACACACACACACACACACACACACTATATATATATATATATATATATATATATATATATATATTAAAAAACTGTTTTATAAGTAAAAATTATTTTTTTAAACAATAGTATTTTTACAAAAATATAAATATAAATTTAATTTTTTTTATAATCTAATGTTATTGTTCAGAATTTATAAACTGTATTAGTAAAATTTACATTTTTTATTTAAAAAACATTTTTTAGTTATATAAAAAAACTATTTGTTATATAAATATTAGTATTTACTAATTAAAGAAAAAGATATTTCACATAAAATACTTTCATATGTATAAAAAAAGTTTATATTCTATGAAACATTTTTTCTTCAATGAATAAATTCTAATATTTATATAATAAAAAGTTTTTTTTTATGTATAACTCAAAAAAAATGTTTTTTATAAAAAAAATGGATACTTTTGTAAAACAGTCTATAAAATTTTCATGTTAACATTACTTTATAAAAATAATTTTTCCTTAAAGAATATAGTATTTAAATTTTAAGAACATTCTCTTAAAACACAATATATGTAAAGAAACGAAATTAAAAACTCCACTTTTTAGAAATTTACTTTATAAAAAATAATTTTTAATAGAAAAAAAGAGTTAAAACTATAAGGTTGGACTTTAATCTTAAAATCATTCTAACCCCTATTTTTAAATCATTGAATCTAAGTTAGAATATCTAACGATCGAAATGTCAATATATATATATATAAAGAGAGGGAGATAAATTATTGGGTGCATATAATCTTCCTAACTTTGAGGATCATCTCCATACTATTTCTTGGAGATCTTAGTTGTTAAAGAGATAAGAGTGAACTTGGCACAGAGATAATAAGAGGATAAGAGAGAAAAAATAATTCGGTGAAAGAGAGATAATAGGAGAATAAGAGACAAAAAAATTATTAGGGAGAAAGAAGAAATAAGCTTACATTAGAGAGAACCATCTTTTACACGTTGGTTAAGATATATATGGGGAGATACACGTTGATTAAGATATATATGGGGAGAGAGGAGAATGAGAACATCATGTATGTATTTAATAATGGTCATTAGAAGGATTGGGAAATGAAGAGATGTATTTAATAATGGCCATTGTAAGGATTGGGAAATGAAGAGATTTGAGGATTTTAAGAGAAGATATTATAAATGAGGAAAAATTAATTATTGCCATGTGTCTAATACCTATGCAAAGACTAAGATGTGCAATTAATGGCGTTGCCACGTGTCAATTCTCTATAAAGAGACATCAAAATTATAGTGAAGTGATGTGCCACGTGGATAGGCTAATTGCAAAGCATAATAAATGCCTTGTTTTGCATTTTATAGTATTAAGAGATAAAATATCTCAAGATAAACCTTCTTGATGATTTTTAGTAGAGTAGAGAGATGATCAGTGGCGGAGCCAGTGTATGGTTGGGCCAGCTAGAAAATTTGAAATTTTGATTTTTTTAAAACTTTTGATCATTCAGTGGACTTGATATATTGAAATCTTATGTGAAAAAGAAAAGAAGATTGCATTATTGTTGATATAATGTTTTCAACTTTCAAGGCTGTGAAGCTCGCCAATATTTTTACTAGAAGTCTTCCTATTCGAATCACGCTTGTGGGGTATGTTGCGACTCTGCAGTGGCTTTTCTATGAGTGCAACGTGGATTCTCTTAATTTAAAATAATTAAACCCACAAATTTTATTGCCTAGGGTTGTAATTAGGGTTGTTAATTATTTTCAAAGTTCCAATTTTTTTAATTTTCGATCCGTAATTTTTTGACTTTGGCATTATTTTTAAATTCTCAATTTCCGAATATTTTGAAATAAATTGGAATGGAATTGGAAATCTTATCTAATTTTACAAATTTCTGATTCGAAAATTCCGATATCTTGCTGTTCCGACTAATCCAAAATATTTTACGAAATTGTAATGTTTTTATCTATTTTAATCATTTTTTATTTATCATTTTTACTAATATTTTTACATTTAAATTTGATTTGTTATTAGTGTAATCAAGACCCTCCATTTGAAAGAATCTCAACACTCAATTTATACCATATATATACCAATACACACTAACACTGGGCCTGTTTGGTTTGAAATTATAATTTTATTTTCTGTGTTTAAATACAATTCTGATAAAAAATTGCATTTGACGACCTATTTTTAAACACTGAACTATAATATTTCTGTGTTATAATCAAATTTTTCAGAAAACAGGAAAATGGTATTTTATAACTTATGTTTTTCTTATTTTTCAACTCAGGATTATTCATTCTTAATATTTTAATACATTTATACCTTAATATATAATATACATACATAATACATTGATATATGTATAATTTTTATACATAAAAAATATATATGCACATGTACAAGAAATTACGTATATTTATATTATTAAATTATATAATATACTAAGATCCATATGTTAAATAATATTATCAATAGATACATGATACTAATATATAGTTTTATACATGTATTATTAATGTATGGAATAGTATAAAATATACATATAGTATATATGTATTAAAAAATATTATCAATTCATGTATGTATATAATTTTATTATGAACTATACATGCAATATCATTATATAAACATAATATATGTATGTACATTTATGAATGTATGTACATTTACATTTGTATAATGTGTGTGTATATATATATACACACACATGCACACACACACGCACGCGCACACACACACACACACATATATGTATAATGTAAATATACATGTTTGTCAATTTTGTCAAATTTTCAAAAACTGTATTTAAAAATAAGTTTACCAAACGTGCACCAATAATTATAAACATAAAAAATTGTATTTAAAAATAACATTTAAATCGAGTTTTTTAAATACAGAATCAAACGGGCCCTAAGAATTTTAACCTAAAATCTAACACCCGACCGCTTCTCTCTTTTATTTCCAAGCTTTAACCCTCTGACGCTCTCTAAAGCCTCTAACACAACCGTCCGCTTCTCTCTCGAGTCTCACCCCTCACTTTGGGTTTTCCTCTAAGCTCTTTCACCCCTCACTCAGGCACCCACAACCATCGTACGCCTCACCCAAAAACTTAAGGTATGAAACCCACTACACCAAAATTGGTAAATTGTCACGGTCAAAAACCTTGACAAGGCGCCCTTGTCACGATAAAAAATCATGACAAGTTTTGGGGTGACAAAAATAATTGTCATGGACATGCCGCTGTTAAAGTTCGTGACACGCTTTTCCTTGTCACGGACTTTGATCGTGAGAAGTCTGTGATAAAGAAAAA
Organism: Sambucus nigra; assembly: GCA_949130495.1. Lineage (NCBI taxonomy): Eukaryota > Viridiplantae > Streptophyta > Magnoliopsida > Dipsacales > Adoxaceae > Sambucus > Sambucus nigra. Next base: position 90,438,538 of record OX422211.1, read on the forward strand.
TTTGTCACAGACTTTGATCGTGACACATCCGTGATAATAATTAACTTGTCACGGACATGTCATGAGCAAAGTCTATGATAAGTTTTTCTTTATCACGAATTTGTCACGGTCAATGTCTGTGATAATACTGGACAGTATTAAAAAAATTGTTGGGCAGTTATAGCCACTACCACTACCCAACAATCTATTTTAACTTGTTACAACCCTTGTTATAGTAAACACACACACAGACACACACATACACACACACACACAGAGACGCACACACACACACATATAAAAGATGAACATTTTAATGAACCTTAACCAAAAAACCTAACACCCAATCAATTTTAATTCCTATATTATAATTGGTCTGCGTCAGCGGCAACAGACACGTGTATTTTTTAATACTTGCGTGTCACACACATGTCCGTTGTGGCTGGCGCATTATATTTCCTTCATTGATCATAATGAATGTATTACGAAATTGATCATATATAAAAATTAAAATAATATAAACTTACTTTTTCCATTCTTCGACATATTCATGTATGTCAAATAGATAACGAGCTACTTGTTCATGCTATAAATTTATTAATTTCACTCGCATGCCAATCACCTGACCACCCTCATCGACGGACTCATCACCATTATCCACGTTGTTTGGGTTAGGCATATATCTCTGAGTGTAGATTGATGACTCCACGGGGATGCTATCCTCTGCAACTGGTCTTTTAATGTATCGTGTATTCTTAACATAATCTTTGAAAACTTTCATCAACCTTTCAAACGGGTACATCCACCGATATCAAACTGGGCTGCAAAGAAGTTCATTGTCACATAAGTGTACCAACAAGTCAACACTTATGTAAAAAAATGATGGGGAAAATTACTTCTCTAACATACAAAGCGCTTTAGCAACGGCTATTTTTGCAGCCATTATGTGATTTCGATTCGGTACCCTCTCGCATAAAAGTGTGAAGCAGATGATAATTTGTATATTGGCCCTCCGCAAATCCGTGTGCGTGGAGAAATAGTGATTAAACAACAGAGGAACCAATTGCATGATCTCATGCTAATCGTGGAACTTGCACTTATGTAAATCATGGGTAGCATAATTCACAATCATTTGCAAGTTGGATGAAAAATTAGATTGAACCTTCATATTATATATTGTGTCTAAATGCACCTTTCTTTCCTGACTCGTCAAAGTAAACGCACCAGGGAGAATTATTGTCCTTCCCCTACTATCTTCTTTCAACCATAGTTATGGCTTAAGTTTCAACGAATTAAGGTCTTTTCGTGCATTTTCTCCATCCTATGAATGACTGACCCCAAGGCATATGCCCACAATATATTTAGTGATGTTCTTCTACGCATGCATCACATCCAATACATGGCGTATCGGATTACTCTTCCAGTAAGGCAAGTTAAATAAAATCGACTTCCTAGACCATGCCTTTCTTGTCTCAGTTTCATTCCCAATTGGGGTCTTCGTATGCTTGACATTCTCCAATTTAGGATTATTACCTAGCATATTAGTGCCACAATTAGAAGATTTAATTTCAATCTCTCAACTTGAAAGTTTTCTCAGAGGTAGCCTATGTTCAACCCCGTTCGATAAATAATTAGAATATTTCTAAAATCTAAAACTATGAGCGGGGGATAAAAACCTCCTATGGCAATAGTGTATATTTTTTTTTGTTAGAGATGAGACACAGATATTCAGTCTACTCTCTATTAATAGTATACCCCAACAAACTATGTACTACACAATCGTATAATATCCCATAAATTAGAAAATTATGAATTGCCCACGTCAACATAGCTTTTAATGAAAACTCTTCTTTTTTAAAAGAGTTAAATAATTTCACACCCTCTTCCCACAACTCATCTATTTCTTCTACCAAAGGAGAAAAGTAGACATAGATGTCCTCACTTAGTGCCTTTGGCTTAGGTATCAACAAAGATAACATAAAAAATCCAAGACTTATACACTGTGAAGGATGGAGGTTCGGTGGTTCTAGGATCACTATCCATACACTTTTATTGGTGATTAGATTTCCAAATGGATTGAAACCATCTATTGATATTGCCAAATGAATGTTACGCTGTAGTCGAGCAAAATCGTGATAGTCATAATTCATCCTCTTTCAAGTTGTAGAATCAATAGGATGATGGATGAGATTATCCACTACTTATTCCCTCGAATTCTAAGTCATTACCTCATATATCCATGGTATTTTGAAAAACCACTTGAATCTATGCCCAACGGAAAAATATTTCAACACCTTTTGAGGCACTTTTGAGCTCGTGCCTTCATTGCCAGTAGATTGCACATATCTAGGTTTATCGCCTACCGGAGACTGATTGAGATTTTCATACTCCTTTAGGTATAGTATGCAGTCATACACACAAGTATGAATGGATTTATACTTCATTCCCAAACCATTCAAATTGTTCTTCATAGTAGGATAGCTATTTGGAAGTGTATTCTACTTGAGTAGGAGGCCCTTCACCTAATTTAAAATTCCTATCACGCTATTGCCAGAAAAATCATATTGGGTCTTCAAACTATGCAATCCAACCATGACATGTAAAGTTGTATGATCTTTGTCAGAGCTAAGGTACAATTGTTGGGCCGCCTTAAGTTTTAAACTTTGATAGTCATCGTTAAAGTTTATCCCGATATCTTCATGAGCACCTGAACCTTGTACATCATCAGTGACCTCATTTTCTTCCACTCTAGGAACTCCATACGCATCATCAACTAAATCCTCTAGCATATTATTATCTATATTATCCTCCATCCCTTTCACATCTATCATACTTTTTTATTGTTATGAAGGTTGCTCAAGGATAAAAGGAACACGCGATTCCCCACGAAAAACCTAAAATCGATAACTATCTTGCATACCCCATCTTAACAAATATAGTCCAATTATTTTTCACTCAAACACCTTACCATTCCTACACTTAGTACACGAACACGGGAACTCTTTATCATTACGACATCTCTTTGTGTATTTCACAAATTCATTAGCACCTCTATGAAACACATCTCCTAATCTATTTGTCTCATCCATCCATTCTTTTTATAGAGGATATCCCATCACAACTATTACAAACAATCACCTATTATGGGTAAGAAGCACATATTCATGGATTAATATAACAAAAGTGTGAAAATTTAGTTTCCAGTAAACGTTTTACTTCAAGATTGACATTTCATCTTTTGGTGCTATATTATAAAAAAATATAAATTAATTTCATTATTAACACAAGATGCATTATGAATCCTATTTCCTCCTCCATTTACTCTTAAAGGGTGAGTGGTCCTATTCCATTTAAGACCACATATTTATGCAATACACTTAGCAGTTTATCCACATTTTTCCAATTTGAGGAAAATTATACAGCATATCCCCATAGTTCTCCCAGTATACGACATAGATTCACAAGTGTTCGTGGTTATTCAATTTATCAATTGAAATAACACTTAATACCTCATCATCTAGTATGTACCCAGAGAACATTAAGATATGGCAGCAGATCTTCCCCCAAAAGAAACAAGTGTAATCCACTAAGAACATTATTATACGAAAACCATGATGTCCCAAACTATCCAAACGGGACAATTCAAGGTATCTCATTACAGGGGTAATGACTCTCGAACATGTCTAAGGGACATTGAATGAGCACTCATAAGAACTAGAATTCTAGTATCTATGTGCACTATCTGTGTTGTTGCTAACTATTATTGCTCCTGATTCTCTGCAACTTCATTAACTATGCACACTATCTATTACTTTACCCTACTTTTAATTGATGTTTTAAAATTTATATTGCCCACCATATTTTTGTCTAAATGTTAGAGATGTCTAGGGCCAACCAACTCAATGGCCATCTAAATGTTCAAATTCACCAGTCAATAACGATTCAAGAACCCCAAACAACAGATCGAAAAACTATATTTGAAAGAAGACAAAAAGGTTTCAGCAAAATATTTAACAGAGTTTCAGCATTTAAACCTATAAGCCCAAGCCATTATTTTTCAGCATGTAAATGATTTTCATGGTTTCAACATATTAAACACGATCAACATAATTTCGGAAACACATTCAACAAAGTTTCAACATGAATTTTTTATCCTCACTCCACACTCGTAGTTTTATGAGATAGAGAGAGATAGATGAAAGTGAAGAGATGGGGAGGCGCATAAAAACGCGAGAAGGAGAGTAAGCGTGATAATATGGGGGAGGTCATCATTAGGAGTAATAAATGCATGGATTTGGTCGCGATTTCTATACGTGGACACAAAGGCATATGATGGCGTTGTTGTATGTTCACTTCTCTCTGCACCCCACTACACCTACTGCCCCAACCATAACCCACCACTATCTACTACCCGACCTGACTCACAGTCCCCATACACACAACCCACAACCCACTACACCTACTGCCCTGACCATAACCCACTTCCCTCACCTGCTATGCACCCCCATCCTCATAAAACTCCAGCCCTAAACCAGTGCACCCTAACCCTTGCCCCAACCCCTACCCCTACCACCCCATTACCGTGCACCCAATTAATTACCTATGCCCCATAATTCAAACCCATACCCGAACCCTGCCCCATTCCATAAATCCCTCACCCCCTAGTTTACCCAACTTAAAAAAAATGCAACCCAATTAAACCCACCTCCCACCTGCTGCGATTAAACCCACAACCAAAATCGCACAAATCAATTAAATCCATAACTCTCATGATAATTTTTTATATAAATTAATACAAATACTAATTATTATATCACAATTGATTCAAACAATGTAGAAGGTAATATAACCCCCCTAAAACAATCTGAGATACAATATGGAATAGTGAAATAATTAACACATCAAAACCATATTAAAAAGAACCTGAAATTGGCGGTGGTGGTTTCTGAGATCGGTGGTGGTGGTTTCTGAGATCGAGGGAGAGAGATGGTCACCTAAGATTTTGAGGGGGAGACAGTGGTCACTTGAGATTTCAAGAGAGAAAGAGAGAAAGAGTTGCGTAAAACAAAAATGGAAGACTGCTTGATTTTAGGGTTAAAACATTTGAAGTTGTCACGGTCATGTCAAGCTTTTTTTACCGTGACAACTTTATTCATTGTCATGGTCAAAAACCTTAACACGACAGTGACAAGTTGTTATAAGAACATTTTTCTCATGTCCAACATGTTATATTTGTGTATGTCGTACGCCGCTACATTTGGCACGTCACCTCACGATCTCACATGACGGTCTCTATTTGAATTCCGGGAATCAAGCATTTAAAATCTCCATCTTGTGTCCCATATCTGCCTCAACGACTTCAAGTTCCATGATTTTAGAGATTTTATGCAAGTCGTACGCAAGAGAAGTCAAAACAGTGAAAGAAGGCAAGATATGAAAGTTCAAGGGTATTTTTGTAAATTAATAGCCGTAGTCCGGAGGTCTGGTCAACTGGAAATTTGTAGAGCTCGATTCCATGAAGATATTGGAAGAAACGGAACCCCAATCCGAACTACGGTGAAGAAGTTATGACCTTTTGAAGATGGAGAAAATTCCTTAGAAGAATGCTGATTTTTTTCAACCCCAAACCAGGGAAGTACCGCAAACCCATGGTGAACCGATTCGGGGGAACCGATTCGGGGTACACCAGAACCGGTTTGGGGTACCTGTACGCTGGCAGAGTTTTAAAATCATGAAACTCTTTATTGGTTTCCCTATAAAAGCCAACTTCGGGGGAGTTGTTTTGCAAGACTTTAAGAGACGTTTTTGAGAGTTCTATCACCTCAAGTCTTCATATTTTTTGAGTCCCAAGACTCACGGTTTGAGTCTCACATCCTTACCAAATCTTTTGTGAATCTTTTGTAACCCAAGAACACAGTTCTGATTTTGTTCAACCCTTGTGGAGAAGCCGTTCTCTTCTTCATTGCTGCCATCCTGGAAAGGGAAAGTTCCAGCCGATGACATAAGAACCGAAACCCGCGGGTATTTCTGTGTCACACTGTATTTCTAGTCGTTGCTTTGAAGGTTTGATGAAGACACCGTGCATTACACTTGTGGGAGATTATCAGGTTGTATGTAAGTCAATGGTCTTGTAAATTCTTTAAAGTTCTAGAAATAAAAGGTTTTACCCAAAAGGGGTTTTTTCCTTAACTTTGTGTCACATGCTTCATCTATTTATTCTTTGACACGCGCACACACACATAGATGCATGTTTAGGGGTTGATTTACTTTGGTTTATATAGACTCTAATTAAATAAGGGTTTATTGGAATCTCGCGATTTTATTTTAAATCGATATTACACCGTCGCACTTTTCAAATTGGTATCAGAGGGGGTTACGCTAATTTATCGCGTGATCCTGATTTTTCAAGGATTTTTTTTATACAATTTGACTTCTCAATTCGTCAAATTGGTATCAGAGTGGGTTGCGCTAATTTATCATGTGATCTTTGTTTTCCGTAAAAATTTTGTGATATTGATTTTTTTTTTAAAATTAGTTTTGTGAAAAATTGTAACTTTTCCAATGGAACGCCCATTTAATGAGGAGCCTATTTTTGAACAAGTTCACGGCCATGCTGAAAATTTAAAAAGTTTGAATTTGAAACTTTGCAAAAGAATTAAAGTTTTGGAAAAAGAAAATTCTCTCTTTAAAAGTAAGATTGAATATTTGCAAGCGTTTCAAACTCAAAGTGATATTTTTCGTGAGCCCATTGGTAATTTGTGTATTGATTTTGATTCTTTAAAAATTGCCAAAAAGAAAAGTGATAAGAGAGTCCTTGTTTTAGAGAAGGAATTGGAGGACTTAAAAAATTCTAGGGTTTTCGTTTGTGCCATCGAGAATAAAAAATTAATCGATGATTTTACGGCACGTGAAAAGACTCTTAGGGATAAGTTTGTTTTAATTGAGGGGGAGTACAATAAACTATTAAGTTTAATTTATAATTCGAAAAAGAAGTCCCTATATTTGGAAGAGTCTAATTCTTTGTTTTAGTCAAAAAAATTTAAGTTAAAAAGTAATTTGACAGACTCAAGTAGGTTTGATAGTGATGGTAATGGCTCATCGCGTTCTCATGCATCTAATGCTAAAGCCAAAACCATTATTTGTTTTAGAGGGTCAACTAATTCCAAGGATTTTAGAAAAGATAACACTTTGGGTAACATTTCTCCCGTTTACACATGTTCATATTGTGGTAGGAAAGGTCACCTTAGGCGATTTTGTTTTGATCTTAGAAAATATCATAGGAAGTCTATGTCTAGTGTTCCCTTGGTTCCTAAATCCCCCACACCACGTTTCACATCTATTTGGGTTAGGAAATCACTTTTAGAGGCAGTATATTTTAGACAAGTTGATTCCTGTTTGCTTGCACATGATTCTTCTCTTGCCATATCATATAGATGATTGTGTTTGCATGTTTGTCATACACTAGTTGTGATTTCATGATTTATACTTGTTTGCTAGTGTTATGACATGTGTACTTTTTGTATAAATTTTTGTTTTTGGAAAAAATTTGAAAAATACAAAAAGATTTTATTTCGATAAAATTTAGAGAAAATCCAAAAAGATTTTTGTATTTTGTTTGCACTGTTTATGGATGGATACTTGGATGACCGAGTCACAACATCATTCCATTATTTTCATGTGACCATTTGATAGTGTTTTGAGACAATAGGTCAATTCATCTTTGTGCTTTATAATGTTTGGACTCATTAAGATGTAATTAAGTGTTACTTCCTACATGTTTGACTCATGTTTCCTTTATTGCACACATGCACAGATTTGTTTGATTATTGTGCTTGTCTTATCACTTGGCTGTTGGGTGTTTTCACTTCAATCTTGTCCTTAAAACGAACCAAGCGCGATAAATTTTGATAAGGAAATTGTGCATATAAGAACCGTTTTGTGAGTTTGTATGCTTTATTTAAAAACGGGGAAGGGCTGCGAAAGGTTCTTTTTGCCTTTGCAAATACTAAGTCAGCGTTAAATGGGACCTAAAAAATGGAGGAATTTTATTATCCGAGGTCCAAAGAGGTTTAAAAGAGCCCAAAAAATTTAAAGGCAATAAAAAGAAATTCATGCAAAAAATGGGCCAATTAGGTTTTTGCACCAATTCTCCAATGTTTGAGAATTTAGATTACCTCTAAAAGAAATATATATGAGGGAGTTTGGTTGGAGATTTTATAATGGGTTTGCATGTCCTTGAAAATCTTGAAAAAGCGCTAAATAGTTTTGGACGTTATTGGTGTGGAAATCACTTTGACTTTGATTTGTTGATTTGTATAAGTCGATGCCATCTAAATTCAACAATTTTTCCACCTAAGGATACTTTTGATGTTCATTCGTTAGGGGTACACATATTCATCGTGCACATATGATTGATTGAGTTGATTTACCTATCGAATGTGTTCACACCCATTCATTACGTTTCCTTGACTTGGTTGTTTGAGTTTAAATCCATGGTGTCATTTTTTTTGTATCCTATTTTTGTATAAAAATTTTGAAAAAATTCAAAAATAGTTTGTGAATTTTTTTTAGCATCTTTTTGCAAGAGCATGTTTTCCATTAGTTGATCCCTTATATTGAATATCGTGACACACCGATTTTGCTTGTTTGATTTATTCTTCTCATTTGTTTATTTGGGGGACATAATAAAAAGGGGGAGAAAGAATTATCATATTATGGGGGAGTTTTGAAGTTTTGAGTTTTTCATCATAAATTGGTATCTATATTTATCTCATTTCAAACTCGATACATCACGTGGTATTTGCTTTATCTCATGTGTTTAGGTATTACATTGGTGATCACTGAGATGTACACCCTGATGAGAAAAGCGTTTAGATTCCTGAAGATTTGAAGAACAAACGATGAAGACTTATTCATTTGTATCTTTCCAGTTTTGGATTCATGGGAGGGTAGATTTGTATAGGCATTTTGTTATTTGATAATTAAGATATTTTTATGTATATACCGGCATAGACATAGGGGGAGATTTGTAAGGACATTTTTCTCATGTCCAACATGTTACATTTGTGTATGTCGTACGCCCTTACATTTGGCACGTCACCTCACGATCTCACATGACGGCCTCTATTTGAATTCTGGGAATCAAGCATTCAACATCTCCATCATGTGTCCCACATCTGCCTCAACGACTTCACGTTCCATGATTTTAGGGATTTTATGCAAGTGGTACACAAGAGAAGTCAAAACAATGAAAAAAGGCAAGATATGAAAGTTCAAGGGTATTTTTGTAATTTTATAGCCATAGTTCGGAGGTCTGGTCAACTGGAAATTTATAGATCTCGATGCCACGAAGATATAGAAGAAACGGCACCCCAATCCGAGATATGGTGAAGAAGTTATGACCTTTTGAAGATGTAGAAAATTCCTTAGAAGAATGCTGATTTTTTTCAACCCCAAACCAGGGAAGTACCGCAAACCCATGGTGAACCGATTCGGGGGGGAACCGGTTTGGGGTACCTGTACGCTGGCAGAGTTTTAAAATCATGAGACTCTTTATTGGTCTCCCTATAAAAGCCAACTTCGGGGGAGTTATTTTGCAAGACTTTGAGAGATATTTTTGAGAGTCCTATCACCTCAAGTCTTCATATTTTTTGAGTCCCAAAACTCATGTTTTGATTCACACATCCTTGCCAAATCTGTTGTGAATCTTTTGTAACCCAAAAACACAGCTCTGATTTTGTTCAACCCTCGTGGAGAAGTCGTTCTCTTCTTCATTGCTGCCCTCCTGGAAAGGGAAAGTTCCAGCCGACGACATAGGAACCGACACCTGCGGGTATTTCTGTGTCACACTGTATTTCTAGCCGTTGCTTTGGAGGTTTGATGAAGACATCGTGCGTTACACTTGTGGGAGATTATCAGGTTGTATGTAAGTCAATGGTCTTGTAAATTTTTTAAAGTTCTAGAAATAAAAGGTTTTACCCGAAAGGGGTTTTTTCCTTAACTTAGTGTCACATGCTTCATCTATTTATGGTTTGACACGCGCGTACACACATAGATGCATGTTTAGGGTTTGATTTACTTTGGTTTATATAGACTCTAATTAAATAAGGGTTTATTGGAAGCTTGGGAATTTATTTTAAATCGATATCACATCGTCGCACTTTTCAGTTGTTGTCACAATTTTGTCACGGTCAATGACCGTGACATTAAACAAGTTATTTATTGTCACGGTTTTTTACCGTGACAACGTTAGCAGGGTGAAGAGTGAAATTTATTTTTTTCGTCATTTGAAAACCCTGCTTGTTTTTGGGTGTTTGAAAGCCGACTTCTATCTCTTCATTTTGGATAACCATATTTACCTTCGTATTTTTTTTACAAATTTCGGATCATCTACCACTGCATTTTTTTGGGTGTTGTTTGAAATTTTTTGGTAATAAAACTTTTGGGATCAGTTTTGTTGTTTGAGATTATTGGTGATACAGTTTTTGGGATCAAATTTACTTTTGTTTAATTTCGGATCAGGATATTTACATCTGTTTTGGATATTAATACAATTAATGGTATTGATACATATATTAATGGTATTAATGTAAAATAATTAATATAGTTAATGGTAATTATTGTTAAAGACTGTTGTTTGTTTGTTTTTTAAAGATTCTTATTAATAGAGTTAATGATGTTTCCTATATTTTTCGATAGAAATAAAAATGATAATTTTGATTTTTCCCCAAAATTTATTTTTTCAATTTGTAAAGGATTTTAAAATTTGGAAAATTTTGGAAAAGTTTCAAACACCCCTATTCCAATCCGATTTAGAGGAAACACACACCTAGTTGTAATATTAAGCGAGCAATACATATCAGACTTATTTCAAAATTATAGAAACACTTGGTGAATTCGAAACGGTAAACTGGAAATAAAACCTTTAGTTATTAGATTGATTGTAAACAAGTCCCTGAATTATCAAGCACATCCCCTAATTATGAAAATATTGCAAATTCATCGCCTCTGAAAATTATTTTCTGACAAACCATACAAACTTGTTTACAACCTTTTGAGATAGTTCAAAGAGTTTTTTGTAAAATTAATTCTACAAGGGTTTAGCTGTAGTCGATGTAATTGCTTAGAGTTTATTGGAAATTTACTCCAAACATAATAATGGATCCCGAAACTTAAATGGAAGTTCAAGTGCTTTGAAATGTGATATTCAATCAAGTTCAAGTTTTGTAATTTTGTTCTTGTTTTGGATTGTTGTTGTTTATATATGTCACAAATAAAATTAGTTAAAATTAAAATCTAATCTATATTATTCTATTATATATATCTCCCGTCTCCTTTAAAATAAAGGCTCATTAGTCTTAATAAAATACAAATTATTAATTAAATACAAATTATCTAAAAATTTGAGTTATAATTGTCTAAAAGTACAAATTATCAATTAAATATTTATAAAAATGTAAAAATAACCTTAATTTTTTTTTCGGGGGATACCGCCCTCGAATTCCGATCAATAAATTGTGCCCCACCCAAATTCAATTCTCGGCTCTGCCACTGGAGATGTTGAGTTATTAATTATACCGGGCTACTTGGAATACCAAAGTCTTATGTAAGATAATACTCCCACCGCGTTCTCGATAAGGCGAATATTATCCAAAAATTGTATTTCAAAATACTAACATGTTTCTATCATACTTCTTATACAAAAAAGTATTATTCAGAATTTAATCAAAATCAAAACTTGACTACCTGATCAAACTAAATTCTTCAAGACATTGGTGTTAGATTAAATTCATAAATAGATCTCATATGCTTACATACTTTTCTTTCCCAAGTTATTACTATGTACTTTTCAAGACAATCGTTGAAGAACGGACGCTTGATGTTAAAAAAATCCCGATAGACTTTAGCATGAATACCTATGAGAAAGTTTGCTCATAGTCAATCCCTTTATTTATGAGTAAATAACAACATTATTGCGTTGTTAAATCATAATATTTAACAAGTTTTTTTTTCTTTCCCGGATTGATAGTGGTGACCATACTAATTTAATTTTATTTCCTTTACACACTATTTTTTGTCTAGGCATAGTGAGAAAAAGATTGATTTAGGTAAGCAAAAAACATTTCTTCTTCTTTCATTGGACTGTCATTATTAATGTGGGATATGCAAATGTTGTTGATAAGACTTCCATCCTTTGTTAGTTATATGTGATTGCAAATTTTTTATTAGAGTTATTCATTTTAATACACATTTGAGTTGGACCATGTGTTAAGGAATTTTGAATTGGGATCATGTTATGGGCAGTCTCTGTATTGGGAGTAAAATTATGATAATTCCATCGACATAGGACTAAATCTTGTGTTTTGGCACCATGAAATACTGTTTTGATAATTTTGAGTTTTCCAGAGTACAACTGACATAAAAATATTATTTACCTTTCTTCACAATTTCTTCACCCCGAGAATAAGGATCTTACAAAGTTTCATATACCTCTTTATCTAGACTGTTTGAATGCAATTTTGGTCATTAAAAGACACCAAATAATTTATTTATTATTTGATTTAGCGTCAAATGAGGATTTAGTGTCATTCACTTTGTCACGTGTGTTTAGAATATGTTGTGTGAAAGTTGATACCATTGGTTAAGACCATTTTTAAGTGTGAGTAGATCAGTAAAAATGTTATTGTCATGCCATTGGCAGAAGTCCTAATATATCTATATAATAAGTGAGGAAGGATGTTTATTCTCCCCTACTATTGGTTTAGATTTGAAGTTGGATATTTATATTTATCAATTGTATATGGTTCCATGAAAGAGAATTACTTTTGTGGAAATATAGTAATTTATGTTTAAAAATGGTTAACTGGTAAATTCAAGCATGCATAACAGATCTCTTACTCCAGATTTGACTAATGACAAGAATAAACTAAACATGGCTCGAAAGGCATTGGGAAGTGAATTTTTTACTTTATTTTGAAATTCTTCACTCATTTCACATACCTTCCTCTCCCTCTCATACCCCTCTCTATAAATTTTTTTAGACCACACTTTCTTTCTTCGAACATATATATTCTTCCTATCTCAGTTGATCTTCGATGCCTACTACATAACATACGGTAAATTTCTCTATTTTGTGGATTCTCAATCGGGAATTTTTTTAATTCTAAAGTTGCTTCATTGGTTATTTTTTCTAGAGTTGTATGCATGTAGTGCATGCTCGGTAATTATATATTTTTTCCATTTATTCATTATTTGAACATTATTGTATATGTTTAACCTCTTCACATATACTCGGTAATTACTGAGCTCTTGGACAACATTCTTGCAAAGGTATTTGTTTTTCATTTTTGAAAATTGGAGTTCATAGGCACATGTTCTTTCTTATATACCCATTTAACATTTCTTTTTATTATGTATCATTTTGTAGCTAGATTTGTATAACATGTGAGGAACCAAAAAGATTATTATTTTAGTGTAGTAGTCTATTTTATAATTTGGGAAGAGAAGAGATTATCCATCTCATTACAATGTATGTACATGGAGGAGATTTTTTTGGGTTTATATTTGTTAGTTTCCCCATCTAAATGGGGGTTGCGTGTACTTTTTTGGGGTCTCTTCATTTAAAATAGGTTTTGTCTAAAGTAATGGTTCAAAATCTTCTTTGATAATGACAAATCTTGCACTATCGTTACGTGGTCTTAATCTTCCTCTCTCTCCTCTATATGACCTTTCCTCTCATAGTATGTTAGTTTTTCCCTTTCCTTTTGTTTTCTTAATCTAACAAAATCTATCTTATTATTCCTTTTGTTATACGGAATCGATTACTTGTGTTAAATCGATAGATAATGTATTTTTATTTTCTTTAGTGTGTATGTGAGGGAGATATCTTTTTTTGCGTGATGTTAATTTTTTCATTCTATATTTTAATTATATTCAAATAGTGTTTAACTCAATATTTTTTACCTATGTTGTAACGATGAAGAGAGGAAAATAACTATGGAGCTAATGTTGCTAAGTTTCATAGATTGCCTATTTTTATTTTTGGGCTTTTCCACGTTTTTTATTTTTATTGTTTCATGTTAAGACTAATATTGTTGGATTTTTTTATATATTGAAGTAAGCCGTAGATATTTTTTTAGATCGAAGCTTTCAATTTTTTTATTATCTTAATATTGTTTGATGTTGAGATTAATATCATTAATTTTTTATTTGGTTAAAAGTAGGAACTCGGGGTTATTTGATTTCAAAGTATAGAATGGTGGTTTTCTAATTCTATTAACTTGGAGGTTAATTATTTTAAGATTTTTATTTTTGATTTACAAATATATTTGTAGTTATTAGTATGGATTTTGGAGATGGTTGTTTGGGTGAAGTATCGGGCTAGTCTCTTCTTAAAGAATTTTTGTTTAGCTTTTGTATACTTAAAAATATTATGTGTTTGAATTGCTAACGCCTAAATATCTTCTCTATAACTTATGGTGGGTTTTGGTATGCAAAGACATCAACGAATTGGGTTTTATTTCATTATATGTACTTTCTCTTTAGGTTTGATTCATTATTTGTTTCAATAAAGATTTTATGGTTATTATTGTTTTCAATATAATAGGTAATTCCATTTTATTATCAATCTGTATCCGTGATAATTTTGTCACTGTTGGTTGTGCAATGGACTTCTGTATGTTGCTTATTTTTATAATTACAACCTAAATTTGAGAGTGCGTGTGGTCAAAATCAAGATGGACGAAAGATGCCCAATTAAAATATCTTGTCAAGATATTATAAGGCTTTATTTTCAAGTTCAAGTTAGGGTAATAAATACAATGCCTGAGGTCTATATGACAAATTTTTACCAAATAGATTACACGAAATTCTATCTTCAATATTTAGGTGATTTAATCTAAATGCGAAAAGATAAACAGTATAACACAGTACCAAGGCGTACGAGAAAAAACTACAACGGAAAAAACTTAGGCCGACATAATGACAAATGTACTATGGTAGAGTTTTACAACTAGAAGAAATAGGCTTACAATATAACGACACTATAACCGACTTGATACTCTTTCCCACCATATCCTCCGTAAAGAGCGCCAACAACTAGGATACGCTACTCAACCATGAACGGTTTTGGTCCGCAACCAACACCGTAAAGTCCCTGTGCCATAAATTATTCATTTATAGTTTGAATCAAACTTTCGTGTGTTCAAAGTTTTGGAACAAAGAAAATGAGCCTCTAATTAGTGTAGCACCACTTTATAGGTGTCTGATGATCTAAGGTGAAAATGTATTTGAAATTAATGGCTTAACTCATAAAATATATCTTTGAGATATATGAAATATAAAAATAACACAAGAACAAATTAGAAAGATATTTGTTTAAGGTTTAAAATGATTTTAATGAAAACAAGTTTACTTCAAAATATTTTTAGATTTCTTAAGTATTTAAACTTAAAATATCCCAAGAATATATTGAACATAAAAACAAGATTTAAACCTGGAAGAATATAAGATTCAACAAAAAGAAGTTTTGATATTTAAAAAGTTTTTCTCTACTACAATGATTTTTTCATCAAGAAAGATTTGACAAAAAAAATTTGTCCACTAAGAAATCACAAAATCACACTTACACTCTCTCTCCAAAATAATTCCCCAAATACTTACTTATACACGCAAGCTTTCAAGAAAATCTTGCGGGGGAGAGGGGGGGGGGGGGGGACAAATAGGTAAGGAGTAGACTTACATAAAGTGAAGAGTGTAAAAGTAGAAAAGATATGGTCAGATCTTTAGTTTGCACAAGTATCAAGAAAGATGCAAAAAGGAAATTTTGTGCCACAATCACACATCTCTCCGGAGTTTCGTTGTGGTGAGCATTTCCATGCCTATGGCAAGATTGCATCGATGATAGAGGAAAGCTAAAGAAAATTCTATGGAACATGTTGCGGACTACGAGATACTTTCAATACAGTTAGAAAATTCTCATTACGGCGACGGTCCTGCGACAAACCTCAGCAGCCTTTATAAAATGTAATTTTTGAATTTTCAGAAAACTACTTTCTTTACATTTCATAAATAAATACAAAGATCCATATCAACACAAAAACACACACAAAAAGTATTTATATAAAGAGAATATGGGTGAATAAAATGTGCTTGAGTCTACGTGTCCGTTTACCTTCCTAATAGTGGTATAAAAGGATACCCATGGAGGTGAGGTGAGGATGTTCGTTACATGATTTGGGTGAAGCTTTGCCAGAATGACCTCAAGGACATGACTCAAAGTATATTTTGGTCAATAGAATAAGACAATCTAGTCCTATTGGGACACATAACTAAAATGCATACTCTTACAACCCCCTATTTATATATTCCGTGACAAAATATACAAAAATGAATATTACAAGTATTATAATAAATTCTAGCAACCTATAGCATATAGACACAAGCCCAACCAAAGGCAAACACAACCCTCTACTACAAATCTTTAATGTAACACTCCGTGTTTTTATTTATTATTTTAATTAATTAATTGGAATTTTGGAGAAAAATAAAATTCTGAATTTAATATTTTTTATTGGATAAATATGTTGGTTATGATTTTAGAAGAACAAAACTTCAAGCGGAATTAAAATCGGAGTTAAAACGGATTTTATATTGATTTTATAATATTTTGCCTTGTAGGCATTTTTAGGCAAACTGTCAGTTTTTCGGGGTGATCGATCGATCGACCCTTGTGGTAGATCGATCGACCCTCCCCGAAAACGTGCGCTGTAAGTTGTTTTTAGAGTTTGTGTAGGATTAGGACTCCTAATCACTATATAACCTTGTTAATCCGTAGGAGGACTTCTCATAATCACTTTTCTCCTGTTTTTCACCAGAGAACACTTCCAAATATTTTTCCTCTCACTCATAATCATCAACCTTCAACAAAATCAAGTTTTTGTCACAAGTTTTGGCACAAGTTTTTGAAGGCTTAATTGGCGTTTAATCAAGTTGGTTCAAGAACAATCTTTTGCTAATTTTTCGCAAGGAATCCAGATTTCAAATCAGACTTTCAACAAAATCTTTACAGGCATGAATACTCTATTCTTTTCCTTTGGTATTATGCGTTTGAAGTGTCGCCTAAACACTAAATTACATGTTTTCTTAAAAATAATTAGTAACTTAATGAGAAAAAGTGGATACAAATTATGGGGCTGTTTTTATAAAATCTTTTAATCTGAATAATATTCATAACCCTTTGGGTACGTAAGATTCATGAGTGATTTTGGGTTTTATTAGCGTAGGTTGCATGTAGAAAAATTCTAGTTTTAATATAAATAAAGTTGGGGGCGTATAACTCATGTAATACATGTAGAGATAATAAAATTTGGTTTTTGATGTATATATGATGAAAACTTGGTATATTTAATTTAAAATAATTAAATGAGATTAATTGGGTATTGTTGACGAGGTGATAATTAAATTAAAGAATTAATTGAATTGGAATATCATGCGTAGTTTTATATATTGATTAATTATGCTTGTTGCGTAACTTGTTGGTATTATGATGTTGCCTTTATGACGACGGATTGTTGGGTATTATTGCTCTCCCTATATTTTAGAATGCCTTCTAGGTATGAAACTAGTGGGTATGCCTTTTGATGATTTACGCCTTCTAGGTATGGGACTAGTGAGGGTAGATTATCGCATTTTTATCATCTTAGGGGTGGGCTGATTTTTGATACTTTATCGTCGTTACGCTAGCCTAAGCATGAGACTAGGTCAAAATTTAAGTTAGAAATTCATCCTATACATAGGTTATGACGTATTGATAACTTGGGGACCCTTAGTTATGGGACTAAAGGGTATTTTGAGGATCTCACATCGATTGAAAGGGTGGGGTGATTATAAATTGAGAAATTGAGAATTAATGCCTAAGATAAAAACGGGTATTAAAATTTGTGGCGACATAATGTGTCGGGGCCGACAGTTTAAACGGGTCAGAGGACGATTGACAAGGGGAAGTGTGACACTTTAATAAAAAGTGAGAACAATAATAAAAGGTTGTTAATTTAATTAAATTAACATCGTGGGACTTGAGAATTTAAAATCATATTGGTGTGCCTTTTTAAATGGGGATTCCTACGGGTAGTTAGTAATTTATATTTATCGCATTTAATTATCCCGTTTAATGTAAAATATTCTATTGTGATATTTATTGCGTCTAATGCTACTGTCTGGATTCAAGGATCCTATTTGAGGGGAGTAGTGTGTATTCTTGCTCAGGGCTTTGGCTCTAACCCATGCGTTGACTAATCTTTTTCAGGATTTAATTTGGAGAAGCTGCATAAGTTTATCAGAGTTATCATTGGAGGTGCAGCTGAACTTATTTACTTTATGGCATAGTTTAGTTAGACTTTCTTTTCCAGTCGTATTATGAGACTTCATTGGAGTTTTATTGGCCCATTCGGTTCCAAAGTTGTTTAGAGGATTTCTGTTGGGATTATTCAGATTTTATTTAATCATTATTGGAGATTGGATTTTTGGAGTTAGCATGTGATGGATCTTTTATCACTTAG
The DNA here is from genome assembly GCA_949130495.1 of Sambucus nigra. Classification (NCBI taxonomy): domain Eukaryota; kingdom Viridiplantae; phylum Streptophyta; class Magnoliopsida; order Dipsacales; family Adoxaceae; genus Sambucus; species Sambucus nigra. Next base: position 90,457,074 of record OX422211.1, read on the forward strand.
TTATTTGTGATCATTTGAGATTGACTCAATTGTTTATCTTATGGACTGATTTATTTATGTCTCATATCTGTCTCATGCTAAGAATGGTATTTATTTAGTTCACGCGCCGGCTTAATTTTGGTGGCGGCCGATGCCAGAATTAGGCCGGGTGTGACATTTAATTACAAGAGTTCTAAAGATATCTTGCACCTGTTAAGTTGTCATACATTCTAAACACAACATATATAATAACACTAATGTAATGAGCGGTTTACACAAAAAACATGTGATGAATAAGATACTGAAGTGATTCATCATTCTAAGGCATTTATAAAAGTTCTATAAGTGACAATATCCCAGTTCTATAAGTTATATTAAGATATGTACTACATTTCTTGTATATATACTCCATGTTTATTTTGTTTATCATGAAACAAGTCAATATATGCTCATTATTATAACTCCCCCTTAATATAATATTTCTCCCCCTTTTTGTCATGGAACTGAAAATGGGAAAGAAACATTAAATTAAATAGGTGTGCTAAGAGTGATCATATAATTAGTTATTTCAATCTAAATTAAATAAGGATCAGGGCCGGCCCGAAAGATTTGGGGGCTCAAGGCGAACTTGTAAAATGGGGCTTTTTATATAATTTTTTTTTTCGAAAAGTATAATATGTATTTTTACAAGCTAACAAGAAAAGAACAAAATAGAATACACAACAACCCAACAATCGATCTAAAAATTTTCGACCACAACAAAATAAAGGAACAATGGAACCTGTTTTGCTGATAGAATAAAAAAATTAATAGCAGATTAAAAGGAGCAACAGGATTAATAACAAGAACTTAACAAAAAAAATTAACACTAAAAACTATAATTAAAAAAAATGACATATTAACAAAAAAATGATAACAAGAACATATAACTTTCTATTCACTTTTAAACAACATTATTTAAATCTTTAAATATAAATGTTGTTTGTACTAATCTAAGTGTTTAAAATATAAAAAAAAAAGGCAATGAGAACAACATTTAAATTCAAAAATATAAAAAACAACATTTAAATCCAAAAATTAACAACAATAATTATAATTAAAAAATGACAGATTAATAAAAAATATGGCAACAAAAACTTAACAAAATGATAACAAGAAGAGGTAAAAAATGACAATAAGAAGAGATAGCTTTATATAAACTTTAAATCTTAGATTAGTAAAATGACAACCTTTAAAAAAATTAATAAAAGAGCTTAACATATTAGTAAAAAAACGACATTTATATTTCTGGATTTAAAAATGATACGAACAAGAATAACTTAACAAAAAAATTAACATCATTTTACAAGTGTTCAATAAATTAATAAAAAATAACATTTATATTTAACAACAATGAAGATTTCAATCTAAAAAATTAACATGAGATAATGAGAGAGGGTGAATAAAAAAAATACAAACCTCTCGAATTTTTTGAGCTGAAACTTGAGAGTATTGTAAGCATTTAAAAGAGGGTTGATTTTTTTAGAGATAATGAAAGAGAGTTTAAATAGTTGGAAGTTAGATGAAATTTGGAAAGTTGGTATTGGGTGGGGTGAGAGTCGTTTTTTTCAATTCTTAAATGAGTGTAATGAATGAGCAAGTGGAGATGAAGGGTTAGTTATTGGTGGGTGGATTTTAAGTTTATATTTTGGGCTTGGGCCTATTTTTAGAAATTTATATAATACACACCTATATAATATTTGGAGCCTATAGTTTTATATCAGATTTGGGGGCCCAAGGCGGTTGCCTCATTAGCCTACCCCTTGGGCCGGCCCTGATAAGGATATCATATGAAATTCAATTAATCTAGTCCCAAATCCACTAAAGAGATAGAAATATAACATAATCAAGCTAAAACATGAAACAATAATACGAGTAAAAGTCCACGAAAAAATAGATATAATGATGCATGTGGGAAAATTAACAAGTATATAGCATAGGTTAGTAGACAATAAAGCAAGTGAGTGAATATCAAGCCTAAATAATCCATGGTGTGAAGCACATAATAGAATAAGGTAAGGATCACAAGATAAATAATCATAATAAAGATGTGATTAAACAAACCCATATATATAAAATGACATAACTGTCACCAAACTAAAAGTTGTTTCCCACTTGCTGAGTACGTACAAAATATCCTTAAGTGACATAAGATAGTCACTGAAACAACAATAAACAAATATCTAAACCAAATAAATGACCTAGAAAAGTTTAAGACAACCAAAAAAAGATGTCCAAATAGAACAGTCACCAAATAAAACACCACAAGACATAAGAACAAACATTAATCAACACCAATAAGCTACCACATACAAGGAGTTGTCATTACCTATTCTTCATCTCCATCATCCTCATCCTCATCCTCATCCCCATCCGAGTCCTCATGATACTGATGGTGAACACTAACTTCCTACTAAAGATCAACAATGTACGTCACATATTTTGTATCTGATTAAGGACTGAAACACACTCTAACCTTCTTGGAATAAGGTGAACTCAGTGCCAATCGTAGGATTTAATAAATTAGCAACCCCAATAAATATCTGTGTGATCTGATCATTAGGTACGTGAGGATTGTGAGGTCCTACGTTGTGGTTGACAGGTTCTACCATTAAGTCCTTGAGGGGACTTTTTCTACTTCGTCTACAACATAAGGTGGAGGTCTCTTATATCGTTTCTTAATCCCATCAAGAATTGTGTCATTGGTGATCATCTTTCCATACTTTTTTTTATCTTCTCGATTAAAAAAATATGGATGTTTCTGAAATAGCGTTGCCAAAGCCGTTTACGAAAATAAACTATTTAAGCAACTCCGAAAGTTTGTTGAAGAAACTCTTTAATTAAAATCAAAACAATTTTGAACACAAAAAGTGTTAACAAAATTATGTACGAGATATGGACAAGATTTGATAACAGGTTTTAGTAAACAGTTTAAAATGTTTTAAACTCAGCACACTATTAGAAAGGGATGAGAAGATGTAGAAATATTGATACTCAGATTTTTAACGTGGTAAAACCTCACCAACTGAGGAAACATCCACGACTCCCTCTACGGAGTAAAATGAAAAAAATCCACTAAAACAAATATACGAGTTACAATCTATTTAACTAACATGCACACAAACAAATCTATACAAGTTTAGGAATATACCCTCTGGCGTCCTCAAACTTCTCTGCAGATCTTGTTTGTTGATGTAGTCCTCTCAGGTTGTACACTCCTCCTTTGTTTCAGCACTTTACGTCGACTTTAGTTCACCAGATCTTACAGCCAACACTTTAAGTGTTTGTAGTGTGAAGATGTATTGTGAAAAGGTGTTCTAAACCACATGCATGAACACACACACCCTTAATAGTTACAAACAGTCCTAGTAAATTACAGTTTATTATATGCTGTGAACTATCTTTTTCTTTCTTTCTCACAAAACATAAAACCTTTTTGACCTTTCAATAAATCCCAGAATCCACGGATATCTTTCTTCAAAATCGGTAAAGATCTTAATCAATCTCAGTTTTGAAAAGATTTTCGAGATTGAAAACCTCCAAGTGCGATTCTAATACTAGGTCAAGGTTTAGTTTTGCAAGCAGTAAGAAATAGAAAGCATGTATTGTTGATTCGAAGTAGAAAACGTTTTTATCAAAAGAAATCAACAATATACTTCTCTGGATGAGAAATAATGTGTATCTACGTGTTTTGTAACTTTAAACACTTCAGATCTGTGATTTCTATTGAAACAGAAACCAGATCTGAAATAAAAAGTTTAAGTTGAACAGTAAGATTCGATGAACACAAGGAACAGCAAAACAAACACAACTCATACACTCAAAACCCTCAAGAACACTGGAAAGGTGTTTTTGGTTTAGGTGTTTGATTTTGGCTGGAGAAGAAGTAACGAAGTTAGGGTTTCTAGGGTTTCAATCTAGGGTTTCAAACTCCATCTCTCTTCTCTCTTTTTTCTCTCACTTCTCTCTCTTCTCTCTCTACTCTCTCTTCTCTCAGAGGAAAACAAAATGACCAAAAAATCTTCGAAGTCTGAGAAGATGAGGGTTTATATAGGGGGCTGAGAAGGTTCCAGACGTTCGAGTGAAAACAACGGCTGTGATCAAGTCAATTCTTCTTGACTTTGATCCAAGGGTTAACAGCAAGCGGTGGTTAAACAAGCTGTGATAGGTGGAGATGTTTACACAGGGATTACCAAAGATCGCATGCAGACCCTAGATAAGAATTGATCCAAGGGCTCAGGTGTGGCGCGAAGTTTGTGTCTACAAAGAAACACAAATGTAGACAATCAGAAGGCTGCACGTGTTGGCCAGCAATTGGAAACAAACGCGCGTCCCAAACTTAATTACATGCACACCCTGTAGTCTCTAGCGCTTTCGGTTTCTACCCAGGTAAACAATCAGCCCAAAAACAGCACAAAATAAAATAGCAGTTTGACCCCAAAACTTTTAAAACCAAATTTTATTTGTAAAATTAAATTTGAAAAATGTTTTAAAAAATCCCAAAAAATTATTAAAAACCAAATTAAGGGATTTAAACTCACTCAACCCAAGAACACATATAAAAGTGCAATATGCAATGTAGTGTGGGTGTTCTAAGTGTGTGAGTGATGGCTATAAGTTCAGGATCATTACAACTTTTAAATATGGAGACCAATCCAACTTCTGAAGCTCTTTGGTTTCTAGGATTGACATAATTTTGTCACTATTTCCAAACTAGATGAGCTCTTATACAGTATAGACTCAAGTGAGTCAAGGGTATAAGGGCTTCAATCTCCCCCTTTGGAAATATGAGACAAAATCTCCTTTGAGTCAACTCAACTCGTAGGGCGACAACAAAAAAAAACTTATACCTATAAAGGTTCTATCTACCCAAATCCTAGAAAGCAAAAATTACATAACTCAACTATATACAGTTTAACATCCTATTATTACAATGAAGAATGACTGTACAAGAAGAATACCTGCAAAAAATTACTAAGATCAAGCTTTTTAGTATATGCAGTAGACTCAAATTTCTCCCCCATTTTGTCTCAAATGGACAAAGGGAAGGAACTTGGCAAGCATAACAGGTATTTACTCAGCACAAATCATACCAATAGATTTACGTAAAGAAATGAATCTATTATAATCAAGAGGTTTGGTAAATAAATCTGCAAGTTGTAGATCAGTAGAAAGATAATTGATTTCTAATTCCTTGGTTTCAACTAATTCACGAATAAAATGATGTCTTATTTTAATGTGCTTAGTTCGCGAGTGTTGAACTGGGTTCTTAGAAATGTTAATCGCACTTTGATTATCACAATAGAGATGAAGTGTGGGTTCTAGAATACCATAATCACTTAGCATTTGTTTAAGCCATAACAATTGGGCACAACAGCTACCGGCGGCTATGTATTCAGATTCAGCAGTCGAGAGAGATGTGCAGTTCTGTTTTTTACTACTCCATCCTACCAAGTTATTACCAATATAACAACATGCGCCTGAAGTGCTTTTACTATCATCAGTACACCCAGCCCAGTCAGCATCGGTGTACCCAATAATAGTGCTAGGTGTGTCATTCGTGTACCAAATTCCTAAATTGAGAGTGCCTTTAACATATTTAATTATGCGTTTAACAGCGTTTAAATGACTCTCCTTGGGGTTGTTTTGATAACGCGCACAAACACAAACAGCATACATGATATCAGGACGCGAGGCAGTTAGATAGAGTAATGTGCCAATCATACTACGATATAAGGTAGAGTCTACAGATTTTCCATTTTCATCTTTAGATAATTTCTCTGTAGTACTCATAGGCGTTTTAGCACTCTTAGCACTCTCGAGGCCAAATTTCTTAACTATCTCTAATGCGTACTTAGTCTGCGAAAGAAACAAGCCATCTGGTTGTTGTTTGACTTGGAGACCTAGGAAGAACTGTAACTCCCCCATAAGGGACATCTGAAATTCCTTACTCATAATTTCAGCAAAAGATTTTACTTCTGAGGTAGAAGTGGATCCAAATACGATATCGTCTACATAGACTTGAGCAATAGTAATGTGTTTGCCAAACTGTTTGACAAATAAGGTTTGGTCATTTCCACCTCTTTTGAAACCTTTGTCCAGCAGAAAACTGGACAGTCGCTCATACCAAGCTCTAGGAGCTTGCTTAAGACCATATAAAGCCTTTTTCAACCGAAACACATGAGTAGGATAATTAGGGTCAATGAACCCTTTAGGTTGTTCTACATAGGTTTCCTCGGCAAGTATTCCATTAAGGAACGCAGATTTAACATCCATTTGATATAATGTAAAATGCTTGTGACAAGCTATAGCAAGAAGCAGACGAACTGATTCTAAACGAGTAACAGGAGCAAACGTCTCATTAAAATCAAGTCCTTCTATTTGGGAGTAACCTTGAGCAACTAGTCTAGCTTTATTTCTAATTATCATCCCATTTTCATCAGTTTTATTTTTGAAAATCCAACGAGTACCAATAACCTTTTTGTGATCAGGACGTGGAACAAGAAACCAAACATCATGAATGACAAATTGTAAAAGTTCATCCTGCATAGCAGAAATCCAGTGAGAGTCATTCAATGCCTCATTTACATTCTTTGGTTCCAAGAGAGAAACAAAGCAAGCATAGAGAGCATAATTTCTAAGTTGGGATCTTGTACGTACTGGTTCACCAGGGTTACCAACTATGTTGTTTATGGGATGATCTTTAGAAACCCAGTTAGGTACTTCAGGTGACTCAATAGGTAATGAATTATCTATTTCAGAAGAGTCATTTTCTAAAATATTTGACGATTCTTCTTCTATAGGTAATTCACTAGTCTTGCTTTCTACAGTAGTGTCACTAACAATTACATTAATGGATTCCATTAAGGTCTTAGTGCGAAGATTATACACTCGATAAGCTCTACTGTTAGGTGAATAACCTAAGAATATGGCTTTATCTCCTCTACTCTCAAATTTGGATAAGTGTTCCCTATCTTTGCAAACATAGCAGGTACTACCAAAGGTTCTAAGGTACTTAAGATTAGGCTTTTTATTGTACCAAAGTTCATAAGAGGTTTGTTTCGAATTCTTTCTAAGATAGACCCTATTAATAAGATGGCAGGCTGTACGAATAGATTCTACCCAAAAATACTTAGGTAAGTTCTTAGCATGGAGCATGACACGTGCCATCTCTTGAAGAGTTCGATTCTTTCTCTCAGCTATACCATTTTGTTGAGGGGTCTTAGGAGCACTGAACTCATGCTTGTAACCATTATAGTCACAATATTCTACAATACCAGTGTCTTTGAATTCACCACCTCTATCACTTCGGATTCTATTCACTTGAGTGTCTTTTTCATTCTCAATCCGTAAGAGAATCTTTAAAAACGTTTGAAAGGTATCGGATTTTTGTTTTAAGAAAGCTACCCAAGTGAATCTAGTGAAGTCATCAACCATAACTAGAATATAACTGTGTCCACAAAGACTAACAGTTTGAGAAGGACCCATTAGGTCCATATGGATGAGTTCTAAGGGATTAGAGGTAAGGATATCTTTAACCCTTTTATGAGGTGCTTTAACAATTTTTCCTTCTTGACAGGGACCACAGACAATGTTATGAATAGGTTTAATTTTTGGTATTCCTCTAACTATCTGCTGAGAAGACAATTTACTCAAATTTTCGTAATTAATGTGACCCATTCTGTTATGCCATAACTCGTTGTCATCCATTCTGGCAACACTACAGATTTCAGAACTAGACATGACAGTATAACAATTGTCAGGGGTCCTGAATCCTGTAATTAAGCATTCTCCCTTTTCATTTAAAATCTTGCAATTGTTCTTTGAAAAGGTAACAGTGTAGTTTGAGTCACAGAATTGTGAAATGCTAAGTAAATTAGCCTTAAGACCTTTAACTAAGAGAACATTTTCAAGAAGAGGAAGTCCTTTTTCTTTAAGGGTTCCTTTGCCTATGATCTGGGATGATATACCATCACCAAAAACAACTTTTCCACCATCAAAATGGGTTTTATTTAAAAGTTTTGTATCATCACCTGTCATATGCTTGGAACATCCAGAATCCAAGTACCAACCAGAAGATGTAAGTTCAGCTTTTAATGCAGAAACAACAACATTACACTTCATCTGGGGTACTAGATCATCTTTTCTAACCCAAATTGCTCTGGTTTTCTGTTTGCGCTTGTTTGCTCTCATTTGATAAAATTTGCGAGCAGCAGATTTTTGTTGAAAAATATTTTGCGCATGATTTTGAGTAAATTTACACACCTGAGCATTTGATTTAGAGAAGTTTCTGGGAATCCTTCTAGTAAATGTCCTTTTAGGTTTAGTCTTTCTATTCCTATAGTTAGAGTTTTTGTCTGGTGGCCTGGGAAGAACATAATTGTTACGACTCCTCCTAGAATAGTTAAAGTTATGATACATAGGAGTGTTGTAGATAGGTTTAATCAGTCTCCTAGCATAGCAATTATCGAAAGAGTGACCATATATATCACAATAGGAGCAATAAAGATTGCTCAGAATAGGGTTTTCCTTAGGAAAGTCTCTAAACAAAGGTTTTGAGAAATTTTGAGACTGAATTTTATTCCTAGGTAGCACAGATTTGAAAGCAGGTTCACTTTTCCTAATAGGGGGGCAAACATATTTTCCCTTTGGTAAACTTTCATGCTTAGAGCAACTTGCATCTTCAGTGTTAGTGTTTTGATGGTCAAACTTAGTTTTTAGAGAATGAAAGTCTGGACATGTTTCAATAGGTCTTTTGCCTCCTGACACAAACTTGATAGGTTCAACATGTTTAGTTTGTGTCTTCAAATTGGGACAAAACCCTATTCCAGTTCTATCATCAGAATTGGTTTTAGATTCAGCAACGAATTCCTCAAAACATTTAGAATTGTTTTCAAATTTGGTAAATTTTTTGAAAACAGTTGCTGTCTTTTCTTTTGTTTGTTCCAATTCTAATAATGTCCCTTTGTATTTTTTCTCCAAAATTTCATTAGCTTCAGTCAAAGTTTTCAGTTTTTCATCAAACACTTTAACTTCACTGTCATGAGACATGCATTGTGTAGTATACTCTTCAGCATTCAGTTTTACCATTTGGCTTAGATCCTCTAGCTTTTTGGTAAGATCTTTAACAATCTTTTCTAGTCTAATGCTTTTCTTTAGAGTTTTAGTATATAGAGTGTGGATGTCTGGGAGATCATCATTATCCGAGTCACTAAGTGAAGTGTGTGAAGTGACCCCTAAGGTTTCATTTCTTAAACTCACGCACCCATTGACATCGGCAGTATCGATTTCCCTTTGACTCACACACCCCGAGGAGGAGGTATTAATGTTCTCAGTAAGTAAAGCATCTAAACCAGTTAAAGTATGATTCAGAGCAACAGAACTAGAATTACTAAACTCATCCTCACTATCAAGCATAGGCATATCATCATTGTATATGATTTTGGCAAAGAAGGCTAAACAAGGATCAAAACCATCAGATGTTTCAAGTTCCTCATTTTCAGAATCACTTGAGTCATCCCAGGTTTTGCAGATATTGGCTCTAGAGTGTTTGTTTTGGGCATTTAAATTAACTCTACAGTCTTGAGCAATGTGTCCTAGTTTACCACATCTATAGCATTCAGTCTTCTTGAGGTCTCTGTGAGGTCTTGTGTTGTCCTTGTTCTGTTTGTCATGAGGTTTCTCATGAGGTTTGTGATTTGAAGGAGTGGTATAATTAGACTTGCCCTGTCTATTTGCAACACTGTTTCTAAATTTAACAATTTTCTTAAATTGTTTTGTCATTAGGGCAATCTGATTATCTAGACTTTCTAAGTCACAGTCCTCATCAGAATCATTACTAGAGGTGTTTAACTCAGGCTTAATCATCTTAGAGGTAAAGCTAAGATTGGAATTGGTATGTTTCCTATTAGTGTGGGTCAATTGTTTCTTAAACTCCAATTCCATTTCCACAGTTCTTAATTTACTACTGAGTAATTCAGGAGTGAGATTTACATCACACATCTCCTCAATAGCATATCTTTTATTGTCAAATTTCTGTGGCAATGATCTCAGAATTTTAGAGACAATTTCCTGTCTATCATAAGTTATACCATTGGCATGAAGTTTAGTGACAATATCAGTAAGGTTCATATAGAAATCATCGAAAGACTCAGATTCAGACATGATTAAGGTATTATACTGTTGGATTAACATCTGAGTCTTAGCAGCTTTTACCCTAGAGTCTCCTTCATGTGCAGTAATCAAGGTATCCCATGCTTCCTTGGAAGTGGTACAAGATGAGATTCTCTTGAACTCATGTTCGTTAATAGACATAAATATAGCGTTCTTGCCTTTGTTATTATTTCGAGAAACCTGTTTCTCTTCTTGAGTAAACTCACTCAATATTTTCTTAATCCTTTCATTGCTTCCGTCAGTGGCTGGTTTAGTTGGATAAAAGTATCCGTTTTCAATGATATCCCAGACATCATCTCCCAGTGTTCCTTGAATAAAAGCAATCATTCTTACTTTCCAGTAAGAGAAATTGGTTCCATCAAAGACTGGAGGTCTGGTCAAGTTACCATATCTTTCGTTTTTCTCGTCCATAATGATTTTGAGAAAACAGTTTCAGAAACTCAGGATCTTTTTGAAAAATGTTCACCAAAAGCTCTGATACCAATTGAAATAGCGTTGCCAAAGCCGTTTATGAAAATAAACTATTTAAGCAACTCCGAAAGTTTGTTGAAGAAACTCTTTAATTAAAATCAAAACAATTTTGAACACAAAAAGTGTTAACAAAATTATGTACGAGATATGGACAAGATTTGATAACAGGTTTTAGTAAACAGTTTAAAATGTTTTAAACTCAGCACACTATTAGAAAGGGATGAGAAGATGTAGAAATATTGATACTCAGATTTTTAACGTGGTAAAACCTCACCAACTGAGGAAACATCCACGACTCCCTCTACGGAGTAAAATGAAAAAAATCCACTAAAACAAATATACGAGTTACAATCTATTTAACTAACATGCACACAAACAAATCTATACAAGTTTAGGAATATACCCTCTGGCGTCCTCAAACTTCTCTGCAGATCTTGTTTGTTGATGTAGTCCTCTCAGGTTGTACACTCCTCCTTTGTTTCAGCACTTTACGTCGACTTTAGTTCACCAGATCTTACAGCCAACACTTTAAGTGTTTGTAGTGTGAAGATGTATTGTGAAAAGGTGTTCTAAACCACATGCATGAACACACACACCCTTAATAGTTACAAACAGTCCTAGTAAATTACAGTTTACTATATGCTGTGAACTATCTTTTTCTTTCTTTCTCACAAAACATAAAACCTTTTTGACCTTTCAATAAATCCCAGAATCCACGGATATCTTTCTTCAAAATCGGTAAAGATCTTAATCAATCTCAGTTTTGAAAAGATTTTCGAGATTGAAAACCTCCAAGTGCGATTCTAATACTAGGTCAAGGTTTAGTTTTGCAAGCAGTAAGAAATAGAAAGCATGTATTGTTGATTCGAAGTAGAAAACGTTTTTATGAAAAGAAATCAACAATATACTTCTCTGGATGAGAAATAATGTGTATCTACGTGTTTTGTAACTTTAAACACTTCAGATCTGTGATTTCTATTGAAACAGAAACCAGATCTGAAATAAAAAGTTTAAGTTGAACAGTAAGATTCGATGAACACAAGGAACAGCAAAACAAACACAACTCATACACTCAAAACCCTCAAGAACACTGGAAAGGTGTTTTTGGTTTAGGTGTTTGATTTTGGCTGGAGAAGAGGTAACGAAGTTAGGGTTTCTAGGGTTTCAATCTAGGGTTTCAAACTCCATCTCTCTTCTCTCTTTTTTCTCTCACTTCTCTCTCTTCTCTCTCTACTCTCTCTTCTCTCAGAGGAAAACAAAATGACCAAAAAATCTTCGAAGTCTGAGAAGATGAGGGTTTATATAGGGGGCTGAGAAGGTTCCAGACGTTCGAGTGAAAACAACGGCTGTGATCAAGTCAATTCTTCTTGACTTTGATCCAAGGGTTAACAGCAAGCGGTGGTTAAACAAGTTGTGATAGGTGGAGATGTTTACACAGGGATTACCAAAGATCGCATGCAGACCCTAGATAAGAATTGATCCAAGGGCTCAGGTGTGGCGCGAAGTTTGTGTCTACAAAGAAACACAAATGTAGACAATCAGAAGGCTGCACGTGTTGGCCAGCAATTGGAAACAAACGCGCGTCCCAAACTTAATTACATGCACACCCTGTAGTCTCTAGCGCTTTCGGTTTCTACCCAGGTAAACAATCAGCCCAAAAACAGCACAAAATAAAATAGCAGTTTGACCCCAAAACTTTTAAAACCAAATTTTATTTGTAAAATTAAATTTGAAAAATGTTTTAAAAAATCCCAAAAAATTATTAAAAACCAAATTAAGGGATTTAAACTCACTCAACCCAAGAACACATATAAAAGTGCAATATGCAATGTAGTGTGGGTGTTCTAAGTGTGTGAGTGATGGCTATAAGTTCAGGATCATTACAACTTTTAAATATGGAGACCAATCCAACTTCTGAAGCTCTTTGGTTTCTAGGATTGACATAATTTTGTCACTATTTCCAAACTAGATGAGCTCTTATACAGTATAGACTCAAGTGAGTCAAGGGTATAAGGGCTTCAGTTTCTATCAAGTAGCAAGCGGTGAATGAGACGTCCATAATAAAGAGAGGGCGGTTACCCTTACTGGTTCTTCTAATGCTCTCAATCATCAAATTAAACATTAACTGCCCTAATCCACAGTGACACCAATTCCCATGGCATGTAGGAATTGATAGGTAAAGGGAGGATAGTGTGATAATGTGAGTTATGGGTAATGTTTGTATAAAAGAGGATGAAGAAAATATAATAAAAATAGGTACTACTACCTTGGGATATAGCACATAGGGGGTCGTTAGTGATTTCTCCTCTAGTGATTATGGTGACCACTTCATCCATACTAAGAGCAACACCATGAGCATATAGATAGGTAGGGTTGAGAACATTTGGTATACCATAAATCTCCTTAAGAAAATATAGATTAATGGTAATGGAAATACAACGAACAACATATATAAAGCTGGACTCAGAAATCACAACAGTGGTGTAAAATTCTCGAACGAGACCTGGATACACATATTCTTTGTCAACACCTTTTTTTTTTTTTTTTTTTTTTTTTTGATGACGTAGGGTAATCCCCGGGCCAGCTTGCGCGCACCTCGAGACTAATCCCTCCGGCCGGATGATACTCTTACAGAGGGATAATAAACACCCTCTGCACCCTGGCGCTCGCAGGACTCGAACTGGCGACCTCTGGGGAGCAAACCCAGGGCAACCAGCTGAGCTAACTGCTCAGGTTAAATTTGTCAACACCTTGGTTTCCTATACTCAACTAATGTCTCTCTTTGAAAACACTTAACCTAGGAGCATGATCAATTCGAAGAGAATTCTAATAAGTGGTACCCCTGTAATGAACAACACGGAGTTAAAAATTCTCAAACGGAGAGAAAGTATGGGAGGATATGTTTCCCTAGGAGTGGAAGATCTTGCCACAGACCTTCATTTCTTGGAAATCCCGTGCATGATTTGACAAAAGAATATTAAAAATCCCAAACTCAAAAACCAAAAGAAATACTCCAAACATGCGAAATAGGAGTCAAATCTGTGAATCCAACTCATATAAAAATGGAATAGTATGAAGTAAACCTTAATAGAGTCCCATTTGTCATTATTGGACCTCTAAAATAATGACAAATGGGAATTATCATTATTGGACCCATTTGTCATTATTGGACCTCCAGTATGAATCCAATAATATAAATTATCAAAAAGAAATTGGACCTCTAAAATAATGACAAATGGGAATTAAAAACTCGAAATCTAAAATGAAAATGGAAGAATAAACTTACGAAATGATTTTTAAAAAGGGAATCATGAAAGAGTCGTTCGAAAAGTCCACAATAGTCCACAAATGTGATAGGGACGATTGTACTTCGTTAAGAGATTTTTTTCCGAAAATGAAAGGGGTAAGTGAAATGACGCGCCTAAAAAGGTACAATCACTGCAGCGAACTTTCTCAATGGTCGCGATCTTCGATGGTGCGACGATAATTTCCATTCCGGTGAAGAAGTTTCACTAGCCGTGCAAATGGATAGAGAAATTAATTTCTCCAGAGTAGATGTTCGATTCAAATAATCACTTATAAATGATACAAAGTGATCAGTATCATATGATCCACTTCCAAAATAACTTCAACAAATAAAATTCGACACATTTGCGTTATGGATTGTCATAGTTAAGGTATAAATGGTTATTCCACATTCTCTATATGGATAATAAACAAGCAAGTGAGAGATTCATAGCATGTTTTCAAGTTAATTTAAAATAGCACGTAGGAGATAACTCACGTGGGAGAAATACGCGTACAAACATTAGCATTTGTCTGATGAAATCAAAAAAATATCAAAAGTGAAGTTTTAATTCAAAATTTCAAACTTTGAATGTTTTTTTCGAAAAAGTTTCATTTTCCTTAACAATGTAAAATATCTAATTAACACTTTTATCTTTCTCATTAAGCGATTTTTTGGTTAAAACCTTGTTTCACATCCTTGAAGTTTCCCAAATTTTGGATGGATATAAATCTTTGAAATATCACTTTTTTAAAAACAAATTTTGCATGTGGTGGCTTTCATGCATTCATTACTACGATGGGATATGATTTCCTATTTTTAAACCACATCATCTCTCACGATTTTGACATATATAATTTTCAACTCCATCCATGAATATACACATTTCACAAATGCAAAGAAAAAAATGTCAACTTTTTCAATTCACATACATTTTAAAAACTTCATAAATCATCATTCGAAATTGTTTTGTTCTTTAGTTCATAAGATAATGCTCAAAATGTAGTATGGTGTAGGTGAGATGATTTATGGCATTTACTCAAGATAAATTAACCTTAAAAAACCATAAATTTTCAAATCTTTTGAATTCTAAATGTAGAGTTAATAGTAATAAATACAACCATGATATAAACATCATATGCGAACAAATCTAATTGATTAGTCTTAGCATTTTAGCAAGGTGACTTATAAGCAAACAAACACAAAAAGTATCTACAAACAAATTATGCAAATATAACATTAAAACTTGGTAGTGTGAGCTAAGAAACAAGATATACGTTTTAAGAAGTCCTAAGCTCATAGAGAAACCTTCTAAGGAGTTAACAAATGATCCGGTCTAGTTTCTAAATCTACTGAATGTAAATGATCATTACTAATCCATATTTTTCTAAAATGAGGCGAATCGGGAGTAGGTTGAATCTTGGAAGTATTAACAATTCTTTTGCCCCTTTTTTAACGAACATGATGAGGATGTTCATGCGATTTTCTGAGAGTGATATTTTTACCAAATCTATAATTATTCCTAGCATTACAAAAGTGCAATGATGATCTAAAGAAATAAGAAAATTCTCTCAAATGTCCTTTCCTATTACAATAATCACATTTATAAACATGAGGATGAGCCATCTGAGAAGAAGTCATCTTAGGAGAAAGCTTATTAAAATGTTGAAACTTTTTCAACATAAATAAACAATCTTTATGATGACCCTTTTTTTTTTTTACAATAAGAGTAAATGAAATCTCGAGTAAGTTTTTTATCATTATGCTTATGATTTTTGCAAGCAGGAGGAAGCGTAGAACACTTCTCTTTCAAATTGTTCATCCTATCACGTTTCCTATGTTTATGGAACCATGATGAAAAGTAGATGAATGATTTGAAATCGAAGGCTTGTCATTCAAAGCCTTTCGTATTGGAAGTTCACAATAGTTTGATTATAGTTTCAAAGATATATCTTTAACTTTCTTTGAAATTATGTCACTAATATCAAGACTATTTTGAAATTCATCTTTCAAAGTATCCATAATGATGGTTAAATCACATCTCTCCTTTTTTTTTTAATGTGGACACACATTCTTCCATAACTAAAGTTAACTTCTTATCTTCTGCTAATTCATCAAGAAATCCTAAGAAGTCATTAAAGTCTAAATATAGACCTTTAACATTAGGATAAAGGGAGTGAGCACGAACATAAATAGATTAAAAAATTCATTTTCTTCATCAATGAAATTAAGCTAATTAAAACTTTTGAATTTCTTATTTTCAAGGAGTTTAGTTTTATCAAGCAAAATAGCCCTATCAATAGTCACCCGAGAAGATTCATGTTCATCATTATCTTTGGTATTTTTTTCACTCTCCAAATGTTTCAGTCTCATATAAAGTTTAACATTGATCTTAGATAAACTCTAACTTTAAGAAACAAGCACATCACAAGATGAACATAGATAATTATCTTCACAATTATGTCGGATGGAGTGATAAGTCGGGGTAAAGTGTTACCTTTCTTAATTTCCATCATTTTATGCATTTGGTCATTCATATAAAAGTACATAATCAAACACACACTTGATCTACCTCTAGGTGATAAAACCTAACAAAGCTAGGTATAACTCTGATACCAAGAAATAGATGGATGGGAAATACCCAATTAAAATCTCTAATTAAGATATGATAATGTTTTCTTTTCAAGTTCAAGTTAGGGTTATAAATATAAGGCTTAAGGTTTATGTGACAAATTTTTTACCATATACATTATATTAAATTTATCTTCAATATTTAGGTGACTTAATCAAAGCGCAAAAACATAAAAAATATAGCACAACACCAAGGCATACAAGAAAAAATCACAACAAGAAAAAAAGTCGGGCTGGAAGAATGAAAAACATATAAGGGTAGAGATTTACAACTAGAAGAAATAGAATAACAACCTCACGATAACTGACTAGAAACTCTTGCTAACCTGATCCTCCATAGAGAGCACCAATAGCTGAAGTATGCTACAGAATCGCGATCGATTTTGGTCTACAACCAATGTCGTGAAGTCCTAGTTCCACAAATTCTTCATTTAGAGTTTGAAGAAAACGTTTTTTGGTTCCAATTTCTATAACAGTGGTGAGAAGCCTTCAATGAGTGTAGTACTGCTTTTTAGGTGTTTGATGACCTAAGGTGAAAGTGTATTTAAAATTAATGGCTTAACTCGAATAATATGTCTTTGAGATAAATGAAAACTAAAAATAACACGAGAACAAATTTGAAAGAGATTTGTTCAAGGTTTAAAACAATTTTAAAGCTAACACGTATACTTAAAATATTTTTAGATTTCACAAGTATTTAAACTAAAAATCTCTCAAGAATATATTGAAGAGAAAACAAGATGTAAACTTGGAAGAATAAAATATTCAAAGAAAAGAAGTTTTGACCATTAAAAGGGTTTTCTCTTCAAAAATGATTCTCGTGGCAAGAAATATTTGCTAACCCATATCACTGGAGTTTCGCTGCAGCGAGAATTTGTGTCATTGTGGTAAACTTGTAGAGACGATACATAATAAGATAAAGAAAAATTTCTAGAACAAGGTGTGGCATGCGAGATAATTTTATTGGGCGTACACAGACATGATCTACGTGGAAAATATTTTCTATTAGTAATGATAAAAAAACATTGTAAGCTCCGCATTGAGCATGTCACGAGCATGTAGTGTACAGTTAGTAACTCTAGCAAGGTTATCCACTAATTTGTTTACCCTTCTTAATTTTGGCTATTTTGACAATTTTGAGGTTACCTGAGTGCAACCAGCATAAGATATAATCTTTACCTTTCCTCATAACTTCCCATTGAATGAGGAGTTTATGAAGATTCTTATAACTCTTTATCTAGACTATTTTAATGCATTGGTGGTTATTAAAAGATACTAAATATTTTAGTTATTATTTAATTTATTATCAAATGAAGATTAAGTGTCATTTATTTGTCACGTGTATTTGGAACTATGTTGTGTGAAAGTTGGTACCATCGGTTGAGAGTATTTTAAGTGTGAGTTTACCAATAACAAAGGTATTGATGTGCCATTGACATTAGCACATCCTAGTATATCTATGTAATAATTGAGTAGGGTTTTTTAGTCTTCTAGACTAATGGTTTAGATCATAAGTCCTTCAAACAAAAAAGGTATTGTCGTTCGAACAAGTTAATGTTTTGTTCAAACGAGATTATGGACTTCGTTCAAACGAACATACTATTTTCATCCGAACGAGATCATTCGCCTCGAAATTTTTATTTTCTACAAATATGTGTGCCTGGAATGTTTTTACTTGAGAATTTTGGTAAAAAATTCTTTCCTATCAAAATTCAAAGCATCTAAACCCTTGTTTACACATAAGTTTGAGATTCAAGAATCCTACATCTATATATCTGTTTCATATCTCTTCTGTGTTACAACATATTTTCTTGCTCTGCCTACTATGAGCATTTCGAGTGATGTATATCGTGTTTTGTGTTGTGCGATAACTGGAATGGTCATGAGAAAAGTAAGATCGATGGGATACCGAGATGTGGGATGCACCTGTATTGTGTCGCTATTGCAAGACGTCCAATAACGAGTGCGAAGAAGGTTATAAGGAACAAGTAAGCTCATCATGACTAGGCATCAAGTTTATGAGTAACTCTAAATTGTTCTTATCAATGTACCAATATCATAGTGGACTTGTGTGGATGGGTCATTCAAGATTTTTTTCGTTGTGGATTTTCTTATGATTTACTATTTTTATTCTTTCTTATTCTCACCTATATACATGTTTAGATCAACAATAAATTGGTAAATTGTTTAACAAAACATTTGGTTTAATTCATGCATATATAAAAATTGAAAAATTAAAATTTGGTGGTATTTCCATATAACCCCAGGGCACTAGTGTTTCTCAAACTAGTATATGAGAAGGAGCACTAAGATATCATGTGGATCCCTGCTTTTGTGAACCCTAGGGTTTATCTGGATGTTAACCCGAAAAGTGAGTTTCGTTAGTCAACCTCCATTGTTTGATGGGATAAATTATCAGTATTAGAAGCCACGAATGTGATTTTTCTTGAAATCAATTGACGAGAATGTTTGAAACCCGATTGAGTATGGGTGGACTCCTCCCACTGAAGGTAGTGCTCCAAAAGAATTCGACACTTGGAAAATATCTGAAATGAATGCCTCGACTTTTAAATCTAAGGGTGCAAATGCTAACTTTTGTGATGTGAGTGCTGAAGAGTTTATAAGGTTATTACTTGTGAGAGAGTGAAGGATTCTTAGGATATATTACGATCCACACACTAAGGTACATATAATGTTAGGGTTTCTAAGCTACAAAATTTGACGACTAAATTTGAAATGATTAAGATGTTAATTGATTAGTCTTTTGATGAGTTACATGCCAGGTTGTTGGATATTATCAATTCATCATTTAACTTAGGTTAGCCTATTCCCAAGCCTAGAGTTGTGCAAAAACTCTTAAGTTCATTACCTAAAAGATTTAACGCCAAGGTCATGGTAGTAGATTCCCAAGGTGGTGTCGACACTATGAAAGTCAAAGAACTTATAGGTGATGTTAAAACCTATGAGATGAACATGTGTCCTCTAAATAAAAAGGATGAAAATGAAGATAAGGGCATTGCTTTGAAATCCCGATAGGAGGATGTGTCGGATTTTGATAGTGACGGTAATCTTGATGTTGAAGAGATATCTAGGTTTTCTTAGAAGTTTAAGAAGTTTCTCAAGCTGAGAGAATATAATAGTTTTGAGAAGAAACCAAATAAATTTAATGACCTTGATAGGAAGAAAAGAGATGGTTCTAAGAAGATGAATGACCGGGACAAGTGATTTAAATGCTGGGATTTTGGGCATTATTCTCATGAGTGTCCCACTAGAATAAGGAAGGTGTAGGTGGGTAGTGATACTGGGGTCTATGAATATACTAAATAGGGGTGAGTCATGACTTGCCTTCAATGAATATTGAAGGAGTAATTGGGTGTACATATCTTTTTTGGTGTAACATTTAATAATAATAACAACAAACACTTAATCTCCATGAAAAAACCTTTGAGATATTTGGAGAAGTGGGCGAGAGAATAAGAAGTTTAAAATAAGAGAGAGTAGAAAGATGAAAGCAAGAAGTGTGTTAATTAAATGCTTTGGACTCAACTATTAATGATCTAAACTGGTGTAAAATGCCATAAGTTTAAAGCTATAACTTTATGCTTCAATGGTTGTTTTCTTGAGGCTAACTACGAGTCTCTATTTCTAGAGAGTGCTCTTGCCTCTTTTTTATCATTGTATTTCTAGTGAGGGATATGACTTCTATTTATAATGGGTGTGGGTGAATTAGGGTAAATACTATAATGAGACTTGAGGGACACAAAAATGACATGGCCGGGACAACCTATGCACTTGGCCCAAAAAGATGTTTTATAAAATATATGCATGCCAAGTCCTTTTTTGTTTGGGACTAATATAAATAAGTAAATATTAAACTATCATTAAAATTATATTTTTTTGGAGTACGTGGCACTTATGTAGTGAGCATGACTTGTCAAGAGACCATGAGCTTGCTCGACTAACAGTAAATTTAATTATGACTTCTCGAGGGACATGAACCCCATCGAGTGACTATAAATAAAATATACTAATTGAGGGGCGTGGAGCTTCCTCGAGTGACTATTAATGAAAATGACTTATTGAGAGACCTTGAGCCCCCTTAAATAACTAAAATGTAAATGTCCTCTCGAGTGACCTTAAGATCCCACGAGGGAAGCGTGACTTTCTCGAGTAACCATGAATTACTCGAAACTTTTGGTGCTTTTATCTCTTATATTAGAATGGTTGAGCATTTACCTTACACAATGAACCTTACTCTCCAACATCCGAGCCAAAACCCTCAAAAATCCCAGTGGCTACTTTGGTGGGCCCATAGGCCCCTCGAGCCCTGCTAACTCGAATAACTGACTGGACTAAAGTACCCTTCTTGGTAACCTATAATATAAATTACCATTAGTATTAAAAAGAAATGCATAATTAGTATAAATTATAATTAACACTAAAAAGCTCTGAGACCCCTCAACAGAAAGGAGGTCAAGGAACCAAAGGTATGCAATGCCACCCTTAGTAATAATGAGTCAGAACAGGAAGATGATTACCTTTTGAGAGTGACTACACCGCATTCATGTCTAATCATGTGGTCTTAAATGAAAAGTCTTTCGTCGTTGAAGATGATCATTTGCATGGTAGTTTCGAGGTCCAATCCTGTGATTCCCAAGTGAGAAGCGATAAAGAAGAAGAAGAAGAAGAAGAAGAAGAAGAAGATGGTGATGATGAAGAGTAGGAAAGTGAGCTTCAAGTGGACTTTTGAGATTTATACACCGAGTCGTTAAAATTGAAGAAGGATAACTTATGTTTAGAAGCTAAGATGAAGGAATATGCCATAAGAAATTATGTTGCTAAATTAATTAAGAATTTGATGGCACATGAGAAGAATATTAGGGAGAAGGTCGAGTATGTTAAGGGTAAGAGAGATAACCTTCATGATTTGATGAAAGTTTTGAAGTAGGAGTCCCTTTAGTTTGAAGAGTCTAAGCGTCAACTTGAGTATAGGATTATACAGTTAGAAAAGAAAGTGAGAGACTCGACTCATGTCAATCTTAATTTGGAAGTTAGGATGGAGAAACTAGATAAGATTTAAGGTACTATGTCAAATATGATAATTTTGGAATTGGTTTTGATGATATAAATTCTTTCGCTACTAAAACCATAATCAATGTTTTGAAGGAGTCAACTGTTGCTAGGGATGTTAGAAAATGTTAACACAAAGATAACATTACTGGTGTCTACACTTGCACATATTACGATAGGAAAGGTCACCTTAGGCGTTTATATTATAATCTTAGAAATGGTCCTATAAAATCTAATATTAGTGTGACCAAGGTTGACCAAAACCTAGATCGTCATGTTACACCTATGTAAGTCAGGAAATCCAATTTGGAGGAAGTTAATGGTCGGATTGTTGATTTTTGCATTCGATTACATGATTTTTCACATACTATATCTTATAAGTGATTGTGGTTGCATATTTCTATACACTAGCTTTTGTGCTTCATGTTATATGATTTTTCTAGTTGTATGATGTTTATCTTTTGTATTTTGATTTTGCATTTTTTGGGTCTTATTAAGAAAAATACAAAAACATTATGTTTATTATTTGAGTCATTTTGAAAAACTGTTTAAAAAACTCAAAGAGATTTTTTATGTGTATTTTAGTTTTACAAATTTTATGTCATATCCGTATGTTTTAATCCCATTCCTTCTATTTATCCATGTGACTAGTAGATTTGATTATGATTTTTAATACTTGGACTGTCCTTAATCCTATGTGGATGGATTTGTTCGACTTTGATTTGCTTGATGGATTCACTTTGCATATGACTTAGCACACACTTTGCACAAGCTCTTTTGGATTATAAATTCTTATGTTATATGAGCTAAGTGAGGTGTGCTCCTATCAATCTTGTCATATACATAATATTTTTTACTATGAGGGATTTATTCAATTTAGAATCGTTGCAGTTTGATCTTATTTGATAAAAATATGAGTGTGCAATAGGAAAGGACTATGGAAGGAGGATTCTCCTTGCTTGAAAGGTCAACGTTGGCAAGAGCCTAAAAGAAAATAGAGGTAAAATAAAAGAAAAATTGCCAAGGCTAAATTTTTGCATTGATGCTTCTATATTTAGTATCTTCAAAAGAAAAGGAGAGAATATATATATATATATATATATATATATATATTAGGACGTTAAGTTGAAGAGCAATGGATTTTTATAATGAGTCCTAGTTGAGCTTAAATATATGACGCTATTGATTCGAGAATGATCAATATTTTCTTAGCTAGTGTGAATTATGTTTGTTTATCCTTTAAGAGTTCTTTATTTATCACCTTGAGGATAAAGCGAAGCCGATAAGTTTTTTCGGTCAAATGTGGACATTTTTTAGTGATTAGGTAATATTTATCTTGTTGCTAGTTCACACCCGTTCACTCTGTACCACTGTTGTTTAGACACATCGATCTTATGCTATTGTGGAAAACTTATGTATATTTATGTCTGGTGTGTATGCCTATGTATATATATGCTTGTACGCTATTGGTATATGTTCAGTTATATATATATATATATATATATATATATATATATATATATATATATATATAGAGAGAGAGAGAGAGAGAGAGTATGTTCTGTTTTGCGTATTTATGTTTGCATTTAATCCATCCCTTTCATATGCTTAATCTTCAATTCATATTGGCGTGGTGTATGATCACTTTGGTATATTTTGTTGCTTGCTATCATTGATATCTCGTTTATGCATCAAAATTAATATCACGTGTTCATTGTTTTGATTATGTGTACTTATGTTGTAGAGTTATTTTTCTTTGCGTATTTCACTTCACATCATTGCACGATATTACTTGTTTTCCTTTATGATTACACCTGTTACATTTAGGGGGATTATTATTATTGTGCACCTTATTCTTTTTCTATTCCTGAATAAAAAGGGGAAGAAATGGAACTAACTCTTTAACTCAGGGGAGATTTTTTACTTTAGGGGGAGACGTCCACTCTTAGGTGGAGATTATTAGACAAAGAGGAGGTCTTTTCTTATCCAAATTTATATTGTTACATTCAAGTTTCTTTTGAAATATATATATTTAAGTGTGCAGGTTTAGCAATGATTGATACACTCGAGTGTACCCTCATCCTTAGTAACCCTCAACTAAGTTGAGCCGACATTACTCACCTATCAAGTCAGATAGTTGTGGGCCCCTTTGAAGTGGCCCAACATTGGAAGTCTCAGCCTCGTACTAGTCACTATACTTATCAACTAGCCCACCAATACCTCACCAGTCTCATTTCATCTTGAAATTGCCCTGACAGATGAGACCATACTTCAATCCAGTTCATCAGTTGCTCACCAGGACATCGAACATGTCAATCTCGACCAGTCTGAGACCTCTCAGGATGACATACATCTCACGTGTGACACATGGTTCTAACATGACTAGTCCACGTGGGCAAGCAGTTATAATAAGGTCTCTATGAGAATGTGAGGGACTATTTCATCATCATGACATATTTATGGAAGGGACGGGTGTCTAGACTTGATTGGAAGCTTCACCCTGGACATGCCTCTTACATGCTTGAGGATATAATGTGCACCCCAGGAACTATATATACTTGTCATATCCTTCCTTGGAAAGGATTCAAAAATACAAACCCTAGCCAAACTCTGTAAAACCTTTTATAAAGAGAGAAAGTGTTAGAATTGTATCCAGAGCCATTAGAGTCACATGTTATAGTATAAAAACACTCATCACCTGCATAGTGGAGTAGTCCAATGGTTGAACCACGTATATGCTAGTGTTCATCCTCTTCTCCTCCTATACAGTTTCCTTTGTTCACCATATCCATTTTTGTAGATTTACTGGTTTGAGATCATTATAAGTTTAAGTTTTGGTATCTTTTGGGTATCATCATTTTGGCGTTGTTTGTGGGAACGAAGGTTCATCTTCTTCCTCTCCTTCTTCACCTTGGCTCCCATTTGATTCTCTGGGGGTGATCTAATTCCACCATTACTGGACCTAGATCACCATCGAAAGATCTCTAGTTTGGACCTCCAAGCTTTTTCCAGCTCACCTAGTTCATCTGCACTCTCACTGGAGAGATGGATTCTGATATGCCATCAAGTGTTAACCCCAGCTCCTTACAGGCACCACATTATTTAGAAATGGCTGACGTAGTAGTGACCTTGCACTCGCTGGTGGACATCCAACAAAAGATGCAAGAATACTTTATGGATTTTAGATAAACCATTATGGCCAAGCATCTAGGCATTGCGATGGAGATGATAACTCCGAGCGCCAGAGATGTTGTGGATGCGGAGATATGGGGACCACCCACGAC
The DNA here is from genome assembly GCA_949130495.1 of Sambucus nigra. NCBI lineage: Eukaryota > Viridiplantae > Streptophyta > Magnoliopsida > Dipsacales > Adoxaceae > Sambucus > Sambucus nigra. Next base: position 90,482,007 of record OX422211.1, read on the forward strand.
CCCACACAAGGAAGAGTAACACCTTTAGAGACTTAGAGTTGTGGACGACCCCATGCGACTCCACCTTGGAAAATAAGTGAAGGAAGGTCCAGATGACCTTGATTATGACAAGTATGACTGCTAGGAATCATACAAAATCTCTAATGACATAGTTAATTGAGAATAAGATAGCAAGGGTAATAGCATAAGGCCAGCATGAGAAGAATGACCCAAGACTTCAGTATTTGAAAAACTTAGCAGAGTATTAGTTTTTTATCGTATCATCCCAGGAGAAGGCCTACGAGACCGACTCTCTTGATCTCACAGCATTGTGGCCGAGAAGTTCAAAGAGCTGACCGAGAAGTTTATTCATAACTTTTGCTTCGCTATGAAGGCCCCGAAGAAGGTGACTCATCTCTTATATGTAAAATAAGGTAAGAATGATATGCTGAGAGACTATATTACTCAGTTTAATAAAGAGATGCTTAAAGTGGAGGATTACGAAGAAAATATTGCCATGACAATTCTCATAGGTGGAATACAGAAAGGTAAGCTACTCCAAAAGCTATTTGAGGATCCTCCTAAGTCTATGGCAGGACTTCTAGCTGCAGTCGATAGAGTCATGAACATAGAGGAGGCCATGGTATCTAAAGGAGAAGACGAGAAGGAATCCAATGGTAGTAAATCTCAAAAATCAAAGGGAAAAGATGGGAAGAAAAGGTCGAATGAGGACAATTTTGCCAATTACACTCCATTGACAGTAAATCCTGACATAATCTTGAATGAGATTAAAGACGACAGAGCTCTAAGGTGGCTTGAAAAGATTATGTCCCCTCCCCACAAGAGGGACAAAATAAAGTGGTGAGAGTTCCACCAAGACCACAACATATAACAGATTAGTGTTTTGTTCTCAAAGACGAGATAGAGAAAATATTGAAGCAAGTGAAACTTCAGAAGTATATTGACTGGAATGGTTCTAAAGATGATGCTAGAAAGAAGAATGGCAGAGCAAAAGATAACAAGCCAAGGCAATAGACCCAAAATGAGAAAAAAGATGAAGAGTCAGATAGTGGAAAAGATGACCTAAACCTCCCTCCTAAGATCCCTGAGCTAAAGAGACACATAAATTAGATTTCATTTGGTGTTAAGATGATCAGTGGAGGAATGGATGGTAGGGGAACGAAGTCGGCTGATTGGAAGGCTCACGTCATGGAAGAAACATTTGTGCCCAAATGGATGGAAGTGAACTTGGCTACTTTAGAGCTGAAGTCAGGGAAGATGAAGAAGGTAAACATGGATACATTGGTGGTGGGATTCTCACGAATGGGCTTTAAGGTAATCTTCACCCCTTATGACGATCCTTTAGTCATTAACACTAGGGTTCATGGGTACGATGTGTCTAGAATACTGGTGGATGGATGTAGCTCAGCCGACGTCATGTTCTGGGATTACTTCAAAGGGTTAAGGATTAGTATAAAGAGGATGGTACCTTATCATTAACCCTTGATAGGGTTCAGTGGAGAAAAGGTGCACCCGATTGGGGTGTTCAAAATAGATGTCTGTATCACCTGATCGAGGTGACTAACAAAGAAAGTTAGCTTTTTTTTATGATGGATGATAATGTGTTCTCGGCCTACAATATCATCCTTGGCAGATTAATACTCAAAGAATTAAAAAAAAATGCCTTTCACCATTCACCAAATAGTACATTTATTGACTCCTTATGGGTAGGTGAAGTCCAAGGTGACATGGTAAAGTCAAGAAATTATTACTTTAGCTCGAAAGAATAGAAAAAGGCCCACAATAAACTCATAACCTCTACAATATTAACACTCTTGACCCTACTGAAGAGAGGAAATTAAATAAGGGTGAGGCTAGAGAGCCGGTAGAATTCATCATCCTCAATCAGGACGAGCCGAAGAAAACCATCCATATCAGCTCATCATTGCAGAAGGAGGTCAAAGAAAGATTAATAAAGATGCTAAGGAAGAGACAAATCATCTTTGCATGGAGCCATAGAGATATGTCGAGGATACACCCCAAAGTGATCTGCTATCGACTAAACATTGACAAGGATGTCAAGCCAGTGAAGCAGAGGAGGAGGACTTATGTGAGAGATAGGTACGAAGTCATCCAGGAAGAGGTAAAAAATCTCTAATGGACTGAGTTTATTCGTAATCTAGACTACCCAGAGTTGCTGTCTAATATCGTGATTGTGCCCAAGCCAATAGGAAATGGAGAATGGGTGTAGACTTTACAGATTTAAACAAGGCCTGCCCAAAAGAAGGTTTCCCATCGCCTCGCACAAATCAGATGGTAAATTCCACGGTTAGGCACGAACTAATGATATTTATGGATTCATATTGAGGGTAAAACCAGATTTTCATGGATGAAGCCGATGCAGAGAAGACTTCATTCATCACTTACAAAGAAACCTATGTAATACCCTACACTTTTTTGGATATTTAAATTACATAAATGGGTGTAATTTGGATATTTGAGGAATTTCTGTGAAAAATAATTTCTGGAGTTTATGAGGGTTAAATGATTTTCGATGTGTGTTACATTTACTTTTGGCATTTAGTAAAGGAGTTGGATAATTTTAATTTCATGTCGCAGTAGGGTAAAGAGACAAAGGGTAATATTTTAATGGGAAAGACCCGTATTGAGATGTGTTGGGTTTAATTAGTGAAGTGTAATTAAGTGACTTGGATGGATATTTCGAGTGCGTGGTGGGTTTCGGAATGGCTGAGATAGTCAGAATAGAGTATCTAGGAGTAGTGTTTGGTTTCTAGGAATTTTTGGACCAATAAGGACTCGAAATTGAGTAAACGAGTCATTTTTGGGTTTAATAGGGATAAACCCTTTTCTTCTCTTATAAAGGCACTAGAGAGAGAGAAAGAGAAGAAAGATAAGAGAGAAACGAAAGGAAAAAGGAAAAGGAAGAGAAGAAAGGGTATTCCGGACCAAACTCCGCGGGATTCGACTCGAGGTCGTCGAATTTTATCCACGAAGCAAGTGTTTACTTGCTTTATTTTATATATAGTGTGTATCGCATATTATAGTTGGTAAAGTATAAAATTTTGGGTTATAACCCTTAAAATAAATTTAGGAAATTTGAGTTTACGTTTACAATTTGATGTATTGTAAACTCTCAATGATTTCTAGTGTTAAATCCATAATAATAGGGTGTGGAAATGGTTAGAAATGGGGGAAATGGTAAAACTATGGCTAAAAGGATTTTTTTTGTTTAAATCTAAGAAAATTGGTTTAATCCCACAAATAATTGATGTGTTAGTTGAGAAATACAGATTAGATGTTTATAGTGTTGTTGGTTGAGATTAGAAACCATAAGTATGGAGATTGGGATGATAATTGGTGTTTTGGAGGTTTAGGTTGTGTAAGAAATGGAGATTTGGCCAACTTATCTGGTATGACCGATCGACCGCACCCCTATGGCCGGTCGATCGGGTCAAGAGAAAATGGCTACTGGTTGGCTTGCTAGGAAAAATTTCATATTGCGGTCGACCGGGGGTCAGGGGCCGGTCGACCAACCCTCTGTTTTTTGCCCAAGGATTGGATTATTTCAATTCCCTCTTTCTTTGGGTTTAAAACATAAGGGCTTTCTAAATTAGTGTATTATAGATGGCTGTGATCTAAAGAATTTGAGGAGTTGAATATTAATCTTGGGTTAGTTAAGGGCACAATTCGGGGTGCAAACCTAACGAATGTTTCGGACAAGGACATTCGAGAAAATTATTCTGCAAGGGTATGCATTTATATTTATGTGGCTAGGATAATTATGGGCCGATTGTAATTGAGTAAATCCTAGGACGTGATTAGGATGGAATTTAGGATATGTGATAAAGAGAATTTATCGGTTGTCCTATGTCTATTGACGATTACTAATAGAGGTGATGCGGTACCTATGGAATTAAGATAAGTAGTTAGTATATTCGGGTTCACATATATATATATATATATATATATATCCTTAAAAAGTGATTAAGGTACGAATTCCATAATTAGGGAGAAAATACATATAAGTTTAGTATTGTAAGTGTGAAAATACTTAGATACTATTACGAATGGGAACATTAGGGGTTATTGGCTATTGAGATATGAGTTGGCAAGTATAGACATATATATATATATATATATAATTGAGGAGTGATATAGATTATATATATAATGTGATTACAGTATATATAATATGATACGAATACCTTTATATATCTGTGTGTGATTGGTATATTTTTACTTTAGAGGCTGGTTCCACGGGCTTTCCTTTGGCGTAGGGTTGGAACAAATAGATTATATATTTTCTCTAGTGCGATCCAAGGAGGTTGCGCGATATGGGTGAATCCCCTAGCTTGAGGAGCAGGGAGAGTATATCCCCAGGTCATATCGTACCGCGTTCGAGTGCGATGTGTGTACTCCACTTGCAGAGGGAACATGATCGCCTCCACCATTGTGTATTTTTACCATGACCACGAGTGAGTCTAGCTTGGTACCGTGGTTGAATGAGTAAACCCGAATTTGGATAGGCACTACGAGACTGCATCCTCGAGTTATAGCTTGAAGGGATAGTTATTATACTTATGTTTGTGATAGGTATAATTATACTTGTTTCATATAATATATTGCTTGTATATGAGGATAAGATATCATATAAGTAAACGTGTACAAAATGAAAAGAATTATAAGGTGTATTCCCTTTCCGGTAGATTTATATTCGGATTTATATGAATACGAATAATAGGTTGTAGTGATATATATATATATATTTGTGCATTATGCGCTGAGGGCCTGATGGATCTCGAGAATCAACATTACCAGGTAGTAGTGTATCGGGGGGGGGGGGGGGGGTTCCTTGTTTGAATTTTGCTTCGCGAGACACCCCATGCACGAACGTAGCGCAGTGTTGGGAATGGGGATAATTTTAGCCCTTAGTACTTGGGTTAATTAGGATTTTTAGAGATTGGGTGAAATGGGTTTAGTTAGGCAGGGTAGCTTAACTAGGTTGTTTTAAAGGTATGCGATAGGTGTGCACTATTAGAAGAGGGGTGAGGGGTATCTCATTAGAGTGCGATACCAATTTAAATATGAGATAAAATCATATTTTAAACATATGGCATTTATGCACTTGCAAAAATATTTTCAAACTCGGTCTCTGACCCATTTCTATATTTTCCCTCTTTTGTAATATATGTATATATATAGGTGTCCAGACATAGGGACGCCTGGATGATAATTCCTTCGAGTTAAACGTTTGCTGCAGTAGCTGTGGATGCATGCAGGTTTATTGTAGACACTTCTATACTTATAATCTATATAGGAGGTACTGTAGATATATTCGGTCCGATAGTCCAACTGTATTTATTTATTCTTTTCCCGTCTTTTTAGTGCGGCATTCGATTTGGTTGTACTATGTTAAACCGAGTGTTTGGTTATTTTATTTCATTTCAGTTTCATATATATAAACTGTGTGGATGTTTTATTTGAATGGTTTGATTAAAAAGATTAGTTAATTAAAATTTTGACACCAGCCTAATAGGTTATTAGTAATTAAATTGGTTTTCGACAGTGATGCTAAGAATGAACCATATGAGACTCCTGTGTTAATTTGGTACAAGATTGATCGCCCGATATTTTATCAGGCGGGGTGTCACAGATGGTATCAGAGCATCAGGTTCTAGTTTCCTTAGGAATCTGTGCGGGCGTACTACGCTTTCAGCGTTGCTTTTGATTTGACATAGAGCCTTATGATTAGAATTGTTGATTCCTCTTATGACATTTCATTCTCCTGCCATTATATGAGATTATAGTAAATATTTTGTGCGCTCGTTCGAGATTCACGTGCTGATCGATGAAGGGCGACGAGGGAAGGCCTTATAAGGGTAGCAGGAGGCATGGCGTAGTTAGAGTTGTAAGTAGAAGTTGGGGGATGAGGGTTGCAGTTAAGGTCACTCCCCTTATGATATTTTTATGGATTGATACAACGACTACTAAAGTTTAGTGGTTATGATTATCCAAGCACCGCTATAGTAGAGAGTGGTGCTAAAGTTGAATTACCCGATGAAGTTAACCTGGGAACGAGGTTCGAAAGGGCCCTTGATAAGGACCATACATTGAAGTTTAAGTTATACGGAGTAAGTGTAGATGTATTTAGTGGAAGTAGAGGACTCGAAAGCTTTGGCTTAGAGAAGGGTATGGAAATACCCATATGTGAAAATTTGAGGAAATTTTTTCACTCGTGGGAGCAAAAATGAAATGGTGGGAACAGTAGTCACCATGTTTAAGGGAGCAGGATGTTTTGCTCATAAAGGGATCTTATAGATGGTTTTAATCGTTAGTTCCTTTGGTTTATCAGATATGAACAGAATCCGGTTCCTGAATTATTCACATAAGGATCGGTTAGAGGTCGACAGTGAATAAAGAGATAGGGAATAGTGAACCTTGTACCGAATGAATGTAGGTACAATGAAGGGAGAGTCCTTCAGATGAACGATAGGTTCACTAGTAAGTATTGCTAACACTTATGGAGATATTGTGTTCGTGGAACCTCATTGGTGGACAACCGCCAGGGGAATTCATCGAGATAGGTTTTTTGAGGCCGGTAGCGGAGTTTCCTTTTGACAAAGAAGTTAATGGGACTATAAAAGTGATTGTCAGGATCGAGGCTATAGAGTCTGAGATATTGATAACCTTAACATGGTCAGGGTGGCCAGATATTGGGAATATTGCAATGTGGAGCGTAGAACCATGCGGTTAGTCCTTTTCCGTTAAGTGTTAAAGGACGAGAATAGAGGGCCGAGTTGGGGCATCGATTAAAGTAGTTCTTGGTTCGGTTAAGACAAGTGTAATACACCTGGGAACCAGATTGACAAGCCAAGGATATTGGAAAGAATGTTGTTATGAGTTTCACCTCGGACGAAGGGGGTATATTTTGTGTGGCAGGATTGAGTCACGGTATTGTGTGTGTGATTCGAGTTGACTGGTAGTAAAAATAACATTATATAGAGTATGTCTATATGTTATTCCGCGGTAGCGGGATTCTATTTTCTTTATTCGTTATAGAAATGGATGTTGATATTTTGGGATTTGTCTCTGGTTTGTACTGCTCATTTTTGTGTGTGTTATACGAGCATAATACTATTGTAAGTTTAATGTATTTGTGGGTTATCGGATCGATAGTAGGCTAATGATTGCAAGACTATCCTATCCGTGGTTCTAGGGTGGAACATGTTGTTTTTGCGATATCTCATCAGGATACAGATTGATCTCGCCTTTGTTATACGTTAAGAGGGCACCTCGGTGAGTAGATGTTTCATTATCATGCTTTGAGTGTGTGGCGACCTTATAGATATGATTTAAGGTATGCAGGATTTCTTGTTAAGCTCTGAGTTTAAACTCGTTGTTGTTTGTGCTAAGGACTTAGTGTTAGTACAAGCGCTTAGTGGTGAGGATCCTGAAAGAAGTAGGAGTTCTGAACACATTTTGTTGGTAGAGGGGATGTGATAATCCCAGTGGCATATTTGAAACTAACGGACCTCCACGACCGACAAAGTTAAGTAGTAGTGTATAGGAGGGGTTCCTTGTTTGGATTTTGCTTGCGAGACGCTCCACGCATGAACCTTAACGACATCGAAAGTGGAGAGATTTTATGGGATGCAAGTATGTTAGTTAATGATAAGTTACCTAGTATGGAGAAAATAATATAAACTGAGGGTCGTGTGATGATTGTATGCTTATGGAGGTAGAAGTTTTAGGGAAAAGCACTGAAATGTTTTTCTCACCGCAAGTATGTGGGTGAGATAAGGTAAAGGAAATCAATTTGAGGCATATGTCCAGGCCGTGTACAGGAGGCAAATTCAGTGGAAATATATTTTGAGTATGAAAATTTAACACCTTTGCAAAGAGTAGGAGCCCCGATTAGTTAGACTTTCCATTTAGCCAAGGTGGAAGGACATAGTGGTAGAAGTACGTTAATAGGGTAGCGAGGTAGGATTTAGAATGTTCCGCTGGTGTGCCTTAGGACGTTATATCTCGATGATCGACGATGCGAGGAAGTAGTGTAACGGGAGGGTTCCTTGTCTAGATTTCACTTTGCGAGACGTCCCACGCATGAAACTGAGCGAATGTCAGAAATTGAGATAAGTCTTGGGCACTAGGGATATAATTAGGATAATACTCATTTTACGGGTGTAGGAAACACATCAATCTTAGGATTTTTGGGAAGTAAGGCAAGAAGGAATAGTGGCGTCGATAAAAGGATATTGTTGTGAGTTAACCACGAGCAGATTGGTGAGTTAACTTTATGAAGGATTTGACTTCCAGGTATAGGAAGAATTGAATCTTGAGAAGATTATTGAGAATCCTTAGGTGTTAGCACCAGGCCAAGAAAATAAGGCCCATTTTTATAAAGAGTGTTACATCTTTGAAGTTTACATTGGTTGTGTTGATAGTCACGGGCTAAATGGTGTATGGGCACATTGGTAAGTTGATTTTATATATCGCCCGAAATGGAAGGGACGTAGTATATAAAATTGAAGAATATGCTGTGTGGCAGTTATAAGTGAGTTTGAAGTTTGTTGGATGGAATGTTGTAGGAGGCACGCGACAGTCCAATGGTGTAGGTGCAACAAGAGTTAGTACACCTAAGATAAGAAATCAGATGATGGGAGTAGTCGAGCATTAAGGTAACTTCCTTTTGGAAGGAGTTAGATGTCCTAATGTAGATGAGTGGACATCTGGAGTAGAGAATCTTCGATAGGATCAATAAGTTAGAGCGGTAGTTATGGGCTCGTTATGTGCGATTATAGAAGAACTAGGTGCGATGTGATGTGATATTTAACTTTACGACATAGGTAGTTTCGTAGCATATAGAGACATAGTTGAGCTTATAGTTAAGTTAGGACGCTAGAGTATAAACCTTGAGATAGGTGGGTACCATTTGGGTTAGTACATTTAGACTTGTTTATGTAAGAAGTAATGTGATTAGCGATCCTAAGTTGGTGGCACCGATCATATTCGAATGTCGAGGATGAAATTTCATTGTAAGGGGGGAAAATGTAATACCCCGAACTTTTATGGATATTTAAATTACGTAAATGGGTGTAATTTGAAGATTTGAGGAATTTCTCTGAAAAATAATTTCTGGAGTTTATGAGGGTTAAATGATTTCCGATGTGTGTTACATTAACTTTTGGGATTAAATAAAGGAGTCAAATTATTTTAATTCCATGCCGCGTTAAGGTAAAGCGACAAAGGGTAATATTTTAATGGGAAAGACCCGTATTGAGATGTGTTGGGTTTAATTAGTGAACTGTAATTAAGTGAATCGGATGAAGATTTTGAGTGCGTGGTGGGTTTCAGAATGGCTGAGATAGTCAGAATAGAGTATTCGGGTGTAGTGCTTGGGTTCTGGGAATTTTTGGACCAATAGGGACTCGCAATAGAGTAAACGAGTCATTTTTGGGGTTAATAGGGATAAGCCCTTTTCTTCTCTTATAAAGGCACTAGAGAGAGAGAGAAAGAGAAGAAAGAAAAGGGAGAAAAGAAAGGAAGAAGGAAAAGGAAGAGAAGAAAGGGGATTCCAGCCCAAACTCCGTGGGATTCGACTCAAGGTCATCGAATTTTATCCACGAGGCAAGTGTTTACTTGCTTTATTTTATATATAGTGTGTATCTCATATTATAGTTGGTAAAGTATAAATTTTTTGGTTATAACCCTTAAAATAAATTTTGGAAATCTAAGTTTAAGTTTACAATTTGATGTATTGTAAACTCTCAATGATTTCTAGTGTTAAATCCATAATAATGGAGTGTGGAAATGGTTAGAAATGGGGGAAATGGTAAAACTAGGGCTAAAAGGATTTTTGGGTTTAAATCTAAGAAAATTGGTTTAATCCCCCAAATAATTGATGTGTTAGTTGAAAAATATAGATTAGATGTTTATAGTGTTGTTGGTTGATATTATAAACCATAAGTATGGAGATTGGGATGATAATTGGTGTTTTGGAGGTTTAGGTTATGTAAGAAATGGAGAGTTGGCCGACCTATCTGGTATGACCACTCGACCGCACCCCTATGGCCAGTCGATCAGGTCAAGGGAAAAAGGCTACTGGTTTGCTTGCTAGGCAAAATTTCATATCGCGGTCGATCGGGAGTCAAGGACCGATCGACTGGCACTCTATTTTCTGCCCAAGGATTGGATTATTTCAATTCCTTCTTTCTTTGTGTTTAAAACGTAAGCTAAATTAGTGTATTATAGATGGTTGTGACCTAAAGATTTTGTGGAGTTTCATATTTATCTTGGGTTAGTTAAGGACACAATCCGGGGTGCGAACCTAACTAATGCTTAGGACGAGAGACATTCAAGAAAATTATTCGACAAGAGTACGCATGTATATTTATGCGGATAGGATAATTATGGGATGATTATAATTGAGTAAATCCTAGGGCGTGATTAGGATGGAATTTAAGATATGTGCTAAAGAGAATTGATCGATTGTCTGACGTCTATTGACAATTACTAATATAGGTGATGCGGTACCTATGGAATTAAGATAAGTAGTTAGTATATTCGGGTTCACATATATATATACTAGCGATATGCCCGTGCCTGAAGGCACGGCGAAAATTTCGAAAGTACATAATCGCGAAACAATGAAAATTTTGATAGTACGTAATTGAAAAACGATGAAAATGTTCAAGGTACGTAATTGCAAAACGAAAAAAAATATGATGACAAAATGAAAAGAAAAGAAAACAAATACTATTTTAGGGAGAACATTTCTTTGTTTAAAAAAAATAAAGTGTCAAAGTTTTAAAAAAATTGGGCAAAGTCTCCTTTGTTTATTGGACTATCCACCCTTGTCAAGGGATAACGACAAATCCAACAATATAAAAAAAACAAATTCGCCTAACAAAAGCTTCAATGAAACAAACATCTTAAAAAAATAAATATATATCAATGGAAGCCCAAATAACTATGTTCCACTATCATTATTGTTCGTTCTTTTCCAAATGCGACCTGATACAAAAAAAGAAAATATAGTTAGTAAATTGAAAGAGCTAGTCAAATATTATATAAACAAAGGTAATTAATAATTATATAGCAAATGCACCATGTCTCTAGTGAAATATTGAATGTGAGATTGAAAATAAAATACAAAGATGATTTGTAACTTATCCCTTACATTAAGAGTTAAGTAATACCTTACATTAGAAACGTATCTCAATTTTTCAAAAAATGGGGAATAACATAAAAGTTGGGGGGACGGGGGGGGGGGGGGGGGGGGGGGGGGGAGGAATTATGTAAAAAACACATAGTATAAATTGGAATGGTGGTGGAGTTTGACCAAAATTAAACTAAGAAACGTTAAAAAATGGGACAGTTTAAGTCATGGTTAATATTCATATTATTAATGTTAAAATTTACAAAAAAAATAGATGGATACCTCCGTAGCTCCCGGATAGAAATTTGTATGCCCAGTAGTGATTGTGAGTTATACTCTATTGTATGACTTGGTTCGTGAACCTGTGAAATGGGTAAAAATAATTGATTAATGGTTAAAACTATGAACTGTATACCTGGAAACATAATTAAGTAATTAGAATCAATAAGTTTCATTTGAAAGAAATAATAAATGTGAACACACATTTTTTCTTTACAGATAATCAAATTAACTAATAAATATAGCAAAAAAACACTTTAATGCTTGTGAAGTGTGCGATCTACCCCCCCCCCCCCCCAATTCATTACAAAACATTTTATGTGTATTAATAGTAACAAAAGACAACTCAATTGATGAATCAGTGATGGTGCGTAAATATGGGAAATAATTTGTAAAAAATAAAAAAATTGCAACTTTTGGGCGGTTTGGGGGGGGGGGGGGGAGGGATTGCAAATAAACCAATTGATGAATTTTCAAAAAATCTAACAACAAAACCAACACACAAATACACCATTTCTTGATTTAGGACTGTTAATATGGTAAAATGGAAACCAACACACAAATACACAAATTTAGGACTGTTAATATGGTAAAATTGAACCATTTCGTGATTTAGGATTGTTAATATGGTAAAATTGAAACCAACACACAAATACACAAATTTAGGACTGTTATTATGCATCCAATACCTCTCAAGAATTGATCATATCTTAAACTTCGAATAATCATCAGTAGCCACGGTGACATCAACCCAAGCGTACGTTGAATCACCCTGTAAAAAAGAGCAGAATAAATTAATTATATGACGTAACTTGACAACTGGAACTCAAGAGCAAGAACAAAAAAAAAACTCGAGAACCAATATTTATTGGGAGATTATAATCCACATAACAAATTAAGGCAGAATTGTGAACAGTTACCAATAACGGGGCTAACGATAGCCATAACACAATGTCATTATGACCATCAGTTGTAGATCGTAGGATTGAAAACTAATTTTGATTGTATTAGCGAGGAGCTTGATTTACACCTGCAAAATAGGAATCCCACCCAAATTATTAACCACAATTTAAAAAATAAAAATAGTATTAGAAACTGTATTTAGATGAGGCCAAAAATTAGTATGCAAATGAACTAAATCAAGAGAGAAATTAATGCATTATATGTACTATTGTGTAACTTAACGGAACACCTAAAATGAAATCACAAACCTTACATGTAATACAAATAACATGGTAATATTAATACAAAGTAGGGCGCCTCAGACATTAAATTTGAATCAAACATAATCTCGAATAGCATTTTCATGATAAAAATGACATTTATACTTTTACACCCCTCAAATCTAAAATCTATAAATCGCACCGTAATAAAAATGAAAATAGTGTACCTGCTTAAGATTTTGAAAGTATAATCAGTTATTCAGAAGAACACAAAAAATCACACCAACATTTGTGAAATCCGAGCATACCTGCTTAAGGTTTTGAAAGTATAATCAGTTATACTAGCCCGTCTTGATCTGTAAAAAAAATAAAAAAAAACAATTAGATCCCATAAGATAACATACACAGATATTAGTCAAAATAGAAATCAAATTTTGTGTGTGCGGTCAGATTGTTGAAAACCCTAAAAATCGAACCAACCATACCAAAAAAAAATCGAAGAAAACCCTAAAAATCGAACCCATCAGATTGTTGAAGAAATTGAACCCATCAGATTGTTGAAATCGCACCCACCCATGCGATTGTGTGTGTGTGCGATTGTCTGTGCAAAAAAGGGGGCAGCAGGGGAGACAGCAGGGGAGTGGAGGGTAGCGGGGGAGAGTGGCGGGGTAGTGGAGGAAGCGGGGTAAGGGGGGAGGGTAACGGGGTAAGGGGGGACTAGCCGGATCTGGCAGATCTGGGTAAAACAGTGGCCCGGTGGGGGAGTGGAGGGTAGTCGGGGAGGAGGAAGTAAGGGGGCGGCAGGGGAGAGTAGCGGGGGCAGTGGAGAGAGCGGGGAAAGAGGGAGGAGGAGAGAGGGGGGCAGCGAGGAGAGCAACGGTGGTGAGGGAAGAAGGCGTAGGAGGGGAGAGGGCGTAGGGTTTGGAGATGTGGGGAAGAAAACATGGGTAGAGAGAAGGAAGACGGGGGCAGTGAATTTTTGGACGAAAGTGAGAACGGGGGAGGTTGCGTATAAGGCTTATTTTTTTGCCAAATGCCACCTCATAATGGGTATAATCCTACGTGGCACAATCCCACACCATTAGATCGCCCAAAAAAATTCGTTCTCAACCGTAGATTTTTTGGAACAGTAAAACACCCCCCTCTAATATATAATATATATATATATATCCTTAAAAATTGATTAAGGTATGAATTCCATAATAAGTGAGAATTTTTAAATATATATATATATATATATATATATATATATATATATATATCACTTATTAAGGTATGAATTCCATAATAATTCTTAAAAATTCTCACTTATTATACCATAATAATTCTTAAAAATTCTCACTTATTATGGAATTCATCACTTATTAAGGTATGAATTCCATAATAATTCTTAAAATTTCTCACTTATTATACCATAATAATTCTTAAAAATTCTCACTTATTATGGAATTCATACCTTAATCAATTTTTAAGGATATATATATAATAATAATAATAATAATAATAATAATAATAAAGAACGAGGTTTTTTTTGTCTTCTCCAACTGACGATTGGAATTAAATCTTTGGGGTTTGTATCTTATGTTTGTCAAAGCTAACTCATCGCTGAGATTAAATGTGAGAACTAGCTACGGTGGGGTGTATAACATGTAATCGTTCTCTCGATTAAATGTATTTATGACATGTCTAATCCCTGCCATTTACACCTTTAACAGCACAAGGCTCGAGAGAAAGAGGGGCGACTAAACCATTCTCCCTCTCTCTCTCCACAACAGAGTTCGTTTCTCACCTTGAAAAAGAACATACTGGGTCCTTCTATGAGAATATTAACTTTGGTGATTTTGTTTCAAATGGGTTAGTTCGTTTCTCAGCTTTAAGTTCGTTTATTAACTTTGGCGAGTTCATTTCTCAGCTCTGTTTTCTTAACTTTGGTGCGTCCCTTCTATGCGTATCTGCTTTTTTTTTTTTTTTTTTTTTAGTAAGAAACATGATTGTTGATAAGGTAAGGGTTAAACTGTTTTTTTAGTAAGTAACTTGAGATTTGGGTTTTGGTTTTGCAGGTCTTGATACGGGTTCCAATCAGGTCTTTGATACGGGTTCCAATCAGGTATGGGGTCTTAACTTCTATTATTTTCTCTACAGAAAAACACCTATGGATTGTTGCACACTATAGCTGTAGATGTGTTATTTTACCTCGCCATATAAACAAGCCGTACATTATTTCTATCCAAAATACCCAACAGATCTACCACGGTTGTTTATGTTTCAGGGTTCGATAAATGGTGTTCACGAAGTCTTATTGGTTAGGTCATTTGGGTGGGTTCATGAAGTGATCCAGAATAATCTCTCTCACTTATCTCAGAAAAGAAAACAGATGAGTAAGTGGAAATGGAAGCATGTCATTTGGTGTTCTTGCTTCGAAATTCACTAACGTG
The DNA here is from genome assembly GCA_949130495.1 of Sambucus nigra. Taxonomy (NCBI): domain Eukaryota; kingdom Viridiplantae; phylum Streptophyta; class Magnoliopsida; order Dipsacales; family Adoxaceae; genus Sambucus; species Sambucus nigra. The sequence goes on from OX422211.1 coordinate 90,497,045, forward strand.
CGCTATATGTACAATATCTCTTATGGCGCACTCAGACAACTCCAAAAGCTTGCAGACTCATACAAAATCCCTACGATGACTCACTTTGCCATTCTTACTTTTTTCAATTCATTGTTGTTTTTTCAATCTTGGGTCATCAAGTTATTGGGTTATATTATTCAATAAAGATCTTATCTTTTCCAAATAAAAAATCATTTGTTATTTGAATAGAATTCATTTCCTGGGCGGGGGATGTTTTTTTATTTTACAGTTGGGGTAGGTGTACAGATTTAATATCACTAGGAAAATCTTTCTTATGTTTTAATTTTATGTATATTTTTTTTGGGGCTGTATGGATTGTTAAATAAGATTGTGACTAATTTTTGGGGTTTGGAAACAACGGTGCTTCTTCACTCCTCCGGTTGCCAGAGCTAACTTCCTGGCGTCTACTCTAAATGTTGTCACTTTTCATTTTCTATTTCATTTTATTGTTATAACAAATTTCATTTTTTATTTACCGTCATAAAAAATGTCTATTTACTGTTATAAGAAATCTTTATTTACCCAAGAATGCCTAGCCTAGAACTAGCTATAAAAATGTGTATTTGTTTCGCAATGCAGCTTTTACTTCTTTAGTTCTAACCCATTTAATGCTTTTTTATTACAGTTGCCAGTAGTTCTACAACTTTATGGATGGTCAAAACTTTTGGGTCTCGGGTTGTTAGTTTGGTTCGTTTGATTCCGGTAAATGAAATTGATTTGGTTATTTGTTAGCCACCCTGGCCTAAAAATTACAGAAATGGAGGGGTAATTCAGGCTGAAACCCCTGTTCTTATGCATAATGTAATGGCAGCTCACATTCCTATGAGTGAAGTACCAGAGAAAGGAATTCCGATGTTTTATATCTGATGTATTTGAAAATTTTGAAGTCCTTGAACTAACCATTAATTTTTATGCACTTATAATGTATTGTGGGTGTGGCAGCAATTGCTGCAAAATCTCCTCTTGCAGTCAATGGGAGAAAATCACTTCTACAAAAAGATAGGTACACCACTATGGATCAAGCTTTGGATTATGTTTCCACATGGAATTCGTTATGCTTTTATCTGATGATTTAACAGAGGCCATTTCAGCTCATACCCAGAAGAGAAAACCATTGTTTTTTCAAGCTATGATGTAAATCAACTTCATAAATGGATTCACGACCTTCTTTTTGTACCTATTTGAAGTTGTAAGGTCAATTGTACTTGGGTTATTTCGTATAATACACACACACAACCCTATTAAAATTAGCCAAATAGTGATATATTCCAATTTTAAATTCCTTTTGCAAATTTAAAAGTTAGCATGAACAATTTTCAGTTAATGCGATGGGATTGATAACTTGATTAATTGAAATAAAATTATCCAATTTTATCCATTTTATTCTAGGCATACATCTATGTGGTTTAATAAAGTAAATTGCAAAAATCACAACCACAACGCGCCAATGTACGAGGAAAATTCAAATGGGAAAAACCTCGGATGGTTGGGCCTAGACAAAATCTTCTACAAAATAGGTTTTACAAGAGACTCAAAAGAATTACAGTCATTGACTCAATCAAGGCATGATTATGCTGTCCTCGACCTCCGAATTTTTAGTATGCGAAGCTCCAATGCGTTGCTCGACACTACTCGTGTCGCGGTATCCGCCGAAGCCCAAAACCACCGTCTCCACTAAGCTTCAATGCAGAGATCCACCACAAACTTGCTTGTTGAATGTCAAGTTGATTGTAGGGGGTTTTGTTTCAAAATTTGAAAACGGTGTTGTAGATTGATTTTACCAAAAAGAGGGAAGTTGTGAATTTTTGCTCTCAAGAGAATATGAAACTTCCTTGGTCTTTGAAATTGATTTTCGTCCATATATTATAACTGAAAAAGTAGTGGACCAAAATAGTTTTTGTAAAATAACTCCCTGAAAATAAGTTACAAATTTTCAAATCTGACATATCTCGTTTGAACGAGGTCGTTTGAATGACATGTTGTTCGAACGAGTTATCTAACGATGTTCCAGAGAAGGGTTAGATAGGTCATCAAAAATCTCGTTCAAACGAGGTCGTTCGAACGACATTTCTAACGAGCTTCTAATGAGTTTCCAGTGTGGCCTGTGGAATGTCGTTAGATCCGAGATGACAGATTTTGCCGAGAGAAGGTTAAAATAAGTTCCAAAAATACTTCTTTATGAAAATTTAATTTTTCAGAACTTTACTCTATATGTGAAAATTTCTCTTTTATAAAAAATACTCCAACACTTAAAATGATTTTGGTCATACACCTTTTAGAAGAGAGAACATGGCGTGCATATTGATGTCGTATGAAATTTGGATGCAGTGCTCGAATCTTTACGGTTGTATGATGCTTGATGAGGAATGACCCAAAAATGTTTTGTCCAATGGAATGTAGCAAATATTACAAATGACTCGATTGGAAATTTGTCCTTACAAATATCCCCCTTTGGCTATTCAGGGACAAAACAAAATAATAAAAAAGAAATAAAAAGACTGAATTTGCTAAGTCAGTCATCAAGCTGATTCTAAAGCCCGTCCTAAAAACCCAAATAAAAGACAGAATCAGTAACGTGACTGACGGTGCTGTAGAAGAGTAAGAGATGTATCCTACACATATGAAACAACAAATTCATAAATGAATGGGGAAGTATAGAATATAAAACCAATAAAATAATATGCCATGAGAGATTAAAGCATATGTTGAGAATAAATTAATGAACTTCCCCTAAATTATGCATATGTTGACTATATAAATTATGAATTCCCATTAATTAATAAAACTCCCCCTAAGTTATGATTTCCCCTTATCAATGTTTCTCCCCCTTTTTGTCCGGAAAAGACAAAGGGATGAATAGCCTGCATGTTAAAAGATAATCGAGAGAATAATAGGCAATAAAGCCAATAAGAATAATTGACAAAGGGAAGAACATGATAATGCATTAATCAATAAGGGAAATGCTAAATATCCAATGTGTATAAACGTCATAAGAACAAAAATCCAAACCAAATAAAAGCGTACAAGAAAGAAAATATTCCACTTAGTCTCACAATTACAATGATAAAGTAGATTAAAAACAAAGTAAATCAAGGGGCAGGATCATCATGAGGAGAATCATCAGGAAGGGAGCCGGAACCTGATGAGCCTTCACCTCGGTGCATCTCCATGTGGCGAATGGCATCAAGGTGCTCTAACAGAAGAGAGTACCGACGTGCCTGTGCTTCATCTCTGTGCGCTTGAGCCTACTCTCGGCGAGCTTGTGCATGTCTGTCCTACTGCATTGAAATCAAAAGCTCTTGCAACAGTGCCTTGTCTTGACGTCTATCTTCTTGAATCTGCTCAACCTGTGAATGGACAAACAAAATATCCTCGGAATCTATGGGTGCGGGAGCATACGAAGAAGAAGGTCGATGGGTAGAACGAGAGGGGGCGGGGCAACTAGGGGCAGGGTGTGAGGAAGTGGTAGATGTAGGGGAGGCGGAGGTAGTGAGTTGAGGGGTATCGGGGGGTAAATGACCACGAGACCGACTGACCCATGACATGGCAATTGTTCGGTAGCGGGTGACGGGGACATCGGTGGATAGGCGGGGGCAGTCGGTGGCAAGATAAAACCTGGTAATAATAGCGGTAAATAGGAGGTCTTGGCGAGCGGGACTGGAAGGGAGGATCCTAACCGTCCGAATGACACTAAAGAGGAAGGCGGGGAGGTCGATGGCAGCGCTAATGCTAATGGAAAACATTAGGTCCACGTGCATTTTGGTGATTTGGGTTGTGTTCGTGTAATACCCCGTAATTTTATTGATTTTTATTTAATGGATTAATTGAATTAAATGAGAATTAGCTTGGAAATTAATCCGGAGGTAAATACTAGCGAGATGTGAGTTGGTATTTGATTAGGATGTTAGAATAAAATATTACTGAGAATATATGGTAATATATGAGTATTGAAAATATTAAAATTGTCACGAGGCAGAAATACGACAATTTGGGAAATTTAGTTGGGACGCGTGTGTCAGTCGCGTTAGGAATGAATTTATTTAAATTAAAAAGTGAATTATATTTTTATCAACCAAATGGTCATTTTGAGTGCACCAACGTATCCGGAAGTGTTGAAATAGTTAGAAAATACTAGCCGAGAGTTTAGTTTGGGTCCCGGGGCATTTTTAGGCCAAATCGGCAACCCATAAGGGTATTTTGGTAATTTTAAAAATTGAGGGATTAAAACCCACGAATTTTAGAATTAAATTAGAGATTATTAGAAGGGACACTAGGGCCATTACCAGAAAAAGACAAGAGAGTGGGCTACCAGAGTTTTGAGAGAAGTTGGAGAGAGGTTACAAGAGAGCCAAATCAAAGCCATCACCCATCACCACTATTCTGGAAGGATTTGTGACAGGAAATAGGAGAGAATCAACCTATGATCATCGACAACAAATCTCAAGAACGAACCTAAGGCAAGTGATTTGATTTCATTATTCGCAATGAATATTTCCTCCATGTTTAGTGTAGAAATTAACATATGTAGTGAGAAAGTGATGAAAACCTAAAGAAATTGTTAGGGATTGCATGTAGAACGGTTCTGGAAGAATTTAGTTTTTAAAGCATAGCACTTGATGATGTAAAAAAAAATTTAAAAAGGAGTTTTCATGTTCAAATAAATTCTGAGTTCATATTGTTAGGGTTTGTGGAAAAATTGGGGATTTATGGATTTTACATGTGGATTTGGAAGAATTGACCCAAGAATTATGTTAGGAAGTAACCTACGGTGGTTTAGAATAATTTGGGAACCTTAAAATCTGATTAGGGTGATCTTAGGATGGATTTAGAGAAGAGGAATTGAAGAAAAATGAAGTTAGAAAATTTCGGGGTGTTCCCTGCCATCTCGTTAGAAGACCTGCCCAGGTCATTCGAATGACCTTGTTCGAACGAGAATTCTAACGAGATAATAGTACCCCTTCTAACGAGTTCGTTTGAAGCCCTTCGTTCGAACAAAACTCGTTTGAACTACCTCGTTCGAACGAGATTTCTAACGAGTTGACAAAATGGCCTTTTTAGGCCTGATTTTATTTCGAACTTCCAGTAGACTTATTTAATTGAGTGATAACCTTCCCTTTTTGACTAGTGGGTATAGTTGTGAGATTGGAGTACGTTGGGGATTAAAACTTATAATTTTGTAATAAATCGGATGACATCTATGGGTTAGGAAATAAGTACTTGAATTTGCGACGTGAGAGGAGTTGATTATCTATGATGTATATTATTCGGGGACTCGTAAGTGTACTACATTAATGACGGTATAGGAATGTAAAATGTACCTCTATTAATATTATAAGATATCTAAGATGTGTGAATGCTTAGTATATGTGGTTATATGTGTATGACATACCTACCATACTTGCTATCGCGGGAGGTCGGCGTTCGATTAGGGCCATCTAATCTTTGTGTGCCTACGGGGGGATTTAGATTGGTACGTCGAGGACATAGATCAGAGAATGACTTATTGGGGAGTTAATAAGTATGTTGATCATGGGAGCATAGGTATGTGCATGCCCCATGCGATTTGAATTATGTTCGCCTCCATTATGTGTGATTATTACTTATCGAAACGGTTCCTGAGAGATTCGGAATACATGGTCCATATGTACGTGATGTACCGGGATTTGATAGCAGAGTATGTATGCACCGCAACTTAGTCTAGGGGTGCCATTATTGTATATTTATGATGAGATTGATATACTGAAATAGTGAAATGGACTGTTTATATAAGTACAAGTGTGAATTAATGTAACATCCTTGTAGTGGTAAAAATGGGAAAACTCTTAATAATTATTGTAACTAATCGTGATGAATGAAGGTAAAACTCTCAGTTTATATTAAGATGTCGGGAATTAAACCATGAATAGTATAGTAAAATCAGATATTGGATTAGACTAGTTAGTTAGTGGAATAACTAGAATGGGTATGGGTACGTAGGAGTGCACACTTAGTTGAGAGGTGAGGAACTCATGTGAGTGCAGGGACTATCATGTATTTTATATTCACTGTTTAATGATATTAAATACTTGCTATATTTTAAATTGTTTTCACAATCGGGCTCTGACCCGTTTGCTTTCAAATATATTTTCTTGTAAAAACGTTTTAGGTGCCCAGCCACAAGGACATCAAGCTTAGGAGTTCTATTCCAGTGACGTGCTATAGCTGTTGTGGAAGTTACGGGACCTCGATTATAGATGCCTCCACTTCATATATTGACTCCATTTCAGACTCATTCATCTGTAGGGCATGTCGCCCCTTCTTTCTTAGTGATAGTTTATTTATTCAGTTTCATTTCAGTTTTTGGATGTTATTAAATTATGATTCAAACTTTGTATCCAGTTTTATTCAGTATTTTTGGATTATTTCGGAGGAGTGTTACTCGAGATTCATTTATTCCTTTATTATTGTAACGTGATTGTATTATGGTTGTGGTATCATTATTTCATAATTTATCACTTGTTGAATGTTAATCCAATTTGATTAAAATTAACAACTCACTTTTCAAATATTAGGTGGCTAGTAATTGTTAAAATGCTTTTCGACAGTGATGTTATGAACTGAACCAACTTTACATTTTGTATTAATTTGAATAAAGGAGTAGCTACCCGATATTTAATTAGTCGGGGTGTCACAGTTCGCACGGGGAATAAGACACGCACACACGATCCAATTAAGGACCATAAAATCGGGATGCAAGTGTTTGTGAAAGATTGTGACAGTGCCAGGAGGGTTAAGCCTAAAGTCGGTGCGCATAACGAGGGAAGGGTCAGGGCGAGCATCGGGAGCCCATGGGAAGGAAGGATTATTGACCATGGGTAAGGAGATGAGATGAGCAATAGATTTTGGAGAGACACTTATCTCCTTACCGCGCACTCAAGAGTAAATATTATTCTCCCTATCATGCATCCCAAAATGAAATTCCCGAATGAGATCAGGAAAAATAGTGTCCGTGAGTGAGAATAGGGGGTCCCACCCTAAATCAGAAATCCAAGAATGGACAGTGGTGCCGTTAAGAGATTGGAGATTGAAAATTTTCTCACGCACAATAGAAAGAGTGGAGAAACCCTGTGTATGATATTGGGTGTGGGCGGTGAGTGAGCCCCAGCGAAGCCTAAGGTCTTGGATAGATGCATTTGCATTGGAATCCTCATCGGAGGAAGAGGGGTGTTCCTCAGGAGAGTCACGAATGCGATGTGGGCGACGATTACGGGCCATTCTAAACTAGGATGAGACTAGAACCTACCCGAACAAAATTCTAACCAATCCACCAAACACACCAACAATCCAACAAACCAATATGTAATAAGCCGATCCTTCGTTAGATATAAAAAGAAAATAAAAATAAAAAGAAAAAGAAAAAGAAACATTTATTTAAGATAAATTCCATGAAATTAAAAAGAATTTTAAGTTGAGAAAACTGATATTATCATGGAATTTAGCTTAACCAGGGGCAACACAAACAATAAACGGAGTAAATAAAATGGCCCCAAAACAAAGTAGAGATATACACATATTGGTATATGAAATTTAGGAAACAAAAGAAGAAATTATTTTGGTGTAAAAATTGGACCCAATATCATATGTGTGTGTGTGTGTGTGTGTGTGTGTGTGTGTGTAGATAGATAGATAGATAGATAGATAGATAAATGGATAGAAAGAATGGAGGAGGGAAATACCTTGAGAGAAGTGGTGGAGAAACCTCAAGATCGGAACCCTAGCAGAGAAATGAGGTTAAGAAAGGGAAGGATGAGGTTTAATGGAGGAGTAGAAATGGGGTTTAATCGTGGGGAAATAGAGAGTATGGGAGAGAGAGAGATAATGGGTAATGGGGTAAAGGGTAAGGGATAGTGGAAGAGAGAGTGGGAAAATGGAAGGGAGAGAGAAATCTAGGAAATGAGGAAATGGGTAAACGTGGGTAGGTGGAGAGAGAAAAAGAGACTGAGGCAGCAGTTTGGGGAAGAGAAATCGTAGAAATTAAACCCAGGTCGTTCGAACGAGTGATGTCATTCGAACGAAGTTCCAGAAACATAGTGGGTATTTCGTTAGATATCTCGTTAGAAGTTCGTTTGAATGAACTTTTCGTTCGAACGACATTACAAACGAAGTTCCAGAGAGGGGGTCAGAAATTTCGTTAGAAATCTCGTTCGAATGAGAATTTCTAACGAAATTCTATCTTTTTAAATAAAAATAAAATAGTTTTAAAAATAGCATAAGATAAGGAATTGGGAAGGCCAGAAAGATGCCAAAATGAGTATTTTAATAATCCTAGCTTGTGAAGACATATCCAAACTGTGGGAGCGGGAATGTGGGGGTGTGAACAATGCGAGTGGGAGTTTTTAACCAAGACAATGTACAAGTGCGTAATCCCAAACAGTACATAAATGCAATATTCACTCACATTATCCTTGCGTCAATAAAGAAATACTATTGGACACTCAAACACAAATGCACCACGTATACAAGATAGATGATTCTCTCGCCAATGTTGTCACAATAAGAAAGCAATAAATCAATTAAATGTGCATGCCCATTGATCTTCAACTTATCTCCCATTAGTACCAATAGATTGAGACTATAATTTTTGAAGAATCAATCAAGCTAGATACTGTTGGCCTTGGCATTATATTTCATTTTCAATGCTTCTATTTTAGTCACATATTCTAAAATGCAGGTGGAGGCTATTCACGAAAATTTTTTATGTTTTTCGCAACTCGAGCCCATTGCTTGAAACGAAAACCAACCGGATGAATATAATTACTTTTTGTTTTTATCCGGGCAACGAATGACCATGCACAATTTCTATTCCTTATAAGATAAGTGACAAGATTGAGAAGACAACACCAAATCTCACTTTACAAGAACAATGTGAATAAGATATCCGCAATATTTCGTGAAAGGTGTGTGCAAAAAGGAAAATATGTGAGGTAATCACAGAAATACATATCATAAAAGAGCATATTTGTGCACAAGATAAACGAGGTCCGGTTTGACTACTCATTGAAAGCCACATGGACATGAAATAGGATAGTGATCCGAACACATCGAATACAAAGCCACATGGACAAAAGTTTTGGGAAAGCTTTTCTAACCATTCCCGTGTTCCTTGAAAATAAGAAAGACCAAATATTTTTGAGATTTTTAATAAAATATATACAAAAGTAATCTAGTTCATAGGTATAAAAATATACAAGAGAAACAACCTAAACTAGATAGACGGCTTCGATCTCAATCAATTGAGCAAACCCCAATTGATTTCCTAAGGTTTTCGACCAATTGTTGATCGGTAGAAACAAAGCTTAGAGAAACGATTTTCTCTTCAACCAAGTCACGAATAAAATGTTCACGGATCCTAATATGCTTGGTTCTAGTGTATTCAACGGGATTACGGGAAATGTGAATGGCACTAGTAATGTCGCAATAGATAGTCATAGTTCCTTGAGAAATGTCGTAATCTTCCAATATTTGTTTCATCCAAATGAGTTGAGTGCAACAACTCCCGACGGCTATGTATTCAGCCTCCGCCGTGGATAAGAAAATAGAATTTTATTTCTTGTTCATCCATGAGACAAGCACTTCCAAAATAGAAACAACCGCGAAATGTACTTTTGCATCCATCAACATCTCCTGCCCAATCGGCATCCAAATATGCCGATAGACAATCATTTATGTCGAAGGAATACCAAATTCCAAAAGACAGGGTCCCACTAACATATTTAATAATACGTTTAATGGAAAGTAAATGAAACTCTTTTAGGGCAGCTTGATAGCGTGCAAAAAACTCCTACACTAAAGGAAATATCCGGACGACTAGCAGTTAGGTAAAGTAAACTACTTATCATACTTCTAAAAAGTGTGTGCTTTACATCCTTTCCTTCGGTATCCTTACTAAGTTTAATCGATGAACTCATAGGAGTACGTGCATGTTTAGCGGATTCGAGTTTAAATTTCTTAACAAGGTCTTTAGCATACTTGGTTGGGGACAAAAATATCCCACTTTCGAGTTTACGAACTTGAAGACCTAGAAAGAAAGTAAGTTCACCTACCATACTCATCTCAAATTCATCGTGCATTTCTTTTGAAAAGAATTGAGTATGATTATGACATGTTGAACCAAACACTGTGTCGTCGACATACACTTGTGCAACTAGAATAGCTTTCTCATCACAATGGACAAAAAGTGTCATATCTACTCCCCCTCTCAAAAAGCCACGAGAAAGGAGATAAGAAGTGAGTCTTTCATACCAAGCACGGGGTTCTTGTTTCAAGCCATATAGAGCTTTCTTTAAGAAGAAGACATGATTAGGATGCTTTGGTTCCTCAAACCCTTTAGGTTGTTCAACATAGACTTCTTCTTGAAGAATACCATTTAAAAGGGCACTTTTTACATTCATTTGATATAATTTAAATTTAAGATGACATGCTATGGTGAGTAAAAGGTGAACCGATTCTAACCTAGCAATAGGAGCAAAAGTTTCTTCAAAGTCAACACCTTCTATTTGGGTGTATCCTTGCGCAACCAATCTAGCTTTATTACTAATAATGACACCATTTTCATCCATTTTATTTTTGAAAATCCATTTGGTGCCAATTATATTTGTATTAGAAGGCCTAGGGACTAATTCCCAAACATCATTTTTCTTAAATTGAAACAGTTCTTCTTGCATAGCATTAATCCAATGTTCATCTTTTAATGCTTCTTTAAAGTTTTTAGGTTCAATTTTAGAAGTATAGCATAAGTAGGTAACTTTATTTTCTAATTGCGCCCTAGTCTTGACACCTACCTCGAGATTTCCTATAATTTTTGAAGTGTCATGACTTTTACGCACCCAAGGAGTAGGATCCTTTTTCTCAGTAGTGGGAATAACCAAGTCATTTTGAGACTCAATATTTTCAACATTGGACACAACATCACACTTATGACAAGTCTTACTCATTATCAATTAATGTGGTCGGAGCATCGTCTTTTATGACAACATTAATTGATTCCATGACTTCAGAGATAGTTAAGTTGAATACTCTAAAGGCTCTACTGTTTTGAGAATATCTTAGGAATATACCTTCATCACTCTTTGAGTCAAATTTACCTAGAAGTTCTCTATCTCGAAGTATATAGCAAGGACTACCAAAAACTCTAAAATAAGCCAAATTAGGTTTCTTGCCCATCCACAATTCATATGGAATTTTGTTAGTATTAGGATGCAAATAAACCCTATTTATGGTGTGACATGCGGTGTTAACCGCTTCGGCCCAAAACCTACGAGGCACATTTCTTCCTAGGAGCATAGATCTTGCCATTTCTTGGATCGTTCGATTTTTTCTTTCAACTATACCATTTTGTTGTGGAGTTAGAATGACCGAGAATTCATGTTTAATTCCTATTTCATCACAAAAGGTATTTACACCGGATTCCTTGAATTTTGTTCCATTATCACTCCTAAAGAGGTTTATGCTAACACCGTGTAGATTTTGAAGAATCCTACACTTAACAGTGAGAAAATCAACTGTCTCAGATTTTTCTCTTAGAAAACCTACAATAGAGTACCTAGAAAAATCATCCACCATTACTAAGATATATCTTTTTCCTCCTAGCTCTTGGTACGGGTGGGACCCATAAGGTCCATGTGTATCAATTCTAAGACATGAGAGGTAGTTATAGAGCTTAACTTTTTATTAGGGCTTTTAATTTGCTTTCCTAATTGACACGGCTCGTAAATCATGGAGGTTGGCTTTCCTAGAGATGGTAAACCTCGAACTAGCTCCTTTTTCACTAATCGATCAAGATCTCTAAAGTTAACATGGCCTAACCCTTGATGCCAAAGATTGACAGATGATGCTTTTGCACTATTGCAAACTAAAGAGGATTTAGGAACTATTCCGTAGCAATTGTCACTAGTTCTAACACCTTGTAAAATAGATTCACCCGATTGATCATATACGGTGCACTCCGATTGACTAAACTTAACATCAAGATTTTCATCACATAATTGGCTAATACTTATCAAATTAGCCTTGAGACCATCAACATAAAGGAAATTTTCAAGTTTAGGAAGCCCGAAGATTTCAATAGATCCTCTACCCATGATTCGAGACTTGCTTCCATCCCCAAAAGTGACTTTACCGTCTCTATAGTTTTCAAGAGTGGTGATTAGAGATTTATCACCAGTCATATTTCTCGAACAACCACTATCAAAGTACCATTGTGAGGTATTTTGAGCCTTAAGTGCAACATGAGCAACAAAAGCTTTATTGGTATGATTTTTCTTAACCCAAGCTTGAGTTGTTTTCCTTCCTTTGTTGGCTTTAGTGTTATAATTGGAATCATTTCCTTGGACTTTAGAAAACCTAAGAAACTCTTCCATTAGACCTTTAGAAGTATTGACTAGATACTCAACTTGACTCTTAAGACTAGCTAAGGAGTTATAGTTGGAGCTATAGTGTTGTTTAGAAGTTGTGGAATGAGATTTATTTCCAAGCTTGTACCAAAAATCTTTAAGATGACCCCGTTTGTGACAATAAGAACACACATACATTTGTTTTTAATTATCTTTTAAAGGTTGCTTAGGAGGACTTATTTTAGGTAGATGAGGTTTAGGAGAATTAGATTTGGTAACAAACTTATCTACGGGTTCGGGTTTGACTTTGGATGAATCTCCTTCTTCATATCCTATACCTTTTTTCTCTTGATAACCTTTCTCCTTATATCCTAGAACAGGACCTAGAAATAATTTTCCCATGCTTCTTGAATTATCCTTTAGTGTGACTTTAACTTCACGAGAGGAATCGATATATTTTTCAAGTTGGGCAATTTTACCTTCGAGAGATTTTTTAATCTCTAAAGACTCATTAAGATCTTTGTTGACACCTTCCAAGGAGATAATTAAGTCATATTTTTCTTTACCTATCAAGATAAGGTTCTTAGAAAGAGATATCTTAATTGCCTCGAGTTGGCTAACTAAAGCCTCATTCTCCTTCAGGCCTTTCAACTCTTTTTCTAAGGTTAAGACTTTAAAGGTTAATATTTTGTTAACTTTTTGAATACGTAGAGACTCAGTGTATAGTTCAGTATAGGCAGATTGCAGTTCACTCTCATCTATTTCACTTTCACTTCCTTTTTCATCACTACTAGTAGAGTGAGTGGAAGCAACCTCAAGATTTTGCTCGGAATTTTCAACATTAGGGTGTGACTCACTTGAATTACTAGCATGGCTTGCTATAAAAGCGGTGAAATTTGTTCTGGATGAGATAGAGTAATCAGAGTCTTCAGACTCATTATCAGTGTCGCTTAGAGTGGCAATGTAAACTGCCTTTTCTTTACCTTGTCTCTTAAGTTTAGTAGGGCATTCAAATGCTCTACGACCACGTCCCTCACACTCAAAGCATCTCTCTGAATCATCCTTTTTAAATTTATCTTTGTTGAACTTCTTAGGATCCTAAGAATTGAATTTTCTATTTCCTTTGTTTTTGTTGTTCTCAAATTTTGGTTTTTCAAACTTAGAGTTTTGCTTTTTGAACTTGAGAAATTTTTAATTTTTTTTTAGCAAATAAGGCTATATCATCAGGATCAATATTATACTCATATGAATCAGACACTTCTACTTTCTTGACTTTCAAGGCAACACATTTAACTTTGCTTTTGTTATCTTTAGGAAACATATCTAATTCATAAGTTTGAAAGTCACCAACAAGCTCTTCAACTTTCAAAGTAATTAGATTTTCTAATGAATTAAGAATAATGACTTTAGGAATGAACTACTTAGGAAGACATCTAACTATTTTCTTAACAACACGATCTTCAGGTATTTTTTTCACCTAAGTTAAATCAAGAGTTAACAATATCAGATATACGAGCATAAAACTCATCAAATGTTTCAGTTTCTTTCATGGTGATCGTTTCAAATTGAGTTGCTAACTTTTGAAGTTTTGAAGCTTTAACTACACTAGTTCCCTCATGAGTAACTTGGAGAATATTCCAAGCTTCCTTTGACGTCTCGCACATCATTATACGACGAAATTCATCGGGGGTCACTGCACCAAACAAGGCATTTAAACCTTTAGAGTTAAAGTTACACAATTTTAGTTCTTCCTCACACCATTGTTCTACAGGTGTTAAAATAATTTCATCATTAACAACCATAGTAGGAGGGGACCATCCTCTTTCAACAGTAACCCAAACACGTTCATCAATAGATATAAGGGAAGATTTCATACGTGCTTTCCAATAAGTGTAATTGGTTCCATCAAACAAAGGTAGTCTATTCGACGAAAAACTTTCCATATAACCTCCAGGATTCATTTAAATAACCTTTAGAGACTAGCTCTGATACCAATTTAAAGTTGTAATGTTATATGTACTTAGGTTATTTCGTATAATATACACACACAAACCAATTAAAATTAGCCAGGTTGTGATATATTCCAATTTTAAATTCCTTTTGCAAATTTAAAAGTTACCATGAAAAATTTTCAGTTAATGCGATGGGATTGATAACTTGATTAATTGAAATAAAACTATCCAATTTTATCCATTTGATCCTAGGCATACATCTATGTGATTTAATAAAGTAAATTGCAAAAATCACAACTGCAACGCACCAATGTACGAGGAAAACCCAAATGGGAAAAATCTCGGACGGCTGGTCCAAGACAAAATCCACTACGAAATAGGTTTTACAAGAGACTAAAAAGACTTACAGACATTGACTGACTCAAGGCATGCTTATGCCATCCTCGACCTCCGAATTTTTAGTACGCGAAGCTCCAACGCGTTCCTCGATACTACTCGTGTCGCGGTATCCACCGAAGCCCAAAACCACCGTCTCCACTAAGCATTATAAGGGGTTTTGTTTCAAAAGTTGAAAATGGTGTTGGAGATTGATTTTACCAAAAAAGAGGGAAGTTGTGAATTTTTGCTCTCAAGAGAATATGAAACTTCCTTAGTCTTTGAAACTGATTTTCGTCCATATATTATACTGAAAAACTAGTGGACCAAAACAGTTTTTGTAAAATAACTGCCCAAAAATAAGTTAAAAATTTTCAAATCTGGCAGATCTCGTTCGAACGAGGTCATTCGAATGACATGTCATTCGAACGAGTTATCTAACGATGTTCCAGAGAAGTGTTATATAGGTCGTCAAAAATCTCGTTCGAACGAGGTCGTTCGAATGACATTTCTAACGAGCTTCTAACGAGTTTCCAGTGTGGCCTGTGGAATGTCATTAGATCCAGGTCATTCGAACGACCTAGAGAAATATCGAACGAGATGACAGATTTTGCCAAGAGAAGGTTAAAATAAATTCCAAAAATACTTCTTTATGAAAATTCAATTTTTGAGAACTTGAGGCTGTGAACTTTGGATGCAATGCTCGAATATTTACGGTTGTATGATGCTTGATGAGGAATGACCCAAAAATGTTTTGTCCAACGGAATGTAGCCAATATTACGAATGACTCGATTGGAAATTTGTCTTACACTATTATTTTTTCAATTTTATTTGTTGTTGCATAAAACCGGACAAAGGATTTCAAATTGGAGCATTTGAT
This sequence comes from Sambucus nigra, assembly GCA_949130495.1. NCBI lineage: Eukaryota > Viridiplantae > Streptophyta > Magnoliopsida > Dipsacales > Adoxaceae > Sambucus > Sambucus nigra. The sequence goes on from OX422211.1 coordinate 90,512,645, forward strand.
TGTTTTTTCTTTAATTTAAAAAACTCTCCCATGACAGTTATTTTTATTATTTTTTTCATAGCTGGAGATATTCATTTCAGCGGCATTCTATAATCTTATGAACTAACGTATCAACTCCATCTTATTTTATACGGTTGTTTCCATTTATGTTTTTTTTGGGTGAATCCAGTTTATTGGTTTGAATGGTTGATATAAGAAGAAGTTTAGTAGGAACCACGCCTTTATTGTCGTTGTGGTCACCGGTGAGTTTGGAGGGAGACGGGGTAATATTTTTTTTACAGATTTTTTTCCCTTTCGAACTCTTAAGGTTTTGAGTATACATGTTTAAACTTTTTTATATGGGTTGACGTCGAAGTATGTTAAAGTAAAAGTTTGATATTGACAAGATGTTATGTGCTTCACCGTTTTATTTTACGTCAGTGGCTTCCCCAACGCGTGAGATCGTAGGTGGTGTTCACTCAAGTTTAAAGTTATAGCATAATAATTAGCTTTTTGTTAATGTATTTATTTGGATTTTGATGTTTTACCTGCTTCCTAAACCTGCTTTTTGGTGTTAAGTGGGACTCCAAAGCAATTATTTACTTAAAAAAATGAAACAAAAATAAAAACCAATTGGTATAATTCTATGCTAGACATAAATCCTAGAAGATCTTATAATAATAATAGGTACCTTATAATTTGACAAACACAGTTATCCACATAAAAGGTTTCGTGTGAAGCCATTATGAAGGGGTTAGTAGCAATACGACATTAGTGTTCATAGTCTGATATATGTAAACTGGCATAAAACTAAAATTATTGTTAAGTACAAGTTTTAGTGCTAAAGTCTGACATGCACACTTATATTGAAATGGCGAATCTTTTGAAGCATGTTATATTTTTTTAAAATTGTCGACTTGATTTTACAAGAGAAAATATGTTACAAATAGTTTCCGTATAATTTCAACTATTATTTAATAGTTATAAGTAAATTTCATAGATATTAAATAAAAGAAATTTTTTTTATTGAAAGCCTTTAAGTACTTACAAATACTTTCAAGCTGTTATGATTTATCATGTTAATCTAATTCAAAAACTAAAACAATGACAACTCCATTACACGAGTAAAAGTTTTGATATTGAATTGACACATTTATGAGATAAAATTACCAACTACTCTTTAACAATTAAAACTTTTGGATTCGTTTGGTGATTTTTGTGTGGTGTTATTGTGTTATGATTTATTTTTGTTGTAAACAATATCAAATCTAAATATGCAGGGAGATATTGAACATTATAATATGTTTGAAAGCAAAGTGACTATTTTAAATAATTTTATTTAGAGTTTTATTTTTCACCGTGCCATCGGCACGAGTACATAACTATTATGACCCATGGGCTGGACGAAGCGAGGTGGGGTAGAATGCAATAGAGTTAAAATTATTTTTAATTTGATTTTTTATTTTACTGTGCCATCAGCACGTGTACACATTTATCACGAGAACAAATTTATCGTCATGGCATCGGCACGGATACATCCTAGTATATATATAATTGAGGAGTGATAAAGATTATATATACGATGTGATTACAGTATATATAATATGATACGAATACATATATATCTGTGTGTGATTGGTATATTTGTACTTTAGAGGCTGGTTCCACGGGCTTTCCTTTGGTGTAGGGTTGGAACAGCCAGATTACATATTTTCTCTAGTGCGATATGGGTAAATCCCCTGGCTTGAGGAGTAGGGAGATTATATCCCCAGGTCATATTGTACCACGTTCGAGTGCGATGTGTGTACTCCACTTGCAGAGGGAACATGACCGCCTCCACCATTGTGTATTTTTACCATGACCATGAGTGAGTCTGGGTTGGTACCGTGGTTAAGTGAGTAAACCTGGATTTAGATAGGCACTACGAGACTGCATCCTCGAGTTATAGCTCGAAGGGATGGTTATTATACTTATGATTGTGATAGGTATAATTATACTTGTTTCATATAATATATTTCTTGTATATGAGGATAAGATATCATATAAGTAAACGTGTATAAAATGAAAAGAATGATAAGGTGTATTATCTTTCCAGTAGATTTATATCCGGATTTATATGAATATGAATATATTACTGGCATATATATATATATATATATATATATATATATATATATATATATATATATATATATATATATACGCGTTAGTGTATCGGGGGGTTCCTTATTTGGATTTCGCTTCGCGATACACCCCACGCACGAACGTAGCGCATTGTTGGGAATGGGGAGAAGTTTAGCCCTTAGTACTCGGGTTAATAAGGATTTTTTGAGATTGGGTGAAACGGGTTTAGTTAGGCAGGGTAGCTTAACTAGGTTGTTTTAAAGGTATGCGATAGGTGTGCTCTATTAGAAGAGGGGTGAGGGGCATCTCATGAGAGTGCGATACCAATTTAAAAATGAGATAAAATCATATTTTAAACATATGTCATTTAATATTTTCAAACTCAGGCTCTGACCCATTTCTATATTTTCCCTCTTTCTATATATATATATATATATAGATAGGTGTCCAGACACAGGGACGTCTGGATAATGATTCCTTCGAGTCAGACGTTTATTGTAGACGTTTACTGCAGTAGCTATGGATGCATGCAAGTTTACTGACATTTCTATCCTTGTAATGTAGATACGCGGTACTGTAGAAACATTCAGGCCGATAGCCCAACTGTATTTTTTTTATTCTTTTGCTGTATTTTTATTGCGACATTTTATTTGGTTGTACTATGTTAAACCAAGTGTTTGGTTATTTTATTTCATTTCAGTTTCATGTATATAAACTGTGTGGATGTTTATTTGAACGGTTTGATTAAAAAGATTAGTTAATTAAAATTTCGACGCCAACCTAATAGGTTATTAGTAATTAAATTGATTTTCGACAGTGATGCCAAGAATGAACCATATGAGACTCCTGTGTTAATTTGGTACATGATTGATCGCCTGATATTTTATTAGGCGGGGTGTCACAACCTACTGCTATAAGGTCATGCCATTCGTCCTTAACAACACAGGGGTAACCTACGAGAGGTTGGTTAATAAAATGTTCAAAGATTAGATTGGGAAAACTATGGCGGTCTATTTTAATGATATGTTGATGAAGATCCTTAAGGCCGAGTGTTATGTAGCCGACCTTGAGAGGAAATTTGACACCATGGATCTCTACAAGATGAAGTTAAATCCAATAAAATACGTGTTCAACGTCGGAGAAGGAAAGTTCCTTAACTTCCTAGTCCACTAAAGGGGGATTGAGGCAAACCCAAATAAAATCAAGGCATTGATAGAAATAAAGACACCAAAGACTATAAAAGACATGAAGAGGTTGAGAAGAAGAGAGTTTCTCTCAACCGCTTCGTCTCGAGGGCCACAAATAAGTGTCTGCATTTCTTTAAAAATTTGAGAAAAGCATTTTCCTAGGATGAATAATGTGAAAAAGTTTTTCAATAAATTAAATCTTATTTAGGGTCCCTAATACTCATATCTCAGCCCATCCAGGGGGAGAGGTTGTTCCAATACCTAGTAGTGTTAGAATCGGCCATAAGTGCAACTATTGTCCGAGATGATGAGGGGTTCAAAAGCCTGTGTACTTCAACAACAAGGCTTTTAAAGGGGACGAACTGAAATATCCAAGGATGGAGAAGCTAGCATATGCCTTGTTCCATGCCTCCAGAAAAATGAAATCTTATTTTTAAGCTCATATTATGGCGACGCTCACCGACACTCCTTTGAGGCAAGTCATTCATAAACGTGAGAAATCAGGTAGGCTTATGGCTTGGTCAATTGAGTTAGGAGAGTTTGACATTTTGTATCAACCAAGGACTGTAATCAAGGGGAAGGCATTAGATGGATTTATACCTGAGTTCACTTGGGCCAAGGTCGATGATCAAGAAGATGAGAGATTGCGGTATTGGCTGAGAAGACAACCCTGGGTGCGGCGATAGCCGATGGGGCGAGAGTTAACCCTACTAAAAATAATGTTTTATTCAGAAATGGGGAAGTAGATGAAGTTCCTTTCTCGGATGACAATCCATTATGGACTTTATTTGTGGATGGCTCATTTTGTAAAAGTGGTAGTGGGGCAAGACTCATATTGTCGGCTCCATATGGGTTCGATATTAAATATGCCCTAAGATTTAATTTCAAATCTTTAAACAACGAATATGAGTATGAGGATTTGTTGGAAGGCATGTTCTTGGCCCAAGTGTTGAATATCGACCATATGATAGTACACAATGACTCTTATCTAGTAGTGAACCAAATTCTGGGGATTTATGAAGCTAAAGATGCGAAAATGGTCAAGTATTTGGCAGGGGTGAAGAAGGTCTTAACGAATTTTAAAGAAGTGAAGGTGAAGAGAGTCCCTCAGCTCGAGAACGATCGAGCTTATGCATTAGCAAGGTTAGCCTCTGTGATCAGAATAGATATCAGGAGGACTGTCCCGATTGAAATTTTTTACAAGCCAAGTATTGACAAAGACAATAGTAGGCTTGAATTTTTTTTAAATTTGAATCTCAGAGCATAATGGATGGATCCTCTCATTAAATATATCAGGGAGATGGATCTCCCAGATATAAAGTCTGAGGGGAAAAAATTAGGATATAGATCAATGAAGTTCACCATTATAGGTGACCTCCTATACACAAAGGATTTTTTGCTCCCTTTAATCCGATGTGTATACCCCACTGAAGTGGAATACGTCTTTTGAGATGAGCATGAGAGGTCATGCTCAAGCCACATTGGGGGGCAATCTCTGGAAAAAAGGATTGTGACACAAGGCTAATGGTGGTCGACCCTCGCTAAGGATGCGATCGACCATGTAAAGAAATGTGACAAGTGCTATAGATATGCTTACATCCCCCATCAACCTCATCCTACTTTGTCGCCCATCATACTTTCCGGCCATTTGCAATGTGGGGAATTAACCTGGTGGGGCCTTTACCTAAAGTTGCATGTAATTATAAGTATCTGATTATGGAAATCTCTACTTTCTAAAGTTGATGGAGGTTGAGGCCATGATTTCTATAACTGAAATGAAGACCTTCAAGTTCATTTGGAGGAAGATCATTTGTAGATATGGTCTACTCCATAACTTAATTTTAGATAATGGAAAGAAGTTAAAAAATAAGTCTGTGGAGGCCTATTGCAAAGGGGTCTACATCAAGCAGTTTTACTCAACTCCGGGATGACACTAAGCCAATGGGAAGACCGAGGTCACTAATCAAATGATATTAGATGGAATCAAGAAAAATTTAAAAGATACTAAAAGAATTTGGACGGACGAGCTGCATGGAGTCCTGTAGACTTACAGGATAACAAAGAGGACTCCGAGGGGAGAAACATCCTTCATGTTGGCCTATGGATCAGAGGTCGTAATCCCCACTGAAATTGATTTACGCAGTCACAGACTTACAACCATAAAATCAACAATGAAGAAAGAATACCGAACTTGGACTTGATAGAAGAAAGAAGAGAAGACATCGAGGTCAGACAAACGACATATCAACAAAGGACGTCCAAGTTCTATAACAAGAGGGTCAAAGAGAGGTCGATTGTTGTGGGATATTTTGTGTTAAAAAAGGTTTAAAAGAAGTTAAACAGTTGCAACCGAACTGGCATGGTCCATACAAAGACACTGAAGAAGTCATCCCTAGGACCTATAGGCCAGAGAACCTAAAGGGAGATCCTTTTTCCAATCCATGGAATGAAGATCACTTAAAGAAATATTATTAATAGGCTTGTATACCATTTATGTGTCATCCTCTTTGTATTTGGAGTATCTCAAAGTAATGAATGAATGAACACAAGTGTTTCCTCATATCTTTATGTTCAATTGCCCAATTACGTGATTTTTAATTGCTCTAATCTTAATAACATCACTCGTATGGTGAATAAGTCTCGAGTCACTCTCGATGACACAAGAAATCATGGGAGACTCGTCTTGTTCACGAGCTCTCAATAGGGGTATAGTGTGATAACATCACTAAGGTTGTGAAGAACACCAAAAATTCTGTTAAAAATCATTTTATTATGGTTGTTTCAAACATCATTAACTTGGTGGTTTTAAATTAAGTTCCTCCATCGGTGAAGATGAGAGTGTATAAAGAGGCGAAACTTGTCCATACACTCCCAAAAATGACAAGGGGGACTCATGATCAACATCATTAATTTGGTGGTCTCAAATTAAAAACCATTTATTGGTTATCTCTATCGGCGGATACGAGAGTGACCTTGTGATTAACATCATTGATTTGGTGGTCTTAAATTATAAATTATTTATTGATTATATAAACACCACTAAGTGGTGACCTCTCTCGGTTGAGACGAGAGTAGACTTGGGATGTCAGTCTCAAATTAAAAATAATTTCCTGGTAATCTCTCTTGACTAAGATGAGAGTGAACTTATGATTAACATCATTGATTTGGTGGTCTCAAATTAAAAATCACTTATTGATTATATTAATAGCACTAAGTGGTGACCTCTCTCGGCTGAGATGAGAGTAGACTTGGGATGCCGATCTCAAATTAAAAATCATTTATTGGTTATCTCTCTCGGAGGAGATGGGAGTGACCTTTTGATTAACATAATTGATTTAATGGTCTTAAATTGAAAACCATTTATTGATTATATAAACACCACTAAGTAGTGACCTCTCTTGACTAAGACGAGAGTAAACTTAGGATGATGGTCTCAAATTAAAAATCATTTATTAGTTATCTCTCTCGACTGAGATGAGAGTGAACTTGTGATTAACACTATTAATTTGGTGGTATCAAATTAAAAATCATTTATCGATTATATAAACACCAATAAGTGGTGACCTCTTTGGGCTGACATGGGAGTAGACTTGGGTTGCCATTATCAAATTAAAAATCATTTATTAGTTATCTCTCATGGTTGAGACAAGAGTGAACTTATAATTAACATTATTAACTTCGTGATTCAAATTGAAAATCATTTATTGGTGACCTTTGGTGGCTGAGACGATAGTGGAAATAATTTTAGTTAGTTGGAATCATGTCGGCTAATTACATGTTAATTAACAGTCGTACAGATGACGACAATCCACTTTAACAAATTACAAAGCAGGTATGAAATTTTAATGAGAAGATAATTTATATTTATCATAATTCCATAAATCAAATTACAAACAAAAATCAAGGGAAATATTATTCAAAAAATATGACAGATATAGATTAAGGACGATGTTGCAGATTGTTCAAAAATCGATACAAGTGGAATAGGCATAAGTCGAGCCACAGGAGACTACCCAGTAACTATAAAAAAAAGATTATGATGTCTCGTATGTAAGACCTTTGGCTTGGTTGGATATGACTTTGTCCGCATCATATTGAGATTTGACTTCATTATCATTTGGGGAGCCTTCAGTTGTCTCTGCCCAAGCCTACTCAGTTGTCTCTCGTCAACCTACTCCATTGTCTATGCAGGAGCAACCGCAAAAGCCTCCACCTTGACTAAGGTAACACTGATGAGAATATTCGAGAGGTAAAGTTCTTCGAAGTCCTTAGGCACCAGTGACCCAACCTCTAGAAGCTTAAGGACTGCCCAACGACAAGCCATCCTTACTCATCTTTCAAGGTATTAAAAGGCATACCCTGGGAACTCCTCAGAGGTCTTGAACTCAGCCACCATCTACTCCTTAACCTCGTTCTCAGCCGAGGCCTTGAATTCAACTATGGACTTCTAATTTGCCTCCTCTAAGGCCTTTATAATATCCCGTATTTTTATGGCATTTAATTATGGGATTAATTAAATTGAAACTCGAATAATATTAATGCGAATTTTAAATTGAATATTTACTATAGTGACAAGAGTTAGTAATTATTGATAATAATTGTGTTGAAATTACTTATTGAGTAAATTAATATATGAGATTAAATTTATTAAAAATGTCGCGAGTGAGTAATACGACAATCATAGAAATTAAGTTAGGACGGGCATGTGTCGTGTCGGGATTAAATTAATGAAATAAAAAGTAATTTAATTAAAAGTCGCCCGTATGGCCATTTCAAGTGTGTCGACGTGTCCAGAAGAGTCGAGATAGTCAAAAAAGTGTACCAGGGTTTAGTTTGGGTCTCAGGACGTTTTTAGGCCCAACCGGTAACCCGGGAGGGCATTTTAGTAATTTTTTTATTTTTGGCCTGAATTAGTGACGAAAAAAGAGAGTCTATATCTGTGGGAAGAGAGAGTCCTCGAGGGTTATAAACATTAGAGTTGTAGAGAGGCTAAGGGAGATAGAAGAGAGAAGGCTTCCAAGGAGGAGAGCCACCAAACTACACCACCTTTGTTATCTTTCACCACCAATGCATAGATCGAGGAACGAGGGATGCAACCATACCCATCATCACTAGGGAACCAGAATTTCATATTTGAGGCAAGTATCTAACTTGCTGTTAGTTGTTTGATATCACATCCATGATAGTGTAGGAGAAAACTATTTATGTTTCATGAACGATAATTAATGTTTGGGAAAATTATGTTGAAAATTGCATAATAGAAATCATGTTAGGATGATTCCCTTTTTGGATTTAGATTGATGAACACGAAATTTGATGTCAGTAGAGATAGGAATTTGAATATCAATAGAACTCATGTGAAATAAAATAAACTAGGATTAAAGGATAAATTCTTGATTTGATGATGGTTCTTGATGAATTAATGGAAGCTTTACATTAGAAATCATCGATAAGTGTTTATATAATGTTCCTAATGTTTGGTTGGGAGTTTGGGATTTGTTAATGGTGATTTGGATAAGTTTGATGGAAGAAACCCGTAGGTAGATAATTGCAGAATCTGGGCCAAGAATTGTTCGATCGATCAATCGACTCAAGAATGTCGATCGATCGACTGTATCGATCGATCGACCTCTTTTCATCGATCGATCGACTCCTCCTGGAAATTGAAACTTTCTCCTGATTCAATCCAAAAGTGTAAGGACCCTTGGACATAATTAAATTATCATAATGGGATATGGGAAGGACTAGTAGGGTATAAGTAGGTTCCGAGTAATACGACTTTTTATGAGATTTACTTATGGGATTTTGGGGTATAAATTGGAATGGAAATCGTGCGTATGTTAAATTAGGTCTTGTGAGAATCAAGGGGGATTTATACCAGTAGGGTAGTGAGTGTACACCTACTAATTTTATATTTATCAAGATGATACATTTCGAGAGACGAGAAGTACTTAGGAAATGGCAGTATTTAAGAATAAAGAGGAATGGCTTAATTATACATACGACTCAGGCGCCATGTGTCACGTATGGTTAGAATATTATTATAGGTCATGGGCGTACCTAAATGAACAATATATATATATATATATATGTATGTATGTATGTATGTATGTATGTATGTATGTATGTATGTATGTATTATGTTAATATGTGTATATAATCATACCCGAGCTATTTGCTATCACGGAGGTTTCCAGGTCGGGACAGTCTTATCTCGATTGGACCTTTATGAGCCTAGAACATAGTATCATTGGTACATGCTATCTGAGAATGATAGTCAGACGGTCCTAAGAGATGTAAGGGTATGTGCTGACCTCTTAGTGACTGGGAATTATGCTTTGCCTCCAATATGTGTGTCTTATGTTAATACGGTTCGAGAGTGGATCCGAACTAGTATTTCCCTTATTTTACGAGAGGTACATGCACTTGATAGCATAGTGCACTATAGATTTTATGTGGGGTGCCCTATTGTATATAGATTGTGTGTGATAACTGTATGTACCGGTGATTCTTCTACTGTTCGTGTGAGTAGATAAAAATTAAATAAGTGTTCCTAAATAAATTAAGTGCATGTAATCCCACAACAATATTGAGATATACATAATTTACTTGATTAATCTATAAGAAAATTTGTATTAAATAAATCATAGACATAAGGCTACGTGAATCAGAATTGATGAGAGGAGAATTGGGTTAGACTAGAGAATTGGGTTAGTCTTATGAGTCATTCTAGTAGTACGTTAGGCGTGCGTACTAGATGAGAGGTGAGAATTCTCAAGTGAGTGTTGAGGTACTAACATGTATGTCATGTCATCTAGTAAGCATTTTAAATACTTACTTAACCATTTTTAAAGTTGTTTTACACCTGGGCTCTGACTCGTTTCCTAGTATCTTTTTCTTCTTATGTATGTATGTATATATATATATATATATATTATAGGTGTCCAGTTACAGGGGCGTCAGGCTTAGACCTTTGGACCATCGACATGTTGCAGCTATCGTGGAGGTTGAAGGTCCATGCAGTAGACGACTCCATTCTTGATTTTTCAGTCTTCTACCTAGTTATTCTCACACAGGGCATGTGTCTCCCATTTCCATATTTCATTTTTGATCAGTTGTACTCTTTATCATTTCAGGATTTATCTATTGTTAGGATTTTTCATTTATTTGTTCTCCTGCGATTGGGATTTATTATTTTTATTGTTTAATCTAGCTTGGATATTTCATTTGGATGGTGTGGTTTAAAATTATTAATTGTGTTCATGAAAATGGTTTCATTTTAAATCATAACGATATGTCTTAATTTATAAACCAAATGTTTTTACACTTATCTTAATTATTTATTAGGTGGTTAATAAAGGAAATTGTTTTACGACAGTGATGCTAAGAATGAACCAATCGGGCACTTTGAATTAATTTAATAAAGAACTGATCACTCGGTATTTAATTAGGCGGGGTGTCACAGGTGGTATCGGAGAATCAGGTTCTAGTGTCCTTTAGGATCTGTACGGCTTATTATGCTTTATACTTAGCGTCCTTTGATTTAGAGCCCTAATGTTAGGAATGTTGTATTCATCCTTACGCATTGGAAATTCATACTTCTGCGATTTATTTGTATGAATGTTGAGTTCATCCACATTATTTGAACTTTCAGATGGAACGTCAAGAATAACAATCTAACGCTGCCGGGGGAGTCAATGAGCAAGGTCAACTGTTACCTCAGGCGCCCTCGAAGAGAGTATCAGTCACCGAATTGGCAGGTATTGTGGCACAGGCAGTTACCACTGTAGCCTTACAGTACCAAGATCGCAGTATGCATCTTGTAGGAGGCAAAAGAACAAGAGAGGATAGTAAATATATCATGGTTAGAGTTAGCAATTGTGGGAAGACACCAATACCACAATAATAAGTTCCTCGGGGACGTAAAAACCACGAAGGTAATAAAATTTGCAAGAAGAGCCAAAAGCGTCAGGGACAACATAGCCAGGGACAAAATGAGATCATAAAAAGGTGTTTCAAATGTGGAAGGGGTGTCTATGAACGTCAAACTTGTCTGAATCATACTAGAGAGAAACTTCGACCCGACCAATAAGGAGAACAATATCAAAGAAAGCAAGGACTTTCAGGACTCTGCAGTGGAGGGACTCTCCTCAACCTGATATCATTTTTCATCAAGATGCTCAGCAGGACCAACAGGGCCAAGGAAAAAGTGAAACTGGGCAATAAGGTCAAAATCAACAGAGTCATAAAATGGGACAGGTTACTGGTAGATTCTTCAATTATGGCACAATGGGCCATAAGAGGCAAGATTGTCCGGATAAAGGCAAGATACCCTAGTAATAGAGGCAGTTATAGTATGGCTATGTGTACAACGTCCAGTATACAACAGTTTAGCAACTACCATCCTCCATTAACGGTATGTTTCCTAGCCCTGGTACTATAGGACTTCTTTCATTTAACACTGGGGCATCACACTCCTTCATAGCCACTAGTTTGCACGGGACACGGGATTGTTAGACACGGTAGAGAGTACAGAAACATGTGTAGACTCACCGCTGGGAAATGGGTCTTTAATTATCTTTAGATTCCTGGGAGTAGGTATAGAGATTGGCAACTTGATTTTACTTATGGATATGCTAGTTTTAGACGTGCATGAGCATGACGCCATTATTGGCATAGATTGGCTCACAGCTTATAGATCCGTGATAGACTATTTCAATAGGAATATTATTTTCTATATCCTGAGATAGGAGAGGTCTCTGGTGGTGATGCCTCGCCCTGAGGGAGGATCGTCCACCCATTTATATTACATAGAGGAGGAGACCTCTAAGGAAATAATGATTCCCCTGGACTAAATTCCGGTCATTCGCGAGTTTTCTGGCGTGTTTCAGGAGATACTGGAACTACCTCCTAGCTAAGAGATAGATTTCGTTATAGACTTAATGCCAGGGACTCAGCCAATCCCCCGTACACTATACCGTATGGCTCCAGCTGAGATGAGAGAGTTGTGAGATCAGATTGAGCAGCTATTAGGTCAGGGCTTCATTCGTAGGAACACCTCGCCTTGGGGCACTTCAGTGTTGTTTGTGAAAAAAAGAGATGGTTCATTGATGTTGTGTGTAGACTACCGAGAGTCGAACAAAGTCACGGTACATAATAAGTATCTGTTGCACCAAATCGATGACTTGTTCGACCAGCTGAGAGGAGTTTCCTTCTTTTTAAAGATAGACTTGAGATTGGGATATCATCCATTACAGATTCGGGAGCAGGATGTGTCAAAAACTATTTTCTTGATGCAATTTAAGCCTGTGCAGGATCTTTTGTTCTGGCAAAACCTCACCTGTGAGAGGGTCGGGTTCGCATTTATATTATATATTATAGGGACTTCAAAAGGTATAGTGATCTCAAGATATTCTATTTCGGTGGGTGTAAGGACCTTATTGATATAACTCGGAGTGTATTGGGCTTATCGTTGAGCAGCAAGATGTAGCTCGTAAAATGATGAACGCTTAGGACTTGGTAATAGGAAGAGCGCATGGTTATAACACTCCTTTAGAGATGTGGGAGTTAAGACTTATATTTATATGTCTGAGAACGGGCCTCTAAGAGTACCAATTGTAGTTGTACGAGGTTTATAGAATGTGATTATCCCAATGTTGAGTGATAATGACTTTGGGAAGGGAAAGTTTCTCATTTGAATGTAATTGCAAAAGGAGATGTATATTTTATGTCAAGAGAAGGGAATATAGGGGTACATGTTATGGACTGAGGGCCTAATGGATTTTGATGACCGACAATGCTAAGTAGTAGTGTATTGGGGGGTTCCTTATTTGGATTTCGCTTTGCAAGACATCCCACGCATGAAACTTAGCATAAGGTTAGAAGCAGGGAGATGTTTGGTCATTAGTCCATGAGTTCGGTACTTCGATTGTTATAGGAGTAGGTAGTTATAACTGTAAGATGAAAGTTAAATTATGATTTAAGGCCAGTGGAGCTGGTTGTGTGGTAAGGAAGCATTGATAATTTTATTTTATCACCACGCATTGAAGGGTGGAACCATGATAAGGAGGATTTAAAATTTTAATTTATGGGGTGATTGGGAATACCCAAGGGTTATATCCACATTGTGGACATATGGGCAATAAAGAATTAAGTGTTATGTGGTAAGGGTATGTGATGTTTACGCCAGTGTACAAGGTTCATAGGGTGTGTGAGCATCCTAGTTATCTGATGTCAAAATCATCCCAGTTAAAGATACGTGAGTATAGATGTGTGAAATATATTCCTATAGGACTAATATAATGAAGTGGAAGTGGCAGAGTGGATTAAGCATGTCTTAAGAAGGAGGATAACCCATATATACGTGTGCGATCAAAGTGGCACACACAAAATTTGGTTAAAAGATTGTTGGAAACCATTTAAAAAGATGTATCCCTTGAGAAGGAAAATTTGACTATTATGGAAATTTTGGAGTGGAGTTCTAGCCAGTCGAATGTTGAGAGTGACTTGCATAAAAATGGAAAGATGATGTCAATAAGGTATAAGGAGACCAGAAGTGCACATCATGGCAAAAAGTGCACGGGTCAAAACTTTTGGTATACGCCGAGGGAAGAAGAGCATTATTGAGTACCACTTAATGGGAGGCGTTATAAGTGAAAGTCGGTGTTGAGTGGGACATAGTGAGTAGTCACCACATGCACCACTCATAGATAGAAATCGGCTAGAGTAATATGATCAGCCAGAAAATTTTGTAACAACCCGACGATTCCTGTAACGGAAGAGGGCAATCCATTTGGTGAATTTCTTTTATGGGTTTCCAACCTCAAGATAAGGTCATGAGTTCCTTCGAATGTGTGGAACTAGTTGACCTAAAATAAAGAAATTCTTATTCTTTTGGGTGAGTTACATTATTATGTAGTACTACCCCATTCCTTATTTGAAAGAAGGATCACGCCGGTAAGTGGTCCTGCCCGGTATTGATCTGAACTAGAAACAGATCTTTTAACCCCACCTTCAATACAAGATTTCAGGAGTAGTGACGATGACGTTTTGCTTTGATCAGGTTGTATCACCCATAGCCCGGGAAGTAGGCTAAAGGTGATTAATGATTAGAGGAGTCATATGGAAGTAATTTTGGATTCATTGTGATCATTTCATTTCCACAATGGATATAGTTAGTAAGTGAAGTATAGTACGGTAATTGGGAGAGGATATTACTTAATGGTAGGGTTCATTAGAAGCATTAGTACCTGTTTATTGTGAACAAACTTCTTATTGAAGTTTTGTGTAGAAAAAACTTGACTATTATCTCTCTGTTCGTTTAAAGATGAGAGGATAATCATAATTTTTGATTGGTCGAATTAGAGATTGATGACTATAATGGAATTAACATAGACTGTTTTAGGTAGCTTTTGAGTTACATCGTCGGAGATCGAGATTCGAAGAACTGACAAGAGTGGTCAAATGATCATATGGTTTCTCTCAGGATGGGAGTTTTGTGTTTAGATAAATATGAGTAGTTGATATGTAGTGAGGCACGTCCTCCCAATAATATTGAGAGTGTTAAATAAGCTTGCTATGAGGTGGGGGCAATAATACTCTGAAGTTAATTTTGCATACTCATAAAGTGTCCAGAATTATTTTACCAAGTAGGCCTTATTTTTCGAATTTTGGGATGAAATTCCGTTATTAGGAGGAAGTATGTAATACCCCGTATTTTTATGGCATTTAATTATGGGATTAATTAAATTAAAATTAGGATAAATTAATCTAATACTAATTCGGATTTTAAATTGAATATTTACTAGCTTGACGAGAGCTAGTAATTATTGATAAGAATTATGTTGAAAATTACTTATTGAGTAAAACAATATATGATATTGAATTTATTAAAATTATCGCGAGTGAATAATACGACAATCATAGAAATTAGGTCGGGACGCGCATGTGTCCTGTCGGGACTAAATTAATGGAATAAAAAGTAATTTAATTATAATTCGCCCATATGGTCATTTAGAGTGCTCCACCGTGTCTAGAAGGGTCGAGACAGTCAGAAAAGTGTACCCGGGAGTTTAGTTTGGGTCTCGGGAGGTTTTTAGGCCCAACTGGTAACCCAAGCGGGCATTTTGGTAATTTTTTATTTTTGGCCTTAATTAATGACGAAAATAGAGAGTTTATATCTGTGGGAAGAGAGAGTCCTCGAGGGTTATAAATATTAGAGTTACAGAGAGGCTAAGGGAGAGAGAAGAGAGAAGGCTTCCAAGGAGGAGAGCCACCAAACTATACCACCTTTGCATCTTTCACCAACAACGCGTAGATCGGGGAACGAGGGACGCAACCATACCCATCATCACCAGCGAACCAGACTTTCATCTTTGAGGCAAGTATCTAACTTGCTGTTATTTGGTTGATATCACATCCATGCTAGTGTAAGAGAAAACTATTTATGTTTCATGAAAGATAATTAATGTTTGGGAAAATTATGTTGAAAATTGCAGAATGCAGATCATGTTAGGCTGATTCCCTTGTTGGATTTAGATTTATGAACACGAAATTTGATATTAGTAGAGATAGGAATCTGAATATCAATGGAATTCATGTGAAATAAAATAAACTAGGGTTAAAGGATAAATTCTTGAATTTAATTCGTTTGATGATGGTTCTTGATGAATTAATGGAAGTTTTACGTTAGAAATCATCTATAAGTGTTTATATAATGTTCCTAATGTTTGGTTAGGATTTTGGGATTTGTTAATGGAAATTTGGATAAGTTTAATTGAAAAAACCCGTAGGTAGATAATTGCAGAATCTGGGCCAAGAATTGTTCGATCGATCGATCGACTCAAGAATGTCGATTGGTCTACTGTATGGATCGATTGACCTCTTTTCATCGATCGATCAACTCCTCCTGGAAATTAAGCCTTTTTCCCCTTTTTAATGTTAATTCGATCCAAACGTGTAAGTACCCTTGGACATAATTAAATTATCGTAATGGGATATGGGAGGGACCAGTAGGGTATAAGTAGGGTCCGAGTATTACGAATTTAAATGAGATTTACTTGTGGGATTTCGGGGTATAAATTGGAATGGAAATTGTGCGTACGTTAAATTTGATCTTGTGAGAATCAAGGAGGATTTAGACCAGTATGGTAGTGAGTGTACACGTACTGATTTTATATTTATCAAGATGATATACTTCGAGAGACGAGAAGTACTTAGGAAATGACAGTAATTGAGAATAAAGAGGAATGGCTTAATTATACGTAGGACTCCGACGCTGTGTGTCATATATGGTTAGAATATTATTATGGGTCGTGGGCGTACATAAATGAACAATATATATATATATATATATATATATATATATATATATATATATATATTATGTGATTATCTGTGTATAATTATACCCGAGCTACTTGCTATCACGGAGGTTTTCGCGTCGAGACAGTCTTATCTCGATTGGACCTTTATGAGGGATATTGACCCATACCCTAGAACATAGTATCCTTGGTACAGGTTATCTGAGAATGATAGTCAGATGATCCTAAGAGACGTGAGGGTATGTGCTGACCTCTTAGTGACTAGAAACTATGCTTCTCCTCTAATATGTGTGTTTTATGTTAATACTGTTCCAGAGTGGATCTAAATTAGTATTTCGCTTATTGTATGAGAGGTACAGGTACTTGATAGCAGAGTATGACTACACAATAGATTTTATGTGGTGTGCCCTATTGTATATATATCGTGTGTGATGAATATATGTACCGGTGATTCTTCTACTATGCGTGTAAGTAGATAAAAATTGAATAAGTGTTCCTACATAAATTAAGTGCATGTCATCCCACGGTAGTATTGAGATACACATAATTTACTTGATTAATCCAAAAGAAAAGTTGTCGTAAATAAATCATAGACATAAGGCCACGCGAATCAGAATTGATGAGAGGAAAATTGGGTTAGATTAGAGAATCGAGTTAGTGTGATGAGTCATTCCAGTAGTACGTTAAGCGTGTGCACTAGATGAGAGGTGAGAATTCTCAAGTGAGTGTCGAGGTACTAACATGTTTGTCATATCATCTAGTAAGCATTTTAAATACTTGCTAAACTATTTTTAAAGTTGTTTTATACCCGGGCTCTGACCCGTTTCCTTTAATCTTTTTCTTCTTATATATATATATTCCAGGTGCCCAGCCACAGGGGCATCAGGCTTACACCTTTGGATCATTGACGTGCTGCAGCTATCGTGGAAGTTGCAGGCCCTTGCAGTAGACGACTCCATTCTTGATTTTCCAGTCTTCTACCTAGTTATTCTCAGACATGGCACGTGTCGCCCATTTTTATATTTCGTTTTAGTTCAGAGCAAGATTTTTACTCTTTATCATTTCAGGATTTAGCTATTGTTGGGATCGTTTCATTTATTTCGTTGTCCTGCGATTGACATTTATTATTTTGATTGTTTAATCTAGCTTGGATATTTAGTTTCGATGGTTTGGTCTAATATTATTAATTGTGTTCATGAAAATGGTTTCATTTTAAATCATAACGATAGGTATTAATTTATAAATCAAATGTTTTGACACTTAGCTTACTTATTTATTAGGTGGTTAAGAAAGAAAATTGTTTTACTACAGTGATGCTAAGAATGAACCAACCGGGAACTTTGAATTAATTTAATAAAGGAATGATCACCTGGTATTTAATTAGGCGGGGTGTCACAGCCTTCTTCACTACAGCATCAATATTGGCCTTGTACTTGTCGGACTGGGCCTTTAGGGAATTGTCTTTATCCATTTCAAGCTTAGCCAATGCATTTGAGTGCTTTTGCTGGAGCGCGTTCACGAACTTTTCATGATTTGTGTCCTTAGAATTTAACTCCCTGCTCAGATCTTTCTTAGTCTTGTGGGTATCCTCACCCTTTTGGATCAATGGGATATTTTGTTCAACCCATTCACCAAGGCGTGTAAAGATGAGCAGAGAGTGTAAAAACAAGAAAGAAAATGGGTTAGTACGAGACAACACTTGGAACAAAAAATCACCAAAAAAGTTTGAAACAATTACCTGAGTGAACTCGTGAAGGACAAATTGGATGAGACGAGAGGTGGCCATTGCCTCCAGGAAGTTCCTATTAACCTCATCCATCATCGAAGTAGTGGCGGCCCTAGCCCGCTTAGTGTCACTTATCAAGGTCTCATCGCTAAGGGTAAGCTCATTGATATGGGCTGCCAGAGTGGTATCAGACGAGATGGGGATCACTTTGTTTGATCCCGCCTTGGACGATATTTCCTTCTTGTTCTTCTTTTGTGGATGATGGGCAGGGCTATCGTCAATCACCTCTTTTATCTTCTTGGACACCTCGGCATTACCGAGGCCACTAACGGTCGATTTCTTTATTGAGGATGGGGGTGACGACTTCTTCTCGAATTTATTGAGCATGGAGGAGATGTTGGGAGCGGCCATCTTCTAAATAGCTTTAGAAGTGTTGTTTTGATGACATGAAAATATTAAGAAGAGATTAATATCATAAATGATACAAATAAAGATGACACCATAGTTAAAAAATAAAACCAATAACTTTATCGAAAGATATCAAATAAAGATGACACCAAAGTTTAGAGGGAAAACTTATGTAATTCAGTAAGGGGGTCAACACCCAATCCCGTCTCGACCAGGATCTTATTGGTCACAAGCTTCTCGAATTGCAAGATCCTACCATTGTCCCCCTGGCCTCAAATTTGTTCAATCTTATCATGGTATTCTATACTCAAGTCGGTATCAAGCTTGGTAGACATTGAAGCTTTCGCCCATTTTGCGGGACCCTCAGCTTTAAGTCAGAGCAAGAAACATCAGACGGAAACTCCCATGCATTAGAGATAAAGAAATATCATGGTTTCTAATGATGGTTAGATGTTTGGTTAATGAGAATAACCTTCTTTTTGGATTTTCAGACTACAAGATTATAGTAGCCAGGTTGGGCCTTCGTGCATAATACATTGTAGCACTCCTTGAATACATTAACTGGAAGCTCATATCTAAAGGAGAACTTCCTGTGAGATATGAAGCCGAGAAAAATTCTCCACGCATTGGGATAAAGTTGGTCTCGAGCTAGACCCATAATGGCGAGTATCATCCACACAATAGGGTGGACGGGAAGGAAGAAGATAACCTTGAACATTTTTTTGTATACCGTAATCTTACCCTTCCGTCCATTAAATGCCCTATCGTCCTTCTCAGGGAACCTCTTATGAATATCAAGATTGATCCCATATAAATGCCTCTAGTACAAAAGGTCAACATCTCTCACAGTATTCTTGAATGTTTGAGTGTAAGACGTATTTAGTGTTTCCTCGGCCTCATCTTCAGAATCAATGATTTTTATGATCGATACTCTAATGGAACTCTCCCTCGGCCATGAACGAGAGGGGAACTGCCATTGGGAGAGAATATTGGAAAACAATTACTCTCGGCTCCTGAGGGACCAAAGCCTTAGAAACCTGGTCATGATCACCAGACTCAGAGGCCCTCGAGTTTTCCATACGAGAAGGAGGGACGTGCATGGCCTCTTTATAGGAGCCAACCTCCCCCAGATACTTTAAAGACAGAATGGCTACAACCCTCTGAAGATGAAAATGAGTAGGAGCTCTGAGATGAGTTTCCACTCATGAAATCCTCACTGACCTCGACTATCGGGGGACTAATGATAGATAGGGGAACATGATATATAGTGCGTGTGAGGTCGACCCCAGCTCCCATTTTATCCTCAGCCTCTACCTCACCCTTTTTTATTTCCCTAACATACAACCCTGGAGATGGGAAAATTGATCAAGGAGTTAATATAAGGTTTTAAACATTCAAATGGTTTGACTTTGTTAACCTAAAGATCAATAGGTGGAAACTGAATCATTTCCAATGAAGAACACCAAGAACACTGGGGTTGAAACTCATCGGAGAAGACAACTGGTGCAAGTCTGATGATTCTCACAGTGGGAAATGAGTGAAAATGGCGACCCATAAATACCACAAACACCAACCTAACCTATAAACCACCACTAAAAACTCGTAAAAAGACCCTAAAATCTCCAACATCAGTGACCGAAAAATATGGAAGTTCACAAAAAATAAAACAATAAGCAAAAACTACCAAAAATGATGAAATGATAAGGAAAAAGGACGATGAATGTTACTTGGATGGAAGAGAAAACCGAAAACACAAGAAATAACCGTAGAAATGGTTGAAAATCTTGACAAAGGAGAGAGAGATAAGTGGACTGGTTTTCTAAAGAGATAAGTTTGAGCGTGAATGAAAGGTGGAGAAGAAAGAGAAAATATTTTTTTAAAACCCCATTTAAATGGTTTAATGATTGTGCACAACTTCCCACGTAATCATGATTAGGGAATAACTTCTCAAGGCAGGCCTACAGCCGTCACTATTGGGTAACATGACAAACCACATGATGACTGCCAAGTGTCCACTCAAGAACTCATGTCCAATGTTTAAGACCTGAAATTAAAAGAACGTCTCAACCCTCAATCAAGAAGTCTCATCAACATCTACTCTCAGACATTTTTACCCCTCAACCTTCCACTCGCATTGAAGATTAAGGGCTAGGGGTGATTGATATACCCAAATGTAGCCTCATCCTCAATAACCCCCAACTCAGTCGTGGGTCCCTCTGGAGTGGACCAACATCGATAGTATCAACCTCGTACTAGTCCCTAGGCCTAGACTTATCAGCTAACCCACAAGTACCTCATCACTCTCGTCTCATCTTGGTACGGCTCAAACAATCGAGATCATACTTCAATCCAATTCATTAGTTTCTCACTAGGACATCGAACATGTCACTGTCGGTTAGGCCAAGACCTCTCAGGATGACATATATATCACGTGTGATATAAGGTTTCAGTATGAATATTCCCCATGGGCAGGCAGGTATAATAAGATCTCTATGAGCATGTGAGGGAATATTTTATCATCATGACATATTTGTGGTAGGGACATGTGTCTATACCTGATTGGAAGCTTCACCCTGGACATACCTCTTACATACTTGGGGTACAATGTGCACCCTAAGTACTATATATACTTGTCATCTCCTTCCTTGGAAACAATTCGAAAATACAAACCCTAACCAAACTCTGTAAAACCTTCTGTAGAGAGAGAAAGTGGTAGAATTGTATCCAGATCCATTAGAGCTCACCTCTTATAGTATAAAAATACTCATCACCTGCACAGTGGACTGGGCAATGGATTAACCACATACATGTTAGTGTTCATCCTCTTCTCCTCATCTCTTTCTATATAGTTTTCATTTTTCATCATCTTTATTTCTATAGATTTACTAGTTTGACCTCTTTATAAGTTTAAGTGTTGGTATATTTTGGGTATCAACAATGATGAGACAAAGTTTCACAAGAGCAGAGCTACTCGATTTTATGTCAGTCAAACATTTGTAATTTTTCCTTTTGGGGTTGGGATTGAGTCTTAGTGAGCTCGATGGCCCAGTAGAGTTTTAGTTTTTGATTTTTGTCTCTGAATAGACAAATTGGGGTATTTATAAGGAAAAAATTGAATATTTTTATGTATTGGATTTATTCCGCATTTGGACAAAAATTCTTTGATTCATAGGTTGTTAGATTTTAATTATTTGTCCTTCAAGCATGTGGTGTGTGATTAAAGACCATAACAACCAATCAAAAATGACATCGAGTACACATTAGATTTCTTGTTGAGTTTCATATTCATCATCCGAGTGTTCTCGATAAGGTATGAATACATGCTTATATTTGATCCCTAGATTTGTTTGGGTGTGGTTTCAAAATATTGTTTGAGACATTTTTGTAAAAATAATATTAAAAGAAACATACTTTTTGGTTTAAGTCGTTCGAAAGAATTTTTCAGGTTATTCAAACGAAGTTTCAAATGCATTCAAACGATACGTGGTATGTTGTTTGAACGATCTTCAAATGAACTTCCCACGAGATTTATCTTGTTTTTAGAGAAATATCATTCGATGGTCGTTTGATAGTTGTTAAAACTAAAGAGGATCTATCATTTTAACGAGTTTATGTTACATTCAAATGATATTATGCACTTTATTCAAATGAACCTCATGTTTTTGTTCAAACGGGATTCTTCTGCCATAAAATTCATGTTTTTATAAATAGGCATGCCTGAAAAGTTTTACTTGAGAATTTTGGAAAAAAATATTTTCTTATCAAAATTCAAAAGACTCCAAGCCTTTATTTACGTCCAAGTTTGAGATCTAAGATTCCTACCTCTATAGGTATATTTGAGATCTCTTTTGTGTTGCACCATATATTTTTTCTCTTCAAACTTTAAGCATTTTAATCGGTGGAGATCATGTGTTGTGTTGTGCAATGGCTAGACTAGTCACGAGATAAGTAACATCACTGGGATACCGAGACGTGAAAATCATCTACATGGTATGGTTTTTGGAAAGCGTCCAATAGTGACTGTGTAGAAAGATAACTTTTTCTTCTAAACAAACCTATATTGTATTGGACTTGTGTGGTTGGGTCATCCGAGGTTTTTCCCATTATGGGCTTTCCTCGCACATCACCATGTTGTAATTTACTATTTTTACTCTTTTCTTATAGATGAATAATTAGGTCAGAACTAAAAATTCTATATTGTTTAACACAACACTTAGTTTAATTAGTGCGTATATAAAAATTGAAAAATTAAAATTTGGTGTTGTTTCGATATAACCCTAGGGCACTAGCGTTTCTCAATTGGATATTATAAAGAAAGTAAATTATAAATAAAAACTACCTATTTTAGAAACATAAGTTTTTATATAGAAATAATATAGTTCATCATATATTTGGAAACCTCAAAGTCGAATTTCAAAGATTTTTCAATTTAAAAAAATTAATTAACGAATGGAGTGAATATATGTCTTTTAGTCAATATACCTTTAGGTTATATGGTTAATTTGTTGCAATGGTATGAATTATATGACATGCATTTGTTAAAGATCATATCCATCAAAGGAAAAACTTTATGGACCAAAAGTTCTCATCATAGTAGCCAAAATACCGCTAACAAGGTCACGGCCAAAGCTAAAGTTTTCTAGTTTTATAAAATTTCACAAAACTTAAAATTTTCTTGTCCAGTGGATCAACAAGTATATTATAAATACAAACTATTCATTTCAATCATAAGTGTTATTGTATAAAAATGGTATATGGGTTCGTATATGATTAATACTAATAATACACTACAATAGATAAAGAGATTAATGGCTTAGATTTGAGAGAGATGAGAGACAGATAAGGAAACAAGATATTGCTATGGTTAAGACCAATAAGATACCTACATCCATAGGTTCAATGTTGTTTGTATTAACCATACAATAGGGATACAATATCTCAAGAATCTCTCTGGGGTTATGCGTAGGACCGTTAGGTTGAACCTTTTTCAGATTCCTTTGTTGTGTGTCATTGAGTGCAATTTAGAGAGAGAGGGTGAGAGAGGGAGAGAGAGAGAATTGTAATAAGTGGATTGCCTTTCTAAATTAAGTAGTTATACAATTCTATAGTCCAGGGGACAAATAATTATTAGTCAGTCACAACCAGCTGAAAGGACTAATCCACGCGTGGGTATTGACAACTGTACATATTCCCATATATAGTTCACATATGTGTTTGGCAATTAATAACATTATCATTTTAGTCATCCATTCAACCGACCAAGAAAAACATCGAGCCGACCAATAATAATATTAAACCGATTACACCCATATGGTGAGATAGTCTTCTTCTGATGACAGGTGTCACAATAACATTAATCCACGTTATGTTTCATATTTATGGTATAACAAAAAGTCCCCAAGACTTCATTCATGATTGGAATGGAAAATATCTTATCTGGAGCATAAAATCCTTGTAATGGATGGGCATGTGGAATGAAATTATGAAGTGTTAACTAATAAGAGTTGATTGTCTTCATAGGAACCTGGTCACAAGTCTTTGTGGCTTTGTCGGTAGAGATGATTGGTCGGCAGGCGATCTCTGAGAGGTAATATTTTTTAGAAAATTTAATCCTCTCAGTGTAGTGTCAATTTGTGAATATAAGCAACTTTAGTGGATGTGAAGCATTCTAGGGGTATGCCATTAATAAAATGCATTGGGAAGCGAACCGTTAGCAAAATTAAATGGAAAATACTTTTAATCACATCATCTCTGGGCAACTGGGTAGACATCATCAAAGTTTATAAAGTGTTATTTCCCCTTTTTCATTTCACTTTTCATTTAAAAATATCTTCCTTCACTCTAAGTTCTTCCACCATTTGTGGGAATTGTGTTATTCCTTTTTTATGTTAGGATTCCTTCTCTTCTATCCTCATTCCTTTGTAATTATTGATGAAATATGTTTTATTGTATGGACGAGAGTTCTTTAGAGGTTTTTGGGTTTACCAATAGAATTCCTATATGGGTAAAAACTGAATTATTGAATGGGACATGTGACCGTTACGCTCTGACTGAGGGTCATTGATTACCCTCTATATTTATTGTTGAGTGTGGGGTCACTTCCCCCCACCCAATCATTTATTTTTAGAGTTTTTAAATTATTTCAATGTGGTTCCCACCCAAGTTTACCCAAACAGTTGGATAATTATTAACGGGGTCCACCACATTAATGAACAATATAGAAAACATATTGGGATAAACATGTTAATGTATTGTTAGCATTGGGGCACCGCTAATGAGAACATTTAGTACATGAAGACGAGGAAGTCAAACAAGGATTTGGTTATGAATTTATCGAATTCCAATAAGGATTATTAGGATCATGGTTTAATTGTGAAGTATTGGAAATTTGCCCCTCTTCCTGTGGGTTATGTGTATAATGGTTTGAGATGCCCTCAGGACGGCAAAAGAATAGGCTGGCACACGTTTAAACATTTTAAATGTTTTATTCAGATTTGTGCTCTAATTCTATAGCTGATTATGTATCTCTGATTTCTATTTTGTAGAGAAGAGTAACAAAAAGATCCCTCGTACCTATGAGGCTAACTTTGCAGACATGAAATTGTGTGGTCAATACAACAAAGGCTTGGTACTGAAGAACATCCTAGGTCGGTCTCTTTCCTTCTTGAATATAAGAGTTACTTTACCTCTTTCATAGCCTGACCCATCGAAGCAATACCTTTATCCCCCATATGTTTGGATAACACGACTTAATATGCATCTAATTTATCAGAGTTTGATTTCGAGTCCTGTTATATAGTGCGGGATAATTTTTCAGTAGAAATCAGTTCGTGTTACTTTAAATCTCTTCATTTTGCAATAGTACCGACCAACATCTCTTCTAACGTGATGGAGAAATGCAAGATTCCTAACTTCCTGGTTGGTGCTAGGTCACGTCCCCCCGCGAGCAAGAGACCTGAAGTTAGGAGTTCAATCAATCCCTTCCTCATGGATACGTCTCCTGCCAAGGATCAGTAACCTCTATCGAAGAGGATCAGAAAGGATCCACCTCTTACTACGGAGATTGCTGGTAAAAAACTAGCTGACAAGGGAAATGGTACTACTAAATATGTTGTGATTCACCTTGATTTTGTTTGCGATCTAATTAGTGTTGGATTCACTAATGAAGCGGAATTATCTTCCATTTCTCATTCAAGATTGATTGATTGATAAAATAATAATTTGGCCCTTGTAAGTTGGTCATCCATAATATAATCATTATTTATACTTTTTCAATTCTCTTTTCTAACATCCTTTTTTGAACATATATCTTAAAGTTCTTGATTGACTATGATCATCTACCGAGGAGGAATGATAAGATGAAAGAGTCATATGTGGTGCTGAGATATCCTTTAAAGGGCTCTGAAAATCTTTGGAAGAATTTATCCCGCTCGTGAGGACCAGATGAATGAGAAGAGGAAATTAGTGGAGAAGGTCAAGACACTAGAACGGGAGAAACTTGTGGCAGGTAATGCTGCGACTGCCACCAAAAAAGAGGTTGAGGATGCCAGGATAGTTCCCGACCTGTCCAAAACTCAGGTGGCAAAAGCAAAGGCTAAGGCTGTCAAGGATAATGAGGATGCCTTCATAAGTTGATGGGATAAGTCATTCTCCAATGCTTTATACATATTAATTATTTGAACAAAGATCGTTAGGATGCAACCCTTTCTAGAGTCGGAACTACTAAAGTGTATGAACCCTTTTAACTACACAATCCTAACACTCCTCCCCAGATTTGTGAGGAGGCTGATAATGATGATGAGGACATTGATACCATTGGTGGTGAGGGGCGACAAGTAGTGGTTATCGATAAGGTGATTATTAAGTAGCTGCTCATAAAGAGAAGATGCGTAAATAAATATTACTAATCTTGTCAGGTCTTTTATTTTACTTTTTTTGTTTTTGATTTCTATAGTGTACTAGGAACATATTGATGTAACTCCCCTTTATTTTATAATTAAATAAAGTTTTTTCTTTATACATTATTGTCTTAGTTAAATTCTTACATGTTCCTTTTCTTAGCAAGTACTTATATCTAACCACCTATCTTTCAGTTTAATACTAGACTGACATATGTGGTCGCTATCCATAGTGACATTTAATAAAGATGTAATCGGTTGTTCGACACTGGTCATTGCGAGATGGATGGAGATAAGATTGAGGAGTTACTTAGTCATAGTTCCTCCTCATACTTGAGTATGCACAGTATTTTTTATAGGGAAGTTGCAACCAATGCTGCCTACCATGGCATGGTTTTTTATCTCCACAAGAGTCATAAGGAATTGGTGAAAAATATTTATACCGATTATAAGAACAAGTTGGTTGTCCTATAGTAGAGTAATAAAATTTGCCAGAAGTTTCTTTCTTTGATGTCAACTTATTCCCAGAAGGAGATAATTTTTTAAGTAGAATTGGAAGGTTCCAGAGAGGTCGCCATAATGCTTGAGCAAGAAAATAATACCTTGCGCTGTAATCTTGAAGGTCTTTCGAAGCCAGCACCAACTGATCAATATGAGGGTGTTTCCTTTATGGAAGAAGGTAATGCTCACCCGAGGGAGGAGTTGGAGCAAATAAAGTAACCAAAGGGCCAACCTTTTTAGTAGCGTGGGAGGATTATGCAATTAGTAGAGGAATATCTAACTTAGAAAACTTTGTCCGACCAAGTTTCCACTATAAAGAATTAGTTATCCACCATTAAGAGGCTGAATAAGAAGGTATATCGCCTCACATAACAATTTCATAAGAAACCTTGCATTGTTTGTATAGAAGTATATGATGAGGCCCTTGTTCATATGGGGGTAGAGCTTGATCAGGCAAAGAAATATGTCTATAAGCATTGTTGGATCAACGCGCTGATAGTAATGAAGGTTTCGAAAGAGAACAAACTATGGTGCTAGCATGACCTAGGTTGTTTGGATATCTCGGAACCTGCTTCATGGATTCCTCTAGATGCTATTCTAGTGAATTTAATATGAAAATATCTTGGGTATTATGGTCTCGCTGGGGATGAAGATTTGAGCTGATCTCTTCATCTGGTAGATAAGGTCAGTTCTGGTAGTCGACCTAGGACCAGAGATCTGCGGACGACCATTACCCCATATGCTGTAGATGTTCACCCTGCTCAGCCTAAGCTGAAAGATTTGATTGAAATCTATTTTTATAATGCCTTATAATAACTTTCAAGTCATAATAAAATTTTATATTCATTTTCCTTTGATTGTTTATCTTTTTACATTAATGGATGTAATCAAAATATTCTTAACTACAAGTCACTTTATTTTATATGCCTTACTAGTTACCATGGTCGAACAAATCTGGGTAGACCAATCTTAGGTGTTATTAACCAAATATTAGTGTTAGTTGTCTGAGACGACCAAATGTGTTTAAGAATTATCCCTAGGTTTAGTTAGTTAGGGTCGAATCTTTTTACTCCTATGATTGCAATGGATTTCCTAAATTTGGTGAAATTCTTATTCTTAGTCCGCCCTATAGGCGAGATCATACATAATGTAATTTGATAAACTTCGTGTTCTTGGTCCACCCTAAAGTCGATATCATACATGAAGTGATTTGGTAAACGACTTGTTCTTGGTCTTCCCTAAAGGCGAGATCATATATGAAGTGAAACTAACATATTGTTCTTGATCTTCCCTAAAGGAGAGATCATACATGAAGTCAAACTAACTTCTTGTTCATGATAAACCCTAAAGGAGATATAATACATGAAGTGAAACTAACTTTTTGTTCTTGATTTACCCTAAAGGAGATATCATACATGAAGTGAAACTAACTTTTTGTTCTTGATCTACCCTGAAGGGAGATCATATATGAAGTGAAACTAACTTCTTGTTCTTAATCTGCCCTAAAGGAGAGATCATATATGAAGTTTTGTGGTTGTGGCGTGTTACATTTTTTGGTTGTTTGAGTTACTGATATGTCTTCAATTTTTACTCTTGGCAAGGTTTTTAGCACATCTTCCCATACCGATAAAAAAACATAAACAAAATGACAACATTCATTAATAAAATAGATTTTATTTATCACTGACAGTGAGTTACAAGAAATCAAAGAGCTTAAAATAAAAATACCTTGCATGTTTATTGATAATACTTCATTATGTGTTAGATATTCAAAGGGTTCTTGAACTAATATCCTTCCAAGGTTTCAATTCTACAAGTCCGGAATCAGATAATAACAAAAAATTTATACGGACCATTCCTGTTAGGCTCTAACTTGTTCCCTTTCTGGATGACTTCTTTAGCATGTAGTCTCCCTACTTCAGAGTGATCAATTTTACTCTTTTATTATAAGACTAAACAGTGTACTGTTGGTATGATGCGACCCTAAGCGCTACATGTTCTCTAACTTCCCCTACCAGGTCTAGATTTGTCCTTCTCATTAGGTCTCTTTATGGTGAGTCAAAATTGATAACGCGGTGACTTGTTAGACTAATTTTTGTTAGGACTCATACCTCTATTCTGAAGGCTAATATATAAGGAGTCTCGCCCGTTGGTTGCTCTGGGCATTGTTCAGTATGCCTAGAGGACACTTTGGAGTTCATTGATCTAGTTTCCTTTTGCATCATCTTTTCCATCGAGCAGAGTTTTATTTGTTACCTCTATTTTCCTGTTGCATTGTGGATGACCAGGTACAAAATGAAGTTTTTGGATTTTAAATCCAATGCAGTAGTCTTAGAATTCATAATTATCAAACTACGTATCGTGGTTAATGATGAAGTCATACAACATTACATAGAGATAAATAAAGTTCTTCCAGACTAAATGGAAGACTTTCTCATTACGAAATTTCCAAAATGGGCATGCCTCTAGACATTTAGTGAAATAGTCCACCGCAATGACTATATATTTGAACATTCCTCTTGTTTTTGGAACAGGGCTGACCAAGTTTATACCCCGCATAGTAAATGGCCAATAGGAGGTAATCAATGCGAGAGAATCCCCCGACTTTTCATGTATTATGATGTATTTTTGGCACTTCTCACATCTTCTTACATAATTTGTGCAGTTCGCCTTCATGTAATTATTTAATCAAGTCATGGACTTCGGCTAGATAGACACATCTGAGTAAAGCAATGATGAGCCCTATTATGAATAACATTACCCTCTCAAGAACATCTCTCGTCGCTTTGTATACTAGTCTCTTGTCTTTTTTGGGGTCTATCGGGATAATGTATTTATCTAGGTATGCTCATGTCGGATCCATCCATGATGGCCATAAGTCTAATTCCATTATATTGATAGTCTCTTCGTCACTACTCCGGTGCGTGATTATCTCTGCAGGAACTGTTCTCCTCAACTCTGTCCTTGTAGCGATTATAGTCGGGTAAGTTCATCTGCTCGGGCATTTTTTGACCTCGTAATTCTGACCATCTTGACCGCTAGGAATTATGCTAACCGCTCCTTGGCTTTGGCCAAGTATTTTTCCATAGACGCTTCTCTCGCCTCATGATTTTATATAACTTAGTATACTATGAGTTGACAATCATTGTGTACTAATATATGTTCGGCTCCTAGAGATGACATTGTGTAATGCCCCAACCCAAATTTAAGGGTTAATAAAGAATCAACTCGATCCGAGTTACGCGTTAATTTTGAAGTGCAATGAAACACCCTAAATAATATTTCTAATCCAATTTTATAGTTATTTAACATTATGATTATTAGCATGCAATTGCAATTTACAATCACTATGTGATATGACCCAAGGGAATTACCCCTAAGGCCAAGTAAATAGAGCTACTAATCGTAATTTCAAGAAAATACTTACCTGTAGGACGCTCTCCAAGTATGGAACATCATACAACATGCTGTGACAAAATGCTTAGTGCCATCATACACAAATGCAATATAGGAATGGATGGCAGAAAAGGAGTACCCGCACGCTACAATACAAGCATGTGGAAATATGTATATATGTACATATATACCTTTGAAAATTACATGTACCAATGCATTTAATTGTTTTATTCCATAAATGTTATTTAATATCGTTTAACTTACCTAGCTTCACAAAATCGTCATTTTGTATTATCATGCTTTGAAAACTAGCATTCATTCCCAGTAACTCACGTATAGTCAAACATTATCCTTTGTTTGAGAAAAAAAATCGTTTACTTACAAAATTTTATTACTCAACGTTCATTAACTCACACTAGAGTTACCTAAACATTTTATAGGACTTTCATTCAACGCACTCACATACCGTGTTTAGAAAAAATACTATTTTTCCTTTAAAAGCCTCATGTAACACACACTTGTGTTATGTATCATTCAAACCTCATTAGGTAGCTTAATCATCATTAAGTCGCCTTATTTAACCATCCCATGTTACCACGTGAACATTAAACAATTAATGCGTTATTCTTGCATTAATAAATTATTGGATCAATATCATCCATTTTTGCCTCTTTCATGAATATTCGATTCATTACTTAGCATTATCTTTAGGGAATATGCCAATACACCCACCCACCACAACTCACGCACACCCATAGTTTCACATAATTTTACCGTCCGGCATTGAGCGCCAAGTAAACTGCAGTTGGCTTGGGTCTTTCACCACTAGGGACAGCATGATCCTACTTAATTATTTAACCTAGAATCATCCAATATCATTATCTTGCCAATGTATTAAACATTTTCATAATGTTCACATTAATTTACGTTTTGGGGGCCGAAGACAAAACCTTGGGCTTAACCATCCATTTTCCATTATTCACTTAGTATAAATCATTATGTTCCATTAAAGTCCCTTTTTCTACGCATGTGCTGATTTTTACACCGAAAATCATTTTCCCTTTAAGGAATTAAATAATTGTTTTTATATTAGTGCCAGAACACTCTTTAACATTTTTATTTCATAAAAATGTCACACTTTAAGGAAATTATCAATTTACCCTTTTTCTTTACCAAAACTTGCAACCTTATCCTTTTTCAAGTGTCATTCACTAAAAATACCTCTTTCAAGTTCCAAACTCAACACGTAGGCATTTAGTCATTAAAACACTTGTTCAACTTCTCACTTTGCCAAAATTACACATTTTGCATTTCAACCCTTTTAATATATGAAATCACGCTCTTTACATATTAAAGTCTTATTTCTCATATTTAGGCCTACACACTTTATTTATGAGTTTTAACGCTAAAAATCCATTTTAGTCTACATTTACACATTTGACACTCTACATTTCAAACTTAGTGTTACACACTTTAATTATGAATTTTTGTACAAAGACCCATACTTAGTCATTTTATTTACACCTAGTCTTCTACACTTTGATTATTTATATTTCCACCCAAAGTTTGCAATAAGACTACACTTTCACATATTTATACTTTTAACCCCAAAACTTAGTTTAATAAACTAAATAGTACACTTTGTAAATGAAACTTCATTTGCTCATTTCATAATGATTCATAAACACTGAAATCATTATATTAATCTCATTAAAGGGCACATACATACCAAGTGTTCTTCACATCAAAGAAATCACTTATTCACCTTAAAACATGAGTTTAAAACATTTTATTTCATAAAATGTTTGTGAATAGTGGGCTGAAAATTATCCATTTTTAAAACCCATTCAATATTTCATTTGAAGTGCCCATTTTAATAGAAACTAGTAAGAATGACACTAATAAGTCTATTAGTAAATTTAAACTGTAGTTAACATATTTTAAGCTTTAAATATGTAGAAAAATCAAATTAAACATAGGTTTACTAAAAGACCCATTTCAAAGATAGAAAATACCATTTTTTAGTACTCTATATATTGAAATCATGCAGTATTTAATCCGTAATCATGACTATTTCTACACACCTAATACCAAGAAGATGCAAGGTACTCGTACTAATATCATCATCAACCTAAATTAGTAAGAGATAAGTATTTTCCACCTCAAAATGTCTCCAAATGGTGGTGTAGGAGGAGTAACCCCCATCGCCAAAGGTGGCCTCAAGGGTTTACAAGAAAATATCCCCAAGCAAGCTCCAAGAGTCCTCTATTTAAGCTCCACGGTTGTTCCATCTCCAAGCTCAAAACAACCCTTATACAACTCCTACATCTCATCAAAAGCTTACCCAAAACTCTCCCTACAAGATGTCCCAAAAATCCAAGGTGTTTTAATAGTGTTCGTGACCTCTACAATGGTGCTTTGATGGTGAAAAGATGGTGGGTAAGAAGGGATACAAATTTGGAGAAGTATAGTAAGCTTTTGGCTATGAAAAAAGGAAGAGAAATCTGATAGGGAAGATGCAACCCCTTTTTTTTGGCTCCAAAGTTATCTTCATCCTCTCTGTCGTGAAGAACAAATGAGGAAGCGTAACACTCTAAAACCCCAAGGACAAGACCCTAACCTTTCCATTTAAGTGAAAGGGCTCTTATGAAGATAAGGCATCTGAATAAGGATGAGGTTATATGCAGGAGTTTAAACACAAAAGTCAAAAACCAAAATTTTGACTTAATATTACTATTTGTGTCACTTTCTCTCTCCTGCCCTAATTTTTTAAACTTTTAACTTGAAATTCATATTCCTTGCATTTTTTAGCTAAAAAATCATGCTTACAATAGTCGTTTGGCCTTTCGGATTGTCTTGTACAAGATGCGCAAGAATCGGAACCTTCGTATGAAAGTATTTTTTCTGATTTTTCTATACATAATAATATCCCTTATATTTTTGTGAGTCAAAAAATATATTCACAATATTTTTTTGACTTCCCGTGATGTCCTAAACAATGCTCACAAGAAACGGGACCTCCACGCAAAACATATTTTTTTCAATTTTTATTCACATGATAATATTCCTTATATTTTTATGAGTCTAAATATATGGTCGGAATATTTTTTGACTTACCGATTGTCCTAAACAATTCATGCAAGTTCGCGTCCTATGCGACGCGTGCTGATGAAAATCCGTTTAACATGGCTCTAAATGATTTTTTCGAAGACGGCGAAGAAGAGAAAGTTGCCCAAAATTAAATAGCAAGTCGATCTAGAGATTTTCATATTTTTTTAGCATTTTTAGTTTTTTGACCAAAAACAATTTTTATTTATTTTTTGACTTTTGGCCCCATGGTATTTTTTATATGTATTTTTTGGACCCTATAAAAGTGATCATTTCGATATTTGGGATCGCAATGCATGTTACAAAAATCGTGCAAAGTTACCTATCCTACGCATCGCATACCGCCCGAATTACCGCATTATTAACCATGACCGTGTTGATTGGTATTTTCGTGTCAAACTTAACCAACATACTTAGTAGGATTATTAAAACTTAAATACTCATCCAAGCAAACCATGCGACGTGGGAATTTTTTTCCTTAAATTACATTTCATAATGCACCACTTTTCGTGCCATTTGGCGTAATCCCCTTATATATTTATTCCTCAATTTTTTTTTAATATAAAATTTCAATTAGCGTTAAATACTTATGTTTTAGGAAGGGATATTACATTCTTCCATCCCTAGGAAAATTTCGTCCTCGAAATTCATGGTCATCAAGCTAACAAATCATTCATCCGATGATTTAACTCAAAACCTAGATGTCTTTAATACTATAGTCTAACCCAAATATTTCATACCATTAATTTGATACAACCACGATGGATCCCAAGGTATTATTCCTAACTCCCAAGCATGTCTAACATGTCTATCTAAATAGTACCTCAAAGTAGATAATTATCAGTAAATATCATGCTAACATCCCAAAAAACTCTTTATCATGAATTATTCCGAACATTGGGATTTACAAGCATACGTTTCGTCAAACGATTTGGATCTTGACTAACCTAGGAAGATATATCCTCAGCATCAATAACCATTCACATAATTGATTTCGAGACAACCATTTAATTTCAATGGTCCATCTTCCCAATACCTCCTACGAGACTACACATTAAGCTAGAGTCATCCTAAGTATGATAACCTAAATACACACGAGAGACTACATTCTCAATTCTCAAATTCCATATGGAGTGAAACACTAACATTTAATATTCCATCAAGTTCTAATATTCATATCTTATAGTCTTGACCTTAAATCCATGATATACATTGAACCAGCTATATCGGTTAACTAGAGAGCACTACACCAAAACTGGGTTGATGGTCACAGACTTTATCCCTGACCAGGTAGTGTGGGTTGCAGATTTGGTCCGTGGCCAATTTCAGTGGTCATGGCCCAATTCCCTTACCCACAGCCTGGTCACATATTTCCCATAGTCACAGATGTGGTCACGGACTTTATACCCGACCTTATTTGTAAGCCTGGTCACGGACCAAACCCGTGACCATAAGGCGATTAAAAAACCATATGGTCAAGGTTTAGAGCCGTGACCAGCTTTTTGTGCGATCGAACCTTGTCATGACTTTAGGCCGTGACCATTCTTACTATATAGATAATATTGTCACGGCTTTGGGCCATGACTATACGTACTACGCATGAAATATTGTCACAACTTTGGGTCGTGACCAATTTTAATAATAATAATAATAATAATAATAATAATAATAATAATAATAATAATAATAAAATCCTCAAATAGGGAGGCTAATCGGTCAGTTGCTACAAGTTATTCTTGGGTGACGTCGAGGGGGTCTTGTTCTCTCAAATCGAGAGGCTAATCGGCCAGTTACTACAAGTTCTCTCAAATCCTTGGGTGACCGTGCTCTCAAATCGAGGGTCCCGTGACCATAGGGTCACGGGACCCATGTAGGCATTCTGAAGTATGGGTCATGTTCTCAAATCGAGGGTCCCGTGATCACGCAGTCGGTTCATGTGGGCGACATTGGTCCTGAGAAAAGTGTTGGTGTCGCCCACGGGACTGTTGTGGGATTTTTCTCTTTAACGACATGTTTTCAATCCTAAGTCTATACATTCTGAAATCTGGGCTAATGGTCTTAAACCGAGGGTCCCGTGACCACGCAGTTGATTCGTACGAGTTACATTGGTCCCGTGTAAGGTGTTGGCGCCATTCACGGGGCCATTTGGGGGCGCTAAGGGGTTTCGCCCACCGATGGCATGTTTTCAAGACTAAGTGTTGATATTCTCTATTTTGGGATGTGGTCTCAAATCGATGGTCCCGTGACCACGCGATCAGTTCATGCGGGCTACATTGGTCCCGTGCGAGGTGCTGGCGTCGCTCACGGGGCCATTTGGGGGTGCTACAGGGTTTCGCCCCTCGACGGCATATTTTTGAGCCTAAGTGTGGATATTCTCTTCTTTGGGCCAGAGTCTCAAATCGAGGGTCCTGTGACCATGCAATCGGTTTTTGTAGGCTACATTGCTCCCCGTGCGAGGTGTTGGCACCACTCACAGGGCCGTTTGGGGGGCGCTAAGGGGTTTCGCCTCCCGACGACACATTTTCATGCCTATGTGTGGATATTCTCTTTTTAGGTCGTGCTTTTAAACCGAGGGTCCCATGATCACACGATTGGATCATACGAGATATGTTTCTCCCATGCGAGGTGTTGGCGCTGCTCACGGGGCCTTTTGGGCTGCGCTAAGGGGTTTCACCCCCAAAAACACGTGTTCAAGCCTAAGTGTGGATATTCTCTATTTTGGGTCGTGCTCTCAAATCGAGGGTCCCGTGACGATCTATTTGTGTAGGCTACGTTGGTCCAGAGCGAGGTGTTGGCAACACCCACGGGGCCATTTGGGTGGTGTTGCGGGGTTTCACCCTCTAATGGTACGTTTTCAAGTCTAAGTTATGCATTGTGAAATTTAAGCTAATGGTCTCAAACCGAGGGTCCCGTGACCACGTTGTCGATTTGTGCGAGTTACATTAGCCCCGTGCGAGGTTTTGGCACAGCTCATGGGGCCATTTGGGGGGCGCTAAGGGGTTTCGCCCCCCGATGGCACATTTTCAAGACTAAGTGTGGATATTCCCTATTTTGGGTCATTCTCCCAAATCGAGGGTCCCGTGACCACGCGATCGATTTGTACGGGCTACGTTGGTCCCGTGAGAGGTGTTGGCACTGCTCACGGGGCCATTTGGGGGGTGCTAAGGGGTTTCGAACCCCTGACGGCACGTTTTCAAGCCTAAGTGTGGATATTCTCTATTTTGGTCCGTGCACTCAAATTAAGGGTCCCGTGAGCACACGGTCGGTTCGTGCGGGCTACGTTGGTCCCATACGAGGTGTTGGGTCCGCTCACGGGGCCGTTTAGGGGGCGCTAAGGGGTTTCGCCCCCCGATGGCACGTTTTCAAGCCTAAGTGTGGATATTCTCTTTTTCGGTCGTGCTCTCAAATCCAGGGTCCCATGACCACGCGGTCGGTTCGTGCGAGCTATGTTGGTCCCATATCAGGTGTTGGCACCGTTCATGGGGACTTTTGGGGGGTGCTAAAGGGTTTCTCCCCCCGACGGTAAGTGTTCAAGCCTGAGTTTGGATATTCTATATTTTGGGTCGTACTCTCAAATCGAGGGTCACATGACCACGCGATAGATTCGTGCGAGCAACGTTGCTATTGTGTGACGTGTTGGTGCCGCTTACGGGGTCATTTGGGGGGAACTAAGGGGTTTGTCCCCCAACGGCAATATTTTAAGCCTAAGTGAGGATATTCTCTGTTTTGTGCCGTGCTCTCAAATCGGGGGTCTCGTGACCATGCGATCGGCTCTTACAAGCTACGTTGGACCCGTGCGCGGTGACCGCTCCCCTAAAAGGGCCATTTGGGGGGCGTTAAGGGTCTTCCCCTCTAACGGCATATTTTCAAGCCTAAGTATGGATTTTCTCAAATTATCGTCATATTCTCAAACCGTGGGTACCATTACCACACGATCAGTTCCTACGAGTTACATTGGTCCCGTGCGCAGTGATCGCTCCCCAAAAGGGGGAACTAAGGGGTTTCTCCCTAGAATGGAACATTTTCAAGAATAAGTGTGGATTTTCTCAAATTATAATTATTTTTTCAAATCGGGGGTCCCGTGACCATGCGATCGATTCTTGCAAGTTAAATTGATCCCGTAAGAGGTGTTTGAACCTCTCACGGGACCGTTTGGGAGGTGCTTTTGGTTTTCGGCCTCAAAAGACATGTTTGGTAAGAAAATCTAAACAGTTATGGCATGGGAACACTAGAACCTTGCTCTGAACGTTCTATGGAGTTTTTTCTGGATAATCTTTGGACCAGTAAATCCACGTAGTCTCCCATGAGTGAATCCCTAGCTTTTTACAACAATAGAGCAAGTGTTCCCAATGTTGATTTTAGATGGTGGAGTTCAATTTTGCTGAGTAGAGTAAGCGGTAATGTTTGTAAGGGATTAATTTTAAGGTCTAGGAAACTCAACATTGTAAGGTGGACTCACAAGAAGATTAAGATCTTGATAAATCTCATTGAGCTTACAACCTTGTCAAGCTGAAGTAATAATGTTGTAAGCTCAATGAGAGTTATCAAGCTCTTAATCTTCCTATGAGGGCACCTTATAATGTTGAGTTCGCTGATTTTGCAGATCTAATGTGCCTTTTGTTTACCACTTTTGCACAAAGTAGGGTAAAACACAAACTGATTTGCATAATTGCCCGACGGAGATCTTTGTGTTTAGAGAAGCAATGCCAAAATAACAGACGGAATTATTGGATGATTACATGCCAGTCATGAGACTTGCACTCTTTTAATTCATTTTCTTAGTAGTTAACGACCCTACGTAAATTACTAGAATAACCAGTTGGAGCCTTCAAATTGAACAACGTGTCTAAGAGGATCTTCTTCTCACTAGTAGTCAAAGTGAAAGCAGTCGGAGTGGTAGAAATTCTTCCTGTTGTAGGATCATTTTTTAACTAGAGTTTCTTCTTTAGCTTCATATCCTGTAGATCTTGGCGGGCTCACTCTCCATCTTTGGAATGAGATCCACCCAGATATGTTCCTATCAGATGTTCTGCAATATTCTTCTTTGTGTGCATTACATCAATTAGATGCCTTACACAATGATCTTACCAATAAGTAAAATAAAAAAATATTAATCACCTGGACCATGGTTTTACTTTATTAGGGTCGTTAGGATCTCCTTTTGCTTTATGATTCCGGTTTACAAACTTGGGGGGTTTGGCTACGTACCTATTCCCCGCATTCGCAGCTGCCGCCTTCTCCCCGATTTACTGACCAGAAACCGAGCAGTTTTCATCAGGAGCTCGTGACCAATAGGATAAAAGTTAGACTTGTCATTCCTAAAAGGATGACTGGTCGAAAGAAATCTACGATGACCCGTGTAACTCATCTTACTACTATGTTGTAGCCAAATGGCTTCAGTTTCCTCCCCATATATGGGACATATAAAATAACCATGAACATTACAACTGAACAAGGTCCCATAAGTAGGAAGGTTGTGGATTGCCCACATCACCATTGCTTTAAATTTGAACTCTTCATCCTTGTGAGACTCGAACTTCGTCGCGCCTTTATCCCACAACTCTTTAAGTTCTTCGATTAATGGGGCTAAGAATATATTAATATCATCACCCGGAGCCTTCGAGCCGAGTATCAATAAAGATAATAATGTGAACTCCTGTCTCATGTATAGTGTCAGAGGGAGACTTAAGGCGCCATTAGAACTAACCAATAACTTTGACTAGTACTTAAATTACCGAAAGGGTTAAACCCATCAGTTGAGATTGAAAGACAAACGTTGTGTGGTTCTTTTGCAAATTCATGGTGTCGTGAATTTTAAATTTGCCAGGCGAGTGAATCAACCTGATGACGCATCATATTCCCACCCACCTTGCATCGAGCGTGCCATGTCATGGCCTCCGCTATCCACGGTACACTAAAAAATCATTTTAACTGTGACCCAAGTGCAAAACACTTCAAAACCTTTTTTGGGACTTGCGAGCTCTTCTGATATTTTGTAGGTTTGTCATTTACCTTCTCATAAACGACATATCTAGGCTCACCGCATATTAGACATTCATCCTTCTCTCCATGTTCATTGCGATACAATATGAAATCATACTTCCATGGATGAATATATTTGTATTTCAATTTAAAACCCTTCAAGCTATTCTTCATGGTAGGATAATTGTCTGGTAACATGTTCTCTTTCGGGAGAATTTCTTTAGCCCACTTAAGAATTTCGATTACGCAGTTCCGAGACAAGCCAAATTGACACTTTAAGTTATGCAAACCAATCATTGCATGTAATACTGAATGATCTTCATCGCAATCTTTATACAACGGTCTAGCCGCATCGACTTTCAACCGTATATATTCTCGGTCTCCTGGTAGTTCAGTATTAATTGCTCATTGTGCACATTATCTGTCTCCATAGGTTGGTGGTTTTGGTCATGGTGGACTCCGTAAGCATCGTCAATTAGGTCGGTCAATGGACGATGCGTTGGCGAATCATTTACCACTTCCACTCATTGGTATTCTATTATGTGGTCGATTATCGGTATTTCTTGGGGAACATAAGGTATATGTTTTTCACCATGGTATGTCCACTTGTTATAATCTTGACAAATTCTCCCCATTATTAAATGTAACTCAACATCTTCTAAAGATTTATATTTTCCGTTTATACAATGGGTGCACAGACATGGAATCTTCTCACTTTTAAGGTTCTTTAAAGCGTATCTAATAAATTTCTGAACGCCTTCAACATAACTATTAGATATTCGGTCAGTCCCCCCGCCCCCCATCCACTCTTTTTATTGGGAAAAATCCATTTAATAATTTTCAAATTGCAGTCCTGTGTTAACATGATAAAATAAATATCATGTTGCATAGTAAAGCACTAATATAGTATCAACGCAAAGCACTAATATATTCAACAACGCACCAATCAATAAAATTATGCAATAACTTAAATACAAGAACACGTCAATCAACGATACTACAAAACCACTTAAACCCAAAATAAATAAAATTTTCTACTAATATTATTACAACATAAGAAAAATATTACTACATCTTCATCAAACGATAAACTAGCCAAGTGGTAACAGAGTCTATATAATTTTTCAAAAAATTCGCTTCAACACTATTGACATGCGCTGGAGCAGTTTCACAATCCTCAAATACTGTATAAACCACGATCTGACACTAACCCTCCTGCAAAGGTAGATTACGTATTAAAGTTCCTACGATAGTGGACATGAGCATGCAGATCCCAACGACAAATTTACCACTCAGGTCCTGTATATAGTATTTCTCGCCACAGTCACCGTGGGTTGTTGACGATGATCGAAGACATGTGCTATATGCTGAGGCTCTTGTGACACCCCGACTAATTAAATACCGGGTAGCTACTC
Organism: Sambucus nigra; assembly: GCA_949130495.1. Lineage (NCBI taxonomy): Eukaryota > Viridiplantae > Streptophyta > Magnoliopsida > Dipsacales > Adoxaceae > Sambucus > Sambucus nigra. Next base: position 90,553,691 of record OX422211.1, read on the forward strand.
CTTTATTAAATTAATACAAAATGCCAAGTTGGTTCAGTTCATAGCATCACTGTCGAAATACGTTAACAATTACTAGACATCTAATATTTAAAAGTGAGTTGTCAATTTTAATTAACTCCGATTAACATGCAATAAGTAGATTATGAAATGCTAACATAACCACCACAACATAGTCACAATAGAATAACCATAAAATAATAATGAATCTGGAGGAATACTCCTCACAACAATCCGAGTACTGAAATAAACAAATACCAAGTCCGCATCACTAAATTAATTACAACCCAAAATATGAAATAACTGAATAGATAAAGTATCTCTAAAAGGAAATAGGGCGACATGCCCAACAGATGATAGAATCTGATAATATAGAGTCAAGATCGAAAATGGAGGCGTCTACTGTCAAGGTCCTGTAACTTCCACAGCAGCTACAGTGCATCACCTAAATGGAAATCCTATGCTTGGTGTCCATGTGGTTGGGCACCTAAAAGGTTTTTACAAGAAAATATATTTGGAAGCAAACGGGTCAGAGCCCGATTGTGAATTTTTTTTAAAATATAGCAAGTGATTAATATCATTAAACAGTCAATATAAAGTACATGATAGTGTGTGCACTCACATGAGTTCCTCACCTCTCAACTAATTGTGCACTCCTATCGTACCCGTACCGGTTCTAGTTATTCCCATACTTAACTTGTACAATATAAAATCTAACATTACTATACGATTCACGATTTAATTCCGGCATCTTCATTTAAATAGAGTGTCTTACATTTCTTCTCGGTTTCCCATATTAGTAATACTACTTACTAGAGGATTTCCATTTTTATCTTTACAAAAACGTTTCTATTATTTATACTCACATTTATACATGACAATGCATTTCAATTTATAGTATATTATTCTCATCATAAATATACAATACTAGCACCTAGAGGCTAAGCTGCGGTGCACACATACTCTGCTATCCAATCCCGGTACATCACGTACATAAGGACCACGCATTCCGAATCTCTCAGGAATCATTCTCAAATAACAACAATCACACATAATGGAGGCGAACATAGTTCACATCACATGGGTCACACACATACCTACGCTCCCATGATCAGCAGAATTATTAACTTCTCAATAAGTCCTTCTCTGACCTATGTCCTCGAGGTACCAATCTAAATCCCCCCGTAGGCACACAAAGATTAGATGGCCCTGATCGAACGCCGACCTCCCATGATAGCAAGTACGGTAGGTATGTTATACACAAATAACTACATATACTAAGCATTCGCACATCTTAAATATCTCAATATATTAATAGAGGTATTGTTCTCGTTCTTGTATCATCATTTAATGTCATACGCTTATAAGTCCCCGATTTATATACATTAAAGTTGTCAACTCTTCTCACGTCGTAATTAGGTACTCGTTTCCTAATTCAGAAAGGTCATTCCATTTACTACAAGATTCTAAATTTTACTCCTCAACGTACTCTAATCTCCAAAATATACCCACAAGTCAATAAGGGAAGGTTATTACTCCATTAAATAAGTCCACGGGACATTTGAGATAAAATCAGGCCTAAAAGGCCATTCTGTCAACTCGTTAGAAGTCTCGTTCGAATGGGTGTCGTTCGAACGAAAGGCTTCGATCGAACTACCAAATCGTTAGAAGAGATACTGTCATCTCGTTGGAAGCTCGTTCGAACGAGGTCGTTCGAATGACCTGGGCAGGTCTTCTAACGAGATGGCAGACTACGCCCAGAAATCCCAAAATCCATTTTTCTTCTTTCTCCTCTTCTTTAAATCCACCCTAAGACTATCCAAATACGTTTTTAATGCTTGTAAACTATTTTTAGTCATCCTAGATCATTCCTTAACATGCTTTTGGGTCAAATCTTACAAATTAACATGCCAAAATCATAAATCCCCAATTCTTATTCCAAACCCTATGAACTTGAACCCATAATTTAATTTCATAAAAAGACTCCTTATTAATCCGATTTCAGGTCATCAAAAGTTATGTTTTGTATATTGAATTCGTCCATAATCATTCTACATGCAAATTCCTACCCAAAACCACAAATTTCACAATAATTCCATTGGGTATTCTTCATCAAAATTTCCAAGACATAAACAGTTTTCTAAACTACACATGGAGGAAATATTCAATGCAAATAACGACATCAAAACACTTGCCTTAGATTCGTTCTTCATATGTGTTTTTTATGGTTCAAGGTTGATTTTCTCCTCTTTTTCGGTCACAAATCCTTTTTAAAACTCATGGTGTGGAGATGGTTTGGCTTGGGAACCCTTTACCCTCTTTCTAACTTTTCTCAAAAACTACTGTAGACCACTCTCTCCCTTTTTGGCTGATAATGGCCTTAGTGGTTCTTTTAAAATATCTAAATTAACACTTAAATTCGTGGGTCTAAATTCCTTAATTTTTAAAATTACCAAAATACCCTTATAGGTTGCCGGTTTGGCCTAAAAGTGCCCCGGGACCCAAACTAAACCCCCGGCTAGTGTTTTCTGACTATTTCGGCCCTTACGGACACGTTGGCGCACTCAAAATGACCATTTGGTTGATAAAAATATAATTCACTTTTTAATTTAAATAATTTCGTTCCTGACGCGACTGACACGCGCGTCCCAACTAAATTTTCAAATTGTCGTATTCAGTCTCGCGACAACTTTAATATTTTCAATACTCATGTATTACCATACATACTCAGAAATGTTAAATTTTAATATCATAATAAAATACCAACTCACATCTCGCTAGTATTTATACCCGGATTAATTCCCAATTAATTCTCATTTAATTCAATTAACCCCTTAAATAAAATCAATAAAAATTACCGGGTATTACATACTTCCCCCCTAATAACAGAATTTGGTCCCAAAATTTGGAACTAAAGAGTACCTGGTAAAAATAACTCCGGATAGCGCTTGCGCATCTCATCCTCGCGCTCCCATGTGGACTCCTCGGCATTATGATGCCGCCACTGAACACGTACTAACGCTACTATCTTCGACCTCAGTTTTCGCTCACTTCGGTCCAAAATAGCAATTGTCCCCTACTCGTAGGAACTATCGGGCTGAAGATCGATGTCCTCTAAAGCAATGTGAGTATGGGCCAAATCATCCCTAAGATATTTCCTTAGTGAGGAAATATGGAACACATCATGAATCCTATGCAAGTGCTCCCGTAACCCAAGTCTGTATGCTACTGGCCCAATCCTCTCGATGATAGGAAATGGCCCCACGTATCTTGGTGCCAGTTTCCCCTTCTTCCCAAAACGCATGATCCCCTTCATCGGAGATACTCTGAGTAACACCTGGCCCCCCACCTTGAATTCTCTAAACAACCTCTTGGCATCAGCATAGCTCTTCTGCCGGTCCTGAGCTACCCGAATAAGGCTCCGTATCATCTCTATCCTTATCGAAGTGTCCCGAATCACTTCCGTCCCAAGGAGTTTGTTATCCCCCACCTCTAACCAACATGCTGGGGAACGACAAGGTCTACCGTACAACGCCTCAAATGGATCCATGCCAATAGTGAATTGATAGGAGTTATTATAAGCAAACTCCACCAGTGGAAGGTACTGCTCCCAACCACCTCCAAAGTCTAGGATGCACATACGCAACATGTCCTCCAACATCTGATTTGTCCGCTCTATTTTCCCATCAGTCTGTGGGTGATATGCCGTACTCAGTCGTAACTCTGTACCCATGGCCTCCTGGAAACTCTCCCAAAATCATGAAACAAATATCTTGCCTCGGTCAGACACGATATTTAGAGGCACCCCGTGAAGTCTCACTATCTCTGCAATGAAAATCTGGGCATACTGTCCCGTAGTGTAATCTATCCTTACGGGTAGAAAATGAGAAACTTTGGTCAACCGGTCCATAATTACCCATATGAAGTCGTGACCCCTCTGTGACGTAGGTAACCCCATGATAAAGTCCATGGATATGCTCTCCCATATCCATGTCGGAACCTCTAATGGCTGTAGAAGTCCTGTACATTTCTGATGATCCACCTTTACTAGCTGACAAGTGGCGCATTTAGAAACGAACACGACGATATATCTCTTCATCCCGCTCCACCAGTATTGTCGTCTCATATCTTGGTACATATTATCTCCACCAGGGTGTATCGCGAACCGTGAGCCGTGCGACTCTGTCATTACCTCGTGTCGCAAGTCTTCCCCTTCCGAAACAACCAGTCTTCCATTGAAGCGTAATCCCCCATCTGAACTAACGGTATAGGACTCGACTCCCTCTGCTAGTAATCGAACTATCTGCTCCTGACAGAACGAGTCATTTTCTTAGGACTTTACCACTCTCGTAATAATCTGAGGTGTAATAGTCATCACAGACATGAACGATCAGGCCACTGCATCCTGGTGTTCCAACTCCTTCCACTTATCTTTCCACACCTCGTCCACCTCATCTACTGGCCTACGGCTCAACGTGTCTGCTACCACGTTAGCCTTCCCTGGGTGATCCTAGATATCGAACTGATAATCCTTCATAAACTCAAGCCACCGACGTTGACGCATATTCAGCTCCTTCTGCATGAAAAGGTATTATAGAGACTTGTGGTCTGTGGAAAACTGAATTTTATCCCCCAGGAGATAGTGTCTCCAAATCCGAAGAGCAAATACGACTGTCGCTAACTCCAAGTCGTGGGTGGGGTAATTCCTCTCTTGAGGCTTAAGCTTACGGGAAGCATAAGCTATGGCCTGACTCTCCTATTGCAGCACACCTCCAAGTCCTTGTAAGGACGCATCGGTGTAAACTAAATACTCAACTCCCGGTCTGGGCAATGCTAACACCGGCGCTGAGGTCAATTTACCCTTCAACTCATCAAATGCCAACTGACAGGCATCGCTCCAGATGAATTTCACACCTTTGCGAGTCAGATGTGTCAAAGGACCCACTATCTTTGAGAAACCCGGAATAAACCTCCTGTAGTATCCTACTAGGCCCAAGAAACTACGGATCTCAGTCGGTGTCATGGGCTGTCCCCACTCCCTTACAGCGGATACCTTCCCCGGATCAACAGATATCCCCCGATCTGAAATGATATGCCCCAAAAACTGAACCTCCTTTAGCCAAAATCCACATTTCTCATACTTTGCATAAAGCTCGTTCTGACGTAGCATCTGCAAAACCTGCCTCAAATGATCGACGTGCTCCTCTTCTGTCTGGGAGTAAACAAGGATGTCATCAATAAAGACGATGATGAACTGGTCTAGGAACTCTCTGAACACCCTATTCATCAAGTCCATAAACACGACTGGAGTGTTGGTCAAACCAAAATGCATAACCCGAAACTCATAGGAACCATATCTCATCAAGAAAGCAGTCTTTGAGACGTCCTGTTCCCTGATACGCAACTAATGGTATCCTGATCGCAAGTCAATCTTTGAGACGAATGAAGCTCCTCTCAACTAGTCGAATAATTCATCGATTGGGGGCAACGGATACTTATTCCGTATCGTGACCATATTCAACTCCCGGTAATCTACACACAACCTCAACGATCCATCCCTCTTCTTTACGAACAACACATGGGCACCCCACAGTGAAGTACTCCTCTGGATAAACCCCTGACCCAATAACTGCTCTATCTGATCCCTTAGCTCTCTCATCTCTGCTGGAGCCATATGGTAAGGTGCGCGTGCAATTGGCCGAGTGCCTGGCGTCAAATCGATCACAAAATCTACCTCTCTAATCGGAGGTAGTCCAGGTATATCCTGAAATACATCAGCAAACTCCCTAACAACTGGAATTGAATCGAGTGGTAATGCCACTTCCTTAGAGGTCTCCTCCTCTATATAGTACAAATGAGTGGACAATCCTCCCTCAGGGAGAGGCATCGCCACTAAAAACATCTCCTGCCTGAGAATGGAAAATATAATACTCCTACTGAAATAATCAATCATGGCTCGGTACGCAACTAGCCAATCCATACTGGTAATCGCATCGTACTCAGTCATCTCTAATACTAACATATCAGCAGGTAAAGTAAATATCCCGATTTCTATACCCACACCTATACAAATAGGGGAAATCACATAACCCCTACTCAACGGTGAATCTACAGAAGTAATCGTGCTCTCTGCAGTGTCTAACAACCCAATAGTGCGTGCAAATCTCGTGGCAATGAAACAGTGTGTGGCCCCCGTATCAAATAAAATGCGCCCCATAGTCCCCTGAATAGAGAACATACCCTCAATAGCAGGTGGTTCATGTGGGACTACGGCATGCTAGAGCTGATACACTCTCCCATACTAAAGTTGTCCCTGCTAGACTGGGACCGCTGGGATGGGTGGTAATGCTGCCATTTGTGGTGGTGCTAGGAGGGCGGCGGGAAATATAGGCCTCTGTGGCTCGTGTCGAGCACCTTGCTGCTGCTACGGCGGGGCCCTGCCCCTATCAGGACAATCTTGGCATTTGTGACCAATCTTGCCACAAACGAAGCACTTCCCCGAGAAGTTTCCCCCTCGCTGTCCCTGCTGCCCACGGCCCTGATGGCCGTTACTATTTCTACCTTGACCATACTGGCCCTGCTGAAACTGTTGCTGCTGACCATTCTGGCCCTGATGGCCCTGATGGCTGTTCTGACCCTGATGGCCATGTCTGAAACCTCCCTGACCATTCTTGAAACCCAGATCTGAACCTCTTAAAATCCCCCTACTGGGAACCCTGATCTCCTTTCCTATTCTGACCCTGAGTAGATTGTGCCCCGCTGGCACCATTTCCCCCTATCCTGCCCTGATGGATGGACTCTCCTAATCTCTTACTCTCAGACATGTGGAACCGGTGATCCTGGCAGTGAAGCAGTGCTGCATTTAGCACATCAAAATAAGTGGCCAATGAGAGATTTCCCAACAAGTGGTGAGAATCCTCCAAGTCAATCCATCCATGAACTTCTGAATCTTCTTATCCTCGGTTGGAATCTCATCAGGAACGATGTTCAAGAGATTAGTGAATTCGGCCTCATACTCGCCCACAGTCCTCCCCTCCTGCTTGAGGTTCATTAATTTCCTCCTCATTTCAGTGTGAACGGCTGACGAAAAATATTTGCAGTCGAACCACACCCAAAACTCCTGAATGGAAATGGCATATCTCTCCTCCGGGGAGGAAATGGACTCCCACCACTGCAACGCTTGTCCTACTAGCTTAAAAGTAGCCAGTATCTGTTTCTATACCTTCGTGCACTCATATATCCTCAAATGTCTTTGAATGTCCTTCTTCCACTAGCTGGACACGACAACATCGGAGCTACCTGCAATCTCTGGAGGGTGTGCTTTCTGAAAAGCATCACGAACACATTCCCAAGCAGACGGGAATGCATGAGCCTGAACTGGCGCTACTGCTGGCGCCTGGGATGGTGCCTACTACACAACTACGAGGGAGGCATTTACCGCTTGGGCTACAATAGCAGCAAACTCTGCAGCATTCATGGTGCCCTGGACTGGTGCAGGCTGTGGTTCGGGATGAGCATCCCTAGGAACTCGCTGTGCATGTCATGGAGGCATCTGAAATGAGAGTAAAGTCTTATAAGTTTGCAGTTATTATCTCAAAATAGCTGAAGAGCGAAGCATACACAAAAGAATACAACAATCCTAAAATATAGGGCACTACATCAAAGAAATCTCAGCAGAAACATAACAAGCCGTACAGATCCTAAGGACACTAGAACCTGATGCTTTGATGGCACCTGTGACACCCCGAATAATTAAATATCGGGTAGCTACTCCTTTATTAAATTAATACAAAACGCCAAGTTGGTTCAGTTCATAGCATCACTGTTGAAATACGTTAACAATTACTAGCCACCTAATATTTAAAAGTGAGTTGTCAATTTTAATTAACTCCGATTAACATGCAATAAGTAGATTATGAAATGCTAACATAACCACCACAATATAGTCACAATAGAATAACCATAAAATAATAATGAATCTGGAGGAATACTCCTCACAACAATCCGAGTACTGAAATAAACAAATACCAAGTCCGCATCACTAAATTAATTACAACCCAAAATATGAAATAACTGAATAGATAAAGTATCTCTAAAAGGAAATAGGGCGACATGCCCAACAGATGAGAGAATCTGATAATATAGAGTCAAGATCGAAAATGGAGGCGTCTACTGTCAAGGTCCTATAACTTCCACAGCAGCTACAGTACGTCACCTGAATGGAAATCCTATGCTTGGTGTCCATGTGGCTGGGCACCTAAAAGGTTTTTACAAGAAAATGTATTTGGAAGCAAACGGGTCAAAGTCCGATTGTGAAAACAGTTTAAAATATAGCAAGTGATTAATATCATTAAACAGTGAATATAAAGTACATGATAGTGTGTGCACTCACATGAGTTCCTCACCTCTCAACTAATTGTGCACTCCTATCGTACCCGTACCCATTCTAGTTATTCCCATACTTAACTAGTCCAATATAAATTCTAACATTACTATACGATTCATGATTTAATTCTGGCATCTTCATTTAAACAGAGTGTCTTACATTTCTTCTCGGTTTCCCATATTAGTAATACTACTTACTAGAGGATTTCCATTTTTATCTTTACGAAAACGTTGCTATCATTTATACTCACATTTATACATGACAGTGCATTTCAATTTACAGTATATTATTCTCATCATAAATAGACAATACTAGCACCCTGAGGCTAAGCTGCGGTGCACACATACTTTGCTATCTAATCCCAATACATCACATACATAAGGACCACGCATTCCGAATCTCTCAGGAATCGTTCTCAAATAACAACAATCACACATAATGGAGGCGAACATAGTTCACATCACATGGGTCACACACATACCTACGCTCCCATGATCAGCAGAATTATTAACTTCTCAATAAGTCCTTCTCTAACCTATGTCTTCGAGGTACCAATCTAAATCCCCCCGTAGGCACACAAAGATTAGATGGCCCTGATCGAATGCCGACCTCCCATGATAGCAAGCGCGGTAGGTATGTTATACACAAATAACTACATATATTGAGCATTCGCACATCTTAAATATCTTAATATATTAATAGAGGTATTCTTCTCGTTCTTGTATCATCATTTAATGTTATACGCTTATAAGTCCCCGATTTATATACATTAAAGTTGTCAACTCTTCTCACGTCGTAATTAGGTACTCGTTTCCTAATTCATAAAGTTCATTCGATTTACTACAAGATTCTAAGTTTTACTCTTAAACGTACTCCAATCTCCCAAATATACCCACTAGTCAATAAGGGAAGGTTATTACTCCATTAAATAAGTCTACGGGACATTTGAAATAAAATCAGGCCTAAAAGGCCATTCTGTCAACTCGTTAGAAGTCTCGTTCGAACAAGGTCGTTCGAACGATTGTCGTTCGAACGAAAGGCTTCGAATGAACTACCAACTCGTTAGAAGAAATAATGTCATCTCATTAGAAGCTCATTCGAACGAGGTCGTTCGAACGACCTGGGCAGGTCTTCTAACGAGATGGCAGACTACGCCCAGAAATCCCATAATCCATTTTTCTTCTTTCTCCTCTTCTTTAAATCCACCCTAAGACTATCCAAATACGTTTTTAATGTTTGTAAACTATTTTTAGTCACCCTAGATAATTCCTTAACATGCTTTTGGGTCAAATCTTACAAATTAACATGCCAAAATCATAAATCCCCAATTATTATTCCAAACCCTATGAACTTGAACCCAGAATTTAATTTCATAAAAAGACTCCTTATTAATCCGATTTCAGGTCATCAAAAGTTATGTTTTGTATATTGAATTCGTCCATAATCATTCTACATGCAAATTCCTACCCAAAACCACAAATTTCACAATAATTCCATTGGGTATTCTTCATCAAAATTTCCAAGACATAAACAGTTTTCTAAACTACACATGGAGGAAATATTCAATGTAAATAACGACATCAAAACACTTGCCTTATATTCATTCTTCAGATGTGTTGTCGATGGTTCAAGGTTGATTTTCTCCTCTTTTTCGGTCACAAATCCTTTTTAAAACTGATGGTGTGGAGATGGTTTGGCTTGGGAACCCTTTACCCTCTTTCTAACCTTTCTCAAAAACTACCGTAGCCCACTCTCTCCCTTTTTGGCTGATAATGGCCTTAGTGGTTCTTTTAAAATATCTAAATTAACACTTAAATTCGTGGGTCTAAATTCCTTAATTTTTAAAATTACCAAACTACCCTTCTAGGTTGCCGGTTTGGCCTAAAAGTGCCCGGGGACCCAAACTAAACCCCCGGCTAGTGTTTTTTTGACTATTTTGGCCCTTTCGAACACGTCGGCGCACTCAAAATGACCATTCGATTGATAAAAATATAATCCACTTTTTAATTTAAATAATTTCATTCCTGACGCGACTGACACGCGCATCCCAACGAAATTTCAAAATTATCGTATTTCAGTCTCGCGACAACTTTAATATTTTCAATACTCATGTATTACCATACATACTCAGAAATATTAAATTTTAATATCATAATCTAATACCATCTCACATCTCGCTAGTATTTATACCTGAATTAATTCCCAATTAATTCTCATTTACGGGGTATTACAGCTCTGAGAAAGGGAATGTTGGAGGAGGAATCAGAATGTGTGGGTGGAATGGAGAACGAGGAAAATTTTGAGGAATCTCGGGCATATATGGAGGGAAATCGGAATGAATTGGGGGCCGTAGTGGCATACGACCTATTAAAAGGGACACAATCTGTGCAAGTTTATCATTCACACCTCCCAATTCATTTCGAACCCGCATTATATCCCCTTCGGTCCTAGATTTACGTTCATCATTGGGCGCAAAACGCTTATTAACAGAAGAAAGCTCGTCCATGAGAGGTGCGGTGTGTTTGAATCTTATTTTTGACATATGTGAACCCAAACCTCTCGTCCTCCCTCTGTGGTCCTTCCCAAAGGTTTGTACGATGGAATCATTGTTAATGTCGTCGATCAGGCTTGAATCTGACTGACTACTGATAGAATCTATTGATTCTAGAGTCTTTTCTAAGTTAGGAGGGAATTTATTATCTTTTTCTCGTCTAGCATGCACGTACAAGTGGTACCTATTAGGTGTCTTTCCTTCATTCAAGTTGCCTTTCGTAATGGTCGTCCACTCGTTCTTCAAATATTCATAAGATTTCGAGCCAAGCCTATGAACATTAATTTTTTGTCCCTATTCTGATTGTTTTTCTCCCTTTGCATCATTTTGGAGTCCTTCGCCTCATTCTCCAGAAAATCATTCTATTGAGAGAATGCATCTTAACGTTCGAAGGGACTTTGTCTTTGAGCACCAAAATGTCAGAGCTTGATGTTCCCTTAGGGAAATGTTTATGCCTAAGTTTTCTCCGATATGTTTGGAGTTGTTCAGCAACTCGATAAAGAACCTTATTTTTTGATTTAGGCAAAAATGAAAATCGTTTGTTGAGTTTCTCGTAGATGTCATCTTTAATAGTTTTATCTGCAAGGTTCCAATTGTCAGCTCCTCCCACTCCCACATTCATTTTTTCTAAGGAAAAACATTAGGCTTTAAACCGTTGAATGTAATTCTTATCCACCGTGGGGTTATTTCCCAAAAGAAAGAACCCAATGGGTTTCTTCTTAACTGACCCGACAGTTTCAGGAGCATTGGATGTGTCTGTTGGATTAGTGGGAGTACCTTGCCTACTGCAACTCCGAGTATGGGAGTGAACAGTTTGCGGAGTAGGGGAGTTAATAGTTGGTGGAGTTGAGTATTGCTCACCAATTAGTGATGAGAATCCTCCTTGTGGTTGTTGAATGTTGTTGGTTGGAGCGTTGCTTCCATTACCGCCTGACATTATCTACAAAATAATAAAAGTTAAATGTGTATATATTATAATAGATGCATAATTTCAAAGTTCAATATGAAAATATAAATAACAAAATAAATTTTTTGACCATATATTATAATCTACCTGTTCATGGTAAGACTTTAACAAAAGTTCAATGTGTTTGATCTCCATCCATTATAGATTTGTTTTTAAAAACCTACAAATTTTTGCACGTGGATAATTAGGAGGAAGCCTATCTATAATGGATGCATAGATGTCATCTACATGAACTCGAAATCTCATCCTCTTCAGCCTCTTGGCAAGATCAAGTTTGACGTGCATATGTCATGAGACATCACAGTCTTTGCCAATGCTCTTTGTACGTAATTCTATCCATAATTGGTGATTTTTTTCGACCTTCTCAAACAGCGTAAGCAAGGTCAGTGCTCTATCGAGATTTTGTACGTGATATATATATATATATATATATATATATATTGTAAAGCTTCATCCTAACATTGTGGTAGGGAAAACAAAAACGATCGAACAAGTACTCTTGCTGGAAAGAACTCCACAGTTTACAAGGTAGTTAAATTGTTCGATCATTTGATCTTCCTATTCCCATACCAATAAACCGGAGTACCCACTTTATGAGGATCATTAATGAAAGAGGTATGAGTGCGGACTAATTGCAACCTTTCATACTCGTGTTGCCATCGATTATCACTGTGACTCATTTTTCCTGAGAAAAATGAACGAGGGCGTGAATATGATTCCTATAAATAATGGCTCTAATGAATCATTAACTAGTTATTATGTACAAGGGCGTGGAAATGAATCCTACAAATAATGTCTCTAATGAATCATCAACCATTAATTCATTATGTTTTTAATACCTAATTTTGTCATTTAAGCCAACAATCCCTAAAATTAACTCTTATGTTTGGTATTTTTTATAATGGAGAGGTATTTTTTTATATTTTAGCCCCAAACTTAAACCAACAATATCCATTTAATTAAAATTTTCCCTAGTTTGAATATTAAACCAACAATATTCATAAAATTAAAATTTTCCCTAGTTTGAAACTTAAACCAATAATATCTATTAAATTAAAATTTGCCCTAGTTTGAAACTTAAACCAACAATTGTCATATATATGTATTTTTTTCTAGAATACACATACAATACATGCAATGCTAATGTATACACACCTATTTACACAACACGCACATGTATACATACGCACACATAGAAATTCACACACGTGTGCACACAGAAATACACACACATATACACACACACACACACAAAATGAAATAAACAACAAGGGTTTTGAAATACACACATGTATACACACACACACACACACACACACACAGAAATACACTCACAGAATTACACACATATAATGAAATAAATAATAAGGGTTTGGAAATAAATAATAAGAGAAGATTGAGATTACCTTTGAGAATGAGAGAATGAGAGAGCCGAAATCGTCGGAGAGAGGGTGGGAAACCAAGGGTTTGGAAATTTTCGAGGGAAATGAAAAATTGATCTGCGATTTTTAAGTATAAAGACACTGGTCACGACCCTAAGTCGTGACCAATGATGTGACCCCTTTATTTTTAACACGTCAGTGAGGAAATAAGACCATGATCACAGTCGAAATCCGTGACTCACTTTCAAGAATGGTCACAGTCCTAAGCCGTGAATATATTGGTGTGTATTTATGTTTATGGTCATGGCTATGATCCATAACCCCATCCATGACCACATTGGAGGGAAACATGGCGCATAATGGTCATGGCTGGGTCACGGTTGTCAGTCGTGACCCATGCGAGTCACGATCAAAGGCCGTGACCACATACAAGACGATCCATGACCATAGTCAGTGAGTCTTGGAATTGGTCACGCTCATTTTGGATATGGTCATGGGTTTGGGCCGTGATCCGCTAGTCACGACTATAGGCCATGACCCATTTTTCGTGACCATTTCCGATATTTGGTGTAATGGATTGTGCTAACCTAAAGCTATCAAGTACATATGCAAACTATATGCAATAAATCGCGAGACCATTCGTACACACCAATCGATGTAAACAAATGTGCTTTCGAAGAGGTGTGTACTCATGTGCCGTGATACATCATCCAGAACCCGCCCTATCCCGCATCACTACTGAGCTTATGCAACGCTACATCTGAATACATACCCATAACTAGAGTAATAATTTCCCATTTCCAGGATCCAAGAAGACACAATAAGATGCAATAGATCAGGCGACTGCCACGCCAGAATGAAACAATTGAATCTGGGCAACGAATCATGCCATACTAAGTAAGAACCACAACATACATTAAAAGTCTAAAATTTCGCCGACCTACATGTGCACTAAAGTCTTAGCCATGGCATGTGCCCTGGATTGAATCACTCATCACGATTATCCATTTTCAAAGGCAACGAACTGGGAAACGATTCATTTAGGAAGCTAAAACGCTATGCTTCCCTCCTTAAGACTGAGGTTACTTTTTTATCCTTCATATCAAAGCAAAGTTATATTTCTCATTGCTTAATGTTAATCTTAACATGGGATTGCTAAATTCATCTAGTGAAACACAACACTCCCATAATTTTACCCTACGGGACATCGCTACAATCCTTAGCATCGTCCTATATGATCCCAAATCATAACTATCGAACTAGTTACCATGACACTTCAATTTTTTCAGCATTATCCATGCCTAATACCTAATGATTCTCCTCACTAGAGTCATGCTAAGCCATATGGGTTGCACACGTAGGTTCTATATTAAAGCCTAACATTCCATTCTGAGTGCTATCTCTAAAATCGTGATGAACATCATCGTTTCCTAAGTCTCTTAAGTGTAAAACCTAACACATATCAACCTATTTTTTCCATTATCCACAAGGGTCATACCTCAACACAAGCTTATCAACAAGCCATGGCGTTAACTCCTAGTTATTGCCACAAAACGACACGACTAAATCGGACTACAAACATCAACAACCTATGCATCCACATAATAAATTTCCCAACATGTCATTGAAAGGACACCAATATAACTATCTCTAATGATCATGCACATTCTAGAGTAAGAGTGATCATGACAAAAATCCTACTAAGTTACAACTGATCATGGCCATTATTTTTTTTTCGAGTGTCAAACACTAACCCAATTACTACATGTTACACCAACTGTAAATCTATGTCCTTAACATCATAAGAAATCCACAAAGTTCAAAGAGAGCATCCTTGTTATCTTAACACACAAAGTGCAATCTAAAGTTCACCATCACTAGGGAGTGTCAATCACTTGTACTAATAACTCGTTAGCTAATCCATAAAACATATCTCCAAGGCATTATCAATACGAATTCACATGCCTGTCCATAACTATAACCCAAGATCAAACTCATCACGGTGTATAACTTGACATTATTGAACACTAAGCTATGACAACTAACTCGTCTCACTACATAAAATCACACTCGTTTTCTATATCACATATGATCACCACTATAAAGCCTTTGGTAGGGTATGGGACATCGGGTACTACTTACAAAACTTTAGGCCAACACCTTTAACACTACAAGAGATCATATCCTTCAATACCACGACACCTTCCTAAACCAAAAATTTATTTCATCATTCAAAATGTTAAGTCTCAAGGACTCTATAGATTTGTTATTAAATCACTTCAAATCATCAAGGTTATCTAAACCTAAAACATAATCAAGTTACTTAGGAATTCTAATTTCCATAGAATTATTTACTCACAAGTCACGTTACTTAGTCACCTAATCCCATAGATGAAACCACAAGAAGACCAACTAAGATGCAACTAAAATCATTAAGACTTTCTAATCATCAAACTTCCACATGAAACATCTCACACAAGCCTAAGGTGCCTCCACCTAACGGTCTACACCAAAACCCGATACTTGTTAGCTCACACTACCAGAATAAATGCAACGGAATAAGAATGACTACTAACTTAGCCGATCACCAACTCAAAGAGAAGGGTACAACGTGCTCAAGACCTCAATTTTACCATCAAGGTACAAATCAAAACCATCACCAGGAAAGCGTGACCGACTCTAACTAACAACGACGCTGAAAGATCCACTACCGACCTCACCACGTCACGCCCAAAAGGAACATTGGACCTAAAGCTTTGATACCAAGTTGTAACGCCCTAACCCAGATTTAAGGGTTACTAAAGAATCAACTCGATCCGAGTTACGCGTTACTTTTGAAGTACAATGAAACACCCTAAATAATGTTTCTAATCCAGTTTTGTTATTATTTAACATTATGATTATTAGCATGAAATTCCAATTTACAAACACTATACGATATGACCCAAGGGAAGTGCCCCTAAGGACAAGTAAATAGAGCTACTAATCGTAATTGTAAGAAAATACTTACCTATAGGACACTATCAAAATACGAAACATCGTACAACCTGCCATGACAAAAGGAGGGATGTGAGCCGAATGCTCAGTGGGATCATACACAAATACAATATAGGAATGAATGACAGAAAAGGAGTACTCACACGCTACAATACATGCATGTGAAAATATATATATATATATATATATACATATATACCTTTGAAAAATACATGTAACAATGTATTCAACCGTTTTATTCCATAAATATTATTTGATATCGTTTAACTTCCCTAGCTTCACAAAATCGTCATTTTGTATCATCATACTTTGAAAACTAGCATTCATACCCAGTAACTCAGGCATAGCCAAACATTATCCTTTATTTGAGATAAGCCTTTTGTTTACTTTCAAACTTTTATTACTCAATGTTCATTAACCCACGCCAAAGTTATCAAACAATTTTATAGGAATTTCATTCAACGCACGCACATACCGCTTTTAGAAAAAAAATACTCTTTTTTCTTTGAAAACCTCATGTAACACACTCTTATGTTGCTTATGATTCAAACCTCATTAGGTATCGTAAGCATCATTAAGTCACCTTATCTAACCATCCCATGTTACCACATGAACATTAAACAATTAATGTGTTATTCTTGCATTAATATATTATTGGATCAATACCATCCAGTTATGCCTCTTTCATGAATATTCAATCCATTACTTAGCATTATCTTTAGGGAATCTGTCAACACACACACCCATCACAATGCACGTCCACCCACGATTTTACAGAATTTTATCGTCCGGTACCGAGCGCCAAGTAAACTGCAGTTGGTTTGGGGTCTTTCACCACTAGGGACAGCGTAGCCCTGCTTAATTATTTATCCCGGGATCATCCAATATCATTATCTTGCCAATGTATTCAACATTTTCATAATGTTCACATTAATTTATCATTTCGGGGTCGAAGCCAAAACCGTGGGCTTAACCGTCTATTTTCCATTATTCATTTAGGATAAATCATTATGTTCCATTAAAGTCCCTTTTTCTACGCATGCGCTGATTTTTACACTAAAAATCATTTCCACTTTAAGGACTTAAATAATTATTTTCATATTAGTGCCAGAACACTCTTTAAAATTTTTATTTCATAAAAAAGTCACACTTTAAATAAATTACCAATTTACCCTTTTTCTTTATCAAAACTTGCAACCTTATCCTTTTTCAAGTGTCATTCACTAAAAATACCCCTTTCAAGCTCCAAACGCAACACTTACGCATTTTAGTCATTAAAACACTTGTTCAACTTCTCACTTTGCCAAAATTACGCATTTTGCATTTTAACCTTTTTAATATATGAAATCACGCTTTTTACATATTAAAGTCTTCTTTCTCACATTTAGGCCTACACATTTTATTTATGAGTTTTAATGCTAAAAACCCATTTTAGTCTAAATTTACATATTTGACACTCTACATTTCAAACTTAGCGTTATACACTTTAATTATGACTTTTTGCATAAAGACCCATACTTAGTTATTTTATTCACAATTAGTCTTCTACACTTTCATTATTTATATTTTCATCCAAAGTTTGCAATAAGACTACACTTTCACATATTTACACTTTTGACCCCAAAACTTAGTTTAATAAACTAAATAGTACACTTTGTAAATGAAACTTCATTTACTCATTTCATAATTATTCATAAACACTAAAATCACTATATTAATCTCATAAAAAGGGCATATACATACCAAGTGTTCTTCATATCAAAGAAATCATTTATTCACCTTAAAACATGAGTTTAAAACATTTTATTTCATAACAATATTTGTGAATAGTAGGCTGAAAATTATCCATTTTTAAAACCCATTCAATCCTTAATTTAAGTTCCCATTTTCATATAAAATAGTAAGAATGACACTAATAAGTCTATTAGTACATTTAAAACCTTAGTCAACATATTTTAAGCTCTAAATATGTAGAAAAATCAAGTTAAAAATAGGTTTACTACAAGACCCATTTCAAAGATAGAAAATCCCATTTTTACTAATCTATATATTGAAATCATGCAATATTTAATCCTTAATCATGGATGGCTATTTCTACACACCTAATATCAACAAGATGCAAGGTACTCATACTAATATCATCATCAACTTAACTTAGCAAGAGACAAGTATATCATCAAAAGCTTCTTCAAAACTCTCCCTACAAGTTGTCCCATAACTCCAATGTGTCTTAATGATGTTTGTGACCTCCACAATGGTTCTTTTATGGTGTAAATATGGTGGGGATGAAGGGATAGTAGTAAGATTTTGGCTATGAAAAAAGGAAGAGAAATCTGATGGGGAAGATGCAATCCCCCCCCCCCCCCCCCCTTTTTTTTGCTCCAAAGTTATCTCCATCCTCTCTGTCTTAAAGAACAAATGAGGAAGCCTAACACTCTAAGGCCCCAAGGAAAAGACGCTAACCTTTCCATTTAAGTGAAAGGGCTCTTACCAAGACAAGTCATCTGAATAAGGATGAGGTTACATCCAAGAGTTTAAACACAAAAGTCAAAATCAAAATTTTGACTTAAAATTTCCATTTGCGTCACTTTCTCTATCCTTCCCTATTTTTTTAAACTTTTAACTTGAAGTTCATATTCCTTACATTTTTTTGGCTAAAATATCATATTTACAATAGTCGTTTGGCCTTTCGGATTGTCCTGTACAAGGCGCGCAAGAATTGGGACCTTCGTACAAAAGTTTTTTTTTTCAATTTTTCTATTCATAATAATATCCCTTTTATTTTTGTGAGTCAAAAAACATATTCACAATAGTTTTTTGACCTTCCGTGATGTCCTAAACAATGTGCGCAAGAAACGAGACCTACGCAGAAAACATATTTTTTTCGATTTTTCTTCACATGGTAATATTCTTTATATTTTTATGAGTGTAAATATATGATCGGAATATTTTTTTGACTTAAAACGTGTCCTAAACAATTCACGCAAGTTCGCATCCTACGCGACGCGTGCTGATGAAAATTTGCCTAACATGGGCCTAAATGATTTTTTCGAAGACGGCGAAGAAGAGAAAGTTGATCAAAATTAAATAATAAGTTGATCCGAAGATTTTCATAATTTTGTGAGCACTTTTAGTTTTTTGACGAAAAATAATTTTTATTTATTTTTTGACTTTTGACCCCATGGTATTTTTATATGTATTTTCTGGACCCTATAAAAGTGATCATTTCGATATTTGGGACCGCGATGCATGGTACAAAAATCGTGCAAACTTACCTGTCATGCGCGTCCATTACCGCCCAAATTACGGCATTATTAACCATGATCATGTCACAATCATTCATTGGTATTTTCGCGTCAAACTTAACCAACATACTTATTAGGATTATTAAAAATTTAATACGCATCCAAGTTAATCATGCGAAGTGGAGATTTATCTCCTTAATTACTTTTCATAATGCGCCACTTTTCGTGCCATTTGTCGTAATCCCCTTATATATTTATTCCTCAAATTTTTCTTTGAATATAATATTTCGATTATCATTAAATACTTATATTTTAGAATGAGGTATTATAGATTGTGGCCATCTTGAGATCTCTCCCTTTTTCTCCCTGGGGGGGGGGGGGGGGGGAGGAGAAAAGGTCTCATGCTCACTTTTTCTAAGAGCACTTCAACCGTTATCAGTGTTGGGTGGATGTAAAAAGATGGAGTTGCCAGCCTATTTTGCATAAAGTAGGCAAAATAACATGTCGTCGCCTCGAGAGAGAGGCATCAAATACAAATTATTCTTACGAAACCAATAGTTTAGAGGTTCGAGGGATAAGCAACGAAATGGGATGGTGTTCGGAACCCATCTCGTCCTTTCGGTCTCTTATGGACTTGTGTTACTGTTTTCCTTTATTTGTCCATGAAGTGTGTGCGTGTACGTATAAATGGAGATCAAAATCACCCAAGTCACATCATGAAAAAGATGGACTGAGGTCATCCATAGGAACGTTCCTAAAATAATATTTAGAAAATAAGATGTATGCGTTTATCGAAATATTGATCGTTATAATGAAACGATAATATATATTGAATAAAATTCTAAAAAGGATCACACTTAAAACATGTATCGAAATAATGTATAAATAAAAAGGATACAAATACGAAAGATGGAAAATTGAGAAATTAGAAAATTGAAAAATTGGACTCGAGTCTCGAGTTTTAGCCCGAAACGCCTATGTAGCCTATAAAGGCATCAAAATCGATGTAGTTCGCATGCAACATAAGGTTGGGGTTTATCTCATAGATTCAAACGGGAATTTATTATATGTGTGTGTGTAGAAAATGTATTTTAGTTTTGGAAAATTGTGGTGGATAATCCGGTTGAAATTTATAGGTGTATGATGATTGTATTATTTTGTATATTTTATACCCAAATTTATACCTTGTTAGTCCCATTTTAATTCATTTAATAATTTCTTATGATCATTTTATAAAAAAGAAAAAAATGCAAGAATGATTGAATTCATATTCAAAATGGCAATTCTAAGTAAAAAATGGGTATTTCAATAATTTTATAATATTCTTGTGCTAATTTGTGGAAAAAGTTGTCAAGCGAAAATTTTGCAGGTAATGATGAAATTTGGTGCAAATTGATGATCAACTCGAAAAAGGCGCAAAAAAGATGATTTTTATGGTCATTCAAAAAAGCTGCTTTTACACTTGTGAAATCGTAAAAAAAGTCTGGGATTTTTATCTTTCAATTTGGATAAATCTCGGAGTGCGTGTTCAACAAGAAAAGATAAGAGTTTTTGAGTAGGAGAAATTTGGCCCCTTATCAAGATCCAAATATTAAAGAGGTGGGGAGATAGCTTCCAACACCATTAGGCCAATCAGGGAGAGTCTCACCACAACTCAAATACCTCACCACTTGTCCTATAAAAAGGACCATTGGGCTCACAATTTTATGTATAATTTCGGGGAGCAACTTCGAGTGATTGTAATCAATTTGAGGGCCAAGTTTTTTTTCATGTTTTTAGAGGACAGAAGATTATTGTGAGAGAACTTTGTGTAAGTTTGCTTTGCTAATAAAAATCTCTACTTATTCCTGCAATTTCTCTTTCATTATGATAAGTTGATTCTTCTATTAGGATTATGGTGAAGTTTATCATAGTTAGATAATATTGTCGCATTAATTTGATTGTTGTTTATTCCATACTCGTTCTAATTATTATCAAAGATTCGATATTCATTTTAAAGCGACATGAGTGGGTGTTTTAAAACCTTCAAGATTATTTTTTCAAATCAAGTTTTGAAATTTAAAAATAGTGATTTTTTATGGATTATGCTTTCACTTTGATTGCTTTGATAGTCCATGCTTAAATACATTTGCGAACTATAAAAATTTTATTTTCTAAGGTCATATCCCTAGCCCTGTCAATTGACAGGTAACCCTATACACACTGTCGAGAGGTAGGGAAATGGATTTGCCAATCGGAAGTCTCGTACAAAATTTTCCCAAAAACTATCATAGAAAGCAATCCATTAATCCAAATTGTGCATGGAGAATACCTTAGAAAGGTAATTCAGATACCTTCAAGAGTACTTTCGAACACTCCCGAATTTGGGAGCTGACTTTGGGTCAAACGGGGCTCGAAAGCGCTCGTCGGTCCTTTGGACGGGAGATCGTCAAACGAAAATGGATCGTTCGTCCAAACCATAAGTCATAATCGCACACATGGTGGACTGTTGGAAAGGTTATGTAAGTTATTTCGACATTCCAAGAGCTCCGTTTAGTTTAAAAAGTTGACATTGGTCAATCGGGGACTGAAAGCACCCGGTGACCTTTCAGAGTAAAACACGTTGTTCGTCCTTACTTAAAGGCTGATTCACGCATGGGGCGGACTATTGGAAAGGGTCTCGAGTGCCCTTCGAAGAATCATTGAGATTTTTATTTAATGATAGAGTTGAACACAGTCAAATGAGGCTCGGGAGCGCCCGATGGCCTCTATATCGGTCCTCGAAGTATGACCTAGGGTTTGTAGTGAAATAGAGAGGTGTTAGAGACCTAAAGAGAAACTTAGGGGGTCCTAGAATGTGGTGTATGTAGGAGGTGATTTCATGAAATGATACTAATGTTAAGGTAGGCGTAACACCTTTAACAAGATGGTGATTAGGGCCTAAAAAAAACATCAATGATAATAAAAACAATTCCCAAGCCGGTACATTCAATGCATAAAATGCATATATTAAAAATGTTTTTATAACATAAATGCTATAACTAAACAATAAATAATAAAAAGGGGAATCTCACATTTGACTTGATTGGAGGGAGTAGCAGAAAGCACCTTTAATGCAATAAAATCAAGGCAATAACCTTAAACATGAATGGAGTAAATGAGGTTGGTCACACAATAAATGTTCTCACGATAAAGTCTCTTGTCTGGAAGTATTTTGGCAGCAGTTCTGGGCTAGAAAAGTGCAATCCCTATATAGTATAACTTTGGAGGTATTTATAGGAGAGAAAGATCATTCGACTGACATTCCTATAATAAATGCATTTGAACCCTCTTGATGTCAATAGTTTTATTAATTTAATGCCAAAGATATTTCATTAAATGAGCTAGATATGATATTTTGGCGGGAACACTGTTTGGACTCTCAGAGTTATGAACGCATTAAATAGGAAGTGATGTGTTAGCTATGGACTTACCATCCTAGGAATATCTTCACTTGAGTGCTATTTTATTGAGTTCTTGAATGTCAGACATGATGACGTCAAATAGTTGGTAAACAGTAACCTGCGAATGATGTGCAGTCATATCACTCAAAAAGGTAGTTCATCGAATTGAAGGTTGCTCGACTAATGACTGTTTGAGCAAACTTTTGGTGTATGTAAACATTGGAAGTTAACCATTTGGACAATTGTTTAGGACTGGAGACCCTCGAGTGGGTTCCCAAAGATGGTATCTCTAGGTACTACTGAGCCAGGTTGTGTGTAAACGAAGGTTTTTCCTAAGTACCCTAAAGGGGTTAGTCTCTTCCAATGTTTCAATGTACCCAATACTCCAAACTAAATCCCTGTGAGATACCCATAATGAGGTTGTTCGATAGAGCAGGTAAGCTCTCCCATGCCCTGCCAGACATTGTCCCTCAAGGTTATTGAGGAACCTCACAACTCTACAAAGTGAAATTTATATTTAAAAAGAGAGCTAAATATAAGGACATTAAAGTTCCTATTATAATTTTTGTTTTCCAAGTTTATATCTTAGGCTTGATCTTTGTGAGAGGTCCTTCGAGCATCTTCATCTTTGTGCGAGTGACCATCTTTATAGGAGATCCTTCGAGCAGCTTCAACTTTACATGAGCAACCATCCCTAATATTTCTTGTGAAGAGTTAGCGTTGTTTAAATAAACTTTAAGCCTAGAACTCCATCAAAATTTTCCCCTTCGTAGAGATTTTTATTTGTTTGAAGAAATATCTGTACGAAAAAAATGAATTCACATCCTATCTCGATTGATCTGCACACGTATTTGTTAAAATAAAAAGAATTACCACATTTGTATATTTACACAAAGCATTAGAATAAAATCGTGGGTAAATTTAGCCTGTGTTCGAGTTATTTGAAGACTCTCCCTTCTCTCATGGTATTACGCCTTAAGTGATTTATTTTTCTCGGTCTATTATCTTGGGGAATTACAATGGTTTATAATAAAATTTCCCCCCCAAACCATTTATTTGCCCAAGTGTGAAAGGGGATAAACTTCAACCCCTAAACGTCTGTTAAATTTCCCCCAAAAGTTAATCATTACTATGTTTATTAATTATAAATTCCCCTGACATCCCTTTCCCCAATTGTACATGCATCGATTAATGGCCTGCATGTACTTGAGCCGATGAAAAATCTTATTGTGATGATTACGTTTCCCCACGCACGTCCTTTTGTATCAGTCACGTCTTTTTCAAAATAAGATTTCCCTTATTAAAGGGTTTCCTCTGATACCCATTTATTTTTACCTTTGGCCTTTTTAAGCGAAGTGATACTTTGATTCTGAGAGAAAACAATATTCTTTGATTCCCAGATCTTCTTCTTTTCCTTTCTTCTCTTCGATTCTCTATTCCCTATCTTGGCACCAGTTATCAAAAGAACCCCTTTTGTTATGGGTGCCTTCGTCTAGGAAACTTCATTCCATATTGCTGACCATCGTCTCTGGTGGGCAAAATATCACTGTCTCCCCTATTTTGGAACTCTAGACAAGTTCTGGGAGTTTGTCAATGCTTTTCCTGGCTCCCTTGTTTCCAAGGCAGAAGATTTGAACTTGCTTGTTAGTGAAGATGATATGATAGAGAATTATGCCTATATCTATGGTTCTACTGTTAACAGGTTCATAATTGAGAGGGGAGACTATCACTACTCAAATGTGGAGTTTGAATCAGTCGGTGGATCATGTGAAGGACTGGGTGCCTAGACTGATTATATCCATAGCAAGTATTTTGTGGAGTTGCTGACGGTTGGCTTGTCCTGCACCAAATGGTTTGGTAATATGACTGGAAAAAAATATCCTTGTCTTCCTTAAGTCCAGAGAAGATCAAGGAGATGAAGGACCTACTCAAGTCCTTTAAAAAGCTTACTTACCTTCTTTTATGCAAAAATCCAGGCCACTACCCGGTCGCAAAATGCAATAGCTGAGAAAATGGACACTTTAAACTTTGAAATTACTAAAGCTCAGGAGGAGGTTGTGGCTGCCAAGGAGTCTTTGGCTAAGGCTGAGACGAAGGTTGATCAATTTCAACAAGATATGGCAGACTTGTCTAGTTAGGATTTTTATTTGGCCCCTCTTCTACCTCATCATCGCCACATAATTTTAGACTCCTCCAGCTTATGGTTTATTATAGACGACCCCAACGATTCTTAAAAGGACTTTTGGGCTAGAGATAATGATAAGAAAAATGTACTACCCCATGTTGTATTTTTTCCATGAATCTCGAGGCATTAGATCATCTTTTGTGTCTGAATGAACTTTGTTTTTTGTAATGCGTAAGATTGAATTGCCTTTTACTTTCATGCAAATTGTCTATGAAAACGGAAAAACAAACTTGTGGTTGAATCAACATTATCCCCAAGCTATCTATATAATTCTCAAAAAGTATTTTAACAAGTTGTGAGAATATGATCTCTTTCCAACTTACTTGTACCTACAGCTTAAACCCCCCAAAACAATGCTAGGAGAAATTAATAACTTAAACAAAATAGTTTTTAAGCCATTTGTTGTTAGGTTTAAAAGTCTCTTCATCCCCAACCTTAGAGATTTCATAATATCTTAAATCATTGGCCTTTTGAATAACATAAGGCTCTACCCAATTTTCTTCCAACTTAGGTAGCGAGAGACCTTGGATGTGTCTTGTACAAGCCTTCAAAACTAGATCACCTTCCTAGAATTTTATTGTCTTTACCATTTGGCCATAAGATTTGGACAGCTGCTTTCTATACATATTAAAATTCCCTTTTCACATTATCTATCTGCTCTTCTAATGCTTTCAATTATACATGAAGACTGTGAGGACACATTGAACTTCGTAGGTTGTAGTGCATAGAAGGTACCTCGAGTTCCATTGGGAGAATCACCTCAGCGCCAAACACCAACGAGAAAGGGGTGTACCTTATAGGTTTCCTCTTTGTGGTTTTATATGCCTATAAGACCTCTGGTATTTTATCATCCCAATTTTCTAGTAAATATTCTAACATCGTTGAGAGGATATTCACTAGAGTCTTATTCATGGCTTCAGCCTGTCCATTGCACTTAGGGTAGGCACTATTGAATTATGGTTAATAATGGAGTATTTTCTATGAGAAACCGCACATCACTGATGACAAATAGGGTTCCATTATCTTATAGGAACACCTTCGGGAAGCCAAATATGCAAATAATATACTCCTTCATAAAGCGTGCCACTACCCTGATCGTATCCTTCTTCAACGGTATAGCCTCTGCCTATTTGGTGAAGCACTTTGTAAATACCAATATCCAGATCTTTCCCCTCGAGGAGGGGTTGATTTCCCGTACTATATCGAATGCCCATATACGAAATGGAAAAGGAGTGGAAAGGGATTATAAGTCCACCGAGGGAGCATGAATCATATTCCCATAGAGCTGACACGCTTTACATTTTTAGACAAATTCTACTGAGTCTTTTTCCATGGTGGTATAGTTTTGCTCCCCCAATGTGTCCTGGCTCATGTGCGTGTTTCGGTACCTCGTATGCATCCTCCAGTCTGATGCATCTTAGGGGCCTATCATGGTAACCTTTTTGGTATAGTTGCCCCTCCTGGACATAATATATGGACACTCATAATTTCATTCTGGTGGCATCGTCTTCATCAATGGGGATAATCTCATCAACCAGCATGTCTAGATATGGTTGCCTCCAATCTGATGGCTGATCTATGAAGTTACACTTTGCAGCTTGGTAATATAGTAGGAATTTCCCATAATCTCTTTATAGTTGTTTCCATTCTTTCCCCCTCTAGTCATCTTTATTATTAGAAGGCAACATTTCTATTATAGTTGAGGGTACCATTCTCTTTGTGATTCGAATAACTATCGATTCTCCGTTAAAAGAATTTTTTTGAGCAATCATGGTGTAATCATCTACATGTCTATTCACTGTTCTTGGATGCCTCTTGATCTTCACTTCATGGTACTGACCAAGCAACCTCTGTACAATTATTAGATTAGGTGCTAAGGTTATGTGCTTGAGAACATAATCGTCGTTGACTTGTTGTACCACCAAATTGGAATCCCCTTTTATCGTCTTCACATGGATACCTCTTCGTAGAGCCTCCAACAACCCCAGCACTAAAGCCTCGTACTCAGCTTCGTTATTTGAACATATTAAGTTTAACTGAAGGACAATCAAAATTATTCTTCCCCTTGGTGTAAAATCACTCCTGCCCCTCCTATGCCTTCAATCGAAGAGCCATCAAATTTCATGCTCCATTCGTTTAGATTTTCCTCGAGATAGTTGTCCTGGAGATAATCTCTAGACAACTCCTTAATAGGTGGCTTGAACGTTATCAAATGGAAGATGGATGGTAGATCTACATAAGCTTGACTTTTGATCGATCGAGGAACCACATGCTTGAGATCATAAATCATACTCTGAAAAAATTAAGAACAATCGAGCAACCTTGCCTATTAACATAGTTCTACCCAACAATTTTATAAGGGCACATCTATTAATGATGTCAACCATGAAAGATAACATGTAATGCCTAAGCTTTTGAGCAATAAATTCTAGAGTTAAACAATGTCTCCCAATGCTTGTATATCTAACATCAGGCCCATGTATGATTCGACTTAGATAGTACATTGTTTTCTCCATGCCCTCCACTTCTTGATCCAATAATGCCCCTATTTATCTTTTAGTGGATGTGAGGTAGAGGTGTAAAGGAATACCTGCTCGAGGGGGAACCATCATTTGGGGAGATGTCAATAACTTCTCCAATTGGTCCAGATCTGCCTCGTGTGGCTGTTCCCATATGAACTTTTCCTTTACTCGCAGAAGCTCCATAAATGGGTGAGTAACTTCAGCGAGCCCAGTCACGGACCTCCTTAAGTAAGAAACTTTCCCTAGAAAAGTCTTCAACTCTTTCGTTGTCTTTGGTCTTGGCATGTTGAGTATCCTTCTCGCTTGTCTAGATCCATGTGCAGCCCTTGCTTGTTCACTACAAATCCCACGAATTAGCCAATAGTTACTCCAAATGTACACCTCAAGGTATTCATCTTTAATTTGTACTTCCTTCACCTCTGGAACATTGTAACAACCCGGATTTTAAATGGGTATTCTTAAATACGCGACTTTTGTCAGCATGTGTCGCGCAGGACGCCGTGATTTTTGTAGGACGTTTTATTGGGGTTAAAAATAACTTGACCATATTTATTGGATGCTAAAAATAGGCCTAAGAGTTCCATGGCGTAAAAAGTTGAAAAATGAATAAATAAATAAAATATTATTATATTATTAAAAAAAATGAAAGTGCTGAGAAAATTCTGAAAATCACCATACTGACACAAAATTTAATTTTGATCAACTTTTCCTTCATCAATATTTCCAAAACAAAACATCATTTAGACCCGATTTAGGTCATTTTTCGGTTCGGCCAGAAATCGTGTTTGAGAAGTTTTGTTTTTTTTTATTTAAACTTCAATTATTGTTGCCTTATTTAAAGGGGTGGTGGGCAACCCTTTTTGACTATTTTTGAAGCAACTTTCGGTATATGTTTTGGCAGCAACATATGTTATTAAACTCCCCTATTATATATTCACATAACCCCTTTATATTTATGTATTCAACCTTAGTTTTAGGTGTGTTCTTGGGGTTGTTTTAAGGTGGAGCTTGGGAGATGATTTTGATGGAGTAATCTTACTTTTATAGGAAGATTTATGTTGTATTTTTTTTGGTGTTTTAAGGTATAGGGTTTTACACAATATGCTCCTCAATCTTGCAAGTGTCATTCCCTTTGATTTCATGTGATTATTAAACTCATATTTGAATTGCTAAATTCATTTGGAAATCTGAAAAATAATCATTGGAATTATTTTTATTCATGTGGTATCATTATATCATTGTTGGACAAGTTGTCATGAGATTTTATTATGGCACGGAGGTTGGGCACCCGCCAAAATTCCTGCTTCCCGGGGCTATGTTGTGATAAAGCATATGCGGATGGGGTGAGGCCTGGTGACCAGGTTAATGTGTTGTTGAGAAATTAATATTGATAAAATGCTATTGAGATTTGCATTTTGATTTGAATATTCGTACTCGTGTTGTTACGCTTTATTCATCGCTAACATATATTTGTTGGGCATGTTTCGTGTCGTATTGTCTACTTACCTATATTTTGTTTTAGTTGGCAGGTTAGCGCGGATTTGAGCGCTATGGACCAATTGGGATGATTTTAGCGAGGATTATTTTGGAAAGAATATTTGAGAATACAAGTTGAGAAGATTTGTATTTATATTTTATATAGAGAACATTTGACGATTTATATTCTTTCAAGATAGATAGTTGTATTATTTCGAGAGACTTTTGGTTGAATTTAATTTGAAGAAATTGAGATTAGTAGTTTCTCTTATATTGTGGTATTTTCATATGCTCTATACCTTGTTGCTTGTGGATTTGGGTTAGTTTTATCGATAGTGGCGCTCCGATCGCTCTCCCCGGGCAGGCGGGATGTTATATATGGTATAAGAGATTTGGTATATGACCAGCCTCGGGTCTTGGATTTTGGGTCTGTTGCGTTTTTCTAGCGCATATTTGGAGATAGAAATTTTAGATGATCGCATTCGTGTTAGGTTGCGATATTTGATGTGAGGAATTTATTTTTGGGAGACGAGATTATTTTTGGAGATTGTTAGTTTGATTTTTTAGAGTTAGGCTTTCTACGAATTTCAAGGGCGAAATTCCATTGTTAGTGGGGAAGTATGTAACAACCCGAATTTTTAAATGGATATTTTTAAATACGCAACTTTTGTCAGCATGTGTCGCGCAGGACGCCGTGATTTTTGTAGGAAATTTTATAAGGGTTAAAAATAACTTGGCCATATTTATTGGATGCTAAAAATAGGCCTAATACCGCCAAGGGATCTAAATTCGAAAAATGAATAAAAAAATAAAATATTATTATTTTATTAAAAAAAAAGAAAGTGCTCAAAAAATTCTGAAAATCACCATACCGACTCAAAATTTAATTTTGATCCACTTTCCCTTCTTCAACATTTCCATAAAAAACCTCATTTAGACCCGATTTAGCCCATTTTTCGGTTCGGCCAGAAATCTTGTTTGAGAAGTTTTGTGTTTTTTATAATTAAACTTCAATTATTGTTGCCTTATTTAAAGGGATGATGGGCAACCCTTTTTGACTATTTTTGCAGCAACTTTGGGCACATGTTTTGGCAGCAACATATTTTATTAAAGTCTCCTATTATATAATCACATAGCCCCTTTATATTTATGTATTCAACCTTAGTTTTAGGTGTGTTCTTGGGGTTGTTTTGAGGTGGAGCTTGGGAGATTATTTTGATGGAGTAATCTGACTTTTATGGGAAGATTTATTT
The DNA here is from genome assembly GCA_949130495.1 of Sambucus nigra. NCBI lineage: Eukaryota > Viridiplantae > Streptophyta > Magnoliopsida > Dipsacales > Adoxaceae > Sambucus > Sambucus nigra. The sequence continues at coordinate 90,584,074 of OX422211.1, forward strand.
TGGATTCGTTTTGGTGTTTTAAGGTATGGGGTTTTACACAATATGCTCCTCAATCTCGCGAGTGTTATTCCCTTTGATTTCATGTGAATATTGAACTCATATTTGAAATGCTAAATTCATTTGGAAATCTGAAAAAATAATCATTGGAATTATTTTGATTCATGTGGTATCATTATATTATTGTTGAGAACGTTTTCATGAGATTTTAATATGGCACAGATGTTGGGCACCCGTTGAAATTCCTGATTCCCGGGGCTATGTCTTGATAAAGCATATGCGGATGGGGTGAGGCCTGGTGACCCGGTTAATGTGTTGTTGAGAAATTAATATTTTTAAATTCTATTGAGATTTGCATTTTGATTTGAATATTCGTACTCGTGTTATTACGCTTTATTCATCGTTAATATATATTTGTTGGGCGTGTTTCATGTCTTATTGTGTACTTCCCCATATTTTGTTTTAGTTGGCAGGTTAGCGCGGATTTGAGTGTTATGGACCAATTGGGATGATTTTAGCGAGGATTATTTTGGGAAGAATATTTGAGAATACAAGTTGAGAAGATTTGTATATATTTTTTTATGTATAAAGCATTTGATGATTTATATTCTTTCGAGATAGATAGTTGTATTATTTTGAGAGGCCTTTGGTTGTATTTAATTTAAAGAAATTGAGATTAGTGGTTTCTCTTATATTGTGGTTGTTTTAGATGCCCTATACCTTGTTTATTGTGGATTTGGGTTAGTTTTATCAATAGTGGCGCTCTAGTCGTTCTCCCCGGGTGGGCGAGGTGTTACAGATGGTATAAGAGCTTAGGTATACGACCAGCCTCGGGTCTTGGGTTTTGGATCTGTTGCGTTTTTGTAGCGCATATTAGGAGATAGAAATTTTAGATGATCGCATTCGTGTTAGGTTGCGATATTTGATGTGAAGAATTTATTTTTGGGAGACGAGATTATTTTTGGAGATTGTTGGCTTGATTTTTGAGAGTTCGGCTTCCGACGAATTTCGAGGGCGAAATTTCATTGTTAGTGGGGAAGTATGTACCAACCCGGATTTTTAAATGGGTATTTTTAAATAGGCGACTTTTGTCAGCATGTGTCGCGCAGGACATCGTGCTTTTTGTAGGACGTTTTATTGGGGTTAAAAATAACTTGACCATATTTATTGGATGCTAAAAATAGGCCTAAGAGTGCCATGGGGTCAAAAATCGAAAAATGAATAAATAAATAAAATATTATTATTTTATTCAAAAAAATAAAAGTGCTCAGAAATTTCTGAAAATCACCATACCGACTCAAAATTTAATTTTGAGCAACTTTCCCTTTCTTCAACATTTCCAAAAAAAAATCATTTAGACCCGATTTAGACCATTTTTCGGTTCGGCTAGAAATCTTGTTTGAAAAGTTTTGTTTTTTTTTATATTTAAACTTCAATTATTGTTGCCTTATTTAAAGGGATGGTGGGCTACCCTTTTTAACTATTTTTGAAGCAACTTTCGGCACGTGTTTTGGCAGAAACATATTTTATTAAACTCTCCTATTATATATTCAACCTTAGTTTTATATTTATGTATTCAACCTTAGTTTTAGGTGTGTTCTTGGGGTTGTTTTGAGGTGGAGCTTGGGAGATGATTTTGATGGAGTAACCTGACTTTCATGGGAAGATTTATGTTCGATTATTTTTGATGTTTTAAGGTATGGGATTTTACACAATATGCTCCTCAATCTTTCGAGTGTTATTCCCTTTGATTTCATGTGATTATTGAACTCATATTTGAATTGCTAAATTCATTTGGAAATCTGGAAAAGTAATCGTTGGAATTATTTTGATTCATGTGGTATCATTATATTATTGTTGAGCACGTTGTCATGAGATTTTAATATGGCATGGAGGATGGGTACCCGCCAAAATTTCTGCTTCCCGGGGCTATGTCTTGATAAATCATATGTGGATGGGGTGAGGCATGGTGACGCGGTTAATGTGTTGGTGAGAAATTAATATTGATAAAATGCTATTTAGATTTGCATTTTGATTTGAATATCCGTACTCGTGTTGTTACGCTTTATTCATCGCTAACATATATTTGTTGAGTATGTTTCCTATCGTATTGTCTACTTCCCCATATTTTGTTTTAGTTGGCAGGTTAGCGCGGATTTGAGCGCTATGGACCAATTGGGATGATTTTAGCGAGGATTATTTTGGAAAGAATATTTGAGAATACAAGTTGAGAAGATTTGTATTTATATTTTATATAGAGAGCATTTGACGATTTATATTCTTTCGAGATAGATAGTTGTATTATTTTGAGAGACTTTTGGTTGTATTTAATTTGAAGAAATTGAGATTAGTAGTTTCTCTTATATTGTGGTATTTTCATATGCTCTATGCCTTGTTACTTTTGGATTTCCGATCGCTCTCCCCTCAAATCTACTAAGTGGGTGGCCTCCTTCTTCGAATTTATCACCAGATCATCCACATAAAACTCTACAATCTAATGAAAGAGATCATGGAATATAGCCATCATGGTCCTTTGGTGGGTAGCCCTTGCGTTATTTAGACCAAAAGGCATAACAGTGTACATAAAGTTACCTAATGGGGTGCGAAACTCTATGTTCTCGGCACCTTTCGGGTCCATTTTTATTTGTTTGTATGCCACATAACCATCCATACAGCTATACCTCTCGTGACCTGTTGTTGCGTCTATCAGGCTATCAATAGAAAGTAAGGGTAACTCATCTTCCGTACATGGTCGATTCAAGTCTCTAAAGTCCACACAAATTCGAATTTGGTTCTTGTCCTTCTTCCCTATAGGCATAATACTAGACAACCAAACAGGGTGTTGGATGGAGGTAATAAAACATGCAGTGAGTAACCTCTAGGCTTCTTCTTCTATCTTTAGTTCTAGCTCTTGTTTATATGTTCGAGTGGCATGTTTCATCGGTATTGCTGATAGTATAAAATTTAACTTATGGAAGCTTACCTCTTGGTCTACCCCAGGCATTTAAGTATTTTTCCATACGAACAAATCTCTGAATTCTCTCAACAGATCCACTAGATCACCTTTGGTGGTGGCATTAAGGTTTTTTGAGACAAAAATTGGTCTGGGGTCATCCCCTTCATCAGCTAAGTCCATCTTCTCTAACTCTTGAACTTGGAACCTTGGCCCATCCCTTATGCATTCCGGTTCTTACTCGACCTCCTCCAAAAATTCCTTGATGTTGGAGTTGTAAATCACCAAGCACTGACCTAAACTGTCCACCAAAAAACATTCGTAGACCGGGTCAACCTCATCGTCCAGTCCTTCGGCTACCCGATCACACTTTCAGAGTTTATAGATGATCTTACCACTGTCCAAAACCACTCTTTTTCATTGGCGTGTTTTCTCCTCCCGGAGAGGCCTTTTATATGCATTTTCTTCTAACTCTCTCACTAAAAATCTACTGAGCAAACTTTTCTGCTAGATTTGGTGTTCGACTGGATCAATTCGTGGTGTCATCCCGTCACAAACATGTCTCAAAAGGCTGGGAGGCCTAACTGTCTCATGCGCACTTTCTTGCTCCTCGTAAGCCATTATCAGGCTAGCTGGTGCAAATTCCCTTTCCCTAGTATTGTGGATCTTAATCCCCCTATTTACCGAGTGAGCACCATTTTTTAAAAAGACTTATGGTGAAAATAATTTTCTTATACATATCCAAAAGCTCCCAATCCCTAGTTTCACCCAAACTCTTAAAAATCCTAGTTTCATTATCGTATATGGTTTGAGATCTTATTTGTGGGAGCCACGAAGTTTATTCTCTTCATATTGTTGAGAATTGTTTAGTGCGATGGCTTCCAGAACCAGCTTATTATTTACACGCGATGGACTCCATGGTGTGTTGTTGTGATGAAGACGCGGTTCATCCATATTTTATATCGATATATGGCTGTTAAGCCTTATCGGTGGACACCGAGTGTATGGACTCACATGTTTTGAGAATTGCAGAGGTGGACTCCTGCGTGTTGTTGTGGAGGAGAGGTTAAAGACCTAATACGCGTCAAGGACTGCGAGGGCATCGAGTTTGTGTTGTAAGTCATCTGTAGACTTTTGTAAAACCTTATCATAGTGAATTTGTATGGTGGGACCATCCGAGGTTTTTTTCATTGTGGATTTTTCTCGTACATCGATGTGTTGTGATTTGTTACTTTATTTTATTCTTGTTCAGACCTAGATGCATGTTTTAGGACAAGATAAAATTTGGTAAATCTTTTATCACACCACTCGATTTAAAAATAGTTTTATGTTTTACTTTAGGTTTATTCTGATCAAGTTATATTTAATTTGAAAAAAATTAAAATTGGATTTTATTTAAACTATTATGTATGTACCTGCAACTTCATCTCTTAAGGTGCATTCATCCCTCGGAGGTGGAGTATATTCTGAGAGAGGTGCATGAAGGTTCCTATTGTATTCATATAGCAAGGCAATCAGTGTCCAAGAGAATTATTGTGCATGGGTATTATTATCCAACTTTTGCCAAAGAAGCCCATGCCTATGCAGAGAAATGTGAATCCTGGCAAAGGCATTCAAGCATAAGACTTCAGTCCCATCTACCCTTCATGCTTGTAGAGTGGGTTAAAGAAATTAACCACTAATACTTTAATAAATTTACCCCACATATTTGATCATATATTGATTTATGATTTTTCAAGTTTTACTACAATTCAGACCCTACACAGGTTGAGATATTATTATGCGCAATTTAATAAACTGCCTATACCGCGAGTTTGAAGAATTGAACTAGACAATACTCTAGTAATGATTTGAATTAATTATTTGAGATACCACCACATATATTATGATAAGTGACACCGTAAATACTAGACATTTGGATGCACATAAATCATGACATGTGTTAAACCCCACTTGGGGTTTTGTGGCTATAAAAACAGGGTTTCCCCTCATTTTAGAGGATGATGGTATTGAGGGAAAGGTAAGGAGTATGAATCTAACTCTTCTCCCCCACAAACCTCTTGAGATCCATCACGGGTTTGATGGTGACGAAAGGATTTTTATGGTTTTATTAACGAGTTTTACGTATTTACATGGTATATGGGCGTTTGGAGGCGGTTAGCTAGATTCGGCACCCCCGAGCACCAAAATCACCAAAACCACCCAATAACCGAGCTTTTTAACGTATCGTACGGACCCTAAATCTACGCATACTTTGATTTTGCGAAGAGACGGATACGTAAGCGCAACAACATTACTCAAGTCTAAAATACACTAAATGTGATGCTTCCCCAAATATGGACTACTCTATTAAATTTGGCGACTCTGCTGGGGATCTATTCGTGATTCCGATTGCGTAACACCTCGTGCCCACACGAAAAACTTGGCGAAAGTGGAGACAGTATTTTAAAGGATATCTCCTGGCTCTAGTACTCATAGGAGAAATGATCAACTCATCATTTCAGATAAGAACCCTAACATTATTATGTGATTTATTATCATCTTATGCCAAAATTATATAATAAGTTTAAGGGGGTTCATTAACTTAGATGTCTATTTCAAAAACAAAAGTCCTCTGAAATATATTCTTAATGATTAAAAAAAGGGTGTAGCAGTGATTTTTTTGCCATAGATGGTGTATATATTACTAGTATAAAATTGGTAGAACCAAGAATGGTTAATATATATATATATATATACACATTAGTTCTTATGATGTATTGCATGTGAAAACATAGTTTCAAATATAATTTTTATATGAATAATGAGATATGTACCGGATGCTTTTACCGAAATATTATCAGAATATAATTTTTACAAAGTGAACTCTTCTCTTAGGAATTAAAGTAAGACATGAAGACATGAAATGGAAGTGTATTAAAGAGCTCTACAATGTCCTATGGGCATATTGAACCACGCCTAGGACCCTAATGGGGAAAACCCCATTTATGTTAGCATACGGATCAAAGGCTATTGTGTCGATCAAAATTAGCCTCCCAAGCCACCCGAGTATAATACTTTAGCGAACAGAGAAATGATGAAGAAATAAGACTAGACCTAGACTTGGTCAAATAAATCAGAGAAAATGTGCATATATGACGTGTAACATGTCAACAAAGAGCTACTAGGTACTGCAACACAATGGTTAAGAGCCTGTGACTCCCCGCCTATTGTTGATACGAGACATCAGACACACGTAGTTCTCATATCAGCATATGTAGTATGAAATAGGTATAAATCATGTAAAGAGAGACAAAACACAACAATAGAGTGGTTCGGCTATTAAAATGAGCCTACGTCCTCTTTGTTTTCGTACTTTCATTATACACATGTTGTGATACAAGATTACATGGCCATTTTTGGCATACAATTCAGGTAAGAGAAAAGAATACATGTTAAGGCTAAGCTGCTAATGTTGGATGTGTCATGTGGATCGGCAGAGCTATAGCAGGCAGTGAGCCCCTAAGTTCGACGTGCTTGATAGAGAGATAAAGTAGACTTGAGCAGGGATTCACCTCTGAATCTCCCCCTGATTTGATTTGTTTTGATCCTTTATAATGAGGTATACGCCCCGTATTTATAGGAGAGAGAAAGGTCTTCAAGGGGCAACAGTTGTCAAGCAGCAAAAGGAGGGGTTGCGGCCTTCCTGATATAAGGCAGCAGCTGGGTGATGGAGATGATGTCACGTCATGTCTGTTCCTAAGCGATGGTGAGTGTTACTCCCAAGTGCTTATAAAGCTCAAGTATAAAGGGGGCTGCAGCCTGTCTATTCCCAGGCAGGGACCAAGGATGTGTCCGCAGAAGGGATCATATATAGTCATTTAAAAACTGTAGAGGTGGCGGCCTCAGGGGAAATATTGGCCACATGAATAAGTCCCCAAGCCATAGTGCCAAGAATTGGTTTCTAGGGGTTGCGACTAAATTCAATGATATGTAACTTCCGCGACACTGTTCTTGCAAATGGGAGGCGACGATTCAAATTCACGCACCCCCTAATATAAATGGTTTTTGACCATGGGCCTTATTACCTTTACCAAACTTTGAGAGAGAATAAAAAGTTGAACTCTGTCAATTGCACCTTTGATTTTTCCAGTGACCTTCCAAGGCGGCGTGTGTCGGATTTGAGGCTGAGCAACCACTTTTTTCCACATTTCTTCGACTTTCAAGTAATCTTCAAACTAGTTTTCGTTTCTTCCATATTTCTGTGAATCTTTCTTGGTTAGGAGTTTTTTATTTTCTATTTGAATGAGTTGTTTGAATCCTTAAATCGATTGAATTCATAACAGATGATGAATTTTGAAACAAATTGGCTTTCTACTTGAACCAACTGCATAATGGTTTGTACCTCTTGGACGCGTGTAGAACTAGGGTTTTTAAGTTTCTTCATTTCGGTGTTCTTTATGTTCTTGGGTAAACCCTTTAATTTTCTAGGTTTCCAATATCTAGGATTGATAACTTTCAATCAACTATTATTTGTACGTCTGTCCGCGGCAGGTAGCACGACTTATGCCATTTACTGCGATAGCATTCCAATACTTATAGTAATATTTTCTTCTGCCCTTAGGGTTTTGTTTTGAACTAATCGTCCGTAGCCTTTCACTCTTGAGTTGTAGGGATGGAGCATATAAAAACACAGTCTCAACTAAATAACATTCCGCGACATGTAGCCTGATCTTTAGGAATCTTATAGTTGGTTGTTACTCTTGAAACCTCCATTTTATTTTTCAAACTTTTGTACTTGCCTTTTGTTTTTACTTTTGTGACCTCTAAGAGGCCTCTGACCATACTCACAGCGGCACCTAACAACGGAGTCTCCTCTCTTCAGGTCTTATCGCGGCCATATGAGTTGGAATCCTGACAAGTTTTTGAAGGACTTTTGGAAAACACACTTTGGCGTCTCTCCTCGCGACATCCCATCTGAGTGTCAAACTGTTGGGCCTTGCGTACTCAAGAATTGCCTAAATTGTGTGGTTCTAGACTCTAACTCCGCGAACTATTTAAACTGTAGGAGCACAAGAGAAGCTCTAGATATGATAGAGGAGGATACACAATCAAATACCCATCCCCCTACTAAGGTAGCCGCAAACACTGGTGAGACTTCAGCAGTCCCACCAGAAGTTCGGAATACACTAGCTGGTCCTTCGAACCAAAGATCTAAGAAAGTTCTCGCAGCACTCAACATCCCCATACATAATAGATGAGGGGTGGATCTCGTAGGTTGCTGCGGCCTTTGAGCTACCTGAATAAAAAATCTACCTCCTTCCATTCGCGAAACAAAGTTCATGTTCCGTGGTCCCAAATGATGGGATATGTTTTCCTTTACATGCTTTTTTACTCGGGCTGCGGCTGGCAATTTCCAGCCCTATTAGGAGGATCTTTAGCATAATAAATTTTGCCCCCCAATTAGATCCTAATGGCTGGAGGGCCATTCTTATTGACTTGATTATATGGTAGAAGAAATTCAATAATGACAAAACTCCCACGGAGTTCTTCCATTTCTACAAGCCTAAGGAAAATTTTGTGGACTTTCCATGGTACTACAACATCACTATGTGGGACAAGGATCAGTACTTGTACACATATAGACCTTCCAGTGTTAAAAATTAGAAAGGAAAAATCTTTAACATCTCTAATGAGATCTAGGAGATCCACCAAGACGAGTACGATAGGGAGAAAACCTATAGGATGCCGCAGACTTGCGATCGTCTAAACAAGAAAGGTTTGTCCACCGAATTCTCTTCTCCTTTTGTAGCACTACTTTTATTTTTGCGACTTACTTGGAATACTCTTTTGCAACTTTTGACAACTTGGGGCTCAACAGAAAATCCCGAAAGATAATTGAGGACCCAGAACATTTGTAATACCCCGTACTTTTGACTATAATTATTTTTGGGATTAATTAATTAAATTGCGTATTAATTGGAAATTAATCCGGGTTAAAAATACTAATGTGATGCGAATTGGTATTTGATTATGTGCATATATGATTATATATGTATTCGGTATTATAAAATTTGTCGTGAGATTTATATACGGCATTTTAGAAATTTTGTTGAGACGCGTGGGACCGCCGCGTCACGGTATAATATATTGATGATAAAAGTGAAGTTAAAATCTATAATCCGTATGGTCGTTTTGAGTGCGCCAACGCGTCCGGAAGGGTCAAGATAGTCAGAAAAAACTAGCCGGGGGTATAGTTTGGGTTCCGGGGTATTTTTAGGCCATACCGGCAACTTAAAGGGTATTTTAGTAATTTGGTATTTTTGGGTAATTAAAAGTGACGAAAATTGAGAGTTGTAATCTGATAAGGATTGACCCAACCAACCTTTATTAACCCCATAAGCTACGTAGGTTATCATTTAGTCTTCCAACTCTCCCAAAGAAAACCCTAGCCACCATAGCCATCTTTGGAAGAAAAAAGCTTGGAGAAGGAGAGAGAGAGAGAGGAATTCTGCAGAGATTCTTCACCAAATCAACACCAAATCCGAAATCAAACCAAGGCAAGTGATTTATTCCATTTAAATTTCGGAGAATGCTTCTTCCATGTTAGATTATTCAAAACTTTGTGTGTTCTTGGAAGATAATGAAAAACCCATAAGATTGGAGTTATTAGTTTAATTTTGGGATATAGGTTGCATGTAGAATGTTACTGGAAGATTATATTAAGAGAATTATCGACTTTTGTTATACCAAAAACCGATTTAAGATGAAGTTTATGAATGTTCTTGAGAAAAATCTGGAAACTAAGTTTTTGATGAAGATTGATCCATGTGTAGCCTATAGTTGTTGAAATATTGATTTATGGACGTTAGTAATATTGTAGGATTGTTATATGACATTACTATAACGTTATATCTGAGAATCATACGTTAGAAATAAGTTTTGGGACGTTTTCAAATCTGCAGAACGAAGCAGTCCGTAGCCATACCTGTTCGATCGATCGATCGACATTCATCAGTCGATCGATCGACTAGATCGATCGATCGATATTCATAGGTCGATCGATCGACCTTCCCAGAATGAGTGAAATTTTCCTTAATATGATTTTAATGGTGGAAACCCTCGGAGAATATGTTTGGAGACTTTGTGAATACCGTTAACTTTAAGGAAGACCAGTAGGCATGATTATGAAGTGGGACTTTAATCAGAATATAATTTGAGGAATTATTCTAAATAAATGAAATTCGTTATGTGAGTTAATATTTGGGTTAATAGTACAAATTTGAATAAGTTGATGAAATAAGGTTTGGGGCAGAAGTAAAGACCTTAGGCATAAAGATATCATATGTGAGAATTATGGGAACTTAGTAGTCTATTCGAGATAGGTTTTAAGTTTAAGAAATTACGACGTGAGACGTGTCGACTATTTAAATTATATATTATCGGATTACTTGAAATATATAAGTTTGGGATAATGGTATAATGATGTAGAAAATACCTTATTAAAATGGTGATATCTAAGATGTGTGAATGCTTAGTATATAGTTTATGTGTATGACATACCTACCATACTTGCTATCACGGGAGGTTACGTTCGCTTAGGACCCTCTAATCCTTGTGTGCCTACGGGGGGGATATAGACTGGTACCTTGATGAACATAGGTCATTGAAAGACTTATTGTGATATTAATAAGTCCGCGGATCGTGGGAGCGTAGGTATGTGCGTGACCCATGTGAAGGTGACTATGTTCGCCTCCATTATTTGTGATGTTGTTATTTGAGAACTATTCCTGAGAGATTCGGAATATGTGATCCTTATGTACGTGATGTACCGGGATGGATAGCAGAGTATGTGTGCACCGGAGCTTAGTTCTCGGGGTGCTTATATTGTATATTTATGATGTGAATAATATACATTTAATTTAATGGGAACTTTCATGTTAATGTTGTAAAAATATTACGGTATTGTTTCGAGATATATAAGGAGTTAACTGATACTTATATTATGGCATATTTAGTAACTGAGTTTACGTTAAATCCCTATTTTAATTACGAGCGTTATTATGTTATGGAACCGAGTAAAATGGGTAGAACCTTTGGTAGTCTAGCTAGTTATGTTGTCAGTTAGCTAGTAGTATGGGTCGTTATAGATGGGTACTTACGTTAGGAGTGCACAGTTAGTCGAGAGGTGAGAATTTAATGTGAGTGCACGTCCTAACATGTACTTTGCATTTAATGTTTTAAATGTTTTTAAAGCACTTGCAGGTTTTTAAAATGATTTCCACTTTCGGGCTCCGACCCATTTGCTTTCAAATATATTTTCTTGTAAAACTATTTTAGGTGCCCAGCCACAAGGACACCAAGCATAGGATTCTCATTCAGGTGACGAGCTGTAGCTGTTTGTGGAAGCTACAGGGATTTGCATGTAGACGCTTCCCTCATTTAGATTCCAGTCTCAGTATCTATCAGTTGTAGGGCATGTTGCCCAATTCTATTAGACATTTTTACATTTCAGTTTTCAGAGTCTAGCAAGTATTGCTCAGTATTCAGTTTTAGTTATTTATTTCAGTTTACTTATCGGTTGTGGGATTTGTATTGAGGAGTTTTTCCTCCAGAGTTTTCTTTACATTTTGTGATGGTTATTCGTTTTACTTCAGTATGGTGAATGGTGTTATTTAGTTATTCATTACTCTTGTTGCATGTTAATCAGATTTAATAAAATTTGGCACTTACTTTTTAAATACTAGGTGGTTAGTAATAATAAAACGTTTTCGACAGTGATGCTATTAACTGAGCCAACTTGGCATTTTGAATTAATTTTATAAAGGAGTAGCTACCCGGTGTTTAATTAGTCGGGGTGTCACAACATTTTAGTAACAACCAGAAGAAATTCCGAACTCCGGTCACTTCTGCGGAAATCTTTGACCAAGGTAATTTTTCAAGCAAGCACGTGCCAAAGACAATGACTGCGGCAGGTAACTATATCATTCCCCAAAATTGATTTGCCACGACATCATTTTTTACTAACGATCTTGATTGTTCTTTCTAGGGGAAGAAATTGACCGCGATCTTCTAAAACCTTAACTGGCTGACGTGTATGAGGAGGCCATTACCCTTAAGAAAGTCCCCAAGAAGGGGAAAAATTGGAAGAGGGAACCAAAATAAAAAGCTCTTGCGGCCGAGGACATTGTTGCAGCTGAAGCTGATGTAACTAATTGATTAAAGGTGAAAAGCGACACACATCAAGCGCCGATAGTTGTTTTCTTTTCACCGCCTTAATACAAAAATCTAAACTTATGACTACACTCGACGGGTGAGTATAGCGGCCAAGTCCGGGTATCGAAAATCCACATAGACGAGTTGCTAGAATTTATAAGGTTTAATACTCCAAAATAAAAGTGTAAAAGATGATTATACACAAAAAGGAAAAGATGCACAAAAGGGAAAGCTTAATCTAGGCGAGTGTATTTAAATTAGACTAACAAAGTGGTAAAAACTATAGGTTGTGTCGAATATCCCTCATCCGAGTTAATTAGTATAAAATGGTTACATGGGTCGACGAATTATTAAAATTGCGTCTCGTTTCGACAGTTAATTAAATCAAGAGTTGTCACACCTCTAAATTCGTGTAAAACCTTAATAAGATTTTGGCGTCAATAAATACCCCAAAAATTACGCACGCAAGGTCGTAAGCACGGAGCATACATGATATGCCCCGTCAAATCTCCTAGGCATAATAACTAGGACAACGCATTCGAAATAGACCCGTAAACTCGATCACCAAAGCAAAGCAACATGTCAACCCGGAATGAGTTCAATCCGACACAACCTAGAGAAAATTATCTAGAAAGCATGATAGAAATGAAGTAAATAAACGCGGTAAAACTACACTAGAAAGCACCTAAAGAAAGCACGTAATCCTAATTATGAAAGCACATAAATTAACTACAAAGCAAGAATAAAGAAAATACAACTTATATTAATGGACAGGGAAGATGAATAGTCAACTTACAAACTAAATTGGGTGTCAAACCAAGACGAAATGAAGAACTCTTCAAACCCCCAAACCCTAAGCTAAAACTAACCTAAAATGAATTATATCTGAATATTTACAGCAAAAAGCCTTTATATAGTAAGTGGAATAAAAATAGAAAAGAAAAGGGAAAAGAAAAGAAAAGGGGAAAATATCTGCAGAAAAAAGGGGATCGATGATCGATCGCTCAGATGTGAGCCCACTGTAAAGCTCGATGGATGAAAATTTAGGGGATCGATCGATCGATCCCTTTGATCGATCGATCGATCAAGCAGGTTTGTATCAATCTTCCTCCTGTTTTGGTGTTGTTGGAAATCTCTTCCGCCAAAAGTGCCATAATTTCTTTATTAGGGATCGGAATCGCGCACCGTTTGCGGCACGCGAAGCTCGCACAGAAGGTTAAAACTTCCTAAAGATATTGGGCCAGGTGTCATCTCATTAGGTTTTTCAGGGATGAAACCCACAAACATCATATGGTTTACTCAAAATAAGCCCAAACCCAACAATAGCGAATAAGATTTCATAGGCATTATAAGCAAAGTGAATGAATTCACACTAAAGTCCGAATCATTAACATTATAGAATGCACCTCATAGAATTGAAACCTTAAAATGTGGGAGGGGAGAGAGCACATGAAAATTATGATTTGGCAAACACTTAAATAAATCGGATACTAAATAAAGCAAGCATATATTCAAACCTTACGGGCATTACACACATCAAGTGAATTCACTCGAAACTGGGAGGTAACACATGGAACATGGGGGCATAAAGAGTAAATGTAAATGGAAACTAGGCCGCACACATGTCACAAATGAAGAACTCTATATATGAAATGAAAAATTGTAATCTCAATGAAAGATACCGCTCATAAAAAGAGGAAAAATGAATTTTCACAGATTATCAAAACTATTTAAATATTTGAATATCATCTACTTAAGATCACATAGGACTTTATAGGGTTGTAATTTAGGTTAGGCTAGGGTACTAAACGAAGGATATATATACGGATTCAAAGTGTTCAGAATGAAAACTCGGGATAATGTGAAGAATGCGGGCAATATGAAAATTGGAAAACAAGTTCCAAAATAAGCATTAGATATACAAATGGGGAGAGTAATCAAAGCTTATTGAACTATATACAACATTTACAACTTTCTCTTTTCTTTCTTTTCTTCTTTTTCTCATGTTTTCTTTTCTTTTCTTTTGTTTCTTTCTTTCTCTTTTTCAATCTTTTTCTTTTATTTTTTTATTTATTTTTCTCACTCTCATATGCCTAAATTGCAACCGCAACACAACAACATCCTTCAATCCCATGTAACATTCCAAACAAAGGTATGTAAGGGTAATAAGTATGGGCTTAAACTCCAATTTAGAGTTGGTTAGGATTTTGGGGTTATGAAAAGAGTGGCTATAATAAGGCTCAAAGGGGTTGACTAGGGAAACGTATAAGGTCAGGTCAAGGATAATATGGGTGATATAACAAAGATGTCCTATGATCATTTCCTAAAGTTTATGCAATTATCAAGTCAAAACAATATATGAAAATCATGATCAAGTAACACATTTCAATATATAAACTCAATTAATGAAAAACCAAATGAAAGAATAGAGAGATTACCGATGAATTCAACGTTTTTAAATAGGAAAGAATAGTGTATAACACTCACAAACTACGAAAGGTACAAAGCTTACTCGGTGTAAGTATATACAATGCAACAAAAGATTATCAACTTATAAAAATCTTAAACAAAATTAATAATGCAAGAATGGTGCGTGTGCTTATGGGATTAAGTTTAATTTATGAAGTTATTCATAATATCAATAATTAGGACCAAAGTCTAATAACTTCTAAATTCGAGAACATGCATCCTTGATTTGTCCTTGAGTTGTCAATTGGATTGGGCAATTATTGAAATTTATCATCGAAAACAAAGGCAAAACGCCCAAAAAATGAGAAAAAAGAAATAAAATCTTTTCAAAATTTTTAATTTTTCTAAGAAAAGCATACTAAGTAACTAACACATGACCAAAAACATGGACTAAATAAAGAAATGGATAGAATATCCCGCACCCCCTAACTTAAAACCTGACATGGTTTTCAATGTGAATTAAGAACCAAGTTAAAGAGAGGAAAATAACGATATTACCCAAAAGTGGAGCAATCCCCATAAGAACAAGTCCAAAAAATCTATAAAACATGTTAGTACCGAGCATAGCAAAACCAAATAACAAAAAGTTAACTAATTACAAGAGACAAAATTAAAATAAAGAAAAAACTAAAAAGAAAGAACGAAGAAAAAGCTAACTATATAAAATCTACTATTTGGGATTCACATTAACTATACACTATAAGTCTAAATAGCTGAGGGTCCCCCGTAAAAATGATTTGACTTTGGAGGGTGACCGGTATACCCTCACTCTCAAGCATGCCTTCCAAAAAATATGAATTCCGTTTGAACAACGGAAGGCATGTGTAAGGCGAAAGAAATGAACCATCGCCAATTAAAAGTTTTGGAGGGACGATGGGGGATTTGGATTGAACGGGTGACAAAAACATGTGGGGACCGAGAAAAGCATAATATCCTCCCAAAGATTTTGAAATTGGAATGGGAGGTGGCGCACACAAAGGCAAAGACGCGATTGTGGAAGGCAACTCAAGCAAGTACTCCTCATCGGCAAAAAGGTTTAACACGTTAAAGTTTGAAACCGAATCATCGGGTACTTGTGACGGTGTGATAACAGAGAATGAAAATGGGGAGGAAAGAAATTCAAACTCAAGAGATGACTCATCATCGCTTGAAGATTGAGTTTCGAAAGAAATAAGATCATTTTCAATGAAATGTTCTTCTTTTGGGGGCAAAGAAGAAATTATTTCATTAAAAATGGATATTATGTCATTTTCATCCTCACTTTCAATATCTATTACGCAATGGGCAATGTCGACAATGATTTGTTCCAAAGTAGGCACAAAGTCCTCATTTGGTTCAAAACATTCCTCTACTTCAAAACTCTCGGAAGAAAAATCGTCGTCGGATTCAAATAATAAATCCAATTCATGCTCCCACAAACGATTTTTGATTTTCTCATTTTCAAGCATGCGCAAACCCTCACCGAATGTCATAGGTCGAGGAGCGGATACTTGAAAATGTGAACTTTGAAAATTACCATCGAACTTAAACTTAAACTCATTATTATAGGAATTTTAAAAAATATTGCAATTCGTTTCAAAATTCTTATTATAGGGAATTAGAGGCCCAAAATCATTATCATCATCATCAAAATTCCAATAACCCCAGTTTTGACTTTCATTATACTCGCCCAAAGTCATTTTTGAATTTATAATTTATTGGAACTCTAAGTATTGACTGAAAGTCATTGGATTACGAGCATTTTGAGAATAATAACAATGATTACCGAAAGATTTGGAATAAGACATGCTTACCCCAAAAATGGCTCGAAGTGGCGAATTCCACAAAGTAGATGCGCACGGGAAAAATTCAAGCCTTTCTTGGCACTTAAATGTAGAATTCCTGCAAAAAGGTTAGCCAAAAAATACAAATAAATAGAAAATACTAAGAAATACTAAATCAAATAAATTTTAAAACAAACTCATCCCCGGCAACGGCGCCATTTTGATCGAGGGTGAAAAGCAATGCGCGTTAAGCGCCGATCGTTGTTTTCTTTTCACCCCTTAATACAAAAACCTAAACTTATGACTACACTCGACGGGTGAGTATAGAGGCCAAGTCCGGGTATCGAAAATCGACAGAGATGAGTTGCTAGAATTTATAATGTTTAATACTCCTAAATAAAAGTGTAAAAGATGATTATACACAAAAAGGAAAAGATGTGAAAAAAGGAAAGATTATTCTAGGCGAGTGTATTTAAACTAGATTAACAAAGCGGTAAAAACTATAGGTTGCGTCGAATATCCCTCATCCGATTTAATTAGTATAAAATGGTTACATGGGTCGATGAGTTATTAAGACTGCGTCTCGTTTCGACAGTTAATTAAATCAAGAGTTGTCACACCCCTAAATTCGCACAAAACCCTAACAAGATTTTGGCGTCAACAAATACCCCGAAAATTACGCACGCAAGGTCGTAAGAACGGAGCATACAAATATGCCCCATCAAATATCCTAGGCATAATAACTAGGACAATTCATTCGAAATAGACCAGTAAACTCCATCACCAAAGCAAAGCAACATGTCAACCCGAAATGAGTTCAATCCGATTAGCTAGAAAGCGTGATAAAAATGCGGTAAATAAACACGGTAAAACTACACTAGAAAGCACCGAAAGAAAGCACGTAAACCTAATTATGAAAGCATGTAAATTAACTACAAATCAAGAATAAAAGAAATACAACTTATATTAATGGAGTGGGAAGAGGAATAGTCAACTTACAAACCAAATTGGTGTCAAACCAAGAAGAAATGAAGAAGAACTCTTCAAACCACCAAACCCTAAGCTAAAACTAACCTAAAATGAATTATATCTGAATATTTACAACAAAAAACCTTTAAATAGTAAGTGGAATAAAAATAGAAAAGAAAATGGAGAAGAAAAGAAAATGGGAAAATATCTACAGAAAACAGGGGATCGATCGATCGATCCCTTTGATTGATCAATCGATTGCTCAGATGTGAGCCCACTATAAATATAGATGGATGAAAATTGAGGGGATCGATCAATCGATCCCTTTGATCGATCGATTGATCAAGCAGGTCTGTAACAATCTTCCTCCTGTTTTGGTGTAATTAGAAATCTCTTCCGCCAAAAGTGTTGTAACTTCTTCGTTAGGGATCATAATTGCGCACCGTTCATGGCCACGCGAATCTCGCACAGAGGGCTTCAACTTCTGTGAAGGTGCTGAGTCAGGTTCCCAAAATGTGGAAAGACTAAATTGCCCTTGAACGTGCGAAAATGTACGAAACTTGAGCGAAATGCGTCTGAACTTCATACTTTGTACCTAAATACCTACAAAAGTCCAATTATACCTCATATAGCTTGTTTAGCAATATAAATACGAGGTTGTCTAGTTAACAGGCTTAAATATAGAGATTAAGGCACCCGAGGGGGCTAAAATGCGTAGGTTCGAGGGATGAAATACATAATATTTGCGTATTATCACACCCCCTAACTTACACATTGATAGTCCCTAGCAATGAAATAGGATACAACAAGAACTAAAATCAAAACAAAAGTAGGATATAAGTACAAAAATTTGGTATAAAAGCATAAGGCAACTTTCACGGGCGATTCAATTGCATTTAGCGTATGTAATGCCATTAAAACCCTAGGTTACCCTTGTGGATGAGTTTCGTCTCGTGAGGGTTTTCAGGGATGAAAACCACAGACATCATATGGTTTCCTCAAAATAAGCCCAAACCAACAAGCAACAAGCCCAATAATAGCGAACAATATTTCATACGCATTATTAGCAAAGTGAATGAATTCACACAAAAGTCTGAATCATTAATGTTGACGCCACTAAAATGGCATAGATGAGGATGAGATTGAAGATGAAGATAAATAAGCATATCAAACATACAAGAGACAAAGGTTTTTAAAGTGCTTAGGCTATGAATAAAGCCTACGTCCACAGTTTTTTTATTCCCAGGGGTGTACAATAGCTCAATATGGTGTAGAGAGAGAGAGAGAGAGAGAGAGAGAGGTGTGTAGAGAATTTCTTAGTTCAGATTGTGTGTATCTAATGTATCGTGTCTCTTTTTTTGTGTCATTTTGGCTAAGGGAATGCATGTATTTATAATGATGGGAATCCAAGAGATGGAATGTCTTTATACATTCAGACATTTACATCTATATACAATGAATATAACTGTTGGTATTTTAGGGTGGTTGGTCTTCCTTGAGTTAGTTGGTATGACGTGCGTTGGCTGATATGCCGACCAACTCTCTTCGAGTGCCGACCAACTCTCCTCGGGCGTCGAGAAAGTATAAATATTTCCACGTAGGATGATAGGTGTCCTTTTATGACTGGTCCGCGTAGATGAAGAATTTTTGCGTTGATAGAAGCCCCTAATGCTCCATGCTTGATGGTTTACTAAAAGGATAGAGTATTTATTCTACAATGTTGCTCGGTGCTCATGCATAATGAAATTACTGATCTGCCTTCTTGATTGTTCACCATAAAGTGCACTATATTATGCTCAATGAATGATTCAGGCTGATTGATGGTTGCTTTGGAGCTAATCTTCCTTATAAGGAACGTTTGTTCATCAAGCGAACGTGTGCTATGTATCACCCCTTGGAATTTGGATGCAGTAACTTCATAGTTTGTATCTTGTGGCTTATTATAATCTTCAAGTATATTGGTTGGTTGGTTGGTTAGCCGACCAACTGCCTTATTTGCCGACCAATTGAGTGCTGATTGTCCATGTTTAATTTTTCTGACCTCTGCTCCTCTGAGTGCTTTGCCGAGTAACATAATATCTTTTGAACCCAACTCTTCAATGTGATTAGTACCAAGCTAGTGGTGGACTTCGAAACATTTTCATACAACTTCTTCTTCAATGTTGGTCAGAGAAGCAATATTGGAGATCTCCATTGATGTATATGTTGAATTTAACCCCTGAACTTCAATATCAAAACTAACTCCTGAATATACCTCCTGAACTTCAATAGCAAAACTAACTCCTGAATATGCCTCCTTAACTTCAAAAACATAAATCTTGAGCAAAAAAAATCCTGAATGATGATTGGTCGGGGCCCCGACCATGTAAGTTTATGGAGTTGAATTTGATGCTCGACTGATATTGAAAAATGTTATGAGAATGTTCCACCGAATGAACAATTAATTATGTAGTAGAAGCCCCCAAGTGTGGAATATGAACTCTGAATGTTTTCTTGGCCTTAAAGTATATTGGTCTTTCTAGAAAAGATAAGGCCGAGGACATGTTCCCTGAAATGACTTCCCAAGAACTTTGCATGTTTTCATTTCCATACTGTCCTGATGTGACCATAGAAATATTTTATCGACCAAATAATTTTGATTGAGTAAAAAAACTTTCAACATATAGTCCAATTAGAAATGTGCTGGCATTCCAGTTAGGAATGTGATATGTTTCACTTAGGAATTTGTGGGCATTCTAATTAAGAATGTGATATATTCCAATTATGAATCTGAATCTGGTATGTGCTATTGATTGGAGTATGTGAAGCCCAGTTGGGCTTAGGAAACTGAATAATAATGATGATTCCTGAGCATTTGTCAGGACTTGATAGAATGATCCAATAATAAGCCTGATTGATCATAATATATAATTTAATCGAATATCCGTGCTAGTGAGAAATCCATATGCATAATAGAAGCGTTGAGAAATCTAGATAAATAATAAGAGTGTCGACCATCTGCCGGGCTTAATAAGAAGTCCAGATAATAAGAGTGCCGACCATCTGCCTGGCTTAATAAGAAATCTAGATAATAATAAGGAAGGGATCGATTGATCCTGCATTGTTAGAGAATAATAGATTTCCTGGGCATTCTTCAAACATTAATATATAATCATGAAATTTATCTTCTTCTTAATCTCTGTATATGAATTAACAATTTTCCAGTTTCTGTTTGTCTTAGTGTGCCTAGGAAATGGAATATTTATCCCTTGCTCCTGCCTAGTTTTAGCAATCTTTTGATCACCCATAAGTGCCTAAGAAATGGAATTATTTTTATCCCATGTTCCTTCTTAGTTGTAACAATCTTATCTATATTGCCTTGGTTCCTAGGTAGTGGATGCCCCGTGAGGTCACCCATCTTATTGCCTAGTTTTGGATGCCCCTTGAGGTCACCCATATTCAAACTGGCCTTGCCTTGTATGATTGTTGTGCCAACATTATTAGTTAAGCTTGTTGATGCTGACCAACTTTAGTTGATGGTTGTTGATATTCCGACCAACCTTAGTTGGTGGTTACTGAATATATATAGAGAGAAGAATTTTCCCGAACAACATTCTGTTGAAGATAATATCATAACTGATGTAGATTTCCTTCGAGCTGAATATATGATAATAAATATTTTTCCAAGCTCCATGCAGAGATGAATATAGAATATGCATCCGAATAGATATACAGAATGATTCATAATAATAATAAAGTGTCTGGCTCGTATGTCGATGGCAAAATTGCATAATGCCGAACAAGGATAATATTTTCCAGAACATAAGAATATGGCTGAATACTTTGTCGGGCCTGAATATAAATAAGAATTACCAGAACCAACTGTCCGTTGGGGGTGAAATATAATAAATGTTGCAGATCTCTTCGGAACTAAATATATATACTAATAAATATTTTATCGAGCTCCATGATGAGATGAATATAGAGAATGATTCGTGCTTGATCATAGATCAGAGCAATGATAAAATCAATAGTGCCTCACTGAGGTAAAATTTCATAATGCCGAGCAATAATAATATTTTACAGAAGTTTAAGATTGTTTCCGAGCATTCGTTGGCACTAAATCTTCTACCTGTGGAATTTATTAAGTTGCCCAAACATCTGTTCAAGTTGAATCTCATAGAAATTGTCATTAGCAAAATTATTTAGCCAAACAATAGATAATATGTATTTACTTGGGCAATAAAAATATCACAACATGAAACGATATGTTATGCTGACTTCGTGTGTCATGGGAGAAATTTTTTATAAAAGATGCTAGATAATTTAATTTTATGTAAAAGGCCAAAAATAAGTTGATTTTTACCTATCACTTGTTTTTTTTAAATATTTTTGGGGTGACACAAGTTTAAAAATGATTTATGCCCTATATTGTCCTCAAGCTGAACTCGTGTTCAAGCAAATATCATGGGTGCTCCAATTTTGTAACACCACAAGATTCTACTGCTTTCGACCAACGGCCTGGGCATTGCCGTCGAGAAATTAATCCCTCCGACCAGTAATTGATCCCATGGACCAACGTTTGGGAGGTCTCGGGTTATAGAATACATGGTGCCGACCAATAAGCAATTGGTCCCCGACCAGCAGAACGATTTCGCCGACCAATTAATAGATGAAGTCGACCAATATTAGATGATGCCGACCTACTAAGACGGTTGTCGACCGAGTATATGAGAGTTTCTGACCAGCAATAGGAGGTCGGGAACACCTCCATCAGTGCAATATATGCCTCTGACCACTTAGTAGATATCCCTGACCGACTATACATAACACCGACCAACAAAAAATGGTCGGGGTACTGCAGTATAATTTCTCCATTAAACAAAAACCTGTACAAATGTGCTTGGATCATAATTTAGTGGGACGAAGAACTACAATATAATCCATGGTTGCTCTCCTTATGGACCTAGCTGTAATATAGTGTTCGTTGACTTGCCAATCATGATGGGTACCTCAAATTGTATTTATAACACTGACCAAGAATAGCTAATTGTACGATGCTAAAGAAGTTTTGTCGACCAAGAAATAATGGTCCGACGATAATTTTTCCTTATCGATGATCAGAAAATAGAATCGAGGTCGATCAGACTTGAAAAATAATGAGTTTTTCTTCAACCGGTACTGGGTTCAGAACAGGCACCATCCCTGCCCTTGTGATCTGCAATGTAAATAAGGCTTGGTGTTGCCAATTTGTTGTTGTAGACCATTGAAGTCGAAAGGACAGATATCCAAAACTCCTTCAACTACCACAACAGAAATGGTTGAAACTATGGGATCTGATTTACGCATCTGATCAAGCAAGATTATGGGGAGAGTTTGATCTCAAATTTGTGCCCCTATTTCATTCGTTGTAGAATGTTAGAATTGAGAGAATTGAATTTGAACATTTTTTTCTTCCCAATAGGGTCACTTATGTTGGTTCATACTCCCAGATTCATGTCAAAATGATCAATTACAATGAAAAAATGAGCATATTCGTAGACAAATAAAGTTGAGTGTACAGCCCATCCACATAATTGAAGGAAATGGTATGTTTAACACCTATGCAGAGAAAATATTTTTTTTTAAGAGAGAGAAAGCGAATATGATTCAGCCCATGTTAAGAGATCATTTGATAAACAAGGAAACCCAAACGTTTGGATTTCTAAGCCAATTCATTTTCACCCATGTATACATTCAATATGAGGGATGTAATCAAAATATCTCATGTATGTCTGCATAAAATATATATGTATAGAACTTTCTTAACATTTGCAATTATGGCTACGCATATTCATGAACATAAACTGATCCAACAATTTATGAATATAAAAGCACGATTTGAAATATTTTGCAGATTTCGTAAATAACAGTTGGACAACTAATTTATGTATATAAACATAAAATCATGACTAAATTAAAAGTTGTATGTACAATATATAATTGATTATAAGCAAAGATAGAGAAAACTTAGCGTATGATAATGATCTTCATCTCTTCAAATAAGAATGGAAAGAGTTCTTGTATCGAATTCCCACAGACGACGCCAATCTGTTGAAGACAGAAAATGGTCTATGCCATTTTAGTGGCGTCAATAGCAGATAAATGATGAGGATGAGATTAAAGATGAAGATAAACAAGCATATCAAACATATAAGAGACAAAGGCTTTTAAAGTGGTTCGGCTATGAATAAAGCCTACGTCCACTGTTCTTTTATTCCCAGTGGTGTACAATAGCGCAATATAGTGTAGAAAGAGAGAGGTGTGTAGAGAAATGCTTAGCTCAGATTGTGTGTGTCTTGTGTATCGTGTCTCTTGTCCCTTTGGCCAAGGGAATGCATGTATTTATAGTAATGCGAGTCTAAGAGATGGAATGTATTTATACATTCAGACATTTACATTTATATACAATGAATATAACTGTTGGTCTTCTTGGGTGGTTGGTCTTCCTTGAGTTGGTTGGTATGTCGTGCGTTGGTTGGTATGTCGACCAACTCTCCTTGGGTTCCGACCAACTCTCCTTGGGTGTTGAGAAAGTATAATATTACCATGCAGGATGACAAGTGTCCTTTTCTGACTAGTCCGCATAGACGGAGAATTTTTGCATTGACAATTAACATTATAGAATGCACCTCATAGAATTGAAACCTTAAAATGTAAGAGGGGAGCGAGCACATGTAAATTATGATTTGGCAAAAACTTAAATAAATTGGATAATAAATAAAGCAAGTATATATTCAATCCTTACGGGAATTACACTCATCAAGTGAATTCACTCGAAACAGGGAGGTAACACACGGAACATGTGGGTGTAAAGAGTAAATGTAAATGGAAACTAGGCCGTACACATGTCATAAATGAAGAACTCTATATATTAAATAAAAAATTGTAATCTCAATGAAAGATACCGCTCATAAAAAGAGGAAAAATGAATTTTCACAGATTATCAAAACTATTTAAACATTTGAATATCATCTACTTAAGATCACATAGGACTTTATAGGGTTGTAATTTAGGTTAGGCTAGGGTACTAAATGAAGGATATATATACGGATTCAAAGTGTTGAGAATGAAAACTCGGGATAATGTGAAGAATCCGGGCAATATGAAAATTGGAAAACAAGCTCCAAAACAAGCATTAGATTAACAAATGGGGAGAGTAATCAAAGCTTATTGAACTATATACAACATTTACAACTTTCTATTTTCTTTCTTTTCTTCTTTTTCTCATGTTTTCTTTTCTTTTCTTTTGTTTTTTTCTTTTTTTTTATAATCTTTTTCTTTTATTTTTTTATTTATTTTTCTCACTCTCATATGCCTAAATTGCAACCGCAACACAACAACATCCTTCAATCCCATGTAACATTCCAAACAAAGGTATGTAAGGGTAATAAGTATGGGCTTAAAATCCAATTTAGAGGATTTGGGGGTTATGAAAAGAGTGGCTATAATAAGGCTCAACGGGGTTGACTAGGGAAACGTATAAGGTCAGGTCAAGGATAATATGGGTGATATAACAAAGATGGCCTATGATCATTTCCTAAAGTTTACGCAATTATCAAGTCAAAACAATATTTGAAAATCATGATCAAGTAACACATTTCAAGATATAAACTCTATTAATGAACGATCAAATGAAAGAATAGAGATCACCGACGAATTCAACGTTTTCAAAGAGGAAAGAATAGTGTATAACACTCCCAAATGACGAAAGGTACAAAGCTTACTCAGTGTAAGTATATACATTGCAACAAAATGTTACCGTGTTATAAAAATCTTAAACCAAATCAATAAAGCAAGAATGGTGCATGTGCTTATGGGATTAAAGTTTAATTCATGAAGTTATTCATAATATCAATAATTTGGACCAAAGTCTAACAACTTCTAAAATTGAGAACATGCATCATTGAGTTGTCAATTGGATCGGGCAATTATTGAAATTTATCATCGAAAACAAAGGCAAAACGCCCAAAAAAATGGAAAAAGGAAAGAAAATCTTTTTAAAATTTTCAATTTTTTAAAGAAAAGCATACTAAGTAACTAACACATGAGAAAAAATTTGGACTAAATAAAGAAAGCAATAGAATATCCCACACCCTCTAACCTAAAACCTGACATTGTCCTCAATGTGAATTAAGAACCAAGTTAAAGAGAGGAAAATAACGATATTACCCAAAAGTGGAGTGATCCCCATAAGAACAAGTCAAAAAAATCTACAAAACAAGTTAGTACTGAGCATAGAAAAAACAAATAACAAAAAGTTAACTAATTACAAGAGACTAAATTAAAATAAAAAAAAACTAAAAAGAAAGAAAGAAGAAAAAGTTAACTATATAGAACCTACTATTTAGGATTCACATTAACTATACACTAGAAGTCTAAATAGTTGAGGGTCCCCCACAAAAATGATTTGACTTTGGAGGGTGACCGGTATACCCTCACTCTCAAGCATGCCTTCCAAAAAATATGAATTACATTTGACCAACGGAAGGCATGTGTAAGGCGAAAGAAATGAACAATCGTCAATTAAAAGTTTTGGAGGGACGATGGGGGATTTGGATTGAATGGGTGATAAAAACATGTGGGGACCGAGAAAAGCATAATATCCTCCCAAAGATTTTGAAATTGGAATGGGAGGTGGCGCACACAAAGGCAAAGATGCGATTGTGAAAGGCGACTCAAGCAAGTACTCCTCATCGGCAAAAAGGTTTAACACGTTAAATTTTGAAACCGAATCATCGGGTACATGTGACGGTGTGATACCAGAGAATGAAAATGGGGAGGAAAGAAATTCAAACTCAAGAGATGACTCATCATCGCTTGAAGATTGAGTTTCGAAACAAATAAGATCATTTTCAATGAAATGTTCTTCTTTGGGGGCCAAATAAGAAATTATTTCATTGCAAATGGATATTACGTCATTTTCATCCTCACTTTCAATATCTATTACCCAATGGGAAAAGTCGACAATGATTTGTTCCAAAGTAGGCGCAAAGTCCTAATTTCGTTCAAAACATTCCTCGACTTCAAAACTCTCGGAAGAAAAATCATCGTCGAATTCAAATAATAAACCCAATTCATGCTCCCACAAACGATTTTCTTCCCGATAACGATTTTCAATTTTCTCATTTTCAAGCATGCGCAAACCCTCACCGAATGTCATAGGTCGAGGAGCGGATACTTGAAAATGCGAACTTTGAAAATTACCATCAGATTTAAACTTAAACTCATTATTATAGGAATTTAAAAAACTTTTGCAATTCATTTCAAAATTCCTATTATAAGGAATTAGAGGCCCAAACTCATTATCATCATCATCATCAAAATTCCAATAACCCAAGTTTTCACTTTCGTTATATTCGCCCAAAGTCATTTTTGAATTTGTATTTTATTGGGGCACTAAGTATTTACCAAAATTCATAGGATTACGAGCATTTTGAGAATTATAACAATGAATACCGAAAGAATTGGAATAAGACATGCTTACCCCAAAAATGGCTCGAAGTGGCGAATTCTACAAAGTAGATGCGCGCGATAAAACTTGAAGCGTTTCTTGGTGCTCAAATGTAGAAGTCCTGCAAAAAGGTTAGCCAAAAAATACAAATAGAAAGAAAATACTACGAAATACTAAATCAAATAAATTCTAAACCAAACTCATCCCTGACAACGACGCCATTTTGATCGAGGGTGAAAAGCGACGCGCGTCAAGCGCCGATCGTTGTTTTCTTTTCACCGCCTTAATACAAAAACCTAAACTTATGACTACACTTGACGGGTGAGTATAGTGGCCAAGTCCGGGTATCGAAAAATCCACAGAGACGAGTTGCTAGAATTTATAAGGTTTAATACTCCAAAATAAAAGTGTAAAAGATGATTATACACAAAAAGGAAAAGATGCGAAAAAGGGAAAGATTAATCTAGGCGAGTGTATTTAAACTAGATTAACAAAGCGGTCAAACCTATAGGTTGCATCGAATATCCCTCATCCGAGTTAATTACTATAAAATGGTTACATGGGTCGACGAGTTATTAAGTCTGCGCCTCGTTTCGACAGTTAATTAAATCAAGAGTTGTCACACCCCTAAATTCGCATAAAAGCCTAATAAGATTTTAGCGTCAACAAATACCCCGAAAATTATGCACACAAGGTCTTAAGCATGGCGCATACAAGATATGCCCCGTCAAATCTCCTACGAGTAATAACTAGAACAACGCATTTGAAATAGACCCTTAAACTCCATCACCAAAGCAAACCAACATGTCAACCTGAAATGAGTTCAATTCGACACAACCTAGACTAAATTAGCTAGAAAGCATGATAAAAATGAGATAAAACTACACTAGAAAGCACGTAAACATAATTATTAAAGCATGTAAATTAACTACAAAGCAAGAATAATGGAAATTAAACTTATATTAATGGAGAGGGAAGACGAATAGTCAACTTACAAACCAAATTGGGTGTCAAACCAAGAAGAAATGAAGAACTCTTCAAACCCCCAAACCCTAAGCTAAAACTAACCTAAAACGAATTATATATGAATATTTACAACAAAAAACCTTTATATAGTGAGTGGAATAAAAATAGAAAAGAAAAGGGAAAAGAAAAGAAAAGGGGAAAATATCTACAGAAAACAAGGGATCGATCGATCGATCCCTTTAATCGATCGATCGGTCGCTCAGATGTGAGCCCACTATAAAGATCGATGGATGAAAATTTATGGGATCTATCGATTGATCCCTTTAATTGATCAATGGATGAAAATTTATGGGATCGATCGATCGATCCCGTTGATTGATCGATTGATCAAGCAGGTCTGCAACAATCTTCCTCCTGTTTTGGTCTAGTTGGAAATCTCTTCCGCCAAAAGTGTCGTAACTTCTTCATTACGGATCATAATCGTGCACCGTTTATGGCCACGCGAAGCTCTCATAGAGGGATAAAATTTCCATGAAGATGTTGGGCCCGGTGCCCAAAATGTGGAAAGACTAAATTTCCCTTGAACGTGAGAAAATGTACGAAACTTGAGCGGAATGCGTCCAAACTTCATACTTATTACCTAAATACCTTCAAAACCCCAATTATACCTCATATAGCATGTTAACAATATAAATCCGAGGTTGTATGGTTAACGAGCTTAAATATAGAGATTAAGGCACCCGAGGGGGCTAAAATGCTTAGGTTCGAGGGATGAAATACATAATATTTGCGTATTATCACACCCCCTAACTTACACATTACTAGTCCCTAGCAATGAAATATGATACAACAAGAACTACAATCAAACCAAAAGCAGGATATAAGTAAAAAAATATGGTATAAAAGTATAAGGCCACTTTTGTGGGCGATTCGATTGCATTTAGCGTATGGAATAAGCCATTAAACCCCTAGGTTACCCTTGTGGATGAGTGTCATCTCATGAGGATTTTAAGGGATGAAACCCACAAACATCATATGGTTTCCTCAAAATAAGCCCAAACCAATATGCGACAAGCCCAACAATAGCGAATAAGATTTCATAGGCATTATAAGCAAAGTGAATGAATTCACACTAAAGTTGGAATCATTAACATTATAGAATGCACCTCATAGAATTGAATCCTTAAAATGTGGGAGGGGAGAGAGAACATGAAAATTATGATTTGGCAAACACTTAAATAAATCGGATACTAAATAAAGCAAGCATATATTCAATCCTTACGGGCATTACACACATCAAGTGAATTCACTCGAAACTGGGAGGTAACACATGGAACATGGGGGCATAAAGAGTAAATGTAAATGGAAACTAGGCCGCACATATGTCACAAATGAAGAACTCTATATATGAAATGAAAAATTGTAATCTCAATGAAAGATACCGCTCATAAAAAGAGGAAAAATGAATTTTCACAGATTATCAAAACTATTTAAACATTTGAATATCATCTACTTAAGATCACATAGGACTTTATAGGGATGTAATTTAGGTTAGGCTAGGGTACTAAACGAAGGATATATATACGGATTCAGAGTGTTCAGAATGAAAACTCGGGATAATGTAAAGAATGCGGGCAATATGAAAATTGAAAAACAAGTTCCAAAACAAGCATTAGATATACAAATGGGGAGAGTAATCAAAGATTATTGAACTATATACAACATTTACAACTTTTTGCTTTCTCACATCTTTTTTTTCTCATGTTTTCTTTTGATTTTTTTCTTTCTCATTTTAGGGCTACCGCGAAATCCTTGAAAATAGCCCAATCTCAAATCGTGGAAGCTGCCAGTCGCGCAGCAGCTTCTGAGAACAAGCTCAATCTTCTCCAGTGAAAGTATGAAGAGTTGGAGAGGAAGTGCGACCAAAATAAGTTGGATCATGTCGCGGCCATGAAGAATAAGTATGAGGATCATGTCACAGCCTTGACTGAGGTTGCAGACAACGCTGTAGCATCCTATAAAACTTTAAGAGACTTATTCCTCACTAATAATAAAGCCTACCTCTGCGGCTTCCAAGAACTAAGGCACAGGGTCATAAAAAAAATTCCCTAATTCCAAAGATCATATCATGTTTTGAAAGATGGGTGGTGTCGAGCATGACGAGTGCGTTGTTAAAATAAGAGTTGTCATTTTAGAAAAAGCTAGAAAAATGGTTGAAGAAGTTGTAGATGATCTCACAAAGACCGCAACAGATGATAATGAGGCTAAAGATGAAGATGACGTGGCATCTTGATTTATTCTTTATGTACTCTTGGGTTTGTAATATATATTTTTTACGAAAAATGTTGCAACCTCTGAACTGCTAATTTAGTTGGGTTGCATCCCTTTTTGTAAACTTGCCTCAATATACTTCATCTTTTAAATGCATTCTTATTTTACTTTGCATATTCTGTTGTGCCATGATATTTATCTTGCAACTTCTATCCTAAGCTTATATGATGTTGCGACCACTTCTTATTTTGAATTTATTAATCATGGAGGCGCGATAACTTTGTACTTTTCCTTGTGATTTTTCATTTTACCAGATGATCCCCCAAGGAGCGATGCCAAATGAAATTACTACTTGAATTCTTTTGTTTAAAACCTTTTTATTGGCATAATCATTGGGATCATCCACTTAATTTTCTCGCTCTAATTTCGTTGTATGATGTGGCTATATGGCCTTTGATCATTGAACTCAGATGATGCCACGCCCTTTAGCATAGGGCTTCGGCCTTAATCAATACAACAATATATTTTCTCAGCTTCTTAGTTATGCTGCAGCTAATTAAGTGGAAACCATCTTCCACGCCATTTTTGAATGCTTGTTCAAGGTTGCGACCACTATTGTATGAATGCCAATCTGAATCATATACTATTTCCATGACCATGTTTTTCTCAGCTTTAAATTGAGCGTAGTATAAATATTGATGCCACGACAAGATCTGACTTTCACGTGTAGCTTTGAGAGTGGCTGAAGATCTTACTTTTGAATGTTTCTTGTAATCATATCATCAGCGGCTGCGGACTATGATCAATGCTAGGAAAACTTGAACTGGCTACAAAAACATTAATAAGGATGAGACGTCTTTCATTTTAATTGCACTTTATTGGAAATGAGTTGCAGAAGTGGAATCGCGGTCCATCAGGCCTCTGGCCCCTAAAAATGGACTACTGTAGATGCACGGGACATTTTAAAGCCTCCCTAGGCTAATATACGGGACATTTTCAAGCCTCCCCAGGCTAATATACGGGACATTTTCAAGCCTCCCAAGGCTAATGTATGGAACAT
The DNA here is from genome assembly GCA_949130495.1 of Sambucus nigra. Lineage (NCBI taxonomy): Eukaryota > Viridiplantae > Streptophyta > Magnoliopsida > Dipsacales > Adoxaceae > Sambucus > Sambucus nigra. Next base: position 90,615,189 of record OX422211.1, read on the forward strand.
TTCCAAGCCTCCCCAGGCTAATATACGGATCCTGAAAGATGAGTGGGGGAAATTTGAGCCCTAGAAGTTAATAGTAGCATATACCGAAGGAGAGTTTGCCTTATGAATATAAGAATATGTCCTTATGTGATGAGTGGCATAGTAAGCCAACTAAGGCTGTCATTTTTTAACCATTAGATCATTACCGAAATAAATAGTTTTCTGAGATACCTTGTCATCTTTCCCTTAAAATCTGTTAAATTAGGTTGCATCCCTTATGCATGTTTCAGCAATTTCCGTAACATCCCTTGCTTAACTAACCTCTCAATTTCATTCTTCAGAGCATGACACTGTTCGGTGAGGTGGCCTTGGTCTTGGTGAAATTTCGACCATTTTTCCTGGTTCCTCTTATGAGGTGGAGTCTTTAGCTTTTCTAGCCACTTGAGAAATTTTTCCTCAATGCTTCCAAGGATATCCTCCAAGATGGAGTTCAACAGTGTGTAGTTATCATATAACTAATTTTCCTCATGTTTCCTTCTCCTCTTTAGGGCCCTAGTCGCGACCTTGACTTTTGCGGCCACTACTTTTAGCTGGGATATTTCTCCAGTTTTCGATACTGCGGCCTTTAGCATAGAGGTAAAAGCCTCACACTCAGCATGAGGACCCTTTGTGCTAGGAAACTGATTTAGTTTTATAGTGAGGCCGGGTGGTCAAATTGATGGTTGATGTAGTCATACAGTCGAGATATCTCGTCATTCTGTTATGCACTTGAGGCGGAGTTTCCTTCCATCTCTTCTTTGTTAGTCTTTACAATATATATTCTTAGACAAAACTAGCAGTAGTGAGTAGTGTAAGAAATATAAAGAAATCAACCAGATATAGTTACAAGGGGGACGGGCAAATCGCCAAGTTGTACTACTGGGGCCGCGTCATGCTAAGCATGTTAAGTCACTACCGTGTCCTCTCCAAGAGTACTAGAATTGAACCCAAGGACAGTTTTTCCTTATCCTCTCAGACGATAAAATGAAGCTATGAACCATTCTCCATAAGGGTTGCGACACTCAGGCCATTTTTTTCCAGGCGGCATCCTTTTTCCTGCTGTGTGATGGGATTCCAATGACCCTCCAAGATGGGTTCAAACCATCTAATAATCATGAAAAACAAATCTACTAAGGGGTCCACCAAGGGAAGATCAATCCTCAAGTGCTCCAAAAATGGTACAATCATAGTAGAAAATCCTAGTTCATAGATTGAGAAAGTAGAGCAAACGAGTAAATAGAGCTCATCCCTAATAACCCACCTTTACGTGACTATTGGCTTTTGAATTTTCCAGTGCTATATAGGTGAGGTAACATCATCGGAATATGTAAAATAGATCTAAGGTCATAAAAATCAGACCTATGGACGGATCTGAATATATGCGACACCCATTTAAGGGTGGGTGTACATGATACGAGCTCAATAACCAAAATTCACCCATTAGATGATGACCCAAAGTATCCCCATGAATGAAATAAGGTGTTAAGAACCCCAAAATATGAAGAAACGTGATTAAAATACATTTTCCCACAAACGGTGCCAAAAATGTTAATATGAGAAATTGGACACATGTCATTCTCATATCATCATATCAAGTATGAAATCGGTATAAAGCATATAAAGAGAGACATAACACAAGTTATAGAGTTGTTCGGCTATTAAAATGAGCCTGCATCCACTTTGTTTCCCTACTCTCATTATTCACATGTTTTAGTACAGTATTACATGGCCATGTTTGGCTTACAATTGAGGTAAGAGAAGAGAATACATGTTAAGTCTAAGCTACTAACATTGGATGTGTCCTGTGGATCGACGAAGCTATGGCAGGGAGTGAGCCCCCAAGTCCGGTGTGCGAGAAAGAGAGAGAGAGAAAGTAGAGTTGAGCAAGGTTTCACCTATGAATTCTTTTCAGTCTCCCTCGAATCTGAACTATTTCGATCCTCTATAATGAGGTAAGTGCCTCGTATTTATAGGAGAGAGAGAGAGAGAGGTCTTTAAAGGACAGCAGCTGTCAAGCAGCATAAGGAGGGGCCGTGGCTTGTCTGATACAAGGCAGCGATTGGGTGATGGAGATGATCCCGTGGCCTATCTGTTCCCAGATGGCGATGACTTTTACTCCCAAATGCTTTTAAAGCTCAAGTATAAAGGGGGTCGTGTCCTCTCTGTTCCCAGGCGGGGACCGAGGATATGTCCGTGAGAGGGATCATATACGGTCAAGTAAAAACTGTAGAGGTTGTGGCCTTAGGGGAAATATTGACCAAATGAGATTCCTATTTGATTTAATAAAAGTTACGGCCTGGCATAGAGATCTGTCCTTTATTAAAACAAATAGGAATCTCATTTGGTTCATTCTTAACATCTCTATCGAAAAGTTTTAAATTTGCTAACAACCTATGTTAAATTAAGTTGGTGACAAATTTTATCTTTCATTATAATGACAACAAGAAGAATAAATAAATAAAGTATCAAACCATCCATAATATAAATATCTAGATCCAACACACGATAAATAACTAAATCAATAATACCGAACAAACCTTCGGTTCTCATAACAATTCCAAATACAAGTTTGTAATATTAAACTAAATCCACAAAGTCTAATACATAACCTGAAGTAGTAAATAGTTTGAAGGGGAAACACATACAAATGAAATAATAAATAAAACTCCTTAACTAGGAATGAATAACAGAAGAGTGTAAGAAAAACTCTTGTAAGCCTCCCCAAAATCTGTAACTATTCATCCTTGTAAAGAATCCTCAAGATGGGCATCCCTGTGGCTGGACATCTAAAAGGTTTTGGAAAATAAATTTGACATAAGTCAGAGCCCAAGAAAACCGTTTTAATTTTTTTTAAAGTGTTTAAATCATACTTTAAATCAGTTATAAGATACACACATTAGTACAACGTACACCCCCTTGAGTTCCTAACCTCTCCACTAATGTTCACACTTAATGTTTCCTACCTAGCTATGATACCCAGCCCAACTAGATATTGTATCTAACTAACCACAACTGGTCTAGCTTCCTCGTATTAAGCATACGATCTGCTACCACAATATCAATAATTAATAATACTTGCGTATGATTATGGATCCATTTATTTAAGTCTCTCTACTTAAATTACTTTTCGATATGCACAATTTATTGGTTCTACTATCACAAATAAGTAGATAAATTACCCTTGTATATATATTTAACACCCATATAATATATACAACTATAACATCCCCAAAAATGACCCTCGTGATACTGTCATACTTTGCTATCAAGTCCATGTACCTCTCGTACTAACCAAGGACTATCGGTTCGGAATGTCTCCTCGAACCCACAATCAAACAACACACAATGGAGGCGAACATAGTTCTAAGCCTTAGGCTACGCACATACCTAATGTACCAAAATGACTTACTAGTCCCACTAATACACATCACATTGTGATCCGCTTTTAATTCTATGTTATGGGACACAAATCCTGACTTTGCTGGAAGCGCCCTCTGTGCGGAACCTCCCATGATAGCAGGCAGTGCAGGTAAGTTCACACACATAACAAATCACATCATAGGTGTAACATGCCGCAATTTCAAAAACTTAAATAATGCGTTTTAAATTAATTAGTCAAAAAGGTATTTTTGACGGAATTAAATTTTGACAATTAATAGGTGGACTATTTAAATTAAAAGATTTTTGCTCAAAATTGGATTAAATATAAAATGTAAAATATTTTATGGGAAGTCAAAATTTTTTATAATTGAATATACATTAATAAATTCTTAATTTTATGAAATTTGCAAATCCAAACATTTGATTTTGGCATGATAAAGAGACAACCTCTTTGTAAAAAGTTCAGTTTTATATAAATTATTATTATTTTTAAGACATGCTCGTGGTGAGAGAAAGAGAAACATTGAGCATTTTTTCTTCTCTTAGGCGCACGGATCCAAACCTTTTAGAGATGGGTTCTTTTTTATTCTGATTGTTCATTCCTTTGGTTATTTGGTCCATGTGTATTACTGTGATGAGATGGGCTTGGTTTTTCTTCTAGCCGCATGCTCCCAATTGGGGGCTGAGTCTTCCTTCTCATTTTATTTATTTATTTATTCATTCCTTACTACATTTGTTGCTTTTTGTCAGGTGATGTCAGGCAAGTGGTTGTCTCCACTTTGTTGGGACGCACATAGTTACATGAGAATAGACTGCCTCCATTTTTATTTGCGACACACAAGGGTTTATTGGGGGTTAATGTAATTTTTTATAATATTTTAATCAACCTTTTAAGAGTTGGACGTTGTTAGAACTCTTTATCTCAACTAATAAAAACAACCTTGACTCAATTTTAAAAAGGTCATGACGCTTTTTGATTCTAAGCTCTCATTTCCCTACACAAAGCAGAATACTCATACCCTTATATTTCAACTCCAAACCTCCGTTAAACAAAACTTCAATAATAATTTGGGAGTTCTAAACTACATATTTTTAAGAAGGCCCAAGAACCAAAGTTAATTATTTTCACAAGACGAACATAATCGAGTATTCAGAATTTTCAAGAAACAATTTTTTTCAGTCATGAATACTCTATTCTCTTGCTTTAGTATTATGTGTCTTAATTGTCTCCTAAACAATTAATTACATGCTTTATTAAAACAAATTAGCAATTTAATTAGAGATTCAAGACTGTTTTCATGAAATCGTTTAATATGGTTTAGTACTCATAACCATTGGGTTCGTAGGATATAGAGTTTTTTGTACTTGAATTAAATTATGGTCTCACCTATGCTATAGGATACTTGATAGGTATGGGACTAGTGGGTAGGCCTTTTTGGGGGTTTACGCTTTCTAAGTATGAGACTACTAGGTGTAGATTCGTTACGAATGGGCTAGCCTGGGGTGGGGCTGATTTGTATTTCGGTTCATCGATTAGTTAGCCTAGGCGTATGACTGGAAGGAAATTAATGATAGAAATTCATCTTATATAATAGGGAAGGACAAAATTGTGTTTTGGAGACCTTTAGGTTTGAGACTAAGGGTGTTTTGAGGATTTCACATCAATAATAAGGGTGGGGTAAATTGAAAAATAAATCTAAGTAAGATAAATAATTGAGAATTAATGCCTAAGATAAAAAAAATGGGTATCAAAATAGACTGGCGTCACTAATATGTGCAGTGCTGACAGTTAAACGGGAGAACTGGCTATAGTGACGTGTCATGCGTGGAACCTCACCAATATGTATAGGGCTGACAGTTAAACGGGTGAACTGGCTATAGTGAGAGAATGTGTGTGGTGTAGAACAGTGGGCGTGCCAGCAATGTGTGCAGGACCTGGGTGAGGGTGAACTGGTTATACCCGTGTCGCATAAATTAATGATGAGAAATTAATGGAAGTAAATTTTATGATTTGATTAAATAATTTCTACATGGAAGATCTGAATTAAATAATGAGGTGGCCTTATGTCATGAGTAGTTGTTGGCATTTATGTTTATTTTGCATATTAATTGATATCTCGTTTAATTTAATATATTCTATTGTGATATTTATCATGTATAATGCTAATTTCTGGATTCACGGACCCTAATTGAGGAGAGTAGTTTGTATTCATGCTCGGGGATCTAATTCGTGCGTTGACTAACCTTTCTCTAGTATTAGTGCTTGAGTAGCTATAGAAGCGTATTTGGAGATATATCTTGGAGGTGAAGCTTGGGATTTATTAATTTATGTTTAGTAGTTTAGCTTGGTTTTCTTATTCCTTCGCATTATTATGAGACTCAGTTTATAGATTTGGTGGGCCATTCGGTTCCACATTTGTTTCAGTTTTTATTCACATATTTCATTTAGATTTAGTTCTTTGGAGTTTATTTATATTAAATCGAGTTGGATTTTATTTTGGAGATTAGCATGGTGATGGATTCTAATATTATATGGATGATCATATTTCTTGGGATTAATCAAAATATTATCTTGTGGAATAAATTTTAAAATGTCTCATATCTATCACGCGGAGTGTTACAGATGGTATCAGAGCTTGGTCTTAGGTCTCATAGGTTATGAGTCCGTTTTAGCTTCCGCGAGAGGTGATATGGCGGCGTCGACCGGCCACCCCGTCCGTTAGATTGCGTGGGGTGTTACATATGGTATCAGAGCATGGTCTTAGGTATCGTAGGTTGTGAATTCGTTTTAGCTTCCGCGATGCTTATCTTTGATCCTTTTGATGATTTGCATTCTTAGTTATTCCGAGTCTGATGTTGTTTTGTTCCTATCTTTTCAGATGTTGAACATTAGGCGAGCTGGGAGTAGGAGAGATGGCTCAGTATTTGGTCTCGCGGTTTAGGAGAAGTAGATGCAGTTTGCTTTGGATATTGAGGAGTTAGCGGCTATCAAACGTGAGGCCAAGACGGATGGTATGGAGATGGGGAGATAGAGATGGGTGACTTTAGAGGCACAGCAGCAGGGTACACCAACTTCGACTTGGGATAGGGTGAGGGCCTATTTTTACAAGGGTATTTTCCAACCTTCGCAGGGGGACCTGACGCAACGGTTACTCACTGTTGGAGGAGGGACATGGAGAGACATTTGAAGATGGTGAACTTCACTGATGTGTAAAAGAAGATGTTGGCTACGTTCAAGCTAAAAGAAGATGTAAGAATAAATTTCCAATCAAGCCCATTGTATAGTTTTGACTTATTCCTAGAAAAAAACATGTTTGAGTCATAGGTCATTTTTTATTATCATGATCCTACATAGACTATGATGTGTTGAAGTTTATTGAAGACGTTGCGACAAAAGCTTAATGGAATTATTTACGCCGAAGGTTTAATTGGTGCAAATTTATTCGTCTTCAAGTTCAATTGCGTTCCGAGATCACTCAGGATGTTATTTTATTAAATAAATGAATTTAAAATGTTTTATAAGTGTTTTAAATGTTTTACACTTCGTTTTAAATCTGATAAGGACACATTAGAGTAGAGTTTTATTGGGACTCTAATTCGTGCGTCGCTCAAACGACATACACTTTTGTTCAAGCAAGATGCCCTTGTCGTTCTAATGACATTGTCATCTCATTCGAGCGATAACTTCAGTCCTTCGAGAGAGCCACTGGCTTAGGAAAAATATTCATAGGCATGTTTCTTTCAAATTTCAGAGGTGTGCATTTTGGAAAAACTGTTTACGAGCCAGTACATTTCTGCACACAAGTTTTCTAAGGATTTCCATAGTAAATGCATTCTTAGAGTTTCAAAGATTTGAGTTATCATTAATATATGCTATAGTGATCTTTGTGGAACCAAATTGGATTTTGTTCTACTTGAACATTTCTAGTTTTGAGGTGAAGATTCGTTGGAGTCCAGTTTCAACATCGTAGATGTTACAAGCCATATTGGTGGCAACCGAGACATACGTGGATGCGTGTGTTGTGGAAAGGCATCGTGGAAGAAGGGCTTTATGTATGGGCACTATGAGAGGAGTGGTTGAAGATCGTAAGAGCATCAAGTCTCGTGGGGATCGAGTCATTGAGTAAGACTTGTGTCTGGTCGTTGTAATTCTACATTCATAATGATTGTCTGGCTTGGGCCATCCGAGGTTTTTTCTCATTGTGGTTTCCTCGTACATCAGGTATTGTGAGTATTCTTTTCTTTATTTTACTTGTTTTAATCACTAGATGGATGTTTAGGATTAATCAAGATAAATTTTGGTTAAGTTAAAATTTGATCACAACTTGGTGCAAATTAAAAATTAAAAAAGATTTTTTCACAAAAAGATAAAATATTTTTGTCATTCTTAAAACACTTTTCGTTTAAGAAATAAAAAGGGACCATTAAATTGGTATGAGATCTAAAAACATATTTTTATTATGTTTGATCCCATGTGTTTTTCGTGATGAATTTTGGAGGTTTTGAAAGTTTTCGTGCTCCTATTTTTTATGGCAATAATTATGCTTATTGGAAAATACGAATGAGGAGTGCTTTAAAATCCATTGATGAGCATGTATGGTTAGCGGTTGAAAAAGTTTGGACACCACTAGTCACACGAGAGGGTGAGGCCACTAGTTTGAAACCCATTGAGTCATGGACTGAGGCTGAACATAGGCTTTCACTTTACAACTCTAAAGGTTTGCACATAATTTCCTCACATGTCACACGAAAAAGTATAATAGAATCATGACTTGTGAATTTTCAATAGAGGCTTGGGATACAGTTTCACTTACTAACGAGGAAACTATCATGGTTAGGGTGTCTAAGTTACAAAATCTCACTACACAGTTTGATATGATTAATATGTTAGATAGTGAATCGTTTGATGAGTTTTACGCTAGGTTATCTAATATTGTCAACTCGTCATTTAACTTAAGTGAAAGGATTCCCGATAACCGTGTCATAAAGAAAATTTTGAGATCTTTGTCGAGTAGGTTTAATGTAAAAGTGAACTTTTTAAACTCCTTAGGTATGATTGATTCGAAAAAACTTGAAGAGATTGTAAGTGACTATCAAACATATCAACTCGATATGTTTACCTCCAAGAAAGTGCCAAAAAAAGAATTGCTTTGAAAGCCCTAAAGGAGGAAACTAAAGTTTTGGATGTCGATTTCGATTCCGAATTTGAGAATGTCGCCTTCTTAGCTAAAAATTTCAAAAAATTTCTTAAGTTTCAAAAGCAATCGAAAGATGCCAAAAAGTTTGAGAAATTCAAGAACAACAAGGTTGATTCCACCCCTAAAGATAAAAGTGAGAAATTTAATAGGGTTGAGTCAGATAGGTGTTTTGGGTGTGAGGTTTATGGTGACAAAGTTACCGAGTGTCCCACTAGATTTAAGAAAGAGGGCAACAAACTGATAGCTTAGAGTGCCTCCTTAAGTGATAGTGCTACATAAGAGGGTGAGAGTTCCCCTAATGAGAGAAAGTTTGTTGGTTTCTTAGCATGTCATGTGAGCGACGATGATAAATCTTCCCATGAAGATTCTCATGTGTATGACATTTTCGAGGTCGTTGAATACCAAGTGAGTGAGGGAGAAGTTAGTAAGGAAGACGAGGTTGATGTTAAAGAATTACAAGTTGAATTTAATGAGTTATGTTTCGAAGCGGTGAAGGTGAAAAAAGGCAAACTCTAAATTTCAAGCTAGGTTGAATGAGCGTGCCATAGAAAATAATGATTCTTTGATTGAGGATCTTAGGCACGGGAGAAAAATCTTACGGTGAAGCTAGTATATGTGGAGAAAAAGAGAGATAGTCTTCATGGTTTGATGGAGACTTTGAAAAAGGAGTTGTTAGAGTTTGAGGAGTCTAGGCGTGTGCATGAGTCTAGGATTTATGAGTTGGAGGAGAGATTGAGAGACTCGCGTAAGGTTAAGTTTGACTTGGAATCTTGGTCGAAGAAGTTGGATAGGATGTTAGGAACCATCCAAGTCAAAAGTGATAGGTTTGGTATAGGCTACGATGATCACATTGTTCCCATTCCCAAAGACAATACCAACCATGTGAGAGATCCCACTAGGAATGTGAGGGTTGTTCGACATTTTGGTAATAATTATCGTTGTCTTTACACTTGCACACATTGCGGTAGGAAAGGTCACCTTAGACGTTTTTTCTATGACCTTAGGAATGCTCCTAGGAAGTTTAGGAATAAAGTCGTGTCGTTTTCCCAAACCCCCCATCCGTCATGTTACACCTACTTGGGTTAGGAAATTGAATTTAGTGGCTTTAGGACTAAAACTTCAAGGTTCTCATTTTGTTGCACTTGATTCTTCCCATTCTAAATTTAAAGGATGATTGTGTTACCATGTTTGTCATACACTAGTCTTTGAATCATGATTTATATCTTGCCAGTGTTATGACATTTGTATCATTTTGTATATTATTTTTCATTTATTGAGTCTTATTTGAAAAATAAAAAAAAATATTTTTCCTTTATAATATTTTTGAAAAATTCAAATAGGTTTTTTTTAGTCAATATATGTTGAAAAACCAAAAAGATTTTCGGTTTGTTTTTGTTTTTGATTTTATATGTTTGATGTGGCATATTGGTGTGCTTGCACCCCCATCCTTTCATTATCCATGTGGCTAGGACATTTGGTCATAATTATTGATGCTTAGGATGATCTTAACCATTGTATTATAGGATTGTTTCGAAGTTGATATGCATTTTGATTCGACTGTGTATATATGCCATCTTTGTGCACATGCATGAGTTTATATAAATATTTGACATCTCTTGTATATTTGATTTTGGTGAGACGTTCTTATCTTAATTTTTTCATTTATGCGTAAGTAGATGTAAGGAGGAGGTGTGCATGTAAGAACTGTTTACCGTGAGGATAGTAATTGAAAAAATGATGAGTGTTCACGGGAAAGGGCTGTGAGAGTGTAAAATTAACTCGTCGTGAGCCACCGTTTAAAAGAGACAGAGAAAAAATAAAGGCAATAAAAAGAATCATATGCCAATATGGGCCATTTAGTTTATGTTCATTCCAAAAGAAAATATATTATATATTCGAGGGAGTTTGGATGGATAATAAATTAAACGAGTCTGCACCACGAATCCTAAACATTGAAAAATCGTATCATGACGCTATTATTTGTAGAATCGTCAAAATTCCGGATGTGTGTGCATGTTTGATTGTCTAGTTCATTTATCTCACACTTTAATTGTCACATATGGGTAAAATAAAGTTTGATGATTTATTGATATCAATTAGAGCTTCTTGATCATTTCAATGTGCTGGAATTGTGATTCATTTGTTGTAGTTCACGCCCATAAATTCCATGTTCATGTTTGAGAACATCGATACTATGTTAGCATGTAACTCACATTTGATTGTTTTATGTTTTCATAGTTTAGCTACTATTTTGGTATTGTTTTGTAGTTTTGAGCCCCTTCTAGTTAGTTTTTTGAAGAAAAATTTTCACTGGGCAACACTGTTTAACCTTTTAAACTGGAACTGGGATTTTTGATTGCTCATTCGAGCGACATCTGTGTGTCACATGAAGTTCTCGTTCTAACGAAAGGGCTTTATCTTTCGAGCAACACTTCAGTTGCATTCGAGAGATGTCTGGATTTTTGCAATTCCTCATGTTTCAGTATCTTGATGCATATGTGTCGTATTTTTGGTAATGTTGGGTTGCTTCTGGACATTTTGTTATATGCAGATTCATATTGATCACATCTTTTACTGCATAGGATTGCGTTTAATCACACTTGATTCATTTTATTAATTCACTTGTGAAATTATTATTTGCTAGCTACGGATTTGATATTCTTGATCTTTTTAGATGGTTGTTTCATGTTTATCTATGTATATTTCATTGATCTATCTCATTCTAGATGTGTTAATATTTTCACCGGATTGACTATTCGAGACAAAAAGGGGGAGAGATGTATGTGATGTAGGGGGAGATGTTTGTTAAGCACTATGTTTGTTTGTTGCACACATTTGTATATACAATGGTATCTTGTTTATGTGCATATTTGATATCCGATTTTAAAATTTGATTTTTGTTTAAATTGGTATCAAAATATTTTGCTCACATATTTCACTATGATTTATATCATTTATTCCCCATACTTCACGGGGTATTTTGTATGTTTCATGTGTGTAGGTATGATTAAGAGATTCGAGATTTCAAGTCTACATCACACACTGACATTCAGAGACAATTCATGCTTGTCGGACCATCTTTCACTAGTCTTGTCCTGTAATTTTTTTATTTGGGGTTTATGGGATGGGATTTAGGCATCATATGGCTTGACGGACCGACTTAGGCATTTCACTGTTGGTTTTGTCCTGGAATAGTCAAAGGGAGAGATTCGTAAGCGCAAAATTTCTAATTGAGTCGTTGTATAGTTTAGACTTATTCTTGGAACAAAATATGTTTGAGTCATAGGTCATTTTTTATTGTCATGATCCCATGCATACTATGACTTATTGGGGGAATTATTTATGGTGAAGGTTTAATTGGTTAAAGTTTATTCGTCTTCAACTTCAATAGAATTCTAAGATCACTCAGGTATGAATGCGTAATTTTAGTGGGACTCGGAACTTAACTTTATAAGGATAAGGATGTTATTTTATTAAATAAATTTTTTTAAAATGTTTTATGAGTGTTTGAAATGTTTTACACTTCGTTTTAAATCTGATACGGACGGATTAGAGTAGAGTTTTATTAGGACTCTAATTCTTGTGTCGCTCAAACGACATCAAAATGACATACACTGTCGTTTAAGCGAGATGCCACTTTCGTTTGAAAGACATGGTCATACACTGTCATCTCGTTTGAAAGACATGGTAAAAAAATAGACTGGCGTCGCCAATATGTGCAGTGCTGACAGTTAAACGGGAGAATTGGCTATAGTGACGTGTTATGCGTGAAACCTCACCAATATTTATAGGGCTGAAAGTTAAACGGGTGAACTGACTATAGTGAGGGAATGTGTGTGGTGTAGAACAGTGGGCGTGCCAGCAATATGTGCAGGACCTGGGTGAGGGTGAACTAGTTATACCCGTGTCGCATAAATTAAAGAAGAGAAATTAATGGAAGTAAATTTTATGAGTTGATTAAATAATTTCTACATGAAAGATTTGAATTAAATAATGAGGTGGCCTTATGTCATGAGTAGTTGTTGGCATTTTTGTTTATTTCTCATATTAATTGATATCTCGTTTAATTTAATATATTATATTTTGATATTTATTATGTATAATGCTACTGTCTGGATTCACAGACCCTAATAGAGGAGAGTAGTGTGTATTCATGCCTATGGCTCTAATCCGTGCGTTGACTAATCTTTCTCTGGTATTAGTGCTTGAGTAGCTGCATAAGCGTATTTGGAGATATATCTTGGAGGTGCAGCTTAAGATTTATTAATTTATGTTTAGTTGTTTTGCGTGGTTTTTTTTTCCTTTACATTATTATGAGACTGTGCTTATAGATTTGGTGGGTCATTGGGTTCCATAGTTATTACGGTTTTTATTCAGATATTTCATTTGAATGTAGTTCTTTGGAGTTTATTTATATTAAATCGAGTTGGATTTTATTTTGGAGATTAGCATGGTGATGGATTCTTATATTGCATGGATGATCATATTTCTTGGGTTTAATCAAAATATTATCTTGTGGAATAAATTTTAATATGTCTCATATTTGTCACATCATAAGAATGGTATTTATTAAGTTGACACGCGACGTGGTCTGGTGGTGTCGGTCGGCCACCCCGTCCATTAGAGTGCGCGGGGTGTTACAGATGGTATTAGAGGATGACTTCTTATCGTATATTCCTGAGTATCATTCACTACCCAAAAGTTCCTAGTTACCCCTTAAGTTATTCCAGTACTAATAACATCTCTCTACTACTGGTCCAATCTTAGGTTTACTCCTGTTCTCCGTTAACCATTCTAATTCTCGCAAATTCATGAAGTTTCACGTTATGCCTGATAGGTTCTAGTCTTAATTTCCCCATTTTAGCTAAGCCTAAACTCTATCATAGGTGTACTGAAATTCACTATGTCCCTCACTATAGTGTAAGAAAATCGGCAAATTTGTCTAATCGAATCAATTCGGTGACAGGACAAAATTTATTCACCTATCAAATCGATTCGCTCTGTGAGCTGAATCGATTCGAAATGCTACAGATCGTCTTCTTCGTTAGGCTGTTACGTTTTTCACCATTTTTATTCATCATAACTTTCATGTATCATAACCAAACTCCATCATGCTCCAACCTAACATCAAATAAGGTTATATAAACAATTTCTACCCAAGAACGGATTAAAACCTAGATTTCTACCAAAATCATAGTTTATGTATTCTTCATTCATAATCAATCATTTACCCATATTTCTCCCATAATAATTATCACACATGTTCTAATTTCTTGTCCTCTAAATACGTGGATTCATTCGACATGCAATCCTATACCAAATCATTAGTTCTAATCATTTAAATCCCAAGAACATAATTGAAATCATGAAATTGTAAACCCTACACTATATGGGTATTATAACTCAGTCATAAACATGCAAGATAAACACCTGTCTTTGCACTAGAAGTTTTGATTTCGTGTTGTGTGTGATGAGGATGCCTTCCTTTCCTTCTGATTGCACTCCGATTGTAAAGGTGATGTTACGAAGTGATAAATCTCTAAGAACTCTCTCTCTTTCTCCTCTCTAATGGACTCCTCTTGATTTCTTAGGGTTTGGAATGTGTTTAGCTTCTTCCCCAACTAATTAGACTTAGGTTTATAATCCTTAATCCTGAAATTCGACAATCGGGTCAAGCCCAAATGACCGGAATACCCCCGTATGGGCTCGGTTATGGATAAAAAAGCGTCGGGACCCAATTACTATACCTAGGTAAATTATTTCGACTATCCCGACCCATTTGGAAATCAATCGTACATGACCTCGAAATCACCATCCAAGTCACTCTACACTGATTTTCTATCTCTACCCCAAATAGTCTACACTCGACTCTCGGTTAAGATAAAATATTTCCACGTCACCATCACTTGCTATGACATAAAATAATCATTTACTATTCACTTAGTAATTTTATTCCATAAATATTAACCTTTATCTCTCCCGATTAATATTTTAATTAACACAGAATATTTAATCCCATTAAATTATGGCCCACTTGTAATTTAAAAATACCGAATTAAAGAAATTCTAAATACTGAGAAATATGGGTTGTTACGGAGCCGACCATTGAAGGTGGGGGATTACGACCTCAAGAAAGTTATTCAAAAGAAGAACAAACTCCACACCAATTGGCACAACCCATATAAAATCACTGAATAGTTCCAGGGACTTATCAACTTGAAAATATGGATGGAGAGAAGTTTTCCAATCCTTGGAATTCGTAGCATCTAAAGATATATTACCATTAGGGTAAGGAAGAGGGGTTATTTAAATAAGAGCTTCTTGCATGAGGTAAAATTTTCCCTTCATACATGAATAGAAATACAAGATTCTCTCCTATCCTACTTGATTGATTTATGATATACAATTCTCCTTATAATTAAAACCTCATCTATGACATAAAAAGGTAAATTCTTTAGGATATTAACTCACAGGCTTTCCGCACACTATGACATAAATGGGGGTAAATCCTGAAAAACATGAACGCAACAAAAGTTAGGCTCATATTTGGGATAAAACTACGGGGATAAAAATCCTTGTCTGAAAAGATTAAAATCGAGACCCACAAAGACTATATACGACTTGAAAAGTCTTAGTCAATTTTATTAATGGTAGAAAACTTTTACAAAAAGGTCAGCATAAATGGCCCTAGTAAAAGTTAAAAATCATAAATTAAAAAGTGATGAACCAAAAATCAAGACGCTTTTCCAAAAATAAAGTCACCCTCATCATAATGTTGAAATTGGATATGATCCAGTATAAACACAAGAGAGAAAAACTTAACTCGTTCGGCCAACTCTATAAAATTAGTTTGAGGACAAGGGTGAATTAATATTCACTATATATTCGGCTAGTTTAATATTTTAATTATAGAAAAATATCATTACAATTGCTAACAATGTCACCCGCAGCCTAATGCAAAATTTAGGTATGACCTAGAGCAAGCATAAGTGGGAGTGACATAAGCCAAGTTTTACTTGGTGAAATTTAATAACTGTTTTAGCCAATCATAATAAAAATTAGGTTAAGAACAAATTAACATTTCATTAAATTTTTAAGCTAATTTAAAAATAACTGGCTCGAAAATAAATTTGAGGCAACGAAGCCACACTTATTGCATAAGGTTCATCCAAATAAGGTCGGACTTAGACTCATAATTAAACTTCAGTTATAAGGTCAAGCATACTGGGGTACCAGCAAGGAAACTTGCAAACATGACATGCTTAGCCAAAATACTCATAAAAGAACCATACACACTATATACAAGAAAATGGAACATGAAGAACCTTTAATATAAAAAAATAAGTAAAACTCCTAGGAGTAAAATGTAGCATCCCTCAAAAGGGGAGTAATGTTAAAGTTTAGAGACCAAATATTCTAAAAATACACTCATCAAAGTCCACATAGGGCCGCAAAAATTTCAACAAAAAAGAGACAAGGAAAATTAAGTTGCCCAATCCTCGGGGTTGATAACATTCAGAGTAAGATCAGTTTGAGTAATATTATCTCCCTTAATAGTGTTATCAGTTGGACTCTTGACTATGATTTTGGCCTCAACCTCCTCTGTTGTTCATCTTTTTTAGCATTAAACTCCAAGTAAATGGCTTTTCCTATGTTATCATTTATCAACCATGTACAAACCTCTTTAGTAACTTTTGGATACTCTCAACTGACTCTTACTTTCATCAATTTATACTCTCGACCATTATAATACAACCCAAGATTTTGGAACTCAGCCGAGTCCTAATATTCAGAGATAGTATGTTCATTATCTTTCATCAAGTAGGCCTCAACAATTTTATCAGATCTCTTTGATTAGAGTAATGATCTCAGTTTCCTTGGCCTTCATATAGTCCTCCTGATCCTTATTCCTCTTCCCGATGAGGGCCTCATTTTTTCCTTTGTAGTCATCTAAGGCTTTCTTATTTTCATGAGCACTCTCTAGAGCATAATTATTCTTCCTCATTCATTATTGGAGGTTTTCCATCAATATCAGGCCCTGTGTACAGAAAATAGATGAAATATTGAACAGTGAAGAAAATTTTGAGAAATAAAACAATGAAAAAGACTAACCTGGAAGACCTATTTATAGCAAGAATATTCTCCTTCCCCTTATCAAGATGGGAAAAATACACCTTATCAGAGTTAGGAAAGTTCTGAACTAGAAAGTCACAAGACCTTACAGAATTATCATAAAGGGTATTAGGATAATTTTGAATAACCTTTAAAATCTCCCTGTATGAGGGGATGTTTTTCTTCATCAAAGGCCAACTCGTGGTGCCTCTAACCCTATAGGAAGGATTAGTTTCATTCCTAAAATTCTTACAGGGTTTGTTAGTAGAATTTTCCTTCCCCTTTCTCTTTGCTGGATCCTTCTCCTTTATCTCGTCATGTCTCCCCTAGCATCAGTCAAATGATATCTGATAAGCTTGGGAATCATCATGTCCCACTCTTAAGTAGATAGATCGACATTTTATTGTACACAAAGTAAAAACCAGAGTTAGACAATGTTTAAAAAATTTAAAATTTTAAGAAAATAGACAAATTATGAGTGAAAATCTTATGAAGCTCTTATAAGGGATGAATATTTGAGATGATGCCGAACTCCTCAATCTTTTTCAATGGGAGATTTATCCTCAAAGGTTTTCATCCTGACCTTAACAATGTCGTCCACTAATTTCCAATGAGTACGGCTCACTCCTAGAGATACTCTATCTGTAAAAGCAAATAGATAAACAGAAGTTTAGTATTAACAGTAAAATGCATAATTACTATGATGAAAAATTAAAGGCAAAGAAAATTTACAGCTCAAAGGAGGCTTTATCCAATCACAAGGGACCTCACATCTCATTCTTTCACTTCTCCATCCAAAAATTCCTAATCTCTATCGATATAAAAGAAACCAAACTTCCAATTATCATTTGATGTTTAAGAGACCCTATCAAGTCTGTGCATTAGGTTGTGAGGACTCAAAAAGTAGTAATCAAAGAATTTTTTAGTGGATATGAGGGTATAAACACTACTGAAAATATCCCCTGTAATATTGTTGACATGAACACACTGCCAGGCTATGAGGGAACCAAGTCAATCCTCCAAGAATTTGTGGCAAGTTATGTGGGAGCGATCCAAAGGTGAGATCAGATATTTCATACGCAATTGTGGAAAATCAGATAAAACCCTTTACAAAACATACATTCATAAAGCGCAACCTCATTGGAATTCTTCATATCATAAACTCTCTCATCTTACTTTAGGGACCTTAAAAGTGATAAATGGTTTTATGCCGAGGAAGTGTCTAAACCTGCAAGCCTTCATCCTATCAATGACACTCCTACAAAGGCAATATCATGAGAAGCCTATGGTATAAACCTCATCATCATCAATAGTCTCCTCCTAAATATCATGACTTAGATGGGTATATCTAGTGGAAATATCTATAACAGAGGTTTTCTCAAATTCCCCATCGTATTCATCAAGGTTAATTGCCTATTGAGCATCAAGCTCTCTTCCAGAAGCATTAGCCTTAGATTTAGAGGAAGACAAGGCCTCAGAACCTAAAGAGGATGATGCTTCAAAGGAACAAAGTAAATAACCATACAAAAAATATGAGGCTATGTTCTCAATGTTTGTAATAGTTCTAGATGAAGAGTCTAAAGTAACAATTTATGCCAAACATCATATTAGAACAGTAGAAGGAATATTATCCATGGATTCCTCAAAGGACTCCTCAACCTGACTTATTGTATTGCTACCGATAGAGAAATCACTAGGATGACAAGGCACAATCGGCCTAGTCCTAACTATGGGATATGAATCCCCTGAGCTAAAAGTGGGGGATGCAATACCAAGAGTCTTAGGATGAATGACTGACGAGGGTTTCTATAAGAAAGACCCATAGACTACTCTCTCGAGATGTATAGTTTACCGAGATAAATTATCCCTAAACTCTTTGAAAAACTCCTCATGTGCATTAGTCATTGATAAACTCAAAAACATAACCTACTCTACGATTTTAAAGAGAAAACAAAGATAAAGTTGAAGAACATAAGCAAAAACAATGATGAACAAAGTCCTAAATGTGCTTAATAATTTTAACGGTGTGTGATAAAAAAATTATAAACTAAGAAGCCCTGTCGAAAAAATATATAGAGATAAAAAATCTTACTACCACAGAATGAATGGATAACGAACTCTAAAATCAGGTTGGAGACACTTGTAATCCTAGAGAAAATATTTGAAATGCTAAAAAGTGAATGAAACTTAAACCTTATATAGGCACGATTTCTACTCTTGATAGACTTATTTGAGGTTTGGCCAGTGATATTCTTATTTTCAACCACCAATAAGCTTAACCAAAGTTCAACCAAAAATAATTTCGGTACCAACAAATTACAAACTCACCTGATATGCGAAGAAAATCTAGATAAAGGGTCGACTACCTTTTCAAGCTCTTGAAAGATAATGGTTCGGATGATATCATTCATATGGCATTGTTTGGCTCTCAAAGGATAATGGTTAAACCCAAATCATTCATATGGAATCATTTATCTCCTAGAAGAAAAGGTTACATTCAAAGACATTAAAAAGGTCTCATTTTACCTCGGTTAATATGGGCTTGGCCCAAGCATTCAGATTACCTATTTGACCCTAGACCAGCACGGTCTCAACTTAAGCAGTCAGGTGGCCAATTTTACCCTTGGACAGTATGGGCTCGACTTAAGTAAAATTAAATTTTTGTCTGCCTCTCAAACATTATTGGTTTATCTGAAGCATTTAAAGAGCCCCTTTAACCCTTGGATTAAGTGTGGATCAATCATATGATTTAATGTTCCCATTTGACCCTCTCTTAATATTGATTCGACCTAAGAAAAATTAACACCCCATTTCCCTCTCGACCATTATTCATTTGGCTAAAGTATTTAAAGAACCAATTCAACTCTCGGCAATATGTAATTTTGGTTGTGGCATTTGAGCAATCCAATTGACCCTCATCCATATTTGGTTCAGCCATGGCATTTAAAAACCCATTCAAATATCAACCATTATTAGTTTTACCAAAATACCACTAAGGGCTCATAGACTCTAATATCCTATTATAAGCAAAGTAACTTAGAAGATTAAAGCTCATAAGGTAATTGGTGATCCAAGAAATGGTATCCTCTACATAATGAACACTTTGGGACCCTCAACCTAAATTGGTTAAGCCTTATAGGGTCGTCCTCATACTCGCTTAGGGTCAGCCTCATACCCTGGGCCTTACAAGGTCGGCCAAATTGAATTAGATAGCTAAGAATGAACATAAATGACCAGAAAGGGTATTTTAGTCACATCAAACATGCGCAGATGGGTACACGTGATTGCATTACACGTGGATGGAATAATCTCACATTCCATACAGATTCTATAAGGACAAGTGTCAATAATCAAGAGGGGCATTTAAATCATCGTTTTCCACGTGACTTGGAGGAACATTACACCCCAAGCCACCTATAACTAGAAATGTACCTTCTAACTTGTTCCATACGTTAAGTCATTGTAGAGAATTACAGTTACTCTGCAAAAACACTCTCTAGAGAGAGAAAGTACATCTATAACTTGTAAAAAAACTATTTATATAGTGAGAAATAGGTTGCACCAAAGTCAATGTAGGACAATTGCAGAACCACTCTAAATCTCCTATTGATATTACTTTATGCACGTATGTACAGCATTTATGATTCATCGCCATACACATAAACTGTTTACTTAATGATTCATTGAGTTTTACTTATTTTATCCGAGTTGTTACAATTTTGTGTAACATCAATTTTTTTTATTTATATCATAATCAAAGGTTATTGGATGCACACTTCAAAAATCTAACAAAGAAAAAATTACCCAATTGAGTAAAAATAAGTGAAAGTAATTTTTTTGGATCAAAATCGAAAATACACCCGAGTTCAACTCGTGTATGCAAGTGTGATATGATAAAGACCGCTTCATAGTAAACATGAGTTATTCTTGGATAACTCAATAGTAATTATTAATAAAAATATGCATAGGCCTACTCGACTATCCTAAGCTTTTAATCCATGAATAGGGAGATAGATAGTAAGACGTGTTCAACAAATTTAAAATCATTTCAACATTAGTTATTCACAAAAATCACCAAAAATAATAATCTTTTTGTATTTTTTTTAAATCCAAAAAATAATCTTTTTGGTTTTTCTCTAATGTCTCAAAAGAAACAAAATATTTGTGTATTTTTTTGTTTTTAAAACAAAAACAAAAAATATCAAACCCACAAACAAACATCTTTTTATTTTTTTCTTATTATTTAAAAGATTTTGAAAATAAAAATGATACATAACTAATCAAGGATATAAAATGTCATTCATTAAACTACATTCCAAGACTAGAAAAAAACTCACACTAAGACTGGGAAAATAATCAACCATAAGCACACCATGTCTATTAAGCTACACAAACTACTAACTTATGAGAAATAACCTCTTTATCTACTAGAGGTTAAGAATTATGAGTCTCCAAGGTAAGATGATGAGAAACGTAAATATTATGAACCGGTTATGCAACCATATTAGAATTCCTAACCCAAATTGATCTACTAATAGGAACAAGGGGTTTGTCAACTGATTTTTTATCCCTAGAAGGTACCTTAGTCTTAGGGTTTTAACATTTTAACGTACAAACTTCCTAGTTGTTATAAACTAGTTGATATTTCTAGTGAGTTTCCTAAAACTTTTACCTATGTGGTTAAACTTCAAACCATGTCTAGTGCAACGATTGGTTCTAGGTATATTAATAACTCTCCCAGGATCAAAACAAAAGTCTCTATGGTGACACTTCATATGACAACATGTGAAAATATATGATTATAGGATGTGTACCTTCTTCGTCTTTAGAGTGTTCTGAGGTGGGGTATGCGTAGGAGTTTTGTTTTACCTTTTGACAGGGATGGTCTTGCCTTTGGGAGTATACCCTTCGAATGGGGAAACCCATATCCGGTCTTATCAATCGAAGATCGAGATTGTGCAAGAATCATCTTTCCTAAATTTTCAAATCTCTCCTTAAGGTCAACCTCCACCTTATTAGACTCCTCAAGGTATTTAAATAGATTATATTCTCATTTTATAGCAAGCCTCGAGTTCGAGAAAACTCAAGAAGCGCATTATTTAGGATTTATACCTTATCATGTAAAAGATCGCACTCTGTATCTTTCTCCTTAATATTTTCAAAAATAGTAGATTCATGAGACTTCAATTATATCACATGTCCTCACCTTCCTTCATGGCACAAATCTCCTCCTTACACTTCTTAAGCTTAGAGACAATCCTAAGATTCACTTTCCCCATACTGAGAGACAAAATTTGAATCTTGAAAAAAGCCTTTACAATATTAACCAACTCTTTATCTTGGGATCTTTTCAAATGGATCTACCTCACAAATTATAACCTTATCTTTAATATGGAAATAACTAGGACTGGATACATCCTGGATGATGATTAATGGGGTAAAATTGTATTCAATAGCAGACTCACTCGTGGAGTTGTATTAAGCATAATATTATTTTTAGTCCTTAGTTTAGAGGTACATTTAAATGACTTGTAACCAAAACTCTGGCATTCGAAGCATATCCCTGGATCTTTATTTACCTGACAATTTTTCTTCCTTTGGTTCCTCGAATATTTTCTCACTTTACTGGCGTTATTTTTCTCAAACGATTTCGGTTTATCAAATTTGGTAAGGGAAAATTTATAAATTGATTAAATTTGTATATATTATCTTAGTTCTGTGTTTGGAAAAAACTTGTTGGATTCATAGGTTAGGAATTGAGTTGTGTGTCCTTTAAGCGTATGATGTGTGATTGAAGATTGTGTCCTTCAAGATTATGATGTGTGATTGAAGAAAATGCAGCAAAACTATACCGATATTGCGTATATAATGGTTTATCTGTTGAGTTTCGTCTTTAGTATGTGATGTTCTCAATGAAGGTATGAATGCATATTTACGTTTGATCCTTGGATTTAGTTTAGGTGTTATTTTTTAAGGCCTTTTCATAAAAGGGATTTTAAAAGAAAAGTACGTTTTTTTTCTTTTAGTCATTTGAACGAGTTTATACAGTTCCTTCGAACGAGATTTGAATATTAGTGGAATGACCTTCAAACAAACATCAAACGATAAATTTTTGTTGATCAGAAATATATCATTCGAAGCTGGTTCGAATATAGTTCAGACGAGATTGGCCTGTTTTTTCGATCGAGTTTTTAGTTGGTTCAAATGAGATAGTATTTTAATTTAAATAAACCATATTTTTTCATTCGAACGAGTTTTCTTGAGAAATGTTTTGTGTTTTCTATAAATACTTAAGCATGTCATCAATTTTCAAATAGAATTTTTGCAAATATGATTTTCCAAGTTATATATTGTGTCTCCCAAACTCTAGTTTACACCCAGGTTTGAGATACAAAATTCTTGCATATATATATATATATGTTTAAAATCTCTTATGTGTTTCACCATACTAGTTTTCACTTCATACTATGAGAGTTTCTAGCGATGGAGACCCTGTTTGTGTAGAGTGGCGACTGGACTGGTCATGAGACAAGTAAGATTGGTGGGATACCGAGACGTGAGAATGCACCTGCATTATGTGGTTATTAAAAGGCGCCTAATAGTGGTTGAAAAAAAGGTTAGAAGGAACGAGGAAGCGCATCAAGTCTCAAAGGCATCGAGTCTGTGAGTAAGTCTAAGTTTTTCTTATAAACTACCTATATCGTAGTGGACTTACGTGGCTGGGTCATTTGAGTTTTATTCGTTGTGGGTTTTTCTCGTACATCGTCATGTTGTGGTTTACTGTTCATTTCGTCCTTGCTTATACTCACCAAGATGCATGCTTAGGTCAACATTAAAATTGGCAAACAGTTTCACATAACACTTTATTTTTTATTCGTTGCAAAGTTTATTTAAATTTTGAAAATTAATAATTGGTGGTGTTTCTACAAACCCTCGGGTGCATTAGCTTTCTCAAATTGGTATCAGATTGGATCACACTAGGTTGCTATGTTATATCCCTATTTTGTGCTTTTTAAGGTTTATATGGATTTTAACCGAGAGGGGAGTTTCGTTGGTCGATCTCTATTGTTTGATGGGTCCAACTATCCCTATTAGAAGGCACGGGTGTGATTTTTAATTAAATTGATCGATGAGGACATTTGGAACTCATTTGAGTATGGTTGAACTCCTCTCACTGAAGGTGGTGCTCCTAAAGCGTATGCCTCTTGGACAATGGTTGAAAAGAATGCCTCGGATTTTAATTTCAGGGTTGTGAACGCTTTTTTATGCTTTGACCACTGAAGTGTTTAGATGCTTTATGACTTGTGAGAGTGCAAAGGATGCTTGTGATATCTTAAGATCCACTCACGAAGGAATAGATATTATTAGGGTTTTTAAGTTACAAAATCTAACAACTAAGTTTGAGATGTGTAAAATGTTAGACAATGAGTCCTTTGACGAGTTTTATGCTAAGTTGTCAAATAATATCAATTCCTCATTTAACTTAGGTGAGGTGATCCCCAATTCGAGAGTGGTGTGAAAAATATTAAGGTCGTTGCCTAGAAGATTTAACGCCAAAGCCACGATCCCAGATTACCTAGGTAATGTCAACTCTATGATAGTCCAATAACTTATAGGTAACCTCCAAACCTATTAAATGAGCATGTGTCCTCCGAATAAAGAGAAGGTTATTACCATGAACCCCAAAATAGGACATAACAGATTCTGATAGTGGTGGTGATCGTGATCGTGATGTTGAAGAGATAACTAGGTTTACGAGGAAGTTCAACAAGTTTCTTAAAATTAAAGATGATAAGAGTTTTAAAAAAACTAAAAACTTTGTCGACCATGATAGGAAGACTAGGGATGGTCCTAAGAAGGTGGATGACTGGGACAAATGTTTTGAAATCTAAGTGTTAGGACACTATTTTCGTGAGTCCCACTAGACTAAGGAAGGAGGGAAAGAAACCACCCTTAGTGAGAGTGAGTCGAAAGAGGAAGTTAGTTTCCCATCTGATGACAACTACACTATTCTCATGACTAATCATGAAGTCTTAAATGAAGTGTATTCCCCCGATAAAGATGATTATGAGAATAATGGTTCTGAGGACCGGTCTTTAGGTTCCCAATCTAGTGAGGAGAGGAGCATTGAAAAAGAAAAATAATAATAGGAGGATAATGAGCTTTTAGTGGACTTTTAAGAGTTATATGCGGAGTTATTGAAGTTGAAAAATGCCAACTTGCGATTAAAAGCTAAGGTGAAGGAACGTGCTATAAGTGATGATAATGCTAAATTGCTTGAGGATATTAGGGTACATGAGAGGACTCTTAAGGAGAATATCGAGTACGTTCAGGGTGAGAAAAAATTCCTTTGTGGTTTTATGGAGGTATTAAATAAAGAGATTCTTGAGTTTTAAGAGTCTAGGCATTTGATCGAGTCTGGGATTATGGAGTTAGATGAGAAATTGAGAGACTCTAGTAATGTCAAATTTGATTTGGATTCGGAGATGTTGGCTAAAATATTAGGCACTGTCCAAATCAAAGATGACAAGTATGGGATTGGGTTTGATGATAATAATACTTTCGTTGTTAAATCAAAGATCATGCTTTTGAGAGAGTCAACCAAAGTTAGGGGTGTGAAAAAAGGTCAACCTAATGGTAACATTCCTCGTGTCTACACTTGCACACATTGTAGTGGGAAACGTCACCCTAGGAATTTTTATTAAGATCTTAGAAAAGGTCCTAAGAAAGCGTGTCACCAAAGTTCTCTAAGACAAGTTTATCACATTACACCTATGTGGGTTAGGAGATCCGATTTGGAGGAACTTAATGTTAGGCTTGTTAACTCTCAAATACTTTCACATGATTCATCACATGCTATATCTTATAAATGACTGCTTGAATATTTGTCATATACTAGTGTTGTGCTTTTATGCTATATGTTATTTCTAGTGTTATAACTTTATGTTTTGTATTTTTATTTTCCATTTTTTTGGGTCTTAATGAGAAAAATGCAAAAATATTTTGTTTTGTATTTTTATTTTCCATTTTTTTGGGTCTTAATGAGAAAAATGCAAAAATATTTTGTTTGTCTGTTAAGTTGTTCTTTTAAATTGGTCTCATTTTAAAAAATGTCTAAAAACTCAAAAAGATTTTTGTATATGTAGTTTAGTTTTACATATATTTGTAACACCCCTTATATTTGATGATTTAAATAATTATGGGATTAATTATTATTGTTGGATTACTTGAATTAAAATGTGAGAAATTAATTATTAATTAATTCGGATTAAAATAATCATTAACTAGCGTGCCAAAGGTTAATAATTATTGATGAAAATTATTGAATATCATTGTGTGGATATGTAATATGGAATTATGAAATTTTCTAAATTATCGAGAGTGAGAAATACGACAGTTTGGTATATTAAGTCAGGTTGCGTATGTGAGTCATGTCGAAACTAATTTAATTGATTAAAGAAGTGAATTTTTTTAAGTAAGTCGTATGTCAATTTCGAGTTCTCCATTGACTCCAGAAGGGTCTAGATAATCAAAAAACTCTATCCGAGTATTTTATTTGGACTCCAAAATATTTTTAGGCCTAACCGGCACCCCGTAAGGGTATTTTTGTCCTTTGAATTTTTGGGCAATTAATATGGGACAAAATTAGAAAAATAAAAGGGAGTGTACATGGGTGAGAGGAAGTCTTTCTATTTCTAAACCCAATAGAGTGGGAGAGAGAAACATAGAGGAAGAAGGAGAGAGTCCATAGGTGTTCTTGGTGCAAAACTCAAGAACTTCCCGACAAATCTCACCAAAGCGTAGATCGGAACTTTATACCAATTTTATCAGCGGATCAAAACATCATAATCGAGGCAAGTGTTTATTAATTTTTTTCATTAGCAATAATTGTGTTCATGTCAAACTAGGTTAATTCCCTTTACTATAAAGATTGAATTTGGTGAAAAATTTGGGAGAATTAGTCATAAATTGGGTCTGGCTTAAATAAAGTTTGATTCCCTTATGTATATAGGATTATGTCCATGAATTTATGATAATTTTCAGATTGAATATGGGTTTAATTTAGAGTTTTGCATGTAAATTTTATAAGTAGGTTTCTTGACATTTAAATTTGGGGATTTCGAATTTTGATGATGATTAGTGATGATTTAATGATGATATATTGTTGGAAATCATATATAGAAGTTAGGTAGTTGATTGGCATCTAATGATTGGTGTTTAGGATGATTATTTTAGAGGTTTAGGCTTAAAAATGGTGGAAAACAAAATTGTTAAGGGTGAAGAACGTAACATGTCCGGTGGGGAAGAATAATGCTAAATCTCGTCCGAACGAGATTGAGCTTGGTTTGAACGAAAAAGGATCTCGCGAGATGTCATTAAAATGACATCTGAACTGGTTCGAATGATAGGTCCAAAACTTGGAAAATTCCCATTTTTGCCCAATTAGGTTTACACAGTTATTTTGAGATAGGAAACTGTCGTTTGGTTATTGTAGCATAGTGCATAATTGCTAGGGAATATTCATACAGTAATACCTTAAATGTTTGGAAAGGTGAATTAACCTTGCAAATTTTGAGAGTGAATAACAAAAGTAGTTATATTATAAGTAGTAATGAGAGAATACTATGTATGGAAAATACAGGTAAGGGTTGGGTGAATACCTTGAAATTTAATAGGATGTCGGAATGCCTATTATATTATTATTATTATTATTATTATTATTATTATTATTATTATTATTATTATTATTATTATTATTATTATTATTATTATTATTATTATTATTATTATTATTATTATTATTATTATTATTATTATTATTATGTGTATAGCATACCTATGCTGGTTGCTATTGGGAGGAGGTTTTCGCGCAGTAGATAGTCTTATCCTGAGTGGCCCAATGGGGGGATATTTGACTTGTACCCAGAGTAAATGAACTTGGTTACGTGCTATATGAGATGTAGGATAGTTTCGACGGCTAAATGGGAGTGTAGGTATGTGCATGACCTATTTGGATGGGGGATATACTCGCCTCTAATATTTGGGTTTTGAATTTATGGTTCGTGAGAGATTGAACGAGTTGTCCTTTATGCATCTATTGATGCACCGGGACATGATAGCAGAGTATGCATTGTGCCAAGTAGTCTTAACTTAAGGGTGCAGGATTTATATATATATATGTGTGTGTGTGTGTGTGTGTGTGTGTGTGTGTGTATGTGTGTGTGTGTGTGTGTGTGTGTGTGTGCTTGGGGATAAATTCTACTATGTGAAATTTGTAGACATGGTAATATTGATAAATAAATAAAATCTGGTGGGTAAAAGATTAACTATTAGAACAACATTTATGAAAGGTGGTTTTGGGATAAGCGATTTTAATAATGTATTGTATAGTCGATACGGGTTACTCCTACAAGATATAATTAGAAGTATAAATCTATGACCCAGTTGGGAATTTTATAGATAACTAGGTTAGGATAGATGTACGTTAGGCGTGCACAATAGTGGAGAGGTGAGAATCTCATGTGAGAGTTCGAAACTAACATGGACATAATACTTGCTTTACTGCAGTTTTAAATACTTGCTAAAACAAATATTTTTACAACTCGGGCTCTGACCCGCCTCCTACTATTCTTCTCTATTTTTTCACTATTTACTCACACTAGTAAAACTTGCATTTTGATTCATTTTTCCCTAATACTCATTTTCACCTTTACTTTCCAAAATATGACTTTTCATCATATACTTTAACGTCTAACTCTTTAACTAGAGTCCTCCTTGTTTAGTGAATTTATTCTTAAGTCCAACTTTCTTATAAAATGACACTTTTGTATCAAAACATTACTTTTATAACTTCAAGACTTGTAATTAAACTTGTTTAGCTTACACTTTTTACCTAGTTTTCTTAGCTTTTTATGTGTTCACATTACACCATTCATAATTTTACCTCAAACACTTTACTATTTTCACTTTTACCCATTTTTCACATTCTTTAAGGACTTTCTTCACATAAATTGTATCATTTCATGTGATTAATGTTCTGAAATTATTAACTTTATCATTTCATTTTCAAAAGATCATTTTAGTATACTTTCAACATATTCAACCCATTTATCCCAACTATATGAGTTTACGTTCATAGAAGTGGGATTTTATGCCAATAAAACATGTATATGCATCCTACTATTTCTTCAAAATGTTCAATATAATATTTTCATTAAATCAACTAGTCTAACATGATTTTTATAAGAGATAGTTAGATTAAACATTACGACATTTATCCTTCTTTCAAACTTTAACTTTTATCCATTTTTATCATATATTCTACAATATATATTCATATGTAGTAATAATAAGCATAAATAAGCATGTGAATCACACATACATATACATATATCAATCACGATTTGATTTAAACTTGAAAATAGTATAAACCCCTACCTCTTAAGTACATAACAAACTTTGAAAAAGATGTTGAATAAGCTTCCAAAATGTTCCAAGCTTTTCTGAAATTTGTGTTCTTCTAAAACCCTCTTCTACACCAAGTAAAACTCTTAAACACTTGGAAATGGAACATAGAAATGTGTTCTAGTTTTTATGAAATATAGAGAGGATAATAAAACTTATATCAGAGAAAAAAATGGTGAAGAGAACATAAACTTTGGATTGGTCTTAATGCATAATTCCTCGCAGCATAAATGGAAGACATGGTATGGATATCCCCTCCATACTTCCTCTTAAAGACCCTAAAATGTAATGCCCCGACCCAAATTTATGGGTTACTCGTGAGTCAACCCAATCTTAATCGATTCATTAGGTTTGAAGTGCAATGGAACAACCTATATAATGTTGCTAATCCAGTTTTATTTTAATTATGATTCACTTATTAGCATGAGATTCCAGTTTCAAGTTAAACTACGTGAGGGACCCATGTGGATCATCCCTAAGCCCAAGTAAACAAATCTACTAACGTAAACATAGATATAATATATTTACATGTAAAACACCCTCAAAATACGGAACCACTCCAAACCTGCCGTAACAAAGTGGGGATATGATCTTATGCCCATTAGGATTTATACAAGCAGTATAGAAACGAACGGCAGAAAGGAATACTCACACGCTACAGCCACATGCATGAGAAAATATGTATATATATACATACGTATACCTTTGAAAATACACTTGTCGATGCATTAACCGTTTTACTTTCGAAGACCTTACTTATCTAGATTAGTTTACCTTATTCTTATTAAAGGTTTTCTCCATTAATACTTAGCATTATCACCTTATTTAACACACCCGGATCAACACTTGAAACCATTATGCTTGATTTTCTTCGAACTCATTTCTTCACCAGAATTTAACCCTTTCATTCGTTCCATTAACCTTTAGTATTTTCATTGAAAATCACCATTTCAAAACACGTATTTTTCTGTGATAGAAAATACTTTTTTAATCTTTGAAAATCCTTTTAGAACACATTCTTGTGTTAAGTGTGGCTTTAACCATTTAAGTTGCTTAGCCACCCATTTATCCACTTTCTTTAACCTTTTTTCATTCTTTATGGACATTAATAGATTTACGCATTTAGTTGTCCATTTCACCCTTACCGGAACATTTATTGCATTCATTAAAGTTAGGTTGTATTAACAGATTTTACCACTCTACTCATTTCTTGATATGTTCCATATTTTCCTTATCTTTTCTCGGAATCTTCCAATACCGCATACTTACACGACCTCTACAGCGATGGCTATACGCTCCATATGCTCTGGCCAGTGGCTTAGGAATTTTCACCTACGAGCTCTAGGCCCTTCTTATTTATCCCTGTGTCGTTTGAGTACCTTTAATGTATTTTAACATTTTACAAATTTCCACCTAACTTCCTTTCCCTTTTTAACTGGCCGAAGGAAAAACTCGGGACTTTACTGCCCCAGTTTGTGTTACACTTGAAATTTCCATTTGGCATCCTTTACACTTTAACCTTGATTTTTATTTCAAAAATCATATTCATTTAGGACCACATTTTGTAACACCGTTTTTAATATTTTTATTTCATTAAAATGTTTCACTTTAAGTAAAATTATCATTTTACCCATTTGTTTCCAAATAACACCTTTGTACTGTTTTCACTAGTGTTATTTTCCACCAAAACACTATTAAGTTATACACACCTACTTCTTAAGTGTTTTAACCCTTTAATACCCTTTTTACACTTGAACTGAATTCGTCTTGATTGGAAACACTTTTGCATCTTTAATCCTTTTACAACCCCATAAGTGTTGATATTTCACATTATTAGTAAGTTACACTCGCGAACCACCTTTGCACCTTTAATCCTTTAATGATATTTCACATTATTAAAGGGTTAAAACACTTCTTCACCTTTAATCATTTTACCAACGGTCAAATTTCTTTACTTCTTTATTCAATAAATACATTTATGCTTAAGAATAACTTTATAATAAAATGTCATTTCTTCTATTAACATGCAGTCTTTAACCTCATACCCACTATGTCTTTTGGTCCTAATTACACATACTTTGAAGACTAAAATTTCAACCTTTATTAATTCTTGTTCAAACACAACAAAATCTTCCTGAATTTTTTTTATACATTATATGTCAAAATACAACAAGTTTATATGCAAGAGAGGATGGGTTTTAAACCCAAAAATCCTACTACATGGTTTAAACATATTTTTCATTAAATAAAGGTTTATTAAAAACATCATATTCCATAAAATGTTTACGACTAATATTTCTAAAACTCATATTTTCATAAAATGTGTCATTCTTTAATATTTCCAAAACCTTGAAATATTTACTCATTCTTTATTTTTTCAACAAAATATCATTTTCCCACAAAATCACATAATTTGCCAACATTTTATTTCATAAATTTTTTCCCCAAAATTACAAGAAAATACAACATTTTCATAAAACATCAACTTTCATTATTTCGAAACCTTAAAATAATTATTCACTCTTTAATTTTTAACAAAAATAACATTTTCCAACATTTTTATTCCATAAAAATGTTTATTATTTATTTTCACTAAAATATGCCAAAATGACATTTCTTACTTTATTATTCCATAAAAATATTTATTTTCTGATTTACTACAAAACACACAAAATAATGTTTTCTAACATTTGTTATTCCATAAAAATGTTTATTTTCAGATTTATTAGAAAATACAAAACAATATTATTTCCTAGCATTTTTATTCCTTAAAAATGCCTATATTAGTTTACTAAGAGCACACATTATTTCTTATAATACTACTCATAATCATACACATCAAGATTGCAATATTTATCCAACAAAACCCCAAATGTCAAAAGAGTAGGTTACCCACCTAAAATGAAGCCCCAAATATGGTGGTGGTGATGAAGATGGGTGACTCCCCCACCTCCAAAGGTGGCCCTAAAAGGGAGTCACAAAAGTTCCACCAAACAGGCCTCCATGGAAACTCCAACACACTCCAAGAAAAGACCCATTAAAACCCTCTTCAAATAACACACTCATCTTGTAAAAATATCTCTTCAACACTCATAAAATTTTCCAACAATAGCTCTTCGTCTTTCATAGCTATATATTTACAAGGTGGGAAATAAGTGTCATGGTGCGATTGTATTTTATTGGAGTTCAAAATTGGTTGACGACAGTGCATGAAATGGAAGTGAGCTGCGAGGTCCTCTTTTGGAAAAATGCGAATGGTCCTCACCCCAGCCGTTCTCTTATACACACTTACAAAACCCACTGATTTGGCCAAGTGTGACATCGTCCTAGGACGAGAGACGTTAGCATCCACAGCCGAGTCCCCAGAGGACCCCTCTTAGGTCGTACCCAAGACTCTACAGATTAGGGTCGATCTTGTCATCCACAACCTCAACCATCTTGTGAGCCAAGACCTTAGCAGAGCAATTCATCAATGAAGACTTGTCTCGTACGCTAATTCAGTTGACACCTGGTAATGACTTGTATAGCACGTCTCGGCCTGACGCCTTCACCCGAGACCACACTTATCACTTGCCAGCATAAAATCCTGCACTACATCAACAGCCTCGTACTCGATCGGGCCGAGACCACTTCAGACGACATCTACATTACGATCAGTATAAAGTTATAAGATGGCAAATCCCACGTGGACAAGTCTATTACAATAATAATATGACCTCACGTGAGGGAATATTGCATCCTGATTAGTTACATGTGTGAGGGACAGGTGTTAAGTAGCTATTGGCAGCCCCCTCATGCACATGCTGATTACTTTCTCGGGGGTACATTACACCCCACGGAACTATAAATACACTTCATTTTCTACATTGTAAAGGATTGATTATTCATAACTCTAGTAGAAATCTATCAAAATACTTAGTGTGAGAGAAACGCTTTAGTGTTGTATTTATAGGCCAATAGAGCCATTGTTATAGTGAAAACCACCATTCACACTGCGCAGCGGATGTAGGCTCCGACCGAACCACTTATATCTGGTGCTTACTTCCTCTTTACCTCATCTTTTTCTACTATTATATTGATGTATATGTGCCATTGTTGTACTGGGGTGAGGTTGTTTATCACTTTGACCTTGTGATACCAATTCTATTATCATCACTCTGGTGTCGTCTATGGGAACAAGGATTATCATCTCTTCCTTTCTCTGTCTTATACTCATCAGAGTCTCTGGTGGTGAACCAGTCCTGCCCTCTTGTGGATTTGTTTCACCGTTGAAAAAGCTCTTGTTAATCTCCTAAGATTCTACTCTTTATTTTACAGCTCATTGATCAGATTTGAAACATGGCATCACAATTTCCACCACCAGTCGTGGACCTATCTCTTGCCACACCCCTCCTTAATTAGAAATAGTAGAGGTGGAAGAGGCATTGAAATCATTAGTGTCTAGCCAACCGGCAATGCAGGAGAAACTGGCTTCCTTCAACGAAAATGTATTGGTGAGACCCACAGGGGTAGTGCCTGAGATGATTACTCCAACCGCCGTGGAGCAGTATCCAGACACTAGGGAACTACCCCAGGCACCGCATAAGGAGTTACCACCTCATCAATGGTAGAGAGAAGTTACTAATCCTAGGTGTTTATGCCTGGGGATGCATGGTCAACCCTGTCTAGAGGCTCGGTATGATGACTATGAGGCTGAAGATGCCTAGGAAGAATGTTGGGAACCATATGAGATATCATGTAATACTGTACGCCCCGTTCAAGTCGATCGAGGGCACAGTAAGAGGTCGTGTCTCGATGCACAAACAAGGGGCTCAACTTTTGATCGGTTAAGTAGATGGTCGGCCTTTGAAAGGCTTGTCCTAGTGGGTGATCTCAGATATCAACTGTCTAGGTCAAGGAGTATTGATGGCTCCAGGAGAGAAGGATTAGGGTGCTAGAATCCATATGGTCGAGACAAGGGGCTGAGAGAAGTGAACAACCGATAGAGGTCTATGGGAAGGGAACCTTCGATTCGACTGGCCGAGGTGGAAGGAGATAATATCATCCAGGATGATGCTACAGTTACAGCCGAGAGACCTTAGAATGACTCAATCCAGAGGTTAGAAAATAAGATTAGAGACATTCTCAAAAGTTGATATCCCTTGCAGAGGGGCTACTCTGAAGGCTCCACATTCGTTGCTAGGATCGTCAATTATCCAACCCCAGTCAAATTCAAGCCGCTGGTAGTCACTCCCAAGTATTATGGGAGCACTAATTTAGTCCACCACGTGGAGATGTACCAGTCGGTTATCGACATTTACTCAATCTCAGATGAGATGAGATGTCGTGACTTCTCAAGCACATTGACTAGAGCAGCCTATGTTTAGTTTACATCACTCCAAAAGAACTTAGTTGAGAATTTCAAACAGCTCGTAGAGAGATCCATGGATAACTTCTTCTTTGGGTTGAGACCCCAAAAGAAGACAACACACCTGTTGTAAGTCAAGTAGGGGAAGAACGAGACTCTCAAGGAGTATATTGTGAGGTTCAATAAACAAAATCTAGAGGTCAAAGATTATGAGGAGATCATCACAATGACAGCTCTAATTGGAGGTCTACAGAAAGGAAAACTACTTTAGAAAGTTATTGAAGACCCACCAAAGTCCATGACCGAGCTATTGGTAATGGCTAGCAAGGTCATGAATGTCAAATAGGCTATGGCAGCAAATAATGAGGATAAGAAGGGAGCAAGAAGAGGGGGCAAGTTACAAAAAAAGAAAAGGGACGGTAAGAAGAGGTCGATGGATGATAAATTAATCGACTACACTCCTCTGATAATTAGCTGCGAGCACATCCTACACGAAATAAAAAATGATTGATCCCTGAGGTGGCCTAAGAAATTGAAAGCTCCTCCACATAAGAGAAACAAAACTCTATGGTGTGAGTTTCACCAAGACCATGGGCACCTGACCGACAAGTGTTTTGCTCTCAAGGATGAAATTGAGAAGATGTTGAAAGCTGGGAAATTAAGAAAGTATGATGACAATCGCAGTTCAAAGGGTGGCCGAGACACACCCATAAGAAGAAGAAAAATGAAAAGTGTAGGCCGGATGCTCAAACCATCTGAGACGACGATGAGTCAACCGACTGCAATAAAGACAACCCTAGCATCCCTCCTAAGTTTACTAATCCAAAGGGTTATCTCAATATGATCTCGCATGAGTTTAAGATGATCTATAGGGGCTTTCTGGAGGAGGAAAGGAGATTGAATATAGGAAGGTGCATGTGGTCAAGGCACAAGCTCTTCCACCAAAGCCCAAGACTGTCAACTTAGCTACATTTCAGCCTATCAAAGGTAAGAGAACTAAGGTTGATTTGAATACTTTGGTTATCGGTTTTTCGAGATTAGATTTCAAGGGAATTTAGCTCCATATGATGGTCATCATTACTTTGGTACATGGGTATGATGTCCCAAGAATCTAATAGACGGTGGCAAATCAACCGACGTGATGTTTTGGGATTGTTACAAAGGTGTAGATCTGAGAAAGAATAGGTTGATTCCCTATCACCAACCACTCATCGACTTTAGTGGTGAAAAGGTGCATCCCCTAATATATATGAAATGGAAGTGAGATGGGGAAATAGTTGGTCGAAATGTCTTACAAGGAAGATCGTCTTCTTCATCATGGATGAAAATGTCTACTCGGCCTACAATATAACTATCGAAAGGCTAGCCCTTAAGGAATTTGAGTCCTTGCCCTCAATAACCCACCAGATGATTGAATTCTTGACCCCATATGGGGTAGGGGAATTTCAGGGGGACCAAGCTAAGGCACGCGAATGCTACTTCAACTCGGACGTGGAAAGAGAAGGATACAAAAGGGCAACTATAACCTACAATATTGATACCTTGGACCCTAAAGATGAAAAGAATCTGAAGAAGGGAGAAGCTACTCATGAGGTAAAATCCATCGTCCTTAATGAGGACGAGCTAAAAAAACCATCCAAATCAGCAAAGCCCTAAAGAAAAAGGTCAAAGAGGAGATGATCAAGCTATTATAGAAGAGATATAGTATCTTTGCTTGGAGCCATCAGGATATGACAGACATTGATCCGAAGGACCTTTGCCATAAGCTCAATGTGGACCAGGATACAAGGTCGATCAGGCAGAGAATAAGAGTCTACTCTAGGGAGAAGTATGATGTCATTCGGGAAGAGGTGAAGAAGTTGAAGAAGGCCAACTTCATTAGGGAGGTCATTTACCGTGAATGGCTTGTAAATGCTTCCATCATCCCCAAAGCTAATGGCAAATAGATGATGAGTGTTGATTTTAAAGATCTAAACAAAGCCTGCGCCAAAGACACCTTCACATTGCCAAGGATAGATCAGATGGTTGATGCTACTAACGTCTATGAATTAATGAGTTTTATGGATGCCTACTCATATCATAATAAACTATTCATGGATTCGGTCGACGCAGAGAAGACAACCTTCATAACTGATAAGGGGACCTATTGCTACAAGGTCATGCCCTTTGGATGGAAAAATATCGGGGAAACATATCAAAGGATGGTATAAAAAAAATTTGAGGACCCTATTGGGAAGACGATGGAAGTGTATATTCATTACATGTTGATAAAAAAAACCTAAAGGCGGACACTCACGTGGCTAACCTTGAGTTCACTTTTGACACGATGGATGAGTATAGAATGAAACTTAGTCCAGCCAAGTATGTCTTAAATGTGGGAGCAGGAAATTTCTTAGTCTTCATTATAAATCAGAGGGGGAATGAAGATAACCCCTAAAAGATCGAAGATGAAGACTCCCACAACAATCAAAGATGTGCAAAAACTAACTAGACGAGTGGCCGCATTAAATATGTTTGTGTCTAGAGCTACTGATAAATGTCTTCCTTTATTTAAAGTGCTGAGAAAAGGTTTTGAATGGAACGGTGAGTGTGGTAAGGCCTTCTAAGATTTAAAGTCATGTCTCGTCGCTCCACACTTGTTGTCCAGACTAGTCAAAGGAGAAAAGTTGTATCATATCTAGCGGTTTTAGAGTCGACCATTATTACCGCTATTATCAGAGAAGAGGATAGAGTTCATAAACTAGTGTACTTTAATATCAAGTCCCTCCAAGGGGCCGAGCAAAGATACCCTAAAATGGATAAGATGACCTATACTCTAATCCATGCCTCAAGGAAGATGAAGCCCTATTTTCAGGCACATACCATGGTAGTCCTTACATACTTACCCCTTAGATAGGTTATTCACAAGCTTGAGAAGTCAGGAAGGCTGATGGACTAGGAAATTGAGTTGGGGGAATTCAATATCATCAACCAGCAGAGATTAACCATTAAGGGGCAGGACCTAGCAGACTTCGTAGTCGAGTTCAGCTCGAACGTGGCTCATACTAAAGAGTTAAAGCTACAGCTTGTGAGTAAGAGAGCAGGATGTGTCCTCCTCTAGTCGAGGACGATACGAGTTCAGCAAGAAATAAGGTATATGAGAATTAGGAGGAGCAATACCTGTTCAAGAATGGAAACCTAGAAGAGGGTAATTTTTCTCAAAATGGTACTGTGTGGAGCCTCTTCATTGATGGATCTTTATGTGAGAACGAAAGTGGAGTAGGATTAATTATGCCGGACTTAGATACGATCGATATTGAATATGAAAGGAGGTTCAACTTTAAAGCCTCTAAAAATGAATCAGAGTATGAGGCTATACTAGTTGATCTCTCCATTGCCTGGGCACTAAATGCCAGCCAAATCATTATCCATGGTGATTCCAAGTTGGTTGTTAACTAAAGTTTGGGGGTATATGAGGCTAAGGATGACAGAATGGACAAGTGCCTAGTAAGGGTGAAGATAGCATTGAAGCATTTTAGTGAAGTGAAGCTGAAGAGGATACCCCGACTAGACAATGGAAGAGCCAATGCTTTGGTAAGGTTAGCCTTAACCACTAAAATAGAAATTAAAAGAACGGTCCAAGTAGAGATTCTCCATCAGTCGACGATTGAAAGAGAAGAAAATACTGCAAAATTTTTCTTCAACTTGAGTATAGGAGCTTCCTGGATGGATCCTATCATCTGATATATTAAAAAGGGGAATTACTAGAGTCTAGAGCCGAGAGAAAGAAGTTGGGTATAAAGCAACCAAGTTCTCCCTCATAGGAGACATCTTATAAAAGTAAGGGTTCTTATTTTCTCTACTCATATGTGTTCATCCATCTGAGGTAGAGTATATTTTAAAGGATGTGCATGAAGGGACCTGCTCTATTAATAATGGATGGAGGTCATTAGCTAAGAGGATCATCACTCAGAGTTACTGGTAGCCGACGTTGGCTAAAGATACAACTTCATATATTATGAAGTGTGATAAGTGTCAGAGGTTTGCTACCATACCCCAACAACCTCTTACCTCCATTACTTCTTGGTCATTTGTAGTCTGGGGGATTGATTTATTTGGCCCATTATCAAGAGTTGTGAACAATTATCATTATTTGATTGTGTCTATTGATTATTTTTTTAAAGTGGATAGAGGTTGAGCCGATGCTTACGATCTCAGAGAATAGAGCTTTCAAGTTTATTGTAAAAACACCATGTATAGATACGACCTTCCTAATACCCTGATTTCTGATAGTGGGATGCAATTCAAAAACATCTCCCTAGAGAAATATTATGAACGAGTCGACATCAAGCTGCTCTTTTCCACTCGTGGTCGACCCAGGTCAATCATAAGTAATGAACATAACAAGTCTTGATGGAATCAATAAAATATTGGAGGATGCAAAATGGAGGTGGACTGAGGAGCTTTATGTTGTTCTATGGGCTTATAAAATGATTAAGAGGACTCCTACAGGGGAAAATCCATTCATGTTGGCTTATGGCTCAGAGGCAGTGGTTCCGACAGAGGTAGGTATCCCAACACACAAGGTTCAAACGTATAACCCGAAAGAGAACGTTTTGGAATGAATACTTGATTTGGACCTTATGGAAGAAAGAAGATAAGATGCTGAGGTTAGGAAAGTTGCCTATAAGAAAAGGACAACGAAATTCTAAAATAAAAGGGTGAAGGCTCATCCGCTAAAAGTGGGAGACCTTGTCCTGAAGAAGACATGGCGAAAACCCAACAAGCTTCACTCGAACTGGCATGGTCCATATATAGTGGTTAAAGAGGTGGTACCAGGGATGTATCAGATGGAAAACTTGGAAGGACAACCATTATCCAACTCGTAGAATGACGACCATCACAAAAAATACTACCAGTACGATTTCAATTTTTATTATCTCTTTTTAATTCCATTGCAGTACATGTATATTATAATTATATGATGAAAGAAATTCAATGAAAAATTCCAAGTGTTCCTTTATACCTTGCTTGATTATTTGTACATTTGTTGCTTGTATGTATCAATTCATCTTAAGCTATAAAACATCATTCGTGGTGAAGTAGTTTTAAGTTTCTCTCGGTGACATGACAGTCTATATGGGGTTGACCTCGTCTATGAACTCCCAACAACATCGAGAGGATTAAAAATCACTTAGTTATGGTTCATTTATTAAACATCATTAACTTGGTGGAAATTCTCCCTCGGTCAAGACGACAGTGTATGGACGAGACGACACTCATCCATACACTCTAAAATGACGAGAGGGGACTTATGATCTAACACCATAATTTGGTGTATTCAAATTTAAAATATCTTAGTTGTGGTTCATTTATTAAACATCATTAACTTGGTGGAAACTCTCTCTCTCTCGGCCAAGATGACAGTGCATGGATGAGACGACACTCATTCATACACTCTCAAAACAACGAGAGGGGACTTATGATCTAACACCATAATTTAGTGGATTTAAATTTAAAATCACTTAGTTGTGGTTCATTTATTAAACATCATTAACTTGGTGGAAACTCTCTCTCTCTCGGCTAAGAAGACAGTGTACAGACGAGATAATATATTAGCATAACATAAAAAGAAGACGAGAAAATAAAGAGCTTCCTTTCATTATAACGATATTACAAATTAGTTCAAATACAAGGGTTTTACATACAAAAATGGAGTACAAGGACACAAACGGTCGTCCCAACATAAGCAAAAGATATAAAAGCTTAAAGTTGTAAGCTGCCACTAACACTAGCTTGGGGCATCCCATCAGCCCCAACATTGGAAATTTTATCCCCATTATCGTTGATGCATGTCTCGACTACAGTTTTATTATTATAAGTGACTTCGATGGGGACCTCCAAAGGGTCGGTCGGATTTTCAACATCGGCCAAAGTAGTCTCAAGAAGATGGTCACTGAAGTCGAGACCCATAAAATCATCGGGGGACAAGTTTCCAAGCTCAACGTGCTTGAGGACAGCCCATCAACCGACAGTCTTGATGCCTATTTCAACACATTCGAAGGTATAGCCCCTGAACTCATCAGACTCCTTGAACTTAGCTATGGCTTGCGCCTTAGCCTTGTCCAATGTAGCCTTGGCAGTAGCCTCAATCTCATTCTTTTTATTCTCGACCAGTATCTTCAAGGTGTTGGCATGCTCCATCTTTAAATTGGTAACCTCGTCTACCAATTTTTACAGGGCTGACTTGGATATTTGGAGTTCATCCTTGAGATTATTCCCAGTTGTCATAGCATCCTTTCCTTTATCAATTAAGGGAAGTTTCTTCTAAATCCAGTCCCTCATCCGATAGAGGGAGAATAGATTCTACAATAAAAAATGTGGATAGGTAGGCCAGTACGAGATGGAATTGATAAGAGACTACACTTGACAGGTTTATGAAAATACCTGAACAACCCTGTGGATTGAAAACTCATTAAGGAAGGAGGTGTCCAGGGACTGTAGAAAGTGCTTGTCATCGTCGGAGATGAGGTATCCGACACTATCCATGGAATTTTTAGCATGTCCAAGGAGATGAGGCACCTCACACCATCTCATTAAGGAAAGAGATGTCCAGGGACTATAGGAAGTACTTTCATCGTCTAACTTCAGTTGTGAGGGACGAGTTGCCAAAGCCTTTTTTGTAGAAATGGGAATTTCTCTATCAGGATGAACCTCCTTAGTCGCACATTGTTCGGTCATGTCCTCGGTTTGTCCCTTCCTCTTCTTCCCGTCATCAAAATCTTGGCTGGGTCCACCCATAGTGCTTTTGGTTATTGGGGTAACAGGGTTGTCGGATTTCTTATCTTGATTGCCGATAAGTTTGCTCTAATTTGGGGTCACCATTTCCCAAAGGTCATCTGGTATATTTTCTGGACATTCTGCAAAAAATGGATGAATTCAATTATGAACAACTACAAGGTACGACCCAACAGTTCAACACGAAAAGCTACTTACGTAGCTCGGCTAGGGGGTCAACCCCTAGACCTGTATGAGCCAAGTAGTATGGGGTCATTAGATGATGAAACTTAATAAG
This sequence comes from Sambucus nigra, assembly GCA_949130495.1. Lineage (NCBI taxonomy): Eukaryota > Viridiplantae > Streptophyta > Magnoliopsida > Dipsacales > Adoxaceae > Sambucus > Sambucus nigra. The sequence goes on from OX422211.1 coordinate 90,656,764, forward strand.
ACAACCACTATCACCTTGTTCATGAAGTTTCTAAACCTTCTCAGTGGCCTCAGGGTTAAACCCCAGTTCAAGTTTGGCCGACACAGAGAGTTTAGCCCATCTTAGACGAGTCCTGGGCTCAGAGGTTCCACAAGCTTGATTGGGACCAAATTCCCAAGCCCCAGAGACGAAAAATACTGGGGTTCCTAGTTGTTATTTGAGGTCTAAGTGACGAGAAAAAGTTTCTTCTCACACTTCCTAGCTACGAGGTGATAGTATCCAGGTTTAGTCGTGGAAGACGAAGGAGTATAGTAGGCCATAAAAATATTAACTGGAAGGTCAGTTTGGTGCACAATCTTCCAAATGGAGATAAAGTCGAGAATAACTCTCCATGCATTAGGAGAAAGCTGAGAAGTGGAAATTCCTAAGTGGGATAAGATGGCTCGAATGCTCGGATGAATAGGTAGTCAGAAGCCAACCTTAAAGATATACTCGTAGACGCAGACCTCACTATATCGTCCATGAAAGGATCGTTCATCTTTAGAAGGCTTCCTCATAGAAATAGGGGACCCTATGCAATAAAGGTGTCTCCAAACTATAAGGTCATCCTCAAAGACAGTGGTCTAATAAGATTCAACAACAGAGGTGTCAAGTTCACTCTCCTCACCCCTATCCTTTGGAGACTCGACCAGGGGATTATTAGGGTCATCACTTGGAAATTTTTGAACAAACTCATCTCTCGTCGCGATCGAAAGAGGAATAGCATCTATTGGAGGTGGAATGGAAATGTTGGGCTCAAGTATTTGGATGGAAGAGTTAGATTGGTTTTACGTCTTGGTCCTCTTAGAGGATGAGACACGAGAAGAAGCTCCATCCACCTTAAGCCCTTAAGTATGGGGTGTAGGATAATCCATGGATTCCTCATAAGAGTTATAACTCTCGGACGACTGAGAGATAGATATATTTTAATCTGTAGATATAGACACCACATTCTAAGATCCCCTAAGTCTCCCCTTATGTCCCTAGAACCTCCTCATCTCACTAAAAACCTTAGGTTGCACTCCGAGTACCAATCTAGAGCCCATCGAGCACTCTTGATCCCCGTTTGAAGAAAGCTCCCGGTCACTCCCAGCTAACTCGATCATTATACTAAAAGATCTTTGAATATTTGAAGGGCTCATATTACCCTTTCCAACAGTCTTCCCTGAGCGTGAATCGGCATAAAGTTTCAGACGAATGGACCCTTTTACTACCAAAGATCAATTTCGGAGGCCACCGGGCACTTCCGTTCCCCGATTTCCCCCCAATAAACTTCACCATCAGAAAATATCTTTGAATCTTTAAAGGGCACTAAAACCCCTTTCCAATGGTCTACCCCGTTCATGAAGAGCATAACTGTTCGGATGAACGATCAATTTTCCTCTGAAAATCGATCCGGAGGCCACTGGGCACCCCTGGGATCTGTTTGACCAAAGTCAACTCTTTAGCTCGAATAAGACTAAATGAATCTCCAAAGGGCATGAAATACCCTTTCTAACAGTCTGCCCCGTGCTCGATCCTGACCTACGAATGATCTGTTCTACTCCAAGAGGTCCACGGGTGCTTTTGAGCCCCGGTTGACAAAGGTCAACCTTATGAATTGAGAGAAACTCTTTGTAATGTCGAATTACATCTCCTAAAATTTCCAATGGTCTTCCCCATGCATAAATATGACTTACCATGCGAACGAACGATCCATTTCGTCCGACGAGCTCCCGTCCAAAAGAACGATGTGTGCTTCTGAGCCACATTTGACCCAAAGTCATCTCCCAGACCCGGGAGCGGTACAAAGGACTCTTGAAGGTCTCTAAAATACCTTTATAAAGGTATGCCCCATGAGCAATTCGGATCAATGGTTTGTGTTCTATGACCATTTTTCTAGGAAAATCAGCATGGAACTACCAATTGGCAGGTCCAGATCTCTGCCTATCGACACAGTGTCTGGGGTCACATGCCGATAAGAACCCACTGGGGTAGGCCGATCGACACCCCATGACCTTATAAATAGGGGCATGACCTCATTCCAAGAGGAGGAGATCCATCAACATCAGTGATCTCAGTAACATTCCCTCAAAATTAGCAATGTTCCTCATGTGAAATTCTATTCAAGCTTACATTCCTATCCTTTTCATACCCAATTTGGCAAAATATCCTTCTCTCTCAACAACATTCATCAACATTCAAGGGATTTCATCCAATATCAAAGATCAAGCTTCAACGAAGGTCCAATTCCTTCCCTCTCTCTTTAAATTCCTTGTTTTTGCATAATAAACATTAGATTCATAATCTAGTTCTTACTTTAGTTCATACACATTAATATGTACACTTTTATTAGTATATTTCACATACTTTATTTCCTACGAAATCCCAAAAACAAATAAAAAATGGTTACACCTGTAGATTCTGAACAGAATTATCCATCACACTTTTTCTAAAACCTAAAAAACACATTTTCTACACATACACATATAATAAAAATCCGTTCGAATCATTGGGATAAACCCCACCCTATGCTACCTTCAAACTATGTGGACTTTGATCCCTTTATAGGCTACATAGGCATCTCAAATTAAAATCCAAGACTCGAGTTCAATTTTACAATTTTTCTCCATTTCCCAAATTCCCTAATTTTCTTAAATCTCTCGTTTTCATATGTGTGTGTGTGTGTGTGTGTATATATATATATATCATACTTGTTTGCGTTTCATCCAAAAGATGTTATCGTTTACCAATAACGATCAATATCGTGATAAACGCACAAATCATATTTTCTATATATATTATTTTGGAAACATTCATATGGATGACCTCACCCTACCTTGTCCATGGTATGAGTTGAACGATTTCGATCTCCATTATATAAACTTGCACTAATAACACTAGCCCATGAGAGTCTGAAAGGGCGGGATGGGTGCCTAACACCTTTCCATTTCATAACTTATCCCCCGAGACTTAGAACTATTAGTTTCGTATGCATCAGTTTGTCCTTGATGCTACTTTCTCGAAGTGGCAACAAGTTCTTTTGCCTGTTTTGTTCAAAATAGGCTAGCGACTTCATCTCTTCACATTTATCCCCACACCGATGATGATCAAAGAAACCTTCCCAATAGGGGTACGAGATCACGCTGCATCCTTCTCGAGGGGAATTATCTCTCTCTCTCCCCGGCGCCGCCCGGGATGGCCATAGTGGCGACTCCACTTGGGACTATTTTTAAGAGGGATAGACTCTGTTTGCATGGGTGTTTTAATTTCTTGTATATTCCCCTATTTTATGTTCCCCTTATTATTCCATGTACATATGTACGTCATGCTTATGCTAATATTCACACACTTGTAGAAATTTTCCATGTAAACTTCACACCACGTGCACCTAGGATCACGTATATCCACATGTTGCACACAGCATGTAGAAATCCATGCTTATGTGTCACTAGCACACACCTCCACTTGTATACATCCATGCTCACTTACACTTATCACACACCAACCACTCTCACTTGTTATACATATTCTACTGATTATACTTATACCTTATTCTCGGCTGGGGATAATCAATAAAGATACTCTCTCCATAAGATACTAATCAAAGAATCTTGCGTGATACACACAACATCACCAAAGAGCATTGCTATTGACCAAATTTTGTCCCGTAACTGGGGAGTCACTTCGTGGTGGGCGATCGTCCAGTAGGTCGCAGTTAGTCTAAGCGATATGACTCTCACCATCCATTGGCCAAGTACCTTCAACGTATATCGAACAGTTCCCCCGCATCGTACCTCTTGACCAAAGTTATGACGAGAGGTATATAATAGGGAACTCGCTCACGTACGTCGAGTATATCAAATTTTCTCTCACACGTATCATCCCCACGAGGTATATAGTGAGGCAATTTCACGTACACTCACGTATATCAAATGGCTTGTCCACTCATACCAATTTCCTAAAAAGCAAGACATATATCATGGAAGTCATGCCAGAGGGGGGAACACCTTCCAATTAACCCAACAAACTGCATACCCGCATATAGGTGTCAATCCTAGGACACACATATTAGATTGCTGGTTTTGACCCGAAACTCTGTTCAAATTCCAGGTCGACCTGTCGTCCAAATTTCTGAGCAACTTTTAAAATGGTACCTTGCCCATGAGCCCTGTAACAAGTCCAATACTAGTTCCTATATATGTTGTAAACCCAATCTTTACAGGCTTGGGTTCCATCTGGCATTTCTTTTTTGCATCTAGGCAAACTTAATACAAGTGAGAACCTAATAAACATAATAATCCTGCTGAGACCCATCTCTCATCTTTTCCTCTCTCTTTCCAAAAGTTTCCAAAAACATTTTTCCTCTTTTGATAAAAACAAAAAGAATATTTTTGTCCTCATGTTTTCCAAAAATGTCAAAACCATTTTCCTCCTTTTCTAAAAATAACAAATTCCCCTTCTTTTGTTTTTCGAAAATAAATCTCATTTTTTCTCCTTCTTAGGTCAGTCGCATACCCTTGGTCTACCTCCCTATTGGATTCGGTCTTCAGTCTAACCTACCTGAAGTTCTGTCAGTCCCCTTACTTCTTTCAAGTCCGAGATTCACCCGCCATCCATGGAGAACACGGATCAAGTGCCGAATGTACAGCCAGATTTGTTGACAATTATATCTTAGCTCACCACCAAAATTAATAACCTTCAAACCGAGGTTCATGAGATGCAAAGAAACTGGATCCCTATCCCCGAAGAGCTAGAGGTCCTCTTCCCTCGCGCTGTGGGTCCGCCTGCACCTGAGCCTATTTAGGATCCCTAGGAATACTAGCATGCTCCCCGTGCTCCTCCTGCTAATGGACCTCTGCCAGCCCATCTGCTTATGTCAAACCTTGCTCAGCCGACGGATAACTTACCCATGATGATTGACCCAAAAGGGGAAGAATTGAACAAGGTTAAGGAAGACCTCAAGATGTTGACCAGGAAGTTCAATCAAGTCAAACTCTCTGGTAACTACATGGAGTACACCCACATGTCTCCCTATCCTAAAGCCAGGTTACTGAAAAAATCCAAGATGCCAAATATCGAGAAGTTCGGAGGCAGTGAACCCCCAATAATTCATCTCCATAGCTATCACCGAGCCATGAATCTCCTAAAGTCTTCTGAAGAAATAATATCCTGGATGTTCTTGCAGACTTTGAAAGATAACGCTCTCCGTTGGTTCTTATCCCTTAAGGAATCCAGGATCCGTAGTTGGGAAGATGTTGCCCGCGAGTTCATGTCACAGTACAAGTACAATGAATAGCTAGAAGCTACCCGTTGTGACTTAGAGTTACTTAAGAATAACCCTGGGAATCAGCTAGCAACTTTATAGCAAGGTGAAGAGAAAAAGAAGCTACCATGACCAATCGTACTTTTGAAGAAGAATATGTCAATATCGTAAAGAAGAACTTCCTACCCCATGTCCGAGAAATAATGGGAGGATAGTATTACCCTCACTTTTGAGCCCTCGAAGAAGTAGTAGTGGAGATCGAAGAAAGTCTTGCCAAGATAGAAGTTGAACCGAGGAAAACCTTTGGATTATTTACTCCTAGAAAGTTTGAAAAATATGTTAGTACCACAATCTCCACCATCAACAACATCTCTCAGCCTGCCACTTCATGGACACCAGAAAGTTGCCCAAACCCAGATCGGAAGGAATAGACTGAGCTTCATGCTCCTCTCTTCAAAGTCTACCAGACCCTTTTGAGCCAAAATCTGATCAAACCATTGGACCCCCGTCCATTAACAAACCCACTTCAGAAAAACTTCAAGCTTGATTCCCATTGTGACTTTCATCATACTTTTGGCCATACCAGTGACCAATGTTTCCAGCTCCGAAATGTAATCCAAGGCCTAATTGACTTGGGTGTCATCGCCCCACCAGCTAATTCCAAACCAAACACTACCCATAATCCACTCCAGAATCATGCAAATGCCATCTTCCTAGAAGAAGTCTCAGAATTTGACCCATCTACCCGAATCATGCCGAGTGAATCACCAATCATACCCATGTACTCTCCTAAACCTCTCCAAGCATGCCCATATTTTCTTCTACGCCTTACCAGCTTTGCTAATCAAGCCTTATCCCTTCTTACCCGAGCATGCATTATTGATCGCACCCGTTCTGGAGGTAAAGATATGGAATTGTCATAAGTGATAAAGCAACTCTTAGAATTCGGGTTGAAATTGCCCTCCCAGATGACCATCGAATGTCAGGGATTCAGTGGATTATTCTTAGAAGCTCAAAAATGGGCCCGAGAGCCAGACAATTAGGTGGTGACAATCGATGAAGTCAATCTAGATGACATGGTCTCGATCATGGAAAATTTGTTTCAAAAGACTGGTGATATTTTTAGTATATCCAAGCTACTCGATGATTTGAAATTACAAAGGTACTTGGTCCCTTTAGTTCTGCATTTGCCTGCCGAATGGGAGGAATTATACGACGAGGCTATGAAAGTTGTGGAGTGCATTGACTTTGCATGGAAAGACAATATCATTCCCTCCGGATGGGGGTATAATTTCAAAGATTTTGATAAAGAGCAAGATTCAGAAAAAGACTAGTTTGATAGCCAACATATGCGGGATGATATCATTCGAGGAGCTATTAGGAGAAATCAACAAGGTGGCTGAACAACCCGATATCGATGAAGATATAGGATTTATGTTTTTCCCTTCTTCTGTAAACCGCATGACCAGGTCAGGAAGAAACTACCAAACCCAAGACTACAACCATCAGCGAGCGTTAAAGGAAAGGGTGTCGAGAATCTCCTTGTGCCAAAAATTACCCTCGAAGAAAGTAAGGTCCTAGAATAATTGAAAAAAAACCCAATTGAACATCACTTTATGGGGGATTTTTATATCTTCCCAACTACACCAAAATTCCTTAATCAAGCTACTCATAGGACCCATAGTTCCTCCCTCAACCATGCCAGAAGAAGCGGTGAACCTAGTCATATCCTTGACCTCTACTCGAATGATATCCTTTTCTGAAGAAGAAATGACCAAGACTAGTCCCAACCAAAATCATACTCTTAATATCTCTATTGAAGTTATAGGTAAAATTGTCCCCTTCTCTCTTGTCGACAACGGATCAGCTCTAAATATTTGCCGTAAAAAACCCTCAATTATCTCGGATTGAAAGTGGGCGACCTTGCTCCAACCTCTGTTGTCGTACGTGCCTACGACAACACCCGTTAAGAAGTAATGGGATATATCAAGCTTACAATAGGGGTTGGCCCTATAAATCATGTTATTCAATTCCAATTCATCGATATCCTCGCCTATTTTGATCTACTACCCGGACGATCGTAGCTCCATAGCATCAAAGGGGTTTCTTATTCCCTTCATCAAAAATTGAAGTTCTTACCCAATGGGAAAGTTATAACCATCTTGAGCGACTAAGACAACACCAAGAATTCCAACACCAGTAATCCGATACTTGAAATACAACACAGAGTGAATGATATGCTTCTGTCGGGATTTCAAGTTGAACCACTCCTACTCCCAGCAGGGGATGACTTCAAAGACAGGGTTTGTTTGGAATATGACCCTTATGGAAACATTAATGTAATCCAAATGTTCAAGATTATGCACTTCATTCTCGGACAAGGGATAGGGTAAAGACAACAAGGGATAATTGAATATATTGTGTTAAAGGAGGCCTTTCCTCCATGAGGCTTGGTCTATCATCCGTCAGAAGAAGAACTCAGATTGATCCATCAGATTCAACTGAAGAGGAGGTTAGAATGCACTCGAACTGTCCCAGAAGATTTCCTAAATGGAAGATTCATCAGAGAAGGTGAAGATTTCCCCTTATGCGGCTTCCCTGAACCTTCGTGTGGCCATGTAGACAAGAGGATTAAAGCAGAAATGGTTATCTTCTTTCAAGACATTTACCCATGGGTCGAAAGTTCCCAGCACCATGTACAACCACTCACTGAAGAAACCACAGTTGATACCTGAAATTTTGAGGGCAGTGACTCTGAGGACTCTTTCAATTTATAGACACTGTGGCTGACACTCTGTATGATCCACTCAGGGGCTACATCGTCTAATCCACCCTTTCTCATCAAAGATGCTGATGTACCCCTTCTCGACTGACATGCTACACATGTGCCACCTGCTAATGTTCAACCTAACCCTGATGTTTATCCCCTTTCCCCTTTAGTTATTTCCCCTCACTTTGATGTAATCGAGACCTCCTTTGATAAGGTTCTCAATGTTATTTCTGCTATCAATGAAATAAATAAAGATTTTGAGTATCTTGTTGTGCCTTACATTAATTGTCTAGATTCTAATAATACTCTTGATGATGATGATTTTGCAAATGAATAATTCTTAACCGATCTAAATAAGGTTAATAACAAATAATATAACCGCGTTCAAGGTAATGACGATGGAATTGTTGTTATTAATCTCGGTTCTAGTAGCCAAATGCGCGAGATTAGGATAGGGGCCAGCCTTAATGAGCTTGAGCGCGCCCAACTCTAAGAACTACTAAAGGAATTCGTGGATGTCTTTGCATGGTCCTACGTTGATATGCCTGAAATTGACCCTGAGATAATACAACATGAGATTCTAACTCTCTCGAAATGCAAACCGATAAAATAGAAACTATGAAAGCTTCGTACTGAATGGTCACTCAAAGTTAAAGAAGAAGTAGTCAAGCAACTGAGCGTGGTCTTCATTTATGTGATCGAATATCCCACCTGGATAGCCAATATCGTACTCATGCCGAAATCAGGAGGGAAGGTCTGCATGTGTGACAGCTACCGACACTAGAACAAGGCCTCTCTAAAGGATGATTAGCCATTACAAAACATTGACATGTTTGTGGACAATACTACTAAGCATGCTCTCAAGTCATTCTTTTATGGGTTTATCGGATATAATCAGATCAAGATGAGCCCAGATTACCAAGAGAAAACCGCATTCATCACCCTTAGGGAACCTTTTGCTACAATTTCATGCCATTTGGTCTAAAAAATATGGGGGCTACCTACTAGAGGGCCGCCACAACCATTATGCATGATCTGATACACAAGAAAATCTAGGTCTATGTAGATGACATGATCATCAAGTCCAATACTAGGGAAGACCATGTTCCCGCTCTTCGAAATTTCTTCAAGCGACTGTGGCAATACCATATGCAACTCAACCCACGGGAATGTGTCTTCAGCATTACTAAAGGAAAACTTCTGAGTTTCATGATTAGTGAAAAAGGATAGAAGAAGATACTTCCAAGATAAAATACATACTTGAGATGCCACCACCTCGAATGGAGAAGGAAGTCCGGGGTTTCCTTAGGAAATTATATAACATCATTCGGTTCACCAGCCAATTGACTTCCATCTGTGAACTGATCTTCAAACTCCTTCAAAAGGTTTTAACCAAAGTCTAGAACAAATATTTCCAAGAAGCCTTTGACCTAATCAGGCAATACCTAACCCAGCCTCTGGTGCTCATGTCGCCACAGCCTAATCTTCCCTTACTCCTAGACCTAACCATAACTGATATTATCGCTGGGGCTTTGCTAGCCCAATACCTAGAAAAAACTAGCAAAAAGAGAGAGCCATCTATTATGCCAGTCAAAAGTTGGATGGTTACAAAGTTAACTACACTGCCTTGGAAAAATCATGTGTCGCTATCGTCTAGGTTACCCAAAAGTTACGTCACTACATGCTCGCCTTTCCCATCAAGCTAGTATCCTGAATGGATCCAATCAAGTACGTGCTTGAGAAACCTTCCTTATCCAGATGAATGGCCCATTGGTTGATGCTCTTAAATGAATTTGATATCATATATGTCATGCAAAAGGCTATGAGAGGAAGAGCCATCTCTGACTACCTCACTGAATACCCCATGGAAGAGGCCGATGTCTGGATCTCCGAGTTCCCTGATGAGAATATCCTTTGTACCTCCTAAGAAGACCTTCGATGGAAAATGCTCTTTGACGGCGCTGCAGAAAAAGAAGGTTTTGGCATTGGGTTCCTCCTAATTTCCCCTGATGACTCTCACACTCCGATTGCCATAAAGTTGGGCTATCCTTGCCCCAACAACATGATGGAATATGAAGCGTGCACGTTAGGCCTCAAAGTTTCCCTCAAGAAAGTAATTCGATACTTCAATATCTACGGGGATTCAACCCTTATCATCGGTCAAGTATTTAAAAAATGGAAAGTTAAGGACGAGAAACTTTTATCCTTCCATGACCACCTCGAAGAGCTAGCTTCCTAATTCTAAAAATCACTTTCCACTACCTGCCCCGAGCAAAGAATAACCTAGCTGACGCCGTTGCTACATTAGCCTCCATGATTGACATGCTGAAGGAATAACCATGGCCCCTTTCCTTATCCAAAAACAAGACAAACTAACCCACAACTACCACATTGAGCTTGGCACGGAGGAAGATCCCGAGATAGCTGACTGTTGGTACTATGATATATGGTGCCTCCTAAAAAATGGGAGGTATCCTCAAAGATCTGATAAGAAGGATTGAATGACTTTTCGTAGACTGGTTGCCCAGTATATTTTCTGTGATAAAGAACTATTTAAGATAAACTTAAATGGAACCAATTTGCATTGCATCGCAAGGGATGACATTGAAGAAATGATGCAGAAAATCCACAGTGGGGAATACGAACCCCACATGAACCGCCATATGCTCGCCAAAAAAGCTCACCCCACAGGGTTACTACTGGACTACCATGGTTCAAGATTGCACAACTTATGTTCGAAGATGCCTCAAATGCCAGCATCTTTCCAACCTACAACACTTACCCCCACTGTAATTGTACAACATGACTTCTCCCTGGCCATTCTCCACATGACATCATAAGGTAAGTTACACTGAAAGCATCCAATGGGAATGAGTTCATCCTAATTGTCATTGACTACTTCACCAAATGGGTCAAAGCTGAGTCATACGCAGTTCTGAATGCCAAAAAGGTGGCCAAGTTCATTAGGAAAAACATCATCTACCGATATGGGGTCTCACATAAGCTGGTATCAGACAAGGAGTTACACTTCGAGGCAAAAGTTACAGAAGTGGTCGATGAGTATGGAATTCAAAGACATAAATATTCTCCATACCGACCTCAGATCAATGGAGCAGTCGAAGAAGCCAATAAGAAGCTCAAAGCGATTATCAATAAGATGAGCGAGAGTTGGCGAGATTGGGCTGACAGGACCCCTTACGCCCTCTGTGGCTATCGCACTTCAATTCAAACCTCTATTGGGGCTACCCCTTACTCTCTAGTCTACGGCATGGAAGGAGTCCTATTCATGGAGATGGAAATCCCTTCGTTGTGTGTAATGCTAGAAAGAAAAGTCAGCGAGAAAGACAGGAACCAAAGTCGTCTTGACAAGCTACCTCCTTAGATAAAAGAAGGCTGAATGCTCTATATCATATACAAGGGTACCATCGCTGCATAACGCGATCATTCAATAAGAGAGTCAAGGATCGCGGTGTCCGAGAAGGGGACGTAGCCCTCAAATAAATAGTAGAGCCCATCTGGGACCCTATAGGGAAATTCAAGCCCAATTGGAGTAGCTCATACATCATTAAGAAGAGCCTGTCGGGGCGGAGCCGCCATGCTCACCGACCTTGATGGAGAAGAAATGGAGCGTCCAGTAAACTTGGATGGTCTCAATATATTCTACCCCTAGTCCAAAATCTCGGTGCACTACGACTCTTCTCATATCCCTTCTATTCTTAAAAAAAAGAAGAAAAACTTTCCATTTCCCCTAATCAGAACTACATGGGGCCCGATCCTCTAAAAACCTTTTTTCTTTCAAAAATGAATTTCAGAAAAATTTTCAAACCCCTGAGAGGTACGTTGGCAGCTTATCTGTTTACATGAGCATGGCCCCCCTTCTTTTTCACAAAAGCTATTCTTTTCTTATCCCCGAGAATGACAGTTCATTTTAACATATACATGAACAAAAAGATTATGTATGCGTAAGTGATTGTTATAAATAATTCAAAATGCAAAAGTTGTCAAGAGGCACAAATAGATGATCAAAAACTCCTTTATTTAATTATTCAAAATTTCAGTACGATTACATCGGCATAACGAGTTAAATAACTTCCCTTGTTAAGACTACTCCTTCCTTCCTAAAACCAAAATAAAAATAATCCCCACTACTCCTAAGAATCACCCTCCAATTATTCCCACAAAAGCACAAAACCACACCCATTACAAAAAGCTTAACAAAATCCTACCCATAGCTGCCAGAGGAACCAACCCCATCATCACCTAATCCTGGGATCCCCCAACCTCCCCTGCCTGAATGGATTATCGTAGACACTCCATGGATCGATAAGCCCGGACCATCTTGGGGAAAACTACATCGCCTCCCTCCATGGTATTAGATACAGCAAACCACCTTTTCCCAGACACCACCACCAGTATCTTAGCTACTACCTTCTTGTGCAACCACTTCATGTAGTACCCGGAGACATGATAAACTCTACCCATAGATTGAGAAGGACGGGTCAACGGACGATGATTCTCCCACAGAGAACCAAGACGTATGCGCATACGCTCTATCACGTCCTCCATAGGAAAAAAAGTTCAGTGTCCATAGTGGCACAATTTTCTCCCAACCAAACTGACACAGCAGTTGCTAGGGGAAGTAGAAAGTGGTCTTCCTGAGGCCAACTAACCGAACATATTGGTACTCCTCAACTTCTAGAATGGGTAGCATCTCCCCCTACCAAGGCACTAACCTGCACGAGCCTTGAGCCCGTGCTCCACGAACCAGTTATCCCAACTCTCGATGTCCAGTCCTACACTACTAAAATAGCATGAGAAGAAGTTTGGCACCTATGAGAAAGGATACTCAGGTGGGACCACCATAAAAAATCTCTCTGACAATCACATAAACAGCATCACTGGGCTCTCTCTTAGAAAGTCAGAACGACCATCACACCAGGCATCCAGGGTATTCAAAGCCTTCGCTAGTATCATCGTCGTAGGATTGAGACGATACGACATCCAAGAAATGATAGCCACAAGTTGGGGGTCCATTAGTGTTTCCACAGTCACCAATAAAACTTTTGAAACCAGGCCCATAATAAAGGCCCTAGCATAGCCGGCATCGCCCACATCCTGCGAATGTATGAATTGTAGCATCGCCGAAAGGGAAATCATTCCTCCCGTAACCAACAGTCTGGCCACCGAAGGTGAAATATGAAGAAATCCAGCCAATAACTCCCTAGGAAAATGAGAAAACTCAGGCAAAGCTGCGGTAACATTGGGATTTATCCCCAGCATGGAAAAAAATTTCCTCATAGGTAGGACAAATTTCATCCAACCTGAAGCGAAAGACATGGTCATCGAGGTACCAAAATTCCACGGCTACCATCAACTTGTTCCACTCAATGGGTCGGTTACGCCATAAAGAGAGTCGCCACATGTGGAAGGCGTCATAATCAACATTATAAGGACACATTTCTTCCAAGGCTTAGGGGTAATTGGCAAACTCAATGCTACCAGGGAGAGGCATCTTACAAAACAAAGAGATAATAAGCAAGTAAGAATGTGAGAAAGAAAGGAAATGAAAGTGTGAGGAGAAAGCACCATTCCTACCCCTATTTGTACTTGAAAACTCTCAAGCAAAGACAAGAAACCCTCCATAAATCGGACCCCACCAAGTACCAAGCAATTGAAGAAAGTGAAATCAAAGCCTTGGATTGATTGGACCGGACTACTATGCCGGGGTCATGCTGATCGGTAACCCCTTATTTTGGGAAAATTCCTTTTTCCTCTTTTTGTCAAAACAAAAAAAATAATAAAAATAATTTTTATCTTAAGGGAATTCTGAATTTCCCCATGCTTTTACTTGTCCCATCTTAAAGATAAAATCCTTCTCAAATCAATTTTCAAATTCTTTTTATGTTTTCAGCAGCAAAGTAAAAAGAGAATGTAATCACTAAACAGAAATTAATAAAACTTCATCTTCATTTTGCATATATTTTTTGTGTTACATTGATATCTTGCAGGAAAAATAGAAAAAATAACGAGACTCAGATCAAACCCAATTTCTTCTCTCCCCCTCTCACCTACTTTATCGTGCCACCACTTCCAGAACTCGATCCTTCCCCGGACGAGGCAGATGGCACCAAGTAAGAAGGGATCGAAACCACTTCACGAATATGGGAATTCGTCGAAGATATCCAATCCTAATATCCCCCAGCCAAGTCGTGGAGACCCCGATGTGCTGTAAAATAAAAGAGAAAGATCAAATTAGTCAAGTTTGAAAGAAAAAGAAAGGAATCGGGAAATTAAAAGACAAAGAAACACAAAGTATACCTAAGGTCGAAGGACCCCCTCTGCCAAGACCAACTTCTCCGGGTCCATCGCATTGGGGAGACGTTGCTCCATCATCTCGTTGGATATTGTAACCAGGGAAAAAAAGTCGTATAAAGGGAGCCTCCGAAGTCGTCGCTACCGCTAACATCGTCGCACCGCCCACATGTTAACTTAAAACCGCGTGAGGGAGAGGCATCACATCATATATACTAGGAGGCATTATCCTTCTCGACATGAAATCCATATAGTCATACATCACAGTCGTGTCGGTATATAGTGAGTACGAATCTCCTATCATCGTCACCACTCGGGAATCCTCTGATATCTCCCTCAATCGCCTTATGAACATAGGAGGCTTCATTCGTGGCACTGTAACCGCTTACTCCACAATTTTTAGGAACTACCCTCTCTCTGAGGTACCAAGAGTAGCCAAACTCATGCGCTAGCAGACGCCGCATTTGTGCATGTCCCCCAATCACCTAGTGTGATAAATGGTCGTCCCCCAAGGATAAAAGGTCACCTGAAAATCCCTGCAAGAGTAAAAGGTCAAAATTAATAAAACAAAACATCAAAGGAAAGTAAAGTAAAGTATCAGGATAAAATAAGACTTACTCGCTCGCTCGTCAGGACATTCAAGACCTCACGCAACGCCTCTAGAGAGAGAGACTTCTTTGATTGTCGGTTAGACCTCCGCCACCGGTACATCCGACAGAAGTCCCCAACAGAGTTATCCTTTAAAGATATCAACTGGGTATTTAACCCAATCACCTCATGAAACCACGTCTGCAAAGGGAAAAGGAAGAAAAATCGCATGAAGGAAAATGAAAATGCATAAAAGGAAAATGCAAAAAATAAAGAATACCTTCAAAAGATACGTGGCTCCAGTAAAAGACTGTTGGAAGCACCGACTGAATGAATCAAGATAATAATAAAGGGTCACCAAAGTCAGGCTCCCCCAATCATAAAGGCGGATGTCCGAGAGCACCCTCAAAAATGGAAAAAACCACAAGTGCACTCGTTGCCACCAGAAAACCTCCCAACACCAACAAAATGAACAAGCGGTCCATCTAAAGCACCTGCTTCTCATCGCTCTCATAGATCATCCTCCTCAATAGTTTCTCCCTTAACAAATACAAACAGAGTGAGTCCCCGCAAACAACCCTCTCCACATCACCTAAGGCTACCGTCACCCTCAAATTCCTATCCACCTCAATCTGAGCACCATCACAGTCCTACCCCAAAAGCTGTTGTACCTCAATGGGAGTCACTGTCATCTCCCTGAATCCAAAATGGAAGGTATGTGTAGTGTCCCACCACCTCTCCCCCAGAGAACACAAAACGGTCATAGAACGAGACGTCTCATCCAGAGCAGATGCCAGTCTCCCAAAGCCAGTTGATGACACCATCCAGCGCACCATATATGGAAGGTGCTCCCAAACATCCTTAAGCCCCATCGTCCCTCAAGCACGTATAGTCGACATGGCTACGTCAGGTTGTCAAAGAAATAAGGAAAACCATTGCCATATTCATGAAATAAAGCAAACTCGTCAAGAAAAAAGGAAAATAATACCAAAAGTCATTCAATACTTACATTGCCGCCAGGGTTCACCACCCTAGAAGAACGATGACACGAGGGATCACATAGAAGAATGTGATCATTCACCACCGTCTCCGTCTCGAATGAGTCAAATAAATTATCGTTGCCTAGTGCAAGGGGCACCCTATCCCTCTACTCCAATCCTACCCAATCGTCGGCATTAAGCCTTACCATGTGAGTAGCACTACTTGAAAACTCAGCCATCTCTTGACTTTGGAACGTCGGAACAATTTGAAAAAGGTAATTACAGAAGAAGGCAAGTTGAAAAACTGTGAAAAATGAGGAGAACTCGCCCCCTTTTTATAAGAGGCTAAGGGGCATGTCGATCGGCATCTCCCTGCCACCACCAATCGGCACTGTCCATCCACCTGCTAGAGGCACCCCAAATGACCGTGCCACTACCATTTGTCACCCCTCCATCTATGCCGAGCGGCACCCCTTTTAAAATTTTATACAAAAAGTCCAAAAAAATACCAGAAAATCCTAAAAAATCCCCAAAATCACCAGATTAATTTTGGAACCTTTTCACCAAGAAAACTATTTTTTTACATCCCGAGCGGAATTCCAAAAAACTATTCTCCCTAGTAATGTCTCTAGAGGACGCTCCAAAATTACACAAAATTTCCACCTAAAAATCCTTGGATCATCCCATCTTCCCCAGCAGAACCAAAAATCAAATGCCTCCCCAAATCCCCAGAGAAAGATCACATATCCCTAATGGATCCCCCAAACTTCCCAAAGGAAACTTAAGCCCTTAGAATTATCTTCGACCCGCAAAATTGGTTGCCTCTACTTAAGCAATCAGAATTGGCTTTGACCCGTAGAATTGGTCACCCCTAAATAAGCCCCCAGAATTGGCTCCGACCCGTAAAATTAGTCGCTTCTGTCTTAAGCCCGTAGAATTGGTCACCCCAAATAAGCACAAAAAATTGGCATTGACCTGTAGAATTGGTCACCCTTAAATATGCCCTCAGAATTGGCTTCGATCCTCAAAATTGGCCACTTCTACTTAAGCCTATGGAATTGGTTTCGACCCTAAGAATTGGTCAGATCTATCTTAAGCCCACAGAATTGCCTTTGAACCGCAGAATTGGTCACCCCTAAATAAGCCCTCAGAATTGGCTTCGACCCGCAGAATTGGTCGCTTATACTTAAGAGCGCAGAATTGGCTTCGACCCTCAGAATTGGTCACCTCTATCTTAGGCCCACATAATTGGATTTGACACACAGAATTGGTCACCCTAAATAAGCCTGCACAATTGGCTTCGACCCGCATAATTGATTTCCTCTAAATAAGCCTGCAGAATTGGCATCGACCCGCAGAATTGGTCGCTTCTACTTAAGCCCGAATAATTGGATTCGATCCTCAGAATTGGTCGCTTCTACTTAAGCCCGCATAATTGGCTTTGACCCGCAGAATTGTTCACCCCCAAATAAGCCCGCAAAATTGTCATCGACCCAAAGAATTGGTCGCTTCTATCTTAAGCCCGCAAAATTGGCTTTGACCCTCAGAATTGGTCACTCCTAAATAAGCACTCAGAATTGGCTTCGACCCGCAGAATTGGTCACTTCTACTTAAGCCCTCAGAATTATCTTCGGCCCTTCGAATTGGTCACCTCTATCTTAAGCCCGTAGAATTGGATTTAACCCTCCGAATTGGTCTCCTCTATCTTAAGCCCGTAGAATTGGCTTTGACCCGCATAATTGGTCACCCATAAATAAGCCCTCAGAATTAGCTTCGACCCGCATAATTGGTCACATTTACTTAAGACCTGAGAATTGGTTTCGACCCTCAAAATTGGTCACCTCTGTCTTAAGACTGTAGAAATGGCTTTGACCTGCAGAATTGGTCACCCCTAAATAAGCCCTCAGAATTGGCCTCGAACCACTGAATTAGTCCCTTCTACTTAAGTTCGCAAAATTGTCTTCGACCCTCAGAATTTGTCACCTCTATCTTAATCCCACGGAATTGGCTTTGACCCACAGAATTGGTCACCCCTAAATAATCCCGTAGAATTAGCTTCGACCCGTATAATTGATCGCCTCTAAATAAGCCCATGAAATTGGCATCGACCCGCAGAATTGGTCACCTCTATCTTAAGCCCTCAGAATTGGCTTCGGCCCTCACAATTGGTCTCTTCTACTTAAGCCCGCATAATTGGCTTTGACCTATAGAATTGGTCACCCCAAATAAACCCGCAAAATTGGCATCGACCCTTAAAATTGGCTTCGACCCTCAGAATTGGTCACCCGTAAATAATCCCTCAGGATTGGCTTCGACCCACAGAATTGGTAGCTTCTACTTAAGCCCTAGGCATTTGCTTCGACCCTCATAATTGGTCACCTCTATCTTAAGCCCGCCCAATTATCTTTGACCCTCCTAATTGGTCACCTCTATCTTAAGCCCGTTGAAATGGCTTTGACTAGCAGAATTGGTTGCTTCTACTTAAGCCCTCAGAATTGGATTCGACCCTCAGAATTGGTCACCTCTATCTTAAGCCTGTAGAAATGGCTTTGACCCGCGGAATTGGTCACCCCTAAATAAGCCCTCAGAATTGGCTTCGACCATCAGAATTAGCCGCTTTTACTTAAGCACTCAGAATTGGCTTCGACCCTAAGAATTGGTCACCTCTATATTAAGCTCGCAGAATTGGTTTTGATCCACATAATTGGTCATCCCAAATAAGTCCGCAGAATTGGCATCGACTTGCAGAATTGGTAGCTTCTATCTTAAGCCCGCAAAATTGTATTTAACCCGCAGAATTGGTCACCCCTATCTTAAGCCCTCAGAATTGGCTTCGACCCTCAAAATTGGCCATCTCTACTTAATCCCTCATAATAGGCTTCGACCCGCAGAATTGGCCGCTTCTATTTAAGCCCTCAGAATTAGCTTCGACCCGCAGAATTGGTCGCTATAATTTAGATCCTTGTAACTAACCTCGGCCCTCATAATTGGTCTCTTCCTTTCTCCTCACCTCCTCTAGGTCCTCAAAATTGGCCTCCCCAGCATCACCTTAGGTCCTCAGCATCTACCTTGACCCTCTGAATCAGTCATCCTCACCCCTTAGGTCCATAGAACCAACCTCTATCATGTGGTGTCTATTCGACAGCTATCACTTGTTCCAAGCTCACCCATCAAGGGGATCTATATACACCACATTGTAGGACCCCCTAACTCTCCCCTAAGGTCCATAACACCTCCCATCTCACTGCAAACGTTAGGTCGCACTCCGAGTAGCGACCTAGAGCCCACCGGGCACTCTCGGGCCCTATTTGACTCTAGTCAACTCTATCGTCACAGTAAAAAATCTTTGAATCTTTGAAGGGATCTAAATACCCTTTCTAACCGTGTTCCTGTGACACCCCGCCCAATTAAATATAGGGTGATCAGTCCTCTACCAATTTAAAACAGGATATTCAGTTGGTTCATTCTCAGCATCACTGTCGAAAAACTTTTTAACATATTAATCACCTAATATCAAATTAAGCTAGGTGTCAAAACATTTCCAATTTTAATAAAACCAAGTAAATCCATTTCTTTCCATCTTAAAATATAAACCATTCACCACACATAGGAATGTATATAAATACTGAATATGAATCAAGTACTGAAATAAATAAGACTGGATAAAACCTCCCAGTCTAAAACTCCAAACCATACAATAAACTGAATACAATATCTCTGGTGAAAGAACTAGAAGTGGGCGACATAATGCCCTAATCAAGAAGTCTAGATGAAACTGAATGGAAAGGATAGATGCGTCTACTGCAAGGACCTACAACTTCCACAACAACTGCAGCACGTCAAGCAATCCAAATCTCTAAATCTGATACGCCTGTGGTTGAGCACCTGATATAATACATATATATAGCAAAAGAGAGAAGAGATACAAGAAACGGGTCAGAGCCCGATGTGTAAAAATGATTTAGCAAGTATTTAAAACTGGTTCTTAAAACAAGTCTTATACGCATGTTAGTTATCGAACTCTCACATGAGTTTCTCACCTCTCGTCTATTGTGCACGCCTAACGTACATCTAATCTCCCCCTAGTTATACCTCCCAGTCTAACTAGTCAGAAACCATTCCAATACTAACTATGCTCACAAGTAGTATTCTCGTATCGCCCATACAATACGCCATTCAGATAGTTTATCTCACATACTAAATTTCATTATTCATCGTTTGAATGGTTAATCTTTTATTCACTAAGATCATTTTACTTCTCATTTTCATTTTATCTACTAGTCTCACAAAGTAGAAAGTTACCCAAGTACACTCATACATATATATATTCTCATCATCCCTATATATATACACTAATCCTGCACTCTTAGGTTAAGACCACTTGGTTCAATGAAATGATTATTATTATTACCAAGTCTACTAATTTCACACAGTAGCAATATTCACAAGTCCATATATATATATATATATATATATATATATATATATATATATATATAGTACCATCATCCCTATCTATATATATAGTACCATCATCCCTATACATATATATATATATATATACTAATCCTGCACCCTCGGCTAAGACCCATTAGTGCACATATTCTGGAAATCATGCATCCCCGAGTTAGCACCCATTAATGAATCTATCAATAATAATTTAGCAGCCCCGGGTTATCACCCATTAGTGCGCCTAACAATATAATCTTGCATCCCCGGGTTAGCACCCATTAATGCACCTATCAATATTAATCCAGTACCCCTGGGTTATCACCCATTAGTGCACCTAACAATAATCATCCTTGTACCCCCGGGTTATCACCCATTAGTACACTTAACAATAGAGTTTCTGCACCCCCGAGTTATCACTCATTAGTGCTCTTAACAATAATATCACATCATAGGCATAAACACATCCTATTATAAATTATAGGTATTTCTCCAATCTACATATATACTCTTCATACGTATTTTAATCTCATCTCTACGTATAGTATAAATATTTAGATTACTATCTCTATAATAATCTCTCTATATCGAAATAATTAAAGTATTTATTCTCACATACTTTCCCGAAATTCCTTCTTATTTAAATTTACTATTTGGCAGTTTCCCTCACTCCAATAAACCGGTAAACTCAAAACTAGACTTTGAGAAAAATCCCCAAAAATTCCCTATGTCGCTCGAACCAGAAGGGTTGTCGTTTGAACTACTTCCACGTGTCATTCGAGCGGCTTCACGTGAGATTCCATATCGCTCGAACGACTTCGCGCGAGATCCCCATCTCGTTTGAACCACTTCGCGCGAGATCGCGCGAGATTGAACTGTTCGTCTTCTTCACCAAACTTCAACATTTTTTCTCCATTTTTGAACCTATAAACCTCTAAGATTCGATTCCCAACAACTCATCATCAATACCCATAAACCCCTAACAGGTTATAGATCATTTCTATCATCTTAGGATCCTTAATTCGTCGTTAATTATCATAATTACATAAAACCCCCAAATTAATTCACATGAACCCTAATTTTCAAAATTCCAATTCAAGAACCTAATCAACCCAAATTCGTTCATCAATATATAATCAAATTCGGTGATTAATCCTCTATATACATGAAGGAATCCAGCCACTAAGTAAACCAATCCTTAATCATAATTTAAATCTCTAATTTTCACCCAATTAACATATAAATCATGATTTATTCCACCTAGACTAACATGAACATGATTATTGATAAAAGAAAGCAAGTAATAAACACTTGCCTCAAATATGACGGTCTGATCCATTGGTGATGTTGGTATATACGCGTTCCTCTCTTCGCGATCTACTCGTTGGTGGTTACGGTTATACAAGGTGGTGCTAATCGAGCATTCTCTCTTGGAATTTGGTTCTCCCTCACACCCTCCATGGCCGTTCTTGATTTGTGTAACCTTTTATCCCTAATGGACTTTCCTAGGCTGATATAATTACTCTTAATTTTCGTCCATTAGTTTAGCCCAAAAATACAATTTTCCATAATGCCCTCTCGGGGTGCTGGTTAGGCCTAAAATCGCCTCGGGACCCAAACTAAACACCCGGGTATACTATTTTGACTATCTCGACCCTCCCGGACTCAATGGCGCACTCAAAATGACCATATGACTTAATAAAAATAAATTCTCCTTTTTATTCCATTCAATTAGTCCCGACACGACTCACACGCGTGACAGACTTAAATTACCAAACTGCCGTATTTCTCACTTCCGAAAATTTATCAAATATCATAACTCCATATTACATATCACACAGTAATATTCAATAGTTCACAACAATAAGTATTAACCCTTGGCACGCTAGTTAATAATTATTTAAATCCGGATTAATAATAAATTAATTTCTCACATTTTAATTTAATTAATCCAACAACAATAATTAATCGCATATTTATTCCCATAATAATTAATAACATAATTATTTAAATCATCAAAAATACGGGGTGTTACAGTGCCTCGTGCACGAATCGGCATAATGGTTCGAATAAATCGACCATTTTACTACCGAAGATCAATTCGAAGGCCACCTGGCACTCTCGGGCCCCCATTTGCCCCCATTCAACTTTACCGTCAGAGTTAAAGATCTTTTAATCTTTGAAGGGCACTGAAACCCCTTTCTAATGGTCCACCCCATGCGCAAAACAACATAACCATTTGGATTAACGATCAGTTTTCCCTCAAAAATCGATCCGGATGCCATTGGGCGCTCCCGGGCTCCATTTGCCCAAAGTCAACTCTTCAACTCGAACGAGACTGAATGAATCTCCAAAGGGAACTGAATACCCTTTCTAACGGTCCACCCCGTGCGTGATTCTCACCTACCATGCGGAAGAATGATCCGTTTTCGTCCGAAAAACTCCCGTCCAAAAAATTGACATGCGCTTTCGAGCCACGTTTGAACCAAAGTCAACTCCCGGACCCAAGAGTGGTCCAAAGGACTCTTGAAGGTCTCCGAAATACCTTTTTAATGGTACGCCCTGTGTGTATTCGAATCAACAGTTTGTGTTCTACGACCATACTTCCAGGAAAATCTACATGGGACTGCCAATTGGCAGGTCCACATCTCTACCTATCGGAACAGTATCTGGGGTCACATGCTGATAGGAACCCCCTGGGGTAGGCCGATCGGCACCACCCTGACCTTATAAATAGGGTCCATGACCTCATTCCAAGAGGAGGAGATCCATCAGCATCAAGGATCTTAGGAACATTCCCTCGAAATCAATGAAGTTCCTCATATGAAATTCTATTCAAGCTTACATTCCCATCCTTTTCATACCCAATTTGGCAAAATATCCTTCTCTCTCATCAACACTCAAGGGAGTTCATCCAATATCAAAGATCAAGCTTCAAAGAAGGTCCAATTCCTTCCCTCTCTCTTTAAAATCCTTATTTTTGCATAATAAACATTAGATTCATAATCTAGTTCTTACTAAGTTCATACACAATAATATCTACACTTTTTATTAGTATATTTCTAATACTTTATTTTCTACAAAAATCCCAAAAATAAATAAAAGAGGGTTACAACTGTAGATTCCAAACGGAATTATCCATCACACTTTTTCTAAAACCTAAAAAACACATTTTCTACACATACATATATAATAAAATTCCATTCGGATCTATGCGATAAACCTCACCCCTATGCTACCTTCGAACTACGTAGACTTTGATGCCTTTATAGACTACGTAGGCATCTCAGATTAAAATCTGAGACTCGAGTCTACTTTTCCAAATTTTCTCAATTTCATAAATTTCCCAATTTTTTTAAATATCCCTACTTTATTTGGTTTTAGTATGTCATTGTGTAATGCTCCTCGAATCAAAAATCTCAATTACTTATAAAATTATAATAAAACTAGAGAATAGTGGTAAGTGAGATATCAATCCAAATCAAGGGAGTGAAACTAGATGCAAATTCAAATGTAATTCAATTTTATTTTCTTTTTGGACTTTTTCACTTTTTTTCTAATTGTTTTAGATTTTTTTTAATATTAAAACAATTTTGAGATTAAGGTGAATGGTACACTAAGAATTATATACAAAATGGTAATTGAACTAAAATAAAAGTGTGAAAAATATGAAATAATGAGTGATGAAAATGAGTGAAATGTAACTAAATGAGAAAATGAATCAAGGGATGTATATCCACCCCCAATTCACACAACTAATTTATCTTGAACTATCTCAATTTGATTGAATTCCAAAATATTTATTTAATTCAAAAGGTAACTATCATTACTCAAATGAACTAATTAAATATTCGTCTTGAAAAGTAATTTTAATTCCCACAAACACTACTCTAATTGAATTAAAATTAATCAAATAAATTACCCGCTGGGATGAATTCATTCAACTAATTTTAATTAGACAATAATAAAAAACGAGAGTAGATATAAATTATAATAGAATTTTAATCAAGTGATAAGCCTATCTCTAATTTGAATCAAATGATAAAATGTCAACACAATTTTCAATCCTCTCTCAAAGTTTATTATTCATTTCTCAATGAAAAATTAAGAGTAGGAATTAAATTTACTAATGAAAGGAATTCAACAAAATTAAAACTAATTGGATTCATAGTGGCTTCAATTCATCCCTTGATTGGGAGATTATCCTTCCATAATCATCATCATTCAATCAACAATAAAATAATAGCAAATTAAAAGCATAAGATGAAAAAATAGAGAGAAGATAATCAAACCCAATTTGAGGAGAATGGCAATTGATCTTCAATTAATGCAACAATCTTCTCAATTAATTACAATCACTCCAAAAAACTAAAATGAATTTCTAAAAATAAAATTCTACTCTCTCTCTCTACAAAAATTTTCTCCTGAATTCTTTTCTTCGTCTCTCTACAATTTATTCTCTCTAAAAGTCCTCGTCTTCTTTCTTCAATTTGTATGTGCCAATGGGGCTAGGGGTATAAATGGAAGAATTGAGATGTGCATATGGTTTATGAGGTGTGAGAGGGGGGAATAAGGGTATTTTGCTAATGAGGAGTGGGTGAATATGGGAAATGGTGAGGAAGAAATAAGATTTGATATGAGGGGCAAGTTGGTGGTATAATAGGAAACGGGGTAAAAAGGGTTAAAAGTCTATTAGTCATGTTGGTTTTTATTTTTTGGTTTGTTTAGGTTTTATTTTGGAACTTGGCAGGTGGACAAGTCATGGAATTGAGATGGTTTGGAAGTGGGTTTCGGGTTTGGGGGGAGCATGGTAGTGGGTTTATGGTTGAGGTTGGTCAGAGTACAGAGAATGTGAGGTTAATGGGTTTGTGGTTCTCGGGTTTAGCCTGGGATTTCGGTTTGGGTTTCGGTTTAAGTTTGATTTCGGGTAAGGAGGTAGAAGGGGGTTACTTTGGTAGTTAGGTATGCCGTTGGATTCAAATCGGGTTAAGCAGGTGGGTCGAGTTCAGACCGATATATTGATGGTCAGAGATGGGTTCTTGGGGTTGGAACAGAGGTCGAAGTCGTCGACGGCCGGAGCCATGGGAGCTGCTGTTGGGTTGTAGGTTACCGGAGCTTTCTGGGTAACTGGTAGTGGTTGTGGTTACGCTGATGGGATTTGGTTAGTGGTGGAATAATGTAGGTTGTGTGGGGGTTGATTATTTAACTTGGTTTTGAGTTTTAATGGAGGTAAGAGGTAGTGAGAGGAGAGAGAGTGTGTGGAAGGTTGAAGATGGTGTGGCGAGTGTGTAGGAGAGTTAGGGTGAGGGTAAGGTAGAGTGTAGGATAGTGTGTGTGTGTGTGTGTGTGTGTGTGTGTGTGTATCTAATTTGTACCTTTACATAAAGAAAACATAAAAAATATTTACAACAAAAAGATAAAAATTAAATTAAAAGATAAAAATTAAATTTCTAAATTATTAAATAGAGGACTCAACTAATAAAATAAAATAAATAAAAATAAAAACTAAAGTTCTAAAAATGTAAAATCTAATAAAACTAAATTCCTAAAAAAAATTAATCCTAATAAAATGAAATAAAATAAAATAAAATAAAAAACTAATAAAAATCAAAATAATATTACTCTAAAGAAATATATAAAATAAAAAAATAGAAAATAAATCCTAAAAATTCTAAATAAATCTAAAATAAATCTTAAAAATAAAAACAACTCAAAATAAAAATCTTAAAATTAATATAAGTACAAATTCAACACATTTCAGGTTCGAGGTAGGTTTAGGCTCGGTCTGGGGTAGGTTAGGGTTACGGGATTGATTATTTTGTCACATTTGAACTGCAAATTGTCTCGAAATAGAGTTTTTGACACCGCAACTGCAATCAAACCTGCATATTGGACAATTATGCACATGAGACCCATATAGTCGAGAATTAGCAATTAAAAACCGTCTATTCGGGATATTATTTGAACACTTTTGGGTGCTTATCACACCACCCCAAAAGAGAACATTGTTAGTGCTCGAGAAAAAAAATAGAGATAAAGAAAGATAAGAAACCAAAAGTGTACCACTTTCGCGGGCATTTGCGATTGCACTTAGCATGTGCAACAAGCCTTTAAACCTATAGGTTGCCCTACATGACGAGTTTTATCTCGTGAGGGTTTGCAGGGAATATACCCACAAAATTCTTTATTTGCAACGACATTCAATCTCTTATTAGACGTAGAATAATCGCACAATCCATCACGAGTTAATGTTTTAAGAAATACAAGCTAGAATGTAGAAAATGTTAGCTAAGTAAATACTCAAGGCACATCCTTCCTAGATCTCTACGTGTGTGGTGTGAATCAGTCAAAATGGGTCAAGTATCATAAGAGTAATTCCTAGATAGCCTTTTCGGAATCAATGCTTCAACTTCAAAATCTCCTTCGATATATCTCTCTCAAACAAACTCTCGAGATTAGGGTAAGTGTATCACTCTTGTGTGTGAGGAGGTGAGTAAATGTAAGCAAGGTCAAACGGCTCACACACATATAAGAAAGAATGAACATTTAGAGAAAAAAAATGATCTTATGAAATAAATTTAATCACTATAGTGAGAACGTCGAGTTATTCACCACGTTGACTTTCATTTGTCCAAACACATAGGGGAGAACATAGATTCATATAGGTAAGGGAAAAATGAGATGGGAAAATATATGATATGAGGTAGGATGGTGATGTATGGATGAAAAATGGATGGATATACGATAAGAGTGTTCAATCCATGAAGAAACAATGTCTTTATTTCATAAAAACTAACTACAAACTATCTTTTTCCTTCTTTCTTTCTTTTGAATTTTCTTCTTTTTTTTTCTCTCTTTTGCTAATTTTATCTTTTTTCTCTGTTTTTTTAATAATCTCAACATTGATAACATTTTACATTTGAAAAACACTCTTTTTCTCAAAAAAATGATGGATGATATATAAATAGAGTGGGGAATGTGTATGGATGGTGAGGGGAATATATGTGAATGTGGAATGTGAAAGAATATGGTAAGGTAATGGATGAAGTGAATGGTAAAAAGTGTGTGTATGGATGAAAGTTTGGTGATTAGGAAAAACTTCAAAACACGCGTTTCTTACAGCTCAAAAAAGATGTCGTTCTCAGTGATCAAGACAAATATTTTAATTGTAATACCCCGTACTTTTATAGAGATTTAAATTGCATAAGTGAGAGAAAATTTAAAATTTGAGGAATTTATGTGGATAATAATTTTTGGAGTTTAAGAGTGTTAGATGTTTACCGACGTGTGTTACATTTACTTTTGGGAATAAGTAAATAAGTCGGATTATTTTAATTACATGTCGCAGTTGGGTAAAGTGACAAAATATAATAATTAAAATCGAAAAACCCATATTGAGATGTGTTGGGTTTAATTAGTGAATTTTAGTTAAGTGACTCGGATGGAGGTTTCGAGTGCGCAGTTGGTTTCAGAATGGCCGAGATAGTCGGAATAGAGTAACCGGGGGCAATGTTTAGGTTTTGGGAATTTTTGGACTAATAGGGACTAGTAATTGAGTAAACGAGTCATTTTTGGATTTTAAAGGGGTAAACCCCTTTTCTCTCCTATTAAAGGCATAAGAGAGAAAGAGAAAGAGAAAGAGAAAGAGAAAGAGAAAGAGAAAGAAAGAGAGAAAAGAGGTAGAGAAAATAAAGAGGGAGAAGAAAGGAGATTTTGTCCAAACTCCACGGGATTCGACTCGACGTCGTCGGATTTTATCCTCCAGGCAAGTGTTGACTTGCTTTATTTAACTTAGTGTGTACATATCATATCATAGTTGGTAAATTTTATAATTTTGAGTTAGAACCCTTAAAAAATAAATTTGGGTAAATTGAGTATGAGTTTACATATTGATGTAATGTAAACTCTTAATGACCTTTAGTGTTAAATCCATGATAATGGAGTGTAGAAATGGTGAGAAATGAGAGAAAATGATAAACTAGATTTTTATGGTTTTAAGGGTTAAACCTAAGAGAAATGGTTTAATATGATAAATTAAATGATGTGTTAATTGTAAAACATAGATTAGATGTTTGTAGTGTTGTTGGTTGAGATTAGAAACCTTAATAATGGAGATTGGATTGATTTTGGGGGTATATATAAACCCTAAGAAGATTTGGGATTTCGGACCATCCGAATCGATTCGGACAAGACGAATCGATTCGGTATGAGACAGTTAGAAGTAGTAAAACCATTTCAAATCGATTCGGACAGGCCAAATCGATTCGGTTCTGGGATATTTTTGAGGTTTTCTCCTTTAAAGTTTAGGGAAATTTAAACTATGGTTCGGAGATTATTATAGGGGATTCTAGATATGATATTAGGACTCCTAGATGATGGTATTGAGGGTGAGGATTAATTTAGTGTACGATATGGGGTATGGATTGAATGAATATTTGGGACGAGAGACATTCGAGAGAATCTTTCGGCAAGTGTGTATAGATATATTTATGCAGTTAGAATATGTATGGGCTGATCGGAATTGAGAAAAACCTACGAGGTGACTAGGATGGAAAGTTAGGATATCGGCTAAATATGATTGAGCAATTATCTGATACGTTTATTAACGACAACTATTATAAGTGATGCAATACCTATGGGAATTAAATAAGTTTAGGGTATACTTATTTCATTATTATGAATCGGTTTATTTGGAGACTATAAATCCTTAAAAGTAATGAAGGTGTGAGTTATATATTAAGAAAGAGAATACTTATCGATTTAGTATTTTAAGTGTGTGAATACTTAAACATTATTACGAATGGGAACATTCAGGGTTATTGGCTATGGCTATAAGAGTTTGGCAATTATAGCCATATATATATTTGAGAGATGATATATTATATATATGGAAGTTGTTAAAGTATATATATGAGATAATATGGAAATACATATATATTTGTGTGTGATTGGTATATATGTATCTTAGAGGCTGGTTCCACGGGCTTTCCTTTGGCGTAAGGTTGGAATAGCCAAATTACATATTTCTCTAGTGCGATCCAGGGAGGTTACGCGATGTGGGTGAATCCCCTAGCTTGAGGAGCAGGGAGAGTATATCCCTAGGTCATCTCGTCCCGCATTCGGGTGCGATGTGTGTACTTCACTTGCAGAGGGAATATGGCCCGCCTCCACCGTTGTATATTTTTACCATGACCACGAGTGAGTCTGGATTGGTACCGTGGTATAGTGAGTAAACCCGGATTCGGATAGGCACTACGAGACTGCATCCTCGAGTTATAGCTCAGAGGAATGGTTATTATGCTTGTGGTTGTAATAAGTATAATTATATTAGTGAGCATAGTGTATCGCTTGTTTACGAAGTTGTGATAATATATTTATATGGTGAAAAGAATGATAAAGTATTATCCCCTTTCCGGTAGATATGGATATCCGGATTTATATGATTATGAATCAGAGATTATAGAGAGAACTATATATTTATATATGAGTTTTATATGTGCGTCGAGTGCTGAGGGCCTGATGGATCTCGACGATCAACATTTCCAAGTAGTAGTATATCGGAGGGGGTTCCTTATTTAGATTTTGCTTCGCGAGACACCCCACGCATGAATGTAGCACAGTGTTGGGAATGGGGAGAAGTTTAGCCCTTAGTACTCGGGTTAATTATGATTTTCAGAGATTGGGTGAGATGGATTAGTTAGGCAGGGTAGCTTAACTAGGTTGTTTAAAAAACAAGTTATGCGATAGGCGTGCATAATTAGAAGAGGGGTGAGTGGTATCATATGAGAGTGCGATGCCAATTTAAATATGGGATAAATCATATTTTAAATATAGCATTTATGCACTTGCAAAATATTTTCACAACTCGGGCTCTGACCCGTTTATCTATTTTTCCTCTTTTGCTATATATATATATATATATATATATATATATATATATATATATATATATATATATATATATATTTTAGGTGTCCAGACACAGGGATGCCTGGATGAAGATTCTTTCGAGTCAGACGTTCGCTGCAACAGCTGTGGATGCGTGCAGATTTAATGTAGATGCTTATATCATTGAAATCTAGATAGGAGGTACTGTAAAAACATTCGGGCCGATAGCCCAACTCTATTTATTTATTCTTTTACCACCTTTTAGTGCGTCTATTTGATTTGGTTGTATGATGTTAAACCGAGTGTTCGGTTATTTTGTTTCATTTCAGTTCTATATATAATTTGTTGTGATTGTTTTATTTGAATGATTTGATTTATATATTAGTTAATTAAAATTCTGACGCCAGTCTAATAGGTTATTAGTAATTAATTTGGTTTTCGACAGTGATACTAAGAATAAACCATATGAGACTCCTGTTTTAATTTAGTACCGGATTGATCGCCCGGTATTTTATTAGGCGGGGTGTCACGTTAATGAAAAATAATAAGATCATACAACGCTTTAATGCGTACCCAAAAGAAGTTGAATCAACTCGTGACTCAAAGATTACGTAAATCACTCTGAAAGGGTGAAAGGCACAAAGCTCCCAAGCTAAAGTCTCCACTAGTGATCCTTAAGGTTCTCTTGAGAATTATAGTGCTCTTCAACTCTAAACGTAGTGACGTGATAAGTGCGCAAATTTTATTGAGTCTAGAAATTCATTGTGCAAAATGCCTTGGTGTGTATAACATAAGCTAATTACAAAAAAAATCCTCTAGCTTGATTCCTAGACTTAAAAAGTGGATGATAGAAAATTCACGTCAATGAATGAGATGAATGAAACTGCACAAAAAATTTTAAAATCAGGTTTTAAAAATCAAAATTTTTCAAAAGAGGTGTGATTTTGATGAATTCCCCACCCCCAAATAAGAAGGAACATCATCCTCGATGTTAAATGAAATGATTTTTAAAATTGAGAGCAAAAGGGAGGTAAAATATTACTAGAATCAACCGCTAATGAAGTGGAGAGAGGAATCCAAGAATAAATCTGAAGAAATGATAAGTTATAAAGAGGTGTACAAGTCTATAACATGGGAAAGCATAGGGTGATGTGAAACACCACTCCCAAATAGGAGAACACTCATATAAGAAATCACGGGCTGCCTCCCGATATCGCTAAGTTTAATGTCTTCAAACAGATCGATCGAAACTCACCCAAAAAGAAATTATAATCTAGGAGAGACCGGGGTGGAAAAAAAATCGGGGGATGAAAATCACCCCCAAATAAGACTGAATAGTCAGTCTTCATATATGGGGTCAATAAGGTCAATCTCTTCTATGTGAGTGGGGCATAGCTCTAAGAAAGGCTTCAAGCATTAGCCATTGACCTGAAAGAGGCTACCATCCTTGGGATTTTGCACGGTGATGGCACCATAAGGAGTTAGTGACTCAACAATGAGAGGTCCAGACCACCTGGTTTTCAATTTCCCAGGGAAGAGATGAATCTGAGAATTATATAACAAAACTTTTTAACTAGGGTGAAATTCCTTACGCATGATGCTTTGGCCATGGATCCACTTCATCTTGTCCTTATACTTCTTGGACAAATCATAGGCATCATTTATGATTTCCTCCAATTCATTAAGTTGCATCTTCATATGGACTCTTGCCTCATCAATATCGAAATTAAGGGCTTTGACGGACCAATAATGTTAAAGCTCGATAGGAATGTGGCAAGGTTTGCCGAAGACCAAACAATAAGGATACATGCCAATCGGAGTCTTGTAAGCAGTACAGTATGCCCACAATGCGTCGTTCAAGCAGAAGCACCAATCTTTCCTATTAGGATTGACGGTTTTTTAAAGAATTTTCTTGATCTCGCGGTTGGATAACTCAACTTGACTAATAGTCTAAGGATGGAAAGAGAGACCAACCTTGTGGGTAACATGATATTTTTTGACAAGGTCTTCAAAGACTCGATTACAAAAATGTTTACCCCCATCACTAATGATGGCTTTGGAGGTTCCAATACACGTGAAGACATACTCTTTGAGAAATTTGACCACAACTCGATGGATATTTGTGAGGCAAGATATTTCTTCGATCGATTTGAGACATATTCAACTGCATCTAGAATATACTAAAAACCATGAGAGGAGGGAAATGGTCCCATAAAATCGATACCTCACACATAAAAAATTTCAACAATGAGGATGGGTCTGAGAGGCATCATATGACGACAAGAGAGATTCCCAGAGTGTTGGAAATTTTAACAAGCCTCGCAATATTTATGGGCATCGTGAAAAAGGGCAGGACAATAGAAACCACTCTACAAAAATTTTGCAACAGTTTTCTTTCAGCAAAAGTGGCCTCCAAAAGCACTATCATGGAAAAAGGACAGAATACTGAGTTGTTCACACTCAAGAACACTTCGACGAATGACTTGATCAGGGCAATACTTGTAAAGAAACGGGTCATCCCAAGAGTAAAACTTCACATTCTCCATGAATTTGGAGCGATCCTGTTTCGACCAATGATTGGGAAGTTGATCGGTGATAAGGAAGTTAACAATATCAGCATACCAAGGCGAGGTGGAGATGGAGAAAAGTTATTCATCATGAAATGACTTAGAAATGGGAACAGGTCACAGTCAGATGTGACAGTAATGCGAGAGAAATGGTCAGCAATGACATTTTCACAACCATTCTTATCATGAATTTCAAGGTTAAACTCTTGGAGTAAGAGAATCCACCGTATCAAGTGTGGTTTGGAATCCTTCTTATGAAGAAGGTGCTTAAGGGCAGCATGGTCAGTATACACGATGATAGGGGATCCTATGAAATATGAGTGAAAGTTATCAAGAGCAAAAACAATCGCTATAAATCCTTTTCGATGGTCGTGTAATGAAGTTGAGCATCATGAAGGCTTTTTCTAGAATAATAGATGACATGTGGGAGCTTGTCAACTCGCTAGCCAAGCAAGAAAGCAAGTGAAAAATGAGACGCATCACATATGAGCTCAAATTGGAGAGACCAATTGGGAGGTTGCATTATAAGAGCAGAAGTGAGATCGGCTTTAAGGCACTCAAAGGCTACGACCCGTGCTTCATTAAAGACAAATGGAATATTTTTGGATAAAAGTGTTGTTACAGGTCGAGGGATTTCAGAAAATTCCTTAATGAAGTGCCGGTAGAATCCCGTATGTCCTAAGAATGATCAAATTTCCTTAACAGACTTGGGAATGGGAAGCATGGAATTAAGTCAACTTTCGCTTTATACACCCCAATACCGGAAATAGAGACAACATGACCTAAAATAATGCCCTTTTTTTACCATGAAATGGCATTTTTCCCAATTAAGGACCAACTTCTTTTCTTCACAACGCTGAAGGACTAGAATGAGATAAGATAGGCATTGTTCAAAGGATTAACCAAACACAAAAACATCGTCCATAAAGACTTCAAGAAAATGCTCTACCATGTCACTGAAAATACTAGTCATACACCTTTGAAAAGTTGCAGGTGCATTCTAAAGGCCAAAAGGCATACGAGAGTACGCAAAGGTGACAAAGGTATAAGTAGAGGTAGTTTTCTCTTTGTCCACGGGGGCATTCCAAAGGCCAAAAGGCATTCACTTTTGAGATGGAGGAATCAATATCAAAGTCGGACCCAAAGTGAGCCAAACATTGGCGGATAGGATCTTCTGGGTAGGTGTGATCCAACATCTCTTGGACTAAGGATTCAATCACACACACCTCATCAATAGAATCAACTTCGACCTTTTGTTGCGCGAGGTGGAAAATATTGACTTCTATGATCATATTGTCAAAAGAAAGATTCATGGACCCATCTCGACAATTGATGATGGAATTAACAGTTGCCAAAAAGGGGCGACCCAAAATTATAGGAATATTGGTTAGGTTAGGAGCAAGAGTCTTTAAGATGATGAAATCCACACGGTAGTAAACGTCAGACACTTTCACCAAAACATCTTCAACTATTCCTTTAGGCACTTTCACATAACAGTCTACAAATTGAAGAGTAGCTCATATAGGTTTCATTTTTTGTAACTCAAGGTATAGGGAGTGTTGATGTAAAAAATTAGATCATACCTAATTATTTAATCACAGATAAAATAAATGAGACACAGAAGTTTTAAAGTGGTTCAACCTTATAAGAATTGCCTACGTCCACTATTTTTGTTATTGATGATTGTTTGGGAATTCTCGATTACAAGTTCTATCAAGAAATTCCGGTCCCCTCACAATGAGGATTGTACAATGTATTTATAGCCTTGAGGCTGTAATGTGAAAGGGTAATACATTCAATGTTGTACATGTGAAAGGGTAATATATTAAATTCTCCTTAAGCGTATACATCTGAATGATAAGCATTTAATGAACAGTCATACTGTTGATTTTCCTGCTATTAATGCTTTGTTCGAGGTGTAGCTCGGACCGCCTAAGCTTCTCGGACCGCCTAAAGTCCTCGGTAATCAAAAGTTCCTCGGTACTCAAAAGTTCCTCGGAGAGTTCTTATAGGTCGGAGCGTCTAAGTTCCTCGGGGAAGCAGTGTTCCTCGTTGTAGTATGGTTCCTCGGAGCGTCTGAGTTCCTCGAAAGTGCTTGTTGCTACCACGTAGATTGCCACGTGTCTTCACTCGATTGAGCCATGTCAGCAGACTAAATTTGGTATCAACAGAAGCCCCCAATGTTTCATAGTTCAAAATTTGAGGAGTGTGGAACATTCTTTCTCGGAATATGGTAGTTTTAAATGGTCCTCCTGATTTTTAGGAGTGTTTCCTTTGTATTTATTTTTCCTTCCAAATTCGTAGAATCAGGCTTTTTTTAATTTTTATAACCGCCTCGATCTCCGCATACTTTTTGTCCTTTTAGCCGCCGGTAGCGTAATCGTTTCTTTTCGTAATCATTAACTTTACCGTTTCCCAAGGCAGAGTATTTAAGTGTCACAGACAATTCCATCGTCTTCTACTTTTTCAAATTTGTATCTTTGAATTTTCCATTGTCTTACTCTCTTGTGCGTTCATCCTTTCCATCGTTCGTTGCCAACAGATCCACTCTTTTTCTGTAAAATCTTCTTCCTTCTTCTTCATTTCCTTCTTTCATCATAGTTTATCCTGTAGAATTGATTGATAAATTTCGCTCTGATTTCTCTATTCCCTCCTGGGTTATTTTGGAAGAGCTTTCTGAGCCTTCAGACTATTTCCGTTTGGCTGAGGGACATTGGTTCCCCAGTCTATTTGTTGCTGAGTGTGGATTTTCTTTTCCTCCCAACCCTCTATGTCTGGAATTCTGTCAATACTTTGACATTGTTCCTGCAAGAATAGCCCCCAATACATGGAGGATAGTTAATGGGGTTCATAGACTAAATCAAATTCATGGAACTCGCATAGGAATTCCAGAAATCATGTTTTGTTATAGATGGGTTGTTGGTGATAACACTTTTTATTTAAAAACTAAATTTTTAAATAGGGCTTTAGTGGTCAATCTCCCGGATGCCAATAGGGACTATTTTGAGCACGGGGTTGTTATAAAAAATTGGCAACATGCTCCTTTATCTGGAGACGAAGTTTATCAGGGTCCCAAATGCCCTCCCTATGGCAATGGGATAGGTTATTTTTATTTCATTTTACTTATTTTGAAATCATGCTTCTTCTGTGTTTGACAAAATGTGCCACTGGTATTAAAATTTTGATTTATTTGCAGTTGACAGCAAAAGAAAGTGTCCAAAGGAGGAAGACGTTAATATAAGGCACTTAAAACTTATCTGGAGTCTGCATCAGACTGTTGCCGTCGAGCACATTAGATCAGCTTCAAATTTGCTGCAGTACAAAAGCTACACCACTTCTTTTACTGCTCGTCCGGTAATAAGTGAAGTAGAACCAGTACCAGCTTCTACAAGTTCTTCACATGAGTCACACGTTCCTTTAAGTGAAAGGATGAAGAAAAGAAGACCTCCCACCCTTTTTGAGAAACCTGCCTCTGGTGCTGGAGAGGAAAAAAGAAGTAAGATTGACGTCCCAGGAGAGGGGACGAAGAAAATTGATGCACCTTCCTCGACTGCTCCTATAAAGGTTGCCGAGAAGCTCCCAATGGTCCCGAGCAAGTCTGCTGATCCAGGAGAAGTGATTGTAATATCACCGACCAAGAGTTCTTCCTTGGTCGAAACTATTCCTATTCCCCCGAGGAAGCTGAAGAAGAGCTCCTCGGTCAATTTGGCTGACACCGTCTCTCAGCCCCCGACTAGTGGAGTTCCCACTTTCATTCCCCCGAGCTCTGCCATGAGCTCGGTGAAGACTTGGATTATTCTCGAGATCTAAGGTAATGAAGAGAACCTTCCTCGGTACACTGTTACTACACTAGCAGCTCGTCACATTGCTTCTGTAGGTCTTATTATTTTGAACTTTTCATCTTTTCCTTGTTATATCTGTCTCTGACTTGCTTTCATTTTCTTTTCACAGTTGGTCAGCTGCTTTAACACAATTTTGAAGAAAGATGAAGCTATTAAAGCTTCAAGCTCCTCATCTGGTGTGGAGGAAGCTCTGATGGGCATGAGGCAGTCTTTGGAAGATTCTCGTCAGAAGTACGATGCTGACAAGGCTGCTTGGGAGAAGAAACTTACCTCCGCCGAGAAGGAGAAGGCTCAAGTTGTTGAAATCTCCAAGGGGTTGGAGAAGAAAATAAAGAACTTGGAGGAGAAAAATAAAGAGCTTGAAGGGAAGCTAAAAGATGCTGGAGAGCTTGAGAATAAGCTCAAGGTTGCTGAGGAAGAACTAATCTAACTTCGCGAAGTAGTCGCCCGAAGGAAGAACTTGAGAATAAACTGAAGACTGCCGAAAGTCTTCTGTCCGAGAAGCTTTCCTCGGAGAAGTTAAAAAGGAAAATGGCTGTGAAGAAGTCTTTCAGCGCCGGCTGGGACAAGGGGTGGAATAAAGGCTTGGATGCCATGATGTCTCAAGTAGAATATGGCAGCCTTAAATACTTTAGAAATGGGTGGGTCGCTGATCTACAGGAGATGAAGGTTGATGAAAAGTACGATCTCTTTCAGCGACACATCCCTGGTCCCCCTCCAACTCCTGAAGACGAAGAAGAGGATGAAGCTGCCTCCGAAGAGTCTTCCATGGTGTTGGGAGATCATGCCCTAGCCATCCAGCCTGCTAACGAGGAACTTCAGCAGTTCGCTACTTCCTCCGCGCAACCTCCAGCACTTCCCCAGCTACTATCTGCTCCATCCGAGCAACCTACCTCCTCGTCCCAGCCTCCCGAGAAAGTTTTGGGAGACAAGGAAAAGGTGTAGAGTTGTTCGAACTTCTATCTATTTTATTTTTCTTTGACAAATGTAATCCTGAACCATGTAACTCCGAACCTTGTGATATAATAATACTTGAACTTTTGTTTTTGCATACTATTGTCTCCTCTTCATGCTCTGTTGGGACTCTTATTAATTATTGCTTTTTCTTCCTCTACTAGTTTCTGGCCAG
Organism: Sambucus nigra; assembly: GCA_949130495.1. NCBI lineage: Eukaryota > Viridiplantae > Streptophyta > Magnoliopsida > Dipsacales > Adoxaceae > Sambucus > Sambucus nigra. Next base: position 90,694,552 of record OX422211.1, read on the forward strand.
GATGGAATTAATGTCTGCTCATGATACCAAGCTATTACGACAATGCAATGAGTATTTTAAGGTTGGTTACACAGATCTGACTGCAGCACAAATCGTCGACATCCTCGGTCAAGATGCTTCGGAACAGGCAATTGAGGCCTACCAATATTTGAAGTGTCTGCTTGATCGTGAGGTGGCCAATAATATAGCTTACTATGACATGATTGAGGATCTCCAAGGCACTCTTGAAGACCTTAAACAACAATATAAGGAATCCACTGCCCTCTTGCACGAGGGGTACGAGAAGAAGTAACAGCAAATTGTTACCGGCAAGGGATACGAGAAGCATTTTGCTGCTTACGACGTGCGGGAGAGAACTCTGAGGGCTGAGGTCGAAGAGTGTAGACAAATAGCTGAATTATTAGAGCAAGAGAATAACAACCTACAAAGTGAGTTATCGCAGTTGAAGTCTTCAGCTTCCACTTCAAAAGCCTTGATCCCAATGACTGATGAGGGATTCTCGTTCTTAGAGGTCGAGAATGCCAACTTGAGGGATGAGTTGGAAACCTTGAAAAAATCTGGCCCTTCTACATCTTCTCGTGGACGAGCAAGAGCTCCTCGGGGACGAGCAAGATCTGCTCGGATTCCTTTCGAGGAACAGAGGACTCAATCTGCCTTAGAGAACCAGGCCTTTCAATTAATGGCGAAGAACCAGGCGTTGGCTGAAATATCAAAGAAGATCAGGGACCTGGAAGAGCAGCATTCTACGCAAAAGTCTGTCTTGGAGAATAAAGAACTCTTCATTAAAAATCTCCACGAACAGCTATAAAGATTGACATATTAATTCCATAAACAGCCCAGGGAGTTCTGGATGGCTGGGTACAACGAGGCTCTCTACCACTTTGACGATCGTATCCAGAATGCCAATAATGAGGGCTACAAACAAGGGTGGTTGAATGCCTTAGGTGTGCTGCATCTGGAACAGGGTCATTACCTGTGGGATTACCATAATCCTGGGCTGCTCGACCTTCCAGTGCCACCATTCAAGCTCGACATGAGTTGGATCCCTGCTCGGGCCATCCCTCAGTGCTTAATTTCCAAGTATCTCGGCGACTACAATCTCCATTCTAATGTCGAGATATCTCGTCCTGAGCACCTCCTAGATCGACCATCCGTGATGAATATCAGGATGTTAAAAGATCTTAACTTCATAAATTCTCCTCTTGCTTTAAATGATCCGCCTGCTGGCGAGGAACCTATTTCAAAAGCAGAGGGGAAGAACCCAATAGAATAGGAATATTGATGTAATAAATTTGTATACATTTCATTCTCAATGTAATTTAATTTTGGATTTAATGAAAGACTTTCATTTTTGTTCGCAATCTTAATTGCCATTGTTTTGTAACACTTTACATCTGTGCATGTGTATCTATTAAAAAGATAACAATATTGTATTATTTATCGATCAACTTATTGTCGAATAGTTTGAATTTGTTGTAATCATTTGGCAAAAATGATGTTTTGTTTCTCGACCAACTTAGTAAAACGAGTATCAAAAATGTTGCTCGCTCACTTTCTCGTTTTCATAAAATGTTTCCGACCAACCAAGGTCGGTAAATTTTCCTTTTCGACCAACTACAATTAGTGGGTTTTTCCTCTACGAGCAACTTTGGCACTTTTTGGAATAGTTGTAGCTCCCGACCAACCTTAGTTGGCATTTTCGAGAATATATTTACTTCCTAACCAACATAAGTTGGCATTTTTAGGAATTAGCTTTACTTCCCGGAGGAATACAAGTTTTACTTCCCGGATGAATACAAGAAGCTTTACTTCCCGGAGGAATACAAGTTTTAATTCCCGGAGGAATACAAGTAGCTTTACTTCCCGGAGGAATACAAGTTTTACTTCCCGTAAGAATACATTTTTTATTTTCCGGAGGAATACATTTGTTTCTCGACCAACCTTAGTTGGCATTTTCGAGAAAAAATTTTGAATGCCGAGTTTCCCAGAGTAGTGTGTAGCACTAGTATTCCCCAAAAAACTTTCAATAAAAGGAGAGAATATACATCACTGATAATACTGGCGCAGGTGCTCTGCGTTCTATGCATTCTTAAACTCCTCCCCCTCTAAAGTTGTTATTCGGTAGGTTCCTGGTCGAACAACTTCTGTAACTCGGTATGGTCCATGCCAGTTTGCCTCTAGTTTGTTGTGCTTTTGAATCGCTTTCTTTAGCACACAGTCTCCTTCTTTCAGGTCGCACTTCTTCACCCTCTTATTGTAGAATAAAGTTGTTCGTTGTTGGTATGCAACATTCCTGATGGCTGCTTCTTCTCTAACTTCCTCGAGCATGTCTAAATCCAATCTTCTCATTAAGTCGCTGACAGGGGAATTGAAATTCAGTACCCTGTGTGTTGGGAGGCCCAACTCGGTAGGTATAACAGCTTCACTTCCAAACACTAGCATATATGGAGATTCTCCAGTTGCTACTCGGGGAGTAGTTCGGTAAGCCCACAGTACTGACTGTAACTCGTTGATCCAATTTGCTTTCGCATCGTCCAGTCTTTTTTTCAAGCCATTCAGCAGCGTTCTGTTTGTCACTTCAGTTTGTCCATTGCTTTGAGGATGGCCTGGTGCTGAGTGGATCTTCAAAACATTTGATTGATGACAATAGGCAATGAACTCCTCATTATCAAATTATGTTCCATGGTCTGTGATGAAGGCATGAGGAAGACCATATCGACAAATGATGTTCTTCCAAATAAATTGGTGCACCTTGTCGTACGTCATATCAATGAGAGGCTCAGCTTCAACCCATTTAGTAAAATAATCCACTGTGACGACGAGGTACTTAAACCTTCCCCTGGTCGTCGGTAGTGGCCCAACCAAATCTATTCCCCACATGGCAAATGGCCAGGGGGAAGTGATGGGTGTCAACAATGCTTGTGGAGTTCTTTGGATGGAGGAAAAGCGTTGACACTTGTCACATTTCTTGGCATAGGCTATACAATCAGCTCTCATCATCGGCCAGTAGTATCCCTGCGTCATTACCCTTTGCAAAAGCGTTCGACCTGCTACATGGGCTCCACAGGACCCTTCATGGATCTCTTCAATCAAATCTTTCACCTCGGTGGGATGCACACATCTTTGCAAACCTTCCATCATTCCTCTTCTATATAGAATACCGTTAATTAATAAATACCGAGCATCTTTAAACTTCAATTTCTTGGCTTCGAGCTTATCAATTGGTAATTCTCCCTTCTCAATATATGCCCTGATGGGATCCATCCATGATGATCCTAAATCGAGGGTAATAAAGTTCATCGTCAGATCTTCATCTATACTCTGACCAGCTAAAACTTCAATTGGGATCGTTCTTCGTAGCTCGGTATGAGTAGCTGATGCTAATCGAGTTAGGGCGTCTGCTCTCGCATTCTCCATTCTTGGTATTCTGACCAACTGAATAGCAGCAAATTCTGATACCAACTCCATCACCTTCACCTGATACTTGATAATTAATTCTCCTTTGGCTACATATATTCCCAACATTTGATTTACGATCAATTGAGAATCGCTGAAGATAATAAGCTGCTGCGCCTCCATAATTTTTGCCAAATTAAGACCTGCAATCATGGCCTCGTACTCAGCCTCATTATTGGAAGCTTTGAATTGGAAACGTAGGGCGTATTCCATGTCGACCTCGTTCGGACTATTCAAAACTATCCCTGCCCCACAGCCTGTTGTGCAAGATAAGCCATCTACATATAGCCTCCATATGGGTAACTCGTCTTCAAATTTCTGATCTGACAAAGTTCCTTGGTGAAATATTTGTTGCTTCCTTTCATCCTCCCCTGATATTTATTGCTCTTCGTCGATCATCTTTTCTTGCCCTTTTACCAACCTAAGTTGGTCTGGGCTTGAATTTGATGATCCTGTAACATCTACTTGCCCTTTTACCAAACTAAGTTGGTATGGGCTTGTATTTGATGATCCTGTAACATCCAGAGGTTAATCAGCGAGCAACTTTTTCTCCTCGGGGGTATCAGGATAGGTGAACTCTGCTATAAAATATGCTACAGCTTGCCCTTTCAGCGATGATCTGGGTTCATAAACTATATCATATTCACCAAGTTCTATTACCCAGCACATTAATCTTCCTGACTTTTCTAGTTTATGAAGGGCTTGCCTCAATGGCATATCATTATATACTACTATGGTATGAGATTGAAAGTATGGCTTCATTCTTCTACTTGCCTCGATCAATGCTAGTGCCAATTTTTCCAGCCTTGGATATCTGATATCTGCTCCTCGGAAGGCCTTACTTGTATAGTAGATTGGTTTTGTACTTCATTCTCCACTCTTATCAATGCCGAACTGACTGCATTCTCGGACACTACCAGATACAAGTATAATTTTTCTCCCATCACTGGCCTGGATAATAGTGGAGGTGCTCCCAAGTATTTCTTCAAGTCTTAAAAAGCCTTCTCACATTCATCATTCCACTCAAAAGTCTTTCGGAGTGTCTTGAAGAATGGGATACATCGATCAGTTGCTCGCGATACAAATCTGTTGAGTGCTGCTACTCGTCCTATAAGACTTTGCACCTCTTTCTTCGTCGTTGGAGATCGCAGCCCTAATAGAGCTTTGATCTTTTCAGGATTTGCCTCGATGCCTCGTTGATTGAAAATATACCCGAGAAACATGCCTTCTCGTACTCCAAATATGCACTTCGTCGGGTTCAGCTTCATTTGATATTTATCCAATTGATCAAAAGTCTGACTAAAGTCAACTAGATGATCGGCAGCTTTCTTGCTCTTTGTCAGAATATCGTCAACATAGACTTCCATATTGCAACTGATTTGTTCAGCAAAGACCTTGTTCATCAGCCGCTGATATGTCGCACCTGCATTTTTCAAACCAAAAGGCATAACATTATAACAATAAGTTCCCCTAGGGGTAATGAAAGAAGTACTCTCCCTGTCTTCAGGTTTCATTTTAATCTGATTGTAGCCAGAATAAGCATCCATGAAGCTCAGCAGCTCGTGTCCCGAGGTAGCATCCACTAGTTGATCAATTCGGGGTAACAGAAAATGATCCTTTGGACATGCTTCATTGAGGTCGGTGAAGTCTACACACATCCGCCCTTTGTTGTTCTTCTTTTTCACCATCACCACATTTGTTAGCCAATCTGGATATTTAACATCTTCAATGAAGCAAGCTTTCTGGAGCTTCTCGACTTCCTCCTGTATAGCTTGATTCTTCTCGGTACTAAATACTCTTCTTCTCTGCTTCACAGGCTTGATCTCCTTATTCACATTGAGTTCGTGACATAAGAAATTTGGGTCTATCCCGGGCATATCCTCATGACTCCACGCAAAAGTTTATTTTCTGCTTCTTAAGAAAGTTATCAATTCCTGTTTTAGTGAGGCTTCCAACGATGAACCTACTTGAGTAGTTCGTTCAGGGTGCTCGTCGTCCAGAAAGATGTTTTCAGTAGCTTCCACCACTTGACCCTTTACAAGTTGCGACTCATCTCTAGGATCCAATGTTTCAATTTCGGCACCTTCATCCACTTGATAGGTAGTAGTCTTTTTCCTTGATTCCTCCAGTTTCTCTTGCTCGGCGGATGAATAATAGCATTCCCGAGCTACTTTCTGGTCACCTTTCACAACTCCTACTCCAAAATTTGTTGGAAATTTTAGGCATTGATGCACTGTAGATGGTACAACCTCAAATTTCTTCAATCCTACTCTTATCATGATGATATTATATGATGATTGAACATTCTTATCCATCATGAAGAAGCGTATTCTTTCTTTCCGACAAGCAGGCCACGTACCAATGAATATATCCAACTTGATCGTCCCAAGTGGAAATACTTTCTCGCCAGTAAAACCGAGGAGGGGTCTATGATAAGGCTCCAGTTGAGATAGCTTTAGATTTAAACTGTCGAAGCACGAGTAGAACATGATGTCTGCCGAGCTACCATTGTCTCTTTCATCCTCATTTTGATCACCAATGGGTCATCATTAGGATACAAAACTCCTGCGAGGTCGTTCTTTGAGAAACCGATGACCAATTTCTCTTTGTTCACCTTTCTCGGGCAATCCTCCTCAGCTAGATTTATTCGCTGAATGTACGAGCAAGCTTGACCCTCACAGAGGTAAGATTTTCTCTCTGCAGTAAGGTCTCCTCCTCCTGCATCTCCACCTGTAATAACATTATAATCAAATGACCCAAAGCGTATTAAAAATACCTCTCGTTCTGGCTGCCTTGGTCTCTTGGGAAGATCGGGGTCGTCTTCTGGATCAACTTCATGGTTTCTTTTCTTGTTCTCCTCTGCTCGACGAGGAGATCTAGACCTCTCTCTTGTTCGGTCATTGTTCCTTATTTCGCTTCCACGATCAACATACTTTGCCAGTTTTCCTCATCTGATGAGTGTTTCAATCTCATTATGAAGAGCTATGTAATTTTTGTTCATATGGCCATGATCTTTATGAAACTCGCAATACTTTGCTTTATTCCTCCGATCAGGGTCTGCCTTCATTTTATCTGGCCAGTTTAATTCCTCGTTGTTCTTGATTTATTCTAGAACATGGTTGATATCCTTCTTCAAAGGAGTATAATTATCGAATTTCTTCACGACGTCCCATACCGACCTAGTTTTTGAATGTTTGTCATTACCATTGTTCTTATGCTCTTTCTTCTTAGCTTTATCACCTTCCACCTTGGTTTCTTTGGCATTCATGTTCTTCTTTGCAGCCATAGCCTCCTCGGCATTCATAATCTTGGACGCTTTTCCCATCAGGTCTGATATGGTTCTAGGTGGATCTTTGGCCAAAGTGTAGTACAACTTGTTGGGCAGTAGTCCACTCATCAAGGCGGCAATCATTGTCTTCTCCTCATAATCAATGACTTCGAGTTTCTCGTTATTAAAACGAGTTATATAATCTCTGGTACTCTCACCAGCTTTTTGTCTAACACTTAACAAATGTGCTACTCATTTAACTGGCTTTGCCCCAAAATAGAAATTCCCAATGAATAATTCGGCCAGTTGAAGAAAAGTTGAAATCTTACCCCGAGGAAGATTGTTATACCACATTTGAGCAGATCCGGTAAGAGTTCCCGAGAATGTTCTGCATCTCATCTCATCTGGAACAGCATAGATGTCAACTACAGCTTGGTATTGTTCTATATGAAGGACAGGGTCAGTCTTTCCATTATATTTGGGGGTCACAACAGGTGCTTTAAACTTTGATGGTGTTGGAAAATCTACAATGGCCTGGACAAAAGGTGTTCCTCGAACAAAAGTTCATTGTAGAGGGTTCTTGGCTTTAGCCATTTCCCCTAATCTATCCTTCAGCCTCTGAATAGAGCCTTTCCATGCATCATTTCCTTCCTCGGTCCTGTTGGTTCGAGCAACTGATCGCGTTGATGTGGCTTCCTGGGATCTATCTTGACGAGCAGCTGGTCGCGACTGGGCAGATCCTTCCCTTAAATTTGATGGTCGTCGAAAACTTCTCGATGCGAATTTCGGAGGACTTTTACTCCTTCTAGGTCCTAATCGATCAAAAGGTGATACCCTGCTCAACCTCTCTAGCGCACTAGTCCTTTCTGGAGAGAGAGTGATACGTTGTTCAGTATATGTGGCTCGCACTGACGAAGTTCGTCCAGGTTGATAAGAAAAATCTTCAAACTCCTTATTGTGATATGAATTGGTATGCCTAGTACGCGAAGAAGATGCACGAGTATTTCTTTGAATACTTCGTGGTCCTGAATGGGTTGGTGCACCGCCATGGAGGGTTTGTATGAGTTGTCGCATAGTTTCTTGCATGACGGTCTGGCCCTGAGCCAGATTTGTCATTATTCTAGCCAGATCTGGAATGTTTGGCGGAGCAGATGGATTTGGAGGACTTCCAGCGTTTCGATTGTTAGATTCTGGAATATCAGCCATTTGTGATGGATTGTTTTTGATGAAAAACGATATTACTAGTCATTTCCCACAGACGGCGTCAATCTGTTGATGTAAAAAATTAGATCATACCTAATTATTTAATCACAGATAAAATAAATGAGATACGGAAGTTTTAAAGTGGTTCAGCCTTATAAGAATGGCCTACGTCCACTGTTTCTGTTATTGATGATTGTTTAGGAATTCTCGATTACAAGTTCTATCAAGAAATTCCCGTCCCCTCACAATGAGGATTGTACAATGTATTTATAGCCCTATGGTTGTAATGTGAAAGGGTAATACATTCAATGCTGTACATGTGAAAGGGTAATATATTAAATTCCCCTTAAGCGTATACATCTTAATGATAAGCATTTAATGAACAGTCAGACTGTTGATTTTCCTGCTATTAATGCTTTGTTCGAGGTGCAGCTCGGACCGCCTAAAGTCCTCGGTAATCAAAAGTTCCTCGATACTCAAAAGATCCTCGGAGAGTTCTTGTAGGTCGGAGCGTCTAAGTTCCTCGGGGAAGCAGTGTTCCTCGTTGTAGTATGGTTCCTCGGAGCGTCTGAGTTCCTCAGAAGTGCTTGTTGCTGCCACGTAGATTACCACGTGTCTTCACTCGATTGAGCCATGTCAGCAGACTAAATTTGGTATCAACAGGGAGTAAGGTAGAAAATTAACACTAGACACAAGATTAAGCCAAACCCGAGTAGTGAACTTATCTCCTAACATGTAAGAGACAGTGGGACGATCGGGGTCTTTATACTTCAAAATACAATTCGCATGGATGAGGGATGTGACTTGCTTTGTGATAAAGGCATCATAAGGCACATTCGTATGTTGCTTGACAATGCATAAGTCCTTTAAGAATTTGGCATAGGATGGAACTTGTTGAATCGTGGTGAGGAATGGAATGTTAATGTGAACATTCATAAAAACTTGCTTGATCTCGTCAAATTGTTGGGATTTCTTGGTCGGATCCAACCTGTGAGGGAATGGTGCTTTGGTCACATAGACAGTGGTGGACTCATGAGACTCATTCTTTTCTATAGATTTATTGTGTGGTGGAATCTTAGGAAGAGATTCTAATGGGTAATGATGGGTGGGTGGGATTTGAGCATCCCAAGGATCTACAACCCCATTGTCAACCTATTTACCGAATCGTAGAGTACTCACCGCTTTCATATCCTCTTGGTATGTGGGTGAAGTGGAAATGGATCCAATCTCATAAGATGACTCCTTGCCATTAACCTTAGGGTTAGCAATGGGTTGACTCGAAAAATGACCTTTATCTCGCTCGAACTCAAACTGGTTAAGACGTTGTTCAAGCTTTTGGATGTCTTAAGTCTCTGCTTGCGTGGTTTACTGTTAAGTCATGATAAATTTAGTGAGAAGATTCTCGAAAGAGGAGGTGGACGATTAGGGTGGAGGGGCATAAGGGGGTTGGGGGACCAACTCTCTATTAGAACTAAGTGATTGTGAATAATCAAAGGAGGGAGGTAGGATAGGGACAATTTGATGAGTGGGGTTTAACGGTCCTCCGTGGGGAACAAAGGATGATGGATGGTGTTGTTGATGGTATTGAGCATGATGCTTTTGGATAGGAGGGTTATGTTGCCTTTGTGGGTTTTGGTGAAACCCTGGTATACCATCAACATTTTATTATGGGTGTGTTGGAGCAAGGTCGGTGTCGTACTTATGAGAAAAATAGGGATGGTTCCTATTATTAAGATTGTAAGTAAACGACGGGGGAGCAGGTTTCCTAGTGGTATCAAAGGCACGGGCTTGGGCATAGTGGGCTCGGTATCATCTTGAATGAGGAGGCACAAATGAGATAAATAATCTTGACTTAAACATACATGATAAGAAGGACTAGACTCGTTGACGTTCATCACTTGTTTAGAAAGAGAAACATTTTTTTGTATAGAACAACTGAGAGCGTCAACTGTCTTAGTCAAAGTGTTTAAGCCATGAAGTAAGGTTTTAAAATTGGTATCATTTTTAACCTCATAAGTGATACCTACACGTGGTGGTTCGAATCTCAAAAATTCATTGGTGCCCTCCCAATATTGGGATTCATCGCCTAATTCAAGGAGAAAATTTTAGGCGGAAGTGGGAATTAAGTGCATGAATTTTCCTTTGTGTATGGATTCAATCACGGTGCGAGAGGAAGGAATGAGAGCATTTTCAAAACTATGGACGAGGAGACTTTTCTCGAGACCATGATGTGGGCAACTATTGATATAATCTTGAAAATGGCCCCAGACTTCACAAAATTTCTCGATTGGCTTTTGGCGATAATCTTTAATGGCTTGGTGCATCTCATTTATTTTACTCATTGGATAAAACTTAGACATGAACTTCTTCACAAGTTGTTCCCATGTATGGATAGAATCTGGTGGCAAGGAATGGAGCCACATGGATGCATTATCATGGAGAGAAAATGGAAACAAGCGAGGACCAACATTTTCCTCATCTAAGTTTTGATTTTTGAAAGTCGCACAAATCGTGAGAAATTTTCGCAAGTGAGTGTATGGAGACTCACGTTCAAGACCATGGAAATTGGGCAACATGAAAATGGTCGTAGGAAAAATTTTGAATTGGTTCGCTAGGGTGGGTGGAAAAACGATGCATGATGGTGAGGTGGCCGTTATCGAGGCAAAATAGTCTCGTAAGGCACTCTCTTCAGCCATGGTGGATGAATGGATGGATGAAGTAGATATGTTGACTTGGGGATAACTCGAAGTGACTGGTGGTATTGGAAACTCAAGGGGAACACATGGTTCTCCTAATGAGAAAGAGACGGGAGAAAGGCTACGGGAACGAATTAATCGATGATTAATGTGTTGCCACATGGGCATGCAAAGAGGGAATTTTTTTGTTTTTGAAAAAAAAGAAGGAAAATATTTTTGGATTTTTAGAAAATGAAATGAAAAAAATGTTTTTGGAGTTTTTGGTTTTTTTGAAATTAAAAAGAAGAAAATATATATTTTTTTTTTGGGAAGAAAAGATGGGGAAAAATAGTCGGACTCGCAAGTTGGACGAACTCACTAAAAAGGACTGCCAAAAAATTGAATTGGACACACACAAGACAAGAAAAAAATCATAACTAGCACCTAGCCAATTTTTATCTTGAAAATTAGTGAAAGGGGTAGTCAAATTTTAATAAAATTCGCGGGCGATAAAAATCATGGAATTTATATGAGTGATCGCCTTTGCAAAAGGTGTGTTCCTAATTTAATCACAAGATGACAAAATGATTGCCACATAGATTCGCCACAAAGCTACTACAATGAAATGGTTGGCCGGTACAACGCTGGGAACAACACAAACCCGTTTACTAGGTGGCCGCAATTAAAACCCAATTTCCCTGGACACTTTCGTGCCGCAAAGTGAACCATTTGAGGGTTTGCCGGGTGGAGAGGACTCTACGGGTTATCCTATAAGTCAAATTGATCAAAAAGGGGCCTATGAACATCATATCCTATATGGATATCTAGTTGATTGACTTTAAATTTAGTGATGGCTAGGGTAGCACACAAAGGATAAGTGATTGAGTCGGGTGATGAAATCCCTTCTCGTGAATGATTGGGCGTAGGTGTTAGTTAATTAATTCATCACACCATTCGAAAAATAAATACAATAATAATATCACACAAGACAAAATAGGGACACACAATATATTGACTCGCTAACAGGAGAGGCGCAAGGGTTTACAAATGTACCTCCCACGGTTCTTACACCGTGGGGCGATGAAAAATTTGAGTCAACCGGGGGGAGATCACGTCTATCTCAGTCGGCCATGGGAGTCCTACTGACCCAAGGTAAAGAGGATTATTTTCCTCATCATGGATGCCCTCTCTCTATCTTGTCTGGTTTCCCTATCACGTTTTTCTTTAATTATTACAAATTTAAAAGGAAAAAACATGGTGTCTCCAGGCACCGCAATACATGCAAGGTAATAAAGTCATAATACAAGGCTTCTAAAATACAAAAATTGTACAAAAAAACAACAAAATATGGAAAGTATATGAAATACAAAATGTGATTCGCTCCAAGCTTCACACTTCCAAGAATGGCAACAACACCATTTGATTGATTTTTTTTAGTATGTCGTTGTGTAAAGGTCATCGAATAAAAAATCTCAATTACCTACAACATTATTATAAAACTAGAAAATAGTGGTAAGTGAGGTATAAATACAAATCAAGGGAGTGAAAGTAGATGCAAATTCAAATGTAATTCAATTTTCTTTTCTTTCTGGACTTTTTCACTTTTTTCTAAAAAAAATTTAGCTTTTTTTTCAATATTAAAACAATTTTGAGATTAAGGTGAATTTTAAACTAAGAACTAAATACAAAATGGTAATTAAAGTTAAATAAAAGTGTGAAAAACATAAACTAATGAGTGAAGAAAATGAATGAAATGTAACTAAATGAGATAATGAATCAAGGGATGTATATCCACCCCAAATTCACACAACTAATTTAGCTTAAACTATCTTAATTTGATTGAATTCCAAAATATTTAGATAATTCAAAAGGTAATTCTCATTACTCAAATGAAATAATAAATATTCTTTTAAAAAAGTAATTTTAATTCCTACAAACACGACTCTAATTGAATTAAAATTAATCCAATAAATTACCCACTATGATCGATTCATTCAACTAATTTTAATTAGACAATAATAAAAACAAGAGTAGATGAAAATTATACTAGCATTTTAATCAAGTGATAAGACTATCTCTAGTTTTAAGCAAATGATAAAATGTCAACACAATTTTCAATCCTCTCTCAAGGATTATTTTTCATTTTTCAATGAAAAATTAAGAGTATGAATTAAATTTACTGATCAAAGGAATTCAACCAAATTAAAACTAACAAACTAAACTAATTGGATTCATGGGGGCTTCAATTCATCCCTTGATTGGGAGATTAGACTACCATAATCATCATCCAATCAACAATAAAATAATAGTAAATTAAAAGAATAAGATGAAAAATTAGTGAGAAGATAATAAAACCTAATTTGAGGATAATGACAATTGTTCTTCAATTAATGCAACAATCTTCTCAATTAATTATAATCACTCCAAAAAATTAAAATGAATTTCTAAAAATAAAATTTTACTCTCTCTCTCTCTATATAAATTTTTTCTCAAGAATTATATTCTTCTTCTCTCTAAAATTTATTATCTCTAAAAGTCCTCCTCTCTTTTGGGTCTTCTTTCTTCAATTTATATGTGCCAATGGGGCTAGGGGTATAAATGGAAGAATTGATATGTGCATGGGGTTTATGAGGTGTGAGAGGGGGAATAAGGGTATTTTGGTAATGAGGAGTGGGTGCATATGGGAAATGGTGAGGAAGAAATCAGATTTGATATGAAGGGCAACTTGATGGTATAATAGGAAATGGGGTAAAAAGAGTTAGAAGTTTTTTATAGTCATGTGGGTGTTTATTTGTTGGCTTGTTTAGGTTTTATTTTGGAACATGGTAGGTGGATAAGTCGTGGATTTGAGATGGGTTCGAATTGGGTTTCGGGTTCGGGGGGAGAATGGCAGCGGGTTTATGGTTGAGGTTGGTGAGAGGAGAGAGAAGGTGAGGTTAATGGGTTTGTGGCTCTCGGGTTTGGCCTGGGATTTCGGTTTGGGTTCCGGTTTAAGTTCAATTTTGGGTCAAGAGGTAGAAGGGGGTTACTCTGGTGGTTAGGTCCGCCGTTGGATTCAAATCGGGTTGAGCAGGTGGGTCGAGTTCAGGACGAGCTGTTGGGGTTGGAACAGAGGTCTAAGTCATCGGCGACCAGAGCCATGGGAACGACTGCTAGGTTGTAGGTTGTCGGAGCTTTCTGAGTAGCTGGTGGCGGTTGTGGTTACGTTGATCGAATTTTGTTAGTGGTGGAATAAGGTAGGTGGTTTGGGGGTTTGATTATGAAACTTGGTTTTAAGTTTTGATGGAGGTAAGAGTTGGTGAGAGGAGAGAGGATGTGTGGGAGGTTAAAGATGGTGTGGCGAGAGTGTAGGAGAGTTAGGGTGAGGGTGAGGTAGAGTGTAGGAGATTTTGTGTGTGTGTTTGATAAGTTGGGTGTGTGTGTAAATAAAAATTAAATTAAAAGCTAAAAATTAAAGTTCTAAGTTATTTAATAGAAGACTCAACTAAAAAAATAAATGAAATAAAAATAAAAACTAAGTTCTAAAAATGTAAAATCTAATAAAATCAAAATCAAAATAACATTACACTAAAGAAATATAGAAAAATAGAAAAATAGAAAATAAATCCTAAAAATTGTAAACAAATTTAAAATGAATCATAAAAATAAAAACGACTCAAAATAAAAATCTAAAATTAATAAAAGTACAATCTCAACACACATCGGGTTAGAGGTAGGTTTAGGTTCGATCTGGGGTAGGCTAGGGTTATGGGATTGATTATTTAGCCATATGTGAACTGCAAATTGCCTCGAAATAGATCTTTTGATACTGCAACTGAAATCAAGCCTACACTGTGGACAATTATGCACATAAGACCCATTTTGCCGAGAATTAGCAATTAAAAATCATCTATTCGGGGTATTATTTAAAAAATATTGTGCGCTTATCACTCCCGTTTTCATATTTATATATATATATATATATATCATGCTTTTGCATTTCATCCAACACATGTTATCGTTTCCCAATAACGATCAATATCGTGATAAATGCACAAATCATATTTTCTACATATGTTATTTTGGGAACATTCCTATGGATGACATCACCCTACCTTGTCCATGATACGAGTTGAACGATTCCAATCTTCATTATATAAACACGCACACACACTTCATGGGGATATAAAGCAAAATAATAACACTAGCCCATGAGAGACCGAAAGGGCGGGATGGGTGCCTAACACCTTCCCATTCCGTAACATAACCCTCGAGACTTCGAACTATTGGTTTTGTATGCTTCAATTTGTCCTTGATGCCGCTCTCTTAAAGTGGCAAGATGTTCTTTTGTCTATTTTGTGCAAAATAGGCAAGCGACTCCATCTCTTCACATTCACCCCCACACCGACGACGTCCGAAACAACCTTCCCAATAGGGGTGCGAGACCGCGGTGTAGCCTTCCCGAGGGGATGTATCTCTCTCTCCTCCCAACACCGCCCGGGATGGCCACAACAGAAGAAGACGACTAAAGACATAAGGTCACTCAACTCAACAATTAGGGGATGAATAACAACCAATGGGTAAGGATAAATGGGACGAAGAGGAAATGCCACGACTTTACGCCTCTCGACTTCCTCAATCTCTACCCTCATAATTTCTTGAAAATACCTCTCTCTGAGGCTTGGAAACTCCTCGACTAGCTTGGATAGTTGTCTTAACATTAACAGGACGAGACTCAACTTATGTGAAAAATATAAGACAATGACAAACAATATGTAAGTTGACTTTTGTTGACTAAAACATCTAAGGATGGAAGGTTTACTATTTTGTTCAAAATCAACCAAGAACAAGAAACAAGGCTACCGGAGAAAATGACCAAAGCTACGCCGTAAAAGCTCCTAAGAGGTAAAACTACCAGGGAAGGGGATGAGATACCCTAAGACCACTACAAGCCTACCAAAAATCACTCCCATAAGGGGCTATAGCCACTAGTAGGGTTTGCCGGATGTATAAAAAATCTCTGAAAAAAGTAAACAAGCAGAAAACCAACCTAAATCAATGGAAAGATCAATAGAAAGATGCACAAGGAGAAGAAAGTAGGTTACCTGCTGGTGTATCTCACTGGAAAGAACCCTAAGAAAGGTTGAAGAACGCCTAAAAACAAGAGAAAGGATAGATTGCTGGAAGGCTGGATATTTTTAGATAAAGGGAGCAACTACGCGCGAAATATAGATAGTGGCAAAAATTGGGTTTTGAAACATTTTTAAACCTAGTAGTGATTAAGTGCCAGTTCCGAGGCCCATCATTAAGGGCACAAAGTCTTAAGCGCTCAACCATCAAATCAACTTGCAAAAGACGCTATCCAATCAGAACTAAGACATGTTTCACTCTCGACATCTCATCAAAGACTGGACCAATTTGTATCCCTCTTCACATATATGGATGAGGGCTAGGGGTGATTGATATAACCAAGTGTGACATCATCCTAGGACGAGAGACATTAGCATCCATAACCAAGTTCCCAAAGGACACCACTTAGGCCGTACCCAAGACTCATCCAGATTAGGGTCGGCCTCGTCATCCACAACATTGTCCATCTTGTGAGCCGAGACCTTAGCAAATCATTTCATCAGCGAAGACTTGTCTCGTCCTCTAATTCAACCGACACCTGGTAATGACTTGTATAACACGTCTCAGCCTGACGCCTTCATCCGAGACCACATTTATCACTTGCCAGCATGAAATCCTAAACTACATCAATAGCCTCGTACTCGAATAGACAAGAACCCTCCAGGCGATATGTATAGTACGAGCAATACAAAGTTATAAGATGGAAAATCCCATGTGGACAAGTCTGTTAGAATAAGATTATCCCCTCACGTGAGGGAATATTTCATGATGATTAGTTACATCTGTGAGGGGCATGTGTTAACTAGATATTGGGAGCCCCCTCATTCACATGATGATTACTTACTTGGGAGTACATTACACGCCCAAGGCACTATGAATACACTTTATCTTCTACATTGTAAAGGATCAATTATTCACAACCCTAGCAGAACTCTGTCAAAATACTTAGTGAGAGAAAAAAGTGAAAAAGAGGTTACTTTGGACGTTTAATACAAGATTAAACTATTTAAGTAACTTTAAACTATTTTTTGAAGAAAATCTTTCCTTTAAATCAAAACAGATTAACACAAGATGTGTTTAATAAAACATGTACGAGATTTGTTCAAGATTTTATAACATGTTTCGAAAAATAGTTTAAATCAATTAAACACAGCACACCAACAAGAATGAGATGAGGAGATGTAGACAAATTAAGTACAAGGAGTTTTTTAATGTGGTAAAACGTCACCCAACTAAGGAAACATCCACAGTGACTTCTAAGTCACAAACCAAAAATCCACTAAAATAAAATATACAAGTTACAAACTATTTAACACACATGCACACAAAACAGTCCTATAAAAGTTTAGAATATGTACCCATTGGTTTGATTCTAACTTCTCTGCAGTTCTGATGTTGATGTGGATTTCCCAGTTTGCTAACTTCTCCACTTTGTTCCAGTCTTTATGTCGACTCTTGTTAATTCAAGATCTTATGGCCAACACTTTTGTGTTGTAGTGTGACAAGTGTTTTGTGAAAGTGATCTAACACATGCATGCACACATGCACACTTATTTATATAAACAGTCCTATCAAATTACAGAACAGATCTAAATGCGGTAGGATTTTCAGTTTCTCTCTTATTTAGAAACAAAAGGCTTTATTTGACCTTTCAAAGAATCCCGGAATCCAAGGTTACCTTGCTCGAAAGACTGCCAAGGTCTTAAATAATTTTAGAAGTTTTGAAAATGATTTTGAAATTGTAAACCACCAATTGCGATTCCAACTAGGTCAAAAGTCTTGTTTCGTAAAAACTAGAAAAAAAAAGATTTGTTGATTCTGGAGTTTTGAAAAACATTTACAGAAAGAATAATCAACAAATACGATTTCTCAAGATGAGAAACTAAATTGTGCAGATCTAAGTGTAATATGACATGCAATAATCAGATCTATTATTTCTATGAAAGAGAAATAGATATCTAACATGAAATGTCTAAGTTGGAAACAAGATATCGAACTCAGAGGATAAAACTCTTTAAAAAAAACTTCAAACCCCCACCAACAACACTCTCAAACACACAGGTATAGTATTTGGTAAAAACTGCTTTGGAGAAATGAGTTTAGGGTTTGAAAACAAAATAGGGTTTGGACGATTTAGGGTTTCTTTCTCTCTCTGGTTTCTCTCTTTCTTTTCTCTCTCTCTCTCTCTCTCTCTCTCTCTCTCTCTTCTCTTCTCTCTCAGTTTATGAACTGGCCAAAAGTCCCCAAATGCTGAGGGTAAGCCTCCTTATATAGTAGGCAAGGAAGGATCGAGAAGGTTGATGAAAATCTAAAGGCTGAGATTTGGTCTTGTCCTTTTGACTTTGATCCAACGGTTTAACATTAGTTGTGATTTAAACAAGTGTTGATTGGTCTAGAAAGGTTCACATGGATAGGATAAAAACGCATGCAGATCATTGATAAAAGAGATCCAAGGGCTTATAGGGTGTACGAGTTATGAGTCTACTAACAAACACAAATCAGACCGTTGTCCAACAGACAAGTGTAAGGCCCAGATGAACACTCACACGCGTGTTTTGAAAATAAATACACATGCACCCTGAAGTCTCAAGTGCATTCGAATTCTACCCAATCAAACATTTAGGCAAAAAGAGATAGAATCAGTATTTACACAATGACCCCAGAAGTTTATAAAACCAGTTTTAATTTCTTAAAAAACATTTAAAAAAATGTTTAAAAAATTCCCAAAAATTATTAAAAACAAAGTTAAAGGGAAATTAACTCACACAAGCATTTTATGCAATATATATGATATGTATGCAATACTAATGTGTATGGGTGATTGAGAATATACCTTTAAACAACAATCAGGAGGAATTAAGTAGAAGGTTCTGAGGTTCTTTGGTATCTAGGGAAGAGACTCAATTTTGTCACTATTTCCAAACTAGATGAGAACTTATACAATATAGACTCAAGTGAGTCAAGAGTATAAGGTTCTTCAAAAAGATCGAGTGTTGTATTTGCGGACCAATAGAACCATTGCTATAGTGAAAACCACCATTCACGCTGCACAGTGGACGTAGGCTCCAACCGAACCACTTATATATGGTGTTTACTTCCTCTTTAACTCATCTCTTTCTACTATTATATTTATGTACATTTGCCATTGTTGTATTGGTGTGATCTTGTTTATCACCTGGTGATACCAATTCTGGTATCATTACCAATGACAATACACAATAATTTTTCTGATTGATCTCCACCGTTAATGTCCATGATCTGACACAAAATATCAATTCCACGACTCATGGTTTAACAGTAAAATGACATTCATCTTCATAATAGTCCCCCATTTTCCTTATTTTTTGCACAAATAATAGCTAAGGGATTTCACCACGATTCACATCTGATTTCGATCAGAACGTCAGGTCCATGTGCTGAAGTGGAACGAAATGGGTGATCAGAGGCTTGACAGCTCATTGGGCATGGCAGGTTCTAACAGCGTCATTCAAACGACTTTAGTCATTGTTATAACAACATAACTCTTCATTGAGCGATCGTGTGTGTGTTTTGAAGACAACATAAATGGGGTTGTTTTCTTCCTTTTCACAGTTCAGACGAAAGTAACTTAAATGATAAATTAAGGTTTAGACCTTAATCTTCTTATTTCGTTTTCGCATTTTCCCAGCGATTTACAACTTAAATAAGAAGAAACTATATTTTACTAATTAATCAATGGCCAAAAAATCTATAATCCATTTCATAATACATTAATTTTCTTATTTAATTCAACTATAATTTTATACCGCCTCATATACAATCCGTATATATTATTTATTTAATCTACCGGGGCGGGGTATTACATAAAACCCCCCTTCAATGTCCTTTACCCTTTTGGGGAGTCCCCCCATCCCTAGGGTAGTCAAAGTCTGAGAGAAATATGGTCCATACTAGTGCGAATTCGTCACAATAACACCATAAATGTACACACCACGACAGCAATAATAATAATAATAATAATAATAATAATAATAATAATAATAATAATAATAATAATAATAATAATAATAATAATAATAATAATAATAATAATAATAATAATAATAATAATTTGTTGACAGGCCATCCGGATCGATCTGGAATCATTTCAAAATGATCTGAAATTAAAATTCTAAATTCCTTTTTTTTCAAGTTTTTCTTTTACCCTTTGAACTTATGACCTTATTTAATTAAATACAACCTTTAAAATTAATCCCATTAACTCTTTAAAAATTCAAGGTCGTATAATTTACGAATTAGGCATGTCTGGAAATATCATGACTTTATTAATTTTAATGGAACTAGATGTTATAACCTTCCCACCTTGGGAATTTTCTTCCCCAAAATCAAAAACTAAACAAACTTAAGTAAACAATTTGGGATATTGCCTCCTCGTCATAGATTTTAATTCCCAAGTCGCTCCCTCAATGCCATTATTATCCCAAACAACCTTGATGAGTGGAATCGTCTTCTTGCGAAGCATCTTCTGATTGTGGTCCATTATCGCCAACGTTTTAATCTTATAAGAAACATCGTACTGGAAGTTTAGCTGACCCCAATTGATTATATGATATGGATCCGAAATGTATTTTCGTCACATCGACACGTGGAAAATGTTGTGCATATTGGACAACTGAGGCGGTAATGCCAACCGATATGACTAGACCAATCCTCTCCAATATCTCAATGGTCTTGTGTATGTTGGTGTCAACTTTACCTTACAGCCAAACCACATAACCCCTAGTCTAGTCCTGATCTTTAGAATTACATAATCACCCACACGGAACTCCAAATTGAAATGATGTGTTCTACGTAGTTCTTTTGACGACTTTGAGTTATTTTAAGTCTAGCCCGAATAACCTGAATCTTCTTAGTGTCCTCCTCAATCATCTCAGATCCCAAGATGTTCTTCTCACCGACCTTCACCTAACAAAATAGTGAATGACAAGAATTTCCATACAAAGCTTCAAAAGGTGACATATGAATACTTGCCTAATAATTATTGTTGTAGGCAAACTCTACGAATAATATACGATCAAACCAACTACCCTGGAAGTCTAGAGCTTATGCCCTTAACATATCTTTGAGTATCAGAGTATTCCTCTCAGACTATCCATCCATTAGTAGATGATAGGTTGTACTGAGATTCAAATTGTTTCCCAACTCCTACTAAAGTTTCTTTCAAAACTTGGACACAAATCGTATATCCCTATAAAAAAACAATGGATAAAGGTGTCTCAACAATCTCTCCCACACTATCTGTGACTTTGATGGTAATGAAGTGTGCTGACTTGGGGAGTCGATCAACCATAACCCTCACTACATCGTGCCCTACCTGAGTCCTAGTCAAAGTTTTTGTGAATTCCATCATGATGTGCTCACTTCCACAGAGCTACTGGTAGTGGTTGTAACAACTTTTATGGCTTCAGGGGCTCAGCCTTTACTTGTTGACAAGTGAGGCACTTTTCCACTAAAAACATAAAATCCTTTTCCATCCCTAACCACTAATAGTATCTGCACAAATCCCTTTATATTTTCATTTTGCTAGGATGAAAGCTGAAACAAGACTGGTGCGCTTCTGCTAATAACCTCTTCTCTGAGTTTCTCAATACTCGGAACTACCAACCTTCCTCAGAATCTCACATTATTATCCTTATCGATCGACAAGTCTTAAATTGGTTCGATTGATAAAATGAGATTCCTAAAGTTAATTAAACCATCATCGAAGGCTTGTGAATCAAGCGCCTCCTATTGTATTACTGGCCTTTCCACCATCCGTAGATATAGGCATGATGCTTTCACCATTTGACACTTAATACGTAGCTCTAAAGGTCTTACATTATCTTGTGGCGGTAGCACTTCATTACCGCTCAAGATATTCATGTATTCATGCTCAATGCGTCAATTGCAACATTGGCCTTACAGGGAGGGTAATAGAGACCAAAGTCGTAATCTTCTACGAACTTTATCCATCGCATTTGCTTGTGATTTAGATCTCTCTGAATGAAAACATATTAGAGGATCTTTTGATCTGACTACACCTTGAACTGTTCACCATGCAAGTAATACCTCTATAACTTAAGGGAAAAAATAACTTCTCCAAGATCTAGGTCATGCATCGAGTAGTTCCTTTCATGAACCTTTAACTTCTTTTTGCATAAGCCACCACATTACTCCACTACATCAGTATTGCTCCTAAACCATCTCCTGATGCATCATAATACACCGAATATCCCTTTCCTCTCTCAGTAAGGATAAGTATGGGTGCTAAAGTCATTCTGGTTTTCAATTCCTAAAAAGACAACTCACACTCTTTTGTCCACTCAAATCGAACATCTTTCTATGTCAATTTGGTGAGGTTTGGATGTTACCAATTCACCACAACTTCAACCTTTGCTAAATCCATTGAAATCTCTTATCTTGAGAAGACATGGCAAAGAAACCTGACCTTATTCATCCAGAACTCACAGTTTCTTATCTTGGCATATAAATGATTTTCACGAAGAACTTGCAAGGCTGTGCAAAGATGCTCTCATGGTCGACTCCTGAAGTCTAGTAGATAAATATATCATCCACAAATACCATAATAAATTAATCTAGATATTGTCGATAAATCCTGTTCATTAGGTCTATAAACATCGTTGGTGTGCTCGTCAACACGAATGGCATCACCAAGAACTCATAATGCTTGTATCATGCCTTGAATATTTTCTAATGAATGTCCTCAGTTCTTACCTACAACTGATGATAAGTGGATTGAAAATCAATCCTTGAGAATATATATGCGGCTCGCAACTAATCAAAGAGATCATCAATCCGTGGAATGGGATAATTATTCTTAATCGTAACTCAATTCAGCTGTCTGTAGTTGATACAAAGCCTAAGGGAATTATCCTTATTCTTAGAAAAAAAGGGCTAGTTCACCCCATGGTGACATAGTTGACCTAATGAAACCTTTATACAATAAATCCTTTAACTGTATCTTCAGCTCCTTCATCTTGACTGGAGTTAAACGATGTGGAGGAATGGAAATAGGGTAGACCCCCGTGTGCACCTCGATTACAAAGTCAATCTCTCTACTGTGACACCCCGCCTAATAAAATACCGGGTGATCAGTCCGATACCAAATTAAAACAGGAATCCCAGTTGGATCATCCTTAGCATCACTGTCGAAAACTTTTTAAAACATACTAACCACCTAGTATTCCAAAAACTGGTGCCAAATTTTAACTTTTTAATTTAACAAAATAGTACATGCGGAATTAAATATAAACCATTCACACAACTGAATAAATCAACTGAATAATTAATTTAAATAACTTGTCGAATAAACCATCGGCCACCAAAGTAAAATAATCCAATACAAACATCAAACACCTGAAGGATTACATCTGAAAACTGTACTGAGAAGTCTGGGCGACAAGCCCTAAATAAAACGGAACTGAGAAATGATTCCTACTCTAGGAATGAATGAATGATGCGTCTAATCCAAACTTCTGCTAGCATCCACATATGCTGCAGCTCCGTGTCCCTGAAATAGAATATCGATCCTGGCGTCCCTGTGGCTGGACACCTAAAAGGTTTTGAAAATAGTTTTATAGCAAGGGTTAGAACCCAAAACATTTTGAAAATATTTAGCAAGTGAATTAACTGCAGTAATTTAAAATGCATGAATGCGCTTCATATTTAAGTTAGTGTCGCACTCCCTTGTGGACATTCTCACCCCTCCATTATTGTGCACACCTACTGGTTACCCTAACCCCACCTAGTTGTACTACCCCGTTCAACTAGTTCTGGTATAACCATCCCTTGCCATACTACTCTAACCCGAGTATAATGATTCTTGAATTATAAGTTATCTCTCAATTAACTTAATTAATTCCTCTTAAATAGTAGCATATAACCGTCTCACAAGTTATATAAATTAAATACATCACACTGTATTATTCCCACAAACGAATAACTTAATTAATTTCTCATTAATTAACAACATATAACTGTAACCCGAGTTATATAAGGTAAATACATCACACACTGTATTATTCACCTACATATAATATTTACTACCATATTATACGTACCTTTACTAACATCCACGCATATATCATACGCGTATCCATCCTTCCGAGTATACCCTCACCGTATGATTCACTCTAAAATTCCATCTCACTAGGTGTGCTCACAAAACCTAGTTTTCCAAGTTGGATTCGCTCACCAACCTGGTCTACTACATAAACGAATTGGAGGCGGTCATATTCCTTCCTGAAAGTGCGATAATCTCCTCACCCATGTACTGGACGCTATGACCTGGGGATATACTCACCCTACTCCTCAAGCTAGGGGATTCACCCACATCGCGCAACCTCCCTTGATAGCATTAGAGTATATAACTTGAATAAATATCTATTCACTGATATTTAATGTCACACACAATATATACACGTATATATATATACTATCACTACACCGTATATATATAATATAAACTCCGGCTTTACCGTGTACTCAGAATCCCGTATACTGCCTGAAATTTAAATGTCACTCACAATAGACACGTATATATATATATATATATATATATATATATATATATATATATATATACACCGTATATATATATATATATATATATATATACACCGTATATATATATATATATAATAACCCTGGCCTTACTGTGTACTAAATATCCCGTATACTGCCAGAAATTTTCTGAGTCTGTGGCTCGACTCAACGTAATTAATTTTCTCACTTAATAATTTACCGTCTCCCCGAGTCTATCACCCAACTCTAATTAAATTAACTAACACACATTAATTTAATATCTCTCTGAGTCTAGCGTCCAACTCTAATTAAATTAACTAACACACATATTAATTTAATATCTCCCCGAGTCGATCGTCCAACTCAAATTAAATTAATTATTACACCCATTAATTTAATACTTACCCGAGTCTACAATCCGACTTTTATTTAATTAATTTACACATTAATTAATCAACACATATCCGAGTCTACAATCCGACTCTAATTAAATTAATTATCTCATTTATTAATTTAATAACTTGGTGTCACCCAACCATTATCCCCGAACTCGCTCACTTGGCCCGTACCTCAATATTTCCCGAGTTCATGTTCCGACTCCAAACAATTATTTTCTCTCAATAATTAATTTAATGCCTTAATGTCACTTAACCAACATACCCGGACTCGCTCACTTGGTCCAATTTACATCTCATAATATAATACCCACATTTTCGCCTACAATGTGTCACACCTTTATTTCTATAATTTTCCCAATTATATTTGCCTATAATAATTAACATACCCGGACTCGATCCTCTTGGCCCGAAATTAAATATTTCCCGAGTCTATATCCCGACTCTAAATTTCTTAGTTTATCTCCAAACTTAATTCACTACCTTGGGGTCGTTTGACCAATATACCCAGATTCGGTCACTTGATCCGCATCTCACTATTTTGGAATAAAATCTCTCAAATTCATCCATTAAATGCCCCACATAAATTCATCCTAGTCCCAATTACTTTCTCCCATAATTGCTAGGAATATTTGTTTCATATTTATTTATCACTAAATAAATGTTTGGGAGTTAAATTTCTAATTAATTTTCCCCTTATATACAAACTGGGCGAACTGCCTAGAATTCCGAATCATCGATCGATCGAACCCCTGGGTCGATCGATCGATCGTCCCTGACTTCGTCTTCTCCAACAGGCAGTTCCACCATTAACGAAAACCTCCAACTTTCATTCTTTCCCCTAGACTAACCCAAGCCCAATCAACCCTATTTCTACATAAGAATAGGATCAAAGCACCTTATAGAACATCAATCTGGAATTAAATCTCAAGATTTCCTACTTTTTCCCGAATTGGGTATTATCCGGGTTTTCAATCCCCAATACGAATTTCATTCATTTTATCAGTAATTAACCCTCTAATCTTACTGATTTTAACATTTGATTTAGTTCTCTACATTCTAGAATCATAAACACGATTAATCTCCCCCTTAATCTCATTAAGGTATATAAATTTACAAAAAACCAATTTAGATTTTAGTGACACACCCAAAACGAATTTTCATACACACATCACTATGATATGAATTGATTATCAAACTTTTAGAAATCAAAACAGTTAACCACTTGCCTGTAAGTGTTCGTAGTGTCTGATCCGTTGTTGATGTCCCTTAATTTGGCTCCAATAACCTCCAATTTGCTCTTGATTTGTTTTTCCCCAAATCCCCTCTCAAACCCTAGGTTTAGAGTTATGTTGGCTGCCATTCCTTAATCTCCCAATTAGGTTAAAAACCCTCCATCCCGTTTTTAGCCTAATGGGTTTAATTAAAGTGGCCCAACTCACCCCGTGTGGGCCCGAATATGCCCAAAATTACCCCGAGACTCAATTACTACCCCCAGGTACTCTTTTCTGACTATCTCAACCCATCCGGTCTCAATCGCGCACTCAGAATTGGCGTCCGAATTAATTTATAAAAATCCTTATCTCACACCCAATTTAGTCTATACCGACTCCCGGTTGGGATAAGTGTATACCTTGTCATTAATACTCGAAATGACGTAATTAAATTATGACTATTCACTTAGTAAATAAATTTCCCTAAACATTAACCATTCACTCCCCGATTAATATTTAAATATATATATTGCCATAATTAATTCAATTAAAATTACAATACACAAGTAATTTAAAATTCCCGAAGTAATTAAATATTAAATGTACAAAAATACGGGGTGTTACATACTTCCCCCCTTACAAAGGAATTTCGCCCTCGAAATTAAGATAAACCTAGTGTTCCGATATTCACATCTTTCTCACCAGTCATGTGCCTCCAAGCCCGCTATATCCATCCCATCTGTTTCTAACCACGTTGCACAAGTATGCATTTAAAATTTACCCAGGGCGCCCATACACCCTATTTTCGTGCTTAACCACACAAAAATTTGCCTTAATTAACCCGGGTGCCCATACACCCTATCCCCGTGCCCTACCACACGAAAGTTACCCAACTATGCTAGTCGTAACCCATAATATAACTTCGAACCCGTAGTCATATTACCTATATATATATATATATATATATATATATATACATATATAATTACTGCCCGGGTACTCAACCCATGCTATGTCCAACTATCTCCCCATAAATACTTGTCTCTCAACACAAAAGTATATATGCTTACCCTTATGCTGCTAAAGACAACATAAAATACCGCGCCCTTACTATCACTAGTCGTAGCACAAAGTAAACCCCGGGGTATCTCTCTTTGCTCGAAAATCAATTTAACCACCCTGATTCACTTCAGTAAACATCCCCACTTACCGGGATAAAATGTGAGAACACAAAACCTCACTATGTGCCATCGGACCATGCAATACAACATATATATCCACATATATATAGGCTATACGCCCTCTCTGATGATACCTAGTACCAACCATACCCTGGTGTCGCGGACACCAAAATTTAACTCCACTATCCACAATAGTTAAATTCCATCGCTATCCAACCGATGTTTAAAAAGTATTATCAACCCTACTCCCATAATTCTTGAAAGTAATAATTCCTCGCATAATTCAACCAATCACTCAGTGTATGCCTCCGCTCTCCCATGAAGAACACTAAGGAACTCCGCTACCCTACGAAAAGTTTACCGACATGCTATGGCTGCTACCGCCAACGCACCCACTAAGTTCGACTCACATGCGAACTCTAGTGAAAAATAAGTCTTATACTGTGACATCCTCTTTGTCACTCAAAAATATACCCCATCCCCCTAGGGTAAAATAATTACCTCTATACTCCGGCTGCAACGGTTGGTTCTCGATTTCCGGAGCAGCTTCTCCCTGCCCGAATGCACCCGTGACTTGCTTTAGTGGCTGTACATCCAGGACCTCGTCCTGTAGTTGACCCATGCCTCGCTTAAGGCAATCTCTCTTCAAGTGTCTCACTTTCCCCACCGACGAAACACCGTCTAATACATTCACCCTGCCACTTGTCCCTTCCATGCCGACCTTGTTGAATTCCCTGGCCATCCTGCCAATAGCCTCCAGTTCTAGATCGTTTGGCATGATTTCCTTGCCAAAAATCCTGCCCCTGATCTCCCCCAGTCTGCTGACGGGATACCCCACTGGTATTGTTCCCTTCTGCCTCATCCGACTGGTTAATCCCCACTCCCTTCCCGCTTCCTTTCGCGTGGAAGCGATATTCCCAACAATGCCGGAGTGTTGCGTTAATGACATCAGTATAACCTACTAATGCGGAATTATCAATTAAATGTTGTCTGATTCTCCAGACTAACCCATCCATAAACTTTGCTTTCTTTCTCTTTTCCTCGCTTACCTCATCCGGTACAAAATTTGCCAACGAGTGAAATCTTCCTCGTAATCGACCACTGAACGGTCTCCCTTTGAGTCTCCTCACAAAATTTTCTCCTCATTTCGGTCTCGACCGCTGAAGGAAAAATACTTGCGGTCGAACCGCACCCAAAACTCTGCAGTAGCTAGTGTGTCCCTTTCCTCAACTGTGGTGATCGACCCCCACCACTGTAGCGCTGCTCCCACTAAACTAAAAGTGGTTAGCATTTTCTTCCGCACCTTATCACAATCTCCCATGCGTAGGTGAGGTTGGATATCTCTCTTCCTTGACACGCTAGTACTACCACTGAACCCCCTTGCAACTCTGGTGGGTTCCTACTAAAAATAACCTCTCTTTCCTGTTTCCACCCCGACGACCCCGCGTGAGTCTGAACATCCGGCGCCACTAACACTTATGGCGGATCCCGTGGAAAGTACCCTGCCGTTGTGACCACCGTCGTTTCAACTGTCTGTGTCACTATTTCAATTACTTGTGCTGTCAAAATCATCTTAGGCTGTAACTGCGGTAACTCTTGCTCCTAACGAGTCTCCCTCGTCTCATCTCCCCCTACTGCCCTAACTGCTCTCTCTCTCCTGGGCGTCATCTGGAATGAGAATCGAATTTGTATGAGTTCACTCTCAAATATAAATTTGGCAGAAGAACGTATATGCGCATACGTATGAGAATACAACAATCCTATAATAGGGCTCTATATCAAATATTACTAAACCGAAACGTGAAAAGCCGCACAGATCCTAAGGACACTAGAACCTGATGCTCTGATACCATCTGTGACACCCCGCCTAATAAAATACCGGGTGATCAGTCCTATACCAAATTAAAACAGGAATCCCAGTTAGATCATCCTTAGCATCACTGTCGAAAACTTTTTAAAACATACTAACCACCTAGTATTCCAAAAACTGGTGCCAAATTTTAACTTTTTAATTTAACAAAATAGTACATGCGGAATTAAATATAAACCATTCACACAACTGAATAAATCAACTGAATAATTAATTTAAATAACTTGCCGAATAAACCATCGGCCACCAAAGTAAAATAATCCAATACAAACATCAAACACCTGAAAGATTACATCTGAAAACTGTACTGAGAAGTCTGGGCGACAAGCCCTAAATAAAACGGAACTGAGAAATGATTCCTACTCTTGGAATGAATGAACGATGCATCTAATCCAAACTCCTGCTAGCATCCACATATGCTGCAGCTCCGGGTCCCGGGAATAGAATATCAATCCTGGCGTCCCTGTGGCTGGACACCTAAAAGGTTTTGAAAATAGTTTTATAGCAAGGGTTAGAACCCAAAACATTTTGAAAATATTTAGCAAGTGAATTAACTGCAGTAATTTAAAATGCATGAATGCGCTTCATATTTAAGTTAGTGTCGCACTCCCTTGTGGACATTCTCACCCCTCCACTATTGTGCACACCTACCGGTTACCCTAACCCCACCTAGTTGTACTACCCCGTTCAACTAGTCCTGGTATAACCATCCCTTGCCATACTACTCTAACCCGAGTATAATGATTCTTGAATTATAAGTTATCTCTCAATTAACTTAATTAATTCCTCTTAAATAGTAGCATATAACCGTCTCACAAGTTATATAAAGTAAATACATCACACGCTGTATTATTCCCACAAATGAATAACTTAATTAATTTCTCATTAATTAACAACATATAACTGTAACCCAAGTTATATAAGGTAAATACATCACACACTGTATTATTCACCTACATATAATATTTACTACCATATTATACGTACCTTTACTAACATCCACACATATATCATACGCGTATCCATCCTTTCGAGTATACCCTCACCGGATGATTCACTCTAAAATGCCATCTCACTAGGTGTGCTCACAAAACCTAGTTTTTCAAGTTGGATTCGCTCACCAACCTAGTCTACTACATAAACGAATTGGAGGCGGTCACATTCCTTCCTGAAAGTGAGATAATCTCCTCACCCATGTACCGGACGCTATAACCTGGGGATATACTCACCCTACTCCTCAAGCTAGGGGATTCACCCACATCGCGCAACCTCCCTTGATAGCATTAGAGTATATAACTTGAATAAATATCTAGTCACTGATATTTAATGTCACACACAATATATACACGTATATATATATGACACGACTCAGAATGTGTATCTAAAGTGTGTGCTCTCTAGGCTCAAGTGCAAGCCTATCGTTCAAGTAATAAACCGACAAGTCGGGTATCGATTCTCAGGGAAAAAGGACAACGGAGTTGTGACGACGGGATAAGATTGAGGAATCCTAGCAATGACTCTAAGAAGAAAAGAAAAAGATTGATTTGGCTTTTTGAGATGGATTAACCTAAATGCAATTATGAAAATATAATGAAAAATGCAATTAACTAAACTATCTAGATTACGAATGAAGGAGTAAATTGGAACTTTTAACTAAATGATGAGAAAACAGGATGGGAATACAATCCCCCAACCCTAGTGTAATGCAGTGACAACGTTGATCATAAATTTATCCGATTAATTCAAACCCGGAATTTAGTACTCCCAAGCATTATGTATACGAGGTTCAAGCCCGCGTCATACTTAATCTGAGGATGAGTAAATCGGTATCGCGGTAATTACATTCAAATTGTACTCTAAATCATCACGAGTAACCAGAGGCAAACGAGATATAAAGATCTACAATTCTTAAGAAATTACGCGATATGATTTAAATTAATCATTAAATTCAGCGGATCGACATTATACACACGCACTAACACATCAGGTTGGGTTCATGCATCCCAACCTTGAAAAACCTAGCCGGACATGTTAAATTGACTAAAGCATGAAATAATGACGTTGCATGTGTAGGAATTCATGATGAAACTGACTAGAAACATGTAACTACGTATTATGAATGCGAAAACAAGTTGAATCTAATGGGAAAACAAAGCATGCAAGAACAATAATAAAGAACAAGAATTTTGAATTAAAACTGGTAAAAACAAACCCGAAACAATGAATTCTTGAAGTAATTTGTGCCCTTGATGTTCCTAGATATTCCTCTCCTTTTGTTCTCTCAAAAACTCTCTAAAAGTAACCCTAAAAGCTGCTCCTAGGTTAATGCCTCCGTTCCCCACAAGTTTGGGGTGTTTTAAACCTAATAGGAGACTTGGAGATAACTCAGAATAAAATACAAAATTCGCGTGTCAGGTACAGCGAACCGGTTCGGAGGTACAGCGAACCGGTTCGCCCCTCCGAACCGGTTCGGGGTGGGGTTCGCATGTACCCTCCTGGCCTTGCTCTCAACACTTAGTTTTTTTTGGTTTTTCTCTTCTTTTCTTGGATTTTTCTTCAACTTCAACTGAGCATAACTTTTCAACCGTAGCTCGGATTTGGGTGCCGTTTCTTCCAGTGTTCTCGTTATTCCGAGCTCTTCAACTTCCCAGTTGACTTCTTCTTTCGGATCGGGCTAAAAAATTACCGACATGCCCTTGAACTTGCCTTCTTAGCTTTTCTTGCACAGTCTTGTTTCCTCCTTTGCACTGCTTGCATAATTAACCTGTAAAACCAATAGGAGAAGCACGAAACACGCAATACTCGCCAAGAAGGTTAGAAGCATAAAAGTGAATCAAATCCATATATGTTACATCATTCGGGTTCACAAAAGTACTGAAATTAGGGGGATAAATATACAATATTTATGCCCAATCAATATGCTATCACTACACCGTATATATATAATATAAACTCCGGCTTTACCGTGTACTCAAAATCCCGTATACTGCCTAAAATTTAAATGTCACGCACAATAGACACGTATATATATATATATATATATATATATATATATATATATATATATATATATATTATCACTACACCGTATATATATATATTATAACCATGGTCTTACTGTGTACTAAATATCCCGTATACTGCCTGAAATTTCCTGAGTCTGTGGCTCGACCCAACGTAATTAATTTTCTCACTTAATAATTTACCGTCTCCCCGAGTCTATCACCCAACTCTAATTAAATTAACTAACACACATATTAATTTAATATCTCCCCGAGTCTATCGTCCAACTCTAATTAAATTAACTAACACACATATTAATTTAATATCTCCCCGAGTCTATCGTCCAACTCTAATTAAATTAATTATTACACCCATAATTTAATACTTACCCGAGTCTACAATCCGACTTTTATTTAATTAATTTACACATTAATTAATCAACACATATCCGAGTCTACAATCCGACTCTAATTAAATTAACTATATCATTTATTAATTTAATAACTTGGTGTCACCCAACCATTATCCCCGGACTCTCTCACTTGGCCCGTACCTCAATATTTCCCGAGTCCATGTTCTGACTCCAAACAAATTACTTTCTCTCAATGATTAATTTAATTCCTTAATGTCACTTAACCAACATACCCGGACTCGTTCACTTGGTCCAATTTACATCTCATAATATAATACCCACATTTTCGCCTACAATGTGTCACACCTTTATTTCTATAATTTTCCCAATTATATTTGCCTATAATAATTAACATACCCGGACTCGATCCTCTTGGCCCGAAATTAAATATTTCCCGAGTCTATATCCCGACTCTAAATTTCTTAGCTTATCTCCAAACTTAATTCACTACCTTGGGGTCGTTTGACCAATATGCCCGGATTCGCTCACTTTATCCGCATCTCACTATTTTGGAATAAAATCTCTCAAATTCATCCATTAAATGCCCCACATAAATTCATCCTAGTCCCAATTACTTTCTCCCATAATTGCTAGAAATATTTGTTTCATATTTATTTATCACTAAATAAATGTTTGGGAGTTAAATTTTTAATTAATTTTCCCCTTATATACAAACTGGGCGAACTGCCCAGAATTTCGAATCATCGATCGATCGAACCCCTGGGTCGATCGATCGATCGTCCCTGACTTTGTCTTCTCCAACAGGAAGTTCCTTCATTAACGAAAACCTCCAAATTTCATTCTTTTCCCTGGACTAACCCAAGCCCAATCAACCCTATTTCTACATAAGAATAGGATCAAAGCACCTTATAGAACATCAATCTGGAATTAAATCTCAAGATTTCCTACTTTTTCCCGAATTGGGTATTATCCGGGTTTTCAATCCCCAATACGAATTTCATTCATTTTATCAGTAATTAACCCTCTAATCTTACTGATTTTAACATCTGATTCAGTTCTCTACATTCTAGAATCATAAACACGATTAATCTCCCCCTTAATCTCATTAAGGTATATAAATTTACAAAAACCCAATTTAGATTTTGGTGACACACCCAAAACGAATTTTCATACACACATCACTATGATATGAATTGATTATGAAACTTTTAGAAATCATAACAGTTAACCACTTGCCTGTAAGTGTTCGTAGTGTCTGATCCGTTGTTGATGTCCCTTAATTTGGCTCCAATAACCTCCAATTTGCTCTTGATTTGTTTTTCCCCAAATCCCCTCTCAAACCCTAGGTTTAGAGTTATGTTGGCTACCATTCCTTAATCTCCCAATTAGGTTAAAAACCCTCCATCCCGTTTTTAGCCTAATGGGCTTAATTAAAGTGGCCCAACTCACCCCGTGTGCGCCCCACTATGCTCAAAATTACTCCGAGACTCAATTACTACCCCCGGGTACTCTTTTCTGACTATCTCGACCCATACGGACTCAACCGCGCACTCAGAATTGGTGTTCGAATTAATTTATAAAAATCCTTATCTCACACCCAATTTAGTCTATACCGACTCCCGGCTGGGATAAGTGTATACCTTGTCATTAATACTCGAAATGACGTAATTAAATTATTAATATTCACTTAGTAAATAAATTTCCCTAAACATTAACCATTCACTCCCCGAGTAATATTTAAATATATATATTGCCATAATTAATTCAATTAAAATTACAATACACAAGTAATTTAAAATTCCCGAATTAATTAAATATTAAATGTACAAAAATACGGGGTGTTACATCTACGTGGTGGTAACCCTGTAAGTTCCTCCGAAAATACGTATGAGAACTCCCGTAAAATTGAATAATCAAGGACCATAGAAAGCCATCAGAAATAATTTTGTTATTCCTTGGTGCGAGTGTATTTACGTGGAAGGTTTGTGATTTGCTCACTGCTAAACTTATAATTGGGTCCCTCCAGCAATACACTAAAATGTTGTGCCGATAACATTCAATAGTGGCGCTAAAGTAAGATAGCAAATCCATTCCAAGAATTATCGTGAAACCTTACATATCTATGACAATTAAGTCATACTTGACCACATAATTTCCCATAATTATGACACAAGCACGACATATGGAGTTTAAGGAATTACCTATGCCAAGCCAAAGTCTCGCGAAGACAGGGAATTACAAAAAATCTAACTCTAAGACCAAACTAAAAGATAACGCACTTGATATAAACAAATGTGGTACATTATAATCAAATAAAGCTTGGACCCACATATGGTATACCTTCTATAAATATGACATCCGGATGGGAAGCAGACTGCATAATAAACTATTATTTAACAAAGGCGAAACCTAAGGGCCCTCTCCGACACTCATATAACCTATGCTCTAATACCAAGTTCTGAGGCCTCGGCCCGAGTTTGGGCCCACCTGAAGCTCTACCCGCACCCATTCTGAGGTGTCAAGAGAAATCCCTTTAACTCTTATTTCATTTAAGAAAATCTTTGCAAGATTATTGAACGTGATATACAGCGATCTCTCCATATTCAATAACATCTCTTTATCACTATAATTGAATATTATTGTTAAATAAAATTGAGCGTATTAGTTAGAAGTGTCATAATATATTTGCACACATCATGTTCATTTTCCTTTTCTAAAAAATAAATAAATAAATTTTTCGTTAAGTGATTATTGGTGAATGTTTCTCGGTGAAACTAAATCTAATCACGTAAATAAAATATAAAAATTTAAATTTAAAAATATCAAAAATATTTTCTTTCTTCTTCTTTTTAAGTTTTTGAGTAATTTTTTTTATTTTACTTTCTATGTTACCTCATTCTTTTAAACAAAAAACAATAATCATATATAAGTGTTTACTTGTCTAAATAGCTCTTTAGTCTATTTATCATCACTATTATGATTTATTAATTCATGTGATTCATGCATTGACACCTTATGCGCAACACGAATCATACTTGCGTAATTATTCAAAGCTAAACGACTTAGTAAATTTAAAGATACGGAGGTATACTTACCACATGGACTTTGTGTTATCTCTCCCCCTTTCCGAGTGATATAAATACTTATTCATTATTCTTTTGAAAAATATTTTTAAGTCGTTGGTAATCTCAATATTTTTGTTTTTACTGTTGACTAAAGAATAGTGATATGATCTTTTACAAAACGAAAATTCGAAAATTATGTTTCAACCTAACTTTTGATCAAAGGCAATTCGTTTCACCGTCATCTTGAAAATTGATTCAAAAATAAATTACATGTAAACTAGGGACAGGAAAAAAATAAAGGAAGAGAAAAAAAATATAAAAGAAAAAGAAAAGAAAAATAGAAATAAATGGATTCAAAAGGATCAAAGAATTCAAAAGAAAAGAAAAGGAAAGAATTTACTCTTCAAAGTTCACCCTTTATACAAAAATATAAAACCATTTTGAAGTGTTGACTGTTATCACCCCTTCTACATTTTTCATCCTGAAAAGTCCTTATATGATCACATGGTTAATATGATTTTCTCAAACATTAAAATATTATATTTTCATATTCTTTAGAAAATGGCATCTTATCACGAGATTACATTTTATCATTTTATACAAGCGTCTTTCATCACTGACATGTTAAAGGCTTTGTTTCCAATTATATTTACTCTTTATGCATGCATGTCCCGAGTGACTTACACCAATGTAGAGTGTTTTCAACTTTTTAGTGTAATCCCCATTAAGAATTGAACTAGTGAGTTTCATTATAAGTATCGATTCATTAAAAATCTATATACAATTTCACTTGTAAGTTTTGTAATGCACACCACTCACTCAGTCAATATTTAAATATCATGAATTTCTTTAGTATAATGGTTATAGTATATAAATTATTGGAGAAATATACTAGTCATTGCTATTTACTTATTACAACTCAAGATTATGTATAAGTTTTTTTATTAAAAAACTGGTAACTATTATAAGAAAAGTCTTATGATTGTGGAAATCATCACTATAATCTCTCACAAGATAAAAATCACCCATTAGGGTAACCCAAGTATTTAACGGCATATTTCTTAAGAAAAATACAATCGTGAATCCCGTGAAAGTGGATCTCTATCTTTTTTTTAGTTTTTAAATAAAATAGCAAAATTTTACATGAACAAATCTTTAACTATGTCACTAAGCAACACGTTAGTTAAGGGGTGTGATTATTGTCAAATATTGCATTCTATTACCCCTTTTGCTATACATTAATTCAATTCCATAAACGTCAAACCCATGTTTATACTCATTTACTGTATAACCTTACATATTCATGGTTAATTTCTTTTAAAAGGTTTATTTGAGTATTTACAGGGTTTACGGTGCTAATAGTGAAGTCTAAAAGAAATCGGAGCAAGAAATATGCACATACGCACATTTAGAGGAAAAATGGTAATTTCAAATGACCAATTTTGGACTCAGACTATTCACGGAAGTTGTCATCCTCGAATCGAGGAACGCCTGGGTTCAAATGGCATATCAATCCGATCTCAAATGAAGAAATTATGATCATGTAAAGTTGGATCCAAAAGAAAATCAAAATTCAAAGCCCCGGGTCAAGTCCAAAGTCAGACCCTATGACCCAAACAATGTTGAAATATTTTTGGCCTCAAAATAAGGGTCATATCAGTTCTCGCGGTGCGTGAATCTAAGGTCATATGATGAAAATATGAAGTTTTGGGGTTATTTTATAATTAATAAAACTTGCGAAGAAATAAGGGCTTACATATTTTTAGTGCCATATATATAATGCAAAGTGAGTTGGCTTTGTGGTAGGGGAGACTATGCTGGGGAGGCAGACCGTGAGTTTGACTTTAAGCCCCACTCATTTATGTTTCTATTTAAGGCAGTCATTGGATGCATGCCACATTTAAGCGCAATCTGATCGCCCGATGCGCGCCATGTGGCTCCCTTATCGCTTCATATTTCCTCTCCAGCGCCATGCATGGGACCTCCTTCTCAGACCATCCACGCACCAGACATGCATGTCAGAAGCCCTCTATGTTCCTTTTTGTTTTTCCATGAGTTGCTCAGTTCCCCATTTTGTTTTTTTCCAAACCAGAGATTAAATAAATATTTTTTTACTCCATTATCGCCTGAGCTTGTTTCCATCAGATTCTTTCCACGATATTATATGCTACCCCATGTGCCATCTTCACCAAAGAATTAAAATATGGTTAAATACCCAATTGTGTATTCAGATGCCCATACTCATTTCCTACGCCCAAATCCTTTATTCTGTTTTCCCACCTATACCCTATATACTATATTTCCAGCCTACTCCTTTTTCATTCACAATATGTCCATTACATTATTAAGGTATTTCATCAATGCCTTTACTCAAATATAAATAGGGACTCGGGCTTTATCTTTTAGCATCTCATTTTAGATCAAATTTTTAGAGTAGTGTAGTGTAGTTCATATTTTTAGTTGTAGTTTGTAATCTATTTTTAGTTTTAATATTATTCCATTATTTAAATACTTTTTAGTTAGTTCAAATGCTTTCAAATTAGTTAATTGTTCTCATAATTAGTTTATTCACATTAAAAAAATCTCGTTTTAAAAAATCGCTCTCTTACACACTATTTATTTAATTGTTTAAAAGTACTTTTTAGGCAATTTTAATTAGGTTGAGATTAATGAATTCGTCTCAGGTGTGTAGTTTCTTCGGTATCGTATGATGAAATAGACCATTTTTTAATGGGTTAATAGTTTTCTAAGTTATATTGAAGGACCTTAATGGGGTATATCACGTATGCACTATATTTACAACATTGCGTGTGCAATTTTAGGACTAATGTTGATGCCAAACTCGTATTTAGACTTTTATGAAAATTTGGAGGGTGACATTGAGAAAACACTATATGGTTGACTTACTTGAGTCTGTGCCATATTGGAGTTCCAACTAGTTTGGATATCGAGACAAAATAGGATTAGATTTTTTCGAGTTACTCTATCTCAAAAAGGCATCAAGCTTCATCAAAAAGTAATCGCAGTCCAAGTACTTCAATACGACACGATAAAGTAAGTACTATTCTTGAACCACAATTAGGACACATACACTGCATATATGGTTTTATGTGTGCACAATTTTTAGTGTTTAGACCTCGGCAAAACATTTTTATAAACAAAGCCATTTAAAACGTTTTTTTAATCATGTTAAATAATTTTTTCTAATTAATTAAAATTATGCTTTAAAAGGGTTGAGACTAAAATGAAATATTCTTTTTGTGGTAAAAAAACTTTTGTGGTGAAATTGTATTTTTCAAAACCTTAATTCGCGCATATGTTGTTAAAACGTTTACCTGAAACTTTGTGTTTAAACCCAATAGCAACATGTGTTTGTTTAGAGGATTAATTGTGGAGAGAGGTTCTAACCCTTGATCTCGGTTTTATCGACGGCCCCACCTGTAAGGATCTCAATTCGTGACTTATTGTTAAGCCAACCAGATTGCATATTTCATCCCTTCTTTCTCAGCTTATGCGCATTTGTCAATCAGAGATGTAGCCTTGATCGTGACCATTGATTTCATCTACGGTCCATATCCCTTATTCTACCTCAATCCATGTATTTCCCATACAGCCAATAAGTTGTTTTCATTTCTTACACATATCAAGCCTGCCTCATCTCGTGTTGCGATCGTAACAATTCGTTTGAAAAAAATCTCACCTCAGACATTCGTTTGTAAAAACCCTTCTCGATCCAATGCTAGGGCCAATCCAGAATCTTCTCTTTACCGACCCTAATCCGCTTACTCTCAGACCATTGGATTTATAATCGTTCGACGAGAGCAGATCCACGTCATCCACTAGTAACCGACCCTTCTAGAATATTTCGTTGTAGGTATATATATGATGTGTTAGGATTTTCATTTGGTTGGTTAGGAATAAAAAGGGGTCGGCGTCATAGAGAGAGAAACCGAGAGCAGGTCGGCGTTTCCATTAGAGAGCTCTGAGAGAGAGTAGTGAGCAAGAGAGAAACTCGGAGAGCATAGAGAGAGAAGAGAAAAATCAAGTTATATTCTTTTCAAACCCAAATACCACGCTTTCAATTTCAATAAACAGTAAACCCATTTGAGAGATTAAAATGTTTAGGGTTTATATGGTTTGGGGTATTGGTGGTTTGACTCAAGTTTGAAGACCTTCTTCAACAATTTGTCTCTCTAAGAACCATATAGTTCACAGATTATATTTTTGTTGGTTCTTTATTTATTTCTTGGATCATTTTATTTTGTTGTTGTTGTTGTTGCTGATTGATCCAAGATAGTAATCTCAAATTTACTTTGAGAAATTTAACTTCTGAATTTTTGTGTATATTCCCAGATCTGAAATATTTTTTTTGTTTCAAAACTTTATTTCACATTTTGTGAAATCTGTTTGAATATAAATAATTTTGGTTTGAAACAAAAACCTCAGATATTTTTTTTGGCAGATCTAAAAAATTGTTGAAGTCATATTGTTCAAAGAACATTTGAAATTACTGGCATTGCATATAGAAGTGGGTTGTAATTCATAGGATATTGCTTGTATTATTGATTGAGAGGGTGAGAAGCATTGTTGTGTTTATATTAATTCACAAACACTATCACTCTCACACGAACAGTTAGAGGTGTTGGTTCTTGGTGAGATATTTTGTTTGTTGGAGCTTCTATAATCAAATAGGACAAGGACAAAGCAAGGAAGCTGGGGGAAGGAAGACTACATCAAGTCAGAAGACTTTAAGAGTGGAGGAAAATCGTGTAGGCAACGTTCTGAACTTAGATTTAGGTCTTGTATTTGAATGGTTAGTGATGTAACTTGTGCCGTGTGATTATTAGTGGATTTGGTTTTGTGGCGTAGAGGTCACCATGGATGTTTCCCATATTTTAGGGTTTTACCACGTTAAAAATTGTGTGTCTAATTTTCTTGAATTTCCTTAATTGATTTGGTGAACATTATCGCACTTAATTCTTAATTGAACGTTATGTTTAAAAACTTAAGTTAATCAAACTAAGGAATCTAGAGAACATATTTGGAAAAACGTTTTAACACATCTAGTGTTTTTTTTAAAGATTTTTGTTCAACGAGTTTATTTCGGAGTTTACTCAACTTATAACTTTTGTTATTAATCTTGTAAACAAGTTTTTCAAGTGGTATCAGAGCGGGTTTATCAAAAGTTATTTTGATCCTAAAACTCCAAAAATTGTTTTCGAAATCCATTTCTGAATATGGATGAAGTTAGGTAACCTTTCCCAACCACCACTCTTTGATGGAAATAACTTTTCCTATTGGAAAGTACGAATGGTTGTGTTCATTCAAGGAACTCTTGGTGATGATGTTTAGGATATGAGTGAAAATGGTTATGAACATTCAACTAACTCTTTGTGTGATAATGATCCCACAAGGGTTAAGAAACTTCTTAGCGAATTTACTATTTTAGAGAAAAAGAAGTCTCTCAATAATAATAAGGGAAATAATGCTATCTTTATGTCCATTAACGAGCATGAATTTAAAATAATGTCTATTTTCTCTACTTCTAAGGAGGCTTGGAACACTCTAGTCACCGCACATGAGGGTGATGAACGAGTTAAGGCTGAAAAAACACAAATGCTTGTTTAATAGTACAATACACTGATTATGGATGACAATGAATCCTTTGATGATTTCTACATTAGGTTAACCAACATTTTTACAAAATTACATGAAAATGATACAACCTATAGTAGAAAAGAAATCGCTCAAAAGATTCTTATGTCATTACCTGCTAAGTTTGACAATAAAAGATATGCCATAAAAGAAATGAATGACCCAAACCTGACTCTTGAATTGCTAAGTAGCAAATTAAGAACTGTTGAGATGGAGTTAGAGTTCAAAAAGCAATTGACTGCTCGAAAAAAGAGACTCACTGGATCTAATGTTGTGTTTTCATCATAATTGACATCACCTAAAGTCGGTATCTTAGACTTTGACCTTGACTTGAATGACGATTGTGACTTGGATCACCTTGACAATCAAATAGCTTTTATGAGCAAGAATTTCAAAAAGATTATCAAATTCAAAAATTATTTGGCCTATAAATAAGGCAGACAAAATTATCAAGGTAATCAAAATCACCGACCTCATTAAAGACAAGACAATAAAAGGACATATGACAATAGTAGACCTAAGATAGACATGAATGATGTCAAAAGTTATTATAAGGGCACAAATTTCCAATTGAGTCCTTTATAGTTTTCGCTCAATTCCGGACAAAAATGTTTGAGTCATAGGATAGAGTTATTGACCATCCTTCAAGCCTATGGCATACTAAAGTTGAAGATAAAGCGGCTAAGATAGTAAATCTTCATCAAATGCCATGTATACTGTGCCTCATTTCTACGTCATCAACATGGTTCCATTGCTCC
Source organism: Sambucus nigra (assembly GCA_949130495.1). Classification (NCBI taxonomy): domain Eukaryota; kingdom Viridiplantae; phylum Streptophyta; class Magnoliopsida; order Dipsacales; family Adoxaceae; genus Sambucus; species Sambucus nigra. The sequence goes on from OX422211.1 coordinate 90,736,339, forward strand.
TAAGGTATGGATGCCTTTTAATATATATATATATATATATATGAGCTTGGAACAATATTTATATGGGTGTAATTTATGTTTAAACTATTGTTTATTTTCAGAAAGTTTCATTAAAACCTTAAAATAAAGTTTCTTGGCTAAAATCAAATATTTATACTTTCTGGAAGTTCGTTCGATATTGTCGTTCGAACGAGTTTTTCGTTCGAATGAGAATGTCGTTCGAACGAGGTTTGCCAACGACCTGCCTCTGGAACTTCGTTAGAAGTATCATTCGAACGAGATTTGGCGGGAACAGTTTATTTGGCAGTTTTGACCAGTTTTTCCATGTTTCCCACTTCTTTACCCCACTAACTTTTGACAGAACTTATCTAGTGCGGGCATTAACTTTTTAACTATCCTCCATCTCCTAGATAGAGTTTTGAGATTTCAATCTTCCAAGAAAAATTCCATGTTTATGAGTGTCTATTTTTCAAGAAAAAATTATTAAACACTCTTGTTGTCACCCATATTGTTTATTCCAAGTTTCAATTGATATACATCTTTCTTGGAGTGTTTGGCACCATGTTTTCTCTATCATACTGAAGAGATCGTTTGGGTTTACTTCTAAATCCCTCAAAGAAGAAGAAGTTTGTTTTGCTGTGGCATTCTCACATGGTGAAAGGCATCATGTGTGGGTTACAGTGTACCTATGTCTCATTGGTGAATTCCAAGAGTCCGGTGGAGCTCCGGGGTTATCGATTAGGCGAAGGTGTTTACAAGAAGACGCGCCAAGGCTTGAAAGGGGTCGAGTCAAGGAAGTAAGTCATTTGTCTTGTAATTGTAAAACCATACTTAATGGACTTAAGGCTAGGGTCGTCCGAGATTTTTTCCCGTTGTGGGTTTTTTCCTCGTACATTGTGGCGTAGTGATTCATTGGTTTATTTTATCTTTGCAAAATTCATCTTGAACGCATGCTTAGGTAAAAAGATAAAATTTGGTTTATATCACTACTTGTTTAATTTGGTGCTAAATTAATTTTGGTAATGTTTATGTTACTTTAATTCAACTCGTCAATTAATTTTGATAAAATTGGTTTAGCCTAATTTGTTAATATTGAAAATATGACTTAGGCAAATTTCCATGACTTGGGTTGAGTTAATATGTTAAAGTGAAAAATTCATTTGTTAATTAAATTTAATTTCACTTTAAGTTGTATTTTATTTTAATTTGAAAAATAAATTGAAATTTGTTAATTTGTTTAATTGAACCATCTCGCTTCCGCATCTTTAAAAGGAAATTACTTTTTCTATTAAGAGATTTTAAACTTGGGGGTCCTATCCTTTTCAAATTGGTATCAGAGCCGGAGCGCTAATTTATCGCGTCAAATATCTGTTTTTCAGCTTTTATAATCTTTGTGCTCCTTGTATTTTTTAAGTGGTTCATTTTTTTACTCACCCTCATTTTTTTGTATCTCTCGATGGGACGCCTTAATAATAATTTGTTCATTTCTAATGATAATGAAATTTTTACTATTCGGGAGGAATTTAATGAGCTTAAAAAGTGTAATGAAAAATTAGGAGAATTAAATTTGAGATTTGCAAAAAGAATCAAATTTCTTGAAAATGAAAACTCTTGTTTTAAAACTAAAGTTGAGTTTTTACAAATCTCCCTATCTCAAAAAGATATTTTTCGTGAAAAGCTCATGGACATAAATCACAATTTTAATATTTTAGAAATGTCTAAGAAAGAGAGTGATAGTCGAGAAAAGACTCTTAGGGATAAGTTTGCTCACATTGAGGGGTAGCGTGATAACCTTCTAGGAGTTATAGAAAATTTAAAGAAGGAGTCCCATAAAACTGAGGAGTCTAATTTATTACTTGAGACAAAAATTTTAAAAATGAAAAATGATTTACAAGACTCGAGTAGTAGTTGTAATGGTTCTAGCTCATCTAGTTCAAATATTTTCTTTGCTAAAGCTAAGACCATTGTTTGTTTTAGGGGGTCAACTTTATCTAAGGACTTTAGAAAAGGTCACGCCTTAGGTAACATTCCTCGTGTTTACACATGCTTGCATTATGGTAGGTAAGGTCACCTTAGGTCATTTTTTTTTATCTTAAAATAAGTCCAAGGAATTCTATGTCTACAATTTCATTAGTTCCCAAATCCCATCATTTTAAATATACATCTATATGGGTTAGGAAATCATTTTTATACGCGCTAGCTATTAGATTTGTTGATTATCATTTGCTTTCACATGAAACCTACCTTGCTAAATCTAAAGGTTGAATGTGTTAGTTTTGTTTACATAATCTATCTTTATGTGCTTCATATTATATATCATTGCTAAGTGTACGCATGTTTAGTCATTTTCTAGTCTATGCTCCATGCTTAATCACATGCTAGAATAATGATTTTTGTTTATCTTTTGTATTATATTTTCTTCACTTTTGTTTGCATTAAATGAAAAATACAAAAAGATTTTTATTTATCATTTGGGTTTTTATCTCTTGGAAATTTAAGCTTAATGAAAAATTCAAATGATTTTTGTTTGTCTTTTGAGTAAATATTTTTGTCGTTTGGTTAAAAAATTTCAAAAACTCAAAAAGATTTTTTTGTGTGTGTATTTTAGTTTGACAAACTCTATGTGGCATACACTTGTGTTAGAATCCCATTTTTTTCGCTCCCATGTGGCTAGAACTTTTGGTTTAGATTGTCAATCCTTATTATGTTCTTTACCATGCTTACATGGAGTAGTTGGATTTTGTGTTGATTAAATGGATTCTATTTTTATATGCCTCTACTCACACATGCACGAGCTCTTTTGAAATTTAATCGTCACATGTTATATTTGAGCTTTGTGAGGTTTTCTCCTACCAATCTTGTCATCTACATATTTGTGACCTAGGAGGACTAGAGCATGTAAAAATTCATTGCACGTGAGATTTGTGAGAAATAAAAATATTATATATAAATGTGCACAGGGAGGGCTCCGAAAGGATTTATTATCCTTTGCGAATAGTACGCCACCGTTTGTTTAGACCTGAAAGAAATATGTGGTCCAAAGGCCTAAAAATAGAACTATGGCATTAAAAAGAAAAATAATTGCCAAGGCCTATTTTTGTTTTATATATTCATTCAAATATATATGCTTATGGAGGGAGATTGGATGGTATATCAATGGTTTGCACAATATCCGTTTATCCTAGTTGCTTTTTCAATGTCATGACTCTATTGGTTTGTAGAATCATCAACATGTTAGGCTTGTATGCATTGTGTATGTTTGTTCATTGAGTTCAATTTATATTGTCACATGAGGTTATATTCAAATGTGATGAAGTTTGCTATTAATTGAGAACTCCGTGAACATGTTTTAACTGATTGGGTCTAAAGTTAATTGTTACTAGTTCACACCCTAACACTTTCGTTTCCATATGACACATTTTTGGCATACAAGTGTGAAAAGCTTATCTTATTTTGTGTCATTTGTGTGTTTATATCTATATATATGTGCGTGTGCATCTTTGGTATATCTCGAGTATGTATATATATGATATTTTATTTGGTCTTTGCCTTGCTTTCTAGTCCATCTATGCTTTAATTCATAATTGGTATGTATCTTGTTGCATTCTTTTTTTATATCACATGCTTAATACTTTATGTACATATTGGTATCATTTTTTTGCATCTTAGTTGGTATTCGTTATTATTTATTGGATTAGTTATGATTTTGTTGCCCATGTGCTTTAATGTTCTCATCACTTTATGTGCTATTACATCTTTAGCTTGTTGTCCCATTCTATTTATCCCTTGTTTAGTTTAAGGGGTGTATATACGTTAATTGGGGGAGATAAGTTAATTTTTTTTAATTTTTTATCCTTTGTCTATTCCTGAATAAAAAGGGGGAGAATGATAGGGGGATAAATGGTATCTAAACCTATTATAATCGTATCTTAGTTTAGGGAGATTTATCTTAGGGGGAGACGTCTTTCTAAGTAGGTCATTTGTTTGATAAAGGGGAGAATTAATTTAGGGGAAGTACTTATTTTAATTGCATTTCATATTTTGATATTCCCTATGCGTTTGATAGTTTGCTTAAGTGTGCAGGAATTCTTCTAAATGGAAACTTTCATCATCGGCAAAGATATTGATCCTTGGGTTATTTGAGTCAAGCATTGTACTTTTATTTTGGGTGGGACATTTTTTCTATGTCTAGTAGAGCTTGACGGCCATTTAGGATTTTTGTTGGTTTTTGTCCCGGAATAGCCAGAGGGGGAGATTTGTAAGGACACAAATTTCCAATTAAGTCCTTTGTAGTTTTGGCTCAATTCCGGGCAAAAACGTTTGAGTCATAGGATAGAGTTATTAACCATCCTTTAAGCCTATGACATACTACAGTTGAAGATGTAGCGGCTAAGATAGTAAAGCTTCATCAAATGTCGTGTGTATTGTGCCTCGTTTCTACGTCATCAACATGGTTACATTGCTCCTAAGGTATGAATGCATTTTAATATATATATATATATATATATATATATATTGGAGCTTGGAACAATATTTATATGAGTGTAATTTATGTTTATACTGTTGTTTATTTTCAGAAATTTCATTAAAACCTTAAAATAAAGTTTCTAGGCTAAAATCAATTTTTATACTTTATGGAAGTTCGTTCGATATTGTCGTTCGAACGAGGTTTGCCAATGACCTGCCTCTGGAACTTCGTTAGAAGTATCATTCGAACAAAACTTCGTTCGAACAAAAATCTCGTTCGAACAAGATTTGGCGGGAACAGTTTATTTGGCAGTTTTGAGCAGTTTTTCCATGTTTTTCACTTCTTTATCCCACTAACTTTTAACAGAACTTATTTAGTGCGGGAACCAAATTTTTCTAATTAACTTTTTCACTATCCTCCATCTCCTAGAGAGATTTTTGAGAGTTCAATCTTCCAAGAAAAATTTCATGTTTATGAGTATCTATTTTTCAAGAAAAACTTATTAAACACTCTTGTTTTCACCCATATTGTTTATTCCTAGTTTCAATATATATACATCTTGATTGGAGTGTTTGGCACCAGGTTTTCTCTACCACATTGAAGATATCGTTTGGGTTTACGTCTAAATCCCTCAAAGAAGTAGTTTGTTTTGCTGTGGCATTCTCACATGGTGAAAGGCACCATGTGTGGTTGATGGTGTACCTATGTCTCATTGGTGAATTCCAAGATTTCGGTGGAGCTTCGGGTTTGTCGACTAGGCGAAGGTGTTTACAAGAAGACGCGTCAAGGCTTGAAAGAGGTCAAGTCGAGGAAGTAATTCATCTATCTTGTAATTGTAAAACCATACTTAGTGGACTTAAGGCTAGGGCCGTCCAAAGTTTTTTCCCGTTGTGGGTTTTTCTTAGTACATCGCGGCGTAGTGATTCATTGGTTTATTTTATCTTTTGCAAAATTCATCTAGAACGCATGCTTAGGTAAAAAGATAAAATTTGGTTTATATCACTACTTGTTTAATTTGGTGTTAAATTAATTTGGGTAATGTTTATGTTAATTTAATTCAAGTTGTCACTTAATTTTGATAAAATTGGTTTGGCCTAATTTGGTAATATTGAAAATATGACTTAGGAAAATTTTTAGGACTTGGGTTGAGTTAATATGTTAAAGTGAAAAATTCATTTGTTAATTAATTTAATTTCACTTTAAGTTGTATTTAATTTTAATTTGAAAAAGAAATTAAAATTTGTTAATTTGTTTAATTGAACCATCTCGCTTCCGCGTCTTTAAATGGAAATTACTTTATGTATTAAGATATTCAAATTTTGGGGGGTCCTATCGCCTTCAGTTATGGATGTGGCAAAATGGGACAGATTGCTAATAAATTCCCAAATAAGCCTGCTAAAAATTCTAGGGCTAATTTGTGTAAGACATGGGACGACTCTAGTGATTCTAATGAAGATGAAATTGAGTTAACCCATAGTTATGAGTCTTATATGTCATTCTTTGCTAGTATCATATACCATAACGATGATGAATGTGTGTCTACTCATGATTATATTGTTCCTATTGTTGCATCTGTTGTTGAAAATGTCGTGACTGTTGATGATGAAAACAACATTGATAGTGATAGTTTAAGGGTGTGTCAAACTGAAAGCATTGTCTATAAACCTAAGTGAGTGTGAATTCCACATATGAAATGAGTGATATAGGAGACACTTCACACGACACACTTATCAAGTCTGATGACGATCTTCCAGATCTTCATAATCTATACACTAAAACGGTTAAGAAAAGAGCCCGTCTTGAAAAAATGGTTAATCTTCTAATTGAGCGTATTGATTTACTTAACCAAACTATTAGGGAGAATGTTGAAGAATTTATAGCACAATGTGTTGCCCATGAGACAGAAATTAAAGAATTTTCCACAAAAATCAGAGATCTTTGTGAGTTAAATAATATTTTGGAATAAAAATACAAGTCTACCTTGGTAGAACTTGAATAATCTAAGAAAAAAATTTCAAATGTGTTTAAAAATGCTTACACTTTGAAACTCAAGCAAAATCCTAAGAAGAAATTATTGTAGGAAGCAGGTTTGATTCTGATGACAAATCTGGTTTTGGATTTGGAGAAAACGTTTATACTAGCAAAAATGTTTCTCCTGGAAAGGTTATTTTTGTAAAATAAGGCCAGAATCCTCAGAACACTCAGAAAGAAAATTGTTTTAAAGATGTCTCTAAGGCAAAACAAAGTGATTATTCTCAAAAGTCCAAATATAACGGTCCAGCTAAGTACGTCTGTCCACCTATTAGAAATCATTACCAGAAACCCAAAGCTACTGACATTTGGACGACCATTCCTATTAGGGATAAACCAACTTTCAAAGACTTTAGTAATAAAGTCAAGTCCTCCACACATCATTACTATCCATACTGTGATGTTTACGGCCACTCCATTGCCGAATGTTTTCAAAAGAGAGTGTATACACCGACTTATTCAAACTTTAACTATTCTAGAAAGAGTAGGAATTCTTACGTTCTCCCAAGACAGACCACTCATAACTCTAACTATAAAAAGAAGCGAGGACCTAAAACTATGAAGAAATCATTTAGAAAGACCTAAAAAAACTTTTCTAATTCAAAGGAAAATCAAACAGTTAAAACTAGGCCTATTTGGATTAGAAAAGATGACTTGTTACCCCAGCTCAAGTACAACATTGTCATATCTGCTATTAAGGCACCACGCACTTCGTCTGGATGGTATATTGACTCCGAATGTTCTAAACATATGACCGGAGATGAAACTAAATTAACAAACAAAACAAACTTCCTTAGAGGTAGTGTTGTGTTTGGTGATAGAGTTTCATCTAAGATCATAGGTAAGGGAACATTATGTGAGGAAGGTCTCCTCGATATAAATGATATCCTCCTAGTTAAAGGTCTCAAGGTTAAATTGCTTAGTATATCTTAATTTTGTGATTCCAACCATACGGTTGCCTTTTCTAAAACTGATTGCAAAATCCTCGATGAAAAGGTAAATTATATTTTAACAGGAAACAGAAATGAGGATAATTGTTACAAAGTCCTTCCAAAGCCTGAATCATGTAATAGATTGGGACATACAAATTTTGATAATCTTCGTAAGAAAAGTTCCCAAGAAATTGTTAGAGGATTTCCTAAAATAAAAAATTCTTTTTATCCTCTCTGTGGTCCTTATCAGAAACAGATAAAATTTCTTACACAGATCAAGCCCGCCTCGTCATGTGTTATGATCATAACAGTCCGTTTAAAAAAATCTCACCTCAAACGTTCATTTGTAAAAACCCTTCTCGATCTGAGGCTATCTATTTCAGCCAATCCAGAATCTGATCTTTATCGACCCTACTTCTCTTACTCTCAGACCATTGGATTTATAATCATTCGACAAGAGAACATCCACATCATTCGCTAGTAACCCACCCTTCTAGGACCTTTCGTTGTTGGTATATATATGATGTGTTAGGGTTTTCATTTGGTTGGTTAGGAAGAAGAAGGGGTCGGCGCCATAGAGGGAGAAACCGAGAGCAGGTCGGCATTTCCGTTAGAGAGCTCAGAGAGAGTAGTGAGCAAGAGAGAAAATCTGAGAGCATAGAGAGAGAAGAGAAAAATCGAGTTATATTATTTTCAAACCCAAATACCACTCTTTTAATTTCAATAAACAGTAACCCATTTGAGAGATTAAAACGTTTAGGGTTTATTTGGTTTGGGGTATTGGTGGTTTGACTCAAGTTTGATGACCTTCTTCAATAATTTCTCTCTCTAAGAACCATATAGTTCACAAACTATATTTTTATTGGTTCTTTATTTCTTTCTTGGATCTTTGTATTCTGTTGTTGTTGTTGCCGATTGATCCAAGATAGTAATCTCAAATTTATTTTGAGAAATTTGACTTCTGAATTTTTGTGTATATTCCCAGATCTGAAATATTTTTTTTTTCAGAATTTTATTTCACATTTTGTGAAATCTGTTTGAATATAAATAATTTTGGTTTGAAACAAAAACTTGAAATATTTTTTTTAGCATATCTGAAAAATTGTTGAAGTCATATTGTTTAAAGAACATTTGAAATTAATGGCATTGCATATAGAAGTGGCTTGTAATTCATAAAATGTTGCTTGTATTATTGATTGAGAGGGTGAGAAGCATTGTTGCATTTAGTTTAATTCACAAACACTATCACTCTCACACGAACAGTTAGAGGTGTTGGTTCTTGGTGAGATATTTTATATGTTGGAGCTGCTATAATCAAAGAGGACAAGGACAAAGCAAGGAAGCAGCGGGAAGTAAGACTACATCAAGTCAGAAGCCTTTGAGAGTGGAGGAAACTCATGTAGGTAACGTTCTAAACTTAGATTTAGGTCTTGTATTTGCATGCTTAGTGCTGTAACTTATGCCGAGTGATTTTTGGTGGATTTTTTTTTGTGGCGTAGAGGTCACCGTGGATGTTTCCCTTATTTTAGGGTTTTACCACGTTAAAAATTGTGAGTTTAATTTTCTTGAATTTCCATAATTTCTTTGGTGAACATTATCACACTTAAGACTTAATTGAACATTTTAGTTTTAAAAACTTAAGGTAATCAAACTAACGAATCTTGAGAACATATTCGGAAAAACGTTTTAACACATATAGTGTTTATTTTGAAAAGAGTTTTGTTCAACAAGTTTATTTCGGAGTTTACTCAACTTATAACTTTTGTTATTAATCTTGTAAACAATTTTTTCAGACACTACGGATTTAAATAATGGTTTAAATGGGTATTAATTACATTTAAAAGTTTATCTAACCATGAAATCATTTGTACTACATAATCCAACGTGAGAGATTTAATTCTCAACCCATGGTTTTTTATATTTGTAAATTAATTATTAAATATTCGCCTAGATTAATTCTATTGTTAAAACCTTTCAAAGACCAACAATCATCATTTTTACTTTTTATCTAAATTAATAAATCAATTAAATTACAAACGACATTCTCTGTGAATTTGATACTTGAACTCACCGCTATAAATGTAAAACATGTGTAGTCAAAGTTTTGATTTTTTGTATTGACGTGGCAAACTAATGACAACGACAGGCATATTTACACGGTTCTCACGTATTCGCTCCGTCAGTCTATCATTTGGAATAATAATGAAGCTAATTACATGAATCGAACTTAAATTATTTCAGGAAATCGAACTTCAAAACTTGATAAAATGAAATTTGCAAGAAATAAACTTGTTATGATTCGTCGTATTCCAGGAGTTATCTGATGTATTCTTTGCTCTGCTGAGCACTTTCTCGTGAATCTAGTCTCCGATCTGGAAACCTTCCTGGGCTAATTCCTTTATTGTATTGCTTAGACAATCGTTATTGGTAAAAATATAACTTGGTTAAGTCTTGTTCCCTTCGTTTATCATCTAGGTCCTTATCATTTCTCCATTTAATTGTTGATCATCAATGACCATCTTTATGGTTAGCAAGTCCGTTTTCAAAGGAATTATGACCTCCATCTCATAGGTTAAAGCGAAGGGCATTTCCCCACTCGAGCTCCTAGGTGTAGTTCGGTATGCCCATAGGACGTGGGTAAGGTCTTTCACCCAAGCATCTTTTGCCTTTTCTAACATCTTTTTTATACCATCTAGCATTGCTTGTTAGAATCCTCGATTTGCCCATTACTTTGGGAGTAGGCCACCAAGATGAAGTGGTGCTTTATGTTGTGGTTATTGCAGGAGTTTTAAAATGTTACCCTTTTAAATTACGTCCCATTATTCGTGATGATCATTCTTGGGATGCCAAAATAAGTCACGATGTTCCTCTAGATGAATCTGATCATATTAGTGTCTATGATGTTCGCTAATGGTTCATCTTCAACCCACTTTGTGAAATAGTCTATGTTGACATGGATATACTTGTAATTTCTTGTGTTGTAGGTAAGGGTACCATGATGTCTAAACCCCACTGAGCAAACGGCCATGGTCTGGTTAATGACTTTAAGTCAATGGTTGACTGGTGAAGCATGGGTGAGAACTTTTGACACTTCTCATATCTTGTGACATAGGAGACTACATCCGTCTGCACGTATGACCACCACTAACCTTCTTTAATCTTTCTGAAATTCAATGATCTCCCCCTGTATGGATCCCATAAATACTATCATGAAATTTGTACAGGACTTGATTGACGTCATTTGGGCTCATGCATTAAAGGGACATGTGAAAGATTTCCTACAGAGCTTTCCTTCAGGTGATAAGTAAAAATGAGCAACCTTTATCCTAACTTGATGGGCTTATTTTTTATAGATCGTAGGACGTTCTCTTGCAAATAAGCTATGATCAGATCCATCCAGGTAGGATATTTCTGGACAATGAGGACTTTCTCGACAACCTTTGATCTTGCGATACTGGGTTGGTTGAGGTACTCCACCTCGATGGTTCTTTTAAAATATGATTCTAGTACTGACCCTATAGTGGCTAAGGCATCAATATGATTGTTATTCCCACCAGGGAATTGTTGAATGTAGATCTTTTTTATCCTAGCAATTAGGTCTTCGGCGGCCTATAAATATGCTGACATTCACTCATCTTTGGTTTTATAGTCTCATGATACTTAATTGGATACCAACCTTGAGTCATAGTAGATATCAAGGTGACTTGGGCCCAAAGATGAGGCTTTTTATAACCCAACGATGAGAGATTCATATTCATCTTCGTTGTTGAATGTTTTAAGTTAAGTTTGATCCTCCGTTCAATCATAGTCTTCTCAGGAGGAATGGGGACAATTACCACTCTTTCCCCAATTGAATTATAGGATTCTTCTACATATAGAGTCCATTTCTTAAGTTGGTGAAACTCTTGGTCGGTCACCATGTAGGAGAAGTACTAGTCATTGGGCCTTTTTCCCCCTATTAATTCAGAAATTAAGTTTTCCAGTACTTGGCACTTTATTGTAGTCCTTAGTTAATAGTGTATATCAAAGCTTACGAGTTTAAGCAGCCATTTGGACATCCGTCTAGATAGTTCATATTTTATGAGGACTGCCATGAGTGGAAAAGAAGCATGACTATGACTGAGTAAGCTTCAAAGTAATGCTTTAATTTTCTGGAATCAATAACAAGAGAATAGACTAACTTCTCACATGGAAAGATAGTGTTGCTCATGGTCGAAGTGATTCTTTCTAACATAGTAAATAAGATACTTGTATCCCTCCCTCTCGCCCATCAAGGCCAAGCTGACTGCAAAATTGGATACTACGAGATACATGTAGACTAGATCCCTTAAATTTAGGATCATGAACATAGGTGATTGTCTTAGGTATTCTTTGATCTCATCGAGTGCCTTTGAGCATTCCTCCTTACAGGTTAAGCCTCTGTCTTTCTTCAGTAGTTGAAATAATGGTCGATATTTCTCTAAAGATTTAAAGATGAAATGGTTGATTCATGTTAAATTTTGAATATCACGAAGTCTTTTTGGCAACTGAACATTGTTGATTACCACAATCTGGTCGGGGTTGTCTTTGATCCCCCTTTGGTTAACCAAGTATCCAAGCAACTTTCCATATTGAACTTCAAAAGAGAACTTGGCTGCTGTGTCCATTTTGAGGGGGACCGAGGAGGTATCCCCCTTTTTTTGGTGTGCGCATGAGATTGCGCCCTTTCTTGGGGCGCTCGATTGTCGTCGATGTGGGCCAATATGTATAGAAGGAGTCGCCAAAATAGGAAAAAGTGTAAGGACATTATTTTTATTGTCCGTTATCAATTGAGTATGTTGTATACCACTACAACCGTCGAAGATTAATTCAAGATCATTCAAACATCAAGACGGATCTGAATATTAAAGTTCTTCAACATTCAAGCCTCTGCAAGATAAATTTGGTAAAGGTTGAATTTTAATTCCTTATCATTTCACTTAGAGTGTTGGGATATTTTTTATCAAATATTTTTTTAAGTTTTGGAGTGAACATTTTAAGTTTTTCGTCAAAAAATATTTTTCGAAGTTTTAAGACGGAGCATTTTTAGGCAAAAGAAAAAATATTGATTTTTTAATAGATCATTCGAGTGACAAGGGTTGCCGTTTAAATGACAGTAGGATCTCCCACGAAGCTCGTTCGAGCGACGCGTATTCTCGTTCAAGTGAGATTGCTTTTTCGTTCGAGCGAGCCGCCGCCTTAGATTTTCTATAAATTGGTTTTTCCAGTTTCTTTTTTTTTTTAGAAGACCTGAGATTACTATTTTATGAAAGTTACTATTGTAGGAAGGTTTGTCTTCTCTTTTAGAGATTTAATCCTTTTTGTTTTTCAATTCATAAGATCCAAATAATTTATGTGAGTTATTTTGGAACCCAATAATACATCTTGTGTTAAGTTTCTCTTGTATATAAGATATCTAATATTGATCTAGGTGTTGTTGAGGGGAGTATTGGGCTGAATACGACTGTGTGTCGATAGGGAGTTCTTGTGAGTATTCCTGGGCTGAATTGGAGGTGCGATTCTTGCTAACTCTAGGTTGCGGTCTATGTGGGTTTTCTACGGTTTTCTCATTGTGAATTTTATTGTAATCATTGTAAGTATTATTGTGAAGTAAAGGTTTTACCCGAAAGATTTTTTTCTAAATCTACGAGTTAGTAATTTTATTTGTGATGGTTTGACACAAACACACACGTAGTTGCATGTTTAGGGGCTGATTTTATTTAGTTTAAAAATTGACTCTAGTTAAATAAATTTGTAGTTGGAATTTACGAATTTATTTTAATCGATATCAGGCACGGAATTTTCAAATTGGTATAAGAGCAGGTTTCACTAATTTACTGTGAATTCCAATTTTTTCGCAAAATTTATGTGATATTGATTTTTTTTTTAAATCTGATTTTTAAAAATTATTGCAATGTTTCCAAATGAAAACTTATATAATCGGTTGCCCATTTTTTACGGACTAATTATGCTTACTGGAAAGCCCGCATGAAATATCATTTAAAAGCCATCGATGAACAATTTTGGGTAATTTGTGACAGAGGTTGGACTCCTCCCACTGTCACCGCTAATAATATCACAAATTTAAAACCAGTGTCAGACTGGACTGAGAATGAGTTTAAGTGGAGCACTTTTAATTCATATGGTCTTAGTACAATTTTAGGACACATCACCCTCGACGAATTCTGATGTATTATGACGTGCACCATGTCTAAAGAAGCGTGGGATGTTTTACATCTCACCCACAAAGGAACTAATGCGGTCAAAGAGTCTAATATTCAAAATTTAGCTACTCAATTTGAAACGATTACCATGCTTGAGACTGAGTTTTTTGATGATTTTTATGCACATTTGTCTGACATTGTCAAAACCGATTTCAACCTTACTGAGCCTATACCTGATCCACGATTGGTTAAAAGGATTTTAAGATCGTTGCCTAAACGCTTTATCCCAAAAGTGACTGTTTTGAATACCTTAGGTAATTTGAGTTGTCTGAAATTAGAAGAGTTGTCCAGACATGTGAGATTGACACGTTTCCTGACATTGTCAAGCCTAAGGATAGAGGGATAGAACTTAAATCTTAGTCTAAGAAGAAAAATAAAGTAGTATTTATGAGTCTGATTCTGATGACGAGTCTGATATTGATATGGCCATGCTTGCTAATAATTACAAAAAGTTTCTCAAATTTTCAAAACAAAATTCTTCCAATAAAAGATTTTTTGAGAAAAATAAAAATGAGGCCAAAGAGAGCGGTGAGAAAGAGAGTCAGAAAGTGGAGGAAGATAAGTGTTTTGAGTGTGAGGGAATAGGCCACAGAGCTTTTGAGTGTCCTTCTAGGCTAAAGAGAAAGGGCAAAAAGATTGATATGCCATCCACTCTTAGCAATAGTGAGGAAGAGGGGGAAAATTTAGCGAGTGAGTCATAACTTGGGAAGTTTGTTGATTTTTTTTGCTAGTCACGTGAGCACACCCAACTTGCCTCATGACAATGAGGATACTTGTGCATGAGATACCTCCGAGGATGATTTGAGTGTTTCTAGCGAGTATGAGAGTGAGTGCGCTAGTGATAGTGAGCTCCAGATCGCATTCAGAGATTTGTATGGCGAGACCCTAAAGACCAAAAAATTGAACAAAGACCTAAATCTTAGGGTGAGAGATTTGGAGAGAGAGTTTGAGAGTTTGAGGGTGTTTGAGGCAAAAGCGATTCAACTCGAGAAGGTGAAGGTTTCTTTGAGTGAACAGTTGATAGCTTTAGGTCGAGAAAAGAGTGATTTGACCAATGCGGTGTCTAGTCAGATGACACATGTATCCCAACTCAAGAGTGATCTCAAACATTCTTGAGAGGTCAAAGTCCCTTTAGAGAATGCATCTAAGAAGGTAGGAAACTTTCACGGATTTTTTTTATTATTGTACTTGTTTATCACATATTGATCGGAGTGTTGTCATCTCAATTCTGGATTTAAAACGAACCATACGAGATAAAACTTAACAATGGAAGTAGTGCATGTAAAAAACATTTACCGTGAGGAATTTAATTGCAACAAAATATGATGAGTGAGTCACAGGAAAGGGTTGCGAGAGTAAAAAATTAAATCGTCGTGAAACCCACCGTTTAAAAGAGCCCAAAAAATTTAAAGGCAATAAAAAGATCAATATGCCAAAAAGGGCCTGTAAGCGATAGATTTTCTAAATTAATGATCTGATACCACTTTGATCAATTTTTTAGATATTACAAAAAGTAATTTCAATTTCCTTTAAAAGATGCGGAATAAAAATGGTTCAACTAAACAATTACATAAACCAAATTTTAATTTCTTTCAAATTAAAATTAAGCTAAACACAAAGTGACATTAAATTAAACAAAAATTAATTTTCACTTAAACTACATAATTCAATCGAAGTCCTAGAAATTTTCCTAACAAAATAATTTGCACCACATTAACTAAACCAATTTTATCTTTTTACCTAAGCATGCATCTAATGTGAATTTTCAAAAGATAAAATAAATAAATAACCATTACGCCGCGATGTACGAGGAAAAACCCACAGCATGAAAAAACTCGGACGACCCTAGCCTCAAATCCACTAAGTATGGTTTTACAAGTACAAGACAAAGGAACTTACAATAATCGAATTGACTCCGTCCAAGCCCCGATGCTTCTTCTTGTACATACCTCTTCCTAGAGAATAACCATGGAGGTCCTCCGCGGTCACGGAATCCACCGATCATACTTTTAGGAACCCACCAACCACACATGGTGCCTTTCACCATATGAGAATGCCGTAGCCAAAATAATGAACTTCTTCTTTGTGGGATGTAGAAGTAAACCCAAACACTCTTCAAACGGTAGAGATAAAATCGGTGCCAAACACTTCAAGCAAAGTATATATATTGAGGAACTTGGATAAACTAAACAAATGGGTGTAAACAAAACTGTTTAAGGATTTTTCTTGAAAAACAAACACTCAAAACTTAAACCTTTTCATTTGTAATTGAAACTCTCAAAAACTCTCTCTCGGAAATGGAGGAATATCAAAAAGTTGCTTGGAAAAGGTTGGTTCCCGCACTTCATAATTCTGTCAAAAAGTAGTGGGGAAAAGGCAGTGGGAACATGGAGAAAACTGCAAAAAACAGCCCAAAAACTGTTCCCGCCAATGTCGTTCGAACGACTTTAATAACGAAGTTCCAGAGAAGAAAAAGGAATCTCGTTAGAACGACCTGGAAATATCGTTCGAACGAGATGTCAGTTCGTTCGAATGACATAGGAATCTCGTTTGAATGACATTCCAGATCGTTAGAACGACGTGTCAGAAAATTCAATATTCATTTTAAGTCCAAAAATTTTTATGACAAGTTCTAAAAAAATATTTTCTGAGTAAAGCAAAATTGTTAAAACTATTTTATAAGAACTTTATAAAATACACCCAATTTATTTCCAAGCTCCTCTATATATATATATATATATAATGCATTCATACCTTAGGAGTATTAGAACAAAGTTGTTGACGTAGAAACGAGGCACACTAAACCCGGAATATTATTGATCTTTGTAATCTTGGTCGCTATGTCTTCAACTAACACATCATACGCTTGGATGGATACACTTGAACACAATCCTATAACTCAAATATTTTTGTCCGGAATTAAGCCAAAACTACATTAAGACTCAATCGGAGACTTGTGTCCTTACAAATCTCCTCTTTGGCTATTCCGGGATAAAAACCAAACAAAAATCCTAAAGGGTCGTCAAGCTCTACTAGACTTAAAAAATATCCCACCCAAAATAAAAATTACATAGCTTGACTCAAAAACCCAAGGATCAATTTCTTTGCGGATGAAAAGTTGCCATTTTAGAATAATTATTGCACACTCAAGCAAACTTTCAAACGCATCAGGAATATCAAGAATATTAAATGCATGTAAAATAAATACTCCCCCTAAATAAATTCTCCCCTTTTTCAAATAAACGACCTACTTAGAAAGACGTCTCCCCCTAAGATAAATCTTCCAAACTAAAATATGAGTACAATAGAATTAGATACCATTTCTCCCCTATCATTCTCCCCCTTTTTGTTCAGGAATAGACAAAGGAGAAAACTAATTTAAACACGATGAAGTTTAAGGTGATAAGAGCATGAAAGCATATGGGTAACAAAATCATAACTAATCCAAAACAAATATTAATGGATACCAATGATGATGCGCCAAAAAATTGATACCAATTTGACAAGTAAGATACTAAGCATGTGATATCAAACAACCTACGCAATAAAAATAGATACCAATTATGAGTTAAAGCATAAATGGACAAGTTAGCAAAGCAAAAACAAAAAAAATATCATATATATATACATACTCTAAATATACCAATAATGCACACGTACATAGATAGATAGATAGATAGATAGATAGATAGATAGATAGATAGATAGATAGATAGATAGATAGATAGATAGATAGATAGATAGATAGATAGATAGATAGATAGATAGATATAACACATAAATGACACAAAATAAAATAAGTTTTTCACACTCGTATGCCAAAAATGTGTCATATGGAAACGAAAGTGTAGGGGTGTGAACTAATAACAATTAAGTTTAGACCCATTCACTTAAAAATATGTTCACAAAGTTCTCATTTGATTTCAAACTTTATCACATTTGAATATAACCTCACGTGACATTATTAATTGAACTCAATGAACAAAAATACACAATGCATACAAGCCTAGAGTTTTGACGATTCTACAAACCAATAGAGTCATGACATTGAAAGTACAACTAGGATAGACGGACATTGTGCAAACCGTTGATATACCATCCAATCTCCCTCAATAAGCATATATATTTTTGAATGAATATATCAATTAAAAATACGCCTTAGCAATTATTTTTCTTTTTAATGCCATATTTTTTTTAGGCCTTTGGACCACGTATTTCTTTTAGGTCCATTCCAAATTGTGGCTCACTCGTAAAGGATGATATTTCTTTTCGGATCTCTTACCCGTGCACATTTATATATATTATTTTTTATGTCTCACACAAATCTCACGTGCAACGGGTTTTAACATGCACTAGTCCTCCTAGGTCACATAATACGTAGATCACTAGATTGGTAGGAGAACACCTCACAAATCTCAAATATACAAGAAAGTTAAAATTTCAAGTGAGCTCGTGCAAGTGTGAATTGAGGCATATAAAAATAGAATCCATTAAATGAACACAAAATCCAACTACTCGATGTAATCATGGTAAAGAACATTTTAAGGATTGACAATATTAACCAAAAGTTCTAGCCACATGGAAGCGAAAAAGAAGGGATTCAAACACAAGTATATGCCACAAAGAGTGTGTCAAACTAAAATACACAAAAAAAATCTTTTTGAGTTTTTGAAATTTTTAAACCAAACAAACAAAATATTTACTCAAAAGACAAACAAAAATCATTTGTATTTTTTCATTAATCCTAAATTAATAAAAGGTGAAACACAAATGATACACAAAAATCTTTTTGTATTTTTCATTTAATGCAAACTAAAATGAAAGAACTATAATACAAAAGATAAACTAAAATCATAATTCTAGAATGTGATAAAGCATGCAGTTTATACTAGAACAATGATTAAGAAGCATACAATTAGCATGATAATATAACAAGAAGCATAGATGCTAAAGTATGCAAACAACTAACACATTCAACCTTTAGATTTTGCAAGGGAGTAAGCATGTGAAAGTAAATGAGAATAAAAAATCCTATCTTGTAAAGCTACCAAGTCGGATCTCTTAACCCAAACTAACGAAGAATGACGATCACAGGGTGTAGAAATCTTGGCTACCTTGGTTGCCTTACGTTGGGATTTTCTAGGACCTCATTTAAGATAAAAAAAAATCTTAAGATGACCTTTTCGACCACAATGTGAGCACCTAAAGACTCAGCGAAAAGACTTACCTAAGGAATGATCTATAACATTGTTCCTAGAGGATTCTCCTAAAACATTGGTTTTGGCTTTATGAGATGATTCATTACAAGTATCGAAGCCTAAACCACAAATGTCATTTTTTATTTGGACCGTGCCTAAGATTTTATCTAATTTCTCCGAACGACACTCCAAATCAAATTTGACTTTACTAGAATCTTGTAATTTATTTTGTAATTCTAAAATGTTAGACTCTAATAAAACATTTCTCTTTTCAAACTCGAGAAGATCCTTTTTCATTAACTCCATTAAGCCCCTAAGGCTATCTCTCTCGCCTTCTACATACTCAAGCTTCTCTCGAAGATCTCTCTCACGTGTGCTAAGGTCTTCCACTAATGCACTCTCATCAATGACCTTGACACGCTCTCTTAAACTAGCTTATAACTTCAAATTTGTTCTTTTTAATTTAATAGATTCTTCATATAATTCTTGAAACACAATTTGAAGTTCACTCACATCAACCTCATTTTCACTTTCACTTTCTCTTTATTCTCCAATCTCAGTACCATCATCTCTTTGGGATTCAAAAATTATGACTTTGGAAGTGTCATGTGTTAAAATTTCATCACTAAAGGAGTGCTCACTTTCACTCACATGTTTTTCCATAAAAGCCACAAAGTTGGGCTTAGTGGGGGAATCGGGTCCCTCTTCCTTATCACTATCACTAAGGGTTGCATTATAGGAAATTGGTTGCCTACCCTCTCTCCTTAGTTTAGTGGGGCACTCTCTCGCCCTGTGGCCATAACCCTCACAACCGTAACACCTATTTGACTCGTCCTTATTTAAATTTTTATTAAAAAATTTAAGGGTCTTTTCGGCTTTGTCATGCTTATAGTTTTCAAATTTCTTAAAATCCTTTTTAAATTTATCTTTGTTAAATTTAAGAAATTTATGGAATTTCCTAGAAAACATAGCCATATCTTTCGATTCACTCTCACTTTCACTCTCTACTACTAGTTTTTCCTCCTTTTGGGCTTTCAAAGCAACGCCCCTATCTATTCTCTTTTCAGTTTTAGAGGAAAACATGTCTAGTTCATAGGTTTGTAAGTCACCTACTATCTCTTCTAATTTCGTAGAGGCTAAAGTGGGTAAAGAATTTAACACGATCACCTTCGGAATAAATCTATCGGGTAGGGACCTTAAAATTTTCTTTACTACTCGATTGTCGGGTATTTTCTCTCCCAAATTAAACGATGAATTAACTATATCAGACAGTCTAGCATAAAATTCATCAAAAGTTTCTTTTTTATTCATTTTGATGGTTTCAAATTGAGTGGTGAGGTTTTGGAGTTTAGAAGCTTTTACGACATTAGTTCCTTCATGAGTGAGTTGTAAAATATCCCAAGCTTCTTTAGCCGTTTCACACGTCATAATGCGATGGAATTCATTTGGTGTAACCGTGCTAAACAAGGCATTTAAACCATGGGAATTAAAATTTGCAAGTTTAAATTCATTCTCACTCCATCTATCAGTGGGTTTGGGAACACGTTCATTTTCAACTAAATATGTAGTTAGGGTCCACCCATTAATGACAGACAACCAAACCCTCTCATCGATAGATCTAAGTGCCGATTTCATGTGCGCTTTCCAATACGCGTAGTTAGAACCATCGAAAATAGGAAATTTTGAAAATGGGAAAAATTCCATTGTGGTAAAAAATATTTAAAAGGATCTTAAATGCAATACTTTAGCGAACCCGTTCTGATACCACTTTGTAAACGATAGATTTTCTAAATCAATGATCTGATACCAAATTTAATGATCTGACCCCCAATTTAATTTAATGATCTGACCCCCAATTTTTAGATATTACAAAAAGTAATTTCAATTTCCTTTAAAACATGCGGAATAAAGATGGCTCAACTAAATAATTAAATAAACCAAATATTAATTTCTTTCAAATTAAAATTAAGCTAAACACAAAGTGACATTAAATTAAACAAAAATTAATTTTCACTTAAACTTCTTAATTGAATCTAACAAAATAATTAATCCATTGATGCAAATTTAGGCCAAACCAAATTTTATCAAATTAAAGTAATGACTTGAATTAAATTAATTTTTACCCAAATTGAATTTGCAGCACATTAACTAAACCAATTTTATCTTTTTACCTAAGCATGCATCTAATGTGACTTTGCAAAAGATAAAATAAAAAAATAACCACTACGTCGCGATGTACGAGGAAAAATCCACAACGGAAAAAAAAACCCAAACGACCCTAGTCTCAAATCCACTAAGTACGGTTTTACAAGTACAAGACAAAAGAACTTATAACACTCGACTTGCCTCCGTCCAAGCCCCAACGCTTCTTCTTGTACACACCTCTGCCTAGCAAATAACTACGGAGGACCACCTCGGTCTCGGAATCGACCGATCGTACTTTTAGGAATCCATCAACAACACACGGTGCCTTTCACCGTATGAGAATGCCGCAGCCAAAATAATGAACTTCTTCTTTGTGGGATGTAGAAGTAAACCCAAACACTCTTCAAATGGTAGAGATAAAATCGGTGCCAAACACTCCAAGCAAAGTATATATATTAAGGAACTTGGATAAACTAAACAAATGGGTGTAAACAAAAGTGTTTAAGGATTTTTCTTGCAAAATAAACACTCAAAACTTAAACCTTTTCATTTGGAATTGAAACTCTCATAGACTCTCTCTTGGAGATGGAGGAATATGAAAAATTTACTTGGAAAAGGCTGGTTCCCATACTTCATAATTCTGTCAAGAAGTAGTGGGGAAAAGGTAGTGGAAACATGGAGAAAACTGCAAAAAACTGCCCAAAAACTGTTCCCGCCAATGTCGTTCGAACGACTTTTTTGTTCGAACGACTTTTTCGTTCGAACGACTTTACTAACGATGTTCCAGATGAGAAAAGGGAATCTCGTTAAAAGTCTCATTCGAACGACCCGGAAATCTCGTTCGAACGAGATGCCAGTTCATTCGAACGACATAGGAATCTCGTTTGAACAACATTCCAGATCGTTCGAACGACATTTCAGAAAATGCACTATTTATTTTAAGTCCAAAACTTTTTATGAAAAGTTCTAAAAAAATATTTTTTTAGTAAAACAAAGTCGTTAAAACTATTTTATAAAATACACTCAATTAATTTCCAAGCTCTTATATATATATATATATATATATATATATATGTGTGTGTATATATATATATATATGTGTGTATATAATGCATTCATACCTTAGGAGCATTGGAACAAAGTTGTTGACGTAGAAACGAGGCACACTAAACCCGGCATATGATTGATCTTTATAATCTTGGCCGCTACGTCTTCAACTAACACGTCATAGTCTTGGATGGATACACTTGAACACTATCATATGACTCAAATATTTTTGTTCAGAATTAAGCCAACACTACATTAAGACTCAATCGGAGACTTGTGTCCTTACAGAGGGCACCTCAAAAGAAAATATAATGCATAATAATTTATGAGGGAGTTTGGATGGAAACAAATGAAAAATGGGTTTGCACGTGTTGATAGCATCATGAAAAAGAACTTTCGTAGTTTTAGACATTATTGGTGTGGGAATCATTCCTGACTTTGATGTGTTAATGGATTGAGTTGATGTCATTTAAATTCAACACTTTCAACACCTAAGGACGATTTTATGATTTCTTCATTAGGAGTACACATATTCATCGTGCACATATGTTATGTTTGATTTCTTTGATTTGTGCACCAAATCTGTCGGATTGTCATGATCATTGACCGTGACAAGTCCAACTTGTCAAGGTCAATGACCATGACAATTCTAGGGGTGACAACTTATGTTGTCACGGTCATTAAACGTGATAAGTTCATTAGACTTGTCACGATCCTGTCACGATTTGTGACTTTGACAATATTTATCACGGTCTTAGACCGTGATAAAGCCCTGGCAATGTTAAAAAAATTATCACGGTCATTGACCATGACAAGTCCATGACAAATAAAATTGTCACGAACTTGTTACGGTCAATGACCGTGACAATTCTGGGAAGAATTGAAAAAAAATCTACTGGGTAGTATGGCCACTGCCACTACCTAGCAGTATACTTGTACCTGTTATAGAAACATTGTACATGTTCAAATATCATATATCTGAATAAAATAGAGATAATGCAAATATACATTCAAGACAATATACATCACGATATAATTCAAATGTAACAACTTAAATCAATTCAATTCAAATAATGTCACTAAATGTCTGGGGTAGGTTTGTGGAGGTGGATAGGCCACACGTTATACGAATTCATACACCCTTGTATATTCATCGTGCTGCATTGTTCGCATAACCACAGTGGGGAATTATCCTTCCCGAGTATCACATGCATTACGAGCACCTTGGCCTCGATGTCTTGAAGCGCATGTCCATGAACTGGCATACCCTGGACGGTATTCAGGTTCCTCAACTACCGCCCTATCCGCTGGCCATCAAATATGTCCTATATAAACAAGCTCGGCCAACCAAGTGTCGACATCGGTCAGTCGAAGGGATCCAAATAGGGGCCTGGATCATTAGAGTTCGCACGTGTCGACGATAAAGCAGCGATGTCTACACCCATATCCTCGTCCTCCTTCACCTCCTCCTCCACCACCTTCTCCTTCCCTTTCCCCATACGGTTTTCGCCCAACGAATTCTTCATGAATGAGAACATATCTTGGACCGTCACCTCTAAACGGGATAGCTTCACGTCATGCAAGTCCACCGTTCGAGCCAACCCGGTGTTGTTCGTCTCCAATCTGATAATCCTAGATTTGTCCACCCGCGAGCTCACCCCCTTGTCCTCCCCTTGAGATCCATGGCAAGCACTTGGCTGAGTGCGTCTGTGGACAAAGATGCCTTGTCGGCATCAGACTGTGACTCATGCACTCCCTTAAGCTTTGCCTGAAATATCAAAAAGCACATGATTAGTTAAATAAGTAAATAAAAAAATTATAACGTAATTAATAAAAAGTAAACTGTCTGATTACTTACAATCATGGATGCGACAATTGGGGACACCTCTTTATCCTTCCCCTTTTTTATCCTAATATACACCACATAAGTATCGAGCCTATGTGGCATACCCCCAGGGCCACTCTCCATCCCCTAAAATAAAATAATGCAAAATTATTATTGGCCCCGCAAAGTAAAATAATGCAGAATAACATATTTCTGTAATTATAGAAAAATTAAATCTTACCATCATCATATGCTCACCCTCGGCGTAACACGTCCGGCCGGAGTAGTGCACGTTCATCTTTTTCACACAATTTTCCCTCCCCAATTGGCGAGATGCCAATTGTCGCTCCCCGATCTCATTGTCAATGAACTTTTGTCATTGTGCCAATGAGATAGCCTCCTTCGACGGGACGGAGTCACATATTTCGATAACGGAGTCTCGGGTCTTCCCAAAGTACCGGGTCTGCATATTTTTCTTTCACGTCTTGTATTGCTCCCTCAACTTCTCCAAGACGGAATCGCGTAGTTTTGGGTCCAGGATGAATTATTCATGTCCAACAAATACAATATTAGTTGCGAAAAAATATAAATATAAATATAAAATGAAATTGAAATTGAAATATTCATATAAATATAAATATATTACTTTTAGTGCCACCCAAATAGCTAAGTTGAGCTCATTTGGCACCTCCCTCTAACTAGTGTACCCCGGGCCGATGATCGTCTTTACCAGCTTCAGGGATCTCGCTAATAGCCTTGTCTTATTCTCGACGGCCATCCCCAATTTGCCCCATTGGGCCTCGTCGCCTTCGCTACCACCGAGCCCAGACGACATCATCATAATCAGCACCATAATCCTCTCCTTAATACCTGAAGGAGACATTTTCTGTAACAAAATGTTGTTATTAGTACAAATCCAAATGAATTAGAAGAAGACATGCAAATATGTACAATTACTACAAATCCAAATGAATTATTACTGTTTAAGACCTCAATTCTGAATTCCAAAACAACAACATCTAACTCATAATATGTACAATTACTAAAAATATGAAACATCCCCACCCCTACTGCAAACACACGCACACTACACACACATACCCCCCCCCCCCCCCCCTCCCCCACACACACATACTTATACAAAGGAATGAGGGAAAGAGAAAATGAGTGAAAATGATAAAGTGAAAATCAATTAAAAGCATTAAAAATGGATTGATAAAGTACAAATTGGAATATTTATTACAAATTGAAAAATTATTTCAAATTCGGGTTATCATAAAAAATGGATTGATATTCGGTAGGAGCAGCCAAGTCATCACCCGTCTTTAAGAGCTGAGAATATAGATCAATTCATTAGGTTAGTTGTAAAGATTGAGTGTAATGTAACATTATATAATGACCATTTTCATTATAATTACCTCTTGTGACAACCACATTCTAAATTCGTTGTCCGATTGTACCATTATTTTTTGTCGTTTATTGTTCTCACATGCTTCATATTTTCTGATATAGCTAAACAAATGTTGCGTTGTTCTCGATAAAAATTGGGACACTCAAAATGTATCCTCCTCCGGGCTGTAGAATCAATAGGATAATGCATGAGACTACCCCCTACTTCTTCCCTAGCATGCCAAGTAATTTCCTTCGCTATCCATGGTACTGTGAAAAATCTCTTTAATCTAGGCCCAACGGGAAAATATTTTAAGACTTTTTTAGGCACTTTTGAGCTTGTGCCTTCCTTGACAATAGATTGGACATATCTAGGTTCATCGCATACCGGACAATGATCGATATTTTCATACTCCTTTCGGTATAGTATTCATTCATACACACAATCATGAATCAATTTATACTTCATTCCCAAACCTTTCAAACTGTTCTTCATAACAGGATAGCTATTTGGAAGTGTATTCTCCTTGGGTAGTAAGCCCTTCACCCAATTCAGAATTCCTATCACGCTATTGCCAGAAAAACCATACTGCGTCTTCAAACTATGCAAACCAACCAAGGCATATAAAGTTATTTGATCTTTCTCACAGCCAAAGTATAACGGTTGGGTCGCCTTAATTTTTAAACTTTGGTAGTGATTGTCAAGGTTTATCGTAATATCTTCATGAGCACCTGAACCTTGTACATCATCAGTAACCTCATTCTCCTCCGCTTCTTAAACTCCGTACGCATCATCAACTAAATCCTCTAACAAATTATGATCTACGTCATTCCCTTCTACATCTATCCTACTTGTTGAAGGCTGTTCGGGGACAAAAAAAACTTTCAATTCATCATGAAAACTCGAAAATTGATAAATATCTTGCATACCCCATCTTAAGAAATGTAGTTCAACTGTTTTCCACTCAAACACCTTTCCATTCTTATACCTAGCACACGAACACGAAAACTCTTCATTATTATGACATCTCTTTGCGTATTTCACAAATTCATTAGCATCTCTACGAAACACATTCCCCATTCTATTTGTCTCACCCATTCATTCTTTGTATTTAGGATATCCCGTCACAGCTACCAAAACTAATCATCTATTAAAGGTAAGAAGCTTATATTCATGGATTAGTATAAACAAAACTTATATTTATAGTATGTTTCATTTAATTATGTCTTATTTATATTCGATTTTTAAATTTCAAGTTCAAATTCAATTTAAAATAGAAATTTCTAGTTCCTCCATCTCCTCTAAAGGGTGAGTGGTCCTATCCCATTCAAGACCGCATATTTCTGTAATATACTAAACAGATCATGCACATTGTTATGATTTGAGAAAAAATCGACAGCATATCCCCGTAGTTCTCCAAGTACACGACGTAGATTGGCAAGTATAAGTGTTATTTCAATTTATCAATTGAAATAACAGTCACACTTGTCAATCTAGTATGTACCCAGAGAACATTAGGATACGACTGCAGAACTTGCTCCAAAAGTAACAACTTTAAGACACTAAGAATATCATTATACAGAAATTATGCAGTCCCAAACTGTCCAAACGGAACAATTCGAGAGATCTCATTACAGGGGTAATGACTCTCGAACGGGTCTAAGGGCTATTGAATGCGTACGCATAAAAACTACAAGGCTGGTATCTATGCGCACTATATGTAATTTCAAGTATGTTTCATTTAATTATCATACTATATATATATTGTTCGTGATACAAAGTAATTTTTTTTTAAAAAGTTAAAAAACCCCACCCCCATATGGACAATAATCCAATGGTTATGCCACTTCTATAATTAACCAACCGAACATCGATCCACTATAATCCAATCGTAATAGCAACAACAAATGTGTATCCCGTACTCCTTCTAATTCATCTACTCAATTAATTCTTTTAATCAATTAAACTAACAATTGAAGTATACAATTAGGGCCCGTTTGGTTGCGTAAATTATTTAATTTTATAAATTGATCAATTTGAAATAAATATATTCATGTTGTAATTATAAATTGTGCAATTTCAAGCTTTTGGTGAAATGAACTAATTTAAGTTTTGTGAATCAACATGAATTGGTTCATTTTTGAATTTGTTCATTCTTGCAACCAAACACTAATAATAAGGCAATTCATGAATTAGTTAATTTTAAATGGGCTAATTTAGAATTTTGGGGATATCCAAACAGGCCCTTATTAATTTACTAATTTACAATAAGGGTCAATCCTACTTGCATATGAAAGAGGCACTAATTATTATTTTACTAAAAAAATTAACAACGAATCAATATTTAATCAATCAATTCTTTTACAAGGGGCACTACTTGCATATGAGGGGCAATATTTAATAAACCAATAAAAATTTAATTAAAAAAATTAACAAGCTCCACCCCTCGCCCCATTTCCCCCTACCCCACCCCACCCCCTTCCCCCCCACCACACACACATACACACACACACAGACCCCCACCCCCTAGACCCCTGGCCCCACCCCCAGCCCTGCCCCCTGCCACTGCCCACCACACACGCACACACACACACACACACACACACACACACACACATATATATATATATACACACACACACATATACGCACACATATATACAAATGGAAGAGAAATAGAGAGAGAAAACGTACCAAAATCGTAGAGAGAAAGAGAGAGAGTGCAGTCGCTTAAAGAGAGAGAGAGAGAAATGGAGGGAATAGAAATCAGTAGGAAAAAAGAAGAGGGAAGGGCTTTTTACTAACATAATTATCACGGACATGTCACGGTCCTTGATCGTGACAAGTTTATAAGACTTGTCACGGTCATTGACCATGACAAGTCCGTGACAACTGTACTTGTCACGGTCAATGACCGTGACAAGCCTTTATTACGGCCTTGTCACGGTCATTGACCGTGATAGAAAATACGTATTTTTTTGTCACGGTCGATGATCGTGATAAGGCTGTCCGGTTGAAGGGTGTCAATTTGATCATTTTGGTGTAGTGGAATATGTTCACACCCATTCATTCTGTTTCCATGATTTGGTTGTCTTAGTGTATATTCATGGTGTGTAATTTTTGTAAAATTATTTTTGCATTTTGTATGAAAAAAATTGAAAAATTAAAAATAGTTTGTGGAAGCTTTTGAGTTACTCTTTGCACGAGCATAGTTTGATTCACGTTTTCTATGCATTTTTGTCCTGACAACTCCATGTTTATTTTTGTTTATTCATTTCCTTGTTTATTTCGGACAAATAAAATTATGGGGGAGATTTGATTATTGATTGATTTATTCTTATATCATTTAAAACTCTATGCGTCATGAAGGTATTTTCTTTGCTCATGTGTGTAGGTACAAAATTGAAGATCAATATTTTGCACACCCTAATGAGAAAAGTTTAAAGATTTGACGTTGAAGATTTTTTGAAGAAAATTTTGGACTTGCATGTATAGTACCTTTTCAGTTTTGGGTTCATGGGAGAGTATTAGATTTGTATAGGCATTTTGATTTGATAATTCGGAGGTTTTTATTTTGTACGGCATAGACGTATGGGGGAGATTTGAATGGACATTATTTTTATTGTCTGTTATCAATTGAGTATGTCATATACCGCTACAACCATCGAAGATTAATTCAAGATCATTCAAACATCAAGACGGATTCGAATATCAAAGTTCTTCAACATTCAAGCATTAACGAGATAAATTTGGGATATGTTGTGTTTTAATTACTTAGCATTTCACTTAGAGTGTTGGGATATTTTTTATCAAATATTTTTTAAGTGTTGGAGCGGACTTTTTAAGTTTTTCGTCAAAAAATATTTTTTGAAGTTTTAAGGCGGAGCATTTTCTGGCAAAAGAAAAAATATTAATTTTTTAATAGATCGTTCGAGCGATAGGGGTTGTCGTTCAAACGACGGGAGGATCTCATGTGCAGCTCGTTCAAGTTACGTGTGTCCTCGTTTGAGCGAGATTTCTTTTTCGTTCGAGCGAGCCGTCGCCTTATATTTTCTATAAATTGGTTTTTCCTGTTTCATTTTTGTTCCGAAGACCTGAAATTACTATTTTATGAAAATTGCTAATGCAAAAACATTTGCCTTCTCTTTTAGGGCTTTAATCCTTTTTATTTTTCAATTAACAAGATCTCAATAGTTTAAGTGAGTTGTTTTGGAACCCAAGAACACATCCTATGTTAAGTTTCTGTTTTAAGAAAGATTTTTACTACTGATCTAGGTTCTTTGAGGGGAGTCCTGGGATGAAGACAACTGCATGTCGATAGGAAGTGATCGTGGGTATTCCTGGGATGAATTGGAATTGCGGTTCTTGATGACTCTAGGTTGCGGTCTATGTGATTTTTTTGCGGTTAACTCATTACGGATTTTATTATAATCATTGTAAGTATTATAGTGAAATAAAGGCTTATCCTTAAAGGGTTTTTTTCCTGAAATCTGCGAGTT
Source organism: Sambucus nigra (assembly GCA_949130495.1). Lineage (NCBI taxonomy): Eukaryota > Viridiplantae > Streptophyta > Magnoliopsida > Dipsacales > Adoxaceae > Sambucus > Sambucus nigra. The sequence goes on from OX422211.1 coordinate 90,766,116, forward strand.
AGTAATTTTATTTGTAATGGTTTGACACACACACACGTAGTTGTATGTTTAGGGGCTGGTTTTATTTGGTTTAAAAATTGACTCCAGTTAAATAAGTTTGTAGTTGGAATTTTTGATTTTATTTGAATCGATATCACACACAGCATTTTCAAATTTGTATCAGAGCAGGTTTCACTAATTTACTGTGAATTCCTATTTTTTTGCAAAATTTGTGTGATATTGATTTTTGTAAAGACCTGATTTATAAAAATTGTCGCACTATTTCCAAATGAAAACTTATATAATCAGTTGCCAATTTTTTACGGTTCTAATTATGCTTAATGGAAAGCCCGCATGAAGTCTCATTTAAAATCCATCGATGAACGAGTTTAGGTAATTTGTGAAAGAGGTTGGACTCCTCCCACTGTCACTGCTAGTAATGTCACAAATTTAAAAGTTATGTCAAGCTGGACTGAGGATGAGTTTAGGTGGAGCACTTTTAATTCTCGTGGGCATAGTGCAATTTTTGAACATGTCACCCCCGATAATTTCTGACGTATAATGACGTGCACCATATCTAAAGAAGGGTGGAATGTTTTGCAACTCACCCACGAAGCACTAACGCGGTAAATTCTGTGGACCTAGGGGATGGGGTTGACTGATTCTGAGGGTCGTATTCAATTTTGAGGACCTAAGAAGATGAGGATGACCAATTCAGCGGGTCGAGGTCAGTTATGAGGGCTTAAGCGGATGAGGATGATCGATTTAGCAGGTTGAGGTTAATTCTGAGGACTCAAAGAGACGAGGATGATCGGTTCAATGTGTCGACGTCAATTTTAAGGACCAGAGGAACGAGGATGATCGGTTCTGCGACTTTAGGTCAATTCTAAGGACCTAAAGAGATAAGCATGGCCAATTCAGAGGGTCGAGGTCAATTCTGAGGACCTAACTGGATGAGGATAACCGATTTAGAGGGTAGAAGATATGTTAAGATTGGTCCTAAGGGGCTAGGGTGACCAATCCAGTGGGTCGAGGTCAATTCAAAGGACCTAAAGTGATGCTGGGGATGACCAATTCGGCGGGTTGAGGTTAAGAATGAGGACCTAAAATGAAGATGACCAATTTTAATGGACGAGGTCAATTTGGAGGACCTAAAGTTTTGATGACCAATTTTGATGGACGAGGTCAATTTTAAGTACCTTAAGTTATGACGACCAATTCTAAGGGTTGAGGCCAATTTTGAGGACTTAAAGTTAGGATGACCAATTCTGAGGGATGAGGTAATTTCTGAAGACCTTAAATTGGGGGTAACCAATGCTATTGGTTGAGGTCAATTCTAAGGACCTAAAGTTAGGGCGACCAATTCTGAGGGTCGAGATCAATTCTAAGGACCTTGAGTTGTCATAACTGATTTGGAGAGCCAAGGTCAATTTCAAGGACCTTAAGTTGTGACAACTAATTCTGAGGGCTGAGGTCAACTCTAAGGACCTTAAATTGTGACGACCATTGCTGAGGGTCGAGGTCAATTTTGAGAAACTTGAATTGGAGCGACCAATTCTGCAAGACGAGTTCAATTCTAAGGACCTAAAGTTGGGGCAACAAATTTTGACGGTCGAGGTCAATTCCGAGTGCCTAAAGTTATGACAACCAATTTTGAGGGTCTAGGTCAATTTTTAGAACCTTGAGTTATAGCACAGGGTATAAACCTCCTGGGGAAATTTTAATTATCTTAGGGTGCACTTGGGGTTCCACTGGAAATTATGTTGTCTTGAAACTCCACTGGGGGATGTTTAGTTTTGGGATTTCATATTGGGAATCGTACTAAAATTAGATGCGGATGCATCATTGGTTTTGATGTGTAGTATGTTGAGGATAAGAGTGTAAGATTAATCCAGCTAGGGATTTTGAGAGTTTGTAAGTGGATTAGTGTTCCTAAAATGTTTTTCTTGGGGAAAATGATGTTCCATATTTTTCAAGAATTTGGGGGAATTTTCTGGGCAATTTCTGGATTTTTTTTGCATTTCTTCTACCAAATCTTAGGGGACTGCCGATAGTCAGGCTTGAGGGGGTGGTAATTAGCAATGGCACATATCCTGGGCTTCCTTGGGAAGAGAAAAAGGTGATTGTCGATCGGTATAGGCTAGGGACTGTCAAACCTTATTATGGATAAATTATTGACTCTTTATTGGGGATGTTGGTGACCTTCTACCCTTGGAATATTCCTTCAGGGACCGTGGGGGATACGGGTATGCAGGTGTAGATAAGGAGGTTACTGGCTCATGAGGTTGTGTCTGGGTTGGCGGGGCATACAGATAAGGGGACATCCATTCATAATTCTTTTCTTTCGAAATTTTCTTATAGATCTTCGTTGTGACTGGAGGAGCTTGGCATTGATCATATTTTATGATTGATGTAATGTCTTTGCACCTAAAAAGAGACACCCAAGAAGAAAAAAATGATGCATTTTTCATTTGATTATCTTAATTTAGTGGCTTATTCTATATGCACTTTAATTTGTTATTAATACTCTATTTTGAGAAAGAAAAGGAAAAGTTTGTTTTTTAAAATTTTTAAATAGAGGAAAGCCTTAGAGGCTTGGTTGCAAAGTCGATCAGCATACCCCTTGACCTGCCTATCAGCATTGGGGTCAAGTCAAATCACTCCTAGGCTTTGATTTCACTTTCATGCATACTAGTATGCTTCTGTAGAGCTGATAATTAAATGGGTTTCCAGAAATTTCATTTTTTGACAAGCATTTTGTGTATAAAATGAGGGGCATGGAGTGTGTTTTCTTCACCAACACCCAAATTTTGTTTTTCTTGATTCTCATATTCTATTCTCAAATGGCTCTTCCCATGTATGAATAATTTTCCTCTTACCTTGACAGTCGGGAGTCCATGTTCCTATACAATGTGCACTATAATTCTTCAACCTGCGTCGAGTTTCTCTATGGCGTAATCGAGCCATAGACTGTAACCTGCTAGCAGCAGTGGTACAATTCTGGTACTTCGAGGACCATATCTTCCATTTTGGCCTGAACGAGGTTTGTCCTACTTACAAAAAATTCTCGTCAATATTGGGGGTCAGCCCCAGTGTGGCAGATGTTATACCTGATTTTCCCCGTTCTCCTAGAGAATTTCTAGCGGAGTTGCTCCATATTTCTCTTTCGACGACTTGTCACTGGTTACTGAAGGGATTATTTCTCTTCAGGTGGTAATGTATTTTGTGCGCTTGAGGGGCTTTAGGGATGTTATCTCTGCTAGAGTTATTGCCTTGGGCCTTACTGCGAGGCATTTACTGATGATAGGGGACTTAACGGCTGATCCCCAAGTGGCTGCGATAACGGCATGGATGTCTTACCCCCATAATCCTATAATGGTAGTGCTAGCAAAGAGCCTGAACGGTCTTGATGCTTAGAAAGAGGGTTGATCCGAATTTTTGAGGGGGGCAGTAATGTTTTTCATATGGCTTGCAAAGAGATTTTGTCTAGCACCCATTTTGAGTATCCCTTGGTGGGTGTGCCTAATTTCTTTGTCCGGCACTTCTTCAATTTTGGACCATCGGTAGATAACTGGGTCAACTGGTTTCTGGAGCACAAATCTTGACATCTTTGTTTGTCGGTTCCATAATGGGGAGACTTGCATCCTGTTTTGCAGCTAGGAGAGTTCCAGTATGTGTGGTTGGTTGGCCTTTGTAGAGGGGGCTTGAAGGTAATTTTGAGATTCGAGGTAATTCCACATTAGCAACAGTGTTTTGGGGATTATGGCACCAAGGCAGTTCAGCGTGGCAGCTTAGCGCGGCAGCTCAAGCGAGGCAGCTTAGCGTGATAACTTGTATTTTAGCTTGTTGTATTAGTCATATTGTATCTTTGTTTATATTGACTGTAAGTTATAATGGTTGTAATTGTGTAACGAGAATAATAATGAGTTTTAATGTGAGTTCAAACGATACTCGCGAGAGACCAGGCTTGGCACGGCCTGGGAGAGCTTTCATGCTCTATCGAATTACCTCGTCATGGGAAATTTAGAGGGACTTGGTTTAGAGGATTGAGAAGTGAGGCACCATTGGGCCTTGTCCTGACCATCTTAGATATACCTGGTAAAACACCGAAGGACCCTAACCGTGGAACCTCTGGTGAATCAGCTTGGAGTTCCATCGTGCATTGAGTTGTGAACCAAACAGACCTCTACTTAATGTCACATTTATTGCAAGTGATGTCACTAGCTAGCTAAACAATTTCAGACCTACACTTCAGTAAACAATTGTGGTATTTGGGGTTATCAAGCAGTTGGTGAGCCACCTCTGCGACAACAGCCCCCCTGACACACAGTGGTTAGGCAAAAGGCATGTCTTGGCATTTAATATTTATGATGTGGAGACAACTAGTGCATCAGGCATTTAATGCTGTGACATAAAGTATGAAGGATGTCTTTCGTAGTCTTTAATGACTGAGTTGCCTCGGGGATGGTGTGGGGGACTATTTAAGGACCCCAACCACCCTTGAGGAGAGGATGATCTTTTGAGAATTGAAGAAGTTATTACTAGAGAGAATACACATCAGAGAGAGAGTTATTACAAGCCAGACGTCTTATTCACTCACCATTGTCATTTATTACAAAACTTTTAATACTTGATAGAGATTCTTGAGGGTGGTTGGTGTGTTTGGCTGCCTGCTAAGGTGTATCTAGGGTGCTTACTACTCTCTCCCTCTAGATAATTTACTTCTAAGTTCATTACTACTTTCTGAGTTATACACGAGAGATTTGTGAGTTTAAACTGAGTCTTATCTTTATTAGGTTTGTGCTTGCATGTTCTATCACTAATCCAAGGTTTTGGCTAATTAACTTATCATTACTATACTTCAAAGGGGTTACGCCTCCATTTTATCTAAAGTACCCTCTTACAGCCTCTACCAGACTTTTACGTGATGGGTTCAGAAATTTCCATTTACTTCGCTTCTGAACCACCATTGGAGGAATTTTTGATTAAACTATACCTAAGATCCCTCTAATTGTATATTAACCCTCGGTCTAGATATGGTGACTGGTATCCTCACCACGTTGCCTTTATTAAAAAAAAATTACCCAAATTTTCACTTCTGAGTATTTCTACTCTATCCTTAATGCCAAAACCTCTGGACATTATACTTCCATTGATTAACATGCAAAATCGTCGTTTTATCAAAAATTTCATGGGTCATTGTCTTCAAAGATCCTTCAGACCTCCTCCCATTATTACTACGTTGGGCGGGTCTAGATTAGCATCACCCTTTGCCATCGCGGTACTTGGAAAATAGTTGATATGCCCCAACATTCCTTGCAGTATCTACTTCCACTACACACTAGGAGTGACCTCGACAACGGTCATCTCTTCCACGATTACCATCCTCAAACACTCTGTGCCTCATTTTGAGCCCCTATCTCCTGCAGTTCTTCCAACACCTCCGTTAGTCCTACCGCCATGTTCGACGTACCATACCCAATCGAACTCGTATATATATCACTTCATCTACTAAATAGCATGAGAACGTAAACCACGTACGTAGAGGAGTACAACAATCCTAAGATAGGGCTCTATATCAATCAAACGATACGCTAAAAATGTAGTAAGCCGTACAGATCCTATGGACACTAGAACTTGATACTCTGATACTATCTGTGACACCACATCTAATTAAACATCAGGTGATCAAACCTTTATTAAATTAAAACAGGTTTCTCAAATGGTTCATTTTTAGCATCACTGTCGAAAAAATTTTAATTACTAATCACCTAAGGGAAAATTAGACTGGTGCCAAATTTTATATTTCTTAAAACAGATAAATCAACCATGCGGAATACAGTATAACAATCACCATGTAATACAACACAATCAACAAAGTATAAGTACAAAGAACAATAGTATTACCGAATAAACCATCGGCTAAAACAATCCCAAAACAACAATAGAACAACCCCTAGTCTGAAACTAAATATCTGAGACTGATACCGAACCACAAGTCCATACATAGAATAGTGTGAGATCTATCAATAGATCTGAATGATAGATATCGTCTAATCAAAAACCTGTAAATCCACTGTGCTACAGCTTCGAGTCCCTAAAATGAAATCAGCATACATGGCGTCCCTGTGGCTGGACACCTAAAAGGTTTTGAAAATATTTTATAGTAAGAGTTAGTACTCAAAAAATTTTGAAAATATTTAGCAAGCGTTTATCACAATATAAAATGTGGTTATTGATTACACATGTTAGGTTCTCATACACTCTCTTGAGTTTACTCACTCCTCATCTATTATGCACACCTAACGTTCTACACCTAGCCTACCTAGCCATATATCCCCAGCTAAATAGGACTAAAGTAATCATCTGAACTTATTTGTACCTAAGTTCTCGTACCGCCCATACAATACGTCCATTTCATTAACATCTCGCATATGTTAATTAATTCTCAAGTAACATTTCACCTATGTTATGTTTCAAAACTTCTCATTTAGTTTCACTACTAAATTTCTACAATTCTTACAATTGTTATCTTCCGACTTTTGTAATTAAGTTTCACTACTTAAATTACTAATTAGATATTCTCTATCTAACATTACGTTTCGTAATTAAGTTTCACTACTTAACTTACCAATTTGATATGTATCTTTAAATACATCAAATATCAATCTACTAATACACAAAAGTAGAATATCATTTAAGTATATATTTCACACACAATATATACTAAATATCAGTCATTACTATTATGTCCTTTTGACACACGTAAAGGACACTTGGTTCGGAATTATTCATTGACCCCAAGTAAGAATTGGTTCGGAATGATACATCGACCCCAATTATACTATAACTCTATATTAAAGGACGCTGTGTTCGTAATGATTCATCGACCCCAAGTAAGAATTGGTTCGGAATGATACATCGACCCCAATTGTTTATATACACATATTCTGGTTCGAAACTCCTTCATCCTGATACCAGTTCGAAAGTTTGGTTCGGCATTTTACATCGACCCCAAACATATGATAACCCAATGTTAGTTTAGAATACTTCATCGACCCTAACATATAATAACCCTACGTTAGTTCGGAATACTTCATCGACCCTAACATAGTTAATTTAGGTATACTTCTCTCAACCTAATATCAGTAGGTACACACCCGACCTATCAATCATGCTTGTACGTAATATAGTATTCTCTTATATTAACCATATTCGTTAATTTGCGATTTCTTACTATCGCATTTATTTGAGTATTCACTCAACTCTAAGGGCCCTAGTTACCCCTCACATATAATTTCAGTAGTTATTACTTACCCTAATGGTCTATCACTTCAATTGACTCTACCTCGCCTCGTAACTCAATTCCAAATTTCCCGATGCTCTACTCAATCAGTTTATTCTCGTCGGTCCATAATCCAAGTCTTACACCCAATGGCCTTACCGGACCTCAACAATATACCCACTGGTCTTATTATCATTCCCATATAAGTATAATACAAATCCTAGGATTCCCATTCATTCCCAAAAATTAAAGAAACCTTAACCAAGGAAGGATTCAAGAAAACATCTTAAGTCGATCAATCGACTCCTGGGTTCGATCGAGCGACCTAGTCGATCGATCAACATTCAAGGTCGATCGATCGATCGATCAGGGACAGTAGCAGCTCATCTTCGTCGTCAATTCCTTCTTCCCTTAACAAATCTCCAAACTTCATTATAGTACACCAAACTTCAATCCAATCATCCCAACATGTTCCCACATATACTAGGACAATTTCTAACGTTTCAAATACATCAAAACCTCGATTCATTTAAAGAAATAGTGGATTAAACCCATAATTTCCTAAAACCCTAGTTATGGTGTTCTTCCCATATATTCAATAAAAACCCAGATTTTATTCTGAAATAATTATCAAGTCAACTCTGAATATTATTCCTCTACATATGTTAAATCATTATACATGCGATTCCTATCACAACATGCATAAATATCATTCTTTTCTTATCAAGATATTGATTTAACAAAACTATTCAAAAACCCTACACATGGGTATTATAACTTTATAATTTTTGCAATAAACAACTTGCCTTGACAAAGGGGTTCTGAATTCATGGCGTTAATGATGGATTGTTGCTTTTCTTCTTCAATCCTTCCTCCTTTGGATCCTAGGATGCAAAATCCAAACCCAACCTCTTCAAAAGCATATTCTAAGCCTTGAGAATGATTTTCTCCTTCTCTCTAATGGTCTTGGTGTTTACGTGGGTTTTCTAACCCTAACCCCTCTTTCATTCAACTGATAAAAGACTCTCAAATTCGTAGGTCTCTATACCCTCAAATGTTAAAACACCAAAATGCCCCCGAATAATCTCGGTTTAGTCCAAAATTACCTCGAGACTCAACTAATACCCCGAGTATACTATTTTGACTAATTCGACCCTTCCGGACTCATATGTGACCTGTAAATTATCATTTAAGTCACTTAAAAATGTATTACTCGCTCTCACCCCAAAATGGTCTACATGCGCTAAGTAACTATTTGCTACTCGCACTAAGTAAATAGAATGAGGCAATATAAATCAGTATTTATCTCTCGATTAATAATCCATAATCAGAATTATTAATAAATCTCATTAAATTACTTCTCTTGCGTAATTTAAATTAAACCGTATTTTCTCATATAATGCTCCAATGTAATTAAATAGAAATATTCAGAAATACGGGTATTACATATATATATATATATATATATATATATATATATATATATATATATATATATATATATATATATATATATATATATATATATGTGTGTGTGTGTGTGTGTGTGTGTGTGTGTGTGTGTGTGTGTATTGTTTATTTAGTTACTTCTATTATATATTTAAATTTAATGAAAATAATTGTCCATATTCGTTATATTATTAAGTATCAATTATGTATTAATAGTTGTTGTGAGTACATGAATTCACAATTTTATTTTTCTAGAAAGGAGGGGGATAGAAGAATAAAATAAATTATTACAATACAAAGATTTACGTGGTTCGGCAACTACCTATGTCCACGGAGAGAGTTCTCAGTTCTTTATTAATTTCTCAAGGGTTCGAAATTACATGGACCTTTGCCCCGGGGTGAGGGTTGTATAAATAATAGTGAAAAGTAATTGAGTTGTACAAAGAAATCTCCTAGCGCTTTATTAGCTCGTGTGGTGATTCCTTTTATCAAGTCCGAGAATGTAGGTAACCAGTTAAACCTACAGATATCCATGTGATAAGCATTTGTAAATATCTATGCTGCACTAAACTTGACAGGGGCAATGTGTTGGTCCTACTCGGATCGCCGTACATTGGGACTTTATGGTTTGGACCTACAATTCCCTAAAATTCTTTGCCAAAATTAGGTTAAAGAATTTTAAATCCTTTGTAGGCCCAAAAGTTTAACCAAATAGTCTTGAAATTCCATGCTCGAGAATAGTTTTGATTAACCAAAATCGACAGGGGTACGTTGGTCATTGGAAAAAATTTGACCTGATAAAAATCAATCTTGAGCTTTGATCCATATGATTGCCTTCACACAGTTTAAGCGTCATTCATCTCCAAATATTGTACCCATCGTTTTGCCTTTTATTTCTGCTCAAAAAGACCTCCGTAGCTCTTATTGTCATTTACTTGCTCTGTAAGTTCTCTTGCTTCTTATTTTTCTTGTTTCTCTACCTTTATAGTTCTCTTCTGCCGTACATTTTTGTTATTTCTCCACTCTTGTTAAAAATGGTGCACGTTCTTCATGAAAAGAACCTAGATGACTTTAAAAAGACATATTTTATTCCTTCTTGGGTCACTATTGAGTATGTCCCCCTTTCAGAAATCCTATAGTGATTGACGGGGGTCACTATATTCATATGCATGCAGTGGTTCGGTGGGTTAACTTTCCCCCCAAATCAGTTTTTTTTAGAATTATGTGAATGCTTTGAGGTCATCCCAGCTCAATGTGCCTTAAATACCTGGCGCATTGCCAATGGGATGCATAGGATCAATGAATCGTGTGGGACCCATCTGGAGATCCCATAAATCAAATACTGTTACTCTTGGTCTCACACCACTGATGGTGTTTTATGCCTAAAGGCAAGGAAGGCCAAAAGGGTTTTTGTAGTGAACCTTCCTGATTTTAACAAGGGATATTGGGATCAAGATTTCATTATTCGCAATTGGCAGCATCCTCCTCTCCCCAATGGCGAGCAATACTATGGGTTTTGTGCCCGGAATGGGGGAGTGATATAGGTTTACACTTTTTCTTTTATGCACTTTTATGTGTTTAATTTTAAAATGTGTTGACCTCTTGAATTATGTTAACTGATGATTTATCTTTTCTTTGTTTGAACAGCTCGATCAAAGAAGAAGGAGCCCTCCCTTGCTCACATCAATAAAGATGAACTATTTAAGGTTTGGAAGCTGAGGGAACCTTTAGCTGGTGGTGATCATCCTCGCTCAGACTCCTTCCTTATTGAGTACAAAAATTATATTGGAAGCTTCACTACTCATCCAGGGGATAGTATCCTTGTCCTCTCTTTACGAGATAAGGAAGATTTTTTCTCCTCCTCTTTCGAGTCCTTAAATGTTACGTCCATCCTTGCTGACGAAGAGGACTCAATGGCTCCTAGAAAGAGGATTTTGTTAATTGAGGACGACGATGTTGAGGCTAGTGCCTTCTCTCCCAAGACCAAATCCTTGAAGAGGACTGAACAAAAAGGCCACAAGTCCACTGACTCGAACTTGGTCATTCAAGAGAAAAATAAGAAAGATAAGGCCCCCATGACCCCTAACCCTCCAAGAATGATGATGTCCTTCCACTTGTCAGGTCTTCATTGGTGATGTCTACGGCCAAGAATTCCTCCTTAGCCTTTAATATGCTAAAGGGAGCTATGCTCACTACTGATTGCGAGTAAGCCAAGCGATTGTCCTATGAGAAGCTTACATCCCATGTTGCTCAATCATTTCCACTGGTAAGTCAATAATCCCTTATCCACTTTTTTTGTTCTCTTTGAGATGGATGTCTCTAATGTCTTCCTTATTTTTTTGCTTGCAGTTTGTGGCAATGTTTTTTCAAATTTTGGATGGTCCCCTGGACTAGTCCAAAATCAATAATGAGATCAATGAGACTCTCTAAAAAATGAAGGAATACTTTTCCAATGCCAAGAAGGCCTACAAGGTGGAGAAGAAGTCCACCAGTGATGCCATGGGTTCACTAAAGACTGATATTAACTATCTGAGGGTTGAGAACGATAAATTTAAGGCCGAGCATGCTCGGTTAATAAAGGAAATTAAGGACTTTTTATCGACAAAATAGGCGATCTGTGAAAAAGGCTATACTGGAGCCTTTGAGGGTGACAAACGCTAGTTAGCGTTCATCCAAAAATCAAACTTCAAGAAAGGTTGGGGTGTGACCTTGGTGAGGACAAACGTACCGGTGGAATTTGAACATTTTGGTGAGCATAAGCTAGGCTCTCCACTAATAGTTGAGGAGGGAGCTACCACCAGTACCCCAGCTGATCAAAGTGGGGATGTTGTGTCCATGAGTAAGGCCCCAGAGAGTGAGGAGCAAGTGAAGAACAAGGGCACTTAGTATAGAGATGATTTTTTCTTCATGTTCTTGTTCCTTTTTTCTGTTTGTAAAGGCTTTGTCTGTTTTGGAACTATTAATGAAAAATCTATCTCTTTATTAACTGCAATATTGTTTATACACTTTGTTAAATGTTTTTTGTACTTTTTGTAGTCTGTTGCTGAAGATATATCTTTATTTGCTGACAACTTAGATGTCCTTCTTAGTCAGGATGCTAGTGCTCAAGCTCACTGAGCATTTGTGTTTGTTCACAAGGCTTTTAAAAAGGTGAATGGTGTCTACCAGGACCAGTTAGCCTTGGTGGCCAAGATAAAGGACGATGTGAAGGATCTAGGGGATGTGGTAACCCTATACAAGAGGAAGTGAATGACATAAAGGCTCAGCTCGCTGGGGCAAAAGACATTGAGGATGTTGGTGTTCTTTTTCAATCCGATAATGATAAGCTCAAGAATAAGCTCACTGATGGTGAGGATAATAAATGAAGAGCTCATGTGATGGTCATGGGACTTAGTCGTGATGTGATCAAACTTTGCTACTTATTCAGGATGGGTCCCTAAATAGTAGTGTCGATGGGAATGATGAGGGTTGGGTGGATGCTCCTGTCAGATTGGAGGAAGCAAACAGTGTGGTCTACAAACATGGTTGGCTAAATGCCTTAGGTATTTTAAAAGTTCCCAAAGAATCTCAACTTTGGTATATGTACTAAGTTGATTATCCGGCTTACATGCATCCTCCTTTTGATAGTGAAGTGAATTGGGTTCCCCTCGACACTAGTCCTCTTCATCAAGCCTAAAGTTATTTGACCTCTCATGATAGTGACGATGAGTTCCGATCATAACTTAACGATAGTCGACGAAGAGAAATTGTTGAACTTCTTTCCAGGTGACCATAGCGTGTTTATTTTTTTTATGTTTGTACTTTATTGTAGATGATATTTCTGTAACTTGTAACTTTATGTTATAACAAGTTGTTTATTCATACCAATCTTGCACATTTTTCCATTCCTTTATGTTGAGCATGTGTTTTATTTTCTTATCTTTCCTTTTAAGTTATGTCATCACACTACCTTAGGCCCGAAATAAACTATGATAGAAATGCACTTGGTTTAAGGTCAATCCACCCATTTAGGATTCTATCTGACCCAATCGGGTTTATTTAATGCTTAGGGGTCCCCATAGGGATTTTATTTTCCTGAGAAATTCACGAGGTCTCTTAATTTTTTTATGACGAAGACCTAAAGACCTTAGGTTTAATTGTAGTTAGCAAATTTATGAGTATAATTAAGCGAAGGTAACTTTGATCGACATTCAATCGTTAAAGCAAAGTGAGCATGTCATTTTGGAACAATATAAAGTAATTGAAAAGCTAAGTAATTGATCGAATCCCTTGGATCTTTATTAATAACATTAAATCAAACTCTGAGCATCATAAGTCTTGAAATGAAAATTTGTAAAAACCAAACATACTGGAAATAAAATCAAACGTAAAATTTCTTGAGGTTAGCCGCATTTAAGGCTTTGGGTATATCTATGCCCTCCATTGTTTCTAAGTGATAGTATCCTTCCATATTATCTATAATAACTTGGAATGGTCCCTCACAGTTGGGATCTAACTTGTTGTTTGAATGCCTTTTGGCTCTATCGAGGACTTTTCTAAGGACATAATCCCCGACCTGGAATTTTCTCAGACTGATCCCCTTATTGTATTTCTTTTCCAACTGTTGTTGGTATGAGGTCATCTTGATCATGACTTGTTCCTTCCGTTCATCTGCTAGGTTAAGTTCAGAACTCATAGCTTCATTATTCAAACCTTATTCAGCGAATATATGTCCTTATAGAAAGCAGACCATCTTTCAGGGGGATCACAACTTCCAATCCATAAGTTAGAGCAAAGGGCGTTTACCTAGTCTCTTTGGTATATTATGATACACCCAAAGAACATGAGTAAGCTCATCAACCCAATTTTTTTTGCTCTTTACAACCTCTTTTCAAGCCATCAAGCATCATTTTGTTGGTAGCCTCTACTTGACCATTGCTTTGGGGGTAGGCCACATAAATGAAATGGTTTTTGATTCCATGGTCGTCAAGAAAACCATGAAAAGGTCCACTTTAAAATTGTGATTCGTTGTCCATTATGATTGTCCTGGGTACTCCAAAGTGTGTTATGATGTTCCCTCAGATGAATCTAATCATATCAATATCTTTTATATTCGCCAGTGGTCCAGCCTCAATCCATTTTGTAAAATAATCCAAGCCGACTAATAAGTACTTATGATTTCCTGTCACAGTTGGGAGTAGCCCTGTAATGTCTAGCCCCCACAACACGAATGGCCATGGACTGGTTATAAACTTAAGGTCGTTATCCGGTTGATGAAGCATAGGGTACTTTTGGCACTTTTTTCACTTTCGAGCATAGGCACTTACGTATTTCTTCATATAAGGCCACCAGTAGCCTTCTTTAATCGCTCAAAAACCCAGACATCTTCCTACTACATGGATCCCATAAATTCCATGTTATAGTTCGTAAATAACTTGACCGACATCATTTAGGTTCATGCATTAAAGGTAGGGGTCTGTGAATGATCTTCTATAGAGTTTTTCCCTAGGTCTAATGTACAAATGTGAAACTTTTACTTAATTTGATGAGTTTTCTTTTTATCAGTTAGCAACGTATCATTTTGTTGGTAAGCGATGATCGGATCCATCCAGTTGGGACCTTTCTCAATGGATCGAATATGCTCAGGGTTCACTACTTTTGTAATGCTAGTATTGGCAAGGAACTCAACTTCAACTGTTCTCCTGAGATTGGAATCTACTATCGAACTTAGGGTTGCTAAAGCTTAGCGTGACTGTTGTGCCCTCGGGGGAACTGTTGAACGTGGACTTTCTTAAATTTTGATATCAACTCGTGAACCACCTATAGGTATGCTTCCATCCTTTCATCTGTGGTGTTGAATCCACTGATCGGGTTAGATACCATTATTGAATCACAATACACTTCAAGGTGGTTTTCCCCTAGTAAGTGAGCCTTACACAATCCATCTATAAGTGCTTCGTACTCGACTTCAGTGTTGGAGGCTTCAAAGCCCATCCTGATCCCTTGTTCGATCATGGCATTCTTTGGCATTACAAGAAAAATTCCTACCCCTTCCCCTTTTGAATTAGAGGTACCATTTATGTACAATATCCACTTATTGGATTGATCTAGCTTGCCATCTTTTAACTGGTCAGTAACCTATAGATCAGTAGGGGCCCTTTCTTCAACAAATTCCACTATAAAGTCAGCCAACACCTTCCCCTTGATTATTTTTCTTAGTTGATAGTGTATATCAAATCTCTCGAGTTCAATCAACCACTTGGACATTCGTCTAGATAGGTTGACTTTGTGAGAACAGCTTTAAGAGGGAATGACGAGATAACTATGATGGGATGGGCCACAAAGTAATGCTTTAATTTTTAAGACGTAATGACCAGTGAGTAAGCCAATTTATTTAGTGCTAAGTAGCTCTTCTCGGCATCTAGGATCGTCTTGCTGACGTAGTAAACGTGGGACTATTTTCCTTCTTTATCGCATATCAAGGAAGAATAAACTACGTGACTTGAAACTGTAAGGTAAAGGTAGAGAGGATCCCCTCGGTATGGAATCACTAACAGAGATGGTCAGCTCAAATAAGACTTGATCTCTTCAAGTGATGGTGAGCATTTGTCATTCCAGGTGAGCCCCTTTTCCTTCTTCATTAATTAAAAAAATAGTCTGCAACGCTCGGACGACTTGGAAATAAAATAGTTTAGGGTTGCGATCATCCCGGTTATCTTTTGGATATCTCGCAGCATCTTTTACGGCTGAATATTGTTAATCTTTACAATCTCGTCGGGGTTTGCTTCGATCCCCCTTTTGTTGACCAGATAGCTCAAGAACTTTATTGATGGGACCCCGAATGAGCACTTGCTCGTATTAAACTTCATCCAGTAATGCCTAAGGATTTTAAAAGTATTTATCAATTCCCTAAGGTAGTCGCCCTTTCACTTGCTTTTGACGATCATGTCGTTAATGTATACTTCCATCGTCTTCCCCATTTGTTGCTTGAACATCTTGGTGACCAATCTCTGGTATGTGGCTCTAGTATTTCTCAGGCCAAAAGGAATGATCTTGTAACAACATAGAACCAGTGGAGTGATGAATGAGGTTTTATCTTGGTCGGGACCTAATAGGGGAATCTGGTGGTATCCTGAATAAACGTCTAAAAAACTCATTCATGCGTGGGCTACTATGGCGTCAACCAGATGGTCTATCTTTAGCATATGAAAGTTATCCTTGGGGCAATCCCTGTTGTGATTAGTGAATTTTACACAGACTATCCAGTTGTATTTGTATTTTCAGACTGCCACTGGGTTTTAAATACACTTTGGGAATTAAAATTCTCGGATGTAACTTGCCTCCAGAAATTTCCCTACCTCTTTTTCCACCACTTTGGCCTCTTTGAGGGTAGTGTGGTGAGCCTTTTCTATGATTGGCTGAAATGATGGATCCACGTGAAGATGATGGTAAGTGATTTCGTGATCAATCCCTGCCATATCGTATGGCTCCCATGCAAAAATATTTAGGTTCTTCTTTAGAAAAGCAAATATTTTTTCCTTTCTTGGTTAGACAACGTGGTGCCGATTAGAAACTTCTTTCGTAGTCGGCTCTCATCAAAAGGTATCTCCTCCAATTTTTCCACAACTCTATTAACAGAGCGGATTCTCTCCTCTTTCACCCGTGGTCAGCCATGCTTTAGTTTCCATTTGGCGGGAATTACTCCGTTCTGAGATGTCTTGAGGATAGCCTTCTTTTGTTTCTTCTTCTCTTGTTTGGGCCTGATGGTGATGATATATCACTTTCAAGAAATATCTTGGTTACCTCTGATCTCCATTATGCCTTGATATGTGATACATTTGATTTTTTGGTAGTAGGATGAGGGCATTACCCTCATAGCGTGTAGCCACCCTTTGACAAGGATAACATGGTAAGGTGAGTCAATGTCAACCACCAGAAACTTGATGAGTTTTGAAATGTTTCCTACCCTAACTGGCAGGACTACCTTCCCTAATGGCATAGTCATCTTTCCGGCAAAGACGACCAGTGGGATGGTCATTTCCTTCAAATCTAACATCTTTAATTTGAGCTTGTAAAAAAGCTCCAAGTACATTACTTTCGCAGAACTTCCTTAATCCACTAGTAGCTTTTCCACATCCCAATTTGCAATCCTGAGAGTTATTATTAGGTAATTATAGTGTGGGTTTCTTACCCTGACCAAATTACCTTCAATAATCACTATGTGTTTGTTGTAATCCACATCTTCCGGTCGCCTACGTTTTCCAGGTTATATTTTAGCGAGATCTATCTAGAAGGCCTCCATTACTGATGTTACCTTCTTGAGTTACATCTGAATTGCGTTGCCCTGGATATGCTTGAGGTCGGACACCCCATGCATAATGGAAAATTCATGTCCTCCTTCACCACACCAACACGTTATCTGATTTTTGGCCACCGTTGGTGGTGACCTGATCATATTTCGTCTTTATGTACTCGTTCAGATGCCCTGACCAGTCCAGCTCCTCTAGATGAGATTTCAGGGCTTTGTAATTTTCTTTCTTTTGTCCGTTCTCCTTGTAGAAGGTACACCGAAGTGTGTTATTCCTTTTGTTTGAATCTTCTCCCATCTTTTTCGGTAACTTGAGAAACTACTGGTCCTTGATAATCTCGAGAATTTTGTAAATTAGTTCCTTAAAAATTGTGTTCATGGCTTGGAAAGCTTTGGAAGAATATTCTCTGCCCCCATTCTTAGCTGCTCCGTTCTATTTCGTGTTCCCATTTTTATGGCTAATATCCTTGTCATTACCTTTGTTCACCTTAGCGCGACCAGTCTCTTCCTGACCTATGTTGACCACGAGTTCCACTTTGGCGTACTGTTCGATTTGTGACATGAGGTCATCACACTACACCAAAATGGGAGATTTGTGAGTGCTGTTAGCACTCACAAATGACCTTTATAACTGCTATTTACCGTCATAATTTAGGGGTGATAAAAGAAAATTTATAACTCCTAACAGCAGTCACAATTTTTTATAACCCCTATGGAGTTATGACTGGTGACCCCAATTTGTAACTGCTATTCGTAACTGCTGTCAGCAGTCACAAATATAACATTCGTAACTGCTGTGACCAGTTACGAATGTTATATTTGTGACTGCTGACAGCAGTTACGAATCATATATTTGTGACTGTTGTTAGCAGTTACAAAATTGATAGTAGTGACAAATTTGTGACTCCTATTAGCAGTTACAAAATTGAATTTGTTAAATGTTGTAAAAGCTATTACAAATATCTTTATATTTTCACAAAATGATGAAATAATGAAAGTAAAATAAATATCATGATAACAAGTCTAAAATTTTTAACAACATTTCATTTATATTTCTCATATTCCAAATATCCAGTACACATAAAACTTGTTTAAACTTAATTTAACATCAAACAACCCCTAAGTGGGTGCCAAGTACAAAATGAACATAGAATAAAAAATAAACTAAAAAAACTAACGACACAACACTTCGATGACATGGAATGTCATGAACATGTAACAAATCATTCTAAATCTAGACCAGGAGTCACCACGCAGTGGATACGATTCGTGAAGTCTAGGTATATCAGCCGTGGGGGGTATTGATGCGGTGACATCCTCCCTCGTGTACTCGGAGTATGCCTGTTGAGCAAGTTCAATGGACTCAAATTTTTTGAATACGGCGCCTCGGTATCCATTAACTTGTGCTTGTGTTGCTTGCCACGAAGTGTAAACACCTGGATTTAGGCCTTTGAATACTACGTATGCCGGGTATGCCATGTGTATGCCTGCAAATAATAAAATGTGATTAATATATATATATATATATATATATATATATATATATATACATTCATATTTTGTGATAAAGAAACTACCATAGCTTATATATATATATATACTAGCGTATGCCCGTGCCTGAAGGCACGACGAAAATTGCAAAAAAAAATCGTTACCCGACAACAAAGTGAAATAAAAAAAATCATACTCGGTTGACTCACAGTACATATTACTATATTCATACTCGGTTGCCACTATAATCAATAAACAACCCAAATCCATGGCAATAATATTCGTTTACATTAAAATTACAAAAAAAGGTACATCTAAATAAATGTACAATATTTTTGTTCTAATTTTAAAAAATTTGGGCAGAGTTCCCTTTATTTATAGGCCTATCCACCTTGTTTAAAAAAATAAAAATACTCAACAACAGCAATACTACAATACTCAAGGTCCATATTGGACCTCATTTCAACCACTTTCCCAAATAACTACAAAGTAATCTATATAAGGGGTGGTGGTGGATATGATAGGAATGATACAAACAAACAACTTCCCCAAAGTTGGGTAAACATATATGAATTTCATTACCATCATCTTACCTTTTCTCGTCGTTAAATGATAGCTTCACTTATATCTTACCTACTCCTTCACCTGAAATAAGACATGTGAATTGATAATTAAAAATGATAGCACAACTTGAACCAAAAACCATCCATTTTACTTGAATACAAAAATCATTGTAAAACAGAAGCATTCTATGCATATATGATTATGACATGGTGTTTATACTTTTATTTTAATAGTTTTAGGGATGTTTCATTTCAAAGCTACATTCAAATAATTGTTCTGTGTTCCAATGCTAAATGAATGCAGTAGTTCATGCTTTATCATTCACTCCAAGGCAAGTCGTTTAGATATAAGGGAGGGTTCATGTTTTAGCTAAATGAATGCAGCACCTTGGAGAAGTTATTCGTGAAAATCAGAAGAAAATGCATATAAAGGTCAATACATTACGAAATCATGCAGAAGAGGATAAGCAGCAAGAAAAAGAATTAGGAGAAATTATAGAGGTTATTTCAGAACCTGAGAAATGTTGAAGATGGAGAAGTTGTACAGAGGGTATAAAGAAGAATAGATGCAAAAAAATTCAAGAACATTTATTCAAGATTCAAAATCAAGACCTTAATAATGATGAGGTTATGATAATGGATAATGTTTCTTTATCGCCAAGGGGGACTGAAATTCCAGACTTTGAAAGACATCAGGCAGCCAATTCAATATATGCCACTTACTTAGAAGATGAGGTGCACACTCCATTCATTGAAGAGTTACAGTTATTTGCTAGGAAAATGAATCTCAAATTACAGACTTTGAAAGATCCCTCCACAAAAACTAAAGGGATAGAAGCTAAAGGAGTATCAATCACTGCCAAAAAGGTGCAATTCAAGATGAAATATCCTTTATTTAAAAGATTCACAAGATTATGGGATTTGAAGGCTGTATAAGTAATGGTAATGGGAAAATTTGGCTTTTCTGGAGATTCAATGTTCAAGTGACCTGTAGAGCTGATCACACTCAACATCTGACTGTCAAAATCAGTCATTGCTCTCTGAAGGAAGATACTTACATTACCTATGTGTACGCAAAATGCACTAAGGTTGAAAGAATGGAATTGTGGTATCAAATGCTCACTATTTCTAGTTCATACTCTAATGCTCCTCACCTGATTATGGGAGATTTCAATGTAGTCTGCTCTCAATCTTCCTTCAGAGACTATAGACGACACAAACGAAAACAACATACAAGAGGAACAACTATCATATCAGGAGTTGTCCACTACAGTAGATACCAATATCAGAAATAGCACCACGAACTAGGCCGACAAGAATAAAGATGCAGGGGATAAGATAGACAATATAGTGTGTTATGGTGGGGAAGATAATCAGAATGGGAATGGGGCCATTATTAACAATGTGCCTCCTCCTAATGAACATATGGTGTTGAATCTAAGTCTTTCGCCTTGAAAACCCCCAGAAAGAGATGACCAACAAGGCTGGAAGATAGTTAAAAGAAAAAAAATCATGGCATCCCCATTTAGATCCCACACCATTGATGACCAAAAATAAACTCAGTGTGACTCTGAGGCTAAAATAAACAGAGACCAAAGCAATAAACAAGAGGAAAAAAGTACATATTAAGACCAAGAAGAATGTGACAAGGAGCAATCCACTCTAGAAGATACAAATACTAGAAATATTGCCACCAAAGAGATCAGTAATCATAGAGAGACTGGGAATATGAAAAACAATGCAGTTTGCATTCTTGTGAAGAATTATCATAATGGGATTAAGACTACTACAACAGTTGACCATGTGAATCCCAAACAGATGGTTTTAAAACTGAACTTATCCCCAAGAAACCCCCCCGAGGGAACTGATCACAATAGCAGGAAAAAAGCTAAGAAGAAAAAAGGCATTGTTTCCCCAGTTAAATCCCAAATAACTGATGGCTAAGTAAGGATCCTCAGATCAAACTCCAAAATCTCTACCACCCAAACCACTCAATGATACAAGTCATAATCTGGAATGTTAGGGGAATCTCTAAGAAGAGTACAGTTGGAAGACTAAAGAAACTTTCCAAAATGCATAAACTATATATGCTTATTTATTTATAACCAAAATTGGACTGTAACAGATTGAATGAATTTATAAGGGAAGCTTGGATTACAAGAAATGCTGAGGTCAACTCTGCTAACATTATTTGGTATAATTATCCATGTAAAGCATCAATATAGTCCTACTGATATTAAAATTTCTCTAGTTTATGCTAAATGTATCAAATCAGAAATGACAAGACCATGGGACTATTTATTTTCTGAATATACTACTAATACAAGGTTAGTTGGTGATTTCAATACTATGGCTTGTTCTCAAGAGAAAGTTGAGGGTAATGATTTTGATATCAATGCTGCTAATAAATTCTTGGACTATATAGTTAATGCTGGATTAATTGACTTAGGATACACGGGCACCAGATTCACTTAGTGGAATAAGCGAGGTGCTAGAGCTAAAATTTGAGATAGAAAAGACATACTTTTAGATAATTTAAACTGGCAGAAATAATATAATGTCTACAAGGTAGATCACATGTGTAAAATGGCCTCAAACCATGCCCCCCCTTCTGCTCTTTGTCAATACCAACACAGGGGTTAGCCATAAAATGTTTTGCTTTCCAAAATTTCTGGTTAAAACATGATTCTTTCCTTTTGGACAAGCAAAGAAGAGTTTGGTAACATAGTAAAGAATACATGGAAGAATGAGACATGTCCTAACCCAATTTTAGCAATTTCCAAGAAGCTTAAGGCCATTAATATTCAATCCAACATCAAACACTACTAATATTCAAAACAGATAGACACTGGATACATTCAAAACAGATTACTAATTGATTCAAAACAGATTACTAATATTCAAAATAGAGTTTAAACACTACTAATTGTTCACTTTGACAATTTGTTCAAATTTTTCAAGACAAATTACTTTGGATCACTTAAGGATAAGACAAAGTAACGGCCAAACCACCCAAGATTTCTCGACATCCTTAATAGTGTCCGCCCCATGACTTCGACGATACAACGGATGATTCTCTTCTCCTGACTCAACACTACTAACGTAAACCTTACGTTCAAATATCAGCAATTGATGGCCATGCACCACCGTTCCAGTAGCAGCTGAAGCAACAACTTGTCCACTTGCAATCTTTCTTTGATTTGAAAAATCTAATAAATCGACATATGGATCATGCGGAGGATCAGTTAAATCTCCAAAGTTTGGCTCAGTTGACGGGGAGGGTAGGAATGTAATCATGGGGACTTGAATGCGGAACTGGAGTGTAATCATGGGGACTTGAATGCGGAACTGGAGTGTAATTACGAGGACTTGGACGTGGGACAGGAGTATAATTGCGAGGACTTGGATTTGGTATTTTCAATCCATTCGATTCAAAAGCACTTAAAAGCATGGTAACGGATGATTTGAGAAATGCCATATCCTCATCATGTTTTTCTTCTCGTGTCTTTGCTCTAGTCAACTGTGATACTATAGGAGCAATTGCCTTAAGTTTACTTTTGGACATGGGTCAAACACCACGAGTCGCCCCCTAGTATCTTTTCCTCTAAAGGCAGTCAATGCATCTGTATCAATACTGTTTTGGCTTGAAGAACCTTGGCTACTTCTCAGCTCACTCAATTTTTGCTGCAAAATTATTTATGAATCGATTAAAACCATTGAACGACGAAACTTAAAGGAATTTAATTATTACAACTGAGATTACGAAACTTACCATATCATCAGCTACCTTTGGGTGAAACTCCCCAGTTTTCCGCCTACGACTTTCGAGATACACTTACGAAAGATCAACAGGTCGTTTATTATTAAGCACCTATAAATTAATTTTCCATTAACTATTTGAGCAAGACATATAATATATATACACATTAAAATAAGAAAGGTTTTATACCATCTCCTCGGTTTTCTCAGCATACGACATCCGACCAAGACAATGGATGTCAGTCTTTTTAGCCCTGTTCACCCGGCCTTGGTGTCGTTGTTTCAATTTTGCCTCAGATGCTTCGCGCGAGACGAATTCATTCCACTCACGAACAGGGATATGCTCTTTCTCCGGTACTTGATCCTTCAGGGCCTTTATCCCATCACTGTCCAATCCCTTAAAATAAGTCGAGCGGAGGTTACTTCAAAAAGTCTTCAATTGAATACCAATGGCTTTCATGGACCCCTCCTTCTGGTCGGCCGAAAGATTGAACTCTTTCATGAGCGTATCCCACAAGTCGTCCTTTTTTACTTGCTCAACCGTATCCCAACTCTCATATTTTAAGCCAATACAAGATTTTAACAAAGACAAGGCTCGAGCTTTAAAAGGATTCTTGCCACCTATTGGCAAACCAAATAGGTTAAGGGAAATGTGAGCACGAGAATCAATGGCAGAATGTTCATCATGACTTGAACTTTCTGGCCTGGATGATGGAATTGTATTCTCGGACGCCATTTTTTGCATTTTTATATTTATGCATTAGTTCATATGTTAATAAAAGATTAAGGAAATAATATAAAAAAATATAATATAAGTTATACCTTTTCAACATATTCTAAAAGTTTTGATAATTCAACCATGTCATAAGTTTCATACTTCATCATTTCACGTAAAGTTTTTATTGGCCATGTCTGCGGAAGTGTGTTGATAATTGCATTTCTGACACTAAACATATTAGGACGTATGCCTTCTCTCCTAAGCCGATAATAGATGTTAACTTTGTTATGCATATGTTTTCTCACAGTAGAGTCTGAACGCATCCTTATCCTCTTCAGTTCTATCCACAAAGGATGAATTTTTCTTTCTTCGAGTTCTAAACTGCATTGCATTACTTGGATTGTGTTTTATGAAAACCCTTCCAACTGCTTCATCCCAACTTTGAGGTAGTGTGCATATAATTGATTGAAATAAATATGCTTCAGGTATGTTCCACCCTTGATCTCGCAAGTAATTGCATTGTTTGATTTTTCGATAGCCATGCCGATAAATTGACGTGTTCTCTATAAAAGACCTGTTTTGAAAATCGTTGCATGTATATACAATATATGACATCCTGGAAAAAGTAATAATAAACTTGTGAATAAAAGTCACTATGAATACATGCTACAAAATAATTGAAACATGCTATTATACATCATTTTCAAGTCAACATTTAAAACAACATAACATGCCACAATTAAACACCTACTCCTCTAATGCGTTTAATAATTTCTTTAATTCTGGGTTGTCATCCAGAATAGACTGAATCTCGATTGGTGCCTTTATATCGTCTACCGATGTAGTCAAGCGCTGAGGAGAATGTAAAACAACAGACCATGGATCATTGTTGGGGCTCTTTGCATAAAACACTTGCTTTAAGTTTTGGAATGCACAAACGAATGGCTCATCATTAACATTGTCTTTACTCTTCAACTTGGCCAAATCAACCTTCACCATGTGGGTGTCAGGGTCGACCATACATGCATTCTTGTCCTCCACTCTCACCCAATCACAGTAAAATACAGGTATGCTGAAAGATATATAATCTAATAGGATAATTTGTTTTATAATCCCATAATACGTCATCTCAGCTTCTATCAAGTTTTTATCTTTCGCGCTTGCCCTGAAATGAGTTAATGCTTTATATGAAATGCCGTTGTTTTGTTTCCCAATGAGTTTTAACTCGTGTGTGCTTGAAGAGAACACAAAACCATTGACACGATATTGTCCAAACTCCTTGGCTACAAAACTAGGCCCATTTGCTAGACGTGCAAGCCTCGTCGAAACTTCACCAGCTTTCAATAACTGAAACCAAGAAAGTATTTGCATTGTGAATATGTTGCAAAGTCAGTAAATAAAAGTGAGGTATTACTGTAGTCACCTCAGAAGCTACCCAATGCCTAAAGTCATTGTCTACGCTCACGCCTCCCTTCCTCCTCTTGGCATACCCGCACTCATTATATTGCCTAGCTTAAAACACTAAAAATATTAATTTCTAATGAATATAACATCGAACATATTACATTATTTTACAAAACACTTTAAATAAACTCACATTTTCCATTTATATATGTCTTCATGTGTCTCGAATACATATCGAGCCACCTGGTTATATTGTGTACTTGTTAGCTTCACTACCTTACCTTTCCCCAGGGCCTCCTCATCAGCAAACTCTTCTAATTCATCAATAAAGCGTTCACGACCTCCAACGTCTGGGTTAGGCATATATTCCTTTGCATACAAGGAAGCCTCTTCCATAATGTACTCCTCAGCAATGGACCCCTCAACGTACCGTGTATTCTTAACGTAATCTTTAAAAGTTTTCATTAATCGTTCGAACGGATACATCCATCGGTACCTTACTGGTTCACATAAAAGTGCTCCATCGCACAAATGCACTAAAAGGTGGATGCTTAAGTCAAAGAATGAGGGAGTAAAGTGCTTCTCCAAAACACATATAGCCTCGACCAAAGTTTCTTTCGCTGCCATTATGTGCGTCTTGTTGACAACTTTCTCACACAATAGGGAGAAACATAAGCTAATTTGTAGAATGGCCCTTCGAAGATCCTTGTGTTCCGAAAAACAGTGTCCGAACAACAGAGGGATAAGTTGCATTATCACATGCCAATCGTGGGACTTGCACTTTTTCAAATCTTTTGTTGCGTCGCAGACAATCCTGCGTAAGTTGGATGAGAAATTAGAAGGGACCTTCAAGCCCTTTAATGTTTCTAAGAACATATTTCTTCCTTCAATGCTCAAAGTATAAGATGCAACTGGCATATGCTTTTTTCCAGTGTTTGTATCTTCTTTCAACCATAATGATCTTTTAATCTTCAAATCACGAAGATCTTCACGGGCTTTTTCTCCATCCTTGGAATGAGAACCACCAATGCATGTGCTTACGAGATGCTCAATGATATTTTTCTCAGCGTGCATTATGTCTATCACATGTCGCAAAGGATGTTCCTTCCAGTATGGAAAATCAAACATTATTGATCTCCTCGACCACGCCATTTTCACATCAGCATCCTTTCTTTTACGCTTTTGGGCCAAAATTATGGGGTGTTTCCCCCTCAACTTTTGATCAGCCTTTAATGACCTTTCTTCAATTTCCAAACCAAAAAGTCTTGGTGGAGGTGGTCGCGTCTCGGTGCCTTCTGGGAGAAAATTGCTTCGTATTGACCTGAATTTGTGACTTTGGAGCAGAAATCTTCGATGACTATGATAAAAAAGTTTACCACTTTTCTTAAGCCATCTGGCTTCAGTCTCCACTCCACATATAGGACAACCTAGGTAACCATGTACATTGCACCCAGATAAGGTCCCATAAGCAGGAAAATCATGAATTGCCCATATCAACATAGCTCTCAAAATAAATTCCTCCTTTTTGTACGAGTCGAATGCTCTCACACGTTCAACCCATAACTCATTCAATTCATCTATTAGTGGCGCTAAGCAAACATCAATGTCACTACCCGGTGCTTTTGGACCTGGTATCAACAATGACAAAATTGAAAACTCCTTTCTCATGCACAACGACGGGGGCAAATTTAAAGGCGCCATAAACACAGGCCATATGCTCTTATCTATGCTCAATTTGCCAAACGGGTTAAACCCATCGGTTGATATTCTGAGGCGAACGTTGCGTATTTCTTTAGCAAAGTCCGGGTATCGCTGATTTACAGATTTCCACACAGATGAATCAATCGGATGTCGCATGAGATTCTCACCCACCTCCGCTCGACCATGCCAAGTCATTGCCTCTTCTATCCAAGGTATAGTGTAAAGTCTCTTCAATCGAGTATCTAAAGGGAAATACTTTAACACCTTCTTAGGTATTTGCGTATCTACTTTCAACAAACGTTTATTATGTACTATCATCTTTTGTTCATATCTAGGTTCCTTACATACAGGACAAGCCCGTTTGTCCTTATGCTCCTTATAGTATAAAATGCAGTCATACTTGCAGCAATTAATTGATTTGTATTTCATACCCAAACCTTTCAAATTATCCTTCATGATCGGATAATTGACTGGCAGTGTATTTTCTTTGGGGAGCAAATCTTTTGTCCAGAGGAGTATTGACGTCACACTTTTTCCCGACAAGCCAAATTTGCTCTTTAAGTTGTGCAACCCAACCATGGCATATAACTTTGTGTGGTCGGGGTTGGAGTTATGGTACAATGGTGTTGCGTCTGCTGCTTTTAACCGTATATAATCCTTAACTTGGTCCGTATCGTTGCCAACATGATCCTCACATCCTAAAGCATTCCCTCTACTATCTTGCTTTTCTTCTGCTGCGTGCACTTCATACGTATCATTTATGAGATCGTTTAACCTAGCATGTACTAACGGGTCACCATTTGTGTGAACGGTTTCATTGACAAGTATTTCTTCTGGAATATACTTAAATTCCCTCTCCCCATAGAAATGCCAAAACGTGTAGTCAACTTGCATACCCCAATGAAACAAATGTACTTTTACATCTACCCCTTTCAAGCGTTTCCCATTTTTACAACGATTGCACGGGCATGGGATAATATCAGTTTTGAGATTCTTCGTTGCATAATTCACAAAGTCTTTAACCCCATTAATGTATACTTGCCCCACTCTACAACTTTCACCCATCCACTCTTTATATTGTGGAACCCCCATTAATTCTACAATACAAACAAATAGAAACTCAGTAAATTATAAAACTAAATGAAGTTTGAGCTAATATTTAGAACATAATCTCTGGCTTATCATTGCATTAATACTATCATTGCATTAAAACTCTCAGGAAAACCCAACCAAGCACAAAACGTCAAAACTTCAACGAGCACAAAACAATGGTTATTTAATTAATTTTTAGATAAAATAAATATGAATAGTATAAAATGATTATTTAAAAAAATCTAACATATTACCAAACAAGATAATATTCAAAAAACGAAAGAGGTTAAACGATGTGTAGATATACTCACAACAAAACAATCAGATTTGATTATATTTTGTCTAGAGAATGTTGATCACAAAGCTTGGGCAAAACTCGTAATATTAAAAATCCATTTGATTATATTTTGTCAAAAAAATATAATGTCTAGAGTTTTTGAATAATATTTTGTCAAAAAAATAACCTCAATACAATTTCTAGGGCTTATTAACATAAAATAAAATTTGTATATAGATACACTCATAAACACACATATAAATAGAAATCTATACATACACATACATACACACACATGTAAACATAAATCTATACATACACATACATACACACATATAAACAGAAATCTCCACATACACACAAATATACACACATACCCATACATAATAAGAATCGAAATGCGCACACACACAATGAGAATTGAAATTAGGGCTTTAGACAACAAAAATACCCAAAAATATACCTTCACAATTAAGAAAAAGTCTTTAATTCTGGAAATGCGCACACACCCAACAGCAAATGAATGTTATTGATGAAGAACAGCTCTCACCAAGACCTGAAACCCAAACGATTTTAAGATTCAATTTTTAATCAACAACTGAAACTTTAAGCATTTTAGGGTTTGCTTTCAAGATTCGTAGAGAGAGAGAAATGCGCACACACCCGATCGAAATGATTCGTAGAGAGAGAGAAATCCGTACAGCATTTTAGGGTTTTGGCAAATGAAAGAGAGAGAAGAGGGAGGGAGCTCTTCACGTATGGAGGGAAAGGTGAAAAATTTTGTGACCTCTAATAGCAGTCACAAACTGAGTATAAGAGCAAAATTTGTGACTGCTGGGAGCGGTTATAAACTTATGACTGCCAATAGCAGTCATAAATTAAGTCTTAGACCAAAATTTATGACCGCTACTAGCAGTTACAAATTTGTGACCGCTAATAGCGGTCGTAAATTAAGTCTAAGACTAAAATTTGTGACTCCTCATAGCAGTTATAATTTCGTGACTGCTCATAAGAGTCATAACTTGTGTCTACTAATAAACTTGTGAGGGCTTGTGACAGTTATAAATTTGTGACTGCTTATAGGAGTCACAAATTAATTATATGGTAACATTTGTGACTCCCATTAGCGGTAACAAACTAATTGACTCAAATTTTTTTTAACCAATTAATTTAATCACCCCTAATGGCAGTCACAAATAATTTTGTGACTGCTCCCGGGAGTGACTAGTTTGTCACCCCTATTGGCAGTCACAAAAAGGCAGTCACAAAATTAACATTTTGGTGTAGTGTCAATGATGTTTGTTTCCTTCTTAGTAAGGGACAGGTGCAGCATAGAGGAAGGGGGCAAGTTGATCTTAAAAAACACTATAGCTAACTACTCCAGACGATCTTTCACTTTATTGAAAGTTTCCTGGTAACGCTTAACATAATCTCGAAGGTTCTTCTATTATTTTTTCTTTATCGTTGGTAGTGAATCCATCATCTTTATATGTGAGCTACTAATTATGAAGTGAGTTGTGAAGGCCTCAGTGAGGGACTTGAAGTTCTTGACCGACCTATAGGGTATCCTCTCAAACAAATTTTGAGCGATATCTCCTAAGTTGGATGGGAATATACGACACATAAGAGCATCGTTGTGATTCTATAAAGTCATATATTTCCTATACTTGTGAACCTGATCTATGGGATCAGTTTTCCCACCGTATGTCTTAAACCTTGGAGCTATGAATTTCTTTGGGGGCTCCTACTCCTCAATGGCCCTTGATAAAGAAGATTTCATCTATGTCATAAGATCCCTTCTTTTTATCTCTTTTGTGGATCTGGATACTCGGTGTGCTGGGTGTTGGTCCATCTCTTTTCAAACAAACTTCGTATATTATTCTTATGGCTCTCTTCATCCCAATTTCGTCTTACTAGGTGACTTACACGCTCCAAACGGTCCTGGTCGTGTCTATTACTCCTTCTTCGACTACGAGTTTTTCTTGCCTAAGGGCTACGAGTTCAATCACGACGTTTTCGATTCTCCTGATGGAGCTCTTTTTCCATCCTCTCCAATCATTATTGGAGGCATGCATTTTTTTCCATCAGGAGGCAAGTTGCCTCCTCTTGCTGTTGGAGTCATGCTTCATAAGCATCAATGATCCGTGAGATTTATTTTTATCTAGGTTGCTCATTAGGTTGCTCTTCTGAGCGAAATCTAGGATTCCTTTCTTGGCGAATCTCAAATCTGACCCTGTGTAGGGCTAAGTCATCTCACATGTCGCATGCTTAAGGTGCATTGTTTGGTTGGTGAGACATTGTGCTTACTCTTTTATTCTAGGCTGCTTTTGTAGAAAAAAAAATATATTCCTAAAGATGGTGCCAATTGTGAGTACAAGAATTCACAATTAAATATTTCTAGATATCATGGGAATATACAATAAAGTAAATGATCACAACACAAAGCTTTACATAGTTCGAAAACTGCCTACGTCCACGAAGAGAGTTCTCGGTTCTTTATTAATTTCTCAGAGGATCGAAATTACATACCCTTTTGCCCCGGGCTGAAGATTGTATTTATAACAGTGAAAATTAGTTGAGTTATACAAGTAACTCTCCTAGCTCTTTATTGGCTCGTGTGGTGATTCATGTTTATCTCGTCCGAGAATGTAGGTAATCAGTTAAGACTGTGGATATCCACATGATAAGTATTTATAATTATCCACGTGATAAGCATTTTTAACTATCCATGCGGCACTAAACTTGGCAGGGGCAGCGTGCTGGGACTTCTCAGATTTCCAGAAATTGGGCCTTTATAGTTTGGGCCCCACAATTGTTAATAATGAAAATTATTTGAATTAAATTTAAAATTAATGTATAATATAAAGTAATGTTCCTAGGTGCATATTTTTCATCGTGATAAAATTGATGCAGAATGTAATTAATTTCATAGTAAGAAATATTGGGTTGTGTTATTTCTCAATGTCATTTAACATTCAAATGTGTTGATAATTATAAGTCAAATGTTAATTAGATACATGTAATTGTACAGTTAATTATTTATTTATTTTATGATTACTTTTCCCAATTGTAAACCATTTTCTAAAGTGGGTTTGTGATTTTTTTCCCAATTATATAAATAAGTAAATGCATGGTTTGATAGTAATTCAACAATCTCTCTTTATCTTCTTCAAATTAGATAAGTTTATCTAATAATTATTATCTACTTAAAATGGCAAGTATGTTATAGCTTCCTGGTTACTTGTCAATAATTTTTTTACAATGCTCTTAATATTTTATATTTTGCGGTTACTACCTACACCAATGAGGATTAGGTGCATATATATCAACTTCGATACACTTAATTATCTATACATGGGAGATATACCCTTTGCAAAACTCTTCAATAGTGAGATGAGAAATAACTAGTTTATAACGAGGTTTGAACGAGCTGCTAATGGTATAAAATATGTATGGGATTTGATAAGGTATTTGGAATCGAATCCTAGTGGAGTATCCAAATCTATACTTAAATTTTGTTTTTAGTGGTTATTAATACGAAATTTATGCTCTTGCTATAATTCATGTTCGTCATAGAAAGGATGAAGAAAATAAGTTTACTATTGATCTATGAAAAGAGAAGGTTCTAGATAAATTTGGAATTTTTATATGGAATCATTCCGTCGTTTTAAAAAAACTTATCGAGGTTCCAAGTACTATATTCGCTATATGAGGTATTATCTTGTTTGTAATAATCACGAGAAGTCTCAAAGGCATATCCATAGGTCTGCATTTGGGCAGTTAAGTTGTATTGATTGTAAAGTTGATGTAATCCTTACCAGCAACACGTGAATATATATAACATTAGTATATGTTTGTTTAGAAAAGGAATCATGGATTAATATGCATTGCTTTTTTATCTTATATTTTACACTGTTATTTCGTAATTACAATTATCATAGTTATTTCGCATGACTATTTTTGCAATGATAATTTCATAGTGATGTATTTACGTGTTATTTTATAATTTTCTTTCACATTTTTATCTCACAATGCAAAATACCATGTATTTTCGCACTAAAACTATATAATTGCCACCTATTATATGATCAAAAGTTAAATAATATTTGTGATATACCCCATTGTTGTTACCGAAAAATGGATATATATGAATAGGCCATGCCATAGAAGCTATACCCAATAGCCAAAGTATAGAAAATTGAATAAAATAGAGATGAAGAGTTTAACAGGAGATTTAAAGTGATTCGGCCATAAAAATGATCCTACATCCACCTTGGAGCATGATTCTCATTATATATACATAGTTGTACAAGTTTGTGGGGCATGAGAGGCCTAAAAGAGAAAGTAGAGAGGCTAAATACATGAGCATATAGATTATGTGACAGAGATGATGCGGCCTTATAGTGCAGGATATAGAGGGGCAGCGAACTATATGTAGCTCAGGAGACCAAAGAAGGTGACCTGAGTATGTTCTCTGGCGTAGAGAGATGTATGAGGGAATTTGACAAAGCTTTATTGCCTAAAATATCCTCTCAAATGAGGAGGTGAGAACCTCTATTTATTGTAGTTGGAGAAGGCATCACGTGCACAACCCACGTGCCTTATAAATAAGTATTAATCAGATGGAATCTTTCCTGTAGGTGGACAGTTGATAGGTATTTTCTAACGTGTCAAGGTTCACGGCTAGAGCAACTGATGTACTGGGGTTGGGTGGTCGCGGCCTATCACTGGTACGATCATAGCCATCTTGATATTGGCACCATGCGGGGTCCATGGCCTATTTGCATGTCAGGCCGTAATCTTGAACATAAAAGGTCCAGGCATCTGCGACCTAGTTCTTTATTATGGCTACGTGGAACTCAGGGCCACATGTCATGTGTTTATAGGTGGACATATATTGGGTATAATAAAATCCCCCGAGCCTCCATGCCAAGAGGTGATTTCTTTGGTGTTGGGTCTTTGTGCTTATCCGCAGAGCTTTGTCCAGGGGTCGCGACCATGCTCGAGATGGCGATAATTGACACTTCCTTTCCTTTAGAATGTTGACTTCTATGAGTGTTGTGGTAGCTTGCCGAGGCATTTCAGATTTTGATCTTTTGACTTGCCATGACCTCTTATATGATTGGGATGAGGTTGTGGCCTCATTATTTTTCCCAACACTTGAGAGTAAACTATTCGAGTGATTTCAAGCCAAAAAAATATTTCTCCGATGTAACTCTGACGAACCTCTGATCTCCTTTCATTTCTTCAATCCAGGTCAGTTTTTCTCAATTTTCCTGTAATTTCTTGCTTATGTTGGCTCTTTTCTATGCTTTCTTTCGATTTTCAACATTGGTTTGCTTCGATTTGAACCAATTGAAACCCGGAATGAAATTTAACATGTAATGCGTAATGCGTAATAACTCAAACATGAATCTTAAAATGGATCTCAAAATGGATTGGAAGTTTTGTAACTTGTAATGCGTAATAACTTAGGGTTGATTTGGTTCAATTTTTGATGTGTTTGTGGGTTTAGGGTTAAAACTGATTGAGTATAATTAGTTTCAGTTAATTTTTGGATATTTTAGCTATATTTTAGGCCAAGAACACGAATTGGCGTTCTGGGTGTTCTTAGCCAGAAACTGTAGGTTTTTTTGTTTTGAACTTGTGGGATCAAATAAATTGGATCGTGTCTTTTTATCTTCTTAGGTCTTGACTAGACGTGCAATTGGATAACTGGTCGTGACCTTATTCAACTGGTTGTGGCCCTATTCAACTGGTTGTGGCTTTGGACCTACTTTTGAACTATTTTTTCCCTTGATAATTTTAACCCTAACGTAGTAGTAGTCCACGAATACTGCCTAAATTTATACTAGGATCCAATTTAATCCGATGTCGCGACCTTTGTTTAGGATGACATTGCCTTTGAAATTGTTTCTTCCTGTATATTTTTATATAATGACTGCAGCCCTTTAACTGTGGAGCCCCCTCTGCTTTTATAAGTTCTTATCACGGCCTTATGCATAAGAATACTTGGGAGTACTTGGAGGATGGAAAAGGCACTTTGTTGTTCCTCCTTCTGCGATATGACTTATAAAACCATTGAAAACAAGTGGAACGTGTATGCTAAAGGAGTGTCCAACCTGTATATATATCTATTCTAACTCCACAAAGTCTTCTGATTGTAGGGGTCCAATGGAGGCTTGATTAGGCATAAATATTTCATTTGTATCCCCTTAATTTCGGTATTTTTACGATCCCGAATATCGCATTTAGCCCGAATTTATCTCATATTTTTTCTACTAATCATTTTGGAGAGTATTTCATATTTTATATATTTCTCTTATGTTTTACTGGTAAATCATGTAATTAGATGACAGAGAAAAGTCGAAATAATGAAAGAATTGCACGAAAGGAAAGTCAAGGGAAAATCGATAATTTTCCAGCCAAAACTCGGAGGAGGAACCAACTGAAAAGTTGAAGATCTATAATTCATGAGAATATTAGATGAAACGACACCTCAATCCGAGCTATGATGAAGACGTTACGATCATTAGAAGTTGAGAAGAATTCTGAGGACAAAACTGCAAATAAGAAGAAAAAGGAAAAAGAAGGAAAACTTAAGCAGAGATCCTGACTGAACCGGTTCGGTCAGGAGAATTGGTTCACCCTCATGGGTTCATTTGTGGGTTCGGTTTGGTCAATGGGTTCGATCCAAGACGTGATTTTGTATCTCTTCCTAGATACTAGCTAGAGTTATTTGAATCTATCTAAACAACTATGGACGAATTTTGGCACATGTCTAGAGCCAATAGGAGTCTAATTAACCTAGTTAGAGTTGTAGTTAGGTAACCAATGAACAAGAACTAATTGGAGAACAAGTTTTACATCTTTCATCATCAAATTAATCCAAGATCCACTATTTTTTCGGGTTTTTTCAATTGGTGTGAATCTATTGCATGAAGTTTGTTTTCTTCAAGCTTGGTAATATTATTTCATCTCTTCTTTATTGTTATTTCAGTCATTCTTGCATTCACAACAATGATTAATTGCGTAGAGAATAATTTTTTGTCTATCTAAACTCATAGTGAGTTAGGGGACATTAACCCAACCTAGGTTTCTTATGTTAAATATAAAATTCGAAATAATTTCATAATTAATTATTAGGGTTTGATATTTTAATCGGTACTAATATCATAGATCTCTTCGATTATCGAATTAACCGAAGTATTTGAGAATACAATATATGTGTCGGTAATTCTATCATCGCATTAATTAATTTGTTGACTAAATATTGTGTGGATTAACACCGACACATGTTTGGTGCTTCGAATAAGTTTATGTTTTTCTATCAATTAATTAAATAGTTTTCAATAATTTTATATTTAGTGGAGATTTCCTAAGTTTCGGGGTATTGGATCCCAACTCCATTTTTCCAAAATTCTTTTCAAAATCAAAAATTATAAAAATCTTGCTTTTTAGTAGTTTAATTTTCCTTTGCATAATTTAATTTTCTTAGATAAATAGAAATTTTTCTGCAAAACAAAACAAATCATCTTTTCTTTCGTGAGTTGAAATCTAGATCGTATAAGTCAACCCTACTTTCATCAATCAATTTATGACCAATTCCCTGAGGACTCGACACAGACTTACCGAGTATTACTTGAGCGACCGGCTAACACTTGAGCTATAGGTATACACGTAGCTCACATATTCTACATCACGTCAAGTTTTTTGCGTCGTTGTTCGCGACTAGGTAGAATTGATCTTAATTTGACTCTAAATCCTAAAAAGCGAAAAAAAAATCATAAATTTAAAAAACACAAAAAAAATAAGATGAAAAATAATCAAAAAAATAAAAATAAAAATAAAAATAGAAATATTCTCTTTAAGTACTTAAATGCAAAATACTCAACCCAATCTAAATCCCAAGAAAATAGCAGAACTCCCTCCCTCTAGCAAAAACACTCCAAACACTCCAAATTTTTGGGTACCACCTCCTATACCAAGTAGTCACAACATGAGTAGAACGTCTAGGAATTCAGGTGAGGATAGTGATTCTTTGAGTGTGAGTGTGAGTGTGAGTGTGAGTGTGAGTGTGAGTGTGATGTAGGATAATGTTAGTTTCAGAACGGTACAGCGAGTGATGTCGTACCTCCCTCTAAGAGACCTCTTATACCTAGAGCAAACCATCACTTTGGGATGCAATATATTCGAGTATAATACGGGGCAATTCGACTTTAGGAACGGGATGACTCAAACTCTCCCTACTTTTCATGGTATAAAGTCGGAGAAGCCTTATCTCCACATTAGAGAGTTAGAGAAGGCATGCGAAAAGTTTGACAATCAAGATTTCACCCAAGACACCGTACGTCTCAAGTTTTTACCTTTCTCACTTAAGGACAAGGTCAAGAGTTGGTTTTGGTCGTTATCACCGAACTCTATCGCTATGTGTAGAGACATACAAGCTAAATTTCTCCAAAAGTTATTTCCTGCTCATAGGACCAACTTTATTCGGGCTCAAATCCATACTTCTAAGCAAAATAATAATGATCCTTTTAATAGATGTTAAGAGAGGTTCAATGAGTTAGTTAACATGTGCCCCGATCACGGTTTCGAGAAATGGAGACTCATCTCCTACTTCCATCTTGGGCTTAGTCTAAGCTCAAAGGAACTCGTTTAAACAATGTGTTCGGGAGAGTTTTTCGAGTTAGATGTTGACGATACGGAGGCCTACTTTAATTATGTCATCGAGACTAATCAATCTTGGGACACATTGGATCCGAACACCCAACCCAAAACCAAAATCACGTCCATAACTCCTTCCTCGTCCCGAGTCTAACAACTGGATAAGAAAATCGAGTTGAAGCTCCAAATTAATCAATTATCCAAGCGGCTAGAGGAAGTGGTAGAAGATAAGGGGAGAGATATATCCATCCCATCTCGAGATTTAAAGGAGTAGATTTGCGCGATTTTTTAGGTGGGACATTTAACATAGGAAGGTCCAACTATACCCGACGACAAATTATGCTCCAAGATCAAGTTGAGGTGGTGGGAATTTATAAAGCGAATTTCAATGCCCCTCATGATAATTCTTTTAATCCCTCGTGGCAGAACCATCCTGAATTTAATTATGGGCAATTGAATACGGCGATAAACCCAAATCAAACGTTTCCCAACAATCGTCTCCACTCCCACCTTACCAACAAGTGCCACCCATGCAAGCGCCTCCTCACGCACCTTATGTGATCCCACAATGGAAGAGTCTCGAGGATACTCTTTCTTAATTAATGCAAACCCAGTCAGCGGTAAATGCTCAAAATTTGCTCACTTAAAGGTGTCTCTTTCTAAGTTGCAATCCTCTTTAAGTGTCTAAGACAAGGGGAAGTTTCCCGCCCAAGGCCAATGACCTCCCCAAGGTAAAAAATGTGTGATCTCTACTCCCGATGAAAATTAAGATCAATGTCAAGTGGGAACCACTATCCGTAGTGGAAAAACTGTTGACTTGTCACCTCCTCCACA
The DNA here is from genome assembly GCA_949130495.1 of Sambucus nigra. Classification (NCBI taxonomy): domain Eukaryota; kingdom Viridiplantae; phylum Streptophyta; class Magnoliopsida; order Dipsacales; family Adoxaceae; genus Sambucus; species Sambucus nigra. The sequence continues at coordinate 90,803,622 of OX422211.1, forward strand.
AGACATACAAAAAGATAAGGAGGTTTTGTCTGACATGCAAGAAGCCGAATATGCCCCTTGGAGAAGAGTGGAAAAGAAGACACGGTTAGGCCAAAGGTGATAGTGAAACCCCTTATAGCTGCACCATACCCTCAACAGTTGGTCCTTCCTCCTAAAGGGGACTCCCGTGATGACATTTAAGAGGTGTTAAAGAAAGTGAAGCTAAACCTACCTTTGCTTGAGTCTATAAAGAAAATTCTCTTGTACGCTAAGTTCTTAAAGGACTTGCTCATGGTGAAACGTAAATTAAAGTTAAGGAAGAATATTTTCTTTAGCACAAAATGTGAGTTCAGTACTATTGAGTGACCTTCCACCTAAGTATAAAGATCCGGGTGCCCTCACCATTTCGTGCATTATTGGAGATAATTAAATCGAGAGAGATTTATTATATTTAGGGGAGAGTGTCAACATTCTACCCTATTCCATCAATAGAAAGCTTGAGTTGGAAGATCTTAAGCCAGCCAAAATTACTCTATAACTTATGGATTGTTCTGTGAAGGTACGTCATGGGGTAGTTAAAGACATGATCATCCAAGTCGATACTTTCTACTTCTCAATAGATTTTGTCATTTGGGACACGGAGCCCTCCTCCCCATCGAGTCATCATGTTTCCATTATTCTTGGCCGCCTTTTCTTAGCCACAGCTAACGCATTAATTAATACGCATAATGGGCAAATACAACTCACATTTGGGAATATAATAATTGAAATGAATATCTTCAACATCACCAAGCAAACGGGTGATGAGGACGATTTACACGACAGGGATCTTATCGAGGAGGTAGTACACGAATAAATTGAGGGTAACAATTTTGAGGATCCACTTGAGGCATTTTTAGTGACGACTATCGAGAGCGAGATGGAGTATTCAGAGTTTGATCGTGAGTTGCATATGATGAGGTAAATGCTAGGTGAGGATGAAGTCAAGTACATTCAAGAAGTGAATGGTGTCACCACCCCACGGGATAGAGACACAACCAATCTACGTGCTTGGACACTTGATTTGCCATTAGATATGAGTCTTAAAAAGTTTGAGAAAGAATTCAGCTCGGTTAATGAGGATCTCACTATTGAAGTCTAGTCATTATTGGATTCATTCTGTCACTTAGATGAGAGCGATTGGAATCATAGGATATATCAATTCCTTATTTGTGAACGTGCACCCAAGCCTTTCGAAAGTATGCTGGAAAAAATCATTGGACTTCTTCCACCAGGTGATGTATGTTTTGTCATACCGTACTGTCCTTTTCCACCAAGTCCACCTATGCCATTTGAGTTTTTAGATGATATCAATTACATGACTAAAGTATCATCTTATATGAAGCCCGATTTATCCATTCTCGAGTTTGAGGAAAATTTAGGCTTAGCGTGTCATTCAGAATTTCAGGATGATAGTATCTTGAAGCCTTCCCGTTTATGCTATCATGTGGTGGTGAATCTTGATAATTCCACTCACTGCATTCATTATGTGCCTCTATATGTATACTTTAGACTTTGATTTATGATTTGGAGGAGATGGAGACAATTCAATTGTCGGACCCCGTACACAGGGATGAGCAGGTTTTCGAAGAAAGGTCGTCGCACCCTTGTATTGGGTTAGTTTTTGTTGTATCTTTGAGTCGTGTGAGTGCGTAGAGTGTTTAGGAGTGGGTTGAGTTCGTTTTATCTAGATTATAACAATTTCAATGTTTTAGACCCGTCCCGAGAGTGAAAAAAATGAGAGCGTGGTGAGATTGAGTGTTTTCGATCAATAATTGTGATTTGCGATTGAACTTGGTGAGAGTTGTAGGAACCCAAACCCCGTGCGAGAGAAAAATGAGGAAAAAGTGGGTTTGTCAACAATCTCAACCGAACTGGTTCGATCCTAGGGGCGAAGCCCCAAGGTGAATCAGTTCGCTCCATTGTGCAGCCAACACGCAATTTTCTCCCCTCCCTAAGAATCCATCCCCCTTCTTTCCATATATGAAAATACAACCAAAAAAATTCCCCATACCTCAAAACCTTCCATTTTTCAATATCCCTCCATTTCCCACTTAAAACCCTTTCCTTTCCCACCCTTGCATACCCCTCTTCCAACTTAAAAATAGCCCACCCCTACACCATTCCTCCTCACACCTTAAACCTTATATTTTCTCCTACTATTCCATTCAAGTTATTTCCAGAAATTTCCATACCTCCACATAGCTCCCAAAACATATGTCAAGAGTTTTGATTCCATCGAAGTGGCGGAGGATTACGAATTCCGACAAACATTTCATTCGATCCAAGAACGAAATTGGTGTGATGAGTATTTTACCCACCAATGCACCGTGTTTATCGAGCACAAAGTCGTTTGGAACCAATTAACCGCAGACGTCACCTCCCTTTTTTCTCGCTTCGGGATGAAAATTTGGTTGTCTAACGACTCAGACCCCGCCTATGAGGGCGTTGTTCGATAATTCTATGGGTCCCTAGTCTGCGCATCCAAAGGACATTATGAGGCCTACATTGATGGCAAAACGATCCTGCTCACACTCCCAATCATCAAGCGCAAGATGCACGCGTCGGGGGTCGCATATTTTGATCACCACACATACCTATATCTGGGTCCTATCATCTCTCATCTCCAACTCTCTAACCGATGGTTCCCCAACACTCCATTGATCCGAGAGACATTTCCAATAGGGAAACTCTCGACTCGCGTCCGTTTGGCCAACTTAATAAATTGAGTCACCATCCTCCCCACCAAGAATGACTCGACAATTCGTCTACGACACGGGACTTTTCTCTAATTTTTGTTTTATGTGGAGGCTAAGATAAACCTCATGCATGTTTATTTTGATGAGATTACTTCAGCGGCTTATGATGGCACCGAAAAAACCTCTCTTCCATACGCATGCTTAATTACCTCACTATGTATCGAAGAGGGGTTCTTGTGTGGGCCCATCCATACCGTGAGCCAAAGCCCATAAATGCCACCTCCAATGGTCAAAGCAACACCCAAACTCGAAATGCTCCACCTTCCCCTGAACCCATTCTCGAAGACGTTAAAATGGGGGAGGAAAGTGCCAAAGAGGAAAAAGCCGAGCAGAACGATAAAGAGAGTGAGGAGGAGGAGGATTTTTATGAGGGCATCCAAGAAGAGAATGATCCGGACGACTTTAATAAACACGGCTACAACACGACTATCATCAATAGTCGCATGGACCAACTTGAGGCCCATCTTAACGGGTTCATTTTTTAGTACTTTCACGACCGTCCCGACAACTGTAGGGACACCTAGATAATGATGCGACTACAAGTGGATTTATACCGACTTAGCATGGGCCCCTAATCCTAATTGCCTGACTAGTATCGGGACCCCTATACTCGTGACTCGAACGCGCCCAACTCCTCTCATTAGTTGTTGTGGATGTATATTTTTTATTATGTAGTTTCTTCATTTTTGATAGATGTATCTTTTAAAGAAACAACGTAATCATTCTATCTCTTGTTAACGAAATTGTGTTTAAGTTATAAATGTCTATTTGCATTTTAAATTTTGTTCGCTTTATATTTCGCACTCTTTCTTGTCTTATTTAGGTTTTAGTCCTTTTAATTAAGGACAATACAAAAGTTTAAGTTAGGGAGGGTACAAGTGCGTCTTTTAAACTTCGCAAATTTTAAAATGCCCAAAAAAATTGAAACATGTCAAAAACTCAAAAATAATTAAAAAAAACAAAAATATTTTGTCTTCAAAATAAATAAAAATTAGAATTTAAAATCCTAATAAATATCGCTAAATTTTTGTTTGAAGTATCAATTTATAGAAATCAATTGCACTAAGCTGAAATTGATCAAAAACGAAAATTGAGCAAAAATTTATGGCTTACACGAATAAGTGTGGAGATTTTAAACCGATGAGATTTTTTCTGTCTATCCTTAATTTCGAGTAATTAAATCAATCCAAGTTAAAAATAACTCAAATGTTTTTTTGAGTGAAAAAAATTCGTCGTTGATCCCTAATCTTTATTTGATCGATTACGAAAAATGAGTGGAGATGTTGTTTTGAAAAAGCACTAAAAATGTCTCAAAAATAAATATTAATCTCAAGACGCACATGGTAAATTGATTAGTACTTCAAGCACATAAAGTTAGCCCATCGTTTGTTCACCCAAAAATATTACCCATAAAATGTCACGAAAAATATCCTTTTGAAAGACAACTTGAGCCTAAAAATGATATCCCCTTTCGTTTGTCAACTCAAAAAACTCAAATTAACCCGAAGTTGTGAAAATCAAAAAATTCATAAATCAAGTCCATAGGTACATAAAAACGGGTATGAAAATAGTAAAAATGCTCAAATAATAATAAAACAATATGATAAAATATGAAAAAGAGAAGGAAAAAGAAAAGAAAATGAGAAAAATCAGCAAAATCCCAAAAAAGTTCCAATGGATAATTCACAAGAAAACTTTCTAACTCTAAAAATTTCTCAACATTCCCATTATTACCCAAAATACACCTTAACCCGAAAAATTCCTAACACAGTTCGAATAACGAAATCAATTATCGCGTGGAGATCTAAAAATACAAAAAGATAATAAAGAGACAATACGGTGCAAATAAAAAATGATGTTTTCTCATTTTCTAGTAATTGTATTTCGTTCATGAGATCGTATTCACCATAAAAAAATTTCATCTTTCAATTGTGTGCGTGAACTCGTATCCAATTATATTTACTTTTAATTTCAAACACACCGAGAGAAAAAAGACAATATTTTAGTGATTCTTTTATGAGTGCATTTCATGAGAAATTGAATCAAAGAAAATTTTTGAAAAGCAACGTAATGATCAACCGGTGAAAGTTAGCGGTTAATTTTCGGCTTCGCACTCATACACACACTATAAATTGAGATGTATCAAATAAATTTTGTTGTGATTATTTTCTTAAAATTTAAATTGTACGATTTTTAATTATTTTGATACTTTCTTTGAGTCGTAGGATGTGGTACAAAACAAATTTTGTGGGTACATTCACTGCAAACCCTAATGAGACACCACTCGTCTTACTAGGGTAACCTAGAGGTTAAACGTCTTGTTGCATACGTTAAATGCAATTGCTTACCTGCGAAAAAGGTATTTTATCCTTTAGTTATTTAGAAGTTTTCTTAGACTCTAGTTCATATTCTTTTACATTGCTCGAGACTAGTGACGTTCTAAGTTAGGAGGATTTGATTAGTCTCAAATATTCCATATTTATCTCCTTAATTTTGCTATTTTTACGATCCCAAATATTGCATTTAGCCCGAATTTATCCCATATTTGTGTTACTAACCTTTTTGGCAAGTATTTAGTATTTTTTGTATTTCTCATATGTTTTACAGGTAAATCATGCAATTGGATGAAAGAGAAAAGTCAAAATAGTGAAAGAATTATAAGAAAGGAAAAGAAAGGAAAGGAAAGGAAAGGAAAGGGAAATTTGAGAATATTTCAGTCAAAATCCATGGAGGAACCAACAAAAAAATTGAAGAGCTCGAAGTCATGAGAATAATGGAAGAAACGACACCTTAATTTGAGCTACGGTGAAGAAGTTACGATCGTTCGAAGTTGAGAAGAATTCAGAGGGTAAAACTGCAAATACAAAGAAAAAGGCAAACGAAGGAAAACTTAGGCTGAGATCCCAATCGAACCGGTTTGGTCAAGGGAACAGGTTCACCCTCACGGGTTCATTTGTGGCTTCGGTTCAATCTAAGATGGGATTTTGTATCTCTTCCTAGATTCTTGCTAGATTTATTTGAGTTTATCTAAACCACTATAGATGAATTTTTGCAGGTGTTTAGAGCCAATAGGAGTCTAATTAACCTAGTTAGAGTCATAGTTAGGCAATCAATGAACAAAAACTAATTAGAGAACAATTTTTACATCTTTCATCATAAAATTAATCCAAAATTCGTTCTTTTTCTAGTTTTCTTCAATTGGTGTGGATCTATTGCGTGAGATTTTTTTTCTTCAAGCTTGGTAATATTTTTTTCATCTTTTATTTATTGTTATTTCAATCATACATACCTGCACAACAATGGGTAATTGCGCGGAGAATAATTTCATGTCTAGATAAACTCATAGTGAGTTGAAGAAAATGAACCCAACCTACATTTTTTATGTTAAATATAAAATTCGAAATAATTATATAATTAATTATTAGGGTTTGATAGTTTAATCAGAACTAATATCGTAGATCTCTTAACTCCGTTTGTTGAAGGCAACCAGAATGTTTAAGAATACAATATATATGTCAGTAATTATATCATTCGCATTAATTAACTTGTTGACTAAATATTGTGTGGATTAACACCCACGCAAGTTTGGTGCTTCGAATTAGTTTATGTTTCTCTTTCAATTAACTAAATAGTATTCAAGAATTTTATATTTTTTAGAGATTTCCTAAGTTTCGGGGAATTAGATCCCAACTTCATTTTTTTTTTAAATTGTTTTCAAAATCAAAAATTTCATGTCTTGCTTTTTGGTAGTTTAATTTGCTTTTGCATAGTTTAATTTTCTTAGATAAATAGAAATTTTCCTGCAAAAAAAAAATCACCTTTTCTTTCATTCGCAAGTCGAAATCTAGATCTTAGAATCCAACCCAACTTTCGTTAATCATTTTATGACCTATTCCCTGAGGACTCGACCCCGACTTATCGGTATTACTCGAGCGATCGGCTTGCACTTGAGTCGTAGGTACACATGTAGTACACACATTCTATGTCGTGTCAAGACTGTAGAAGGTAGTCATAGAGTTTAATATCACACTTTCCCTACAAACACTCGGGTACTTGTTGATAGGTCAGTCACGACCCCAGATAGTGAAGCTCATGCTGTTGAGTCCAGAAACACTGAGGCTGGGCCATCTAGATGCAGCACTGAGTCTTCGAGGGATCTTGCAACTCTCAACCATCCTTGTATCATGAACAAGGATTGGTTGGCTCAGCTGGCTGAGGCCTGTGAATTTCTAGAAGGAACAATTTGCACACTTCCCTTCATAGAGTAAAGGGCATGTTTTGTAGTCCCAAAAAATAGGGTATGTTTCCCTTTACATGCTTTTCCCTCTGGGCTGCAGCTTTCAGTGTCAGTGCCAGTTAGAAAAATTCTGAAAGTGATGAATTTGACCCCAAACCAGTTAATCCTAATGGGTGGAGGCATATCCTAGAATTTTTAGTATTTTAGCAAAAGAAGTTTAGGAGAGACATCATAATTGCAGAGTTCTTAGACTTTTATAGACCCAAAGAGAACTCTTAGAAAATCCGTGGTACTATTATATGGGGATATGGAATGACAATAGATATCTAATGAGGGGCGGCCTTCTAGTACAAAAAACTAGAAAGGAAAGTATCTTTACATTTCTAGGGAGACTTAGGAGGTCCACCCCGCGGAGTCTGAAGGGAAAAGTCTCACAAGCTTCCACGATCTTTGGGTCGTCCCCCAAGGGAAGGGAAGTCATTCATAATATTGCCATAAATCGTTCGTTTTTAACTTTTGTTTTGATATATTTTTTGCAGTTTGTGCATGCTTGACTCCGTGTGAGCATTAAAGGAAAAGAATTGAGGTTGCGGTCTTAATTTCTGACAAGAAGAAGTACTTTCCCATGGTAGTTACTTTGCGGGCTATATTTGAACTTGGTTATTACACTGCTCATGTCGCTCCAATAAGACAGGTTACGGCAGGTAATGCTTTTCATCTTTCCTTAAGGTTATTGCATACTTTTATTCTTAGTAATGTTCTTATTGAACAGGTATAACTACGGGGGGGGAGTTATCCATGGGAATCAATCGGGTCCTTCTCTCTCAACTGGATGAGTTGGAGGAGAATGTCCAAACTTTTAACCAGGCACTACGAAAAGAGAGAGGAAAGAAAAGAAACAGGGAGGTTGACAAAGATGTTATCCCAGCTATAGGAGCCCCTATTTACACATAAACAGAGGTCACAACTACAGATCATGTCCATTTATCTAATGATGTCATGACCAATATTTCTATGGCTAGCCTAGATTCTCCAATTGGTTTAGAAAAAGATCAAAGACGAGCTAGCTTCGTCCATATCTTAGTTGTTCCATCCCCTCTATGGACAATAGTTCTTGTAAATACCAATGTGCTAACTCCGTAGAGGAGGGCTACTTCTTTTATTTTATGGCCTCTCATAAGGAAAGCATATCCAAATTCCTCTTAGGACACAACAGCTACCGCGATGACCTTGATGAGGGGGGTTGCGAACCCTAACGACCTCAAGTATCTTTTTGGCAAAGATGCATAGAACTTTGAGGAGTACACACTCTATTGCATTCTCAGGGTAAGTTTGTATTAATATAATTTTACGATCGTCTTATATTTATTTGACTAACTTATGCTTTATTTTTTTAGGCTACCGAGGCCACTATAAGCTAGAGGGAGAAATATGAGGAGCTCTACAAGTTTCATAAGGCCACGGAGGGCTCTTACTAGGATGAGCTGAAAAGTGCCAAGGCTTCCTCCTTTGAAGCAAGTAAGAAGTATGTGGGTGCTAACTTTCAAGCCCAAAGTTTTGATACCGAAAATAAGGTTGAGGCAACTAACAAAGATAAATAGGAAGTTGGGTTGAACTTCAAAGAGGCCACGGAAGCTCTGAAAGTTTCTGAGCCTAAATCCTTAGAGGTTATAGGATATGCCAAAACCAGCGAAGAAAATATTGTTTAACTTTATGTGAAACTCCAAGCTCTTGTTCAAACACATGATGCATATATACAGAGGATGAAAGATGATCATTTTGCGTCCTTGAAGAAGGCTGCTGAGGATGCCGTGGCCAGTTTCAGGACTTCCAAGGATTTTTTTTCCTCGTCTAAAATAAATCTTATATTTTGGTGGCTATAAGTAGATGAGGCACAGGGTTGCCAAAAATTACCCAAAGGCAAAGGAAAATAACTATGCCTAGAGGTTTTGATGTCAAACACACTATGTGCATGGAGGAGTTGAAGGCCACGGATGATCATGCTAAGAAGCAGAAAGAGGAGGCTGTGGTTATTACTCTAGAGGTTGAGAAAATCGTGACGGTTGCGAATGGTGAAGATGGTGATGAGGAGGAGGACGCAGAGCCCTGAACTTATAATTAATATGTTTTTAATAATACCTATACTCTTTAATGCTCGTTCTTTACTAGAATGAATATTTTTACTCTGTAGCCTTTTGTAATTTTGTTTCATATTCATTTTCAAACTTGTATACTGGACTTACTTGCTTGTAGCTATATCTTTATAACTGCTTGATTGTGGTCGCGGAGATAATAAGCATAGAGGCCACTTTAGAATACTTTTTGCAGACATGAGTTATAGTTTGATTTTTCTTATGGAAACAGCCTTTAGAAATTTGATCAAAGGAATTAGGTAGAACTTTCGTGGATTTGAGGCGTACAGTTGTCACCCAAGGCTTTGGTTGCACATTTTCATAGATGCGACCATTAGGCTGATGACTGCAAACTTTTTGGGTCTGCCATTGCTACTATATTTTAATATCCCAAGGCTTAATTGGGGTATCAAAATCCATCCCAGGATATATTGGAGTATCAAAAGCCATCCGAGGCTATATTGGAGTATTAAAAGCCATCATAGGCTATATTAGGGTATTAGATCCATCCTAGGCTATATTTGGGTATTAAAAGCCATCCTAATCTATATTGAGGTATTAAAATCCAGTTAAGGCTATATTGGGGTATTAAAATACATCTAAGGCTATATTGGGATATTAGAAGCCATCTCAAGCTATATTGGGGTATTATAAGACACCTAAAGGCTATATTGGGGTATTAAAAGCCATCCCAAACTATATTGGGGTACTAGAAAACATCCCAAGTCTATATTGAGGGTATTATAAGCCATGCAAGGCTATATTGGGGGTATTAGAATCCACTTAGGCTATATCTGACTTTGTCTTTCAGCTCCTAGGTTTTTGGTCACCTTTGCCTCCACGAACATTGATAGGGTTATTTGGTATTTCTGCCACTCTCGTCGCGGTCTTCTTTTTCTTATTTTTTTTGCACCTCTACCTTCACAGGCGTTGATAGGGTTATTGGGCATTTCTGCCACCCCCATTGCGGTCTTTTTGTTCTTAAGGTTTTTGGGCATATCTGCCTCCGTAGACGTCGATAGGGTTAGTGGGCATTTCTGCCACCCCGGTCACGGTCTTAAGGTGAGGTGGTTGTTAGGTTTCTCACCTCACCTCCTAAACAAGAATTTAAAAAGACATTAATGCAAAATGCAAACTTTTCATACATGTGTGTGTGTATGTGTGTATGTGTGTGTTTAGGTAATAAGAACTTGATATATAAATAGTGGTTTTGTAATGGTTGAAAAGGTATAAAATAAAAAAATTTATCCCTTAAGACTTTTGAAGGGTTGACGTTGATTTCTGTTTAATTGGAGGTTGCGGCCTCTTTGAACCACTGCAACATTCCTTGTCTGATGAGCCTTTCGACCTTATTCTTCAGAGCGAATCATTTATTAGTTGTTTGGTCGTGATTCTCATGGAACTCGCACCACTTTCTCTTGTCCCTCCTATGAGATGAAGATTTCAACTTTCCAATATGTTTGAGGAGTTTTTTCTCTTTGATGCTAGTTAAAATGTCCTCCAGGTTATAGTTTATAAGGGTGAACTCCTCATATGGCTTTTTTGGGCAGTCATCATGATTTTATTTCATGTCCACTAACGTTGTCGCGATCTTCCTTTCAAGGGCCATGGGCATCATTTTTAACTTAGGGTCTTCAGCCTTCAATGTGTTGGTGAAGGCTGCAGACTCAAGCATCAAAATTCTCTATCCAAAGAGGTTAATCTGGACCAAGAGAGAGGTCTGACCCTCACACAGATGGTTAATGCATCTCATTAAATGGGCTACATCCTCAGTTTGTTGGGGACCTGATCCTGATCTGCTTTCCATGATTCTTTTATAGATTATTAGTTCTTTAGAAAATATTTTCTCTGAAATGAACTAAACAGAGTGAGAAATCCAAGAATCATATACTACGAAGAATCGAATATTAAGCATATAGTAATAAAGGTGTGCAACTATTATCTTTGGGGTTACAACCACCCTAGCCAACAAGGGTTGAGGTCGTGGCGGGGCCTTTTCCACCATGATTGAACACAGTTTTCTCCTAGGATGTATCTATTGGTTTAACGATTCGTTGGGCAAGTAACCTTAAATAAACAGTAACTGAAAATTTAGTAAAAGCATCTTAACCTACGGTAGTCAGTTTATCGATCCTTAAGACGATAACCTCATCGGATTTTACTTATAGAATCATCAGTTTTCAATCATTTAACCTAGCCTTATGCGATTTCTCCCGACCCACAAGTCAATAGACCGATTACGGGGGGTTTTAAGCATTTCATGGCATTGTCGATCAAAATAAATTAACTCTCTAATCAGAAATGATGGCTATACCAAAAATATAAAGACTGGCCTAAGCTATTAACCGGAGGCCGTGGCCTATAGCACATTAAGATCTACAAGCTATGGACTGTAGGAAACAACATGTAGGCTATAACTCGAGTTTTCCCAAATGTGATCTTACATCCTAAGATTTGGATTAAAAAGTCTTTGAGGCACTGATTCAAGGCATAATAAGTCCTTATGTGTAAAATAATATTATTTTAGCAGAAAACTCCTAATATATAGGTCATAACATGGCAGAAAATGCCTAAAAGTGTATAGAGCGATGAATATATATGCATCTCTAGTTACCAGTCCTTATGAGGTCGCGGCCTGTCAATCTTTTCAGTGAGATTCAGACATGAAAAAATCATTTGGGTAAGTGGGTGCGTCCAAAAATCATAAAATTGGGTTGGAAAAACAGATATGAAAAGATGAAGATACCCTTAATAGGTTTATATGCTAATATGGGTCTAAACATCAAAATATCACCCTTATGATGTAGATCGGAGATCATTATGGATGAAATATGGTGTAATGGATCTGGTTTACGAAAAACCTGTTAGAATACCTCGTTTTTCACAGACGACGCCAAACTGCTGTTATCAAAAAATAAATATCTAATAATAGACAATGCCATCAAAGCTATACCCACCGGTCAATGTATAGAAAATAAAATAAAATAGAGATAAAGAGATATAACATGATATTGAGAGTGGTTTGGGCATAGAATGATCTTACGTCCACTTTGAAGCCTGATTCTCATTATATACATGTAGTTGTACAAGTTTGTGGGGGGCTTAAAGGCATACAAAATAAAGTAGAGAGGCTAAATACATGAACATACATATTCTGTGTCAGAGAGGATGCAGCCTTGTAGTGCAGGTTATAGAGGGGGTGTGGACTATATGTGGCTCAGGTGACCAGAGAAGGTGACCTGAGTATGTTCTCTGGCATAGAGAAATGTATGAGAGAATTTGGCAAAGCTTTGCTGCCTAAAATGTCCACTCAAATGAAGAGATGAGAACCTTTATTTATAGTAATTGGTGAGTACATCACGTGCATAACCCACGAGCCTTGTGGATACATATTAAGTAGATGGAATCATTCTAGAAGGTGGACAACTGGAAGGTAATTACTGACGTGTCAAGGTCCGCGACAGGAGCAACTGATGTACTAGGATGGGTGGTCGCAGCCTATCACTAGTATGGATTTTGCAGGGTGTCATAGTTTGCTAAATTGCTCACAATAATTTCCTTAAGTATATTATGCATATTTTAATTTTTATGCTAAATGATCATCCTCTAACCGTGTCATAGGTGGGTCATCGAGTAACATGAGTATTATTTCACAAGTAAATTCATCCATATGAGCTTTAGTTAGTTGTTCTTCAAGTTGTCCACACAAAATCAATTTTTAGATGACATAACATATAACTCCTCCACAATCCACGCTAAAAAGAAATAAAAAAGACTTTTAATTATTTAGTTATATTTTATTATGGTTTATACTTGAAAATAGTTCATGTTATGTTTTACTCATCACCTCCCAGGTGGTTATTGAGGGCTTATTGTCGCATTGCCAATTCTGCATTCAAAGTCTTGTGTTGGTATCACACTTGGTGACATCCCTTTAGCTCTCAAATCTGATATTGACGGTTTAGTAATTGCATACTCGCATTCCTTAAATTAATTAATTTTCCATAGAAAATTATTTATTTAGTTGTGATTTAATTTTTTTGCTATACGAAAGTATTTGTTTAGTTATGCATGCCACTTCAAATGCATCAACGAGGTATTCATCCTTGCATATCCCCTTAGTGTGGAGAGAATTGAATAATGACCGTGATGCCTCCCGTGTGTCATAGCATCCTAATGCCCAATGGCGTTGTGTATGTTTCTTCTGTTTGAATCACGATGAATTGGCAGGCGTATATACTAGTATTATGGGTAGTTTTTGTTAAAATATATATTCGCCATTGGTAGACCACCCTATTTGTTTATATGGCAGTAGTCCGAGTGGAGTATCCATGTTCTCATATGAGGAGGGGCGAAAACACATTTATTTTTATTGTGATTTTTTTAAGCACCGAAAAGATTGTATTTATTTTTATGATAGGTTATATCCGTGACAATATTTATCATTACCAAAAAAAATCCTTAAGAAATAAAACTAAATGATTTTTTTGGCATTGTAAAAAAGTTATCACGAATAAAATTGTTAAAATGGACAAAACAAATTATCACGGGTAGAAACCCTAACAAAATATGTGACTAGCAGAACTGTCAAAACAAATTTGTCAAAGTTTAAGCTGTGACAATTTAGTGAAGGACATAGGCCGTTAAAAAACATAAAATAAAATTTCTAAAAACTTATGAGGGGCGGCCCCCCTCTACCTTACATGGGTCCGCTCCTCAGTAGTCCTAAGTTAATTTTGAAATGAATTAGTATAATTCAAAAATTGTGATTGTGCATAAAATTGGATTACATAGACAAGGAAAATAATTATTTTTACCCCAAATATATAGCTTATTAAATAATATTTCTCTGGTTTATAGTGTAATGGCTCTGTCTCGATCTCCTTTTGCCGCCAAATTTTTTTGTTTCCCTCAACATCAACTCTACAAATTTTTCTATTACTGACATATGTGAGATAGTTACTTGTTTAGCCTCAACTCACACTGAGAAATCAAATTTTAAAATAACAATGCCACTTCTCACTCGAAAGTACTACACCATTTCTTATTGCGAAATTAAAGTGTCATTTCACAATGCAAAATCACAGTGATGTTTGTCACTGTGAAATAAAATTTGATTTTGCAAATGCGAAATGTAATTTTACATTTCAAATTGTTAACCCAATGTTCATGTTTTAGTTTTAGATACTTTAATTTTTTAATACAAGTTCAATACTCACATCACAGGACACCTCATCCCTGTTCCATAGGTGACAAATATAATCGATAAGTATCATTGCATTGTTCCTGCTCCAAATAGGTTCCCTAATTTTTTAATATCATATTTAGTAAAACAATATAATACCAAGTATAATTGAGCAATTTTATAATGATGTGTTTCTCAAACTCTTCCCTCCATTGAGAAAGATTTTTGAAATAATTGCTTGCCCTAAATTTTTAAATCATTTCAAATATTTGTTGTTTGTTAAGAACGATAACATTTTATTTATGAACGACACTTTTTCCTCATTAACTTTTTATTTCTCATATTTTGAAGTCTCATATTTATTTTTTTGGCCACTCTTGTGCGCTTTGATGTTCGTGCACGTTTTGCATTTTCACTATGTTGTAAAGTTGAAGCCTAGTTTTTACAGCTTCTTATGCATTTCTCTTCACCTTAACAACAATTGTTGATTCATAATCGTGATTTACCATTGTTTTTTTGGGTTTTATCAAACACAACATCAATTTTTTTGATTGATTATGAGGTTTCTAATAAAAAAAAATTAAACTTGAGCATAGCTAGTTCATTTGGGTTGGAGTTAATGCTTAATACACATACGATTTTTTCATTTACGAATTCAATATGAATTTATTTCTGAATAACCTCCTGAGTTAAATTGAGATTTGATGTTGAAGTTTTGATAAATGTTTGTCATGCTATTTTTGGAATTCTTGAACTTTTGACTTTAATGAATTAATCTCTACCTTATTGTTATGCATATCATATTTATACTTTTCTACTTGGAGATCAGACTTTTTCAATTTGCCAATACCTAGTACATGTAAAGACTGCATTTCACCCTTTGTACTCTCTATTGTGTATTGTAATTATTTTAAGCTCATGAATCCTAGTGTTTAACATCGTTCCTTATATGTTAATTTTTAATTTTTGTCATCCATTTGTGGTTCATATGCATCCTTCTGTCTCTTTAATGCATTTTTACTATCATCCAATTGAGACAATACTGAATGCAACTCCTACTTTTATCTTTTGTAATTGTTTTGGAGCCTCATCTAATCTTTCCTTGAGACAATTTACATAAGCACCTTCATGAGTGGTGTCTCTAGTTTGATAGTGGATTATTTCTGCATTTAATTTTGTTAGTACTTAATCATTCTCAACCATATCTGTAACGCATTTTCATCAAGTTATTTTTGTATTTCCTTCAATAAGGTAGATAAATTAGAGTTTTTATACTTAAGGTGCTTGCTAGTATTCATATGAACTTCATGTTGCAATATAAGGTCATTATTTTCCTTTCTTAACTGATTGTGGTCACTTCGTATTTGTTCAACCTCTAACTTATATGACTTTTCCAACTCTTTATATTCTAACTCAAGATGATTGAAGTCATTCTTTTATTTGTTTTCAACATCATTTATGTTTATATTATCAGGTTGATTATGATTTTCCTCAATCTAGGTTTCAGTTGGGTACACACAATATGGGTTGTCAATGTCAAAATTATGGTTTGACTTTGATAATTCCATAATCTCTATAATAGCTTTTGGTATATCACCGTCAACAACAACAGTAGAACGTTATGTGATTTAATTGATTATCCATTTCAACCTTCCAATATGAAATTTGTCATCATCATTACATGATCATTTTCATTATTCTTAATTCAATCATCATTTACACACTTTTCTTGTTCGTTATCCTCAACTTCAACTTCAACATTTTTAGCTCTCGACTGTCTCAACTGAATTACTCATATTAAAATGGTTCACATTCTATTAAATCTAAAGGCATATATAATTATTAAATATTTTCACATTGAGAAATCACAATGCAAAAAATGCAATGCGAAATTACGTAGTGAAATTACATTTTGAGCAGTTACAGTGCGATATCATAGTGTGAAACATTTATTGAAAATAATAAATTAATGGATTGAAAAAGTATAGGGATTTGTTCAGGACAAATACAACTAATACGACCTTCACTATATTTTACTTTGTTGTGAACATAATCTAAGACTATTTCAGAAAGTTTTGCATTTATGTTGGTGTTGTTGGGCTGATGATAGTAGTTTCTCACATAACCAATACTGAATGGAAAAAACATTGTTAATGTTTTAATATTTTACAAAGATTACAAACATAATAATTGTGCATAAGTATCTACCATAAAAGCATGTAAGAATTATTTAATTCAGTCACAGTGATGATGGTTAGAGGCCACTCACTTCATAAAAAATATTGTAATCTCCTTTGTCTATTGAAATTCTTCATATTTTGTAGGCCAGATATGTAACTAACAAATTCCATCCAAGTATTATTCTAAAAGTTGAAAATAAGGCTGTTGATATAAGGTAAGTTATTAGTAACCTTGCCATATCATCAATTTCAACTTGGTTAGTGAAATTAATACGTTTTTTTTCTTCTTGATGTTTGGTTGTGTCATCCTTGGTTCACTATTGAAACATCTACTCATGAATTCATCATTTTTTTACTTTGATTCGTACTTGCATTCTTCCATACGAACTTTCCCACATTAAATTTCAAACAGGTTCCTCATATGCTTGGTTTTGAATTTCAATATACTCCCACCAATTGAGAATCCTTTCCGCTTAATGTCATACGTTTTTATGATCTGACATATATCATCATCACACTTTTTTATCGACGCAATGCAGTTTTGTGCTCATCGGTAATATTCACCTTTTTCGTCACTGTTATGATTCCAACCAGTGTTGATCGGTAGATTAGTTTAACCTTTCTCTTCTTGGAAGAAGTGGATTTTCTTTCCTTGTAATATAATATTGTCTTAATAATTTGTTTATTACATTAATTGCGTAAATGTAAATGAATTTTATACGATAATTACATTATTTTACATTGATTTTTGTTGGGATGAAATAATGAGTGCTCCACCAATTTGTAAATGCAGAAATAAATATGCTCGACAAGGATTCCAATTTGAGAGTGCGCAATTAATTTTAAACCAATTTTATCTTTTTATCCTAACATACATCTATGTGACAAAACAGATAAATCAAATCAAGCATTCAACAAAGAAAAGGTTTAAGGGGAAAAAAACCTTTCGAATAAAACTTGTATTCACTTTAGAAATTTACAAGACAATAGACTTACAAACTACTTGATAACCGCCATAAGTATAATGCGCTAATCTTCTCAAGTCTCTAGTGAACAACTATGATCCTCGCAAGAACCACAAGACCGCAGTCCTCCGTCAGCCTCAGCCTTCATCTTCAGTAGTAAGTCCCCTCGGGTATCACAAGTCATCCAAGGAGTACCTCTCCACAAGGTGTATTAAAGTATACAAAACTTTTGAGTGTTCAGTAGTAAGTCCCCTCGGGTATCACAAGTCATCCAAGGAGTACCTCTCCACAAGGTGTATTAAAGTATACAAAACTTTCTAGTGTTTAAATAAATTCACAAGAAAAATATTCAAGGATGTTTTTTGTGAATTAAACATTGTTTTGGAACACTAAAACATGAAGAACTTTCAAAAAAGTTGTGCAGAAATGAATCTGAAAAAAGTCTTAAACGTTCTGATCATGAAACAGTTATTTATACAAATTTTAAGTCGATGCATCTTTCTAAGGAGAATATAGGATCATTCTAACGATATGCTAATGTAGTTCGAATGAGATAAACTTCGCTTCTAACGAGATCAAAAAATCTTAGACAGTAAGCTCTCGTTAGAACCTCGTTTGAAAACCATAAAGAACGACCTTCTTACGACCTGCAATCTCCTTTGAACGAGATTAAAAACTAAAAATATTTTTCCTTTTTCGAAATAAAAGTTCCTATTTGTTTTTAATAAAAATAAACATCGAAAACATTAATTCTGTAAATTTATTCAAACTCTAAATTATTTTATAACTTTACGGGATGTCGAGAAGTCTTCAAACTTGGAGATGCTCGAGTTCGGTTCGTCTTGACGGTGCGTGACGATTTGTAATGGGATACGCCAAACTAGTCTAGAACTATGCTATGAACAATGTTAGAAAAATTGTCCTTACAAATCTGTGACACCCCGCCTAATTAAATACCGAGCGATCACTCCTTTATTAAATTAAATCAAGGTAAACAGTTGGTTCATTCTCAGCATCACTGTCGATAAAAATAAAGTTTCCAATTAACACCCTAAATAATTAAGCTAAGTGTCAAAACCATTTTTCATTCTTACTTTCCAAATTTTAATTAAAGAAAAAGATTTATTTATATAAAGACAACATTTCTACAATTATGAATCACACCACAGTAAACCAAATAATATAATACATTCGACAATCAAATGTCAACATATGAAAACTAAAGTCACAAATCCACTGAATAAATCCAATAGAACAATACTGGAAACAACTGAAATATAAATGTCCCAATAACAAAGAAATAAGGGAAAGGGCGACACATGCCCAATAAATGAGAATAATAGGAGTGGAGTCAATAAAAGAAACCGTCTACGCAAGTGACCTGCAACTCCCACCTAAGCTGCAGCACGTTCCTCTCAAGGGATCCTAAGCAAGACGCCCCTGTGGCTGGGCACCTGAAATATATACATATATATACAAGAGAGAGAGAGAGAGAGAGAGAAAAAGAAACGGGTCAGAGCCCGAAACTGTGTTTGATTTTAAAATACGTTTAGCAAGTATTTAAAATGATACAGGCCAATGCAACAACATATTAGTGCGTCACTCTCTTGAGAAATACTCACCTCTCTTTTAAGGTGCACACCTATCGCACTAACCTTCCCAAAAGTTTATTTTATCATATATCGCACTAGTCTTTCTAAATGATTTATCTCATCTTAGATTACTCGTAAGATTTACAATTCACGATTCCATTTTTAAAAAGGATGTTCCAATCAGTAACCAAAGTTCTCCATTTTAACTTTATAAAATCAATAAAGTTTTCCAGTGACATGTTATACTTTCTCAAAACAAGTATTCATAATTTATAGTCCAGAATTATTTCTCACTTACTACGTTGCAGTAACAGTTTAAATTCCCCAATTCAGATACATATATATAGCACTCGTATAATATATATATCCTAACAGCACCAACCTACAAACTATGGTGCGGGTATACTCTGCTATCCAATCCCCGTATCGCTCATATTGAGGGGTATACAAGTTCGGAATCACTCTTGAACTGTAATAACATATATACACAAAACAAGATTGAGGCGAAGCATAGATTCCAAGTCTCTAAGAGGTCAGTACATACCCTCACGTCTCTTAGGACCGTCTGAACTATCGGTCCGATAGCCTGTACCAAGGATATCTATCTTCTAGGGTACAAGTCAATATCCCCCATAAAGGTCCCATCGAGATAAGACTGTCCCAGCGCGGTAACCTCAGGGATAGCAAGTAGCGCGGGTACGTTTTTCACACGTATATGATATATGCATACACAACCACATAAATATACTACTTATCATATTAATATAGGTTCTTCTCGTCACCCATAATTATACTATTTATCCTTAATTACACATTTATAGAATTACGTATAAGGTTTCGTTCATAACCTTAACTCGAAGGGTTTTCTCACTCATTACCTGACACTCGTGGACTATATCCTCACAAATCTGAAATTCAGTAAGTGTCTTTATTAGGTTCCAACGTAACTCTCTTACGCACCTCACCCTTTAAATTTATAAATTCACCAACCCGAAAGTAAATGTCCCATAAATACCATCCTGGTTGAAGATTAAAGGTCCCAACATTTATTCCTATGCCCTACTGGTCCTCAATGTCTCCCAAATCATTTTATCAAGAATGCCCAAAAATTATATCACGACAATTTGAATTTAACTCATTTAAAGAGGAAATTAGGAGTCTGCCAGGAGGTGTCGATCGATCGAAGCTCTGGGCTCGATCGATCGATCAAGCAGGTCTGGGAAAAATTCTGCAGAATGCAGTTACGGGTTTCATCACCAAAATTACACCAAATCCATATTTTCAAGTTTCAATCGTCCCAGAATTCTACTACTAACCTTATAGCAATATACCAGATGATTCTAACGTAAGGCATGTACCTATTCATCATTTAAACATGGGTTTTCAACCTAGAATTATCTCCAATTATCAAGAACCCTAGAATTTTCTTAAACAGTTTTCTAACAATTTTTTCTCCAGAATTTCTTTCTTATGATCATCAAAATTTCGTGGTTTATTTCCTCTACATGGCAAGGGTTCCAGAATGTCATATAAATCATTTCTACATGCATTTTTCTAACACAAATTGGGTGTTCTTCCATATTCATCATCTCTAATCAATCCTAAACCAATATGAAGATTGCATTAACGAAAATACGCAAGTTAAACACTTGCCTGGGGTTTTTGGTATTCTGATTCACGGCTGATTTTGGTATGGCTGCGTTCCTCGTCTCACGATCTACGCGGTGGTGGTGGCGGCGGTGCAAACCGGTGGTTTCTTGGCCTTGAATTGCCTTGGAGCTCTCTCCTCTCTTCTCTAATGGCCTTCACTTGATTTCTGGATATTCTAACCCTAAAAGCTAACCTAAATGGCTGATATAGGTTGCTGAATTTCGCGGGTTTAATTACCCAATTATGTAAAATGACTAAAATGCCCTGCTGGGGTACTAATTAGGCCTAAAATGCCCCGAGACCCAAACTACACCCCCGGGTACACTTTTCTGACTATCTCTACCCTACCGAACGCGTTGGTGCGCTGAAAACGACCATACGGACAACTTATAAAATATTCACTTTTTTATTTAACCAAATTAGTCCCGACGTGACACGAGCACGTTCCGACTTAAATTTCCGAAATCGTCATTTAATTCACTCATGACATTCGATATAACCAATATAATATATTACTTTGCTCATAGTAATATTCAACCAATTTCCCATAATTACTAACTCTCGTCACGATAATAATTATAACATAATTAATTTTCGGATTTTTATTAAATAAATCATTCACATTAAATTTAATAAATCCCCAAATTAATATAGCACAAAAATACGGGGTATTACACTCCCCTTTAGCTATTTTGTACAAAACAAACAAACATAACCGAATCACCAAATTAAAATAAAAAAACCTCCTATGACAAAAATCCTAACACCTTTCCTAACCCTAAAATGATATGGCATAAGTCTCTTTGTCTTAAAACTTCTTCTTCCCTTTCTTCCACAAAATTTGTCTTCATCCGTGTATCTTGAATTTCTCTTTAGGTACCTACACACATGAGACAAAAATATATACCTCGCGATGCATCGAGTTTGAAATAAATAAAACTCATTAATAAATTCTCCCCCATAAATCAAACTCATTAAATTTTAATCTACTCTCCTCGTTTGTTTTTATCCAAAATAGACAAAGAAGTAGAAACATAGGCATAAAATACAAAGCATCACGTAGAAGATAAGATATCATCACAAAAAGATATAAATCAATCATGTGTAATGATAATTTAAAAGGTAAACACAACCAACTTTTTTTGAAAATTTTCAATTTTTCAAAAACAAATTCACAAATACAACATACAATACCATATATAATATATGCAAATTATATCAAAGAAATACGGTACACATATATAGGTATAAACAATCACAAAACATGACACAAAATACATAAGCTTTACACACTAGCATAGTTTAGATGTGTCCAAACGTGTGGGATGGAATGAATGGGTGTGAATTAAACACAAATGAATTATAACCCAAACACTCAAATATGTTCAAGAAGTTCTAATTGACTGCAAAACTTTATCAAACTAAGCATTAGCCTCAAGTGACAAATAAAGTTGAACTTAATGAACAAAACAAGCACAGCGCACACAAGCATAGAATATTGATGATTCTACAAATCAATAGCGTCGTGAAAAAATAAGAATAACTAGGTATCATTGTGCAAACCCCTTGATCTTCAACTAAACTCCCTCAAAAGATAAACATATATCATATTTTATATTATTTTCTTTTCTATTCTTTTGAAGTGATTTCTTTTGCAAGATCAAACAAACTAAACTCATATTTTGCTTCTTTATTGCCTTAAATTTTTATTGGGCACTTTTCAAATGGTGGGTTTCACGATGAGCCAACCTGCCTCTCGCAGTCCTTTCTCGTGTACACTCATATTTTTTAATACTAAACAAAATCTCACGGGGAATGATTCTACATGCACAAATCCATCATAGTCACATAAAGATGTAAATGACAAAATTGATGGTAGAACATATCATTAAGCTCAAATATACATACTGAAGTTAAAATCCAACAAGCTCATGCGTCTGTGTGCGGAGGCATAAACAAAGTCAAATCCGTAAAGAAAATCAAGTTCGAAACAACTCCATAAAGATGGTTAAGATCAATCTAAGCATCCAAAGTCATAATCAAATGTCCTAGCCACATGAAAATTTCATAGTGAATTGGATTCAAACACACCAATATGCTATACCAAATGTGTCAAACTAAAATACAAAAAAATCAAAAATCTTTTTGTACTTTTCAAAATTTTTATCAAAATAAAATATTTTTATATTTTTCAATATGACTCAATAAAAGAAAAATATAATACAAAAGATAGGTATGTCATAACACCAGTAAACATATATCATGAAGCATTGCTAGAGTATGATAAACAAGATAACACAATCATCTATAAAATATAGCAAGATAAGAATCATGTGCAATCATGTGAGAATCAACAAGTCTAACATCTAGCGCCTCTAAAATCGATTTTCTAACCCAAATAAATGTGAGATGATGAATAGGGGTTTTGGGAACCAACAAGACACTAAACTTTAACTTCCTAGAACCGCTTCCAAGATAAAAATAAAAAATCCTAAGGTGACTTTTCCTACTATAATGTGAACATGTGTAAACGTGAGGAATGTTACATATGGGTTGACCTTTTCTAACATCCTTGAAATTGATCGACCCTCTAAAATAAACAATGGTCTTGGATTTAACATTCGAACTATTAGAAACATCTGAGCCATTACCATCACTACTCATGAGTCTTTTAAATCATCTTTTAATTTCAAAATTTTGGACTCAAGCAAAGAATTTGACTTCTCTAATTTTAGGGACTCCTTCATATTTTCAATCATTCCTAGAAGGTTATCTTGCTCCCCCTCAATGAAAGCAAACTTATCCCTAAGATTCTTCTCTCGTTCCTTAAAATCATTAATCAAAACACTATCCTTTATGGCACAAACATTAACCCTAGAGTTTTTTAAGTCCTCTAATTCTTTAGCTAAAAATCGGACTCTTTCGTCACTCTCTTTCGTGGACAATTCTAATTTTTTAAAATCACGGTTTATGTCCAAAATTTTCTCGCGAAATATCTCTCTTTGATTTTGAACAATTTGTAAAAGATACATAACGAACTTAATACAATAATAGAATTTCAATTCATTTAGCAAACTTTAAATTCAAACGATTAAAGTCATCAAAACTAGGAGAATCCATCGAGAGAAAAACAAAACAACCAAAAAAGCACTAAACAAGGATCTAACACAATATCTTAGTGCAACTAGATCCAATACCAATTGTTGGGATGAAATAATTAGTGCTCTACCAATTTTTAAATGCAAAAATAAATATGCTCGACAAGAATTCCAATTTGAGAGTGCGCAATTAAACATGCATCTGAAATTCTATTACTAAAGTCGTTTAATAAAATTAAACTATTTAAGTAACTCCGAACAGTTTTTTGAAGAAACTCTTTTATTAAAACCAAAACTATTTGAACAAAAGATGTGTTTTATAAACGTATGTACGAGATCTATTCAAGATTTGATCAACAGGTTTATAAAACAGTTTAAACAAACTTTAAACTCAGCACAACCAAGAATGAGATGAGAAGATGTAGGAAGATTAAGAACAAGATTTTTTACGTGGTAAAACCTCACCCAACTGAGGAAACATCCACGACTCCCTCTACGGAGTAAAACAAAAAAAATCCACTATAAACAAATTTTGACAGTTATAAACTATATAACAAACATGCATACAACTCAGACCTATATAAGTTTAGGAATGTACCCTCTGGTGTCCTTATAACTTCTCTGCAGTTCAGATTGTTGATGTTGTTCTCCCAGTTTGTTAACTTCAAATTTGTTCAAGTTCTTTACGTTGGCTCTTGTTCACAAGATCTTATTACCAACACTTTTCGTGTGGTAGGGTGAAAGTGTTTTTGGAGGTGCTCTCTAACACATGCATGCACACACACACACACTTATTATGTACAAACAGTCCTAACAAATTACATATAAGACTATATGCAGTGACTTTTCTTTTTATCTCTTGTCACAAAACTTAACCTTATTTGACCTTTATAACAATCCCAGAATCCACGGTTATCTTGCTCAGAAGACATATCAAGATCTTAATCAATCTCGGGTTTTTGAAAATATTTTTGAGATTGAAAATCACCAAGTGCGATTCCAAACTAGGTCAAAGGTCTTGTTTCAAGAGAACTAAAAACAGAAAACGTTATTGTTGATTTTAAAGTTAAAAATATTTTCAGAAAAGAATCAACAATATATTTCTCAAGCTGAGAAATAAAAAATGCAAACTAAATGTAATATACCATGAAGAACTCAGATCTAAAATTTCTATATACCAGAAAAATAGATCTAAGAAAATGATTAAGTTGGAAACAAGATCTAAAGAACGAAGAGGTTACAGCAACAAACCAACTCTCAAATCACCTCTCAAACACTCAAGGTTGTGTTTGGGAAAATACAGGGGTTTGAAGGTTTATTTCTGGTTTGAACTGTTTGGACGATTTAGGGTTAGGGTTAGGTTTTCTAACTCTTTCTCTCTCTTCTGGTTTCTCTTTTTCTCTCTCTTTTCTCTCTTCTCTCTCTACTCTCTTTTTCTCTCTCAAAGGACGAAATGGCAAAAAGTCTCTGAAGGCTGAGAGTAGGAGCCTTTTTATAAGAGGCTGAGAAGGTTCGAGAATAAGGATTGAAATCAAGGGATCAGATTTAGTCAAGATCAATTGACTTGGATCCAATGGTTCACGATAAGCGGTGATTAAAGTTCTCCTAATTGGTTCATAAGGGGTTTACATGGATTAAGAAAGGAGACATGCAGATCGTTGATAAAAACGATCCAAGGGATGAAAATGATCACTGGCTTAGTCTCAGCAAAGAAACACACTTCCCACCAATCAGAAGACAACACATGTTGGCATATAAGACGAGATAGAACGCGCGTCTAAAGTAAATTAAAATCATACCCTGAAGTTTCTGCCGCTTTTGGATTCTACCCAAGGCAACTTTAGGCCAATTAAACCAACAATGTGAAATAGCAGATTGACCCCACAAACTTTTAAAACCAAGTTTTAATTAATAAAACCTTATTTTAAAAAGTTTATAAAATCCCAAATAATATTTAAAAACCAATATTAGGGATTTAAACACACTCAACATATGTACACACATTAATATGCAATATGAAATGTATATAATCCATTCTACTGTGTGTGAGTGTTGGTAATGAGATCTTGATCACTTCAATCAGAGATGAAATAGTAATGCAAGCTCTGGGGTTCTTTGGAATCTAGGTTAGACATAATTTTGTCACAATTTCCAAACTAGATGAACACTTATACAATATAGACTCAAGTGAGTCAAGAGTATAAGGTGCTTCAATCTCCCCCTTTGGAAATATGAGACAAAATCTCCTTTGAGTCATCTAGAACTCGTAGGGCAACAAGAAAGAGGAAACCCATTCCTATAAAAATCTATCTACCCAATTCCTAGAAAGCAAAAGTACATAACTCAACTATTTACAATTGAATACCCTATTACAACTGTTGAGAATAACTGTACAGAAACCTGCAATGAATCACTAAGATCAAGTTGTTTAGCATATATGAATTTCATTAGACTCAAATTTCTCCCCCATTTTGTCTCAAATAGACAAAGGGAAAAAATAAAGAGATCAAAGAGATTAATCAGCACACACCATACCAATAGATTTACGCAAAGAAATAAATCGATTGTAATCTAAAGGTTTGGTAAACATATCTACGAGTTGCAAATCAGTAGGAAGATAATTGATTTCTAATTCCTTAGTTTCAACCAATTCGCGTATAAAATGATGTCTTATTTTTATGTGCTTTGTTCGCGAGTGTTGAACAGGATTTTTAGAAATATTGATCGCACTTTGATTATCACAATAGAGATGCAATTGGTTTTCTTGAATACCATAATCACTCAGCATTTGTTTAAGCCATAGTAATTGAGCACAACAGCTGCCAGCGATTATGTATTCAGATTCAGCTGTTGAGAGTGATGTTCAGTTTTGTTTCTTGCTACTCCATCCTACCAAGTTATTACCTATATAATAACATGCTATTGATGTGCTTTTACTATCATCAGTACACCCAGCCCAGTCAGCATCAGTGTACCCAATTATAGTGCTTGGTGTGTCATTAGTGTACCAAAGTCCTAGAGTCAGAGTGCCTTTTACATATTTAATGATTCATTTAACAGAATTCAGATGGCTCTCTTTAGAGTTATTTTGATAACGAGCACATACACACACAGCATACATAATATCAGGACGCGAGGCAGTAAGGTTCCTATCATACTACGATATAGAGTAGGATCTATAGATTTTCTAGTTTCGTCTTT
The DNA here is from genome assembly GCA_949130495.1 of Sambucus nigra. Classification (NCBI taxonomy): domain Eukaryota; kingdom Viridiplantae; phylum Streptophyta; class Magnoliopsida; order Dipsacales; family Adoxaceae; genus Sambucus; species Sambucus nigra. Next base: position 90,830,639 of record OX422211.1, read on the forward strand.
AAAAAGTTTTACCGTAGTACTCATGGGTGTTTTAGCATTTTTATCACTCTCAAGGCCAAATTTCTTTACTATCTCTAAAGCATACTTAGATTGCAAGATAAATAATCCTTCAGAATTTTGTTTGACTTGAAGACCTAAGAAAAATTGCAACTCCCCCATAAGAGACATTTGAAACTCCTTATGCATTATTTCAAAGAAGGATTTTACTTATGAGGGAGAAGTTGATCCAAAGATAATGTCGTCAACATAAACTTGAGCAATAATGATGTGTTTGCCAAAATATTTGACAAAAAGGGTTTGATCATTTCCACCTCTTTTGAAACCTTTATCTAAGAGGAAACTGGAAAGACGCTCATACCAAGCTCTAGGTGATTGTTTAAGGCCATACAAAGCCTTTTTAAGACGAAATACATGATTTGGATATTTAGGGTTAATGAACCCTTTAGGTTATTCTACATAGGTCTCCTCAGTCAATATTCCATTAAGGAATGCAGATTTGACATCCATTTGGTAGAGTCTAAAATGCAAGTGGCAAGGTATAACAAAGAGAAGATGAACAAATTCTAAACGAGTAACAGGAGCAAAGGTCTCGTTAAAATCTATTCCTTCAATTTGAGAATATCCTTGAGCAACTAATCTGGCTTTGTTTCTAATGATTATCCCACTTTCATCAGACTTATTTTTAAAAATCCAACGTCTGCCAATAACCTTTTTGTGATCAGGCCTAGGTACAAGATACCAACCATCATGAATGACAAATTGAAGAATTTCTTCTTGCATAGCAGAAATCCAGTGAGAGTCATTCAATGCCTCATTTACATTCTTTGGTTCCACTAGGGAAACAAAACATGCATAATGTGCATAATTTCTTAGTTGAGATTTTTTACGCACTGGTTCACTAGGGTTACCAACTACGTTATTTATGGGATGATCTTTAAAAACCCAGTTAGGTACTTCAGGTCTCTCAATTGGTAATGAATCATCTATTTCAGGAGAGTCATTTTCTAAAATGTTTATTGGCTCTTCTATAATAGTTGATTCTTCAGTCTTGTTCTCTACAGTAGTGTCACTCACAATTACATTTATGGATTCCATCAAGGTTTTAGTGCGAAGATTATACACTCGATAGGCTCTACTGTTAGGCGAGTATCCTAAAAATATAGCTTTATCTCCCCGGCTCTCAAATTTGGACAAGTGTTCCGTATCTTTGCATACATAACAAGTACTACCAAAGGTTCTAAGGTACTTAAGATTGGGCTTTTTCTTATACCAAAGTTCGTAAGGGGTTTGTTTGGAATTCTTTCTAAGATAGACCCTATTTATGATGTGACATAGTACGAATAGATTCTATCCAAAAATATTTAGGCAAATTCTTGGCATGTAACATAACACGTGCCATCTCTTGAAGTGTACGATTCTTTGTCTCGGCAATTCCATTTTGTTAAGGAGTCTTAGGAGCACTAAACTCGTGTTTGTAACCATTATAGTCACAATACTCTATTATACCAGTGTCTTTGAATTCTCCACCTCTATCACTACGGATTCTATTTACTTGAGTGTCCTTTTCCTTTTCAATGCGAAGAAGTATTTTTAAGAAAGTTTGAAAAGTATCAGACTTTTGTTTTAAAAAGGCTATCCAAGTAAATCTGGTGAAGTCATCAACCATAACTAGAATATAACTGTGTCCACATAGACTAACAGTTTGGGAAGGACCCATTAGGTCCATATGGATGAGCTCCAAGGGATTAGAGGTAAGAACATCATTAACTTTCTTATGAGGTGTCTTAACAATTTTACCTTCCTGACAGGAACCACAAACAATGTTAGGAATGGGTTTGATTTTAGAAACTCCTCTGACTATTTCTTGAGAGGTCAGTCTACTAAGATTATCGAAATTTATGTGACACATTCTGTTATGCCATATCTCGTTGTCATCCATTCTGGCAACATTACAGATTTCAGACTTATTCATGACAGTATAACAATTGTCAGGAGTTCTGAATCCTGTAATTATGCATTCACCTTTTTCATTTAAAATTTTGCAATTGTTCTTTGAAAAGGTAACAGTATGATCTGAGTCACAAAATTGCGAGATACTAAGTAGATTGGCCTTAAGACCTTTAACTAGAAGAACATTTTCAAGAACAGGAAGTCCATCTTCTTGGAGAGTTCATTTTCCTATGATTTGAGATGATACTCCATCACCAAAAATAACTTTTCCACCAGCGAAGCTGGTTTTGTTCAAAAGTTTAGTATCATCCCCAGTCATGTGCTTAGAACATCCAGAGTCTAAATACCAACCAGATGATGTGTGCTCAGCTTTTAAAGCAGTAATAACTATGTTACACTTCATCTGAGGTAATAGATCGTCTTTTCTAACCCAAATTGCTCTAGTTTTCATTTTGCGCTTATTAGCTCTCAATTGAAAAAATTTGCGAGCATTCGATTTTTGTTGAAAAAATTTTTGTGCATGATTTTGAATTTTATAAAAGACATGAGCATTTGGTTTAGGAAAGTGTTTAGGAGTCCTTCTAGGAAATGTTCTTTTAGGTTTGGTCTTTCTCTTCCTATAATTATAGTTTTTATCTGGTTGTCTAGGAAGTATATAATTATTGCGGCTCCTCCTAGAATAGTTAAAGTTCTGATAGGTAGGGGGATAACAGACAGGTTTAAATAATCTCCTAGCATAGAAACTATCAAAAGAGTGACCGTATATATCACAGTAAGAGCAATAAAGATTGCTCAAGTTTGGAGTCTCCTTAGGAAAGTCTCTAAACAACGATTTTGAGGAATTTTGAGGTTGGACTCTATTCCTAGGTAGGACAGTCTTGAATGCGGATTCACTCTTCCTAATAGAGGGGCATACGTATTTAGCCTTAGGTGAACTTTCATGTTTATAGAAACTTGATTCCCCAATGTTAAAATTTTGATGTTTTGAATCAAACTTAGTTTTTAGGGAATGAAAATCTGGGCAGGTTTCAATAGGTCTTTTACCTCTTGACACAAACTTGATAGTTTCAAAAGATTTTGTTTCTGTCTTAAAATTGGGGCAAAACCCAATGCTAGTTCGATCATCAAAATTGGTTTTAGATTCAGCAACAAATTCATCAAAACAGTTTGAATTATTTTCAAATTTTGTAAATTTTTTGAAAACAGTTGTTGTCTTTTCTTTAGTTTGTTCCAATTCTAACAATGTCCCTTTGTACTTTTTCTCCAGAGTTTCATTTGTTTCAGTCAAATTTCTGAGTTTTTGATCAAACATTTTAATTTCACTTTCATGAGTTAAACATTGGGTAGTATACTCTTCAGCATTTAGTTTGACCATCGGTCTTAGATCTTCCAGCTTTTTGGTGAGATCTTTCACAATCTTTTCTAGTCTAGTGCTTTTCTTGAGAGTTTTAACATAGAGTGTGTGAATATCTGGTAGGTCTTCATTGTTCGAGTCACTAAGTGAAGTGTATGAAGTGACCCCTAGGGCTTCATTCTTTGGACTCACACACACATTGACATCGTCATTATCGCTTTCCCTTTGACTCACACACCCCGAAGAAGAGATAGCAATATTCTCAGTAATCAAAGCATCTAAACCAGTAACAGCATTATTCGAAACATCAGAAGTAGAATTAACAAATATAGGCATATCATCATTATAGATAATCTTGGCAAAGAAATACATACAAGGGTCAAAAACATCAGATGACTCAGGTTCCTCATTTTTAGAGTCACTTGAATCATCCCATGTCTTGCAGATGTTGGCTCTAGTGTGTTTGTTTTGAGTGTTTAAGTTAACTCTACAGTCTTGTGCAATGTGTCCTAGTTTACCACATCTAAAGCATTCAGTCTTCTTAAGGTCTCTGTTAGGTCTAGTGTGAGAGTCCTTGTGATGTTTGTCATGGCTTTTCTCATGAGGTTTGTGATTAAAAGGAGTTGGATAATTGGTCTTACCTTGTTTATTTGCCATGTTGTTTTTAAATTTAATGATTTTCTTAAACTATTTTGACATCAAGGAAATCTGATTGTCCAAACTCTCTATATCGCATTCCTCATAAGAGTCATCATTGGAAGTATTAAACTCAGGCTTAATCAATTTAGAAGAGAAGCTTTGATTGGAACTAGTCTGTTTCCTATGGGACTGGGTCAATTGCTTCTTAAATTCTAGTTCCATTTCCACAGTTCTTAATTTACTACTGAGTAATTTAGGAGTGAGATTTATATCACACATTTCCTCAATAGCATATCTTTTGTTGTCAAATTTCTGTGGTAATGATCTTAGAATTTTATATACAATTTTTTGTCTGTCATAAGTTATCCCATTATCATGCAATTTTGTCACAATATCAGTCAGGTTCATATAGAAGTCATCAAATGACTCAGTCTCAGACATAATTAAAGAGTTATACTGTTGAATAAGCATTTGAGTTTTAGCAGCTTTAACTCTAGTGTCACCTTCATGAGCAGTAACCAAAGTGTCCCAAGCTTCCTTAGAAGTGGTACAGGATGAGATTCTTTTGCACTCATGTTCATTTATGGACATAAATATGGCATTCTTTCCTTTGTTATTATTTCGAGAAACTTGTTTCTCTTCTTGTGTAAACTCACTTAATACTTTCTTAACCCTCTCATTACTTCCTTTAGTGGCTGGTTTTGTAGGAAAAATGTAACAATTTTCAACAATGTCCCAGACATCATCTCCCATAGTTCCTTGAATGAAAGAAATCATTCTTACTTTCCAGTAAGAAAAATTGGTTCCATTAAAGATAGGAGGTCTGGTCAAGTTACCAAATCTTTCATTTTTCTCGTCCATATTTGATTTTTAGAAAATAATTTCAGAAACACAGGATCTCTTTAAAAGAAGTTTTACAAACCTCTGATACCAATTGAAATTCTGTTACTAAATCCGTTTAATAAAATTAAACAATTTTAAGTAACTCCGAACAGTTGTTTGAAGAAATTATTTTCTTAAAAACCAAAACTATTTGAACACAAGATGTGTTTTTATAAAAGTATGTACGAGATCTATTCAAGATTTGATCAACAGGTTTATAAAACAGTTTAAACAAACTTTAAACTCAGCATAACCAAGAATGAGATGAGAAGATGTAGGAAGATTAAGGACAAGATTTTTTACGTGGTAAAACCTCACCCAACTGAGGAAACATCCACGACTCCCTCTATGGAGTAAAACAAAAAAAATCCACTATAAACAAATTTTAATAGTTACAAACTATATAACAAACATGCATACAACTCAGACCTATATAAGTTTAGGAATGTACCCTCTGGTGTCCTTATAACTTCTCTGCAGTTCTGATTGTTGATGGTGTTCTCCGTTGACTCTTGTTCACAAGATCTTATTACCAACACTTTTCGTGTGGTAGGGTGAAAGTGTCTATGAAGGTGCTCTCTAACACATGCATGCACACACACACACTTATTATGTACAAACAGTCCTAACAAATGACATATAAGACTATATCCAGTGACTTTTCTTTTTCTCTCTTCTCACAAAACTTAACCTTATTTGACCTTTATAATAATCCCAGAATCCACGGTTATCTTTCTCAGAAGACGTATCAAGATCTTAATCAATCTCGGGTTTTTGAAAATATTTTTGAGATTGAAAATCACCAAGTGCAATTCCAAACTAGGTCAAAGGTCTTGTTTCAAGAGAACTATAAACAGAAAATATTATTGTTGATTTCAAAGTTAAATATCTTTTCAGAAAAGAATCAACAATATATTTCTCAAGCTGAGAAATAAAAAATGCAAACTAAGTGTAATATACCATGAAGAACTCAGATCTGAAATTTCTATATACCAGAAAAATAGATCTAAGAAAATGATTAAGTTGGAAACAAGATCTAAAGAACGAAGAGGTTACAGCAACAAACCAACTCTCAAATCACCTCTCAAGCACTCAAGGTTGTGTTTGGGAAAATACAGGGGTTTAAAGGTTTATTTTTGGTTTGAACTGTTTGGATGATTTAGGGTTAGGGTTAGGTTTTCTAACTCTTTCTCTCTCTTCTGGTTTCTCTCTTTCTCTCTCTTTTCTCTCTTCTCTCTCTACTCTCTTTTTTTCTCTCAAAGGACGAAATGTCAAAAAGTCTCTGAAGGCTGAGAGTAGGAGCCTTTTTATAAGAGGCTGAGAAGGTTCGAGAATAAGGATTGAAATTAAGGGATTAGATTTAGTCAAGATCAATTGACTTGGATCCAATAGTTCATGATAAGCGGTGATTAAAGTTCTCCTAATTGGTTCATAAGGGGTTCACATGGATTAAGAAAGGAGACATGCAGATCGTTGATAAAAACGATCCAAGGGATGAAAATGATCACTGGTTTAGTCTCAGCAAAGAAACACACTTCCCACCAATCAGAAGACAACACATGTTGGCATATAAGATGAGATAGAACGCGCGTCTAAAGTAAATTAAAATCACACCCTGAAGTTTCTGCCGCTTTTGGATTCTACCCAAGGGAACTTTAGGCCAATTAAACCAACAATGTGAAATAGCCAATTGACCCCACAAACTGTTAAAACCAAGTTTTAATTAATAAAACCTTATTTTAAAAAGTTTATAAAATCCCAAAAAATATTTAAAAACCAATATTAGGGATTTAAACACACTCAACATATGTACACACATTAATATGCAATATGAAATGTATATAATCCATTCTACTGTGTGTGAGTGTTGGTAATGCGGTCTAGATCACTTCAATCAAAGATGAAATAGTAATGCAAGCTCTGGGGTTCTTTGGATTCTAGGTTAGACATAATTTTGTCACAATTTCCAAACTAGATGAACACTTATACAATATAGACTCAAGTGAGTCAAGAGTGTAAGGTGCTTTAACATCTATGCGATGAAACAGATAAATCAAACCAAGCATTCAACAAAGACATGGTTTAAGGGGAAAAAACCTTTCAGATAAAACATGTATTCACTTTAGAAATTTACAAGACAATCGACTTACAAACTACTTGATAACCTCCATAAGTATAATACGCTAATCTTCGCAAGTCTCTAGTGAACAACTATGATCCTCGCAAGAACCACAAGACCGCAGTCCTCCGTCAGCCTCAGCCTTCATCTTCAGCAGTGAGTCCCCTCGGGTATCACAAGTCATCCAAGGAGTACCTCTCCACAAGGTGTATTGAAGTATATAAAACTTTCTAGTGTTTAAATGAATTCACAAGAAAAATATTCAAGGATGTTTTTTTGTGAATTGAACAGTATTTTGGAACACTAAAACATGAAGAACTATAAAAAAAGTTATGCGGAAATGAATCTGACAAAAGTCTTAAACGTTCTGATCATGAAACAGTTATTTATACAAATTTTAAGTCGGCGCTTCGTTCGAACGAGAATATAGGATCGTTCTAACGACATGCTAATGTCATTCGAACGAGATAAACTTCGCTTCCAACGAGATCAAAAAATCTTAGACAGTAAGCTCTCATTTTAACCTCATTTGAAAAACATAAAGAATGACCTTCTAGTGACTTGTAATCTCATTTGAACAAGATGCCAATCTTGTTTGAACAAGATTAAAAAATAAAAATATCTTTCCTTTTTCGAAATAAAAAGTTTATGTTCATTTTTAAAAAAAATAAACATCCCAGACATTAATTATGCAAATTAACTCAACTCTAAATTGTTTTATACCTTTACGGGATGTCGGTAAGTCTTCAAACTTGGAGATGCTTGAGTTTGGTTTGTCTTGACGGTTCGTGACAATTTGTTACGGGATACCCCAAACTAGTCTAGAACTACGCTACGAACAATGTTAGAAAAAATGTTCTTACAACTTCTCATAATAACATTTCACATTGCTATTTCGTAGTGGCTCTTCATAGTGACATTTGACGTTACTATTTCATAGTGATGTTTCACAATCTCATATAGTATTTTGAAATAACATGGCAGTTTTTTTAATTTTTGTAATGAATTTAAGGTATTACGTAATGAAAAACGCGATGGTTAATTCATTGTAATGTAGTGGTTCACATTTTACAAAAAAATTTATTCAAAGAATATGAATGGAAATATGAAATAATGTTCAAAATTATACATGAAGATAAATATAGTAAAAAGCACTGATAATTTCATATCGTTCACTGTTTGCACTCATCGGCCCTGAGATTTTGGATAATCATTTGATTTTTGTCACGATGAAGCTACATGATATTCAAAAATTGAACTTCTTTCATATGTTGACATTTAACAAGAGTAAAAAACCTTACAATGAGATTTTTTTTAAGTAGTTTAACAATCTACGATGATAAGGACAAAACTTGAAAGTGTGTATAAACGATATGATACCACTTGTTGGAATATATGCCCCAATTTTAAATTTCTTCCTTTTTAAATTTTAAATTTCCAAATGCGGAAGGATGGTTCAACAACAAATTTAAAAGCAATTATCTTTTCAAAATTCACAATTAAAATATAAAATTTTAATTTCTTCAAAACTAAAATTAAACTTGAACAAACATGTGAATTTTTCTTAACTACAAATTTAATTCAATCCAAGTCCTAAAATTTGCCTAACAACGATTTATTCAAAATTTAAATATAGGCCAAACAAGGTTAACACAAATTTTATCAAATTAAGATTAGTCGACTTGAATTAAATTAATCTAAAATTCACCCAAACTAACTTAGCACCAAATTAAAAAAATATGTGATTTAATCCAATTTGTATCTTGATTAACCTAGCATGAATCTATGGTGATTTTTGCAAGATAAAAATAAACCAATCACGCTACGCTGCGATGTATTAGGAAAAATCCAAATGGGAAAAACCTCGGACGGCCCTGCCTACAAGTCCACTAAGTATGGTAATTACAAATACAAGACAAGCGACTTACTTCCTAGATTTGACTCCCTTCAAACCTTGACACATCTTCTTGTACTAACCTCCGCCTAGTCGATAACTCCGGAGTCCACCGGAATCTTAGAATCCACCAATGGGGCTAGGTTACCATCAACTGACACATGGTGCCTTTCACCGTTTGCGAATGCCGCAACAAACAAACTTTTTCTCCTGTGTGGGTAGAGAATGAACCCAAACTCTCTTCTTGTTGGGTAGAAAAGGAACTCGGTGCCAAACAATCTCCAAGAAAGATATATATATATATATATTTAAGAACTTGGATTAAACAAACATGGGTGTAAAAACCTTGGTTTTGTTCTAAAGATTAAAACATTTTAAATACAAAAACCAAGCAGACTTTTTCTCGAAAGAATTTAGCTCTCAAATTAGGAATAATGGAAAAAGTTCTGAGGAAAAACTTGTTACCTCACTTCTTAAAATATGGCAAAACAAAGTGGGGAAGCGGGTAGTTGAAAAACAAAACTAGCAAAAAACTGACGAAACTGAAATCTCGTTTGAAGTTCGAACGAGTCTAATGAGAAAGTTTTCTGAAATCTCGTTCGAACGACTTCGTTCGAACCAAAGCTTCTAACAAGAAAATAGAGTTTTGGAAAACAAATCTCATTAGTACTGTCGTTCGAACAACCTAGGAATCTCATTCGAACGATATCCCAATTTCGTTCGAACGAGTTTTCAAAAAATCCAACTTTTATTTTTTCCCCCAAAACACTTATAAAAAGTCTAAAATGATTTTCCAAAAATCTTAAAACTCGTTAGGACAAAAGTTTAAAAGATTTATACCCATAAAATATTTTCCAAGTTCCCACATATATAATAGTGCATTCATACCTTTGGAGACTTGGACTCCAATTGTTGTTGACGTAGAAACATGGCACTAAACTCCTTGATGAAGAAGCTATAAATTTGGCCGCTACGTCTTCAACTTCTCCAAACGTCATAGGCTTGATAGGAGCAAACTTCTATCCTATGACTCAATTAGTTTTGTCCGGAATTAAGTCAACACTACATAAGACTCAATTGGAAATTTGTGTCCTTACAAATCTCCCCTTTTGGCTATTCCGAGACAAAACCCAACTAAAAATCCTAAAGGGCGATCAAGCTCGTCTAGAGACAACATCCCACCCCCAAAAAAAGACGCTATGAGTCGACCAAGTATGTGCTTTGCCATTAAGAGATAATTCCTACACACTTAAGCAAACCATTAAACGCATAGGGAACATCAAAAGATTAAATGCAGTTTAAATAAATACTCCCCCTAATTTTATTATCCCGATTTTATCTAACATGATCTACCTAGAAAGACGTCTCCCCCTAAGTTTGATATACCTAAATTCAAAGGATTAGATACCATTTCTCCCCCTTTTTGTTTAGGAATAGACAAAGGTTTAGAATAATAAAACATAACTTATTTTCCCCATAATTTAACGCAAATACCACTTCTCCCCCTTGAATCTACACAAGGGATATGAATTAAGGAAAAACAAGTTAAACATGCAATGGTGCATAAAGAGACGTGATCATTAAAGCATATGGACAACAATTAAATACAACCAATCCACAACAATAGCAAAGGATACCAACTATGATGCGATGAAAAAAATGATACCAACTAAGACGATTTGAACATACGCATGGGATATCAACCAAAATTCGTAACAAGTTAGATACCAATTTGAATTAAAAGTATATATGGACTAGCAAGCAAGGCCAAGACTCAAAACAAACAAAATATCATATATGTACACACAAGAGATACCAATTATGTACAAGCACACATATATAGATATAAACACACAAATGACACAAAATAACTTAAGTTTTCCACACTCTTATGACATAAACGTGTCATATGAAAACGGAAGTGAAGGGGCGTGAACTAAAAATCAAAGAATTAAGACCCAGTCACTTAAACATGTTCACGAAGTTCTTATTTGATTGCAAAACTTAATCAACTAAGATTTAGCCTTATGTTACAAGACAAAGTGAACTCTATGAACAGACAAGCATAATGCATACAAGCCTAGCATACTGATGATTATACAAACCAATAGAGTCATGACAAGATAGCGCAACTAGGATACAAATTCATTGTGCAAAACCGTTGATAATCCTTCCAAACTCCCCAAAATATAATATTATTCTTGTTTTTTGAATGAATATATCAATCTAAACAAAGTAGGCCTTGGCTATATTTTTCTTTTATAATCCCGCATTTTTTTGCCTTTGGACGACGTATTTCTTTTAGGTCCATTGCAAACGGTGGCTTACTCGCAAAAAATATTTTTTCCTTTCATATCCATTCCCCGTGCACTATCATATAAAAATTTCTATCACACAAAAATCTCACGTGCAACAGATCTAACATGCACAAAACCTCTTAAGTCACAAAATATGCAGATGGCTAGATTGGTAGGAGAACTTCCACGAAGCTCAAATATACATGTGAAGTTAAAAGTTCAAAAGAGCGCCTGCATGTGTGTGAGAATGCATATAAAAAGTGAATCCATTAAGCAAGTCAAATTCAAACTACTCCATGTAACCATGACAAAGAACACTTTAAGGATTAAAATTCCTAACCAAAAGTTCTAGTCACATGGAAGCAGAACGAAAGGATTCAAATAAAAATATATGCCACAAAAGGTGTGTAAAACCAAAATACACACACAAAAATAAAATCTTTTTGAGCTTTCCAAAAATTTTAACCAACACAAAAATAATTACTCAAAAGATAAACAAAAATCATTGTATTTTTCACAAAGCTCAAATAACTCATAAAAGTAAAATACCAATGATAAACAAAATCTTTTTGTATATTTCATTTGATGCAAATAAAAATGAAAAGAATAAAATACAAAAGATAAACAGGTTATAAATCGAGCAAAGTATATATAATGAAGCATGGACTAGAAAATGGCAAACAAACATACAAATAGCATCAATATATATCATATAGCACAAAAGCTAGTGTATGTAAAATATGAAAGCAATTACTCATAAGATATAGCAAATGAAGAATCGTGTGCAAGCATGCTAGAACCATCAAAAACTGAAAATTTTGAAAAATGCAAATTTTCAAAAAAAAAATCCTAAAAATTAAGATCACATAATATTTTAGTGTAACCCGCTCTGATACCAATTTGAAAGTATGAATAAACGATATGATACCACTTGTTGGAATATATGCCCCCAATTTTAAATTTCTTCCTTTTTAAATTTTAAATTTCCAATTGCGGAAGGAAGGTTCAACAATAAATTCAAAAACAATTATCTTTTCAAAATTCACACTTAAAATATTAAATTTTAATTTCTACAAAACTAAAATTAAACTTGAACAAATATGTGAATTTTTCTTAACTACAAATTTAATTCTATTCAAGTCCTAAAATTTTCCTAATAAAGATTTATTCAAATTTGCAATATAGGCCAAACAAGGTTAACACAAATTTTATCCAATTAAGATTAGCTGACTTGAATTAAATTAATCTAAAATTCACCCAAACTAATTTAGCACCAAATTAAACAAATGTGTGATTTAATCCAATTTTTAAATTGATTATCCTAGCATGCATCCATGGTGATTTTTGTAAGATAAAAAATAAATCAATTGCACTACGCCGCGATATACGAGGAAATCCAAATGGAAAAAACCTCGGACGACCCTGCCTATAAGTCCACTAAGTATGGTAATTACAAATACAAGACAGACGACTTACTTCCTAGACTCGACTCCCTTTAAGCCTTAACGCATCTTATTGTACAAACCTTTGCCTAGTTGACAACTACGGAGTCCACCAGAATCTTAGAATCCACCAATGGGGCTAGGTTACCATCAACCGGCACATGGTGCCTTTCACCATTTTCAAACGCCGCAACAAAAAAACTTTTTCTCCTTTATGGGTAGAGAATGAACCCAAACTCTCTTCTTGTTGGGTAGAAAAGAAACCCGATGCCAAACACTCTCCAAGCAAGATATATATATTTAAAAACTTGGATTAAACAAATATGGGTGTAAAAATCTTGGTTTTGTTCTAAAGATTAAAAAAATTTAAATACAAAAAACAAGGAGACTTTTTCTTGGAAGAATTTAGCTCTCAAATCCTTAGGAATAATGGAAAAAGTTATAAGGAAAAACTTAATCCCGCCTTTTTAAAATATGGCAAAACAAAGTGCAAAAGTGGGTGGTTAAAAAACAAAACTGACGAAACTGAAATCTCGTTTGAAGTTCGTTCGAACGAATCTTCTAACAAGAAAGTTTTCTGAAATCTCGTACGAATGAATTCGTTCGAACCAAAGCTTCTAACAAGAAAACAGAGAATTGGAAAACAAATATCGTTAGTGACGTCATTCGAACGACCTGGGAATCTCGTTCGAACGAGATCCCAGTTTCGTTCGAACGAGTTTTCAAAAAATCCAACTTTTATTTTTTTTCGCCCAAAACACTTATAAAAAGTCTAAAATGATTTTCTGAAAATTTTAAAACTCATTAGGACAAAACTTTAAAAGATTTATACCCATAAAATATTTTCTAAGTTCCTGCATATATAATAGTGCATTCATACCTTTGGAGACTTGGAATCCAATTGTTATTGACGTAGAAACATGGCACTAAACTCGGCAATGATGAAGCTATAAATTTGGCTGCTACGTCTTCAACTTCTTTAAACATCATAGGCTTCATAGGAGCAAACTTCTATCCTATGACTCAATTGATTTTGTCTAGAATTAAGCCAACACTACGTAAGACTCAATTAGAAATTTCTGTCCTTACAAAACTAATACACTTACACTTTAACCTTCTAATGAAGTTGCTCGAGATTTATCAAAATACTAATGGAAACGATTTCCAATACTTAACAATATGACCTTCTACTTTTTGGAGCGCTTCTAATTTTTGAATTTTAAAAATCTTGGAGCCAATTTTTAGGTCACGTGTTGCGCGCATGTGAAGGTCATATTGATCAGGATTTTGTATAATAATAATTGCAGGGATCTATTTATTATGGTCCATGACAGTAGCCGACTGTTGATACTAAAAATTGTCCACTTACATGGAGCAATCGAAAACGGACACGTGTCGTCCAAAAGGGCAAGAATCCTAGTCAGCAAGATATAGACTCACCGACTAACATGCAGAATACTGACCAGCATGCAGAATGCCGACCAATAAGGTCAGCAATGCGCCAACAGTCATGTACATTGTGAACGTCATGTACGGATGTAAATGCCTAATTTATAAAGGCATTCCATCCTTTTACATTCCACCTATCTATCTCCTTATGAGACTATAAATACATTATAATCCCTTCATCAAGGGTAGGTTTAAGCATTCAAAAGTACGAAAGGCAAGACAGAATACAAGGCAATAAAAAATACAGTGGACGTAGGCTTTTCCCATATAGCCGAACCACTTTAAAAACCTTTTTGTCTATATTTTATTATGTATATTATTTCTGATTAAATAATTAGACCCGGTCTAGTTTTTTACATCAATAGATTGGTGTCGTATGTGGGAACGTATTTCTAAATGTTTTCACTCATTCATTTATCAGCATTCCAAAAATGACTGACAATCCTTAATCCAGTGCTAAAACCGATGGCAATTCGCCTATTCCATCTGTTCCTCTAACAAATAATGATCTTACTGGAATCTTGGCTAGTCTTGCTAGATGACAGGAGGCTATGCAGGATACTATTAGGTAATTGGTCTAAACACTATAACTTGGATCTCCCGTCTTGTCTATTCACATAAATAGGAATATGCCACCACCACCTCCAAGAACCAGTAGGAACAACCAATCAAGGACTACCAGAGACACATCCAACCACCCAGGAGCAAGTCCTTCTCATAGGACTTCAGAACCTTATGATGAGCAATCCTTTACTCTTGAAAGATTAAGTGCTTTAGAAAGGTTGAGCAGAGCATCTCCCTTTGATCTTCTGGGACCCAGAGGGAATATAAATGTTCCCAAGGAATTATCGAGGAATACTCGACGACCGGTCGATCAACGTAAAGGCTAAGCCCAATCCAGATCAGATTCCCGACGATCTGTCCATGCCTAGCAGACCTCACCGGAAGAGATCTCGACACAAATAGTTAGCCGGAATAGCCGAGCAACAACGCATAAATCTGATTCTGGCCATAATGCATGGAAAGTCACTATTCAATGATTGGAAGATAGTTTGGGAGAGATGGTGAAGGTGAAGAACCCTTTACAACGAAGCTTTGTGAAAGGCTCTCCTTTTGCTCAAGCTATTGTGGATTTTCCTACTCCTTCGAAGTTCAAAGCTCCTGTTGTTACGCCTACTATGATGGAAAAACTGACCCTGCTCTTCATATTGAACAGTACCAAACAGCAACAGACATTTACGTCGTCCCCAACGAAATGAGATATAGGGAATTCTCAGGTACCATAACGAGTCATGCCCAAGTGTGGCATAATAGCCTACCTTGGGGGCAAATTGTTGATTTTAACCAACTAGCCGAGCTATTTATTGATAATTTTTACTTGAGGGACAAGCCAATAAAGACAGTAGCTCATTTTCTGAGCGTGAGACAACGAGTAAGAAAAAGTACAAGAGACTATATTACTCATTTCAACAATGAAAAGTTAGAGGTCATTGATTATGAGGAGAAAATAGCTATTAAAGCTCTCATGAGTGGACTGATTCCCTAGAAGCTTTATCACACTCTTGCCAAGAATCCTCCCTGTGACACCCCGCCTAATAAAATACCGGGTGATCATTCCTATACCAAATTAAAACAGGAATCCGAGTTGGTTCATCCTTAGCATCACTGTCGAAGACTTTTTAAAACTTACTAACCACCTAGTATTCCAAAAGCTAGTGCCAATTTTAACTTTTTAATTAAACAAAATAGTACATGCGGAAATAAATATGAACCATTCACACAACTGAATAAAACTCAACTGAATAATTAAATACACAACCTGCCGAATAAACCACCGGCCACCAAAGTGAAATAATCCAATACAAATATTCAATACCGGAATAAAACAAATCTGAAAACTAAACTGAAAGTCTGGGCGACATGCGCTAAATAAAACTGGAACTGATGAATAATTCCTACTCTAGGAATGAATGAACGATGCGTCTAATCCAAATTCCTGCGAGCATCTATATGTGCCGCAACTCCTTGTCCCTGGAATAGAATATTAATCGTGGCGTCCCAGTGGCTGGACACCTAAAAGGTTTTGAAAATAGTTTTATAGCAAAGGTTAGAACCCAAAACATTTTGAAAATATTAAGCAAGTGAATTAACTGCAGTAATTTAAAATGCATGAATGCGCTTCATATTTAAGTTAGTGTCGCACTCCCTTGTGGACATCCTCACCCCTCCACTAATGTGCACACCTAACGGTTACCTTAACCCCACCTAGTTGTATTATCCCGTCTAACTAGTCCTGGTATAACCTCCCCTTGCCATACTACTCTAACCCGAGTATAATGATTTTTGAATTATAAGTTATCTCACAATTAACTTAATTAATTACTTCTTAAATAGTAGCATATAACCGTGTTACAAGTTATATAAAGTAAAT
The DNA here is from genome assembly GCA_949130495.1 of Sambucus nigra. Taxonomy (NCBI): domain Eukaryota; kingdom Viridiplantae; phylum Streptophyta; class Magnoliopsida; order Dipsacales; family Adoxaceae; genus Sambucus; species Sambucus nigra. The sequence goes on from OX422211.1 coordinate 90,847,096, forward strand.
ACATCACACACTGTATTATTACCCGCATATAATATTGAATACCATTATATACGTACCTTTACTAACACATCCACACATATAACATACGTATATCCATCCCTCCGAGTATACCCTCGTCGGATGATTCCCTCTAAAGTGCTATCCCACTAGGTGTACTCACATAACCTAGTTACCCAAGTTGGATTCGCTCACCAACCTGGTCTAAAACATAAACGAAGTGGAGGCGGTCATATTCCTTCCCTGAAAGTGAGATAAATCCATCACCCATATACCGGACGCTATGACCTGGGGATATACTCGCCCTACTCCTCAAGCTAGGGGATGCACCCACATCGCGCAATCTCCCTTGATAGCACTTAGAGTATATAAATTGAATAAATATCTAGTCACTGATATTTAATATCACACATAATATATACATGTATATATATATTATCACTACACCGTACCCGACTTTACCATGTACTCAAAATCCCGTACACTAGCCTGTAATTTCCTGAGTCTGTGGCCCGACTCAACATAATTAATTTTCTTACTTAATAATTTATCATCTTCCCGAGTCTGTGGTCCGACTCTAATATAATTAATTCACACCTTAATTAATATAATACTTTCCCCGAGTCTATGGTCCGACTCTAATTAAATTAATTAACACACTCATTAATTTAATACCTCCCCGAGTCTATCGTCTGACTTTAATTAAATTAATTAACACACCTATTAATTTAATACCTCCCCGAGTCTGTCGTCCGACTCTAATTAAATTAATTAACACACCCATTAATTTAATACCTCCCCGATTCTGTTGTCCGACTCTAATTAAATTAATTAACACGCTTATTAATTTAATACCTACCCGAGTCTATCGTCCGACTCTAATTAAATTAACTGTCACACTTATTAATTTAATAACTACACGAGTCGATCGTCAGACTCTAATTAAATTAATTAACACACCTATTAATTTAATACCTTCCCGAGTCTTTCGTCCGACTCTAATTAAATTAATTAACACACTTATTAATTTAATACCTACCCGAGTCTACAATCCGACTCTAATTAAATTAATTTACACACCTATTAATTTAATACCGATCCGAGTCTATGGTACGACTCTCATTTAATTAATTTACACATTAATTATTTAATACCCTTCTCGAGTCTACAGTCCGACTCTAAATTAATTAATCACAACATCAATTAATTTAATACTTTTCCGAGTTTACCTTCTGACTCTACCTTCATTAATTAACACATCCATTAATTTAATAACTTAATATCACTCAACCATTATCCCCGGACTCGCTCACTTAGCCCATAACTTAATATTTCCCGAGTCTATGTTCCTATCACAAGGAAACACACAATAGGCATTCACAACACAAGTAATCCTATAAAACAGTAGGTCTTTACACAACTCAATTATTCATACTTGTACGTAATATATTTCTCTCTAATATTCACCGTACTTGTTTGCTTTACGAATTTATTTCACTTTCGTATTAATTCAAGTATTCACACAACTCTAAGGGTACTAGTTACCCCTTGTTATATCAATTCATTAGTTACCCTTGTTAATCCACTGACCTAACGAATTTAAGCTCGCTCACGCTTTTCCATAATTATATTCTTATCATCTCGAATTAGAGTACGTCATAATCAAGCCTATAAATCTCCACTTTAACTCTCTCATAAAATTAAATTCCAACACTCAATCATAGACCTACTTCCATATCATTATCCCATCAATATATTTCATCAAGGTCCCAAACACTTCCCCGATAAAATTTTAGACATTTGAGGCTTAAAAAGAAAAATCTTAAATTTTCTGGCAGATTAAACACCCTCTAGTAAAATTTCAATTTCTCCCTCTACAGAATTCCGATTGACCTGATTCCAAGTTAATTGGATAGCTAAGAGAAATAACTTTCTAGTAATGTATGGTTCACACTCTAATTCGAAGTAAAATTCAAATCTCACACGTTAAAATCACGTCAAAATTCAGGCAGATTACTATGTTGACAGATCAAACACCCTGTAGTAAAATGTCGATTACTCCCTCTACAGAACTCCGATTGATCTGATTCCAAGTTCATTGGATAGATAAGAGAAATACCTTTCCAGGAATGTATGGTTAACACTCTAATTAGAAGTACAACTCAAATGGAATACATTTAAAGTTGTGTTAAAAATTCTGGCAGATTGACCTCTTGTGTTCATCAAATAAACCCTAAGTCATTCAAGATTCATGTTCTTCATCCAAGAACTCATAAAGATTCCATGTTAATCATCAAATATATTCAAATTTCATTTTATCTTTACTTAGGGATATATAATATGACTATTTCTTACTTTGAATCTCAGCCAAGTATTCCATTTACAAAACCTCATTTTGTACCCATTTATCCCCAAAACGAATTTTAGTTACACATCACTAAAATATCAATTGGATATCACCATTTACACATTACATAAAGTTAACCACTTGCCTGGAATTATCTGTAGAGTCTGATCCGTTGGTGTAGTCCCATAATTCGGCTCCAATAATCCCCAATTGGCTCTTGATTTGCTTTCCCCCAATTTCCCTCTCAAGCCCTAGGCTTAGAATTTGTGTTTACTGTCGTTTAACACTTCTCCATTTAGGTTAAAAACCCTTAATCCCATTTTTGTCCATCTGGACCTAATTAAAATGGCCCAACTCAGCCCGTGTGGGCTCGACTATGCCCAAAAACACCCCAAGACCCAATTACTACCCCGGGTACTCTTTTCTGACTATCTCGACCCATCCGAAGGCAACCGCGCACTCGGAATTACCATCCGAAATACTTTTTGACATTTACGAATTTCGATCAAAATGCGACACACATTAATTCGAACAATTAAACTTAAAGTCGCCAATTATAATTAATTCGTCTCACTCAAATAAATTCTCCAACTCATGAATTTAAGTTTCTCCAATTTAAATATTTGTATAACTCCCAAAATAATTAAATATTTAATCCTCAAAATTACGTGGTGTTACACTCCCAAGACTATGACTGAATTGATGGCCAAAGCAGCTAAGATAATGAATGCCGAGGAAGCAATGGCAGCGAAACAAAGCTCTGTCACAAAAATTGAAGTCAAAATCGAGAAGAAGGATCAAAAGGAGCAGAAAGATCATAAATATTCAAAGCAAAAGAAAATTAATGACAAGTTCAGGAAGTGCAATAATTACACTCCATTAATGATAGGCATTCACTATATTTTGGAAGAAAAAAAGCACAACAAGGAGATACGTTGTCCAAAGAAATTAAGAGCACTTGCTGGGAAAAGGGACAGATTCAAATATTGTGAATTTCACAAGGATCATGGGCATACAATAGATCGTTGTATTGCTCTGCAAAATGAAACAGAAACCCTCATCCGCCTAGAAAAACTGGATAAGTTTGTTGATTGGCAGGACGACAGAGGAGCTCGACAAAGGTCAAAATCTCCATGCAGGCCCAGGGAAGAAAAGAAAAGAAATCATGAAGATGATCCTAAAGGCAATCCCGATTTCCCTAAAAATCCAAGAAACCAGAACGTGAGGTATTTACACTTAATTTTGGTTCCTTTGATTGTCAGATAATTATAAGTGGAGATGCTGGAGGTGGAGATCACTGTGCAGAAAGAAAAGCTTACCTCAATGAGGCTTTAGCTTGTTCTTACATCTAGAGAATTAATTTAGCTAAGGAAGATCGACCGAGGAAGGCCAACAAAGATAAGTTGGTGATAGGTTTTTCCAAAAATGACCTATTAGGAATCTTGTACCCCCATGACGACCCTCTGGTGTTCAAATTCATATACCAGGACACAATCATTTCCAGGGTGTTGATTGATAATGGTAGCTCAAAAGATATAATGTTTTATTCCTATTTTTAAAAGTTAGATTTGAAGCTCAGACAACTAGATCCGTACCATAGGCCCTTGATCAGTTTTTCTGGTGAAAAAGTTTATCCTTTGGGCATAATCAAGCTGGAAGTGTTACTCGACACCTGGCCAGCAAGTTGGACTGAGAAAATTCATTTCTTTATGATGGACAAGAACGTGTAGTCAGCCTACAACGTCATCATGGGAAAAGTAGGGTTGAAGAAGTTTGAAGCGGTTCTGTCAATAATCCATTAGTGTTTGAAGTTCCCAACCAACTTCAGAGTAGGTTTAGTGAAGGGTGATAAAAAAGTAGCCCGAGAATGTTATCACCCCTTTATCGAGCAAGAAGATATTGAGGAAATAAAAAAGAAGACCACCACTTATCAAGTGGACATTACTAAGCCCAATAGAGAATCTGAGTTTGAAACCGTAGATCCAAGAGAGGAGGCAGAGCTGGTGAAAGGCTAAATTATGGAAGCAACGGAGAATATCATCTTAGATGATGACAAGATAGAGCGAACTACAAAAGTGGGTTCAAATCTAGACCATGTTCTTAAACAGTATCTAGTGGCATTCCTCAGACAAAGAAAGCATGTGTTTGGTTGGAGTCATGAGGATATGCCTGGGATTGATCCCAACCCTCTTCTACGAACTCAACATCAACAAGGACATCAAGCTAGTGAAATAAAAGAACAGGGTGTTCGGCTCCGAGAAGAATCAAGCTATTAAGGAGGAGGTAGAGAAGCTTCAAAAAGCTTCATTAATTGAAGATGTAAAATATTCGGAGTGGTTGGCCAACGTTGTTATGGTCAAGAAGAAAAATAATAAGTGGAGAATGTGTGTGGGATTCACTGATTTGAATAAAGCATATCCAAAGGATCATTTTCCTTTGCCCAGGATTGACCAGTTTGTGGATGCTACGTCGGGACATGAGCTATTGAGTTTTATAGACGCCTATTTTGGTTATAACCAGATCAAAATAAAGCTTGAAGATAGGGAAATCAACTATTTCATTACTCCCCGAGGAACTTATTGTTATAATGTGATGCCTTTTGTTTAAAAAAATACAGGTGCTACATATCAAAGGTTGGTGAACAAGGTCTTTGAAGATCAAATATTCAAAAATATGGAGGTATATGTGGATGACATGTTGACGATGAGCAAGAAAGCTTCCGACCATATTTCTGACCTCAGCCAAACCTTTAATTAGTTGGGAAAACACCAGATGAAACTGAATCCGAATAAGTGTGTGTTCGGTGTGCATGAAGGAATGTTCCTCGGGTACATAGTGAATCAGAGGGGAATTGAGGCTAATCCTGATAAAATAAAGGCATTGATTGAAATGTAGTCTCCGACTTGCAAGAAGGATGTTTAAAGACTCACTGGGCGAGTAACTACTTTGAATAGATTTGTATCCCGAGCAACATATAGGTGTTTGCCATTCTTTAAGGTGTTGAGTAAGACTTTTAAATGGAACAACGAATGCGAGAAAGCTTTTTAAGAATTGAAAAAGTATCTAGGATCACCCCCATTTCTCTCCTGAATAGTTTTAGGAGAAAAACTATACTTCTACTTAATCTTTTCTGAGTTGGTTATAAGTTCTTCTTTGATACGAGAAGATAATGGCGTTCAAAAGCCAATCTACTACACCAGCAAAGCCTTTTGAGGAGTAAAAATCAGATATCCACGACTGGAGAAACTTTCTTTGGCGCTTATAGAGGCATCCTGACGTATGAAGACTTATTTCCAAGCGCGTACTATAGTGGTGTACACTGACATGCCTCTTTGGCAAGATTTTCATAAACCTGGAAAGTCTGGGAGATTAATGTATTGGGTAGTAGAACTAGGGGAGTACGATATTGTATATGAGCCAAGGTCCTCATTAAAGGGCCAAGTTGTGGCAGACTTCATTGCAGAATTCACTTATTCGGAGGTCCCCAAGCAACAAAGAGTTTAGGCAGAGCAAACCCTAACAGTAGGAAGCTCAACCAGAGTCATCACCGACTAACAGTTCGAGCACACCCCAGTAGGGAGAGCTTAGAATAAGTTGTTGCCGACCTACCAAAATAATCAACCAGGATGCAGGAGATGGCTCAAAGATCTGATGATGCAAGAAAAAAGGTATTCCACTATGGGACATTGTCAGACCAAGGCTTTAACAATAGTATCCCAGTATGGAATCTATATATGGATGGATCTTCGTGTGCGACAGGAAGTGGAGAAGGTATTATAATCAATACCCCTTATGGGATTGATGTTGAGTACACGCTTAGATTTCACTTCTAGGTCTTAAATAATGAATCAAAATATGAAGCATTGATTATGGTATTAAGTTTGGGTCAAACACTAAACGCTGAGCAAGTTGTGGCGTACAGTGATTCCCAATTGGTGGTCAATCAGATCTTAAGTTTGTATGGATCCAAAGGTGAATTAATGATAAGATACCTCGCCAAAGCTCTGGAGGTTATATCCAAATTGCCCGTTGTTTAGATGAGTAGGATTTCAAGATTGAAGAATGCCCGAGCTGATGCACTTTCTTAGCTTGTATCAGCAACCAGGATTGAACTTAGGAGAACAATCCCCATTGAGATTCTAGTTAATCGGAGTATTGATGAAGATTTGATGATTAATTTCATTGCAGTAGATATGGGACCTTCTTGGATGGATCCCATCAAAGCTTACATTGAAGAAGGAACTCTTCTAGCAGATCCAGTTGAGGCCAAAAAGCTTAAATATAAGGCAGCAAGGTGCGTATTAGATAAATGAGTTCTATACCGGAGAGGATTAACAGCTATTTGGCAGCGTTGTGTTCACCCAACGAAGGTTAGAGATCTAATAGAAGAAGTTAATGAGGGATCTTGTGGAGCTCATATGCCAAGAAGATCATTACTACAGCTAATGAACAATCAAGGGTACTATTAAACGACCATGAGGGCAGATCGTACAACTTTTGCAAAGAAGTGTGACAAGTGCCAAAAGTTCTCCAATATTCGCAAAACTCCACATGCATCTTTGACTCCCATTACTTCACTCTGGCCATTTGCTATTGGGGGAATAGATTTGGTCGGGCCATTACCGTCCACCCGAGGAAGATTCAAGTACTTGGTCGTAGCCGTTGATTACTTCACCAAATGGGTTGAAACTGAGCCATTAGTGGATATGCCCTATGAGAAGGTGTACCAATTCATCTAGAAAAACATCATTCGTAAATATAGTTTGTCATATGCCTTTATTATCGATAATAGTACACAGTTCGATAATGAGGAGTTTGTAGCATACTATGCCCAATCTAAGATCCAAAAGTTATATTCTACTACAGGTCATCCTCAAAGCAATGAGCAGACCGAGGTGACAAACATGACTTTGCTCAATGGGTTGAAGAAGATACTTGACGAAGCAAAGGGACACTAGATAAATGAATTGCACTCAGTATTATGGCCCTATCGAACAACTCCTAGGGCTGCGACAGGGGAAACACCATACATGTTAGCATTTGGGACTGAAGCAGTGGTACTCGCTGAGCTAGGTTTGCCAACTCATAGAGTGCTGAATTTTGATTCTCCCGTTAGTGATTTGATGCGAAGGCTAGACCTTGATATGTTGGAAGAGGTGCGGGAAGATGCAACCTTGAGGAATGCTGCTTATAAATAACAAACATCACGTTTTTACAATAAGAGGGTGAAATTGACAAACTTAAAAGAGGGGGACTATGTACTTAAGAAGGCGATTCAGAAGACCAACAAGCTTGAATATGGGCCTTATCGTGTCTCAACAGTTGTTCGGCCAGGAACTTATCGAATTGAAACTTTGGAAAGGGAAGAATTCAAAAATCCTTAGAATGTCGAGCATCTTAGGAACTACTTCCAGTAATGTCACAAGAAGCGTCTTTTGTAATCAATTTGCTTTAGTATCAATAAAAAGTTGATTTTTTCCATTTTTTTGGGGAATATTGGTGATATACATCCCCCCATAAATACTTGGTCGGCAGGAATTTAGTACTTGGTCGGGATCGGCGATACTTGATCGGTAAGACAATAGAAATTCAATACCTTATCGGCAAAACACAAACCCAAGTCAAAAAAGGATTTTAAGTTAAGTCCTTAGTACTTAGTCAACAAAAATCAAGGATAAAAGTCTGTATAAAAATCAATAAGTTTTATCCAAATTGAGAAAAATGGAGGAAGAACGTTGTGGAGATTCCTAAATATGAATATAAACACATATTCCACATACACTTGGTCACCACTGGTAACTAATGCTAAACTTAAAAATTTAGGTGCATTAGTAGAACCTATGGTAATACCACGGGTGACTAGTGCTAAACTTGGATTTTAATCTAGGTGCACTAGTGGAACCTAATAACGTGACTTTTGCGTATGTCGTTGTTGAAAGACAAGTTAGTCAAAACCTCAAATACCTACAAAATATAACAACTCAAGTGTAGAGGTAAGTAAGGGTATCAATCCACTTTCAAGGTTATAAAGCAAATGAAACAAAATTGTAATTCACTTTTTATTTTCTTTTTGTGCTTTTTCACTTTTCTAATTTTTTTAGCTTTTTCAATATTAAAACAATAGGGTGAGGTGAGGTGAAATAAGACTAAACTAAACTAAATGTGATATGATAAAAACTAACTAGAAAATGACTAAAATGAAAAATAAAGTCTAACACTAAAATAAGAGATAAAGTGAGTTAAATAATTGTGAGAACAATCAAGGAATAGGATTACACCACAAATTTTAGTTATTCTAATTAATTAATTTAATTATTTGAATTCTCCCAAATTAATATCAAAATTACAAATCAACTCTCGTTGCAAGTGTAATTATAATAGTAATCTTTTAGAAAATTAAGTTTAACACCCCATAACTCTAGAAAAATAGATCTACACTCCTTTTAATTAATCACCTGTTAGGATCGATCGATTAAAATTTATGTCAATCATAAAATATAAATTTAGAGTTGAAATTCAAGTTATAATACCCCACTTAAGAAACCCCTATCTCTAGTTCGAATCTAAAATGGGTATTATCACTAGAATTTCGATTTTCTTTCGAAAATCATTTACCCTCTCTCGAGGCGTAAATTTAAGGGTGAGGGATTAAAATTAACATTCAAATGGACTTTTCAAGTAATTAAACTAATTAAAATAAAATAACATCAAATAAGGGTTTTACCCCACCCCTTGAAAGGGGATTTAGCCTAACATGATATGAAATATGACAAATTAATAATCAAATGCATAAAATAATGAGATGAGAAAAGAACAATCAAACCCCAATCTCTTGATGCTTAATTGATTTTCAATCCATGAGTTGATATTCATAATCCATCAACTTGAGTGATCCAAACAATATTACATAAAAATTTTACTCAAATTAATCCTCACACATTTATCACTCAATAATATTAAAAAAAAAACTATTTACAAAATGAAATTTATCCTAATTTATTTCTAAACTAAAATTTCTCTCTCTACAATTCTCTCTACCAAGCTTAATTCCCCTCCTTTGAATGAGCATGGTCTTCTTAAATAGTATGCACATGGAGCAAAGGGGTATATTGGATATATGGCTAGGGGGTGCATGTGAATATGGTGTGAGATCATGTGAATGAGGGGTGAGAGAATAAAAAATTTGATATGGTTAATGGGGGTGTTTTGGGAAAAAGGTGTGAAAGGTGTTAGTTGGGGGTAGAATGGGAAAAAGGGTTATAAGGTGGTTTAAGTGGCATGTTGATTTAATGAGTTTGGTCTTTGGTTTGTTTGGCTTTGGTTGGCAGCTGGAATGAAATTCGTGGCTTGTATTTTTGAAGAAGTGGGTTTCCAAATGGGTCTCGGCTGGAGAAGGTTTTGGATTCGAGTTGGGCTGGAGTTCCGGGTCAGGTGCACGCCGGAGTTGGAGGCAGGTGGCAGCGGCCTGCGTGTCGCCGGCCGGAGTTCGGGTTGTGGTTGCCGGCGTTCTGGGTTGAATGTTCGGGCAGCAGGTTTTCGACCGAGGCTTCGTCGGTTGTTAGGGTTTAAGTCCGGGCGGAGATTGAGGGTCGAGACAGGTTACATTGGGATCCGGGCTGGAGGTCATCGCCGGCGGGGGCAGGGGTGAGAAGGGGCTGCCCGGTGGTTGATTTAGCTACGGCAGGGGTTGAGATGGGGAGTGAGAGGTAGGGCTATATGCTGGTTGGATTTTGTTAATGGTGTTGGTGGGTTTCATTGTAATGGAAGTAGGAGAGAGGGGAGAGGGGGTGAAGGGTTGAAGATGGAGTGGTGTGGGTTAATGTGTGTATGGGTGTAGGTTAATAGTATGTGGGTGAGGGTTGGTGTTGTGTGTAGTTTTGGTGTACGGTAGTATGGGATATGCGTAGGGGTGTGTTTCGGCTGGATCGGATCGGAATACGGGTTATATCATATGCGTGTGTTAATGTGTGTGTTTAATTTGAACTTAAATAAAAATAATATTAAAAAAAACTAAAACTAATAAAACTAAAATTATAAAATAAAAATCCTACTTCTGATAATAAAATAAAGACTCAAATTAAAAATAAAACTAAAAAACAAAAAATAGAAATCTATAAAACTAAAAATTAAAATCCTTAATAAATGTAAAATCAAATAAAACTAATAAATGAAATCCTAATAAAAATCTAATCCTAATAAAAATAAAACTAATAACTAATAAAAATAAAGATGAAATAAAAATATACTAATAAAATATAAAAATAGTAAATAAAACCTAAAATCCTAAATAAATAAAAAATAAATCCTAAAAATAAAATAACTCAAACTAAAAATCTAAAAATCTAAAAATTAATAAAAAAGTACAAACTCAACACACACACGGGTCGGGAAAGGCTAAGGCTAGGATGGGATAGGTTAGGGTCAGGGGATTGGGTATTAGCTCCATAAAATGCGCATTTGCCTCGATATATAGCTTTTGACACCGGAAACGGACGTTTGACCTACAAGATAAACATTTAAGCACATAAGACCCATATTGCCGAGAATTAACAACTAAAGTACAACTATTTGGGGTATAAATTGTAGGGTTTTTGGTGCTTATCAGAACCTATGACCACATCAATGGTAAGTGGTATTCAACTTAGAAATCTAAGTATATCAGTAGAACCGATGATAATCTCATTGGTGACTAATACTAAATTTAGGCAAATGCTTAAGTGTATCAGTAGAACTAATGAAACAACAAAGTCATTTAAGCATCCAAAAATAAACAAGATAAGTTGATAAAATTTCCTTTCATTTATATTAATAATGATTACATGCAAATATTGTGTATAAATGAAATATATGACAACTATTCTACTGGATGCTTTCCCTCAGCTTTAGAGGAGCTCGACGCTGGTTCCATGCCTGTTGGAGGATCATCCAATGTGTATGGAGAGTTGATAAAGTTAAAATCATAAAGCATTCTCCTATTACTGCTGCTCGGAGTATTCAACAAATGAGGAGGCCAAACTATTTTCAGCTCATCGTGTAGGCCATAATCGCCTAAATATTTGGAGATCAAGCACTGGGGAATAGTTTCTATAGGGATCCAACTAACGTTAAGCTTAAGGGACATTTTTCACAGTCTAAGAACCCAGGATCAACCCAGTACCATAGTTTGTTGTCCTGGTCAACCTTCATAACTGTTAGGCAATTTGTCCAGCCCCATTTATAGCCTTCGCGCTTAGCTTGACTAAAATGATCGTCAAATCATCCAAGGGATTCATTGTACCCTTTCATCCAAACTTTTTTGGGTTGCTTGTGGAACTGGAAGGTTAATCTTTCAACCTGGTGTTGCATCTTCTTCAACACTTCATCTTTAATTTGTAATGAAGAAGACTGAGGTGAAAAGTTGCTCGTCCCGAGTTTAGATCTTTTGAGACATCTCAGCAATGGCTAAGTTCTTAGCCTTTATCTATGCAGCCTGATTTGGAAGCGTTTCTTAAGTTCTGGCCTCTTCAGTTATACGTCGACTAGATCGAGATCTTGGTCGAGAAGTAGAAGCAGTTTTGGATTTTTTTCAGGGCTTCTACTTCCTCCCTTAGCCTAGCATTATCAGTTTCCAAGAATGATAATGCTTCATCAGTGGCAGAAGTTGTAAAAGTAGCTTTCAAGGAGTCCAATTCACTCATTAATTTGTTATTTTCTTCTTCCAATAACTTGGCAATGGCTCTAGCTTCATCAACCTCACACTTGCGCAAGAATTCCTTCTTCTTAAATGCAGAAATGTGCTTCTCTAATTTCTCATCAAAGCCTCGAGCTCCACTTAAAGCCTTGTACTTGGCCTCATAATTAGCATGAAGGAGAGCCTTAGATTCTTTGTGTTCTTCTTAAAGTTCTACGATCATATCAAAGTAAGCCATGTTATTGGCCATTGTCCAATCAAGAAAACACTTCAAATATAAATAGGCTTCCTTAGCTTGATCTGAAACATCTGTGCTGAGCAAGTTTGATAAATTTTACTTAAATAAAGTCATATGACCAGCCTTGAACAAACTGTTGCAGCGCTTGAATAGATCTGAATCATTGGAAGAGAGTTGTTCCATTTTAGTCATGAACTAGAAAAATAAAGAGATATCCAATCAACAACAAGAAAAGGAATATATGACAGCAATCAAAAAATAATGAACAACCAAGAAATGACAAACAATATGAAGAAAAAGTCCTTTTATTGATATCAAGGGAAATTACAAGTACAGCAGAAAAGAAACAAAAGAAAAATACAAAGGCCAACTGCCGAGCAAATCTACACCTTCTCTCTGTCAGTTTCAACTCCAGCTTGTTTTGCAGAGAGGACGGCTGGAATGACTTACTCGGTGGATGGGAGGACTGACTCAACAACATTCTTAGGTTGGTTGGCTGAAGACTCAAGCACCAGAGATGACTCCTCATAACCAACATTATTTTCAACTTTATCGTCCATGTTGGGGGGAGAGCCAGGCTCATGCCTTTGGAAGATTTAGAGTCTTCTGATGTGCCAACCTCCTTCAGTGCAGCCGACTAACCGTCCTTAAAAATTTTCTTCTTTGTATACTCAATCTCAGCAGAGGCAACAGTGATAGCTTTATCCCAGCCTTTATTATAGGAATTTTCCATAGCCTTTTTCTTTTTGTTCTTCTCAACGGTTAGGCCCTTTGCCAGCTCAGCCACTTGCTTTTAAGCTTCAACAACCTCATTCAAAGCCTTCTGTCAAGCTTCCTCAATAACTTTTATTTTGTTCTCATAAATTTTCTTTTTAGTCTCCAGTACTTATTAGGAGTCAAGCAAGGATTTCTTGATACTAGCAAAGGCCTCCTCAACATCAGTTGAAGAGAACGAAGAGCATCATCCTTCTCTAACATCTGCTTGAAATTAATCAGGAACTGCAAAAAAGAAAGGTAAAGTCTGTATAAGAAGTCAAAGATAAAGTACAAAGTAAAAAAGAGCAAAAGAAGAATTCTCACCATATCAGGCTTTGAGCAGCCCTTTCAGAAATTTTAAGTCGGGGCATAGAAGAAGCAGCGCGCCTGTGGTCTCGAAGAGTACCAGACTTAATTAATTTCCTGGTCAAGCTAGGTCCTATGGCTACAAAGGAGCCAATACCAGATGGGGTAACACTGACCAAGCTCTGTTGGTCGGCATCAATAGTTTCTTGAACCTGCTTAGCAGCAAGACCCCTTCTCAATTTTTTTGAGAGAGACTCATCTCCCTTGGTGGCTGGGGGCTTCTTCCCAGCATTATCCTTCTTTTTGGCTGCACAATCCACAAGCTTTTGGGTGAAGCAATATCATCATCTCCAAGAAGGTTAGAAAATTTTCTTTTCCCCATGGATGAAGAGAGAGGAACATCTGACTTAAGGATGGAGGAAGGGCCAATAACAAGTTCACCATTGCTTGATGAAATCTACACTAGGTCCTGGTCTAAGTCAAGCACAATGGTAGGAGCAACAGTTGAAGGTCGGGCAACAAAGGAGGTGACAGAGCTCCTGTATTTCAGCAAGTAGGAGGCTGAACTAATATGCTCCTCACTAATTTTTTGATGAAGTCCCCAGAGAAACTTGAGTTCGTGAAGCTTAATATCACCCTCTTTAGGACACTTTATCTTCCTATCAACTGTAGGTAAACAAACAACCAATGTTAGTTAACATTTTAGTATATAATTCATCAAGATAAGCATATAAAATATATTTAGAATAACCTATGTCATGACCCTCTTGAGGGCATCTTGGTCCAGTATATACTTCTTCCCCTTCAAGAGGTACCTATTGCCAATTTTTAGCAATAACTACGTGATTGAAGTAATTTGGAGTCACGCAAATTGATGACTAGAGCTTTATTAACAGACTTAGTTTTCAAATAATATGTACTATCACAGGTGACCCATTTGTAACTGAACATGACCTCGGGGATATCGATATGGGTCCCATGGATTTTATTAAGCCTATGGACATCACTAACTATCCTCCAGGTGTTGGGGGCTACTCTAGAAGGGACAATATCAAAGTATTGACAAAACTCTAAGCAAAAATGATTTGGGTAAAAAGTGAAGCCACATTCAGCTATAATAAGGAAGGAATCCAATGACCTTCAGATAAAGAAAAAACATCTACAGGGGATTAGGTAACTCTAAGTCCACCCAGTCTGGTATATTCCATTCCTTTCTAAACTTATCTAGAGATACAACAACGTAAACCATGATTCAATATGAAGAAATGAAGAAAAGGAAAGGATTCTTACAAAAACTTAAGCATTCACCAAGAACTAGAAGACAAGAAGAACGATCTCACGAAAGCTCAAGAATTTGCAGTAAAACTTAAAAGGTTTTGAGGTAAGAGAACTGGAAATTTACCTCCTTTTATAGATTGCCTAAAAAATCGACGAATGTAATTATTAAAGTGAAACGACAATTAAAATTATGGCAGCAACGAAAAGACATATTTACCCTGAGACGGTTCGCTAAAATTTAGAATATTTACAAAAATTCCATCAACAAAACACGCTACCAATAACGAACATTTACAAGTGTGGGAATTCGGCAATTGACTAAGCATTAGGAATGTAGTCCGAGCTACTATCAGGACTGAATTCTCCATACTTCCAAGCAAGCATCAAGCATGGAACATTAGGGGCTTCTATTGATACAAAAAATTATCCATTTACGTGGACCAATCAGAAACGGACACATGTCATCCAACATGACAAGAATTCTAGTCAGCAAGATATAGACTCGTCAACCAACGTACAGAATACCAGCCAACATGCAGAATGCCGACCAACAAGGTCAGCAAAGCGCTAACAGTCATGTACATTGTGAATGCCATGTACTGATGTAAATGACTAATTTATAAAGGCATTCCATACATTTACATTCCACCTATCTTGAGGCTATAAATACATTATAATCCTTTCATCAAGGGCAGGTTCAAGCCATTTAAAAGTACGAAACGCAAGACAGAATACAAGGCAATAAGAAATACAATAGACGTAGGATTTTCCCATATATCTGAACCACTTTAAAAACCTCTTTGTCTGTATTTTATTACGTATATTATCTATGCTTAAATAATTAGACATGGTCTAATTTTTTACATCAACTCCGACCAACCCAGTCTACTTAGGGCGCTGGCCGGCACAAATCAGATATTAAAATTACTCATGTGTATTTGAAACACACTAGAACACTTACGGATACATTCAAATTTGTTACCAACAATCTTAAAGGAGATATTCAGGGACACCACGAATTATCCACGTGTTAATTGAGTTCCTTGTACAACTCAATCTTTTACTTTTATGCATCTATAAATTATAAATCCTGACCCGCGACAAAGGGATGTAATCTCAAGCATTGAGAGACACTATAATAAAATAAATAACCTTTATGTGGACGTAGGCAAGTGCCGAACCATGTATATTGTTGTTGTGATTATCTCGTGGATCTTTATTGTGATAATTCTTGTACTCACAATTGGCGCCGTCTCTGGGAAATGATTTATATTCCTGCGAAAACATTCACTAATAGAAAGCCCGTGATGTCTTACCACAATAGCTACATTACTCATCTTGGCAATGTGCAAGAAGACCCAACCCCACATTAGGTCACGTGAGAGATTCACCGGCACATAAATCCCAGGTTTTGCCAAGAAAGGCAGCTTTCTAAAGGAATCCAGGGACCACCTAGGTCTATGTAGATCTCCAAGTTGGTCGATGCTAGGGGTGAAACCGGTGCGTATGGTCGGTAACGACCCCTTACTAATACCAAAACCACAATCTAAATGGTAAATTCGTTTTGTACCAATTTACCGACTGATACATCAAAACCAAAACCAAAACCAAACCGATCGGTGTTTTATTTTTTTCGATATTTTTTGTTTCGGTTTCAATTCGATTTTTTCCCAATACATTCTGAAATTTCAAATCGGTCTATGCATTCGATAAATCTGGTACATATTTTGATATTATGATTCGGTAAAATTAATAACTCATTTAATCGGTTAAATGCATTACTTAAAACTAGAATATAATATAAATTGCACTGAAAAATAAAATAAAGATCATGAAGAAACAAACTAAATTTCATAGTTAATTGTGTCCACTCCATATCAATACACATTAAGCTCCAAATTAAAAGTTATAAGACAATAGCCAAATAAAACAACACCATCATGCAAAATAAACTACAAATCTTTCTTCTCTCATATCAATGTGTCTCCTCATTCTTCTCTTTTGCCTCCAAATTTTTCACTTAACCTGTAAATTAAGACAAAAGAAAAAATAATATTATAAAAACTTAGAGAAACATTCCTAAAACAACATTAAAAATACTTTAGAATAACACTAAAAGCCTTAAAAACAACAGTAAAAGAGCAATTAAAACAACATTAAAATAGCACCAAAACAGCACTTAAAAGCCTAGAATTTCACTTTACATGTGTAGAGGATGTCATAAAATAATGCTTTAATTTTGCACGTTCTTCAAGATAAATTTTTCAACAATCTTTTGTGATAGTAGTTCGAGAAACTACATAAAACCTATGATTTAACTATTTGACAAACAACTGAAAACCCTCAATTTCAACAAAAATAAATGGAAGTTCACAAAGAATAATCATTTTTACAAGAGTCTTGCGGGCTATATCTTGATCAAACTTCCAATTAGTTTTTTGAGTTCCCTCAATTGATAAAATTGTGTGTTTATCGGTTATTTCAGATAGTAAATATTTCTCACATCTCCTTTTAAGATGACTCCACAACAAAGTAGTTCTGTTAGCTGAAGGAGCATTAAACTTTGCACCGTAATGGACACAATCACAAGTACCCATATATTTATCATTAACCATATGTCTATTCATATGAGTCCAAATGAGAGAACTACCTTGGTTTGACTTTGTGATAATTTTAGTACCTCCCTTTGTTCGTTTTTGACTCATTTCAGTGCTGCCCTTGCTTATTTCAACATCATTATTATTTATCTCGTCCATCGCTGACATTTAATAACAAATACAAAATATTAAACAAATAAAAAGTACGAGTCACAACAAATAATAAATAAGGGATAAGACAAACAAGAAAATAATACTTAATATTTGAATACAAAAAGACATAACATGTTATGTACTTCTTCAATACAAGTTAGAATTCTAGAGAGTATAAACATTTCGAAGTATTAACAAAAAAGATACTATTTAATTCATATTACAAAAAAGATAATATTTCTAAACTCTCTCAAAAAATAATTCCACGTGGTACTCTAACTCGTGTTATTAAGCCTCATTGTCCACATTTTAAGCAACTTAACATATTTTATGCGCTTCTGAGGATAGAGGTCCTTAACAGAGCACTTGTCAAGTTGATGTTTAACATATTTTTTTTTATTATACCGAACATGATCAACATGATTCCATTCTACGCAATCTCCCAAATGAGCCCAAAGTTTATTTGTTGGCTCAATCTCCCGAAAATGTTGTTTACAATATATGCACTCAATCTGTCCTTTTCTCTCAATCTTTACATAATGCTCAAAATATTCATCATTATCATACTAACATCTTTTTGTTCCATTTTCTCTTTTCCAACGCCTCAGAGGTTCCTATGAGCGCACAAATATTGCCTTTCAAAACCATTGTTGATTAAAACCTACAAATTAAAAAAAAAAGTCTATAAAACCAAACTGTATAAATTAATGTATATGGGAAGTAACAATCAAAAGCTAATTTCAAATATGAAATTAATATACTGTATGGTACAATACAACAATTAAAATCTGAAAGCTAATTTCAAATATATTGTATGGCACAACAATCGAAATCTCAAGTCTGTATAACGGAGGGCACTGATTTGGGAAAAACTCAAAGTTTTGTTCCCAAATTTACAATTTTATAAGTTTACGATTTTACAAATTTATAAGGCTCAAGGAAGGTGTATTTAATGGAAACTATTGGACAAAATAGGTTTTAATAACTGTTTAAAGCAAACACATATTTTCGTAGCAGGTATATGTTTTCTTCAATATTTGTATGTCAATGATCCCATTGGGCAAGATCGTATTCCGGCCAAGTGGACTACACGATTTGAAAGGATCTAGTATTCTGACCAGGTAGTGTTTCGGCCAAATGATTTGGGAAAAATGCAAAACACGATTTGGGAAAAATGCAACACACGATTTCGGAAAAACGCATATGTGGTATTCCAAATGATTTGGAACTTTGTAACGGAGGGCAACGGGAAAAAATGCACAGGTGGTATTTAATTTTTGTACAAGCGCACAAATCATTTTTTTTCCTTGGTGTTGATTTGGGAAAAACACAATAAAAATACGCAACAAGGAAAAAAATGCAACAGGGACATCGCAACCCGAACAAGCTTGCATAAGGAAAAAAAGAGATATATACATAGTTTGTAATGATTTGGAAAAAAGAAGAAGAGTTACCTTATGCTCTTGAAGATAGAGATTCTCGGTTTGCTGTGCGTGGTGTGCAAATGATTTGTTGTGTTTAAGTTTAGGGTTTTGTGGATTTTATAGTAATGAAAATAAATGGATGAGATTAGTTTAAAAAATTAAGGGTCTTGGTAATTTGGTAGATATTTTTTAAATATAGTTTTTATTTAGTAATTAAAATGGTAATATGCGATAAGTTTGGTACGGTATTTCGGTACGATAATTCGATAATTTTGGTACGGTATATTCGGTACGGTAAATTCGACAAATCGGTTTTTATATCTAAAAGCCAAAACCAACTAATTTTTTTTACTGTATTTTCAGTATCGATAAAATCAGTTTTCGATATTTCATAATATGAAACGAAAACCATTTATTGTCAGATCAAAATGGTACAGTACGATAAAAACTTGTACCGGTTTCACCCCTAATCGACGCTTACGAAGCCAGGCTTCAAAAATAAGAGGACGCTACATGCTTCTAGGTGGAAGAGAATGCTCTCCTTCAAAGGCAACTTGAAAGAATAGACAGAGATCTCCATAGAGATATAAGGAAGCATCGTGATAGGACTCCTAGTCCTCAGGAGAGTAATACTCGCAGCTAAGGGAGGAGTTTCAGGCACTACCAGGATAGGACTAAATATGACAGATTAGAGCATAGTCGATCAGAGCATGGATAGTCAGAGAGGCGCCACAAGAGCAACAATTGACAAAATGAGAATATCAAGATTCTAGTTCGTAGAGAGATGGACCAATATCCAGCCCATTGAGGAGCCAGGTCTACCAGGGAGTAATCTAGGAGAGCTCTCAATACCCAGATGAAATCCCCCTTTTAAGGGAAATTGAAGAAGAGGAACTCTCAAAGAAGTTTATCGTTCTCAGGTTCAAAATTAACGACGGGAAGATAGATCCCATAGACCACATTCAGTAGTATAGACAAGCGATGACCTTATGGAGCCACAACGACGCACTGATGTGTAGAATTTTCCCTTCTATCCTACATGACGTAGAACATAAGTGGTTTGAGAAGCCACCTCACATGTCAATCAGAAACTTTAAGGCCTTAGCAGAGGCTTTTACTTCCCGCTTTATAACTAGCAGTTCCCATCCTAATCGGATAGATGCACTACTCACGATGAAGAAAAAGTCGCAAGAGAGCCTTCGTCATTATGCCAAGAGGTATTGGGAAGTCTTCAACGAAGTGGAGGATTGCTCAGAGCAAGTTTTCATTGCATCCTTTAAAACTAGTCTACCGACCACATCTTTATTGCAGCAGTATGTAACCAAGAAGGAAGCCAACACTATTGACGACCTCATGTCTCGTATTGAGAAATACGCTAAAGTGGAAGATGTGGTTTATTCTAATATAGAGGACAACGTTCTAGGAAAGGTAACTAAAGGGGGAGAAAAGAGTGATACTCGAAATAAGGGGAACAAGAACGGGGGCAAGAACGACTCCAAGAATAGGAACAAGGCTGATCCTTCTAAGGCATTTCAGTCTATTAACACAGTCTTTAAGGAACCTATTTACAAGATCTTAAGCAAGATCAAAGGCCATCCTTTCATCAAGTGGCCCAAGAAGATGAGTGGCGAC
This sequence comes from Sambucus nigra, assembly GCA_949130495.1. Classification (NCBI taxonomy): domain Eukaryota; kingdom Viridiplantae; phylum Streptophyta; class Magnoliopsida; order Dipsacales; family Adoxaceae; genus Sambucus; species Sambucus nigra. The sequence goes on from OX422211.1 coordinate 90,867,494, forward strand.
CTAACAAAAAGAAACAACGTGCTGAGATGCGCATTCCACAAGGAGGGCAGTCACAAAAACTAAAAATTATAAGGCTCTAAAGTCACACTTGGATGAGTTGGCCCAAGCTGGGCACCTCAATGAGTACTTAGAAAAGAAAGAAGATAAGGTCGTAGTCAATGGTGATTAGAAGCCATACAACGTCCTTGATAATGACATGGGACAGGAGTTCGCGGTGATCCATGGGGCATCAGACCTTAAGTAGATCCAAGGGAATGTTGTTCAAATGGAACTAAAAAAGGTCACTGCTTTCATGGTAGTGTTTCAGATTAACCCTGCTAAACCCCAAGCTGGCAAGCACCGACAATAAGAGGACGTCGACTATACAAAGCACATCGTCTAAACTGAAGAATATTTAGTCGAAATGAGGACCGCATATCATGACGCACTGATAATTACCCTCAGAATTACAAATTAGGATGTTGATAAGCTACTAGTGGACCAGGGAAGCTCGTTATAAGTGATGCACCTGGAGTTATTTCATAAGATGAAGCTCAACCTTGTCGACCTTAAGGAGACCACAGTTCTGTTCGTCGGCTTCATTGGGAACATCACAACCCCGCTGGGAAAGATAGTCCTGCCAGTCAGAGCAGGCAACATCTTAAAGGTGATTTAATTCTTAGTGGTGGATATAGAGTCCCCATATCACGCTATTTTGGGCACAGGCTGGTTACATTCCATGAGGGTCGTACCATCTACCTACCACCAAAAGTTAAAGTGTGTCACCGCCTGGGGCATAGTCGAAAGTTGTGGCGACTAGGCCATTGCCATGAAGTGCTTCATTGCGGCTATCCACCCTATGAAGGACAAGAAAAAGGAACCAAAGGATGCTCAGGAGGAAGCCCATGAGGGGGCTACACCCTCTAAATAGAAATTACGGTATGGCTTGCCAGGGGTGGAAGAAGCTAGGGTACACCCCGATGACAGGGTTATTGAAAGACTGTAGGAAGTTAAAGTCGATGACAACTTGCAAGAGAGAATTTTTTTAATTGGAACCACACTTGCTGATCACGAAAAGAGATAACTGATTACCTTTTTGAGAATCAATCGAGATGTTTTCACTTTGGAACCGTATGATTTGCCAAAGATTGATCCCAACATAGCCTGCCATCGCCTTTACGTTGATCCAGTCTTCAGGACGGTCACTCAAAAGGCTCGATGAACAGCCCCCGAGAAGGCTTATACAGTGGAGAATGAAATGGGAAAGCTTCTGGATGCAGGATATATTAGGGAAGTTCAGTTCTCCAAATGGCTATCCAACCCAGTAGTGGTATAGAAGAGCAACGACGGTTAGAGGGTCTATATTGATTTCACAAATCTCAATAGAGCATGTCCTAACGATAGCTTCCCACTACTTAAAATCAATCAGTTAGTTGACGCTACGACAACACATGAAAGGATGAGTTTTTTAGACACCTATTCAGGGTACCATCAAATTATATTGTTCGGACTTGACCAGGACAAAATATCCATCATAGCCCTCATGCCATCTGGCCTAAAGAGTGCAGGGGTAACTTATCAGAGGTTGGTCACCAAGATGTTCAACAAGCAGATGGGAGACACAATGGAGGTCTACATCGATGATATGTTAGTTAAGAAAAAGAACAAGGGTGATCACCTCACAGACTTAGCCAGAACCTTTGAGATCTTCAGGAAATATCGAATGAAACTTAATGCAAGTAAGTGTTCATTCGATGTCCAATCAGGAAAGTTCTTGGGCTATTTGGTCAGTAAAAGAGTAATTAAAGCCAATCCATATTAGATAGACGTAATCACCAGGGTCCAGACTCCACAGACGTTGCAAAATATTCTAAAGCTCATTGGTATGCTCGTGGCACTCAATCACTTCATCTCCAAGTCTTTAGAATGCTATCTACTATTCTTTCAGCTCTTAAAAAGGGAAAAAAGCCTCATATGGAACATGATTATTCAAGATCTTTGGAGGAGATCAAATCCTAACTTAGCAAATCGCCCCTGTTGGTGATTCTAGAAGATGGAGATTTATTGTATCTTTACCTTCCAGTATCAGACCACGTTGTAAGCTCCGGTCTAGTGTGTGAGAAAGAGGGAGGACAACACCCTGTTTATTATGTCAGAAAGACACTTCTGGACGCAGAACAACGTTACTTGTCCCTGAAAAAGCTTGCCTATACATTGGTGGTCACCTTTAGGAAGCTGAAGCATGATTTTGAAGCTCACTTAATAACAGTGATCACTTCATATCCCCTCAAAGTTGCTCTTCGAAAAGCCGACTGTAACAACCCTCGCCTTTGAGAACTTATTTTATATTAATTTACTGTGCGAAGTAATTATATAAAATGTTGGAAAATGGAGTAAGTATTAATTGAATGAATTGAAAGTTAATATTTACTAGATTGTTGCATATTTACTGTAAGTGTAAGTAAATATTACCATGTTGCGTTTTATAGTGTCATAAGCTTAAAAATGACATTTATGGTTTAAATGAAACCGAAACTTGAAATGATTTATAAAATTTCCGGATGACAATTTAGAGGGCGTAGTTAGTCCCGAAATGTGTGAGATAGTCGAAATAAGTGCCATATTATATTTTTATGTTTCGGACACTTTTTACTGGTTATAGCTTAAATGTGTAGTTGTGAGTCATTTTAATGTGGTATTAACCATTTAAGTTGGGAAATTAGATTGAAGCCACGGTTTAAGTCTTCCAACCCTCTTTTATTTCTTTTGTTACACATTTCAAGCCCTAGAGAATATAAAGAGAGAGAAGAAGAGAATTGGTGGAGAAAAGCGGAAAAAAAGGAAGAAAAATTGGAGATTGGAGATTGGAGTTCTTGATACCAAAGCAAATCCAAGATTTCTACCTCAAGGCAAGTTTTCTACTTGCAAATATATGATTCTTTGTGGATAAATTGCAACGATAGTTGTATATTTGGAAGATTTGGGCAAATATTAGGTTTTGATACATATGTTGGTGTTTAAATCAGTAGATCTTGAAATTGTAGGATCTAAATGGATTTTATTGGTTTGTTGAAGTTTAGAATTGTTGTGGTTATGTTATTGATGTGGGTCAAGGGAAGGGAGGCAAACAAAATGAAGTTAGGCTTTGGTTTTAGCTTTGTAGAAGATAAAGAATTCTAGGTCTGCTAAGCGCGGTCGACCGCGGTCCCAGGACCGGTCGACCAGGCCATCGAGGGAGAGCCTACTGCTTTCCTATAAAAGTATAAATTTTGTGTGCGGTCGATCGCGGCTCCCTCACCGGTCGATCGGCCCCTCTGAACTCAACTTTCTGCTTTTCTTCTTAGACAAAATCTTGAGACGCGGTCGATCGCGGTCTCTTGACCGGTCGATCGGTCCTCTATTTTTCACCCATAAATCCTAAATGTCTTCTAGTATCTTTCTCTTAAGATAGGAACTTAGGAACCTTCTTATATGAAGTAAACTTAGTGTCCTAGAGTCTTAAAATGGTATGGTCACTACCCTAGATTAGAATTGGTTTATATGGGGGTTACTCTGGGGGTATACAAATTGATGTTAGGGCACCCCTTTCCTTTAGTTAATTATTAGGAGTCTAGGAGTTGTAAGGTCATACTTGGAGACTTTAGAGGCTCAATAGAGGTACGACACTCTTGGTGGTTTATTATAAAACCCTAAAATGTTTGGAGAATAAATTGAGAGTTTATTCATTCGTTGAGGTTGTAATGATGATATGAACTACGTATGGCTCCGGATAAAATATGAAGTATTTACTAAAATGTAAATGATTATGATTTCGGACAAAATGAAACCTACATGTGTAAAATGGAAAATGAATATGGTAAATGATAATTTACTTAAACATAACTCTCTAAATGCCATCATAAGGGAAGTTCGCGCGTGAGGTGAAGCCCCTTGGCTAATGAATGCAGGGTGGATATAGTCCTAGGCCATATGAGCGCTTATTGTATGTTTTCTCCGATGGTGAGGTAATTCCGGGTGTGGTTATGACTCTCCCGCAGGCATATGGCCGCTTCCCGACATCTTGCGTTGTAGGTGCCCAGGTTGTCTTGGTTTATAGGCCCTGGAAGATGATGGTCATTTAGGGGCGCACACAGTGGGGAAACCCGGACGGGCGGTCTTAGAATCGTTATATGTATATGAATATAATTGTTCTTATTCAAGTGGGACTTGATTTATGATAAATGCCATAAAGAGCATAAAATTATGATTATGTTTCCTGATAGGGAACAGAACGATGAAATGAATCAGTGAGAATGATGGAAGTTTTTAAATTAATGATAATTATTCATACCCTCTTGCATATCTAAGTTAAACTTATGATCATTTAATTTATTTTAGTTTATGCATTGAATCGTGTAGGTAGATTCTTATCTTTATCAATCATTATTTACTGTTCATAACTATCATTCTATTTATTCACATGGTGATTATATAAAATCGGGCCCTGACCCGTTTACATTCCTTGTTATGCATAAATCTTATATCCGCTCAGGTGCTCCGTCGCAAGGAAGCCCATTCTGACTTTCCTATTCTGGTGTTTTGGGGGAGCCGTGATACTGTACGGATATTACGGGATATGTTGTTAAACGCCTTCATTTTTATACTCTAGTTATGATCGGATCGTTTACTCGGGCGTGTGGCCCAATTTTTTGTATTTGCTTATTGTAATGTATTATGTAATTTACATTAAACTGTTGTAATACATTGTAGTGACTGTTGACCGACAGTATATTCGGTCCCCGTATTGTACACTTGTTGCAAATGTAATATAAGTTCTTTTGGGTTTCCACTTTCTTTTTAAATTGCGTTGTTTAAATTCTTTCTTTAACTTAAAACAAAATTTTTGGCAACCCGTTTTTCTTAATTATAGGGTGGTTATCCCGCATACTTATTATATTGTTGTGATGTTGAGAATGATCCATCTATGATTCATGTTTTATTTGAGTATCGGGCTGGCCACCCCTTATTTTGATGAGCGGGTTACCACAGATGGTATCAGAGCATCAGGTTCTAGAGTCTTTAGGATCTATGCGGACTTGTCACATTCTACCGTAGCGTTCTTTGATATAGAGCTTAATATTATGACTGTTTTGTTGCCTATGTTTGCAATCTTCTGCAAATTAGATTGTTCTATGTAGTATTCTAACTCTATTGCTTCTTTATTTCAGATGCCGCCTAAGAGAGGCCGCCCCGCTAGAGGGAATAGAGTCGTAGAAGAGGATATTGGTCCTCCACCGCCGCCATAGCAGGGAACTATAAATCTGCTGATGTAGCAAATATTGTGGCCCAAGCGGTCAATGTTACTATGACCATCGTGGTTCAACAATTACCACAAGCCCAACAACCACGGGCTCCAAATGTACAAGCTCCTACGGGACCTTCTCCGTGGGAGAGGGTTAGAGAGTCCTTTTTAAAGGGCCATCCCCCGAAATTTGAAGAAGGTTCCGATGTCATTAGAGAAAATTAGTGGAAGAAGGATATGCATTGCCATCTACGTATGGTAGAGTGTAGTGAGGAGAGGAAATAAGTCCTTGCTACTTTCAAGCTCGTCGGATCAACGTTACATTGGTGGGAGTCTATGACTACACCAGAGCAGAGGAATGTTATGACTATCAACGATTTCTGGGTTTTATTTGATCAGAAGTATTTCCCTCCCGTAGTACAGAGGGAGATGAGAAGAAAACTTCAAGATGTGGTGCAAGGGGAGCGATCAGTTGCAGAATATGAGGAGGAGTTCACCCGGTTAGCAAGTTTTGTACGAAACGAGGTGACTCCGGAAGAGAGGAAAATATCGAAGTTCATGGGAGGTTTGAACTGGAGGATCTGGAAATATTTGCTGGGCAATCTAGCTTTACAGACTTTTGGAGATGTGATGAATGCGGCGTTGCTTCATTGCCAAGAGCATCGGTTGTATGTCCAGAATAGTAAGAAAGCTACAGAGATGGGGAAAGCTGGGAAACCCGGAGGAAATGGGGCTGGAGGAGGAGTATTTTCCTCATCCCAATCTTCGGGAAATAAATAAAAAGAAAGGGACCCCCAGCAAGGGGATTTGTCTAAACGGTAACGTTTTAGTGGGTTTGTTGCGGGTGGCAATAATAATAAGAAAGGTCAAGGTGGATCGCAACCGCATCAAGTAGGTAGAGGTGCTAATGGGGGTAGAGGCCATCCGGCCAAGGCTTCGGGCAGATTCGAAATAATCAGGGTCGAAACCAAGAGAATATGATGAATCGATGCTTTCAATGTGGAGAGCCGGGTCATCTCAAGAGGACGTGTCCTCACTTGATTGGGGGACAACTTCCTAGGATCCCACAGCAGCCACAGGCTCATTTATCGCCACAGGTACCTAATCCGGTTGTCCCTCCACAGTAAGGACAACTACAGTATGGGCGTGTCTATCACATTCAGGATGCTATGCTTCCTTCGGCTCCGCCCGCGCCGCCAGCTATTGAGGGTAAGTTTCTTATTCAGGGGCACATGGGTCGTATTTTATTTGATACGGGTGCGACATGCTCGTTCATTTCTAGAAGCTTTGCTCAGTCTACATAGTTAATTAAATCTACGGAGAGTACCTTCACTAGTATTGAATCTTTTATGGGTGATGGTTCACTCATTTTCTTTATTTGTAAACAAATAGAAATAAATATTGATAACTTGTGTTTTGAGGCCGATTTTCTCGTCCTTGATATGGACGGGTATGATGTAATCCTGGGTATGGATTGGATAGTGAAGTATCATGCGATAGTTAATTGCTATGGGAAGAGTAGAGTTTTTGCCATTCAGGGGCAAGAAATGTTTTAGTGGTTATGTCTCGTTCAGAAGGAGGTACTAGCACTTACTTGTATTGTATTGCGGAGGAGACTTCTCGATATGTAGTTATTTCCATAGATTCTATTTCGGTTGTTAGATATTTCTAAGATATTTTTTGGGAAATACCGGGTTTACCTCCCAGTAGGGAAATTGAGTTTGTAATTGATTTAGCACCGAGAACGAGACCGATTACGAGAGCTCCGTATCGTATGGCTCCTGTTGAGATGAGGGAGTTAAGGGATCAGATTCATGACTTGCTAGAGCAAGGGTTTATTAGGCGAAGTACATCGTCGTGGGGTGCTCCGGTGTTATTTGTGAAGAAAAGGGACGGTTCTCTCCAGTTATGTGTTGACTATAGAGAATTGAATAAAGTCACCATCCGGAACAAATACCCATTGCCTCGGATGGATGATTTGTTTGATCAACTTAGGGGAGCGTCATACTTCTCTAAGATAGATTTGAGGACGGGGTATCATCAGTTGCGGATACGGGAGCAAGATGTGTCCAAAACTACTTTCCTAACGAGATATGGGTCCTACAAATTTTTGGTTATGCCTTTCGGACTAACCAATGCTCCTGCCGTATTTATGGACCTCATGAATAGGGCATTTGGAGACTTCCTGGACCAGTTTGTTATCGTGTTCATCGACGACATCCTAGTCTATTCTCAAACAGAAACCGATCATGCTACTCATTTGCGGTTGGTCCTGCAAAGATTGAGGGATCACCAATTATATGCCAAGTTCGAGAAGTGTGGTTTCTGGTTGTAGGAAGTACAGTTTCTGGGTCACATTGTGACAGCCCAGGGTATTTCGATGGACCCAAGTAAAGTTGATGTTGTGAGGGAGTGGGGTCAGCCCACGACACCTACCGAGATTCATAGTTTTCTGGGTTTGGTGGGTTATTACCGCCGGTTTATCAAGGGTTTCTCTAAAATTGCTAGCCCTTTGATAAATTTAACCCGGAAAGGGGTGAGGTTTGTGTGGGATAATTCTTGTCAGTCGGCTTTTGATGAGCTCAAGGATAGGTTGACTTCTGCTCCAGTCCTTGCGTTACCAAGGCCAGGATTGGAATATTTAGTCTTTACCGATGCATATCTACAAGGATTGGGAGGTGTACTTCAACAAGAGCGATGAGCTATTGCTTATGCTTCTCGCAAGCTAAAGCCCCATGAGAAGAATTATCCGGTGCACGATTTGGAACTTACCGCAGTAGTCTTTGCCTTAAATATTTGGAGGCATTATCTCCTAGGGGAGAAATTTAGTCTTTTCACGGACCACAAGTCATTGCAATATTTGTTCTCTCAGAAGGATTTAAATATACGACAACGTCGATGGCTAGAGTTTATCAAAGACTATCAATTTGACATCCACTATCACCCGGGCAAGGCGAATGTGGTGGCGGATGCTTTGAGTAGAAAGCCCGAGGGGGAGTTAGCGGAGGTATGGAAAGCAAAATGGAAAGAGCTTAGTCAGGAGGACGCGGTTACTAGGGAGTTTATGTCGGTGTTGACCGTTACGCTTACTATTTTGGCAAGAGTTATAAAAGCTCAAGGAAGGGGCAAAGTTGGTCAGGACCGTATACGCCAATTGTTAACCGAGGGAGCGAAATCCTACTCTATAAGTTCTGAGGGTGGATTACGTTTTGACGGGAAACTCATTGTCCCGGACGAAGGGGATTTAAGACGGGCCGTGATGACAGAATCTCATGGGTCTAAATTTTCAGTGCATCCTGGTGGGGACAAGATGTACCAAGACATGCACCGTCAGTATTGGTGGGCGGGCATGAAGCGGGATATTTCCGAGTTTGTGTCCCAATGTGCTACTTATCAATTGGTCAAAATAGATCATCAGCGATTGACGGGTTTGTTGCAACCTTTGGAGATTCCGGTGTGGAATTGAGAGAGTATATCGATGGACTTTATCACGGGATTGCCAACGTCGCAGAGTGGCCATAATTCTATTTGGGTTATTGTTAATCGTTTGACTAAGTCAGCACATTTCCTACCGGTAGGCACCGATTACAATACTGCTCGCTATGCCCGGCTATTTATTGAGGAGGTTGTTAGACTCCACGGGGTACCACTAAATATAGTCATCGACAGAGATAAGATTTTTATTTCCCACTTTTGGCGAAGTTTCCAAGAAGCTATGGGAACAGAATTGAAATTGAGTACTTCTTATCACCCTCAAACAGATGGGCAGATAGAAAGAGTCAACCAAATGTTGGAGGATATGCTCCGAATGTGTGTGCTTGATTTCAAAGGTGGTTGGGAACAATATCTCTCTTTGATCGAATTTGCTTATAACAATTCGTACCAATTTACTATTGGGATGGCACCCTATGAAGCACTTTATGGCCGGCCTTATAGATCACCCACTTGTTGGTTGGAGGTGGGAGATAATAAGTTTCTTGGACCCGAAATGATCCAGGATACTTCTTAGAAGATTGAACTCATTCGAAATCGCATTAGAATAGCTCAAGATCGCCAAAAGAGTTACGCCAATGCGAATAGAAGGCATGTAGAGTTGTAAATTGGAGATCAAGTCTTGGTGCGAGTATCGCCAATGAAAGGTATAAAGCGTTTTGAAAAGAAAGGGAAGCTTGCGTCGTGTTATGTTGGACCTTTTCCCGTTATTGCCAAGGTAGGTCCAGTGACGTATCAACTTGCCTTACCGGAACACCTACAACAGCTCCATGATGTGTTTCATTTTTCCTCTTTGAAGAAGTATAAGAGGTGTGAAGGATCCCTTTGGCATATTCCTTTGGAGGATATCGATTTGCAACCCGATATTTCGTATGAAGAACAACCATGTGCTATCTTAGAGCACGAAGAGCGTAAATTGAGATCTCGAGTGGTGCCCTTGGTGCGAGTTCAATGGGGTCATCACTACGTAAAGAAATCAACGTGGGAACGTGAGGATGATATGCGAGAAAAGTATCCGCATCTCTTTATACAAGGTACGCATGAATTTTGAGGGCAAAATTCCCTCATAAGGGGGGAGTATGTAACAACCCTCGCTTTTGAGAACTTATTTTATATTAATTTACTATATGAAGTAATTATATAAAATGTTGGAAAATGGAGTAAGTATTAATTGAATGAATTGAAAGTTAATATTTACTAGATTGTTGCATATTTATTGTATGTGTAAGTAAATATCATCATGTTGCGTTTTATAATGTCATATGCTTTAAAATGACATTTATGGTTTAAATGAAACCGGAACTTGAAATGATTTATAAAATTTCCGGATGCCAATTTAGAGGGCGTAGTTAGTCCCGAAATGTGCGAGATAGTCGAAATAAGTGTCATATTGTATTTTTATGTTTCAAGCACTTTTGACTGGTTATAGCTTAAATGTGTAGTTGTGAGTCATTTTAATGTGGTATTAACCATTTAAGTTGGGAAATTAGATTGAAGCCACGGTTTAAGTCTTCCAACCCTCTTTTATTTCTACCATTACACATTTCAAGCCCTAGAGAAGATAAAGAGAGAGAAGAAGAGAATTGGTGGAGAAAAGAGGAAAAAAAGGAAGAAAAATTGGAGATTGAAAATTGGAGTTCTTGCTACCAAAGTAAATCCGAGATTTCTACCTCAAGGCAAGTTTTCTACTTGCAAATATATGATTCTTTGTGGATAAATTGCAATGATAGTTGTATATTTGGGATATTTGGGAAAATATTAGGTTTTGATACATATGTTGGTGTTTAAATCATTAGATCTTGAAATTGTAGGATCTAAATGGATTTTATTGGTTTATTGAAGTTTAGAATTGTTGTGGTTATGTTATTGATGTGGGTCAAGGGAAGGGAGGCAAAGAAAATGAAGTTAGGCTTTGGTTTTAGCTTTGTAGAAGAGAAAGGAATTCTAGGTCTGCTAAGCGCGGTCGACCGCGGTCCCAGGACCGGTCGATCGGGCTATCGAGGGAGAGCCTACTGCTTTCCCACAAAAGTATAAATTTTGTGCGCGGTCGACCACGACTCTCTCACCGGTCGACCAGCCCCTCCGAACTCAACTTTCTGCTTTTCTTCTTAGACAAAATCTTGAGACGCGGTCGACTAGTCCTCTATTTTTCACCCATAAATCCTAAATGTCTTCTAGTATCTTTCTCTTAAGATATGAACTTAGGAACCTTCTTGTATGAAGTAAACTTAGTGTCCTAGAGTCTTAGAATGGTATGGTTACTACCCTAGATTAGAATTGGTTTATATGGGGGTTACTCCAGGGGTATACAAATTGATGTTAGGGCACTCTTTTCCTTTAGTTAATTATTAGGAGTCTAGGAGTTGTAAGGTCATATTTGGAGACTTTAGAGGCTCAATCGAGGTACGATAGTCTTGGTGGTTTATTATAAAACGCTAAAATGTTTGGAGAATAAATTGAGAGTTTATTCATTCGTTGAGGTTGTAATGATGATATGAACTACGTATGGCTCCGGATAAAATGTAAATGATTATTGTTTTTGGACAAAATGAAACCTACATGTGTAAAATGGAAAATGAATATGGTAAATGATAATTTACTTAAACACAACTCTCTAAATGCCATCATAAGGGAAGTTCACGCGTGAGGTGAAGCCCCCTGGCTAATGAATGCAGGGTGGATATAGTCCTAGGACATATGAGCACTTATTGTATGTTTTCTCCGATGGTGAGGTAATTTCGGGTGTGGTTATGACTCTCCCGCAGGCATATGGACGCTTCTCGACGTCTTGCGTTGTAGGTGCCCAGGTTGTCTTGGTTTATAGGCCCTGAAAGATGATGATCATTTAGGAGCACGCACAGTGGGGAAACCCGGATGAGCGGTCTTAGAATCGTTATATGTATATGAATATAATTGTTCTTATTCAAGTGGGACTTGATTTATGATAAATGCCATAAAGAGCATAAAATTGTGATTATGTTTCCTGATAAGGAACGGAACGATGAAATGAATCAGTGAGAATGATGGAAGTTTTTAAATTAATGATAATTATTCATACCCTCTTGCATATCTAAGTTAAACTTATGATCATTTAATTTATTTTAGTTTATGCATTGAATCGTGTAGGTAGATTCTTATCTTTATCAATCATTATTTACTGTTCATAACTATCATTCTATTTATTCACATGGTGATTATATAAAATCGGGCCCTGACCCGTTTACATTCCTTGTTATGCATAAATCTTATATCCGCTCAGGTGCTCCGTCGCAAGGAAGCCCATTCTGACTTTCCTATTCTGGTGTTTTGGGGGAGCCGTGATACTGTACGGATATTACGGGATATGTTGTTAAACGCCTTCATTTTTATACTCTAGTTATGATCGGATTGTTTACTCAAGCGTGTGGCCCAATCTTTTGTATTTTCTTATTGTAATGTATTATGTAATTTACATTAAACTGCTGTAATACATTGTAGTGACTGTTGACCGACAGCATATTCGGTCCCTGTATTGTACACTTGTTGCAAATGTAATATAAGTTCTTTTGGGTTTCCACTTTCTTTTTAAATTGGGTTGTTTAAATTCTTTTTTTAACTTAAAACAAAATTTTTGGCAACCCGTTTTTCTGAATTATAGGGTGGTTATCCCGCATACTTATTATATTGTTGTGATGCTGAGAATGATCCATCTATGATTCCTATTTTATTTGAGTATCGGGCTGGCCACCCCTTATTTTGATGGGCGGGTTGTCACACCGACCTCTATGAACGACTCTCAAAATGGTTAGTGGAGCTCGATAGATTTGATATCCACTTATAAGGGATAAGTCCTAGCAGAATTTATCATTGAATTCATGAGGACCAGCTAATCGACCAATAGGGAGCGAAGTAGTCAACATATGAGGAAGCATAATCGAAGAACTGGACTTTATACGTTAATAGAGCCTTCAATTCTAAAGGGGTAAGAGTAAAAATCATCTGCATTACTTCGGAAGACGCTGTCACCGAGCAAGGAATCAGATTGGGATTTGAGGCCTCCAACAATGAAGATGAATACGAAGCAATGATCAATGGCTTGCGTAAGGCCCAACTGTTAGGGAAAGTGCCTTCACGTGTTCGGTGACTCCAAACTGGTCTTCAAGCAAGTGAGTGGGGACTTCAATGCAAAAGATGATATGATGGCAGCCTACCTCGTCGTAGTAAAAGGACTTATGGAAAGATTTGATAAGGTGGACGTTCAACAGTTTCCCTGGGGTAAAATAGTCATGTAGATGATTTAGGAACCCTGAGCTCAGTAATGAACTTTGATCTGAGAGGAACCATTCAGATATAGTTCTTCATCCAGCCCACATTAACTAGACGTTCGTAGCCGAGAAAGTCCTTCTTACAGAGAAGGCCCACGATTGAATGGATCCCATTGTTACCTATCTACAGGGTGATATACTGCCCGACAACAAGATATTGCCCCATCATGTAAGGGTCAAGGTTGCCCATTTTTACCTCGCCCTAGGAGGGAAGCTCTACAAGAAGTCATCCACATGCCCTTACCTCCAGTGCGTTCACCTACATGACACCGAGTAAGTACTTAGCGAGCTTTATGAGAGTATTTTTGGGAGTCACACATTGAGAGATTATTGGCCTTTTGAGTGATTAATGAGGGTTACTACTGGTCTCACATTCAAAAGGACGCAAGCACTTACGTTTGCAAGTGTGAAAAATGCCAGAAGCACTCTCATATGGTCCACCAGCAAGCTAGCAACCTGAAATCTCTGACGAGCCCATGGCCATTCGCACAATGAGGGCTAGATATCATGGGACCACTAATTATCACATCTAAAAATTATAAGTATCTGCTAGTCGGCACAGATTACTTCACCAAATGGGTAGAGGTAGAACCACTGGCGAACATTCGCGATGCTGACATGACCAGGTTCATCTTGAAGAACATTATAACATGATTTGGGATACCAAGGACTGTTATCACCGATAACGGAATGCCATTTGAAAGCAGTTTCTTTCAAGGTTTCTGTGATGAGCATGGTATTAAGCACCACTTCAGTTCTGTTGCGTATCCCCAAAGTAACGGTCAGGCAGAAACTTCCAATAAAACTATGATAAATGTATTGAAAAAGAGATTGGAAAGAGCCAAGGGTGCCTGGGTGGACGAGCTCCCATATGTTTTATAGGCTTATCGTACCACTTCTAGGACACCAATTGGGGAAACACCCTTCGCGCTCACTTATGGAATGAAAGCTATCATTTCGTAGGGAGCAAGTCTACCTACTATGAGAACCACCTTGGTCGACCAAGGCTTAAATGATGATGCATTACACACTGAACTTGACTTAGAAGACGAGAAAAAGAGAACTGACCATGATCAAGTTGGCTTCTTATCAATAGTAACTTGACATTCAGTACAATAAGAAAGTCAATCCGAGGAAGTTTTTGTTAGGGGACTACGCCCTAAGAAAAGTCCTCTGTAGTGCCATAAGACTATCAGATGGCAAGCTAGGATCAAACTAGGAAGGACCCTCTAGGGTGATAAGGTACGACCTTCAAGGAGCATATCACTTGAAAACGTTGGTCGACCAGTTGGCCCTCGCACTTTGATCATTTAGGCAATCTATTTTAAGCAAATTTTCATTTTCAAACTCATGTCACTTGCAAGTTATTATTTAATGAATAAAGGCCAGTTGGCCCTCGCACTTTGATATTATATATTGTCTGTTTAGAATTTCTCGATCGCATCTCAGTATAACGCATCCTTTTCAAATGATAACTCTCTCGTGCATAGCAGAACTCCTAAAGACTATAACAAGTTGTTCAACTTGTTTCAATCAAGGAATCTCACGTGCTGAGTAGGAGTAGCAGTAATTCTAACAAGTTAAGAAAAGTGTTTTAGTTACTACAACCCTCAGGTCTTTGTTGCAAACATAATAGCCCTCATGAGTTGACCAAACGATAATAAAAGCCATACAGGAAATCCTTAGGCAACAAAGCCAACTCAGGTCGCTCGCAAAAAGCCTGCTCGGGCGGATGGCCCATCAACCAGGTAAATTCTTACCATCATCTCACTTAGGCCTGAGGGAGTGTGATAACACAACCTAAAAGGTAAAGTAGATAGAATGATACTGCTAAGGCATATTGGACTGGGAGAATGTTCAAACACACAGTAACAAATGGCTAACACTTGCTCTTAATATCATTTATTCGGCTAAAAATCCAAAATGATCAAACCTAAGTACTAGCCCATTTAAATAATTAAGGGATAATTCAAAGCTAATCCTATTTATTGGGTCAAAGATGCACCAAATCCCATTGACTTTTTTTAATGCACCAAGTCCTTTTTCATTATAGACTACATATATTTAGACAAATATACCCTCACATGTACCCATTTTAAATCCACTTACTCTCTTCCTAAAAATAAACACATAATCTCACACTCTTTGCCTCTCTAACATCCCCACTTCTACCCCCACCCCCACCCCCACCCCACCCCACCCCACCGCACCGGAGACTCACCGAAAACAGCTCACCTGAAAAACTCGTTGGAGGCCGCCGGAATTCTCGTCGGAGTGTCTCTCTCTCTCTCTCTCTCTCTCTCTCTCTCTCTCTCTCTCTTCGTCTATTTCTTTATTTTTTTTGGTCCACGCCAGCGGCACCATCACCTGAGCTAGAGAAGAAGAGGTTTCGCCGGAAAAAATAGAGGTTTTACATTAATAGATAAATTTATCTGTTTCGATTTTTTTGTCAAAAAATATCGAATATGGGTATTATTTGATAGATCTCGACGAGTAGATTCCAAATATATAAATTTTATGAATTTTGGATTTGTAGATTTGAAGTTATGGACTTTTAAAGATTTGGTGGGAGTTTTTTGGAAAAAAATGACGCACAATTGGTTGGGGGTATTTTGTGTGTGTTTTTGTCATTTTAATGTGCTGAGTTAGCAAAATAGGACCTTTGACACCATTGACTCGGTCAAATGATCTCTTGTCTCATTGACCAAGTGAATGGGACTTGAAAATAATTACCCCAATAATTAAAGGCCTAAGATGGTCAAACAATCTTGCTTGGTCGATTAAGATTTTAAGTAATTAACGAGCAACAACTCTTTCCAATTCAAATATAAGCAACAATTATTAACCCATGTTTAGTTAGCACATGCTCAAAAGATGGAAAAAATTAATGAATTAAACCGAAATACACAAGGACCTAAGATTGCCCAGAATAATGAGCAAGATATTCTACAATGAGCACTCTTGGACCATTATCTGGTTTAGGGGCGAGCTTCTCCACATCATCTTCAAGGTCTTGTTCCAAGAGTTGGGTAAGGATAGCATCAGCCGGGATCCACCTATCGTCTTTCGAGAAAGGATTATGGCGGTAAGCAACACACTCAACCTGGTACTTGTACCACAGCCTGGACTCCTTGGGCGTCTTCACCTCCCCAAGGGAACTCAACCACCTACGAGTAAAGCCAACTTCCTCTGCCTCCTTAAGCCTTGATGGGGCATCTTCCCAGCCTGCATTATAACCCTCTTCCTAGGCTTCTCGAGGTCCCATTTTGAATGAATGCCTCAGCCTTTTGACATCCTCCTGGAGCCCAGCTATAACTTCTTTCAGCACGACGAGCTCCTTCCTCAGAGCGTCATTCTAGGCCTGGAGCATTTCACCCACTAGGCTTACTTTCGAGCATTTACCTCATCCTAGATTGAAGCTCCGATCTCCTTCATGGCTTAAAGATCATCCTTTAGCTTGTTAACCATCTCAGACTGATTTTTATATTGATTTGTCCTCGCCCTCAGAGACTTGTAGATATTTACAAATGCCTTGTGAGCTTTTACACTAATATTGGGCCTAAGGATCATACCCAACCATGAACTGGGGGGGGGGGGGGGGATCTAGTACTCGTTAGACTACAAATAACACAAGATAAATCACAAGCATATATCAGTAGACATGAAATGAGTAAATTAAAATGAGTAAAGAAATTTCTCTTCCATTAATTGATAAAGTGGAGGTCAAAGGCTAGTACAGTCAGAGCAAAAAAGGAAAATTACAAGGCTTCAAAAGTGGACAAAAATAAACTCATAATCTAGATACCTTATTCCTTCACCTGCTCGACTTCAATAATGGCATTCCCCTTATCAGTAACCCTTTGATCCTAGCCATTATCCACGTCGAACTCGACAAGCCCATCCTCAGCACGGCCGACAGGGTGACGAGCACCCTCATCTTCCTCTTCAAAGGGGGTCAGACCCAGGAGAACAAAAGTCGAAAAGATCAGAGTTATCAGGGGTCCCCACAGCTTTCAGGGCCTGGTCCCAGCCTTTCTTTAAGGCCACCTTCCTTCTATAAGCGAGCTAGAGCTCGGAATCATCGTACGCTTTGTTTAAGCCCTCAAGGTAGCTGTCATCCTCCTCTCGAGGAATTTTCTCCTACTACTTTAGAACTTTGCCGGATAGACATTAATTTTCCTCGACCAACTTTTCCTTCTCTGCGACCACTTCCTTTCAGGACTCCTCAAGGTCAGCATATGATTTGGCCGACTTCTCTCTCTACTGCTCCCACACCAGGTGAGCATCAACAAAAGACTTTCTCTCATTGTCCAGAGCATTTTTTAGCACTTCGTTACTTATGGACTGATCGATATGATTATCAAAAAGGGTTGTAAAGTCAAATAAAAACTGCACATAAAGATAAAGAACAACAAAATTAGTACGAAGAAGGAAAAATACAAAAGAGATATAATTCAAGGAAACCATGATGAGACTTATTAGGGCAATTACCTAAGCAAATTTAACGGCGAGTTAGGATGGCCCCAACCTCGAAGAGCGCTCGCAATCAGAAGTGAGCACCGCCTCTTTTAGCAAATTAGGGGCAAGGGAAGGGATATCACCCACGCTAGCCCCCTTAGTCTAGGCAACATGGGAGAGGACTGCAAAAGCCTTTAAAACCAATTTCCTCTTAGCCTCATTCCTCTTATCATCTCTTTTCTTTTCTTCCCTTTTCTTTTTCTCTATATCTCTTTTCTCCTCTCTTATTCTTCTTCTCTTTCTCCTTTGCTTTCCCCTTGCATCCTAGTTTAGAATCGCTAGCCCTGGGGGAATCGATCTCAGACGTCTTCAAAGACTTGAGCCGATCAGATATGGTTGTTTGATGATGATGATCATCATCAAGCCTCAATTTTCTCCTCTTAATAAGGGGAGCCATATCTTCTTCTTCTTCTTCTTCTTCTTCTTCTTCTTCTTCTTCTTCTTCTTCTTCTTCTTCTTCTTCTTTCTCCTCCTTTAGCATAATTGGGTCAAAAGGACCAACTTCAGAAGCTTTCGAGTTGGGGACCTTGTCAACCGACCGTATAATAAAGTTACTTATCGTATATTTATACTCGAATAAATAGGTTATCGACCTTGGATGCTCTCTATCAGAAAGCCTCTCTTTAATATTCCAAGCCTTCAGAAGCTCAGGAATAATAATCTCGCTTATATCAGGCTCTTGATTTCTAGCGCGAGCTGTAAAATGGAGGAAGAAAAACATTAGTCACAGGTCAGGAATCAGAAAAAAAATAGGAAGAAAATTAAAGAAAATAAGAAGTGACCTATGTGATCCTCCCCAAAATCTGAAATTAGAGGGCCCCATTGCCTGTCGCCCTCAGGAGCACGAGGACGTTGCCAATTTCTGGCAATGAAACTATGAACCCCTAGTAATCTTCTGTGACAACCCGCAATCCGAGATAAGGGGTGGCCAGCCCGATACTCAAACATAACAGGGATCATGGATGGATATCATTCTCAGCATCACAAATATAAACTGAGTATACGGGAAAACCACCCAATAAATCAGAAAACGGGTTGCCAAAAAGTGTAAAATTTTAAAAATGCGATTATGAAAATTTAAACTAACAACCCAATCTGACAAGCAAGTGGAATTCCAAAAGATAACGTATAATATAACTAAAACGAATGTACACAAATGGACCGAATAAGCTGTCGGTCCACAGCTACATAAGACAACGTACAACAATATAAAATATCTTACATAGTACAATCATTAATCAAATACAAATGTTTGGGCCACACGCCCGAGGGACAAGACCCGATCATATCTAGAATAACAAGAATGAAAGCGTCTAATACAACATCCTGTAATAACCCGCAAAATCTTACAGCTCGTCGAAAGTGCAGGGAACTTGGGGAAGTCAAGTCGGGCGTCCTTGCGGTGGAGCACCTGAGCGGATACAATAATAATATATACAACAAGGAAGTAAACCGGTCAGGGCCGGGTTCTATACGATTTCTAGAAGAATAAAAAGCATGATAGGTATGAATAGTTACACGTGAATGATGAGGATGATAATATGACATGCTATCTACAATTACAAGCAAGAATTGAAGGTAAAGCACTTTAATTTAAAACCCTTCCTTATTAATACAATTTTCCATTTCCTTCAGACATTCCTTATTAATACAATTTTCCATTTCCTTCAGACATTCCTTATTAGGAATAAAACCATATATTTGGTTAAGTCAAGAAGTTATAATTTCTATTCATTAATTAAAACTTCCCATTTTATCTTCCCATTCCTTATTAGAAATATCATTTACATCAAGTGCTCTTTATGGCACATATATTATTCCCGTGCTCTTCCTGGCACATATTTATGCTCTTTATGGCATTTCATACGCTCTTTGTGGCGTTTATCAACCATCAAGTCCAACTTGATGAAAATATAGTTATATTCATATACATATAACGATATCTAAGACCGCCCGTCCGGGTTTCCCCACTGTGCGCGCCCCTAAATGACCATCATCTTCCAGGGCCTAACATAAGACAACCTGGGCACCTATCGGAACACGTCGGGAAGCGGCCATGAGCCTGCGGGGTAGTCAAGACCACACCCGGAATCTCCTACCCATCGCAGAAAAATAACAATAAGCGCTCCCATGGCCTAGGACTATATCCACCCTGCATTCATTAGCCAGGGGGCTTCACCTCACGAGCGAACTTCCCTTATGATGTCATTTAGAGAGGTGTGTAACAATAAATTAACATATACATTTTATCATCATATTCATTACCAAAATCCATTTCCATTAATCATGTGATTGGTTCTTTTATTAAACCTAATATCATTAACAACGGGGTTCGTCCTAGTTGAACCTATCATCATTAAACTCATATGGGTTCATTTTATGCGAACCTAATTCCCATCGAATATTATCATTTATTCCTCAAATTACAATCCCCGATTAACTCTCCAAATGATAATCATGATCCTACAAATCTCCAAGGCCTATGTAACTTGACAAGACCTTCTAGTCTCCAAGTTAGGGTACCTAACTTCCAAACTTCTAAGAGTTGGAATAAAAGAAGTAATGCCTTAGCATTACTTTAAACCTCCCCGAAACAAACCCCAGATGAACCCATTTCTAGTCCAGGGTAACGACCAAACTCCATAGCTACTCTAGGACTCTAAGTTTACTTCTTTAAAGAAGCTTCCTAGGTCCTAATCCTAAAGAATAAGGAGGAAAATTAAAAGAAAAAGACCCCCAAAATCTGCTGGAACCGAATCGATTCGCCCTAAGGGCCGAATCGATTCGCCCCAGCGAATCGATTCGCTCTGAAAGCGAATCGGTTCGGACAATAAAATTTGGTTTCTGCAATTGCCGAATCGATTCGGTCTAAATCCGAATCGATTCGGACAACAAGACCTGGGTTTATGCATCTATGCGAATCGATTCGCCCAAGGGGCCGAATCGATTCGCCCCTGCGAAAATGCCAAGAATGGCCATGGAGTCTTGAACTCCAAAATTCTAACCAAACCCAAACCAGCCAAACCCAATTTATATAATGGAACTAGTACACCAAAAATACACCCAACTACCATCATTTGAAATGTTTATCATCCAAATCAATCTCAAAGGGTTAAATACCCAAAATTCCACCAAAACCCTAACATTTCTAAATCATAAATATCAATGCAATTTATTCTACTTAAACCATAAATTTGCAAGTAGATTACTTGCCTCAAGGTAAGAATCTGATTTGATGAAGAAGGAGGCAACAATCCAAGCTCCAATCTCTCTTTTCTCCCAAGTTCTCTTCCTCTCTCTACTCTCTCTAGGGCTCAATTGTGTAAAATGGAAGAATGGGAATAGGGGTGGGAAAATAAAACGGGGCTTAAGTCCCATAAGCCCACTTAAGTGACTAATGCGCGATAAAATAATACGCGATATCACTATTTAAGCCAAAACCAGTCAAAAGTGCCCGAAATGCCAAAATACAATATGGCACTTATTTTGACTATTTCACACCTACCGGGACTAACTACACTATCCAAATTATCATTTGAAAGTTTTATAACTCATTTTACTTCCGATTTCATAATAAACCAAAATGTCATTTTAAATCTTTATGACATAATAAATTACCACATGAACATTTTATCTACTCACGAGGTAACTACACAACATATTAGTAAATATTGACTTGACATATCAAATTAATATTTACTCAGCATCTATCAGATAATAACTAATTACTACACATAGCAATTAAGGATAAAATGGACTATCGGAAGAGAGGGTTATTACATACTCCCCCCCTTAAGAGGGAATTTTGCCCCCAAAATTCGGATATACGTCTCAAGAAGAAGTGCGGATACTATTCCCGCAAGTCATCCTCGCGCCCCTATGTCGATTTCTCGACACTCTGTTTAATATATAGAACTCATCCCCCAAGGTACTACCAGCGACACCAGCGTAACTCTACGCTCTAAGATAGCAACCGTCTACTTCTAATAAGAACTGTCAAGTTGCATCTACCTCGAAAGGAATGTGCCTAATGGCACCATCGTATCCTTCGTACTCCCTTGCATGAGAGACAAGGAACAAATTATGAACTTGCCGCTAAATGTTTCGATAAGGCGAGCAAATAGTTTACCGGACCCACCGCGACATTTCTAGGAAAGGTACAACATCATGCGGTGCAAGTCTTCCTTTTCTCCTCGAAACGCATAACGCCCTTCTCAGGCGATACTCACCACAACCTTTGGTCTAATGACCTCAACTCTAGATGCCTTCTTCTCGCATCGCATGAGCTCTTTCATCGGCCTCGGTTATACGAGAGACTCATCATCTCACACTTCTAACCAACAAGCGGGAGATCTAAAAAGCCTACCATACAAGGCCTCTTCTAAGCGCCGTCCCAACCACAAATTCTATATAGGCGAATTCAACGAGTGGAAAACATTGTTCCCAACTACTCTTAAAGTTAGTCACGCATACCAGGAGTATATGCCTCAGCATATGGTTTATTCTATTGGTTTGGTCAACTGTGGAAAATGATAAGAAGTAATTAACCACTATTCGATTCCCATGGCTTCTTGGAAACTTGCCAAGAATGAGAAACGGAAGTCTTGATTCAGTACAACAACCTTCCCAGGCCCAGCCAATAATACTAGCGACGTATAACTTGGCACGATTCGTCATTACCTCGATGCATCGAAACGTTAGAACTGCGTGATCTCTCCATATCTGCTTAACTTAAGTCCCTTCCGTTCGGAACAAAATTTTCTTAAGGGAACGCACCCCACCCTCAAGATGGACTTCAATTTAAATAGGGGATAACACTCCTTACAAGTTTAAACTTGTGAGGCGCAGTTACAATAGGTCGATACTCCAGTCCTTTCATTCCCCGTCATGGCAGAGACTTACTAATGGAATCTACCTTCGAGCTTAACCACGTGGCTCGGGGTACGAGTCAATTCACTCTTTCATTACCTCCGTAACACTCCATTACGTGAGGCCTCATCTCCTTCGGCCTTAACCACCAACTTTTCGAAATCCTCCCACTCCACATAATATGAAACCAATCCCTCTTAGAGTTTACGCATGACTTATTCATGGTCAACTCCCAACAGCATTCCTAAACTTACGTCCATACTAAAAGGCCCTACGTCTAAACAATCCTAAAGTCTATCTACCTATACCCTATCTGAGTCGTATACACCAAATGCTAAGTATATCCCTAGTGTCCAAGACCTTTCTCAACTTCCGACATTGCTCAGTTTCGTGCGTGGGACGTCTCGCCGAAGCGAAATCCAAACAAGGAACCCTCCCGTTACACTACTACCTCGCGTTGTCAGTCATCGAGGGGTACAGGTCTAAGACACATGTTCGGGACCAAAAGATTCTACAGCTACACACTAACTATTTAACTAACAAAAGAATATTAACAATCCAAAGCTGACCCTTCGTGAAACCCTAGGGTTATATACCCTATAACATATGCATCTCAATAAATAGCCTTCTATTCAAAGGCATAGCCCGAAGTCTCAATTCGACTTCGTACCTCGGTCTCCCTCATATCGATCAGAGGAGAGAACTATGTGCAGTGCTTCTATGTCGCACTTTAATAGCCATCAATCACCCTTGTACGTGATCCTCGGCTAAACTTTCAAATCCCACTTCCGACAATAAAGTAACAAAATAAAATATAATAAAAGGGAAGAATAGCATATCTTCACTCAAAACATCGTTAAGTGTTCATGCGGCGGAGTGTCTCGCAAAACGAAATCCAAACAAGGAACCCCTCCGTCACATGCCTACTTAACTAGTTGATCATGGAGATAGAGCGTAATACACACAAGGTAAAAGAAAGGAATGTAGTATATCCCCACTCCTAACGTCGTTAAGGTTCGCGCGTGGAGCGTCCCGCAGAAGCGGAATCCAAACAAGGAACCCCTCCTATACGCTACCACTCAACTTGTTGGTCGTGGAGATAAGGCATAGCAATCACATACCAATATCACATCATACTCGACCATGTTAAGGACGAGTAAATCGGCCTCAAGCACAATCTAATAAGAGAACTTCCTATATACATACCAACAAAAGAATTGAGCGAACCATTACGCATAGAACTCGATACTAATGAAAATACTCTCAGCAGATATTATGAAATCTGTAATCTGAGAAAAGCTCGTAAAATAATTGAGCGCGTAACACCCGCATCGAATAACATATAACTCACCCATCTCTGAGAAAACTTACCCTCAATAACGGGCGGTGCCGGCAGGGCTGGAGGAAACATAGCCTCCTGATCATGACAAACACGTCCATACTGTAGTTGCCCCTGCTGCGGAGGAACAACCATAATAGGTACCGGAGGTGGAAACTGAACATATGGCTGTTGCGGAGCCCTAGGAAACTGACCCCCAATCATCTGAGGACACTCTTTCTTGAAATGACCTGCCTCCCCACATTGGAAGCACCGTCCCTTCATATCCTCCTGACCTCGACCTCTGTTATTCCTCAACTGGGAAATGCCTCGGCCCGGATGATCTCTACCTCCAGGGCCACCCCGATCTGCCTGATGTAAAGCACCTTGTTCGTGCCTATTATTGCCCCTCGCAATAAACTCTCCAAGCTTCCCCACTTTCCTCATCTCAGTAGCTTTCTTGCTACCCTGCATATACAATCGATGTTCCTGGCAATGGAGTAAGGCTGCATTTATAACTTCGCCATAAGTCTGGAAAGCTGGGTTACCCAATAAGTGTTTTCGGATTCTCCAGTTTAGACCTCCCATAAACTTCGAGATCTTCCTCTCTTCCGGAGTCACCTCATCTGGTACAAAGCTTGCCAACCGGGTGAACTCCTCTTCATACTCCGCTACAGACCTCTCCCCTTGCTCTACATCTAGCAACTTCCTCTTCATCTCCCTCTGAACAGCGGGAGGAAAATACTTAAGATCAAACAAAGTCCAGAACTCAGTGATTGACATGGTGTCTCTTTGCTCTGGGGTGGTCATCGTCTCCCACCAGTGTAACGCAGATCCGACAAGCTTAAAGGTGGTAAGGACTTGTTTCTTATCCTCACTGCATTCTATCATTCGAAGGTGGCGTTGCATGTCTTTCTTCCATTGATTGGCTTTAATAACATCCGCACCTCCCTCGAATTCCGTGGGATTGCCCCTTAGAAAGGACTCCCTAACCCTTTCCCACGGAGTAAGTCCCGTAGGAGCTTGAACACCTGGGGCCCATGGCAATTGTTGGATCACTACGGACATGGCGGCATGAACCGCTCCAGCCAATAATACGCGATAAAATAATACGCGATATCACTATTTAAGCCAAAACCAGTCAAAAGTGCCCGAAATGCCAAAATACAATATGGCACTTATTTTGACTGTTTCACACCTACCGGGACTAACTACACTATCCAAATTATCATTTGAAAGTTTTATAAATCATTTTACTTCCGATTTCATAATAAACCAAAATGTCATTTTAAATCTTTATGACATAATAAATTACCACATGAACATTTTATCTACTCACGAGGTAACTACACAACATATTAGTAAATATTGACTTGACATATCAAATTAATATTTACTCAGCATCTATCAGATAATAACTAATTACTACACATAGCAATTAAGGATAAAATGGACTATCGGAAGAGAGGGTTATTACATCTTCATGGGAGTCTGGGAGGTTCACCACCAGGACCCTATCAAACTTCCTGGTCTTTAAGCACATAATGCCATCATTGGTTCGCGACCATACATAGCAGTAGCAGTTCTCAGCAAGACCTAATTTTGTCCCATACAGGGTGTTTATCTTATGTACCCCATTAACTATTTTCTAGACATTAGGGGCACATTGGGTAGGGATAATTTCGAAGTATTTAAAAAATCTAAGGAAAACAGGGTTTGGGGAAAATGCCAGACCCCCTGTATTACCAGAACGGTGTGAATCTAGTGCCCTTCTTTGATATCACGAACATCTCTGGGGAGGGGGCATAATTGATTTCTACCCAGTCTGGAATGTTATATGTTTTCTTAAATTCAGTTACTAGTTTGTTATCTAGCTTTACCATGAACACTCCAACAGAAGAAGAACCTTAGCTACAGTTACAGAACAATTCGAAAAAGAGGAAAATTAAGAAAAATGAGCTAGACTTACATGAATTAATGAAGTTCTGAGGAAATTGAAGAAGATTAACTCCGGAAAGCTTAGCGATGAAGAGAGAAATGTGAAATGAGTTTGAAATGCAATGCCAATGATGAACAAGACATCCTATGATGATTTTTGATACTTCATCTAGCTACTCAGACAATGTTCCCCCCCTCATTTTAATAAGTTACAAATATGCCATGGTGTTTGGCTCAGGACGAGCGCACCCCTATAAGTTCATCAAATCTACAAAATGCCACTCCAGTTCCAAGAATGAAAATTTTAGGTCATATGCCTTTAATTCAGTTAAAAATTATTGGCACAAAATTCACAAGGCCCAAAATTTTTAAGGGCAATTGTGGGGACCCATTTGTTATGATCCATGAGAGTAGCCGACTAGCCCAGTCTGCCTAGAGCATTGTCCGACCCAAATTAGATATTTAATTTACTCACGTGTATTTGAAACACATTAGAACACTTACGGATACATTCAAATTGGTTACCAACAATCTCGGAGGAGATATTCAGGAATACCACGAATTATCCATGTGTTAATTGAGTTCCTTGTACAACTCAATCTCTTACTTTTATGCATCTATAAATTATAAACCCTGACCCGGGGCAATGGAATGTAATCTCGAGCATTGATAGACACTATAATAAAACAGTAACCTCTCCGTGGACGTGGGCAAGTTGTCGAACCACCTATATCGTCGTTGTGTGTGATTTTTATATCCTATTCCTGTGATTGTTTCGTGGATCTTTATTGTGATAATTCTTGTAAACTTGTTTTAAGACTAGGCTTTTATTTCCAAACTTTCTATATCCTCCAAAAGCTTGAGGGACTCAATTCCATTCCAAAAATAAATTAGGGCTAAAAGTCAAAGTATTAATCAAAATTTCAATCCGGAGTATATAACCACGAAATATGATCCCACGGTCAGATTCATAAAACATAAAACAGTCTCTCTCTCTCTGGATCTCGATCGAGATCTCTGATATACGATCAGACCAACACACAAACAAAATCCCTTACCCAGATCTCCCAAACAATGCTCAATTACAATTAATCAGCCGTACTGACTCTCAGATCTGATATTGAATTGAATGGTTTATTAGATTAGATTAGATTAGATTAGATTGTGAGATTTGAATTTGGGGAAGAAAAAGATGTTGACGAAGTTTGAGACGAAGAGTAATAGAGTGAAAGGTCTGAGTTTCCACAGCAAAAGGCCATGGATCTTGGCGAGTTTACACAGTGGTGTGATCCAGCTTTGGGATTTCAGGATGGGCACTCTTATAGATCGATTTGATGAGCATGATGGTCCTGTTCGTGGTGTACATTTCCACAATTCTCAGCCACTTTTCGTCTCCGGAGGTTTAAATCTCTCTCACTCTCTCTCTCTCTCTATAGTTTATCCATGTTTTTTATTGGATCGAATTTCTATATAGTTTAGGGTTAGGTTTTGCTGTCTTAATATGTAGTTTGTTAATGTTTTATTAGATCGGATTTGTAGAATTGTAGTGAGGATATGTAGATCTTATGCGTTATTAACGCGCCTAATTAAAGTATTCATTTTAGCATAAGAAGAAAGATTAACGTAAGGTTTGGGTCATTTTGTCGATTTCAGAACCTATGTTTTAAAACTTGCAATGTTAACACTAATGTATCAATTTATGTGACTAGACGGAAAATGTGATTGAGGACTAAAATTGCACGGGTTTGAAACATGACGGTGAACATTTCAAATTTTGCGAGAATGATTGTAAAATCGGTGTTAATATTGCAATTTACTCTTTTTTTTTTTATTGGCAAGTGTCATTTATATAGCTATCTTATGTGTTCCAATACATAACCCTATGGTTGGTTGCTTAAACGAGACATGAAATACGATTGTCAAATCTTTGGTTATTAAACCATAGAAACTACCTGTTTGGTAATGCATCGAAATCGGTTGGTGGCAATGTCAACTTTAGTGCAACTTTATTGGATCGGATTTGTAGCGGGGAATTTGTAGAATATTAGTGAGGGTATGTAGATCTTATGCATAATTAATGCACCGGAAAATGTAATTATTTTAGGGTAAGAAGAAAGATTAAATGTAAAGTTTGGGTCATTTTGTCGATTTTAGAACTTATGTTTCAAAAGTTGTAATGTTAACCCTAATGTTTCAAAATTCTTGCAATTTTACTTAACGTAAAAATGAATGAATGGCACAAGGAAAAATGTGACTAAGAAAATTGCACGGATTTTGAAACATGGGGTTGGACGTTGTTAATTTTGAAATACTGGGTCCAAAATTGAGAATGATCCCAATCTTTGGGGTTAATTTTGCAATTTAGCTTTTTTTTTATTGGCAAGTGTCACACAAGCTCTTATCTTTAAAAAAAACCCCTTAGACTTTAGGATATTAATTCATTCGTTTTACTAATATTCAAATATCTTTTCTTTTCATGTTTTTGTAAATTTCTATATATAAATTAAAAAATATATTTATTTATCAATGTGTCCCTGCCGTGTTGTATCCTAAGTTTTTAAATTTTCCATGTCATTGAGAACTGCCCATGTTTGTGTCTGCGCTTCTTAGATTCTCATCCACAGCCTTAGCAAACATATGTATATATGTATATCTATATTTTCGATGGAAATTAGGGTTTATTTTTAGTATTTTCTTGCATTTTTTATTTCATTGTATTTTTCCTTTTATTAGTTGTTTGGTATTTATTTTTACTTTTTTACTAGTATTATAGGGTTAGTAGGTTCGTTCTAGAATATTCATCTTAGGTAAAATATTGTAAAGGGATGGGCTTTAGGCCCATTTCCCTCTTAGTGGTGATGACATCATTCGATATCCTTCCCCACTCCCCTATAAATACCCCCTTCTTCATCATTAATGATCATTCTACCTTTGAGTACTATCTTCTCTCTCCAGAGTGTGAATCTTTTGTGCTTTCGACGGCTTTCATTTTACGTCAATTTCTTTAATATTCTCTACTATAGGATACATAAAAAACACTGAAGCCCAACTTCCTTAACCCAAAGACCTAGGCTATATAATTATGTTGTGCGGGTTCTCATTTAAAAGATGGGTGATTCATGCATCCAAAGGTCCACATAAAAAAACCCAATAGTTCATCTAAAGAAAGAAATCAATTCAATGCATAGTAAATGAGAGAAAAAAGGCACACCAATCACGATGACCAGAAAAGATATACATGTTTGGCCAATGCTCCTATGCCCATGGGTGGTGATTGCGACTTTTATTGCTGAAAAATGGAGTACAAGCTCTCAAACTCTTGTTCTAGTCTCACTAACTCTCATTGGATGCCACCCAAAATGACCTAAAATACCCTTCATCAGATACTTACATTCAATGGATCAGTGGACTGGTGTTCTGGAGTCTAGACTAGTCAATAGCTTTAGATAGAGACCTATTAATAACTAGTCTGACTGGCCAATGACACCAGAGACTATTCAAGCCAGCGTGCCAAACATCCAATACTTAACTGCATATATTCATGTATGCATTTGGTAAAGAAAAATGATCATTGGAAGAAACAAATGAGCATAACTACCTGTACACATGGAACTACTTTTAAATTAAGTATAGCAGACTAGCAGTAGATACAACTTAGTGTTCTCGACAAAAAAGCTATAGCTAAAGTCTGTTTAACTGAAAAACGACACAATCTTTCCAAGCGCTCTACACAGTAATTTACTAAAAGAAATCTCTAGGAAATGATAGTAAAGAATCTTATAGAAAAAAGTTAAGATGGATGACACTGAGACAGTTACACCACATCAGAATACCTCCTACTGCATAGTTGTCAAATCGCGCCCCGAATCGCGAATCGTGAATCGAATCGGTCGAATCGGAACCAAATGATAAAAACGTAGTAAAACATACGTAAATAGGATTTAACACTATAGAATTGGTAATTAAGCGTAATATGACAAAAAATTAATCGCAGCACATGATAATATACCAAAATATATCACAAAAATTAACCATAGCACATGTTCTCATTCATTTTAAGCTTAAAAATGTAAAAAACAAAAATATATCATAAAACAGCCTACATATTAATTTAAAACATTCTACATATGAATTTAAAACAATAAAATAAATACAATGGTTAATTTAAAACAATAAAACTGTAAAACAAATACTTCCAAAATTTTTAAACAGGCTTACCTACTAAGATTAACAATATTAATTTAAAACAGCCTACAAAATTACAACAATATTAATTTAAAACAGTAAACCATATTAATTTAAAACAATAAAATAAATACTAAGATTAACTATAAAACAATATTAATTTAAAACAGTCTTCATATTAGTTTAAAGCAACAAAACAAATACACCTTCAAAGATTTTATAACAAATACAAAAGTTTTATAACAAAAAAAAAATGCAAAAGATAGAAGACACTCAGCCAAGAGAATAGACAAGAAAAGTCAGCTAATAATAACTGAGCCAAAAGAATATGTTTTTCTCTAAAACTCAGTATCTTAACGGTATCATTTGTTGTTTGCTTCTTTTTTTATTTGTTTTTATTAAAACACAGGTATGGTTATAAGGTAAAAAAAAAATCGCGAAAAATAAAAGGTGAATCGGACCCGAATCGGAAGATTCGAATCGTGAATCGCCGATTCAGTCCGATTCTTTAGACATTTGCGATTCTCAACTCGATTTGAATCGTTTTATGTGAGAATCGAATCAAATCGTACGATTCGAATCGTGAATCGTACGATTTTGACAACTATGTCCTACTATGTTCCATCCAAATGTTTCAACAAGGAATAGCCAAGCCACATTTTAAAAATGCAACTTATGACTAACAATTCCTCATCACACTTCATATAGTATCTTAATCAAAATCCGAGCTACCTAACGGATGCCATGTAAGGTGCTCTTTTCTTTTCTTTTCCTTTCCTCTTTCTTTAAGAAACCAGACGAGTCTAATGAACATTGTTCTGTCTTCGCATTAGCTTAAACTGTCAGGACCTGCTTTTTGTATTCCAATCAGAAAGCACATAATTATTTTTAGTTTATTTAAACAAATTATTTTAATTGTTTGTGTTTTGCAAAATTTTTGAATGCCATGCCCTATTTATTTTAACAGAAATGGATTTGAGGCAGTATTTTTTGGTCTATTCAACTGCTGGTTTATGCAGGAGATGATTACAAGATCAAGGTATGGAATTACAAATTGCATAGGTGTTTGTTTACTCTTCTTGGGCATCTTGATTACATCCGAACGGTCCAGTTTCACCATGAGTACCCCTGGATTGTGAGTGCAAGTGATGATCAGACTATTAGGATATGGAATTGGCAGTCTCGTACTTGTCTTTCTGTATTGACCGGGCACAACCATTATGTGATGTGTGCATTGTTCCATCCCAAAGAGGATCTTGTTGTATCAGCCTCCTTAGATCAGACTGTTCGGGTTTGGGATATTGGTGCCCTCAGGAAAAAAACAGTATCCCCTGCTGATGACATCCTTCGATTGAGTCAGATGAACACTGATTTCTTTGGTGGGGTTGATGCTGTTGTTAAATATGTCTTGGAGGGCCATGATCGAGGAGTCAACTGGGCTTCATTCCATCCAACTCTACCTCTGATCGTCTCTGGAGCAGATGATCGCCAAGTGAAAATCTGGCGAATGAATGGTATGCCTGCAAAGATCTTGTTTCTTAATTTCTTACAATTCTTCCATTCAGGTTCTATCTATTTCTACGAGATCTGTTCCTATACTATATGTTTAATGTAAAAACTTCTGATTGACATTTAACTTGCGAGCAGTGACATTGGAAGTCGTGGAGTTAGTATTGGTAGTCCTAGTAGCTGTATTGTGGTAAAATGAATGTGAAGGGAGGTGATTTTGGTTTTGTTGCTGGAATCACTTTTGTGATGGCAGGGGAGGCATTGCTCGTGGCGGCAGCGGCCATATTCTTTTTAATTGCTTTCTATATAAAAGCTTTTCTATGCTCTGTTAATGACTGATGTTTCCTAGCATTTTCTTGAGTTTGCAACAGTCGACACATTTTTTTCACTTTCTTTTTCCCTACATTTTAGAACAGGATCATGTTTTTTTACACGTGTATCCAAAGGGTCTCTATGTTTCTAAACAAGCCAAAAAGCAGTTTGCTTAAGCAGTTAGTAACCTGAAACATGAACTTTATACTGGGAAACAAATTCTAGAAAAAAAATGTCCTATTTTCGTGTCTGTGACTGTTCTTTCATTGTAGGTTGTAGCTATGGTTTTAAAATTTCAGATTTACCAATAATACGGAACTAACCTTCATCATTTTTTCCCAGATACGAAGGCTTGGGAAGTAGATACTTTGAGAGGGCATATGAACAACGTGTCCTGTGTTCTATTCCATGCTAGACAGGAAATTATCGTGTCAAATTCAGAAGATAAAAGTATTCGTGTGTGGGATGCTACAAAGAGGACTGGCCTTCAGACTTTCCGCAGGGAGCATGACAGGTTCTGGATTCTTGTATGTCATCCTGAGATGAATCTTTTGGCGGCTGGTCATGATAGTGGTATGATAGTTTTCAAGTTGGAAAGGGAACGCCCGGCCTTTTCTGTGAGTGGTGATTCTCTTTACTATGTGAAAGATCGCTTTCTTCGCTTCTATGAGTACTCAACTCAGAAAGACACTCAAGTAATACCAATCCGTAGACCAGGGTCTACCAGCTTGAATCAAGGCCCGAAAACTCTGTCCTATAGCCCAACTGAAAATGCTGTTTTGATTTGTTCAGACGTAGAGGGGGGATCTTATGAACTTTATGTTATTCCTAAAGACAGCTTTGGTAGAGGCGATACAGCTCAAGAGGCAAAAAGAGGCGTTGGGGGGTCGGCAGTATTTGTGGCACGAAACAGATTCGCTGTGCTTGAGAAGAGCAGCAATCAAGTGTTGGTTAAGAACCTTAAAAATGAGATTGTCAAAAAGAGCCCTCTTCCTATTGCTACTGATGCTATATTCTATGCCGGTACTGGAAACTTGCTATGCAGGGCAGAGGACCGAGTTGTCATTTTTGACCTCCAACAGAGGGTTATTCTGGGCGATCTTCAAACTTCTTTTGTTAGGTATGTTGTTTGGTCAAACGACATGGAGAGTGTTGCTTTGCTGAGCAAACACTCAATAATCATAGCTGATAAGAAACTTGTTCATCGCTGCACACTTCACGAGACCATACGCGTCAAGAGCGGGGCATGGGATGACAATGGTGTCTTCATATATACAACACTTACCCACATTAAATACTGCCTTCCAAATGGTGACAGTGGAATCATAAAAACACTTGATGTCCCGGTGTACATCACGAAAATATTCGGAAGCACAATCTTTTGCTTGGACCGTGACGGGAAAAACCGCCCTATTATTATCGATTCCACTGAATATGTTTTCAAGCTGTCCCTGCTGAGGAAGAGATATGACCAGGTTATGAGCATGATTAAAAACTCTGAACTCTGTGGGCAAGCCATGATTGCGTATCTCCAGCAAAAGGGTTTCCCAGAAGTTGCTCTCCATTTTGTGAAGGACGAGCGTACCCGTTTCAACTTGGCCCTCGAAAGCGGGAACATTCAGATAGCAGTTGCATCTGCTAAAGAGATTGACGAGAAAGATCATTGGTACAAGCTAGGAGTGGAAGCCCTTCGTCAGGGTAATGCTGGTATTGTAGAATATGCGTACCAGAGGACAAAGAACTTTGAGAGGCTATCCTTCCTCTATCTGATAACTGGAAACTTAGATAAGCTCTCTAAAATGATGAAAATTGCTGAGGTTAAAAATGATGTTATGGGTCAGTTCCACAACGCTTTGTATCTAGGTGATATCCAAGAGCGTGTTAAAATTTTAGAGAATGCTGGCCATTTGCCTCTAGCGTACATCACAGCTGCGGTACATGGACTACACGACGTTGCTGAACGTCTTGCTGCTGAACTGGGAGACAATGTCCCTTCTTTGCCTGAGGGGAGATCATCTTCTCTTTTGATGCCACCAAGACCCACCTTGTGTGGCGGAGATTGGCCATTATTGATGGTAACGAAAGGAATCTTCGAGGGCGGTCTTGATAATGTAGGCAAGGGTGCACCGGATGAATACGAAGACGCTGCAGATGCTGATTGGGGTGAGGGTTTGGATATTGTTGACGTGGAAAACATACAAAACGGAGACATCAGTATTATGCTGGAGGATGAGGAAGTGCATGAAGAAAACGAAGAGGGAGGTTGGGACCTTGAGGATCTAGAACTTCCACCTGATGTCGACACACCCAAGACTTCCGCTAATGCTCGCTCATCGGTATTTATCGCCCCAACTCCTGGTATGGCTGTGAGCCAAATTTGGGTCCAAAAATCATCTCTTGCCGCTGAACACGCAGCTGCTGGAAATTTCGACACGGCAATGCGTTTGCTGAGTCGTCAGTTGGGAATAAAGAATTTTACCCCTTTGAAGCCATTGTTCGCTGATCTTCACATGGGTAGCCATACCTACTTTCGCGCCCTTTCATCGGCTCCAGTAATCTCATACGCTATCGAGAGGGGGTGGAGTGAGTCCGCGAGCCCTAATGTGCGGAACCCACCTGCGCTCGTTTTCAATTTCTCTCAGTTGGAAGATAAACTCAAGGCTGGATACAAAGCCACGACTTCCGGGAAATTCACCGAAGCTTTACGTCTATTTCTGGGCATCCTTCACACCATTCCTCTGATTGTAGTTGAGTCGCGGAGAGAGGTGGATGAAGTCAAGGAATTGATTATTATCGTCAAGGAGTACGTTTTGGGTTTACAGATGGAGCTCAAGAGGAGGGAATTGAGAGACAACCCTGTTCGTCAACAAGAGCTGGCCGCTTACTTCACCCATTGTAACCTTCAGATGCCTCATTTAAGACTTGCCCTATTAAATGCGATGACTGTTTGTTACAAGGCGGGTAATCTAAGTACTGCCGGTAATTTTGCTAGGCGACTCTTGGAGACCAATCCAACGGTTGAAAATCAAGCTAGAACAGCCCGCCAAGTGTTGCAAGCTTCTGAGAGGAATATGAGAGATGTTTCGCAGCTGAATTATGACTTTAGAAACCCGTTTGTGGTTTGTGGGGCCACGTATGTACCTATATACAGGGGGCAGAAGGACGTTCCGTGCCCTTACTGCAGCTCGCGTTTTGTTCCATCCCAAGAAGGGAAGGTTTGTGCTGTTTGTGATCTTGCTGTGGTTGGATCTGATGCGTCAGGTTTACTCTGCTCTCCTTCTCAGGTCAGATGATTTAAACTTATTCTCTTGATTAGTATCTGGTTAAAGCGGCTGCTTGGTCTCGGAAAATAAAAAAAAAAGATGGGAATTTTAGGCGACAGTTTAAATTGCAATCGGAATGTTTTCTTTTTTTCTTTTCATTTTTATAATCATCTCCCTCTATCTCTCTGCATATTTAGCTTTCATGATTACCGTATTCATTGTAATAAGCTGTGTAAGAATTTTGACTTGGGATATTCTTATGGTGTGTGAGAATTTAGTGCATCAGGTTAAGGTGGCAAATTTGTTGCCTTGCCTTATTTTGGTGACTCTTTTAAGAGTTTCAAACTGTTTAGTAGTAATAGAAACTTCGGCAATGCATTGTCTTAATTTGTTTGGATGAACAGGAAATTAATTGGTATTTGGGTGATAATATTCTGTTTTTAGGTGATATAATGAAGTGGTGATGTAGTTTAATAATTATCTTATGTTTGGATTGATGAGGATCACATTAACTCATTATCTTAGAAAACTTTGTTAACGTGATAAGCGCATTACATTTGATGAAGTGTTTGTGTAATGATATTATACTACAATTGGAAACTGATCTGCGTGGCTGTGAAAGAGATTCAATTTAAGTATATATGATACTTCAAATCCGCTGCTTCTTTTAGCAATCCACTGAAGCTTGTTTTTTTACTTGTTTGAGACTTGAGATCATCATTACTCTTTTGTCTAGAGGTTGTCTGTTCTTCCGCATCGGAGTCTAAAAAATCTCAAAATTATTAAAATGTTGCTTCAGATATCTCATTAATATTGTTGCCATACCCGACCCCACGTACACACTTTAGGATCTATAAAATGAAAATATTTAAATACTGCTCCAAGCCTCATTAGGCAATTTATGATTCGGTTATAAGACTAGGGCACTTGCACTTTAAACACCTAGATACCTCAAAAACAATTTACCTAATACTGCCGGCCCAAGGGGTAGGCCGAAGAGGCAACCACCTTGGGCCCCCCACTTTGACAATATATTTTAGGCCCCCAAACAAATTTCAATATTTATGCTTGTATATATAATTATTGAATCTGAAAATAATTCAATGTTAATACACGTGATTACGGTAAAAAAACAGCAAGCACATGTTTTAAACATGTAGAACATAACTCAAATTATAATTTTTTTAAACGTGAACATCCTAATTACTTATTTTCTATTCAATTTACTATATGTTTTTCCAATAACGTGTTCATAAAATGATGTGTTAAAATAAATGGGGCACAGAGAATTTTAGAGAGAGGAAGAGTTCTCAATAATTGGTGTGTTTAATCCTTCATAAGGGGGTTCTATTTATAGCTTCTTGGCTTTCGTCACATCCATTGGATCAATAATGAGATGGATGATAGAGATTAAAGTCCATTAAATGTATTCTATCAATCACCTATAGTAGCTTAGGTGATTGCACATTTAATGTATTTATATTCCAACACTAATAGGAGTGGACATCAACTTAAATAGGATAAATACAATATTTATAACACTCCTCCTTGGATGTACATTATATCCATCATTCAATGATTATTGACTCATTAAAACCTTACTAAGGAAAAACCTAGTGAGAAAAAGTCAAAGTGAAGGAAAAAGAGTACAACTTTTGTGATCATTGAATTGGTGTTGGATGCACTTAGTCTTGCCTCGTTAAAACCTTTAACTGGAAAATTCAATGGGAAAAAAATTTAGTTAAAGAAAAAAGAGTACAACGTGCATATGTCTAAAACATCATCTTCTTAGATTCTTCCCCTAATAAAATGCTCCCCCTGATTGGATACTCTCCCTGATTATGATATTTCTCTGATGGTTGAGTCGATGCATATCAATATCATGCACAATCTTCTGAAATGCTGTTTTAATATGGTGAATAGATTTAATCCGCTGTTACTTCAATTTCATGTTTCTTCATAAGACCGACTTCCATAAGACATGGGTGGGTGAAGAGGGGATGAACATGTCACTAATAGCATAACTCTTCCGGAGTTTGTGTGTTGCATAACTCTTCTTCATAAGAAGTAGTAGGAACATATGTTGTTCGAGGCAAGTCATAAGTTCTTTGACTATTCCTTGTGAGGATACTAGAGATAACATGCATCTACATAACTAACTGGACGTAGATGGTTAGATAAAAATATCATATGATATGATTGATATTAGTCCCATGCTATGCAAGCCAATGATAATTATTTCTTGTCAAGATATTGACTGTAATTATAATATCCA
Organism: Sambucus nigra; assembly: GCA_949130495.1. Lineage (NCBI taxonomy): Eukaryota > Viridiplantae > Streptophyta > Magnoliopsida > Dipsacales > Adoxaceae > Sambucus > Sambucus nigra. The sequence goes on from OX422211.1 coordinate 90,904,737, forward strand.
ATATCATGCATGGTTTTATATATATCAATATACTAATAACTAGGGCTGGGTATCGGTCGGTTTGGTCGGTAAATAGGGAATACCAATACCAAACCGATTCTAATATGCTAAAACCCGAATTTACCATTTGTACCACTCGGTACAACCTTACTGAAACCAAAACTGTACCACACATTTTTGCTGTAAATCGCGGTAAAATCGGTAATTTCGATAAAATTTCTATTTATAGCTGGCTCAACTCAAATTAAATTTAAAAAATAATTTCGGTAACCGTAGAGATGCTAGTTGATGTGGATGAGAATGATAAAATTATAAATGTAAAAATATGTTTTTTTCCTAAATGTAAACATAGAAATTTTATGTACATAAGAACTACAGAAACTGATATTTTCAATCAATAGTAAGAAACATCCAAGAAAATGGGTTTAGATGAATCTTTCTAGTTGTTGTGATGAGTCGGTGAGGGATTTATTCAAGTTCAAACAAATTGATAATGAGAGCAGTGATATATATATATATATATACACACACACACACACACACACACACACACACACACACACATACATAGAGAGAGAGAGAGAGAAAAAAAGAGATAGAACTTACTTGGGTCGCCGGAGTCGTATACGGCTAGAGCACAACGAGAGAACGAGAGAAGCAGACGGGCTAGAGCATGGCGAGAGCGTGGCGAGAGCACGAGAGAAGCAGACGGCGAGATCAAGAGGGAACGAGAGAAGGAGACGACGCATATTTCAATCCGTTTAGGTTTAACTTTCATTCCAAAGTTGGGCTTTATTTGCCAAATATTAACGGCAGTGATTGATACGAAAATGGATGGTCGGGATTTATATTGAGATTTAATGGGCATAGGCTGGAATAGTGGTTTTAAAAGGGAATAATTGATAAAAAGTTTTAATTTGGTATTTCTTGGTTATAATTTCGGTAATTTCGGTAAATCGGTTTTTAAAATGTGTAAACCAAAACCAACCATAAAAAATTCGGTAATTTCGGTTTCGGTAGTTTCGGTTTTCGGTAAGTAAAAAAGGTAAACCATTACTGCCTTTTATCGGTACAAAACGGTACAGTACGGGTTTTTACCGTACCACGAACACCCCTACTAATAACGTATAAGTATGGTACTTCTAAACCAAATACTATAATAAAATGCACATATGGTACTTTAGGACCAAATTTATTTTTGTCATCCTCTTTAGGATGATATGAATGATATAATATTCAAATACCGGAGACCATGAGTATACTAAAATTGTATGCTTAAAGCATTTGCAGGACTTTTCAATCCATTTGACTAATGAATATGAGTTTAACATAAAATGTGCTCGATCTACAGGCCGAGACAAAGACTTGTTACCCCAAGGTCATTCATTTTGAATTTCTTATTTGGATATTTTGCATTTTGATTGGGCTCTTCAAGAGCATATCCGTTTAAGAATTTCAGTGCAATCGAGCTCTTCAGGAGCACATCTATTAAGGATATTTTATAATGGCACATTTTTATATATGATTGTTTTCATACTCTTCCTTAGACAAATATTTACTAAGACGGTTGTACCTATATCCATTTGGATTGCCCGCTGTACAATGAACGTCTTACTGCATTTGAGTACGTACTCCTTATCTTTGCTTCAGGCAAAGAAAATCCTTCTAGGATTTTTATATGTATTCTTTGTCTAAGTCCCGTATATATAAGCAGTTATAATATTCACAAGTCTCACATAATATATAAAAAAAAACTGCTAAGCTAGTCAGATATCTGAAAGTACTTGCAGCCGAAACGAGATGGTATGTTCTTATATAATCAATTTTATTTCTTCACGAAACCTTGTGCCATAAATTATGCACTTTTGGTGAGTTTTAACACTTTACATTCTTATAAACACCCATTCGTAACCTTCAGGGTTAACATATTTTGGGATTTCTACTATAGGTCCAAATATACCACGTATATCAAGAGACTCGAATTACGCCATCATGATATTTTCACAATTTGGCTAATATATTATTTGTCGACATTCATTCATAGTACGTGGATTTTTAGTATCATTGCCCTTTGATTTTTGTGTAGCTACAACATATATAATTATATCATCGATGATCATCTCTGTTTATCCCACTTTTCTCTTGTATATCTATAAAAGATAGAGACCTCATTTAATATTAGGTACCTTTGCCAACTTCAAGGGCTTTATAGTTACTTCAGGAACTTGTGTCTTTTCATAGATAATAACTTCTTCTGGAGTTTTTGAGAAAGTGGATATTTTGTTCAAAACCTCTTTTGGAGCGTTACGTATAACCTCTTCTAGAGCGTTATTTGGGCATGTTTTTATTTAATCTCCACTTCCATGGAGTCAAATAGTTGGGACCTATAGGTTTGCCACGCTTTTGACGTGCAATGAATTTATTTGCTGTCATAATTTATTTTATCCTTCAGGGATAATGATTTTGGCAAGCACATTTGCAACTAATACATGTGACATTCGATGTTACAATATATATATATATATTTTTTTTTTCACGTCATTTTCGCATTGAGCGAGACAAGGAATTATATGAGACAAAGTGGAAGCATTCCACGATAATTCTCGTCGTTCTTTAAGAACGAGCATTCAAAGATAATTCTCGTCGTTCTTTAAATATGTACGTTCTATCCTCCCCCTAACGACGAGAATGGTGTCCCATCGAAATAAAATTGCACATATACCATAAATATTGTATTTATCAATGGTTCAATAAAGGGTGAATCTCAAGCACCATATATACCTCTATGACAAATATCATTTCCATTCAATACATCCAATGAATAACAATTGAGGTGAAAATAGTGATCATTGTATAATAATAATTAATTGAATCATGGAGCCGCAGGCTCATGAAAAAGTGCAAATTTACAATGTTAAATACGATATAGTATAAACCCTTGAATAGTGTAATGATTGTTTGCTAATATAAGCTTTTGGCTTCTAACACTAGAAGTAACGCAAAATTATTTTTCACTGTTTATTTTAATATGGTACCCATGTATATTGATGCCTATAAAACAAAGCAAATTACTTTAGAAATTACTTTCATATAACTCGTCGCATATGTATGGGAGGGTACCAAATAATAACATAACATAGGCTCTTCTAGAGCCTTAGTTTCATGGGAAAAGTAATGAGAACTTCAGGTTCTTTATTTAACGACACGTGTATAAGAATAGTCGGGTTCATTAAATTATCAAATTAAAGTCTAGGACTTAAAGTCCTACATTAAAATAACTCACAAAGTGAGTGGTACGAATTATGAATAAAATTTCGATTTTTTTTTTATCATTTGTATTTGAGAATTTCTACTTCTACATAAATAGTTTAACTTCAAGTTCAATATTACTAATGTCGAACGACATTAAATTCTCTACCCTTTTTGTAATAAAACTTTAGGTTTGATTACAAAATAAAAATGTTTAATCTTCCAAACAAGTGACAAATATTTTAATTAACTCCGAATAATAATAATCCAACCCTTTTATTAAAAAAAAAATTAGAGACTTAATTTTTCACATTCTCTACATATTTCCAAGGCCCAAATGTATATTAAATAATTAGAATGTGAAAAAGGAGTTAAAATTAAATACCATTAAAAGTAAGTTAACACTTAAATGAAGTCAAAAAGGTCAAGAGATAAAAATTTAATGGTGAAACCATTAATGTGATAGTTAAAGGGACACTTAATTGATTTTGAAACTAATCCCAATAAAAATAATATATTTGGCGCATTTCTTATGAATAATCAAAATTTCGAGTTTTAATTTATCGCTCATTTGAGTTGGATCTGCAAGTCCAAATAATCATAAATACCACGAGAGTGTCCAATTTTATATTTTATATCCCAATTCAATAAAATATTTTGTGAACTTCTGGTCACAATATTGAATATGAATCTTCATATCACAAATCAATGATAATTGGGGGAATCTTGGTTTATAACCTTTCAATTTGACAATCAAAACTTCAGGTTTGATTGTGATATATTTTCTTTTGTCACTTTAGCCCAAATAATTTATGTACTCAACGTTCCAAAATTTGAACGGAGAAATTCAATTTCCATTTTTGAATAATTATTAGAGAACTCTAGGCCCCAATTATAAATAATGACAACTTCATATCAAAGCATTAAATATTTAGAGACGTTAAACAACCGTCCAATTATATTCAAACTTCAAGTTTGATAAGGGGTAAAATTGTTTGGAACTTCAGGTCCAAAAATATAAATAATCCTTACGAAACATGTAATATCCTTACCCTTATTATATAAGTAATCAAAACTTTATGTTTGATTACAAAATTATTGGATCTTCGGGTCCAAATTATAAATAATTGTGATTGGACTTTTAGTATTCCTTGCCCTGTTAAAAAAATAATCAAAACTTCGAATTTGATTTTAGGGCATATTTTATTGTCATGTTCAATAATTTGAACAATAATTAAGGACTTTTAGTCCCAATATAAAATAATTTAGAAACTTCGGGTCCTAAATGAAAAAATTGACATGGAAACTTCAGGTCCCAAATTAAACAACAATTCGGAGCTTCAGGTCCGAAATTTAAATGTAAATTAGGAACTTCGGCCATAATTTTTAATTAATTGCTGGGAAGCATATTTTATCTGGAACTTCATGTCCAAAAATTTAAATATTTTGAACTTCAGGGCATCGCTATTTATTTGTGAGAACGTCAGGTTCTACACATAGAATTATTGAACTTCGGGTTCAATTTTATTAATATCTTGGGATTTGAAAATCTCCACCCCATTGTGTCAAAACTTCAGGTTTGATTACAAATATATATTTGGAGCTTCAGGTCCAAATTAAATTATTTGAGTACGTCTAATGTTCCAAAAATAATATATATTTTTTTTAATTTATGATTTGGAACTTCAGGCCCAAATTACAAAATATTTATGGACATTTAATGCCCCTCCCTAACTGTAAAAATAATCAAAACTTCAACCATCAAAATGAATCTGCCCAGAAAAGTCAGATTACTCCATCAAAATTATCTCTCAAGAATCATCATAACTCCTCCAAGAACAAATACCGAAACAACCCCAAAGAAGTCCTCCAAAAACTATGGTTGAATGCATAATTTTAAGGGGCTAAGGTATATATAAAAGGAGAGGAAATAAAATATGTTGACTGGCAAAACATTGTGCCGAAAGATGCTTCAAAAATGATAAAAAAGGGTTACCCACCATCCCTTTAAATAAGACAACAAAATGATATTAGTTTAGAAAAAGAAGAAGTCTGACCGAACAAAAAAATGGCCTAAATCGGGTCTAAATGAAGTTTTTTGGAAATGTCAAAGAAGATAAAGTTGTTCAAAATTAAATTTTGAGTCGTTATGGTGATTTTCAGAATTTTCTGAGCACTTTTATTTATTTTTTAAAATAAAATAATAATATTTTATTTGTTTATTTATTTATTTATACTTTTGACCCCATGACACTCTTAGGCCTACTTTTAGCATCCAATAAATATGGCCAAATTATTTTTAACCCCAATAAAACGTCTTACAAAAATCACGCAAGTTCGCGTCTTGTGCGACACATGCTGACAAAAGTTTCAGGCCCCAAAATTATTGAAACTTCGGGTTCAAAATTGAATATCATGTAGGAACTTCAGGTCCTAATTACTAGGAACTTCCGGTCCCAAAAATCAAAACTTCAGGTTTGATTTTATGGTACATGTTATTATCATGTCCAAAAATTTGAACATCAATTGCGAACTTCAGGCCACAAAAATTTAATTGACATTTGGACACTTCTGATCCCAAATTTTAAATGGTAATGGAGAACTTAAGGCCCCAAACCTTAAATAAAATTTTAATCAAATCATACACAATAAATATTTTAAAAAAATAGTAATTAAATACACAAACCTCAATCACTGTGAAAAATAACTGACGTTGGCGTCCCTATTCGAAACGTTCCAGTCAGAAATTTTAGACTGATAATGATGGCTACGAGCTTGTTCATGCTGATAACGTGTTAAAATAAATGGAACATTTTTAGAGAGAGTAAGATTTCTCATTAATTGGTGTGTTTAATCCTTCACAAGAGAGTCTTATTTATAGCTTCTTGGCTTTCACCACATCCATTGGATCAATAATGAGATAAATGGTAGAGATTAAAGTCCATTAAATGCATCCCATCAACCACCTATAGTAGCTTAGGTCTTTAGGTGGTTGCACATTTAATGTATTCATATTCCAACACTAATAGGAGTGAACATCCACTTAAATAGGATAAATACAATATTTATAATAATATGATAAGTATTATGATTTGGTCGAATAGTATAGACAACAAAGTACATTTCATCCTATAGAAATAATTTTCTTTTACTGATGTTAATCATCTTTTTATGCAACTACAAATAATGTTTTTCCTACCGTCACTCAGCTAGTATATGAACTCCTAATATCTTAAGGCCTCGACCAAGTTGGAGTTTGCACAATAAAAATAGGATATTTCTTGATTCTAGAACTTATATTTAGAATTAAAAAATCTTGAATATTTATCATAAAAAACATGTTTTAACAAAAAAAAAGAATTCATGTAAAAGGCCTCCATTTTTTGAATTCACCTTGGGCCTCTCAAACTTTCGGGCCGACACTCTCTTACTTTTAAAGGTCAACGCTAGCACCACCAACCCTATTTCCACTTCACTGTCGGAGATTATTTGGGGTGGGTGGGGGGGTGGGGGTGTAATTATTTTTTTTATCCTGATTTTAGACTTCAAAAATTGCTTGCTAGGGTTTAAAATGTATGTTCTATAAAAATACCATAACTAAAAATAGCATAAAGAAAGAACATCATTGATGATGGAATTAAACATAAAAATTGTTAATTAGATTCTCAAAATGTGTATGTCTCATTGGGATTAATTGTACGTTTTACTTTCTTTCCAATATTTCATGAAATGTTGAAATCTTATTTCAGTTCTTTATTAAGTGACATCTTATGACATTGGCACCTTTTTAAAGCCCTTTTAAATAGTTTAAAATATTGCGATTTTTTTAATTTAATTGAAATTACTAGTTTTTAGTCATTTTTGTTTTTGTCAATCAATTTCAAACTACTTTGTGTTCTTTCACGACGGTTAAATAAATGTTACTTAAGAAAAAGTCGGTTGAATTGAAAATAAACTTACTGAACCAAAAATCAATGGGTTAGATCGGTTCAGCAGAAGATTGGTTTTAGTTCAGTTTTTGAACGGAACAAAATTTATCATTAGACACGGGAGATTTTCATTATTTGTTTACTCTTGGTATATTTAGAGTACGGATGGACACAATTTTAAATTAATAGATAGTTCAATATTATTAACCATAATGCCTACGTCAACTATACTCACAATATCGGAAGCTTAACTCATATGCACACCTACACTCATGCAAGCATTTATTCACGTTTCTTATCACCAACAACTACCCATTAAGTGCATATACCCACTAACTCATATGCTGTGCTTAGGAGTAGCCTTATATATATTGTATTTGCTTTACTATTGTAAGAGTGGAAATAATAAGAGAGAACATTTTGTATTGTTCTACTTTCTCTTTACCACCTCTCATAGTAAGTTAGTATGGTATCATATCCATACATGGCAAATGCCGGATCCAAAACCACCTGCTCCTTCTTTCCCAAACTCTATCTAAATATAACATGTCTCTCCCAAACGCCCATCAAAATCCGATCTCAAACACCAGTGATCACCTCTCTCTCTCTCATTCTTCTTTCTCTCTCTAATATTTGACCACTCGGTTCTCTTTCTTTTCACTATCTTCTCTCTAAATTCCACCACTGAATTTTCTTCCCCCCCACCACTTATCAATCTCACAACCTCAACTCACTTTTACTCTGAAGCAATATCAAACTAAAGCAGATTTTTTTCCGCATGTGCTCATGATCCTCCCAACACCAGATCATCTCTTTCTCTATCTACTTTGCTTCATTTGTGTTTCTTGCAGTCTTTATCGGGGACCATTTTTGGGTTCCTATTGGTAATTTTTTTTTAAAGATAAAATGGTGGTACACCTTAGGGGCTTTATGGTATTTGTGATGATTTTCTTTCTGTTATTCGCCATTGTTTGGCCTTATGCTCAGCGCACCTACCACTGACGGGACTTCAATTGACCAAGGGCTAGCATATGTGCTGTTGTTTGGTGCCTTAATGCTTACATACCTCATCCACCCAATGGATGCATCTTCCTTTAGCTTCTTTTGAAATAATCTCTCTCGTCCCAAATTCTTACAACTAGGTTGGGAAGTGGATTTTTAATGTGTGTGTTGTGTCTATTTCATTTGAGAAATTAATTAGTTCCAACGATATTGTTATGGTACTGAGTTTGTTCTCTCTATCTCACTTTCTCCACTATCTTTTATTTTCTCATTTTTTTTTACTTCCAAACTCATCCAACCCACTGTTCAATTCAACCTCTTTTACCAGCACAACTCAAAATCAGGAGTCCCATGATAAAGTTGAAACCTTTAACACAACAAGATCTCCAAACCCACTTTATCTCTTTCCTTATTTCACCCCCACGCTCCATTTCCTTTCCTTTCTTTTCCCTTATCTCGTCAACTCCTATAAGAAGCAGTTTTTATCTTTACAGTCTCATGTTCCTCCTCTCTATTCCCCCTGACTGCCCCATCCATATTTCTCCGTCTAACACCTCGGGCCACTACCCACCTACCACTTAACCTACCCAAACTCCCGCACAACAACATAGTATCCCATGATCCTAAATGACCCAAAACCCTATCCTCACATAACCTACATATATTGAGGAGCAACTTCACTTAGGAGGAGTCGACACATAATTTTTTATTCACTTTCATTCGAGACAAGTTGATGATTCACTCACGACCACCATCAACTTGCGCGGGAGGGGGTATTAACCATAATGCCTACAACAACTACACTCACAATATCAGAAGCTTAACTCATATGCACACCTCCACTCATGCAAGTAGTTATTCACGTTTCTTATCACCAACAACTACCCACTAAGTGCATATACCCACTAACTCATATGTTGTTCTTAGGAGTAGCCTTATATATTGTATTTGCTTTACTATTGTAAGAGTGGAAATAATAAGAGAGAACACTTTGTATTATTCTACTTTCTCTTTACCACCTCTCATAATAAGTTAGTAAATATATTAACGTACTGGAATCAGTTTGAGTTTTGGGTCGTTATTTTTTTATTTTTTTAAGGTGGAGCACTATTCAGTATCAATCTTTCTAACTGAAGCAAGACACTTTCTCCCGCCTTTATTGAGCAGATAAAAATAGGGTTGATTATATATGGGTCTTATTTGAGCCTTTTTTTATATAAAATAAGTTTCTTTGACTAGTCAACCACTACTTAATTTCCATTTCTAAAATTAACATATCTTCAATGACTAAAATAACCTTTCTTTTTCTTACCCTTTCATTCTCTAATAATGATTAAACTCATATCCATCGATTTAGGGCTTGAATCTCTCTAAAATAGCTGGCACACACAAATGAAAAAGGTTTCTTGAAAATATCTTTCTCTATCTCTTTCTTCATGTTTCGGAACCCATCAACTGTGAACTCCATGTATTTGGGTTCGATTTGGAATGTTCAACCTTTCCTTTTGGGCTTGACTTGTAGTTTTGGAGTGGTTACGCTTTGGGATGTTCAAGCGTGTCTGGGTTTAATTTTTTTTAAGATGGGTTTCAATCTTTCGTTTTAGGTTCAACTTGGATTTTGAGTGGGTACGTTTTGGGATGTTTAGGGCGTTCGGGTTAAATTTGTAGATATGGGAATAGTTTTTTGGCTTTAATCCCATCTCCAAAGATTGGTTAAGATCCACTCCCATGAATTTTTAAAATTGTAATAGATCCTGATATACCCATATATACCCTCGGCCAGGCTGAGGGCATCCTCCACACGGACGAGGCCAAGATGATCTCTCAGCTAATATCATACGACCCTTCAAGGGGCCGACCCCTCATTAGGCCCAGATGACTCTTCAATGGGCCGACCCCTCATTAGGCCCAGACGAGCCACCAAGGGGCCGACCTCTCATCAGGCCCAGACGACCCTTCAGTGGGCCAACACCTCATCATGTCTCGGACGAACCTTCAAGGGGCTAACCCCTCATCAGGCCCAGACGACCCACCAAGGGGCCGATCTCTCATCAGGCCCAGACGACCCTTCAGTGGGCCGACACCTCATCATGTCTCGAGAGACCCTTCAAGGGGCCGACCCCTCATCAGGCCCAGACGACCCTTCAGTGGGCCGACCTCTCATCATGGTCTGGACGACCCTATGAGGGTATGACAGTACGAGGCCTAGACTAGGCCTGGATCGCTGCCAGCAGGAACTTTGCCCTCGGCCTCGCATCATAGGCCGATGGTGACATAATCACAACGCGTGATTTGGGAGACGCGTGGCATAGTGCGCGTGAGACTCCTATGGCACGTGGGCAAGACCGTTATAACAATATCACCCCCTCACGTGAGGGAATATTATGTCATTATTAATCACATGTGTCACCTCCAGGTGTCAGCAGGGGATTGGCTAGATTATAGCTCACATGAACCATGTATGCTTGGGGGGTACACTACTCCCCCCAAGACCTATATATACTTATCACCTACAACCCCGCAAAGGGATCGATAATGGTAACCCTAGCTAAAACTCTGCTTGTACACACAGTAGAGAGAGAGAGAGTGAGCTTATGTGCATTGTATCCAAGTCCATTAGTGCCCATATTTAGTGGATCACACACTCACAGTGGATGTAGGACTGATTGGCTGAACCACTATACATCATTGTCTTATTCCACTTATAATCATCCCCTTGTATACACTTATACACATATATCTCTATGGCTGCCATTGTTATTATTGTTTGAGCTCATCATCACTTACCTGGTGGTGCTGAATCTTAGCATCATCAGTTTGGCACCGTCTGTGGGAACGAGAGGACATCTCTTCCTTTATACAACTTGACCTCACCGGGCACTCTGGTGGTGAGCTAGTCCTCCCCATTCGTGCGGAGCTGTTTCACCATTGAAAGAGACCCATTAAGGTTCTCAACCTCACTAGTATTTTCTTCAGTTCAACTTTTCATAGCTCAAACATATGGCGACGGATATGCCACCACCACCTCTTCCTCCACCGGATAGTGGAGTAGGACCCAGTTCTAGTCAAACACCACCTCAGTCTGAGATGGCTGATGAGGCGGCCACCTTGAAGTCTCTGGAAGCAAGCCAGTGGATTATGCAGGAACAATTCACAGCTCTTAGTCAAAATATACTAAGACCACCGGGAGTCTCACCGGAGATGATTACTCCAGCGGCAGCTGCAGGGCAGCATGAGGCCAGGGGACCACCCCAGGCACCGCTCAAAGAATTACCGCCTCCTCAGTGACGGAGGGATGTTGCTGACCCCCGGCGTCTATGCCTGGGGAGGCAAGGAAACCCTTGCCCAGAAGACAGGTATGATGATCTGGAGGGGGATGAGGCCCCCATAGAGTGCTAGGAGCCGTATGAGGTCTCCAACAATACTGTGCGACCTCTCCAGGAGAGCAGAGGGAAGTGTGAAAGGCAAAATCCTGACGATCGCCCGAGGGGATATGCTTTTGATCGTCTGAGCAGGGGGTCGGCCTTTGAGAGGCTGGGCCCAGTAAATGACCTGCGGGAAAAATTGTCTCGATCGAGAAGTATTGCGAGGTCCAGAAGGGAGGCAGTAGATGGTCGACCCCATGGGGGCTGATAGGACGACGGTCAAGGGGAAGTAAACAGCCTACACAGGCCTACCACAGTAGAACCCTCCGTCCACCTCAAAGAGGCATCAGGGGATAACATCGACCCAACCAACCCTATAAGGCCCTGGAACGACTCGATCCAAAGGTTAGAGGATAATATTGGTGATATTATGAAGAGCCGGGACCCTCTTCAGAGAGGATACTCCATCGGCTCACCCTTTGTGGCAAAGATAGTCAACTTCCCTATGCCGTCCAAGTTTAAGCCACCTGTGATCACCCCAAGATATGATGGGAGTACCAACCCTGTCCACCATATTGAGATGTATCAATCAGCAACAGACATATACTCTATCTCAGATGAGATGAGGTGTCGTGCCTTTTTTGGCACCCTAACTGGGGCTGCACACGTCTAGTATATGTATCTTCCAAAGAACTTCATTAAAAAATTTAAGCAGTTAGCAGACTGGTTTATCCATAACTTTTGCTTTGGAGTGAGGCCACAGAAAAAGACCACACGCTTGCTCTATGTTAAGCAGGGGAAGAATGAGAGTCTGAGAGACTACATAGCCAGATTTCACGAAGAAAAGTTAAAGGTCGAAGACTACGAGGAAAACATTGCCAGGATAACCTTCATTGGAGGACTCCAGAAGGGGAAGCTATTATGGAAGCTCGCTGAAGACCCTCCTAGGACGATGGCTGAATTGCTATCAACATCAGGAAAGGTGATGAATGCCGAAGAGGTGATGGCAGTAAAATACGAAGACGAAAAAGGAGGCACCAGTGGGGGCAAGTACCAAAAAAAGAACAAAGAGGGGAAGAAGAGGTCCATAGACGACAAATTCGCTGATTACACCCCTATGACGGTCAGCTGTGAGCATATACTGAATGAGATAAAAAGTGACTGGTCCTTGAAGTGGCCTAAGAAGCTGAGGGTAGCCCCCCCACAAGAGGAACAAGAATATGTGGTGTTAATTTCACCAAGACCATGGCCATGTCACCGACAAATGTTTTGCTCTGAAAGATGAAATCGAGAAGATGCTAAAAGAAGGGAAGCTTAGGAAGTATGTTGATAAAGGCGCCTTCAAGAGGGGCCACGGGGATGACCCCAAAAAGAAGAGAGGTGATGCATGCCGAGAAAATCCTCCAAATCGAAGGGACGACCCTTCAGATGATGAGGATGATCCTGACCTCCCATCGAGAGACGACCACGGCCCTGTAAAGAGACTTAATATGATATCACTCGGTATTGGGATGATCTCTGGGGGACTGGAAGGAGGAGGGTCAGAGGTCGCAGACAGGAAGGCCCATGTAACTGAAGCCAAGGTAGTGACAAAGGCTGTACACTCAACCTCTATTGAGGCAAAGTAAAAAAATAGGAAGAAAGTTGATATGGATACTCTGATAGTGGGATTCTCAAGAATAGACTTCAAAGGCCTCTTATCCCCACATGACCCTATCGTTATCACTACTAGGGTGCACGAATGTGAGGTGCTGAGGATCTTGGTAGATGGGGGTAGCTCTATAGATGTGATGTTTTGACCGTGCTTCAAAGACTTAGGCCTCAGTCATGCTAGACTCGTCCCATACCATCACCCATTGATTGGGTTCAGTGGGGAAAAGGTTCATCCTCTAGGAGTGTATGAGGACAATGTCAGGATGGAGGACGAGTGGCCTAGATAGCTCACCAAGAAGGTCAGTTTCTTTGTGATGGATGAACATGTCTTCTCGACCTACAGCATTATACTGGGGTGTGTAGCCCTCAAGTGGTTTGAGGCTGTGTCGTCTATGCTTCATCAGATGATCAAATTTCTGACCCCTTACGGGGTAGGGGAAGTTCAGGGAGACCAGACGACGGCATGAGAATGTTACTTCAACTCCGCCGAAGAAAGAGAGGCACACAAGAAGGCAACAACCACTTACAATATTGACACCCTTGACCCCAGGGATGAGAAAAAACTCAAGAAAGGAGATGCCGCGGAAGAGATAGAATCCATCATCCTCAATGAGGATGAGAAAAAAAACTCGTACAAGTCGACAAATCTCTGAAGATAGACATAAAAGAAGACCTCATCAAGCTGCTAAGGAGAAGATAAAGTGTCTTTGCATGGAGTCGCGCAGATATGCCGGGGATCGACCCCGAAATTATGAGCCACAAGCTCAACGTGGTAGAGGGTGCAAAGCCAGTAAAGCAGAAGAGGATAATTTATTCTCGAAAGAAGTATGAGGTCATTAGGGATGAGGTCAAGAAGCTAGAAGATGCAGAGTTTATCAGGGAGGTCATCTATCTCGAATGGTTGTCCAACGCAATCATAGTCCCAAAAGCCAACGAGAAGTGGAGGATGTGCGTAGACTTCACAGAACTCAACAAACATTATCCCAAAGATAGCTTCCCTCTCCCCCGCATTGATCAGATGGTAGACGCTACTACAGGCCATGAGCTCATGAGCTTTATGGATGCCTATTCAGGGTACAACCAGATATTCATGAACCCTAAAGACTCAGAAAAAATAGCCTTCATTACCGATAAGGGGATATACTGCTATAAGGTCATGCCCTTTGCCCTAAAGAATGCGGGGGCAACGTATTAATGCCTTGTGAATAAAATGTTTGAAGACCAAATCGAGAAGTCCATGGAGGTATATGTAGATGACATGCTGACCAAGAGTTTGAAGGCAGAGGATCATGTGGCCGACCTCGAGAGGACCTTTAACACGATGGACAAGTACCGAATGAAGCTCAACCCGGCCAAATGTGTCTTCGGGGTTGGAAAAGGGAAGTTCTTGGGGTTCATTGTCAACCAAAGGGGCATCTAGGCCAATCCTGAAAAGATAAAGGCCCTCATAGAAATGAAGACTCCCAAGACCATCAAAGAAGTTCAAAGGCTCACAGGGCGAGTGGCTGCTTTGAATAGATTCATGTCCAGAGCCATAGACGGGTGTTTACCATTTTTCAAAATCCTCAGAAAGGCCCTTTGAATGGAGCGAAGAGTGTGATCGGGCTTTAAAGGAGCTAAAGTCATACTTGGGGTCTCCCTTGCTGTTGTCACAGCCAGTACAGGGTGAACGACTACATATTTACCTAGCCGTCTCAGAATCAACCATCAGCGCAACCATTGTGAGAGAAGAGGATGGGGTGCAAAAGCCCATATATTTCAACAATAAGGCACTTCAGGGGGAAGAGCAAAGATACCCAAGGATGGAGAAGTTAGCACATGCCTTGATCCATGCATCAAGAAAGATGAAGCTGTACTTCCAGTCCCATACAATGGTCATCCTCACCGACTCTCCTCTCAGACAAGTCTTACACAAGCCAGAAAAATTGGGGAGGCTAATGGCCTGGGCTATAGAGTTGGGGGAGTTTGACATTGTATATAAACCTAGGGTGGCCATTAAGGGGCAAGCATTATCAAATTTTGTGGCTGAATTTACTTGGGAAGATGATGAGGCTGAAGATGAGAGCCTCGAAGAGACAGATACACGGCAAGGCAGAATTGTTGACCCATCCGTAAAAAAGGCTGAGACAAGCACCGCTAGAGAAAAAGTGGCAGAAAACGAAGAGGAAAGATATCTCTTTAAATAGGGGTCCCTCACCGAGGGAAATTTCTCAGAGGAAAAGATCGTGCGGAACCTCTTCATTGACGGGTCCTCTTGTGAAAGCATAAGTGGCGCTGGATTAATTGTAACAGCACCTGATGACATAGACAATGAGTACTCCCTAAGGTTCAACTTCAAAGCCTCTAACAACGAGTCTGAATATGAGGCCCAGATAGCATGCCTCTCCTTGGCCAAGTCTCTTAGTGTCGACCATATTATGGTCCATAGTGATTCAAGACTAGTGGTGAATCAGATACTAGGAGCCTACGAGGCTAAGGATAAGAGAATGGCCAAATATCTTGAAAGGGTAAGGGAATTATTAATGGTCTTCAGAGAGGTAAAGTTGAAGAGGATACCTAGGCATGACAATCGACGAGACGACGCACTTGCTAGGCTGGCCTCAGCAACTAGGACAGACGTCAAGAGGACAGTCCCAGTAGAAATTTTGCTTCGACCAACGATTGAAGAAGAAGAGGGAACACTTGGCTTTTGCTTAAACATTAACGGGGAACCTTCATGGATTGACCCCCTTATCAGATACATTAAAGAGGGGGAAATGCCAGAGGCAAAATAAGAAAGGAAGAAGTTGAGATACAGAGCTGCGAAATTCATTGTCATCGGAGACACATTGTACAAAAAGGGATTCTTGCTCCCCTTGATCAGATGTGTGCACCCTTCTGAGGTCCCTCACATCATGCAAGATGTGCACGAGGGGTCATGATCAAGCCATATTGGGGGAATATCGTTAGCAAAGAGGATAGTAAGCCAGGGATACTGGTGGCTGACCCTCGGGAAAGAATCCACGGCATACGTAAAAAAGTGCGATTAATGTCAAAGATTTGCCACAATCCCTCACCAGCCCCATCAGCCTCTTACCTCCATCACATCCCCATGGCCATTCGCAGTATGAGGAATCGATCTGGTAGGATCTTTGCCCAGGACCATCAATAACTATCGATACTTGATCGTGGAAATTGACTATTTTTCAAAATGGGTGGAGGTGGAGCCAATGGTAACGATCACAGAGCAGAAGACCTTCCAGTTTATCTGGAAAAATATTATATGCAGATATGGTCTCCCCAACACCCTCATCTCAGATAACGGGACTCAATTCAAGAATACATCTCTGGAGAAGTTTTGTGAAAGGGTGAGTATCAAAAAATTCTTCTCTACCCCGGGCCGACCTCAAGCTAACGGGAAAACGGAAGTTACAAATAGAACAATCCTAGATGGGATCAAGAAGAAGCTCGAGGAGGCAAAAGAAATATGGGTCGAGGAGTTATACACTGTACTGTGGGCCTACAGGACGACAACAAAGACTCCTACCGGAGAAACCCCATTCATGCTGGCGTATGGTTCAGAGGCCGTCATCCCTAATGAGATTGGGTTTCCTACTCACAGGGTCCAAATGTATGACCCCCAGAGGAATATGGAAGAAAGGAGACTTGACTTAGACTTGATCGAGGAAAGGAAGGAAGACGCTGAGATAAGGCAAGCTGCCTACCAGCAGAGGACTGCTAGTTTTTACAACCAGAGGGTGAAGAAAAGTCCAATCGCAGTGGGGGACTTAGTCCTAAAAAAGGCTTGGCAAAAGCCTGACAAGCTCCACCCAAATTGACATGGCCCATATAGGGTCATTGATGAAGTTGTCCTTGGAACCTATAGGCTAGAAAACCTTGAAGGGGAACCCTTTTTGAATCCGTGGAATGCAGATCAACTGAAGAAATACTATCAATAATGTTGTAATGTCCTATCGGATCACAATTGTAATGAATGTATTGCTCTAGCAGAACACTTGGAATGTTAATGAGAATATCATATTGGTCCCTCATCTCGTGTTTGTTAATTCTAGTATAATTAGGGTTATCCTTGGTGGCAACTCCCTTTGGCTCTAATGAGGGTAAATGGTGGTAACCATTTAGATTGGTGGTAACCACCCTCAGCTATAATGAGGGTCAATGGTGGGGATGACCCCCCCATTCACCCTCAAGAAAGACGAGGGGGGACTTGAAATTTAAAACATCATTTAGATTGGTGGTAACCACCCTCAGCTATAATGAGGGTCAATGGTGGGGACGACCCCCCATTCACCCTCAAGAAAGATAAGGGGGGACTTGAAATTTAAAACATCATTTAGATTGGTGGTAACTACCCTCGGCTATACTGAGGGTCAATGGTGGGGACGACCCCCCATTCACCCTCAAGAAAGATGAGAAGGACTTTATTGAAAACCATTAAGATTGGTGGTAACCACCCTTGGCTATAATGAGGGTCAATGGTGGGGACGACCCCCAATTAACCCTCAAGAAAGACGAGGGGGGACTTGATTGAAAACATAATTGATTGTTGGTAACCACCCTCGACTATAATGAGGGTCAATGGTGGGGAAGACCCCCCATTCACCCTCAAGAAAGATGAGGGGGGATTTTATTGAAAACCATTAAGATTGGTGGTAACCACCCTCGGCTATAATGAGGGTCAATTGTGGGGACGACCCCCCATTCACCCTCAAGAAAGACGAGGGGGGACTTGAAATTTAAAACACCATTTAGATTGGTGGTAACCACCCTCGGCTATAATGAGGGTCAATGGTGGGGACGACCCCCCATTCACCTTCAAGAAAGACGAGGGGGGACTTGAAATTTAAAACATCATTTAGATTGGTGGTAACCACCCTCATCTATAATGAGGGTCAATGGTGGGGAAGACCCCCCATTCACTCTCAAGAAAGATGAGGGGGAACTTTATTGAAAACCATTAAGATTGGTGGTAACCACCCTTGGCTATAATGAGGGTCGATAGTTGGGACGACCCCCCATTCACCCTCAAAAAAGACGAGGGGGACTTGTAAGATGGGTGAACACACACAACAGCCGAGTCAAATCATACAAGAGACAAGCATAAAAGACAGGAAGAGAGATTCTATTATAAAATGTCACAGATGTTTATCCAACAAAAATAGAGTACAAAAATGCTTTTATAAGAAGAGGGTAGGGGCTACAGACAGCCACCCTATTCAGCAGTATCTGTAGGCAAGGTTTCAATGTCAATTAGAGGAGTCTCTTTGATGACCAAAACAGGTCGATCTTCAGAGGTGACGATGCCTTCGACGTGTACTTGGGACTCCACTTGGGCTAAGGCCTCATCAATAAGGAGGTCATCCAACTAAATTGCCTCAAGAGAGGGGTAAACTGAAGACACATCATTAATGAACTTAAGGACGACCCACCGACAGGCCATCTTGATCCCCTCTCTAAGTACTCAAGATTGAAACTAGTTTGAGAGTTTGTAAGCCTCCACAACATCGGCCTCGGCTTTTTTCACTACCCCTTCAAGCTCGGCCTTGAATTGAGCCCCCTGATTGATCAAGGCCTCATCCTTTTCTTTAATAAGAGAATCTTTTGCCTTCAAGTCGACCTAGTGCCGCTTCATCAACTCATCCAGGACCCTTGCATCTTCGGTCCTTACACTCTCCAACTCGGCCTCTGTAGTCTCGAGCTTGGTCTGCAGCTCAGCCTCATGATGGATATCTCTCTCGGCGTCATAAAATTTTTGTTGATTCTCGTTTATCCATTTGGTGGCCGATGTGAAGGTACAAATAGTCTGCACAAAAGTAGGCACTTAGTAAGGGGCCGAGGGAAGAATTGGTGAAAAGTTGACTGAGGAAATGAAGTAAAAATAAGTACCCGGTCCAGAGTATGCAGATTGTAATCATACACCTTGGTAGGGGGTATCTTTGATAAAAAGTCGTAATCAGTGGCCGAGGGAGCAGAGAACATGGAAGCCTTGGCCGCCCTCAAGTTGGCTATGAGGGAAGATGGTTCAGCCTTCAAAAATGTCAAATTTTGAGACCAATAAGCCCCCATATTGGAAGAGGATCCGATCCCCTCATACGTCTCCACCCTCGCCCTCGCCCTAGAATCCGATCAAGGATCAACAGGAACTTCTGGCTCTTTTATTTTATGACTGTCGATAGTCAGCTCAACATGTGTCGGCCCCATGGCCTTTGTATTCCTCGGAGGTTGCTGAGGCTCTTTGCCCTTTTTCTTTCCCAGGCCAGAGAGTAAGCTTGGGGCAGTCATCTCCCAAAATTGGTCAGAGATATTTGCAGGACGACCTGAAAAGGATACGACATATCAAAAAGAAGCAGAGACAAAGACGAAATACTTGGAAAAAATAAAAAAATGAGCAAAAAACCACTCATATAGTTCTGTTAGGGGTCCGACGCTCAGACCAGCTTCTTTGAGGAATCAAGGGGTCATCAAATATTCAAACTTAGGAAGTTCACCCTCTTTCCCTCGCTTCCTCAGATAGTCAATAATGACCCTCTCCTCCAAGATGAGTCCAGGGTCTGATCGCACTTTTATTGAAGGGTTGGACCATACCCTTAGTACCCTCGGACCGTCTTCAATAGGCTCTCCCTCGGCAGGGAATTCCCAATCCCCGAAGATGAAGAAAAACCTCTTCTTCCAGTCATGATTGGAAGTCTGAGTCACATAAAGAAGCTTCTTGTTGGACTTCTTGGCCCCCAAATGGAAATACCTAGGTTATTTGGACGACGAGGTGATGTTGTAGCAAGCAATGAATAAGTCGACTGAGGGCTCATCGGTGAACAAATTCTTCCAAAGTGAGATATAGACGATGATAGTCCTCCACAAGTTGGGAGGAAGTTGAGAGGGAGCAACCCCAAGGGAAGACAAGATGTCGACTATAGCAGGGTGTAGAGGGAACCTAACACTTACCCTAAGCATCTGTTCATAAACAACAATCTCTCCCTCCTCCCCCTCGAAGACTCTCTCAGATTCAGTTGGGACCCTCATACTTATATTGGGTTGTATGCCAAAGAGATACCTCCATACTAATAGATCACGGTTCTTAACTGATGATACATAAGTTGAGGCACTTGAAGTATCAACTTGACCATCATCATCGCCGGAAGAACCCTCACTATCGTCCTTAGCTCTCTCGTCCCCGAATCCCTCAGTCTCGTCGCCTATCGGGGGACCATTTGGAAAGGCTACTTGAAATGCAAGAGGGGACAGGGCTGTTATAGGGACAACCTCAGAAGGTGATGTGTCCTCAGCCTGTCGGCTTCGTCTAAAGAGTGGATGTCTCTCTCCTCCCGGAAGGACCAGCACCCATCGGTGATGATGCTCTCTGATCCATTTCCCCCTCGTATGACTGACTTTTGACTGGACGATAAGACGAACCGCATGAGTCAGGGGGTATTATTATGGCTAATGGGATGGGGAAAATGGGTCGTACCCAACTAGGGTCGGCCCCTTGTCTTCTCTCGTCCTCTTCCTCTATTCGCCTAATATCTACGAAGAACTTCTCTCTCAGGGATGGGAATTCCTCGACTAAATCATAAAGCCTCTTAAGCATTAAGGGGAAGACCCTACACTTAAAATAATTTGTCTAACCTAACTACAAACAAGTTTGCAGTTGACTAAGTTGGACTTTTGGATTGAAACCAAAGAAATAAAGGGTTTTGATCAAGAACACTCAAGAACAAGAAGAATAACCCGCCGGAGAAGAACGCCGAAAAAAGCAAAACAACCAAGGAGAAAGCAAAAAGAAACCCAAATGAAAAATGCAAATTATATTTGAAGGCTCAAGTAGGAATCTAAAGAAAAGAAAGGTTACCTGAGAATGAAGGCGAAGATAGCGAGGCTTGATGCAGAAGAAATCGCAGAAATGGCTATGGAAGATGTTGAGAAGCTAGAGAGAGAGAGTTAAGGCGCGAAGAAGAAGAAAGGAAATGACTTCAAAAAATCATTCAAATATCTTGCTAATGAGTGGGCCCATTAACCAAGGCAAAACACGGCCCACGAGGAGGGTATCATTAGGGCACAAAGTCCCAAGCCAAATGTGCAGCCGCCACGTCTGGGAAACTGGAACGACGATGGATGTCTGCCTAGGTGTCAAATCAGCTTGACAGGTGTCACTCACCAAACTAATCATACACTTATCTCAAAAGTAGCACTATCCCCCAGCCATCTCAACAACATCGATGGCTAAGGGCTGGGGTGGTGATTGATATACCCATATATACCCTCGGCCAGGCCGAGGGCGTCCTCCACCCAGACGAGGCCAAGATGATCTCTCAGCTAATATCAGACGACCCTTCAAGGGGCCAACCCCTCATCAGGCCCAGACGACTCTTCAAGATGTCGACCCCTCATCAGGCCCAAACGACCCACCAATCATGTCTCGGATGATCCTTTAAGGGGTTGACCCCTCATCAGGCCTAGACGACCCACCAAGGGGCCGATCTCTCATCAGGTCCAGACGACCCTTCAGTGGGACGACACCTCATCATGTCTCGGACGACCCTTCAAGGGGCTGAACCCTCATCAGGACCAGACAACCCTTCAGTGGGCCGACCCCTCATCGTGGTCTGGACGATCCTATGAGGGTACGATAGTACGAGGCCCAGACTCGGCCTTGCTCGCTGCCAGCAGGAACTTTGCCCTCGGCCTCGCATCATAGGTCGAGGGTGACATCATCACAGTGCTTGATTTGGGAGATGCGTGGAATAATGCGCATGAGACTCCTATGGCACGTGGGCAAGACCGTTATAAAAATATCACCCCCTCGCGTGAGGGAACATTATGTCATCATTAATCACATGTGGCACCTCCAGGTGTCAGCAGGGGATTGGCTAGATCATAGCTCACATGCACCATGCATGCTTTGAGGGTACACTACCCCCCCAAGACCTATATATACTTGTCACCTACAACCCCGCAAAGGGATCGATAATGGTAACCCTAACTAAAACTCTGCTTGTACACACAGTAGAGAGAGAGAGAGTGAGCTTATGTGCATTGTATCCCAGGCCATTAATGCCCATATTTAGTGGATCACACACTCACAGTGGATGTAGGCCTAATTGGCTGAACCACTACATGTCATTGTCTTATTCCACTTATACTCATACCCTTCTATAGACTTATACACATATATATCTCTATGGGTGATATTGTTAAAACTGTTTGAGCTCATCATGGGTAACTAGGTTATGTGAGCACACCTAGTGAGATAGCACTTTAGAGGGAATCATCCGGAGAGGGTATACTCGGAGGGATGGATATACGTATGCTATATGCGTGGATGTTTAGTAAAGGTACGTATATAATGGTATTCAATATTATATACGGGTAATAATACAGTGTGTGTGATGTATTTACTTTATATAACTTGTGACACAATTATATGCTATTCTTTAAGAAGGAATTAATTAAGTTAATTGGTGAAACAACTTATAATTCTTGAATAATTATACTCGGGTTAGAGTAGTATGGCAAGGGAAGGTTATACCAGGACTAGTTGGACGGGGTAGTGAAACTAGGTGGGGGTCAAGGTGACCGTTAGGTGTTCACATTAGTGGAGGGGTGAGAATGTCCACAAGGGAGTGCGACACTAACTTAAATATGAAGCGCATTCATACATTTTAAATTACTTCAATTAATTCACTTGCTAAATATTTTCAAAAATGTTTTGGGTTCTAACCCTTGCTATAAAACTATTTTCAAAACCTTTTAGGTGTCCAGCCATAGGGACGCCAGGATTGATATTCTATTCCAAGGACACGGAGCTGCGGCATTTGTGGATGCTAGTAGGAGTTTGTATTAGACGCATCATTCATTTATTCCTAGAGTAGGAATCATGTATCAGTTTCAGTTTTATTTAGGGCTTGTCGCCCAGACTTCTCAGTATAGTTTTCAGATTTATTTTATTCAGTTGTTGCTTGTTTGTATTGGACTATTTACTTTGGTGGCCGATGGTTTATTTGGCATGTTATTTTATTTTGTTCAGTTGACTTAAATTCAGTTGTGTGAATGGTTTATATTTAATTCCGCATGTACTAGTTTGTAAATTAAAAAGTTAAAATTTGGGACCAGCTTTTGGAATACTAGGTGGTTAGTAAGTTTTAAAAAGTTTTCGACAGTGATGCTAAGGATGAACCAACTGGGATTCCTATTTTAATTTAGTATAGGACTGATCACCCAGTATTTTATTAGGCGGGGTGTAACGGATGGTATCAGCACATCAGGTTCTAGTGTCCTTAGGATCTGTGTGACTTTTCACGTTTTGGCTTAGCAATCTTTGATATAGAGCCCTATTATAGGATTGTTGTATTCTCATACGTATGCAATTTACGTTCTTCTGCCAAATTTATATTTGAGAGTGAACTCATACGATTCGATTCTCATTCTAGATACCGCCCAGGAGAGGGAACAGCTAGGTCAGCAAGGGGAGTTGAGAATAGGGAGGCTCATCAGGAGCAAGAGTTACTGCAGCAACTTCCAGGGATGATTTCGGTAGCGCAGGTAACTGAATTAGTGGCGCAGGCAGTTTAAGTGACGGTGGTCCAATGGCAGGGTACTTCCCACGGGATCAGCCACAAATGTTAATGGCACCAGATGTTCAGGCCCACCCGCGACCGTTGGGGTGGCAGAAAGTACGAGAGGTTTTCATATTGGGCATCCACCAGAGTTTCGAGGGGGTTGAGGTGTAGTGCTAGCGTGTCAGCGAAGAGAGATATCTAGCTCCACCTACACATGGGAGATTGCGATGAGGTGCGGAAGCAAATGCTAGCCACTTTTAGTTTAGTGGGAGCAACACTACAGTGGTGGGAGTCGATCACCACAGTTGAGGAAAGGGATACGCTAGCTATTGTAGAGTTTTGGGTGTGGTTCGATCGCAAGTATTTTCCTCCAGCGGTTGAGACCGAAATGAGGAGAAAATTTTGAGAGGTGACTCGGGGAGACCGTTCAGTGAACGATTACGAGGAAGAATTTACTCGTTGGCAAAGTTGGTACCGGATGAGGTAAGCGATGAAGAGAGAAAGAAAGAAAGGTTTATGAATGGGTTAGTCTGGATAATCAGACAATATTTTATTGGTAATACCGCATTAGTAGCTTATACTGATGTTATTAACACACCACTCCTGCACTATCAGGACGATCGCTTCCACGTGTAAGGAAGCAAGAGGGGAGTGAAAACTAACCAGTCGGATAAGGAAGGAGGGAACAGTACCAGTGGGGTATCCTAGCAGCAGACAGGGGAGATCAGGGGTAGGATTCCAGCAGGGAAATCATGCCAAACGTTTTAGAACTGGAGGCTATCGATAGGATGTCCAGAAATTCCAACAAGGTCGGCATGGAAGGGACCAGTGGCAGGGTGAATGTTTAGATGGTGTTTCGTTTGTGGGGGAAACGAGACACATGAAGAGAGATTGTCTTAAGGGAGGCAGGGGTCAACTATAGGACGAGGTCCTCGATGTACATCCACTAAAGCAAGTCACGGGCGCATTCGGGATGGGAGAAGATGCTTCGGAATCCGAGGATCAGCTGTTGCAGCTGGAGTATGGAGGTAATTATTTTTACCCTATGGGCGTGGGGTATATTTTTGAGTGGCAAAGAGGATGTCATAATATAAGACTTATTTTTCTCTAGAGTTCGCAGGTGAGTCGAACTTAGTGGGTGCCTTGGCTGTAGCAGCCATATTATGTGGATAAACTTTTCGTAGGGTAGCAGAGTTTCTTTGGTGTTCTTCACGGGAGAATGGAGGTGTACACTGAGTGAAGGTTTGAATTATACGAGGAGTTACTACTTTCGAGAATTATGGGAGTAGGGTTAATAATATTTTCTAAATATCAGCTGGATAGTGATGGAATTTAACTAGTGGTGTTAAGTTTTGGTGTTCACGACACCAGGGTATGTTTGGTACTAGGTATCACCCGAGAGGGCGTATAACCTATATATATATATGTGTGTATATATGTTGTATTGTGTAGTGCGATAGCACATAGTGAGGTCTTGTGTTCTCACATTTTATCCCGGTAAGTAGGGGTGCTTACTGAAGTGAATCAGGGTGGTTAGATTTATGTTCGGGCAAAGAGAGATAGCTCGGGGTTTATTTTGCACAAGGACTAGTGATGGTAAGGGCGCGGTACTTTATGTCATCTTTAGTAACATGAGAGTAAGTGTATATACTTTTGTGTTAAGAGACAAGTATTTCAAGGTACGTGCTATGGACTGAGGGTCTAACGGATCTCAACGACCGACAATGTTAGGTAGTAGTGTATCGGGGGGGTTCCTTATTTGGATTTCTCTTTGCGAGACATCCCACGTACGAAACCTAGCGCAACGTTGGAAAGTGGGGAGATGTTTGGTCGTTAGTACATGGGTTGGGTACCCCGGGCAGTATATATATATATATATATATATATATATATATATATATATATATATATATATATATATATATATATATATATATGTGTGTGTGTGTGTGTGTGTGTGTGTGATATGACTACGGGTTCGAAGTTATATTACGGGTTACGACTATCATAGTCGGGTAGCTTTCGTGCGGTAAAGCACGGGGATAGGGTGAATGGGCACCCGGGTTAATTAAGGCAAATTTTGTGCGGTTAAGCACGGGTATAGGGTGTATGGGCGCTCTGGTTAATTTAAATGCATACTTGTGTAACGTATGGTTAGAAGCGGATGGGATAGATATAGCGGGCTTGGAGGCACATGATAGAGAGTAATATGCGAAGCTTGAAACATTACGCTCATCTTAATTTTGAGGACGAAATTCCTTTGTAAGGGGGGGGGGGGGGGGGGAGTATGTAACACCCCGTAATTCTGAGAATTTAATATTTAATTATTTTGGGAGTTATAAAATTATTTATATTGGAGAAACTTAAATTCATGAGTTGGAGAATTTAATTGAGTGAGCCGAATTATTCATAATTGGCGACTTTAAAGTTTAATTGTCCGAATTAATGTGTGTCACATTTTGAGGTCGAAGTTTGGAAATGTCAAAAAGTATTTCGGATGGCAATTCTGAGTGCGCGGTTGAGTCCGGAAGGGTCGAGATAGTCAGAAAAGAGTACCCGGGGATAGTAATTGGATCTCGGGGTATTTTTGGGCATAGCAGGGTCCACACGGGGTGAGTTGGGCTATTTTAATTAGACCTAGATTGCCAAAAACGGGATTAAGCGTTTTTAACCAAATTGAGAGACTAGGGAACGACAGTCAACACAACTCTAAACCTATGATTTGAGAGGAAATTTGGGGGAAAGCAAATCAAGAGCCAATTTGGGGATTTTGGAGCCAAATTAAGGGGCTACACCAACGGATTAGACCCTACGAATAATTTCAGGCAAGTGGTTAACTGTTGTGATTCCTAAAGTGATAATAATCAATTCATATCATAGTGTGTGTATATGAAAATTCGTTTTGGGTGTGTAACCAAAATTAAAATTGGGTTTTTATGTATTTAGAGTAATGGGCATATTTAATTACTCAATGGATGTTAAGTTATGATTTGGGTCTGTTAAGATTAAATTGTAGAGTGGATTACAATATGTATAGTGATTACATGGACTGAATATGATAGGGTCGGATTTGGTAGAACAGACCCGAGTGAAAAACCCAAATCGGATATACTTAGGGTTTTGGACAAATTGTTGATGGATTAAGGCTCTAGGGTGTTTAGAACCTTTTCTTGTGTGGGGAATTCGTTGGTTGTGATTTGGGCAAAGGTTTGGGAAGAAACAAAAGATTTAGGGTTCGTTAATGGCTGAAACAACAAGCCGGGGAAGACGATCACCTGTTCGATCGATCGATCGACCCAGGGGGATCGATCGATCGACGGTCCCAGAAACTTGGCAATTTGGCCAGTTTTGTATATAAAGAGAATTTTATTTAATCCCTTACTTTTATTTAGTGGAAAAATCATATGTGGCACATATTTCCTTAACAATTATAGGGCGATATAATTGGGTTTAGGAGGGTGTGAACGGTATGTCATGAGATGAACGAATTTGGGGAAATAATTCATAAATATTGAAATTGGGCCGAGAAATAATGTTCGGGTATTATAGTTGGGTGACACTACATTATTAAAGGAATTGAGGTCAAATATTTAATTATGGACCAAGTGGGCGAGTCCGGGTGTGTTGGTAATTATAGGTAAATATAATTGGGAAATTTATGGAGATGAATGTGTGACACATTGTGGGCGAATATGTGGGAATGAAATTATGAGATGTAAAAATGGACCAAGTGAGCGAGTCCGGGTATATTGGTTAAGTGACACCAAAGGATTAAATTAATTATTGAGAGATTAAATTAATTTAGAGTCGGATTATAGACTCGGGAAGGGTATTTATTAATTAATGTGTAAATTAATTAAATGAGAGTCGGACCACAGACTCGGATTGGTATAAATTAAATAAATGTGTAAATTAATTAACTGGGAGTCAGACCACAGACTCAGATCGGTATTAAATTAATAGGTGTGTTAATTAATTTAATTAGAGTCGGACGATAGACTCGGTAAGGTATTAAATTAATAGGTGTGTTAATTAACTTAATTAGAGTCGGATGATAGACTTGGGAAGGTATTAAATTAATAGGTGTGTTAATTAATTTAATTAGAGTCGGACGATAGACTCGGGAAGGTATTAAATTAATAGGTGTGTTAATTAATTTAATTAGAGTCGGATGATAGACTCAGAAAGGTATTAATAAGGTATTAAATTAATAGGTGTGTCAATTAATTTAATTAGAGCCGGACCATAGACTCGGGGAAAATATTATATTAATTGAGTGTGAGTTAAATATATTAGAGTCGGACCACAGACTCGGGGTAATGATAATTTAATAAGTGAGAAAATTAATTAAGTTGAGACGATCCAGAGACTCGGGAAATTTCAGGCTAGTGTTACGGATCTTTGAGTACACGGTAAAGCCGGGGTTTATAGTATATATATACGGTGCAGTGATAGTATATATATATATATTGTGTGTGTGCTATTAAATATCAGTGATTAGATATTTATTTAATTTATATACTCTAGAGCTATCAAGGGAGGTTGCGCGATGTGGGTGAATCCCCTAGCTTGAGGAGTAGGGTGAGTATATCCCCAGGTCATAGCGTCCGGTATATGGGTGAGGGATTATATCATTTTCAGGGAAGGAATATGACCGCCTCCATTTCGTTTATGTTTTGGGCCAGGTTGGTGAGCGATTCCAACTTGGGTAACTAAGTTATGTGAGCACCCCTAGTGAGATAGCACTTTAGAGGGAATCATTCGGCAAGGGTATACTCGGGGGGATGGATATACGTATGGTATATGTGTGTATGTTTAGTAAAGGTACGTATATAATGGTATTCAATATTATATACGGGTAATAATACAGTATGTTATGTATTTACTTTATATAACTTGTGACACAGTTATATGCTATTCTTTAAGAAGGAATTAATTAAGTTAATTGGTGAAATAACTTATAATTCGTGAATAATTATACTCGGGTTAGAGTAGTATGGCAAGGGAAGGTTATACGAGGACTAGTTGGACGGGGTAGTGCAACTAGGTGGGGGTCAAGGTGACCGTTAGGTGTGCACATTAGTGGAGGGGTGAGAATGTCCACAAGGGAGTGCGACACTAACTTAAATATGAAGTGCATTCATACATTTTAAATTACTGCAGTTAATTCTATTGCTAAATATTTTCAAAAATATTTTTGGTTCTAACCCTTGCTATAAAACTATTTTCAAAACCTTTTAGGTTTCCAGCCACAGGGACGTCGGATTGATATTCTATTCCAGGGACACGGAGCTGCAGCATTTGTGGATGCTAGCAGGAGTTTGGATTAGACACATCGTTCATTTATTCCTAGAGTAGGAATCATGTATCAGTTTCAGTTTTATTTAGGGCTTGTCGCCCAGACTTCTCAGTACAGTTTTCAGATTTATTTTATTCAGTTGTTGGATGTTTGTATTGGACTATTTACTTTGGTGGCCGATGGTTTATTCGGCATGTTATTTTATTTTGTTCGGTTGACTTAAATTCAGTTGTGTGAATGGTTTATATTTAATTCCGCATGTACTGGTTTGTAAATTAAAAAGTTAAAATTTGGCACCAGCTTTTGGAATACTAGGTGGTTAGTAACTTTTAAAAAGTTTTTGACAGTGATGCTAAGGATGAACCAACTGGGATTCCTGTTTTAATTTGGTATAGGACTGATCACCCGGTATTTTATTAGGCGGGGTGTCACAACCACCCTTTCCATCCTTACCTCACCACCATCCGACTATTATAAAATCAGCCTGCTACCATTACAAAATCACAAGTAAAGTTCTCTAAGAGGTATACCCTTATTCATTTACAAGCCATTAAATTAGTATGCACCTTCCCATTTCGTAACTTAATCCTCAGACCCTTGATTCATGTGGTTTCATATGCATCAGTATGTATTTGATGTCATTCTCTTAGTACAACTATGTTTCTTTTGACTTTTTTGAGCAAAATAGGCTAGCGAATCCATTTCTTCGTGTTTCTCCCCTTTTGACGACAGTCAATTTATATTCGAGGTAGCCCATAAAGATCAGCGTGGTTGGAAAAAATAGGACTCTCATATCCTAGAATCCCCGCCCGCTCAGGAGTGAATTGTTTCTCCAATTATCCCTCCCCTTCGTTTTCAGGGTCGGCCCGTGCTAGAGGAATTAGACCCGGATGGCCACAAAAATAATACATGAACCCTCAATGAAATGAAGGATCATCCTTTAAGTGAAGATATCCTTCATCAGCACAATCTCAACAACAATTAATTAATATTTTCTGATTAATCAATCAAGCACAGTAAGAATGATTTTAGTTCAATTTTAATTCAATTAATACTAGAATTACTATGTATAAACCATTGTGCAAGCCCTTCCACCAATTTGTGTTAACCCAAAAGGAAACCACTTAAGTAAGGGGTAAAAATGGACACAAAAGTCAACCAAGAAGTTACAAATATATATATATATATATAAGGTTGTTTTACATAAAAGAAAAGATAAGTAAAATCACCTGAATAAAGAAAACAACTAGAATTAGTTGAGATTCAATAATTATTCTTCAATTTCATGCATGCATGGAATGAGAAGAAAAAATGTTAACATATTATTTTTGTTTGAATGAATCCTCAGTCGAACTAATTTCAGTTTGGTTCGAATGAGGTATGCATTTTTGTCCAAACGACCACTTATTTTTGTTCGAATGAATCCTAAAAAAATATTCCGCCTTGAAAAACACTTTTTTAATAATTAAGGGGTCCTGGCATCAGTTTTAATGGGAGCTTTGGCAAAAATAGTTTCCCTGTACACATTCAAAAGCCTTCAAACCCTAATTTTGACTCATCTAGTTTAAGATCCAAGTTTTAATACATATATACTTTGAGATTTTCATTTAGGAACCTCTGTTTAATACTACTCACTTATGAGTATTCATTTCATGTGGTGGAATCCATACTCATTACTATTTACACACGTTGGACTCCGTGTTGTGGTGTTGTGGTGAAGAAGCGGTGGAATCCATGTTTAGATCCATAGAGGGTAGTTGAGCCTATTCGGTGGATATCGAGGCATGTGTGGACTCACATGCTATGGCCTCTTCACAGGTGGACTCTTACGTGTCACTGTGGTGAAGGCTGAAGAATAAAGAGCGTCAAGGCTTACGAGGGCATCAAGATCGTTGTTTAAGTCCATTATTGTGTCATTTGTAATTCCGTATATAGTGAAATTTTCATGGTTGGGTCATTCGATATTTTTCCTGTTGTGGGTTTTCCTCGTACGTCGGTGTGTTATATGATTAATTTTATTTTATCTTACTCTCACTTAGATGCATGTTTTGGGATAAGATAAAATTAGTTAATAATTTTAATAAAACAATTATTTAAAGGTGCAAGTTTAATATGGGTTAGTTTGTTTAATTGGAATTACATTTATAAAAAATTTAAACAGTGGTCTTCTTATGTATCCTATCCATATTAGAAGCCCTTTTACATGTAAATTCAACCCCATATTTTTTCGTATTATTTAATTGGGAAAATTATTATGTGTGCTTGGTGTGACATGTAATTTCACTATTTATAATTTATATGTGTTACATATTTCATGTTTATAACTTAAATTAATGAGATAATTAATTTAATATAAATTGTCGTGTTATGAGTCAACTTTTGGGACATTTAGAATGTTCGTTTGATTTAATATATTGGGATTTAAGCCCGTTGGGTTCGTATATAACTTGGGATGAGTTTTAGTTCATTTAGAAGGTTATTTTGATTCATTATGTTAGGGATTAAGTGGGGCCCAAGGACAATTTCATGGGAAGTAAGTTTATAAGGTTAGAAGATTAAACCTAAAATACATGGGAAGCTTGAGAGAAACCCTAAGGGCTAAGGAATACAGAGGCACATAAGTGAAAATAGGATTTGGGGGATTTGGAGATTGATTCCTCAATCAATCCATAAGGTATAATCCTAGGAATTTGACCTTGAATATGAATAATATTGTTAGAAATAAGTTAACATCATTGAATAAAGTAAAATCCCCTTAATTATTTTTTGAATTGAAGTTAAAATGAGATTAATCAATTAAAAGCTACATAACAAGGAATCTTGAGTTAAGACCTGAAATTTGACCTTTAAATCATGTTATGTTAGTTTGAAACATGTTGTTATATATTATCCTTGATGTTATATCACTCATATATGAAGGAGAAGAATTTGTATTGTTATTTAGAGAATTTTAGGTTGATTTGGGATGATTTTAGGCAGCCATTAAAGTTTTTATAGGAATTTAGAAATTACAGGGGCTATCCGATTAGGTTCTTAGTCGAATCGATTCGGGTTACGAAATAAGAAAACTGAATTGGCCATAACTTCTTCGTTCAAAATCGAATTGATGCCCAGTTGGAATTTATGCGAAGATAATTTAGTGAACTATGTGTTGGTCTTATGACACCATCCAAATAATGGAATGCAAAATTAATCAATTTCTTTTGAAGATGAATTATATTTTAAAACTTTACCTAAACACATCCAAACTTCACATCTTTCATCCTGAACACCTATAAAAGCTCAAATAGACCTTAAAAATGATATTGTGATTTTAACCAACTAATTAGGTTAGAGAACGGTTTTTAATGCTATGTAAATTATAGGTAGGGAGTGATGCCGAATTTGGATACCTAGGGATTAAGGTTTAGAAATAAGTAGATAATGATAAAAAAAGATGCTTAGAGGGTGTAGTACTCCAATAGTCCAAAAACACCTTTAATAACATAAAAGGGTATAGCTTAATTGTAATGGCCCTTGCGAATAATAGATAAGAGTAGGCCTATATTAGAGAGACTTAGGAGTTTGGGCTAGTATCATTTATGATCAACTTTAGTAACGTGTGTATTAAGTAATAATATTAAGAAACTTTATATGTAACCCGACTGAATAGGGTTTCATATTTGTTTCTTGGCTTAGTTGCATAGGGGCATACTTGCCTACTTTCTTTATGTGTAAACATACCATGTATGTGTGCTCGTGGGATACTTACCGGAGCGATATCCTTACGCGATACATATGACGAAGATCGTATTGGTACCCGGTAGGTAGAGATGGGATTTGCCTTAGTCGTGATTACTCGGGACACTATGTGCTATAAATACCCGTTATATCTATATGTTATTCATGGGGTTATCCTTTCATATAGCCTGGGGTTTGGTCCATATAACTGGTGTGAATGCGTAGTGATTATCCTTTGTAGATGCTTTGAGGTTATAGGTGTGGGACAACCTATAACTATTCCTAGTACTTGCAAGCGATACTCAAAGACGATAGAGATAGGCCTTCATTATGTGCATGCTTGAGAGTACACCATTTATGAGGTGTGTGGCGTGGATCGTACTTTTATTGATGTAGACATAGATATTGTCTTCAATTATAGTTCAAATACTTGGTATGTATAGAACAGTATGATTATGAAATATTTACTTATATTCACACATAAAGACTGTCTTCACTTATAGTTCATATAATTGAAATGTATAGACTAGTATGATTATGGAACCATTAATTACATTCACTTTAGATTAAAAATATTTAATCATGGGGTTCACTCGATTTGATATTAGACGCGGGTGATATTTAGGGTTGTTTGCGTTAGGATAACTTAATATATGAGGATAATGCATGTTATTATTGTAGCTCAAATTTAGTTAAATTCTTACACTTTGTAAATTTGTTGTTTACATTGTTGTCATATTTATTTTTCACAGATCTTAGTCTGTTGTTGTTACCGTTGACTTGGAATGATCGTTGGAGCAGTATCTCTAATGACATCATGATATGCCATTCCTAGGGCGTAGGCGTAGGCATTGGGTAATGTCTCTGTTATACGTCTCATATTTATTTACATCATTTTATGCAGTGGTATTGTATTTCACTTATGTTTTTGAGTCAAAGATTTATGAGATACGTTTATGTTCCGAAATTGGAAGTTTTATATTATTACTGATTGTTATCGGAGTTGATTTTATCTTTTTCAATCTTTTTTATATATCTTTAGATTACTTGTTCAATTTTATTTATTTCGTTATGCTCACTATAAAAAAATGGTTAATTATGACTAATTTATTAGGGACGATTATCTAGAACGTCCCTAATACTCAGTATTTAGAACGACGGCTAAATTCGTCCTATATATGTATATCATTAAGGACTGGCAGGTACGCATGTCCTATATATGTATACTCTTGGGGATGATTAGTTACAATCGTTCCAAATAATGCATAAAAAAGGTTATAAATGGGATGGTCGTAGGTGTTCTTAAAATATTGGTTCCTTAAAAACCATTTAGTAGACGAACGTTTGCCCTAAATTTTATAATTCCCTCCATCCCCAAAATTATTTCCCCCGCTAACTAACCCCTCTCAATAACACAATAACATATTATGTCTTTCTCTTCTAGTTTCATCTTCTCCCTCCCGCTACTGGTTAGTCTCATATCACTCATTAACCCCGCTTAGTCTCATGCTGCAACATTCTCCCCCCCCACAATTGCTTCTCCGTCAACCTACTGGTCTCCCCTCCTACGTCATCTTCTATCTCTCCCACATCCGGCTTCAGGTACACTCTCTCTCACTAACATCTCTTGGTTTGAAATCCATATGCAAACTAAACAAATTCACATTCGGTTTCAGTGATCAAATCGACCCTTTTATAATTTCTAAATGCAGTTTTTAAATGATGATGCCTTCGATACTTTTTAGGCAGAGATTATAGGTTTGGGTGGTAATGTGTGTGGGAATTTGTTGTAAGAGAGAGTTTTTATTTTAGGTTGTTTTAAGTTTTATTCATTTTATTATCCTTCCAATAAATTTTAATTTTTCTATTTTTAATGATTTTCGTTTAAAATGTGATGTCATACATTAACAGAAGAGACACTAATTAAATAAAAATTACTAAATTCTAATACCTTAATTTAGTATCCTCTATTTTTTTAAATATATATGAAAAACAATTGCTAGAATTAGGAGCTAGTGTTGCAAGTTTCAAGTACTTATTGGTTGCGACCAAATAAAAATTGTGGTTTACTTATTTATACGTTTAAATGTTGATTTTTCTCTTTAGTTGTGATTGTTTTTCTTTCTTAGTTTACGCTTATCGATTTTTTATTGCTCTTCATAAATACTGAATTTTTTAATATTATATTAATATATAAACGTATAAATTGAAATTACTCAAATATTGTAAGGGCAAAATTTCCAATTGAGTCCGTTGTATAGTTTTGACTTATTCTCAGAACAAAACACGTTTGAGTCATAGGTCAATTTTTTATTATCACGATCCCACACAGACTATGACGTGTTGAAGTTAATTGAAGACATTGCGGCAAAGCTTCAAGGAATTATTTAATCCAAACATTTAGTTTGTGCAAGTTTATTCCCCTTCAAGTTCAATTGCATTCCGAGATCACTCAGGTATGAATGAGTAATTTTAATGGGACTCAAAATTTATTTTAAAATTTTTTAGGATGATATTTTATTAAGAAAATGTATTTACACTTCGTTTCAATCCGATAAGGGCAGATTAGAGTTGAGTTTAAGTGGGACTCTAACCCGCGTATCGTTCAAAGGACCAGACAGGTCATTCGAGCAAGATCTGTATCTTGTTCGAGCGACATGTCTATGTCACTTGAGAAAGGCACCGCCTTAGGAAAAATATTTAATGGCATTTTCCAATCAGATTTCATAAAGTGTACAGTCTAAAAAATATTTTTCATAACAGTATGTTTCTGGACAAAAGTTTTCTAAGGTTTTTAAGTCTAAACACATCCTTAGAGTTTACAAGATCCGATTTTTCATTATTATATGCAATAGTGATCTTGTTTCCACCAAGAAGGTTTTGTTCTACACTTGAAAATTGGGTTTTGTGGTGAAGAAGTGAAGAAGTTCGTGTTCAATATCGTAGACGTAATAAGTCATATTGGTGGACACCGAGACATACATGGACGTATGTGTTGTGGAAGAGCATCGTGGAAGAAGGACTTTTTGCATGAGCACTGTGAGAGGAGTGGTTGAAGATCATAAGAGCGTCAAGTCTCGTGGGGATCGATTCGTTGAGTAAGAGTTATGTCTATTCGTTGTAAATCCGCATTCATAGTGATTGTCTGGCTTGGGCCGTCCGAGGTTTTTTCCCGTTGTGGTTTCCTCGTACATCTGGCGTTGTGAGTATTCTTTACTTTATTTTACTTGATTTAATCACTAGATAGATGTTTAGGATTAATCAAGATAAAATTTGGTTGAGTAAAAAATTTTCACAACTTGGTGAGAATAAAAAAATTGAAAATGGATTTTCACAAAAAGAGAAATTTGCTTTGTCATCCTTAAAACACTTTCCATATAAGAAATAAAAAGGGACCCAAAAATTTGTATTTGATCTAGAAATATATTTTATTGTGTTTTATCCCTTGTATTTTTCTGAATGAATTTTGGTGGTTTTGAAAGTTTTCGTGCTACTATTTTTTATGGCACAAATTATGCTTATTGGAAAATGCGAATGAGAAGTACTTTAAAACATATTGATGAGCGTGTGTGGTTAGCAGCTGAAAAAAGTTGGACACCACCAGTCACACGAGACGGTGAGGTCACTAGTTTGAAATCCGTCAAGTCATGGACTGAGGTTGAACATAGGCTTACGCTTTATAACTCTAAAATCCTGCACATAATTTCCTTACATGTCACACCTAAAGAGTATAATAGAAACATGACTTGTGAAACATCAAAAGAGGCTTGGGATACACTTACACTTACTCACGAGGGCACTAGCACGGTTAGGGTGTCTAAGTTACAAAACCTCACTACACATATTGAGATTATTAAGATGTTAGATAGTGAGTCATTTGATGAGTTTTACGCTAGGTTGTCTAATATTGTCAACTCGTCGTTTAACTTAGGAGAGAGGATTCCCGACAACCATGTGATAGAGAAAATTTTGATACCCTTGTCGTTTGATGCAAAAGTGACCATTTTAAACTCCTTAGGTATTATTGATTCAATGAAACTTGAAGAGATTATAGGTGACTTACAAACATATGAATTCGATATGTTTACCTCCAAGCAAGTGCCAAAGAAAGAAAAGGGCATTGCTTTGAAATCCCGAAAGGAGGAAACAAAAGTTTTGGATGATGATTCCGATTCCAATTTTGAAGATGTCACCTTGTGGGCAAAGAAGTTCAAAAAATTTATTAAGTTTCAAAAGAAATCAAAAGATGCCAAAAAGTTTGAGAAATTCAAGAACAACTAGGTAGAGTCCACCCCTAAAGATAAGAGTGAGAAATTTAATAAGGTCGTGTCAGATAGGTGTTTTGGGTGTGAGGGGTATGGTCACAAAGTTACTAGACTAAAGAAATTGGGAAAGAAACTGATAGCGTATAGTGCCTCCTTAAGTGATAGTGATACGGAAGAGGGAGAGAGTTCCCCCAATGAGATCAAGTTTGTTGCTTTCTTGACATGTCATGTGAGCGACGACGATAAATATTCCCACGAAGATTTTCATGTGCATGACACTTCTGAGGCCGTTGAATCCCAAGTGAGTGAGGGAGAAGTTAGTGAGGAAGAGGAGGTTGATGTAAACGTGTTGCAAGTTGCATTTAATGAGTTGTATGTCAAAGCGGTGAAGGTGAAAAAGGCAAACTCTAAGCGAGGTTGAATGATCGTGCTATAGAAAATAATGATTCTTTGATTGAGGATCTTAGGGCACAAGAGAAGATGTTTAGGGAGAATCTAGAATATGTGGATAAAGAAAGAGATAGCCTTCATGGTTTGATAGAGGCATTCAAAAAGGACATTCTAGAGTTTGAGGAGTCTAGGCGTGTTCTTGAGTCCAGGATTTGTGAGTTAGAGGAGAGATTGATAGACTCGAGTAAGGTTAAGTTTGACTTGGAATCTAGGTCGGAGAAGATGGATAGGATGTTAGGCACCGTCTAATTCAAAAGTAATAGGTTTGGTATAGGCTACAATGATCACATTGTTCCCATTCCCAAATCCAAAACCAACCGTGTGAGAGAGTCACTAGGAACGTAAGGAGAGGTCGACATTTTGGTAATCATTCCTTTACACTTGTACACATTGTGGTAGGAAAGGTCACCTTAGACGTTTTTTATAACTTTAGGAATGAAGTTTAGGAATAAAGTCATGTTGGTTCCCAAGACCCTCACCCGTCATATTACATCGACTTGGGTTAGAAAATCGGATTTAGTGGCTTTAGGACTAAAACTTCATGGTTCTCATTTGGTTGAACTTGATTCTTCCCATGCTAAATCAAAAGGATGATTGTGTTACCATGTTTGTCATACGCTAGTCTTTGAATCATTATTTATATCTTTCTAGTGTTATGACATGTGTATCATTTTCTATTATATTTTTCATTTATTGAGTGTTATTTAAAAAATACAAAAAGATTTTTGGTTTATAATATTTTTGAGAAAATACAAAAAGATTTTTCTTTTTTTTGAGTCAAAATATGTTGAAAAACCAAAAAGATTTTCTATTTGTTTTTGTTTTTGAGCTTACATGTTTGATGTGGCATATTGGTGTGCTTTAATCCCCTTCCTTTCATTACCCATGTGTCTAGGACATTTGGTCTTAAATATTGATGCTTAGAATGATCTTAACCATTGTATTATGGGATTGTTTCGAAGTTGATATTCATTTTAATTCGACTTTGTATATATGTCATCTTTGCACACATGCACGAGTTTATATGGATGTTTGACATCTCTTGCATATTTGAGTTTGGTGAGACGTTCTTATCTCAATTTTGTCATCTATGAGTAAGTATACATAAGGAAGAGGTGTTCATGTAAGAATCATTTACCGTGAGGATTGTAATTAAAAATGATGAGTGTTCACGGGAAAGGGCTACGAGAGTGTAAACTTGACTCGTCGTGAAAGCCACCATTTAAAAGAGCCCAAAAAAATTTAAGGCAATAAAAAGAATCATATGCCAAAATGGTCCAATTAGTTTATGTTCATTCGAAAGAAAATATGATATATATTTGAGGGACTTTGGATGGATAATTTAAACGGGTCTTCACCACGAATCCTAACATTGAAAAAACATGTCATGACGTTATTGTTTGTAGAATCATCAAAATTCTGGATTTGTGTGCATGTTTGATCGTTTAGTTCATTTACACCACACTTTAATTGTCATATGTGGATAAAATAAAGTTTGATGATTTATAGCTATCAATTAGAGCTTCTTGATCGTTTCGATGTGTTGGAATTGTGATTTATTTGTTATAGTTCACACCCATACAATCCATGTCCATGTTTGAGCACATTGGTACTATGATAGCTTGTAACTCATATTTTTTTTTGTTATTTTAGCTATTATTTTCCTACTGTCCTACAGTTTTTTGCCCCTTCCAGTCGTTTTTTTCACAAAAAAAAATCACTGAGCAAAACTGTATGATTTTCTGCGCTGATTGTGTGATTTTGAGTTTTTCGTTCAAACGAGATATGTGCGTCGCGCGAAGCTGGATCTCGCGAGGAACCTCTATCGTTCGAGAAATAGGGATTACTCTTTCGAACGACCCCTGGTTTTCTATTTCAGTACCCTACTGCTTATGATTATATTTTTTAGTACTGTTGGGTGCTTCTTGTTTCGGTTTATGCAGCTTACTTTGATAGATTTGATATTTTGCTGCATTAGATCATTTAGTCACACCTGCGTAGATTGCTTATTCATATTGTGTGATTATTGTTTGCTAGCTACGGATTTGATATTGTTGATCTTTATTAGCTAGTTATTTCGTGATTATCTAGACATAGTTCATTGATTATGCTTGTGCTAGATATATCGCTATATTGTTTATATTTTCACCAGGTTGTCTATTCGAGACAAAAAGGGGGAGAGATATATGTGATGTACGGGGAAATTTTTGGTGATGAGCTTGGTATCATGTTTTGCTCACATAACAAATGATTTGGATTTAACCTTTCATATTGATGTATATCATTTGTTCCTCCATACTTCACTAGGTATTTGCCTATTTCATGTGTGTAGGTTTGCTTAAGGGATTCGAGATTTCAGGTCTATATCACATTCAGACATTTCATGCTTGTCGGACCATCATTTACTAGTCTTGTCTTGTATTTTTTATTTTGGGTTTATGGGATGGGATTTAGGATCATACGGCTTAGGCATTTCACTGTTGGTTTTGTCCCAGAATAGTCAAAGGGGGAGATTTGTAAGGACAAAATTTTCAATTGAGTCCATTGCATAGTTTTTAATTATTCCCGGAACAAAACACGTATGAGTCATAGGTCAATTTTTTATTGTCACGATCCCACACAAACTATGACGTGTTGAATTTTACTGAAGACATTGCGACAATGCTTCAAGGACTTATTTATGCCAAATGTTTTATTGGTGCAAGTTTATTCGTCTTCAAGTTCAATTGCATTATGAGATCATGCAGGTATGAATGCATAATTTCAATGGACTCAAAATTTATTTCAAAATGTTTAAGGATGTTATTTTATTAAGAAAATGTTTTTAAAATATTTTTAAAGTGTTTGAAATTGTTTACACTTCGTTTCAATCTGATAAGGGCGAATTAGAGTTGAGTTTAAGTGGGACTCTAACTCGCGTGTTGTTCAAATGACCAGACACGTCATTCGAGCGAGATTTGTATCTTGCTCGAGTGACATGTCTCTGTCGCTTAAGCGAGCCACCGCCTTAGGAAAAATATTTAATGGCGTTTTCCAAACAGATTTGGTAAAGTGTGCAGTCTGAAAAATAGTTTTCATAACAGTATGTTTCTGCACAAAAGTTTTCTAAGTTTTTTAAGTCTAAACTCATCCTTAGAGTTTACAAGATCCGATTTTTTAGGACTATATGCAATAGTGATCTTGTTTGCACCAAGAAGGTTTTGTTCTAAACTTGAACATTGGGTTTTGCGATGAAGAAGAGAAGGAGTTTGTGTTCAACATCGTAGACATTACAAGCCATATCGGTGGACACCGAGACATATGTGGACGCGTCTGTTGTGGATAAACATCATGGAAGAAGGACTTTCTACGTGGGCACTATGAGAGAAGTGGTTGAAGATCAGAATAGCATTAAGTCTTGTGGGGGTCGAGCCATTGAGTAAGACTTGTGTCTATTCGTTGTAAATCTACATTCATAGTAATTGTCTGGCTTGGACCATCCGAGATTTTTTTCCGTTGTGGTTTCCTCATACATCCGGCGGTGTTAGTATTATTTACTTTATTTTACTTGCTTTAATCACTAGATGGATGTTTATTATTAATGAAGATAAAATTTGGCTAAGTGAAAATTGTTCACAACTTGGTGCAAATTAAAAATTGGAAAAACGTTTTTCACAAAAGGAGAAATTTGTTTTGTCATCCTTAAAACACCTTTCGCATAAGAAATAAAAAGGGATCCACAAATATAGTGATAGTTATAAACTGACAATGGTCATAAATATAATTATATTCATGTTAAACTATAGTATTTTCATGTGGTTATTAAGTTAATTTCTTTACGATTATAAATTGAATTGGTTAAATTGGTAGGGACATTATTCTGAGTTAATTTTGAAGGAGGGACTTTGATTGCATTTGTATTTCATCATCCAAGGTAACATTAAACGTATCTAAATTATGGATATTGTTTGCATGATTGTATTGACTTAGTTTGTATTATTTTGATAAATTTGAATTGGGTTTTGTGTGGATGGAGGGATTTTATGTTGTAAAGTTCAATCTTTTACTAGTTAATGTCCCTACATATGCCAAGCTATCTGGATAGAGCACAAAAGGGTAATTCACATGTCCTTAATGTAACAAAGATCTTCAAGCGGCGTGATTGACAAATGGGGGTAAATTATTTTAATGGGGTCACCATCAACGCTTACCTAAACATTATAGGTTTCGGAAAGAAAAAGCAACCTTTAATGGGAAGGTTGATATGAGGCCCCCGCCTCGTAATTTATTAGGATCATGAGTTTTGCAACAATTAAATGACCTTGACATTGAAACTGAATATATGAAGGAAGACGTGTTCATAAAAAGGTCAAGAGAACAAATGGAGACGGAGGGTGCTAAATCAACAAAAGATAAAGTACCGAAAATAGCACTAAATTAGGGGAAAAAAGAGTATATTCTTTAAATTACCGTATTGGAACAATAATTTAATTCGCCACAATCTTGATATTATGCATATTAAAAATATGTGTGTGATAATGTATCGTTTACACTGTTAGGAATATAAGGTAAAAGAACAGATGAATTGAAGGCAAAGTAGGGCTTACAAGTAATGAAAACTAGGTCAGATATGCATCCTCAACCATTGAGTTTACTATGAGCAATAAAGAGAAAGATATTTCTTAAGAGGTCTGCGAGATATCGGAGTTCCTGATGGTTATTCATCTAATATCTCACAATGTGTGCACCTTTAAAAGAGAATCATATAGGGACTAAAGGGATATGACAATCGCATTATAATGCAACAAATTCTTCATATATCTATACGAAGAGTCTTGCCGAAACACATTGTCAATAACATAACTGAATTAAGCAATCGCTTATCAATATTGTGCTCAAGTGTGAATAATCTTACTGATATAGAAAAAATTGAGGATTGTATGGCTCTTACTCTTTGTACTCTTAAGAAGATATTTCTGCTAAGCTTCTTTGATGTGATGGAGAACTTATAATTCATTTGGTAGATGAAACTACTATTTGGTGTCTCACTACTCTACCAATGGATGTACCCTATTAAACGATACCTTCATACACTAAAACTCTTTATGCAAAATCATTCTTATCCCAAGGACTTAATTACCAAATAAGTTTTTACGGAAGAATGTGTGACTTTTTGTTCGAGGTACATAGATGATATTGTGGAAACTAAGTCTAGCTGACCGATCAAGAATGATGATAGAGACAATGACTATGGTCCTGTTATGGGAAAAATTCAATTTATACTTGATCTCGAGACGTATATATAGGCCCATCGCCTTCATAATGAACACTTACACACATGATTTAAGGATCATTTAAATATTTATTTTTGAATAAGTTTATAATCGTATAATGAGTTTTAATTATTGATAATTAATTTCCCTTTTATATTAAAAAAATATTAGGTGAACGAACTAGCAAAACATATCGAATTTTTAGTTTTTTAGCAAGATGATCATGCTCTTCTTAAGTTTTTCCATATCTAAAAGTAAAAGATTAAAAGTTACCATTGTTTGTTATAGAGTAAATGCCCCAAATCTAGTAGAAGACTAAATATTCTTGGTGTTGTGAAATTGTACACTA
This sequence comes from Sambucus nigra, assembly GCA_949130495.1. Classification (NCBI taxonomy): domain Eukaryota; kingdom Viridiplantae; phylum Streptophyta; class Magnoliopsida; order Dipsacales; family Adoxaceae; genus Sambucus; species Sambucus nigra. The sequence goes on from OX422211.1 coordinate 90,947,823, forward strand.
AAATTGTACACAAATATTAGTGTACAATTGTATACACTACATGCATAGTTTCTTTGGTTCTCGACTCTATAAAAGAGGTACCGAAAATTTTTAAGGTATGATGATCTGAATTACCAACATTCTATAATGAAATATTAGTGAACGTGCTGCTTTTTGTACACATTACACTACTTTGCGCTTTTTGTAAACCATGCGCTTTTTTGTGTAATCAAACAAGAGTGTGGTTTACAAAAGGTCAAGCACAACATCATAATGTCAACATTATGAGCAAGAGATAGTCTAATTATATAGAGAAATTGAGGAATGTGAAATTCGCTACCAAGAAGAGATTGATCATGTTTGGGACTAGGTTCATGCCGAGACAGATGCCAAAATCAATAAGATTAAATATTTTTTTTTCTCAATTTGTTGCACCAAGTCGGCTTCCCCATACCAAATGATGAATTTGCTTAGGTATAATTATAATTCTTATGCTAATAATTTGAGATTAATCTATTTTGTGCAAGCCAATGAACATTTATGTTGATGAAATTAATTCATGTGCTCATTTGGGCCCTTTGTTGTTGTTTTTGAGTTGCGTTTTAATGTTAAAAAAGGGTTGGTTCTCATGAATAAACAAAGAAAACTCTATCAAAAGTTTCTTAAAATAACAAGTGATTTAAAATAGTTAACACGATGACATACGGATTACCATAATTGAATATCATGCTAAATTATGTTTATTTTCTCTTTCACATGTTCGGACATCATTTGGTTAAATATGGATATCATTTGCAATAGGAGTTTGCCAGCTATATGACTTTATTGACAAATAACCACTTGTATTTTGCACATTTATAATTTAGGTGATTACTTTTGGGGTTTATTATGTTTTGGAATTAGTTATTTGATATTAGGGGGGATGATTATAGTCTGATTTATCACAACTTGTATATTTTTGGATATAATGCTTGATATTTACTGAACTTTTAAGATTTATATTTAAACATGGAATCCACATAAGTGACAAGCTTTAAAATATGGATATACAATAATAGAAACATTCTTAGCACTGTCCATATCTTTTGGGGCGGATAGAACTATCCCTAAATTGCAATGCATAATAAAAAAATTGGTAGAAATTTTGGCGCCAAAATTTAAGGGCATGTTAGTGTTGTCCCAAATAATATTATTTGGATGGCCAAACTCCCATCCTTAAAAATGGAGATTTGATTGTTCTTAAAGGACGATCGAAAAACCACCCCATAAGATTATTAAGGATGTATAAAATTATCTCTAATATACTTGGACCCCTATAAAATGTGACCACACCTTGTCGTCCCTCCCTAAAGACTTTTCGGGACGAATTGAAAGTCTTTCGGGACGAAAAACGATCGTCCCTAAAAGTGCACTTTTTTTAGTGGCTGAGAATATTACCAAATGTTTTTTACTCCTGAGATTTTTATATTAGACCTGATTAATATATTTATAAATTTTACGTGGTGTCACATTATGGGTTCAATCTATAGATGCTTCCTTTTATTTTTCTTTGATATTATATCTACTGCATGCCTTTCATTATATTTATATCTAAAAATTATTTAATATGTGATTTCTCATTTGATTCCTACAATAATTCCATCTTACATGGTTGTGTTTAATTATTCCATCGGATCAAATTCAGCTGAGATTGACTTGAGAATGAACTGAAACTGAATAGTATTGAGACCAACTTTTGGTCAAATTTCGTTATGGGAATTCGGAGGACTAAATAATTCATTTTAAACCTAAAACATTCTCAAAACCACATCCTACCAACCCCTGAATACCTTTAAAAACTAGTAGCGATGGTAGTGGTGCAGTCTGTCTCCTAGGTTGGTGGTGATATAGTGATGGCAATTCGATGGCATATTGACATCTACATGGATTTTAAAAAAATCAATGTTTTTTTTATACTTATAATAATTGTTTACTACTCTTTGGATTAGTGTTTGACTACTAGAAGCAAGGGAATTAGTAAGTTTAGTTGATGTCTACTTTGGACTTGTGATAAGCCATAATACATTAACTAGTTTAATTGATTCTATTGTGATTATGTATATTTCTTTTCTTATTCAATTATAATTATTATTTTGCCTTAATTATTAATATTGGTTATTTAATGTCTGGTAATTTAATTTATTGCCCCTATTAAATTGGAAGAAACGTGTAAGGACATTCTTCTCATGTCCGATATGTTACATTTGTGTATGTCGTATGCCGCTACATTTGGCACGTCACTTCACGATATCACATGTCGGCTTCTATCCGAATTCTGGGAATCAAGCTTCAACATCTCCATCATGTGTCCCATATCTACCTCAACGACTTCACGTTCCACATTTTTAGGGACTTTATGCAAGTGGTACGCAAGGGAAGTCAAAGCAATGAAGGAAAGGCAAGATAACAAAGTTCAAGGGAATTTTGGTAATTTTACATCCACTGTACAGAGTTCTGGTCAACTGGAAAGTTTAATAGCTCGATACCACGAAGATACTGGAAGAAACGGCAGCTCAATTCGAGCTACGGTGAAGAAGTTATGGCCCTTTGAAAATGGAGAAAATTCCAAGAAAAAATCCTTGGAAGAATGTTGTGTGATTTTAGCCCCAAAACCAGCGAACGTTCGCGAACCGAAGGGCAAACTGGTACGGGGGCAAACCTGTTCGAGGTACAAGCTGAACCGATTCGGGGTATGTGATGCTGGCAAGAGTCCCAAAGACTTAAAATTCTTTTTGGTTTTCTTATAAAAGCCAACTTCGGGGGAGTTATTTTTCAAGACTTGGAGAGACATTTTTGAGAGTTCTATTAGATCAACTCTTCATATTTTTTAGTCCCAAAAACTCATGTTTTGATTCACACATCATTCCCATATTTTTGTGAAACCTTTTGGAACCCAAAAACACTACTTTGCTTTTGTTCATCTTTGTGGGGAGATCTCTGCAACCGAGGGCTGCGTGTTATTGCTGAGGGAGTCTCTACGAAGACCCATTTCTCCAAAGCTTGCCACGTTTTCTTCACCTGCATAAACATAGTCAAACCAAAACTAACTTAATTCCCACATGTGCCTAACTTAACCCCTCTATTCCCATTTATCCATTTTACCCCCAACTAACCAACTTAACCCAATTCCAAATATACCCTCATTCTCCCCACTATCATGACCTCACACTTAAACCACATGCACCCTCTAATAATTCCCTAAACACCCTCACCTCAATACCTTCCATATTCCATACACTCTTATCCTCCTATTTTTACCCCCCATGCTCCATGCATCTACTATTTAAAGGATGGAAGACCCCATTTGAAGAGAGCTTTTGAGAGAGGAATTTTTAGAGAGAGAATTGTAGAGAGATAAACACCATTTTGTAAATAGTTTTTATTTTTATTTTTTTAGAGATTTGGTGAGATTTAATTATGAGTAATTGAATTGTATGGAAGATAATAGAGTTCAAATTGCCAATTTCAAGGAGACTTATTGAAGATTTGTTCTCTTTCTCTACTCTTTTATTATATATGCCTTTGATTATTTGTTCATCATGTTTAATATCATGTTAGGCTAAATTCCCTTTCAAGGGGTGGGGGAAAACCCTTATTTGATGTTATTTTAGTTTAATTAGTTTGATTACTTGAAAATTCCTTTTGAATGTTATTTTTGATCCCTCACCCTGAAATTTACGCCTCGAGAGAGGGTGAATGATTTTCGAGAGAAAATCAAAATTCTAGTTATAATACCCATTTTAGATTCGAACTAGAGATAGGGGTTTCTTAAGTGGGGTATTATAACTTGAATTTTAACTTTAAATTTATTTTCTAAGATTAACATAAATTTTAATCGATCGATCCTAGCGGGTGATTAATTAAAAGGATTGTAAATCTATTTTTCTAGAGTTTTGGGGAGTTAAATTTAATATTCTAAAAGATTACTATTAAAATTACATTTGCAACGAGAGTTGATTTGTAATTTTGATATTAATTTGGGAGAATTCAATTAATTAAATTAATTAGTTAGAATAGCTAAAATTTGTGGTGTAATCCCACTCCTTAATTGTTCTCACAATTATTTACCTCACTTTATCTCTTATTTTAGTTTAGAATTTATTTTTCATTTTAGTAACTTTCTAGTTTGTTGTTATCATATCACATTTAGTTTAGTTTAATTTAGATCATCACCTCACCCAATTGTTTTAATATTTGAAAAAGCTAAAAAAATAGAAAAAGCAAAACCCCAAAAGAAAATAAAAAGTGAATTGCAATTGTGTTCCATTTGCTTTACCCCCTTGGAAGTGGATTGATACCCTTATTTACCGCTACAATTGAGTTGTTACATTTTGTAGGTATTTGAGGTTTTGATTAACTTGGCTTTCAACAACGACATAGAAAAAGCAAAGTTATCACGTGCCATTGAGGAGTGCTGCGGTTCTTCCTTTGCTGATTGGATTGCGGTCCATGTGGGTTCACCGCGTGTGGATTCATTGCTCATGACACCGACCGACACTTGCGGGTATTCGTGTGTCACTGTATTTCATTGTAATCCGTGTAAGTTGCGATTTACTTATTATAATGAAATAAAAGGTTTTTCCCAGCGAGGATTTTTCCTGAAATTATTTTACAAATTGGTATTGTGTTTTGATCCCGATTTTTCACAAAAATGGCTTTTCATGGTTTTGATGATCTTCGATGTCAAATTTTTGAAAAAGTTAATTGGAAAATTCACACGAACTCTTGTTTTAAATCTTCTGTTGAAAACGAATTTGAGAGGTGTCCTTGTTGTGAGGGTGTTGGTCACACGTTAGATTTAAAATTGAATAAATTGAATTTAAAGAAAAAATTGAATAAATCGATTTCTCGTGTTTCTACCCTTAATGATAGTGATTCGAAAGAAGAAGTTTTTTATGCTTCTAGGCGAGAGCTTCCCACCCATGTGATTAGTGATGATAGTCAGGGTGATGGGAGTGAGGATGAAAGTGTATATAAGCGTGACTTGCAAACTGCTTTCAATGAACTTTATGCGGAATGTTTGAAAACGAAGAAAGAAAATTTAAAATTGGAAGTTCAATTGAAAGAGTGAGCCTTAAAAAATAATGATTTTTTAATTGAAGAACTTAGGGCATATGAGAAATTTTTTAAAGAGAAGCTTGAGTACGTCGAGGGTGAGAGAGATAGTCTTAGAGGGTTGATGGAGACTATGAAAAATGAGCTTTTAAAGTTTGAGGATTCTAGACGTGTACTTGAATCGAGGATTCTAGACGTGTACTTGAATCTAGGATAGGTGAACTTGAGGTGAAATTAAAAGATTCAAGTAAGGTGAAATTTGATTTGGAGTCTAGGTCTGAAAACTTGATAAGATTTTAGGCACCGTCGAGATAAAAAAGGATAGGGGTGGGATTGGTCTTGAAAAATATGTTGCAACCATTCCCACACGTGTGAGAGAGCCTCCTAGGATTGTTAAGAAAGAGTAACCTAAGTTTGTTAGGAAAGATCCCCCTAGGAACATCGTGAGATAACCTCCTAGGATCATTAGGAGAGACCCACCTAGGCAAATTCGGAGAGAGAAATCGAGAAATTTGAGGAGAGGGCCACCTTTAGGTAACACACACCGCCCAATTTACACTTGCACACATTGCGGTAGGGAAGGTCATCTTAGGCGCTTTTGTTACAAGCTTTTAAATGGACCTAGGAAGGTTAATAAAAAATAAATTCGATTCCCCAAACCCCCACTTGTCGTTACAAATCTATTTGGGATAGAAAATCGGATTTAGAGGCATATGGTCTTTTTGTTCACAAGTCTCGTTTGCTTGCACATGATTCACCTCATGTTAAATCTTTTGGTTAATTGTGTTGGATGTTTGTCATACACTAGAGATGCATCATGTTATATTCTTTCTAGTGTTATGACTCACTTTGACGTAGCGCACATTGATTTATTTGTTGCATTTGCGTGTTTCACTACTGTTTTAGCACTGTTTCGGATCTGTTTGCCCCTTACATGTACTGGTTTCACGAAATTTTTGCACTGGGCAAAATTGTATTATTTCCTGGGCATTCTGGGAATTTTTTATTTTCTCGTTCGAGCGAGATCTATATTTCGTTTGAGCGACAACTTTGTCTCGTGCAAAGTCGCATCTCGCGACATGACCTTGTCATTCGAGCGACAGAGCTAAGTCATTTGAGCGACCTGTCTGGAAATTTTATTTTTGCTTCCCTTCTGATTTCAGTACCCGGTGTTCATATGCTTAGGTTTTTGGTACTGATGGTTGCTTCTGGTCAGTTTATATGCAGTTATTCTTGGTATCCATGCTTAATTGATAACACTGCGTTGCTCGCTTATCACATCTGCTTTCAGTGTGGATTCTCTTGTATGATTATTGTTTGCTAGCATAGGATGTTGCTCATATCAATATTATTTACCTATTGCTGGTTGTATCATTTTGTAATTATATTTTTTTTTGAAAACATTGAAAAATACAAAAAGATTTTATTTTGATAAAATTTTTGAAAATCCAAAAAGATTTTTGTATTTTGTTTGCACCATTTATGGATAAACACTTAGGATGACCTAGTCACAATTTCATTCCATTTATTCATGTGACTATTTGATAGTGTTTTGAGACAATAGGTCAATTCATCCATGTGCTTTATAAAGTTTGGAATCATTGAGATGTAATTAGTTGTTACTTCCTTCTTGTTTGAATCATGATATCCTTTATTGCATGCATGCACGGATTTGCTTAATTATTGTGCTTGTCTTATCACATGTTGGTTGGGTGTTTTCACTTCAATCCTGTCCTTAAAACGAACCAAGCGCGATATACAAGACAATAAAATTGTGCACCTTTAAACCATGTTTGTGAGTTTGTGTGCATTATTTGAAAATAGTGAAGGGATACGAAAGGTTATCATCTATCCTTTGCGATTAAGCCGCCGTTTAATTGGACCTAAAAATTTAGGAATTTTTATTATCCGGGGTCCAACGAGGTTTAAAAGAGGCCCGAAAAAATTTAAAGGCAATAAAAAGAAATTCATGCCAATTATGGGCCAATTAGGTTTTTGCACCAATTCTCTAATGTTTGAGAATTTAGATTACCTCTAAAAGAAAATATGCATGAGGGAGTTTGGATGGAATTTAAATGGGTTTGTACGTCCTTGAAAGTCTTGAAAAAGTGCTAAATAGTTTTGGACGTTATTGGTGTGGAAATCACTTTGACTTTGATTTGTTAATTTGCATAAGACGACGTCATTTAAATTCAACAAATTTTTACACCTAAGGATACTTTTGATGTTCATTCGTTAGGAGTACACATATGCATTGTGCACATATGATTGATTGAGTTTATTTACCTATCGAATGTGTTCACACCCATACATTCCATTTTCATGACTTGGTTATTTTAGTTTAAATCCAGGGTGTGATTTTTTTGGTATCTTATTTTTGAATCAAAAAATAAAATAAAAATTCAAAAAGTAGTTTGTGAAGATTTTTTTTAGCATCTCTTTGCAAGAGCACATTTGCCATTTTATTGATGCCTTGTTTTGAATACGGTGACACCCCGACTTTGCTTGTTTGATTAATTCTTCTCATTTGTCTATTGGGGACATAATAAAAAGGGGGAGAAAGAATTATCATTTTATGGGGGAGTTTGAATTTTGGGGGAGTTTTTGAGATTTGACTTATGCTTTTCTCGTACATTGGTATCTGTGTTTATCTCATTTCAAACTCGATATGTCACTTGGTATTTTTCTTTATCTCATGTGTGTAGGTACTACATTGATGATCATAGGTTGCACACCCTGATGAGAACATATTTGAGATTTTAAAGATCCGAAGAACAAATGATGAAGACTTATTCATTTGTATCTTTCCAGTCTTGGGTTCATGGGAGGGTATATTTGTATAGGCAATTTGGTATTTGATAATTCAGATATTTTTATGTATGTACCGGCATAGACACAGGGGGAGATTTGTAAGGACATTTTTGTCATGTCCGATATGTTACATTTGTGTATGTCGTCCGCCACTACATTTGGCACGTCACTTCACGATATCACATGTCGGCTTTTATCCGAATTCTGGGAATCAAGCTTCAACATCTCCATCATGTGTCCCACTTTTTCCTTAACGACTTCATATTCCACATTTTTAGGGACTTTATGCAAGTGATACACAAGAGAAGTCAAAGCAATGAAGGAAAGGAAATATAACAAAGTTCAAGGGTATTTTGGTCATTTTATAGCCACCGTTCGGAGGTCCGATCAACTGGAAAGTTGAAGAGATCGACACTATGAAGATACTGGAAGAAACAGAACCTCAATTCGAGCTACGGCGAAAAAGTTATGACCCTTTGAAAATGGAGAAAATTCTGAGAAAAAATCCTTGGAAGAATGTTGTGTGATTTTAGCCCCAAAACCAACGAATTTTCGCGAACCGAAGGGTAAACCGGTTCGAGGTACAAGCCGAACCGGTTCGGGGTACCTGACGCTGACAAGAGTCATAGTGACTTAAAATTCTTTTTGGTTTCCTTATAAAAGCCAACTTCGGGGGAGTTATTTTTCAAGACTTGGAGAGATGTTTTTGAGAGTTCTATTAGATCAAGTCTTCATATTTTTTAGTCCCCAAAACTCATGTTTTAATTCACACATCATTCCCATATTTTTGTGAATCCTTTTGGAACCCAAGAACACTACTTTGCTTTTGTTCATTTTTGTGGGGAGATCTCTGCAATCGAGGGCTTCGTGTTATTGTAGATGGAGTCTCTACGAAGTTTTATGGTTGCGTGCCATTGAGGAGTGTTGCGGATCTTCCTTTACTGATTGGATTGCAGTCCATGTGGGTTCGCTGCGTGTGGATTCATTGCTGACGATATCGACCGACACCTGCGGGTATTCGTGTGTCACTGTATTTCATTATAATCCGTGTAAGTTGTGATTTACTTATTATAATGAAATAAAAGGTTTTGCCTTGTGGGGATTTTTCCTGAAATTTGTGTCGTATGCTTTATTTATTTATGGGTTAACACATGCAAACACGTAGTTTCATGTTTAGGGGATGAATTAATTTGGTTTAAAAATAGACTCAAATTAAATAAGTGTTCCAAATTAGAAACTTACGAATTAATTTAAATCGGTATCACACACCGCATCATAAGTTTTACAAAACGAGACCCAAAAAATCACTAATGGGATTTGTGTGGATCCCATATCAAAAAATTGAAATTTGGATTTAACTTCTAATGACTCCACATCAAAAACATCCAAAATCATATGGAATGTAACCATTAGGAGAATACTCGATCAAATATATCAACCAATGAAATGGACTTAATGTTTATTTAAACATCATGGAATAATTATTATAAACCAAATAAAAAGACAAAAAATGTAAGATAATATATGTAAAAGCCAAATGGAAGCTAAATCTTGATTAGAATATCTGACTCATAACAAAAATAATGCAATCTAATATATATTGTAATACCCCGTATTTTTATGGCTTTTAAATTTAGGGATTTATTAAATTTAATTGAGATAAATTAATTTAAATTTAATCCGGAATGTTGTTTTAAATATTTACTAGCGTGACGAGAGTTAGTAATTATTGAAATTTGTTGAATGTTACTGGAAGAGTATAGTAATATATGAGATTTATTTTATAAAAATTGTCACGTGTGAATAAAATGGTAATTATGGAAATTTAGATCGGGACGCGCCTGTGTCGTGTCGGGACTAAATTATTATTATATAAAGTGAATAAATTATAAGTTGCTCGTATGGTTGTTTTGAGTGCGTCAAAGTGTCCGAAAGGGTCGAGATAGTCAGAAAAGTGTACCCAGGGGTTTAGTTTGGGTCTCGGGGCGTTTTTTAGGCTTAATTAGTACCCCGGGAGGGCGTTTTGGACATTTTGTAATTTTGGGCAATTAAACCCACGAATTTTCAAAGGGTTATATCAGATGTCTAAGGTTGTCTTCTAGGGTTAACACAACCAAAGACAAGTGACGGCCATAGGATAGGGAAGGAGAGAGTTTGCCAAGGTGTTTTAGGCCGAAAATTCATCCGGTTGCACCGCCACCACCACCAACACGTAGATCGCGCGACGGGGAACGCAACCACACCAAATCCTTCCACAAATCAGAGACTAAATTTCCAGGAAAGTATCTATCTTGCTTTTATCAAGTTAATGCATCCTTTTATATTAGTCTTAGGTTGATTAGAATTAGTGTTCTTGAAGAAAAACGTTAATTGAAGACAAAAATTGCATGTTGTAGAGGTAGAGATCATATTTCTGGAAAATCCATTTCACATGTAGAGGTTGAACCACGAATTTCCATGGTATTAGTGATAGAAAATCTGGAAAAGAATAGAAGAAACTAAGTTAAAGGAAAAATTAGGGTTCTTGAGACTTATAAAGATTTTTGCCCTTTATCTTGTTATAGATGATGAAAATTCGCATGTGTTACGTAGGATATTGTTTATACGGGTATACAACACTTATAGTATAATTGATATGGAGTTTGGGACTGAAACATGATGATTTGGAGGAGTTTGGGGTAACAATTCCGTAGCTGGGTTTTCTGCAGTTTCTTCATAACTGCTTGATCGATCGATCGAGCCCAGAGCATCGATCGATCGACCCCCTTTTATCGATCGATCGACCCCTCCTAGAAACTTGCACTTTTGCTCGTGTTAGCTTAATCCGATTTTATGCGTAGTAAACCTTGATTAGGGTTGCTATAACATAATGGAACATAAAGAGGACCAGTAGGGTCAAGATAAACCCCGTTAAGTGGGACTTTAAGGTGAAGGGATATAAAAGGTTAAGCGGGGAGATATTTATACTTAGAAAATCATACGTGCGTTGATTTAATAATCGAAACATCTAGGAAGTTGGATTAGAAGGTGAGTGAGGGCTTACTGAATTTGTACTTAATTAAAGATAATACTTCGAGAGACGAGAAGTGGGTTTAGAATAACTTAATTACGAGAATAAAAAGGAATGTGTCCGTTATACGAGATAATTGAGTAAAATGTGTAATAATGGATAATGACAATTATGGGTCATGAGAGAGTACCTAATTTAATAATGTGGATGTGAATATATATATATATATATATATATATATATATATATATATATATATATATATATATATATGACAGTGTGATTGTGCATATATTATTTCTGTGTAAAAATCGTACCCGGGCTACTTGCTATCACGGGGGTTTTCGCGATGGGACAGTCTTATCTTGATGAGCCTTTATGGGGGATATTGACTTGTACCCTAGAACATAGAATTCCTTGGTACAGGCTATTTGATTGATAGTTCAGACGGGCCTAAGAGACGTGTGGGTATGTACTGACCTCTTAGGACTTGGGACTATGTTTCGCCTCCATTTGTTTGTGTTTTGTGTTAATGCAGTTAGAGAGTGATTCCGAACTAGCATTTCCCTAAGTATGTGTGATACAGGGACTTGATAGCAGAGTATGCCAGCACCATAGTTTTTATTTGGGGTGCCGTTAGTATATATATAATTTATGAGTGGTTGGTATATATATACTTATTTATGGAAACGTTGCACCATAGATTTTATGTGGGGTTCCATTTGTATATATATTATATGTGTAATTAATATATATACGTGTATCTATATGAGAACTTTATACTGAGTAAAATAGTAGTTAAGTAAAGTATGAAATTCATCAAATTCACTGTACGTATTCGGAAACATTATAACAATACGAAAATTTTCTAAATAACGTAAGAAATATTGAAGAGATAGATTTTACTAAAGTGAATATCATAACCTTAATTTCACGTGTTAAGACTTATGGAGAATAAGTTAGAGAGGTATACGAAATTCATTAGTACAGTAGACGTGCACACTAGATCAGAGGTGAGAATTCTCAAGAGAGTGTCGCATACTAATATGACTGTTGCATTAGCCGGTAAGCATTTTAAATACTTGCTAAACTATTTTTAAAACTGTTTTACATTTGGGCTCTGACCTGTTTGCTGTTACCTTTGCTCTCTTGTGTATATCATCTATATGTATTACAGGTGCCCAGCCACAGGGGCGTCATGCTTAGGATTCTAAGGATGGAACGCGCTGTAGCTTTTATGGGAGTTGCATGCCCTTGCTTAGACGACCTCATTGTTGACTCCACTTCTAGTTCAGTTTTACTCAGTGGGGCATGTGTCGCCCTTTTTCATTATTTAGTTGGTATCGTCAGAGATTGTAATTCTTTTACTTTCAGTATCTTTATTTCGGGATTTATTACTGTCAGGATGTTTTCCATTAGTGTTTTAATGTTGGGATTTATTATTGATGGTTAAACTCTTGAATGTTCATTTTTATTCTTATATTTAACGTGTGACTCTTAAAATGTAAATGGTTAAAGGTTTTATAATTGGATTTAATAAAATGGAAATAAGGTTCTAAATGGTTTTGACACTTAGCTTAATTAATCAGGGTGTTTAAATTTGGAAATTTTTACTTGCGACAGTGATGCTAAGAATGAACCAACTGTTCACCTTGATTTTAATTTAATAAAGGAGTGATCACCCGGTATTTAATTAGGCGGGGTGTCACATATATTTAAAAATAAAAGCTCCAATTTGAAGCTTGATACATGTTTCATTCAATTAATACACGGCTGGAGCTCTAAAGAGGAAACTCTCCTCACACTCCATCTCTCTCTTTTTAATCCCCGAAAATCTTATTTTCTTCAAATGATAAAACCATTACCCTTCCCCTTTATATCTCTCTATCTCCATCTCTCTATCCGAAACGATGCACGTCAAATGACCTCACATTTCCCTCTTCCCCATCACTCCTATCAAAAAATTTACTTATATAAAATTTAGTCTTACGTTTTTACACCTACACATGTGTTTATTTTTAATCCATCTAAAATCATATTCTAGTTTTTGCAGGAAAAAAACATCCTATGAAACATCAGGAGAACAATTATTTCCTGTCAAGAAATGATTTACCATCAACAACTCTCTTTATAGACAATAGGTAATGTTTGCTTCCTATTCTATGGCATATGATTCTTTTACATTTTCTTCTGTTGTTACAAGTTGTCAATTATCTTTCTTAAAAAATAGAGAAATTTAAATTTAGTTATTGAAGTTAGCAGGAAGTTTTGACATTGTTATCTATGGTGATTTTTGGGTTCAGTCATCACAATGGAGGAAGAAATCCTTCGTTGACAAAATTTGGTTGGGTGAATATTGTTTTAGTTTAATCTTTCCAATTACATTTTTATTATATTTGTTTTACATGTTTTTTTCTATATAAAAACCGAAAGGAATTTTGTCACGAATAGTAATTGTTCGGTATTTTATACTATTATCTTATACATTGAGTTAAATTTATCTTTTATGTAAATAATTATGACTCTATAATTAAAAAAAATTAATTTCTAATAGAAATACTAATTTCCATCTTTATCACAATTATAATCTATTTAAATAAATAAGTAACTATGCAAAGTGATTTCTGCGGGTTTATGAATAGTTGATTTATTATATATTCCTTGTACTATAGTAAAGTAATTTTTTGTTGGGAATGGATAGTTTTTCCTTCAACTTTTCCATGCAGGTGTAGTGTTTGATCAAATGTCACAATTAAGAGAAAGAAAAATATTATATCATCCTTGTTGAAAACTACCGTTCGGGTTGATCTATCACCTCAAAGTTTAGAAAACTATACACCAAAATCCAACCCCTTCGACAACCAACCAACCCAAGAAGTAATAATCTAAATATGTTCACCACACGTATCGAAAATTCATTGTGTAAATGTATTCTTGAAGAAAATAGATTTCTCATGTCATTTGAAGGATATTTTAGATTGTCATTTGTTATTAAGAACTGAGATTTAAGTTTAAAGAATATGTATGATAGCTTATTAGTGTTTATTTTGGTAAAATTATGTCTATATAGCTTGTACACATAAATAATTCTAAACTTGTTGGTATAATTATGTGTTTGATTAAATGTTCTAGGCCAAGCATGGCAAAAAAAAAATAGTGCACTTACATATTTTAAATGTTATCAGATTATACAACAAGCCCTATGAGGCGCCCGCTCATCGCGCAGGGCCAAAATCTAGATAAAAATAATGGCATCTGTAAGGACACAAATTTCCAATTGAGTCCATGTATTGTGTTGGCTCAATTCCGGACAAAAACATTTATTCATAGGATAGTATGTAATTGTAATACTCTCAAGCCTATGAAGTGTTTGTTGAAGACGTAGCGGCAAAGAGTATAAAGCTTCATCAAATATGCCGGTTTGCATGCCTCGTTTCTACGTCATCAACTATAGTTCCATGCTCCCAAGGTATGAATGCAATTATATATATAGGAGCTTGGAACAAAGTTTATTGGGTGTTAGGTTTTGTAAAAACTGCGTTTTTATGTTCAGCAAAATTTAATTAGAACTTTAAATTAAAGTATATAAAGTTTTTGGGCCATAATCGAATTTTACAACATTTCTGGAAATCGTTCGAAATGTCGTTCGAACGAGTTTTTCGTTCGAACCAGGTTTCGTTCGAACGAGCTTGCCAACGAGTTCTCACTAACCTATACTGGTCTTGTTCGTTCTAACGAGATTCTAACGAAGTCCATACTGGTGCATCGTTAGAAGTCTCGTTCGAACGAGAGTTCGTTCGAACGAAATGTCGTTCGAACGAACTGCTAGGCGGGAACAGTTTTTGGCAGTTTTGCACCCACTTCCCCACTTGTTTTTTAACCAACTTTTATAGACTTTAATATGTGCGGGAATGACATTTTTCAACTTAACATTTCCATAACTTTTCCATCCTATTTTATCTCTTAGAGAGAGTTTGAGAGCAAAAATTGTTTAGGAAAATGTTCATGTTTTGAGTGCTAATTTTCAAAGAGAAATTCATATACCACTCTAGTGTTTACACCCAAATATTGTTTATACAAGTTCTCCTACATAAATATCAATTGCTTGGAGTTTGTTGGCACCGGTTTCCTCTACACCGAATTGAAGAGAAGTTTTGGGTTTTGCTTCTACCTCCCACAAAGAAAGAAGAAGTGTTTTATGTAGTTTTACCCGCTTGAAGAAAGGCTTCGTGTACGGGTGACGGTGACCATAGAAAGTCCTATCGGTGGATTCCGAGACCGCGGTGGAGCTCCGTAGTTGTCCGCTAGGAAGAGGTGTCGACAAGAAGAAGCATCAAGGCTTGAGAGGGTTCGAGTTGAGGAAGTAAGTCTTTTGTCTTGTATTTGTAAAATCCATATCTAGTGGACTTGTGGCTAGGGCCGTCCGAGGTTTTTTCCCGTCTTGGGTTTTTCCTCGTACATCGCGGCGTAATGTGATATTATTTATTTTATCTTGCATCATAATTTAGAACGCATGCTTAGGATAATTCAAGATAAAGTTCGGTTTAATTATCACGCTCAATTTAATTTGGACTTATATTAAATATTGGGTAAAGTTGTTTAATTCAAGTCTCTTGCTAAAGTTGGTTTGGCCTAACTTTGTTTAAATGAAAAATATGACTTAGGCAAATTCTAGGACTTGGATTAATTAATCGGTTTAAGTGAATATATTAATTGATTAATTTTACTTCACTTAGTGTAATTTTAGTTTGTTTAAGAAATTAAAATTTGTTGTTGTTAAAGTTGAACCATCCTAACGCTTCCGCATCTCGTGTTTTTTTTTTATATAAAAGGAAATTATTTTAATTGGTTTTGTTTGAATTGAGAAAACTCAAATCCCGGGGTTGTCCACACTTTTTCAAATTGGTATCAGAGCCAAAAACGATAAATTATTTCGTTAAGATCCTTTAAATTTTTGGCTAAAATGGATTTTTCCCCATTTTCAAAATTTCCTATTTTCGATGGTTCAAACTACGCGTATTGGAAAGCGCGTATGAGATCGGCACTAAAATCTATCGACGAAAGAGTTTGGATGTCTGTAGTTAACGGGTGGTCTCCACCAACTTATTTAGTTGAAAATGAACGTGTTATCAAACCCGCCGATAGATGGACTGAAAATGAGTTTAAACTTGCTAATTTTAATTCCCGTGGTTTAAATGCCTTGTTTAGCGCTGTCACACCGGATGAATTCCGACGTATTATGACATGTGAGACCGCTAAAGAAGCATGGGATATTTTACAATTAACTCATGAAGGAACTAGTGTCGTTAAAGCTTCAAAACTCCAAAACCTCACCACTCAATTTGAAACTATCAAAATGAATGAAAAAGAAACTTTTGATGAATTCTATGCTAGACTTTCTGATATTGTTAATTCATCTTTTAACTTGGAAGAGAAAATACCTGACGACCGTGTTGTAAAGAAAATTTTAAGGTCCTTACCCGATAGATTTATTCCAAAAGTGACCGTTTTAAATTCTTTACCCACTTTAGCCTCTACGAAATTAGAAGAGCTTGTAGGTGATTTACAAACCTATGAACTGGATATGTTTCCCTCTAAAACTGAAAAGAAAATCGAAAAGGGCGTTGCTTTAAAATCCCGAAAAGAGGTCAAACAAGTAGTAGAGAGCGATAGTGATAGTGACTCGGAAGACATGGCTTTATTTGCTCGCAAATTTAGAAAATTTCTCAAAATTAACAAAGATAAATTTAAAAATGATTTTAAGAAATTTGAATCTTCTAAGCATGACAAGAACGAGAAGATTTCTAAAGCGGAGAAGATGCCTAAAGCCGAAAAGATCCCTAAACCTAGTAATGAAAATTTAGATAGGGACGAGTCTAATAAGTGTTTTGGTTGTGAAGGTTATGGACATAGGGCGTTTGAGTGCCCCACTAAACTAAGGAAAGAGGGTAAGCGACCCATTTCATATAATGCGACCCTTAGTGATAGTGATAAGGAAGAGAAGCCCGATTCCCCTACTAAGAAAAATTTTGTGGCTTTTATGGCTAGTCATGTGAGTGATAGTGAGAACTCATCGATTGATGAAACTTTAACTCATGACACTTCCAAGGTCATTGTTTATGATTCTCTTGTTTATGATGATAGTGAGAGTGGAGACGAAAGAGAGAGTGAAAATGAAGAAGAGGTTAATGTGAGTGAACTTCAAAATGCTTTTCAAGAGCTTTATAAAGAATCTATTAAATTAAAAAGAGCTAATTTGAAGTTAGAAGCTAGTTTAAGAGAAAGTGTCAAGGTCATTGATGAAGGTGCTTTAATAGAAGACCTTAGGACACGTGAGAGGACCCTTCAAGAGAAGCTTGAATATGTAGAAGGCGAAAGAGATAGCCTTAAGGGTTTAATGGAATCCTTGAAAAAGGAGCTTCTTGCTTTTGAAGAGCGAAATGTTTTACTAGAATCTAACATTTTAGAATTGGAAAATAAATTAAAAGATTCTAGTAATGTCAAATTTGATTTGGAGTGTCGTTCGGAAAAACTAGATAAAATCTTAGGAACGGTCCAAATTAAAAATGACACTTGTGGTTTAGGCTTCAATACTTGTAATGAATTTACTCATAATGCCCAAACCAATGTTTTAGGAGAATCTACTAGGAATGCATTTAAAAACCACTCCTTAGGTAAATCTTTTCGACATGCTTTTACTTGTACTCATTATGGTCGAAAAGGTCATCTTAGGAAATTTTGTTTTGATCTTAAACGAATTCCTAGAAAATCCCATAGTAAAGTAACCACGGTAGTTAACATTCCATCACCCCATGATAATCATTCTTCATTAATTTGGGTTAGGAAATCTGACTTGGTTGCCTTGCAAAATAGGGTTTTTGATTCTCATTTACTATCACATGAAACCTCCTTTGCTAAATTTAAAGCTTGAATGTGTTAGTGTTTTATGCATCCTCTAGATTTTTGCGCTTCATATTATATATCATTGCTAGATGTATGCATGTTTAGTCATTTTCTAGTCATTGCCTCATTTCATATCTTATGCTAGAAATTATGACTTGTTTATCTTTTTGTATTATATTTTTGTTTGAATTGACTGAATAATATCAAAAGATTTTTGTTTATCATTTGTGTTTTATTTATTTCATTTAAGCTTAATGAAAAATACAAATGATTTTTTGTCCTTTTGAGTAAATATTTATTTTTGATTAAAAATGTTAAAAACTCAAAAAGATTTTTTTTGTGTATTTTTGTTTGACACACTTTATGTGGCATACATTTGTGTTTGAATCCCATCTTTTACGCCTCCACGTGGCTAGAACTTTTGGTTTAGATTTTCAATCCTTAAAATGTTCTTTACCATGTTTTATATGGAGTAGTTGGATTTTGTATTGATTAAATGGATTCTATTTTTATATGCCTCTTTTCACACATGCACGAGCTCATTTGAAATCTTAATGTCACATGTTATAGTTGAGATTTTTGAGGTGTTCTCCTACCAATCTAGTCATCTACATATCTATGACCTAGGAGGACTAGTGCATGTCAAAATCCGTTGCATGTGAGATTTGTGTGAAAATGAAAACATGATACATAAAATGTGCACGGGGAAGGGCTCCGAAAGGATGAATTAAATCGTTTGCGATAGTAAGCCACCGTTTATTGGATCTAAAAGAAATACGTGATCCAAGGGCCTAAAAACAGAATATTTGGCATTAAAAAGAAAATAATTGCCAAGGCCTGTGTTTGTTTGATATATGCATTCAAAAGCAAAAGAATATATATGCTTATTGAGGGAGAATTGGATGGTATATCAACGGTTTGCATAATGTCCGTTTATCCTAGTTGTCTTTAATGTCATGACTCTATTTGGTTTGTAGAATCATCATCATGCTAGGCTTGTATGCATTGTGTATGTTTGTTCATTGAGTTCAATCTTTATATTATCACATGAGGTTATATTTAAATGTGATAAAGTTTGCAATCAAATGAGAACTCCGTGAATGTTTATTAAGTGTTTGGGTCTAAATTTAATTGTTGCTAGTTCACACCCCTACACTTCCGTTTCCATATGACACATTTTTGCCATACGAGTGTACAAACTTATTGTATTTTGTGTCATATGTGTGTTTATATCTATATATCTATGCAAGTACTTATTGGTATATTTATAGTATATATATATATATATATATATATATGGTATTTGTTTGTCTTTGCCTTGCTTTTATTTCCCATATTCTTTAATGCCTCAACACTTTAAGCTTCAACATGTTTATTAGTTCTTTATCCTTTGCCTATTCCTGAAAAAAAAGGGGGAGAAATGATAGGGGGAGAAATGGTATCTAATCCTATTATTATCGTATCTTAGTTTGGAGGAGATTTATCTTAGGGGGAGACGTTTTTCTAAGTATGTCATTGGTTTGATAAAGGGGAGAATTAACTTAGGGGGAGTAATTAATTAATTGCATTTTATATTTTGATATTCCCTATGCATTTGATGAGTTTGCTTAAGTGTGCAGGAATTCTTATAATAAAGCGGCATCTTTCAATGGCAAAGTGTTTAATCCTTGTGTTGAGTCAAGTTATGGGTGGGTTATGTTTTTGAGTCTAGTGAGCTTGACGGCCCTTTAGGATTTTTGTTTGGTTTTTGTCCCGGAATAGCCAAAGGGGGAGATTTATAAGGACACAAATTTCCAATTGAGTCCATGTATTGTGTTGGCTCAATTCCGGACAAAAACATTTATTCATAGGATAGTATGTAATTGTAATACTCTCAAGCCTATGAAGTGTTTGTTGAAGACGTAGCGGCAAAGAGTATAAAGCTTCATCAAATATGCCGGTTTGCGTGCCTCGTTTCTACGTCATCAACTATAGTTCCATGCTCCCAAGGTATGAATGCAATTATATATATAGGAGCTTGGAACAAAGTTTATTGGGTGTTAGGTTTTGTAAAAACTGTGTTTTTATATTCAGCAAAATTTAATTAGAACTTTAAAGTAAAGTATGTAAAGTTTCTGGGCCATAATCGAATTTTACAACATTTCTAGAAATCGTTCGAAATGTCGTTCGAACGAGTTTTTCGTTCGAACCAGGTTTCGTTTGAACGAGCTTGCCAACGAGTTCTCACTAACCTATACTGGTCTGTCGTTCGAAATATCGTTCGAACGAGATTGTTCGTTCTAACGAGATTCTAACGAAGTCCATACTGGTGCGTTGTTAGAAGTCTCGTTCGAACGAAATGTCGTTCGAACGAACTGCTAGGCGGGAACAGTTTTTGGCAGTTTTTTGGCAGTTTTGCACCCACTTCCCCACTTTTTTTTAACCAACTTTTATAGACTTTAATATGTGCGGGAATGACATTTTTCAACTTAACATTTCCATAACTTTTCCATCCTAGTTTATCTCTTAGAGAGAGTTTGAGAGCAAAAATTGTTTAGGAAAATGTTCATGTTTTGAGTGCTAATTTTCAAAGAGAAATTCATATACCACTCTAGTGTTTACACCCAAATATTGTTTATACAAGTTCTCCTACATAAATATCAATTGCTTGGAGTTTGTTGGCACCGGTTTTCTCTACACCGAATTGAAGAGAAGTTTTGGGTTTTGCTTCTACCTCCCACAAAGAAAGAAGAAGTGTTTTATGTAGTTTTACCCGCTTGAAGAAAGACTTCGTGTACAGGTGACGGTGACCATAGAAAGTCCTATCGGTGGATTCCGAGACCGCGGTGGAGCTCCGTAGTTGTCCGCTAGAAATAGGTGTCTACAAGAAGAAGCATCAAGGCTTGAGAGGGTTCGAGTTGAGGAAGTAAGTCTTTTGTCTTGTATTTGTAAAATCCATATCTAGTGGACTTGTGGCTAGGGCCGTCCGAGGTTTTTTCCCGTCTTGGGTTTTTCCTCGTACATCGCGGCGTAGTGTGATATTGTTTATTTTATCTTGCATCATAATTTAGAATGCATGCTTAGGATAATTCAAGATAAAGTTCGGTTTAATTATCACGCTCAATTTAATTTGGACTTATATTAAATATTGGGTAAAGTTGTTTAATTCAAGTCTCTTGCTAAAGTTGGTTTGGCCTAACTTTGTTTAAATGAAAAATATGACTTAGGCAAATTCTAGGACTTGGATTAATTAATCGGTTTAAGTGAATATATTAATTGATTAATTTTACTTCACTTAGTGTAATTTTAATTTGTTTAAGAAATTAAAATTTGTTGTTGTTAAAGTTGAACCATCCTAACGCTTCCGCATCTCGTGTTTTTTTTTATATAAAAGGAAATTATTTTAATTGGTTTTGTTTTAATTGAGAAAACTCAAATCCCGGGGTTGTCCACACTTTTTCAGCATCAACTTATATATAAAGGCTAACCTAAATGAATTTCATGTAAGAGACGCTAATAAACAACAATTTTTAAAGGGTCACTCACAAAAACCTTAAAAATTGTTTATGTTCCTAAGAATCCCAAAAATGAAACCACTCTCAAATCTGCTAAGACATTTTGATTGATTAATGAAAATAACATATATTATCTGCTTGATTTTTGTAACACTCCGTATTTCTGAGGATGTAGAATTTAATTAATTTGGTGATATAACATTTAATTAATCGGGAGGATTTAATTAAATTAGTGAATTAAGATTTAATTAATTCAGGTTATTTTAAAATTCGCATGTGTCATAATTTGAGGTTGAAATTTGAGATTTAGTAAAGCAACTCGGATGACGATTTTGAGTGCATGGTTGATTCCGAATAGGTCGAGATAATTGCAAAAGAGTACCTGGGGATAGTAATTGGGTCTCGCGACAATTTTAGGTATAATCGGGCTCACACGGGAGTGTTTGGGTCATTTTAATTTGGTCCATAGGCTTAATTTCGGGATTAGCAATGTAAAACCTACATTAGGGAGTTCGTGGCAGACATAACTCAAATAATAAACCCTTGTTTTGCAGAGGAGAAAAGAGGGAGAATTTGGGAGAGCTTTTGGGAGCCAAACCAAGAGTGTGTTCTTCGTCAAACCTTCGTCTACATCAAAGTAAAATCAGACCCTACTAATCTAACAGGCAAGTATTTAAACTTGCATTCAATTTAATTGTAGCATTTCAATTCATATCATAGTGGGTGTAAATCAAATTCGTTTTGGGGTGGATTTTCACATGAAAAACGGGTGTTTATGAATTGGAACAAATTATATAGATTAGAGACTCGAATGATGTGGTATTTTGATTCAAAAGTGTGAGAATTCAACTTATGTTTATAAGCTATTCATCGAGGTTGTTAAATTGAAATTTTGAAACCAAACTTTGAAGAAATCTTGTACAAGAAATCGTTATAACTCAACTCAGATGTTATTAACAGTGTTACAAATCGATGATAGTTATATGATAAATTAGAAATTGAAAATTGGGGAAATGTTTAAATCATTGGGAGTAATAGACTTGATTTATGGGTTCAAGGTTGGGAGTAACATATTTGATTTCTGGGTTTGAGGTTTAGAACTGGGTTGAACAAAAATGGTTGAAGCAGCGTCGTGGAGAAGAAGGTGTCGCTCGAACGACTTAGGGCCTCGTTCGAGCGACAGATGATGTCGCGCGAACGACCCCCAGTTTTGTTTGAAAGACTGTGGGGACTTTTGGAAATACCAAATTTGGCCTTATTTTATTTTGGGATTTCTTTCTAAGGGTTTTATTAGTATAAAAGAATATGAGGGAGAACAGGACTTAGGACCTTGGGGTTGGGTTCAAGCAACATTAAATTTAGAAAGAGGGCCAAACTAAATAATGGAATTTTGGGTGAAATAAATGCAAGGGTAAATATACAGACCAAGTTAAGGAGTCTGAATATTTTGGCTGAGTGACACTACTTTGGTGAAATTAATGGAGGTGGAATTAATTTAATTAAGGGTCAAAGATTTAACTCGGATATTTTTCAGGCTAGTGAGACGGGAGTTAGGCACGGGGTAGCCTATTTAATTTATTATAAATATATATAATAAATTATCGAATATTAAATTTAACAAGAGGTGTTAACCTTAATAGTGGGATTTTGTGTAACAAATTCTAAAGGGTGAAGATACGGACCGAATGAGTGAGTCTGGGTATTGTAGTTGGGTGACACTGCTTAAATTACAAAATAATTAATGTGAGATTAATTAAATTATAAGTCAGGATATAGACTTGGGTAGTTTGGGCTAGTGCTACAGGTTCTAGGCACGGGTTAACCGGACTTTTATTAAATATTTGTATACAGTTAGTGTGATAGTGTGTGTGTGTGTATATATATATATATATATATATATTTGTATGCCTTATCAATATCGGTGTGAATGATATTTATAGGAACATATACCCCTCTAGTGTCGTCATAGGATGTTGTACGATGTAGGTGAATCCCCTGGCATGAGGATTGGGGAGAGTATAATCCCCAGGTCATAGTGTCCAGTATTTATATGTTGTGATTATTTTGGAGGTGAGACGTCTTGGGTATTCTTCAGTCTCGCACCCGGAAAACTATGATGGCCTCCACTACACTTATTTTTTTTTCTCAAGCTCGAGAGTGAGTCTGACTTGAGGTATCAGGGCTAGAGTGAGCAAAACTGGAACATGTTAGCATTTTAGAGAAATCATCTAGTAAGTTAATACTCAGGAATGGATAGTTATTATACTTGACATGTGTGTGAATGTTATAGTGTGTTAGTATGTATATAATATGAGTAGGTAATTATATACGGTATTAATAGATAAGTGTGAATGTTCTTATTATATAACTAGGGTGAAAGTTATATGATATAAAAATGGGTTTCCTATATAACTAGTGCGTACGTTATATGTATTAATATAGTTTAACCGATTAATAAGTTAATGAGAAGATAACTTAATAATCAAAGTAAGAATACTCGGGTTAGAGTAGTGCAGTGTAAAGAGGTCTTAATCGGATACGACCATACAATTTCCGCTTTGTAAGGACAATTTGTCCATTCTTATGTATATGATATGTCATACGCCGTTACAAGAATGATAGTTGTAAAGATCACATCGTCATCAACGAAATCCGAAGATCAAAAGAAGAAGGAATTTGGGAATCAGACCTGGCCGGACCGATCCGGACCAGATAAAAGAACCGATCCGGTTCACCGGACCGATCCGGCTAAAGGGACCGGACCGATCCGCCTGCTGAGCTGAGACCAGTACACCCCGGATCCATAGCGAACCGATGAAGGGAAAAGTTCCGGACCGATCCGATGCCAACCAGACCGATTCGGTTTCAGAAAAAGAACCGATCCGACTTAACCGGACCGATCCGCCTAATCGACCGGACCGATCCGGCGAGGATAAACACTGCCAGATCGTGCAGCCGATTTTGTAGGGTTTCGATCCCTTATTTAAACCACGATCAGCAGTTGGTTTTCTTAAGACTTTCCCACGATTTTCTGAGTTCCATAACTCTTAAGTCTTCATGGTATTTGAGTCCATTGATTCATACCCTTGATTCACACAAATTTCATACATTTGTGAGTCACTTTTGGTAACCCTAGAACACCATTGATGTTCAAACCTTTGTGAAGTGGACCGCTTCTTCCTCTTCATTGCAGCCCTACTGGACAGGGATAGTTCCAGCCGCCACCCCTACTGGAAAGGGTTTCTTCCAGCCGCGACTACAGAATCCGATACCCGAGGGTAATTCTTAGTCAACCTGTATTTCATTGTAATCCGATTGTAAACAGTCTTTTACAAATTATAGTGATATACAAATGGTTTTGCCCCTGTGGGGGATTTTTCCTTAAACTTTGTGTGTTGAATATTTATTGCATGATTCCATATTGTTTCAATCACACCTAGTTGCATGCTTAGGGTTAATTTGGGTTAAAATTGGTATTTATTATATTATTTCTTAATTGAACGCAAGCGCCAACTCTTTCAAATTGGTATCAGAGCAGGTTACGCTAATCTATCGCGTATTCCTTACTTCCGCAAAATTTTTCTAAAAATATCAATTTTTGAAATAAATTGATTTTTGAAAAGAGCGTGTTCATATGGAGAAGTCATATTATAAAATGCCTATTTTTGACGGGTCAAATTATGCTTATTGGAAAGCCCGTATGAGGTCGGCTTTAAAAGCCATTGATGAACGTGTCTGGATTTTGGTTGAACGAGGGTGGACTCCTCCCACTGTGACTGTTGATAATGTGACCAACTTGAAACCTGACATTACTTGGACTGATGAAGAATTTAAATGGTCATCTTTTAACTCTAAGGGTCTAAGTGCTATTTCTGGGTCTGTCACACCTGATGAGTTCAAACGCATAATGACGTGCACCACGTCAAAAGAAGCATGAGATGTTTTGCAACTTACCCATGAAGGAACAAATGCCGTTAAAGAGTCAAAACTGTAAAATTTAACAACTTAATTTGAAACCATCACCATGCATGAAAATGAATGTTTTGATGAATTTTATGCTAGGCTTTCTGACATTGTTAATACTAGCTATAATCTTGGTGAACATATTCCAAATGCTAGAGTTGTTAAAAAGATTCTTCGTTCCCTTCTTAAGCGTTTTATACCTAAAGTCACTGTGCTAAATTCCTTGGGTAATTTAAATACTCTAAAATTGGAAGAACTGGTAGGAGATTTACAAACTTATGAAATAGACATGTTTCCTAAATCTGCCAAGCCAAAAGATAAGGGAATTGCCCTTAAAGCCCAAGAGAGAAAAAGTGAGGGGTCAGCAAGAAAGAGAGTCTAGTCATCTAGAAAGATAGAAAATTCTGACTCTGAATGTGAGTTTGACCTAGATGATTTGGCATTATTTGCTAAAAACTTCAAGAAAATTCTGAAATTTAAGAAAAATGGGAATTTCAAAGATAAAAAGAATTTTCAGAAAAATAAGTTTGAAAAGAAAGATTTCAAAGAACCCCCTAAAGACAGTGAGAGGTGTTTTGAGTGCGACGGTAAGGGACACAGAGCGTTTGAGTGTGCCACTCGTCTGAATAGGGAAAAGGGTAAAGCTGTCCTAAATGCTACCCTTAGTGACGACAGTGAGGTCGAGTCGGTGGACTCGGGAGATGAGTCACCGCATGAGAGTAACTTCACCGCGTTCATGGCTAGTCATGTGAGTACTCATAGTGCATCTCACGACGTTGAGGATGCTACTTCACAGGGACACCTCGACAGCGAGAGCAAAGAAAGTGAGGGAGAGGAGGAAGGTAGTGAGGACGAGAGTAACCTTCAACGCGCCTACGCCGAGTTATATAATGAGTCTTTCAAAACAAAAAAACGTAACAAGGCGTTAGTTCTTAGAATCACCGCGTTAGAAGAAGAGTTAGAAGAGACGAGAGAGAGAGAGTCCTCCACCTGCACCGCCATGAGAGAGAGAGAGTCTGCCTGGGCTAGTAAAGAGAATTTGCTTAGAGAGAGAGAGAGCAGTTTTGAGAAAGAGAAAGCGGACTTGACTAAACAAGTGGCTAGTCTTATTAGTGAGCTCCATTCCTCCATGGAGACTAGGAAGAAACTTGAAGCCCTTGTTGCTCAGCTTACTCATGACCTTGAGAGAGCTAGGAAAGTCAAGGTACAAATCGAGGACAGATCTGGGAAGATGGGAAAGATGCTCCTCGGTCCCGCTCTAGGTTTTGGTGACAGGCAAGGAATAGGTTTTGATGGTGCCTCCACGTCCCAAATTGCACCCGGACCAATTCCTGAGTTTACTACGACTCCTTATGGCCGTCATAAAAAACCAAGAAGGAGAGTTCGACCAAGAAAAGCAATCCAAGGTCCTCCTAATACTGTGCCCTTTTGCTCCCATTGCAAAAGAAACGGACACCTTAGGGATAATTGCTATAAGTTGGGTCGGACACGACGTACGTTTGCTCCACCACATCAGACTGATGAGTTTGCCAGTCTAAGAGAGCGTGTTGAGTTCCTAGCCGCCACATCACAGAGTTTGATGGAGGAATTCCGATGGATGACCTTACCATCAATGAATGCGCCCCGCATTCCGGCTAAAACCAACAACAACAAGGGAATACAAAAAGGTACCTACTCTTGGGTTCCTAAGAAAGAGAAAAAGGCCCTTGTTGTCCATGTCGCTCTCAAAGCCCATAATACCTCACAGTGGTATTTTGACAGTGGTTGCTCCAGACACATGACAGGTGATGCCTCATATTTTACCCATCTTGAGGATTATAATGATGGGAGAGTCACCTTTGGAGATGGTAGCAAATCTAGCATAGTAGGACGAGGTACAGTAGAGTTACCAGGATTTCCAAAGCTAGAAAACGTGCTGTACGTCAAAGGTTTGAAAGCAAACCTTCTTAGCATCAGCCAGCTGTGCGACGATGACTTTGCAGTGAAGTTTGACCGGAAAGCTTGTAAGGTCTATAATCAAGCCGGTAAACTTTTAGTGCAAGGGGTGAGGACAGAGGATAACTGCTATGGGACTGAGCCCACATCCTCACTTGTTTGCAACAGCGCCACGATCACTCCTGTGGCACCAACGTCTAGGTCATGTGAACGTTAGAGACTTATCTCGTTTAGTCAAAAAGGACCTAGTACGTGGCTTACCATCTCTTGGAAAGCCAACTTCCATGATTTGTGGACCCTGTCAGTTGGGAAAACAAATCCGTAGCCCTCATAGGAAGTTGAATTCCATTACCACCTCCCGTGCTCTTGAGTTGATTCACATGGATCTTATGGGTCCTACTCGCACGGAGAGTCTAGGTGGTAAGAGACACATTCTCATGATGGTAGACGATTTCTCCAGGTACTCCATTGTAGGTTTTCTGAGAGAGAAATCCGATGCTGTAGAATGTTTAACGACCAAGTGCCGTGTCCTGCAAAATCAACACGGAGTCACTATTAACAGAATACGTAGTGATAACGGCACTGAATTTAAGTAAGCAAAGGTGGATTTGTGCTGTGATAGCCTTGGGATCAAACATGAGTTTTCTGCTGTGAGAACTCCTCAGCAAAATGGGATTGTTGAGAGAAAGAACAGAACGATCCAAGAGATGGCTAGATCTATGCTTCTAGGTCGTAAAGTCTCTAGGAGATTTTGGGCAGAGGCAGTGTCTACCGCATGCCATACGGTGAATAGGGTCTATCTGCGTCCACACACACTTAAGACGCCTTATGAATTGTGGACAGGCAAGAAACCCAACCTGGCATATTTCCGTGTATTTGGGAGTAAATGCTACATCCTACGGGATAGAGAGCAATTAGGAAAGTTTGACTCCCGGAGCGACGAGGGAATATTTCTAGGATATTCATCGAACAGTAGAGTGTACCGGGTTTTTAACCTGAAGAGCTCTAAGGTTATGGAATCAATAAACGTCACCGTGCAAGATGATGAACCCCCGACGGTTATTGATCCCAAACTTCAGTGTGAGGATGAGGATTGTTCTGACAATAATTTTCCTGTTCCTCTCCCACACTCTGTGGACCCTATTCCTGT
Source organism: Sambucus nigra (assembly GCA_949130495.1). Classification (NCBI taxonomy): domain Eukaryota; kingdom Viridiplantae; phylum Streptophyta; class Magnoliopsida; order Dipsacales; family Adoxaceae; genus Sambucus; species Sambucus nigra. The sequence continues at coordinate 90,976,162 of OX422211.1, forward strand.
ATTAGGGGACACACCTGCTTAGGTTCGCAAGAGTCATGATCCTTCAGCCATTGTTGGCGATCCCACTCTAGGGGTCAAGACTCGTGCTCAACTAGAGAACGTTGTTAGTCATCATTACTACACGTCCAAATTCGAGCCCAAGAACCAAAAAGAAGCACTCAAAGATGAACACTGGATAGCTGCTATGCAGGATGAGTTGCTTCAGTTTAAGAAGAACAATGTCTGGGAACTTGTCCCCCGACCTAGTAATACTAATGTTATTGGTACCCGGTGGATTTTCAAGAATAAAATGGATGAAAATGGTACCATAATCAGAAATAAGGCTAGGTTGGTCGCTAAAGGCTACACACAGATAGAGGGTGTAGACTTTGGGGAGACATTTGCTCCTGTTGCGAGGCTTGACTCCGTCCGTTTACTACTCGCCATCGCATGTCATCTGTACTTCAAGGTATATCAGATGGATGTCAAGAGTGCCTTTCTGAATGGCATTCTACAGGAAGAGGTTTATGTGGAACAACCAAAAGGGTTTGAAGACCCTAAGCACCCTGATCACGTCTACTATCTGAGGAAAGCCTTGTATGGTTTGAAGCAAGCACCCCGTGCTTGGTATGAGAGGCTTACTTCCTATCTCTTAGCCCGTGGCTTTAAGAGAGGGGGAGTTGATATGACGTTGTTCGTCAGGAGAGATGACGGTGCTATCTTGGTTGCCCAAGTCTATGTGGACGACATAGTCTTTGGATCCACATGCTCCCAGCATGCTCACCACTTTGAGGAGGAGATGAAAAGTGAGTTTGAGATGAGCATGGTAGGTGAGCTTACTTTCTTCTTTGGTCTCCAGGTTCGTCAGCTAGAGGATGGGATGTTCATCTCCCAATCCAAGTATGCTAGAGACCTAGTGAAGAAATTTGGTTTAGACTCCGCTAAGCATGCACATACACCTATGAGTACCACTACCAAGCTTAGTAAGGACACTACAGGCAAGGACGTAGAGCAAACCTTGTATCGGAGTATGATAGGTAGTCTTCTCTACTTGACTGCCAGTCGTCCCGACATAGCCTTTAGTGTTGGAGTCTGTGCGTGATATCAGGCATCCCCAAAAGAGTCATATTTACTTGCTCTAAAACGTATTATTAAATACGTGAGTGGGACTCTCTCATACGGTATTTGGTATTCCTTTGATACCGATGACCGTTTGTCCGCCTATTCAGATGCCGATTGGGCCGGGGACGTAGATGGTTGTAGGAGCACTTCTGGTGGATGTTTCTACTTTGGTTCTGCTCTTGTCTCTTGGTTGAGCAAGAAGCAAAACTCCATTTCTTTGTCCACTGCGGAGGCTGAGTACATCGCCGCCGGGAGTTGTTGCACGCAACTCATGTGGATGAAGCAAATGTTGGAGGATTATGGGATTTCACAGGACACCATGACCATTTCCTGTGATAACACGAGCGCGATACACATATCCCGCAATCCTGTCTAACATTCGCGCACAAAGCACATCAGGTTACGCGAGCACTTTATACGTCAGTTAGTTGAGGAGAAGGTCGTAACCCTGAGTTTTGTTCCTACCGACCGTCAGTTAGCCGATATTTTCACGAAACCTTTAGATGCCCTTAGATTTGAGAGTCTTAGGAAGTCTTTGGGAATTTGCACAGTTGACTGAGGGGTTGGTCTATGTCTAGAATAGGATGCTTCTTCATGTTCATATCATATGCTTCCTATTGCTAGTCTGTTTTATATGTACCATATATTTGTTGTACAACTTTTATGTATTTTTTATTATTCTTTGAAAAATACAAAAAGATTCTCTTTTTAGAATTTTTTTTGAAAAACACAAAAAGATTTTATTTTGATAAAATTTTTGAAAAAATTCAAAAAGAGATTTGCCTGTTATGGATGAGCATTTAAGATAGCCAAGTCACAACTTCATTCCATATATCCATGTGACTGTTTGATAGAGATTTGAGAGGCTACATCATTTCATCCATGTGCTTAACATTGATTGGAGTTCTTGAGATGTAATTAGTGATATTTCCCACATGCTTGACTCCTATATCCTTTATTGCACACATGCACGGCTATATTTGATTGTTGCACTTGTCAATCTCATGTTGGCTTGAGTGTTTCCATCTCAATCCTGTCTATACAATGTATAAAATGCGATAAAACTTGACAAGATTGGATTGCATGTTAAAACCGTTTTGGTGAGACTGTGTGTATTTTTTCATAACGGGGAGGGGCTGCGAAAGTTGATTCTTATCCTTTGCGCAAAAGCCACCGTTAAAAAGGACCTAAAAAATGGAGGAATTTTAATATCCGAGGTCCTAAGAGGTAAAAAGAGCCCGAAAAAAAAAAATTGATAAGACAATAAAAAGCAATTCATGCCAAATATGGGCCATTTAGGTTTTCACCATCAATTCTCCAAAGTTTGAGAATTTAGTATACCTCTATTAATAATATAAATCTGAGGGAGTTTGGTTGGAGATTGAAAACCGGGTTTGCACTTCCTTGAAAGTCCTGAAAAAGCATAAATCATTTTGGACGTTATTGGTGTAGAAATCACTTTGAGCTTTGATTTGATGATTTGATTGAGTCAATACCTTATACTGTCACTCTTTTACACCAAAGGAAGCATTTGAGTTCATTCGTTAGGAATATCCAATATTCATCGTGCACATATGTCATGTTTGTCTGCTTTGATTTTCCTATCGAATTTTGATCACACCCATTCATTTACGCTATCACCGACTTGGTTGTTTTATGTTCATTCATGGTGTGATTTTATGCCTTGTGTCACCCCGGTTCTTGATTGTTTGATTTATTTCTCTTATTTGTCTATTTGGGGACATCATAAAAAGGGGGAGAAAGAATTATCATTTTATGGGGGAGATTTGAAATTTTGAGTTTTTGTTCATAAATTGGTATATATGTTATCTCATTTCAAACTCGATATGTCACTTGGTATTTGCTTTATCTCATGTGTGTAGGTACATCCTTGATAAATCCCATGATACACACCCTGATGAGAAAAGCGTGAAGATTCCTGAAAACTTGAAGAACAAACGATGCAGCCTTAGTCATTTGTACCTCTTTCAGTTTTGGGTTCATGGAAGGGTAGATTTGTATAGGCATTGTTCATACTTGATAATTCGGATTTTTTTATGTTTGTTCCGGCATAGACATAGGGGGATATTTGTAAGGACAATTTGTCCATTCTTATGTATATGATATGTCATACGCCGTTACAAGAATGATAGTTGTAAAGATCACATCGTCATCAACGAAATCCGAAGATCAAAAGAAGAAGGAATTTGGGAATCAGACCTGGCCGGACCGATCCGGACCAGATAAAAGAACCGATCCGGTTCACCGAACCGATCTGGCTAAAGGGACCGGACCGATCCGCCTGCTGAGCTGAGACCAGTACACCCCGGATCCATAGAAAACCGATGAAGGGAAAAGTTCCGGACCGATCCGATGCCAACCAGACCGATCCGGTTTCAGAAAAAGAACCGATCCGACTTAACCGGACCGATCCGCCTAATCGACCGAACCGATCCGGCGAGGATAAACACTGCCAGATCGTGCAGCCGATTTTGTAGGGTTTCGATCCCTTATTTAAACCACGATCAGCAGTTGGTTTTCTTAAGACTTTCCCACGATTTTCTGAGTTCCATAACTCTTAAGTCTTCATGGTATTTGAGTCCATTGATTCATACCCTTGATTCACACAAATTTCATACATTTGTGAGTCACTTTTGGTAACCCTAGAACACCATTGATGTTCAAACCTTTGTGAAGTGGACCGCTTCTTCCTCTTCATTGCAGCCCTACTGGACAGGGATAGTTCCAGCCGCCACCCCTACTGGAAAGGGTTTCTTCCAGCCGCGACTACAGAATCCGATACCCGAGGGTAATTCTTAGTCAACCTGTATTTCATTGTAATCCGATTGTAAACAGTCTTTTACAAATTATAGTGATATACAAATGGTTTTGCCCCTGTGGGGGATTTTTCCTTAAACTTTGTGTGTTGAATATTTATTGCATGATTCCATATTGTTTCAATCACACCTAGTTGCATGCTTAGGGTTAATTTGGGTTAAAATTGGTATTTATTATATTATTTCTTAATTGAACGCAAGCGCCAACTCTTTCACGCTTCCAAGAATTTTATAGGGGTCACAGAAGTAAGCGCAACCAACTACACTATGGGCAGTAACCCTCTAATTCCAACAGCCAACCCTAATTCCAAGTGAAGTCACGCGGGGTGTGTATCTTGAGGAATAGTCCCCCATTTATGTTGTTCCAACTGATTTCAGAGAAGACCAATAAGAGGGGGAAGAGAATGGGGATCAAACATATAGGGGGCTCTTTTTTGATGATTTTGATCCTTTATATCATACGAAGAGGTTAGTATCTCAGGTCGCCTATGGGGAAGAGGTTGAAGAGGAAGAAAACTTTAAGCTAGATGACTTTACCTCCCCCCCAAAAACATTGAGGAGATGACGAACAATTGTAAGAACAATTTTCTAACATTGTTCATAACATAGTTTTAGACTAGTTTGGCATATAACGCTACAAATAGTCATGCACCATTAAGACAAACTGAAATCAAGCATCTCCAAGATTGAAGACTTCCCGACATCCCGTAAAGGTATAAAACAATTTAGAGTTTGAATTAATTTACATAATTATGTTTGGGATGTTTATTTTTTATCAAAAACGAATAGGTCTTTTTATTTCAAAAAGAACATTATTTTTTGTTTTTAAATCTCGTTCAAATGAGATTGCAAGTCGATAAATAGGTTGTTTTTATATGTTTTCAAATGCGGTTCAAATGAGGGCTTGCTGGCTAAGTTTTTTTCAGGTCGTTCGTAGCGAGGCACATCTCGTTCGAACGATATGTATATCTCGTTCAAATGACTGCGCCACCTCGAATTTTGTGAATGTCCTATAAATACCTATTTCATGTTTAGAACGTTTAAGATTTTGCCATATATATTTTTGCATAACTTTTGTGAAAGTTCTTAACGTTTCAGTGTTCTAAAACACTTTTTAATTCACAAACAAACATCCTGAATATTTACTTTTTGAGAATTCGTTTAAACCCTATAAATTTTTATGTTATTTTATACACCTTTGTGGATAAGGCTTCTCCATGGATGGCGTGTGATACTTGAGGGGATTCACTGTTAAAGACAAGGGGTGAGGCTGAAAGAGGACTGCAGTCTTGTGTTTCTTGCGAGGATCATAGTTGTTCACTAGAGATTTGTGAAGATTAGTGCATTATACTTGTGGCGGTAATCAAGTAGTCTGTAAGTCGACTGTCTTGTAGATTTCTAAAGTGAATAAAGGTTTTACCCAAAAGGGATTTTTCCTTAAATCTTGTCTTTGTTGAATGCGCGGTTTGATTTATCTATTTTATCACCAAGATGCATATTTAGGATAAAAACATAAAATTGGTTTAAATTACGCACTCTCAAATGGGAATCCTTGCCGAGCATATTTACTTAGGCAATTACAAATTGGTATCAGAGCACTCATTATTTCAACCCTATAACAATCCATTGCGAATAGTGGACTTAACCACCATCTGAGCCAATCAGAAAAGACAAGGCGGGTAGTCCAACGAGGTTGCCCAATGTGTCCCTAATATAAAGAACATGGTGATTACCCTTAGAGAGAAAGAAGTTTTCGAGATGAAACAACCAAAGGAAAGGGAGACACATGCCACACAAACCAAAAAGGAGAATCGATAAATTTTCTATTTATGCTCCAGCCCCATTTCCAGGGTGTATCCCTGGTTGATTTATGTTATGAAAGGCAAGGGTCCCATGATGTTCACTGACTCTGCTACAAAAAAATGGATGTTGGGTACTCAGTTGCCCAAGATACCATGTTGTCGTTTAATATGGACTCCTTGAAGACTTTTTCTCTAGAGCACCTTCACAATGAATTACTCTACCACAGTGTGCTCATAAGCCTTATTTTTATGTCATGTTTTTTTAAACATTTGTTCTTTAATCTAATTTGTGTTTCATTTCTCTTTCACAATCCATGTAGGCTATGCAAGAGGTCTCCACCAAGACTGACCACCTAGCCAGGCAAAATGATGTTCTTATTGACAACAACCATAATCGAAAATAACAATTAAGTAACCAACAACCAAGCCAAAGTGAAAGAGGAGAAAGCCTCAAAGAACAAGGTTATTAAAAAGGTCGAGTGACCTCAGTTATAGTTCAGTAGGGTTAACAGCTAGATGTCTTACCTCGGGAAGGATTTCTGCTAGAAGATTTCGCAAAGGCAAAAGTTTGTTCTAGAGAAGAAAGTAAAATTCGACCTGAACAATGCCTACGATGAGGGATTTGAGGCAACTGTTCAAGAGCTTGCTTTGCAATTGGACAATCATGAGTCTGTTACGTTGAACCATGGCTGGGTCGCCAAGCTCAAAAAGGGAAATGTCCCTGAGGGCGATCCGGCCTATGCCGAGCATCCTCCCTTGGAGAAACCTATCATGGGGGGATGATGTGCGTATGTCTTTTACTACTAAGGTCAATCAAGCTTGCTGATATTGTTGTTTCGACTAAAGAAGCAGTTGATGTAACCTTAGAGGATGCTCCTCTAGCAAGCTTGGGGATATCCCCTCTTGAACTTTTATAGGTTGTTAGGTCAATTTTGTAGGCATTGGGACACTTTTATTTAGTATTAAAGAATTTCATTTTCTCTTATGATTCTTTTTTTATTTTACTTCAACTTTTGACATAGCCATTTATCGATTGATTTAATTATGCCTTGTGTGATGAAGTGTTTGCAAAAGTGATCGTTTGATCTGACTTAGGCTTTTACGTCAAGAATTTTTATTCAACTCCTTGCCAATTAAATTTTGATTATATGTAAGTTAATCTCAATCTTAGTTTATAGGTGGTATCAATCAAGTCCATAGATAAATCATTGAAACTTGAAAATTTAATTAATGAGTGACATTGACTGACCGATCAACTATTCAGTAAATAGGTGTTCCCTAATTATTAAGGCTTCAGCCTGTTGTAGGCCGATCAGCCCTACTTAGGCACTACCACTATTTTCATGTGGGTTTTGTGCCAAATGTAGGCCCCCAACTTATTTTTAAGTCGTACTACTTAGTTCTTAAGTGGGTTTATGTATGTTTTAGGCCAACCATCCCAACTTGGGTTTTAAAACCATTTTCAGGTGGATTATATACAAAGAGTACATCCCCAATTATTTTTAAGTTTTACCACTTAATTATTAAGTGGGTTTATGCATGTTTTACGCCGATCAACCCATCTAAGGTTGTACAATCATTTTGAGGTCGATTTTATGTCAAATTTAGGCCCTCAACTTATTTTTAAGTTGTATCACTTAATTTTTAAGTGGGTTTATGCATGTTTTAGGCCGCCCGGACCACCTTGGGTTGTACCACCGTTCTCGGGTGAGTTTTATGCCAAACGTAGGCCCCCAACTTATTTCTAAGTTGTACCACATAATTTTTAAGTGGGTTTATTCTTCTTCTAGATCGACCAACCCAACTTGGGATGTACCACTATTTTCAAGTGATTTTTATGCTGAAGAAATATGTCAGGGGCATAATAGTAAAGGAACAACTTTTATTAACGTGAATATCCTTATTAAGACATTTGCAAAAAGAAAAACCTAACTAATGATAAAAAAAAATCTAAGGTTCATGGCCTTTTATGACCTTAGTACTACTATGTCCTCTAACTCTTCTAGGTAGTAGGATCCACCTCCTCCCTTTGAGGCCACTCTCTATGGTCCTTGCCAGTTCGGTGCAAAATTTTCGTCTAAAGGCTTCTTTATCGCCGGTAGGAGCTTTGTGAGAACGAGGTCGTCGAACTAAAATTCCATGACCTTGACTTTCTTGTCAAGCTCTTTATCATGGGCCATTTGGTCATCATTTTGTCATCTTCAATATCTCCATCCTTGAGGTTGGAAGATCGATCTCTAGAGGCATGACTTCTTTTATGTCATATGAAAATTTTTTTGGAGTTTCTCCCATCGACCTCCTGGGTGTTGTTCTATAGGCCCAGAGAACAGACGGGAGATCGTAAACCTACCTTCCTTTTGAGTTTTCCAATAGGTGTTCGATGTCGGAGAGCATAGTCTTGTTTATGATTTTGGCCTAACAGATTCACTATGGAAAGACGATCAAAGCATAGTCGATTCTGATTCCATACTCCTGGGCAAAATTCTTTGAAGGTATCATTATCGAATTGAGTCCCATCGTCGATCGCTAGAGCTTTGGGAATTCCAAATAGGATAATGATGTTTTGCCAAAAAATCGTATACCACCTACTTCTCTAATATGAGTGAGCGGCTCTGCCTCCGTCCACTTAGTAAAGTAATTAGTTGCATTGATCAAGTATTTCCCATTTCCAAATGCTAAAGGTAAAGGCCCCACAATGTTCATGCCCCATTAAGAAAAAGGCCAATGAATCGTGAGGGAATTCAGATCGTCATTCGGATGCTTGATGATTGGAGAGAAATTCTAGCATTTAACACACTTGTGGACGAATTAAAGAGCATATTTTTGCATGAAAGGCCACTAGTATCCCCGAGATATCTCCCTATAGGCGAGTGATCTTCCACCTGTGTGAGGGTCACAACTGCCTTCATGCTTCTCTCTAAGGATCCCCTACACTAGGTTTAGATGGACATATTTGAGAAGGGGATCTTTGAACGATCAACAGTAAAGTTTTCCCGCAAAATTAAGGCAAAATATTACTAACTGGATCTTCAATTTTCGGGACTCTTTATCATTTGACGAAAAGTCAACACTCCTTAAGTATGCCATTATTGGATCCATCTATGATGGAATCGACTACATCTGCACAACCTCTGGAAGTGTGGTTGGTTCATCCATGTTTAGTTGGTCAACATATTCAACAGTGATCATCTTCTTCAAATTGGTGTCAATGGTTGATGCCAAAGTGGCCAAGGTGTCAGCTTGGCAATTGTTGTTTCTTGGCAACTGTTCTACAGATAATGACTTGAAAAGCTTCAATAAACATCTTTCCTTATTTCGATAGGTTATCATTCTAGGTTACCTATCTTCGTATTCCCCAATGAGTTGATTTACAATCAAACGGGAATCAAAATACACTAACACATCCTTAGCTCCCATATTGATCGCTCGCTGAAGGTCGAGAATCATGGCCTCATATTCGGCCTCGTTGTTGGATCCTTTAAACCCAAGGCGAATTGTATGTTCAATAAGACATCTCTTGGGGGTGACAAAAATGATTCCAACACCAGTTTCGCCCTCGTTAGATGTTCTATCCACTTACAATTTCCATTCATGTGGTCGATCATCCTCAGTGACAGCTACTAACTCTAAGATCGGACTCATTTGTACCTCCTCTTTCTAAGGAGGTGATGTACAGAATTCGACAACAAATATCAGGTAGGAGTTTCCCATTGACAATTTTCTGTGGTTCATAATTGATGTCGAACGATGGTAGTTACAAAGACCACTTTATTATTATGTCAGACAGATATTCCTTCTTGAGAACTTCGTTCAGTGAATAAGTCATTGGGACAACTATAGTGTAGGCATCGAAGTAGTGTTGAAGCTTTCTTATGGACATTACTAGTGCCAGGACCATCTTCTCAATAGCCATGTATCTTTTTTTTACCTCAGTATGGCTGACATGGTAGACTGATAGTTGATCTTTATCTTGTAGTCGGACGAGTGGCTCGTTGGTAGCATGTTGTAAAATGGACAAACATAAGTTGAGATTTTCTCCAGTGGGAGGAGTTTTTATCAAGGTAGGAGATCCCAAGTTCCACCAAATTCCTTCTAATACCCGATCACATTCTTCGTTCAAACTATCGTACTTACGTTCTTTAGAGCTGAAGGGTTGGCACTTATTCGAAGATCGGGATATAAACCGATTAAGGAAGGCTAACATCAACCTGAACATCTGTGATGGTGGTCGGCCTTCTGATATCCTACAAGGCCTTAATTTGGTCCGAATATGCTTATATTCCCCTTTGTGTCACCAAGTAACCCAGGAACTTGTCGGAGCTGACTCCAAAGACACACTTGGAGGTGTTTAGATTCATCCTGTATTCTATGAGGATCTTGAAAATATTAGTTATATCCTTGATATGACCAATCTCTTGTTTGCTCTTGACAAAAATATCATCTATGTAGACTTCCATGGTTGTCCTGATTTGATTTTTGAACATCTTTGTGACTAGGCACTGGTAGGTTGCTCTGGAGTTTTTCATACCAAAGGGCATTACTTTATAATAGTAAAGTTCCAAGGTCATGATGAACGAAGTCTGCTATAGACCAAACAACTCTATCTAATGGTATTCGGATTATGTGTTCATCAAACTCATACGTTGATGCCCAGATGTTGAGTCCACGAGTTGATCAATCCGAGGTAGTGGAAAATTGCCTTTTGGACAATGCTTGTTGAGATTGATGAAATCGATGCAAACTCTCAATTTCATTCTCTTCTTTCTGATCACAACGATATTGAAAATCCAATTTGATAATTGGACTTCTTTGATAGAGCAGACATGGAGCAGGTTCTCAACGTTATAATTTATATCTCTCACATTTTTAGGCGCATATTTCCTCGACTTCAATTTGAGTGGTTAGTAGGTTGGATCCATATACATCCAATGACAGGCAATATCTGGATCAATCCCCAAAAGGTCATAAGGTTTCCAGGCGAACGTATTTGCGTTTGTTTTAAGAAAGTGAATGAGAAACTAAACTTCCTCTTTAGGTAACTCTTATTCAATCAGGAAGGTCTTGTCTGGCTGAGATGAATCTAGAGGAATAGTGAGGAATTCCTCCATTACTAGCTCGACAGTGGCAACCCTAGTCTCTTGAACCCCAGGTCGAACATCCTTTGGTTGCTACTTAGGTTGGTCGTCCTCTGAATCATCTGCGCTCTGACTGTTCTTGGAATGACTCTGCTTAGTCTTAATGGTTGTAATGAAACAACTGATAATTGTAATTTTATTATAAATGTCAAACTTACTTATCTTATTTGCACAAGGTACTTGCAATTTTATTTTAAAATATATTGGGTATGATATAAAAAACATGAATCGACCAAAGGGTTGGTCGTATATAACCAAATTTTGAAATTAAGTTTGTCTTTGTAATAAAGCATGTCAAAATAAAATTTGTATAACAATTTAATCTATAATGTTTTGTGGTTTTTTTACTTAACCCGTCTTTTTAATTCATAATTTGACATAACCTCCAACTCACAAATATCTTATACATGACCACCCCAAAAACAATATAACACCATTAGAAAAATACATAATTTTTAGTTAGACATAACACCGACCAACACACTTTACTACAACACCTCTATTTAATACACAGAATACTATTGCATCATTTACCAAACACTCTATATCACACAAACTATCCCATTACAATTTCTAAACACTCCCACTGTCTTTTTAACCTCATCACCAAACCACCATGATCAACATCTCCAAATAATAAACCGTCACACCACCACCAAACATCACCTCCAACCATCAAAACGCCACCACGCAAACACCCACTACCGAATCACCATCCACAATCTACAACCATTCTCGACCAACCCAATGCATCCCCATTAACGAACCACCACCACCCCCTATTCTTCCTCGCCGAAAAACTAAACACCCCTCCCCTTGTTGGTAAAAACCTGTTGGAAACACCACCAACCCTCTTCTCTCTCGGATCCACTCCTTCCCCTCTTATCGTCGGACCACCCGTGGTGGTCCCACCAAGAAGTAATAAGAGATGAGAGGAAGATGGGAGAGATGAAAGAAAATAATAAAAGAAGAATGAAATCAGAAGGAGAGATAATGATTCCAAGAGATATAAGAGACAAGAACTAATAGATAGAAGAAATTCGCCTGCAATTTCACTGTTGAATACCACCGGATAAGAAGTCTAAATGCCATAAGAGTATTTTTTTAAATTAAATATAGGGGTATTTTGGTCAAAAACGTATTTCGAGGGTTAAAACTAATTAGCAAATAAGAATTTTTTAACAAAATTGTAACGGTGTTAAAAAGTTGGGGGTTATGAAAGATTATGAATTAAAAAGTGGGGGTTAGGATAAGAAAGGCCTAATATTTTTTAGCTTTTTAGGTTTTAAACCTTGTTTGCAAGTTTTATTTTGGAGAGAAAAGAAAGGAAAGGGAGGGAAAATGTGTTTCCTTTCCTTCGTTTAGGAGTTTAAGTAGGAAATAAAGTATCTTTCTCTCGCTTGGGAGTTTAAATGGAAAGAAAATAAAGGAAAAAATTTCAAAAACTTTCCCTTTCTTTCTCTGCAATACTTTCTTTCCAAATCGAAAAGAAATGGAGAGAAAGAAAAGTTTTTTAATAATTGTACCTTCTTTCCCGTAAAAAAAATTATTTTCCTTCCAAACTCCCAAACGCAAGAAAGAAAGCTATTTTTTTTCTCTTCCAAACTCCTTTCTCTTCTCTTCTCCTCTTCTTTTGTATTCTATCCTAATAAAAAAATTCGTTCCTTTCTTTTCTCTCCAAAACTCCCAAACAAGCCATTAGTCTCATGTTAAATATTCTAACGATTAGTCATCTTATATATTTTTTAAATTGTAATAAGTCCAACAATCACCTATAACCGCCTCCAACTACCATTCATTTCCTTAAAAATGATACATATCCCATGAAATTTTTAACCAACACTTAACGGGACCAACAACTAAAAATAAAACTACATGAGATCAGATGCAACTAAATCATCCCGTATGAGACTAAATACTTAAAATCCCAATGTTTTTTCAGCATATAATGGTGCTTTACTTTATTTTAGGGTTCACATGAATCGAAAGCATGTTATGTTATTCTTACCAAATATGAACTATAGTGTTGAGTATTGCTTATTTATTTATTCAAATATAAATCAATTATGTGTTCTTAATTAGAGAGGTACTTTGGGTATTCCCAAATCAACTACTAAATAGGTCATGTTCCAACTTTTGGGGATTTTATTAGACATATATACCTTTTTTTTATAATAAATCCCCTATACGTGTTGGTAAATTATGCTCCAAATGTTTAAAGTTTATTTTTCTTCTTTTTCAAACTTCAAAACTATACAAGTTTTGATTTACAAACTCGTTTTTTTAAATTGATAGTTTTCAAACCTACTCACCGAGATCTATCAAACAAGATTCATCAACACTATAAATTTTTGAAGTTTTTTTTTCATAAATGCAATAAATATTTACTGTCTATATAATTTGAATAGTAAAAGATTAAATTTAAAAAAAAAGGTGATAAAGAAGAAGAAGATGAATTAAATTGAAAATTAAATACTTATAGATAAATAATTAACAATTCTAACAGTAAATATCCACAGTATAAAAAACACTTTCACGGTAAATATCTTATATTAGTTATAAAAAATTAGCTATTGGAGTAATATTTACTTTATAATAATATGTATAGAAAAAAATACTTTTCATAATTAATACTTAGCAAACATTTGCTCTTATAGTAAAATAAAATTCACGTTGCTAGTAAAATACTTCACAACAAGTGTTTACTTTGCTATTAATATATAGCTAAGTATAGAAGAAAATGAGAAGAAAAATATCAAATTGCAAGTAATATTCACTCTAATATTCATAAATAAAATAAGAAAATATTGATTATCAAATATTTATTATGATAATAAATATTTATTGTGAATGTAAAAAATTATATTATAATAAAATTAAACATACAGTTATATATTGTCTGAGTGCAATAACAGTAAATCAAGTCACTGTTAAGAATGAACTGACAATAAATATTTACTATATGGGCAAAATAACAATAAACCAAGCCACATTAAAAAATGAACATACAATATTGTCTGAGCAACTGGTCGCAAATCACCCACACCAACTCCAAATCCATACCTTTATCACCATCATCCAACACCGCCCACTCAACTGAAAACTCTTTATCCCTCTCCAAAAACTCGAAGTCACTGAATTCCCACATGGGATCTTTAGAATTTAGTCCCCTTTTTTAAAATTCACTTGTGGCCACTCCTATATCTTTATTTTTTTAGTTGTTAGTCCCATTGTAACAAATATAAGACACATGTCATTCTCTGCAAAAAAGAATAGGGTGGTTACAGGGTGGTTATATGTAGTTTTAGGTGGTTATGGGATCTGATGATGTTAAGATTCAGCACCACCAGGTAAGTGAAGTTAGAATCGCTCACCAACCTGGCCCAAAACATAAACGAAATGGAGGCAGTCATATTCCTTCCCTGAAAGTGAGATAATCCCCTCACCCATATACCAGACGCTATGACCTGGGGATATACTCACCCTACTCCTCAAGCTAGGGGATTCACCCACATCGCGCAACCTCCCTTGATAGCTCTAGAGTATATAAATTAAATAAATATCTAATCACTGATATTTAATAGCACACACAATATATACACGTATATATATATATATATATATATATATATATATATACTATCACTACACCGTATATATATACTATAAACCCCGGCTTTATCATGTACTCAAAGATCCGTAACACTAGCCTGAAATTTCCCAAGTCTCTGGCCCGACTCAACTTAATTAATTTTCTCACTTATTAAATTATCATTACCCCGAGTCTGTGGTCCGACTCTAATATATTTAACTCACACTCAATTAATATAATATTTTTCCCGAGTCTATGGTTCGACTCTAATTAAATTAATTAACACACCTATTAATTTAATACCTTCCTGAGTCTATCATCCGACTCTAATTAAATTAATTAACACACCTATTAATTTAATACCTTCCCGAGTCTATTGTCCGACTCTAATTAAATTAATTAACACACCTATTAATTTAATACCTTCCCGAGTCTATCATCCGACTCTAATTAAGTTAATTAACACATCTATTAATTTAATACCTTCCCGAGTCTATCGTCCGACTCTAATTAAATTAATTAACACACTTATTAATTTGATACCGATCTGAGTCTGTGGTCCGACTCCCAATTAATTAATTTACACATTTATTTAATTTATACCAATCCGAGTTTGTGGTCCGACTCTCATTTAATTAATTTACACATTAATTAATAAATACCCTTCTCGAGTCTACAATCCGACTCTAAATTAATTTACTCTCTCAATAATTAATTTAATCCTTTGGTGTCACTTAACCAACATACCTGGACTCGCTCACTTGGTCCATTTTTACATCTCATAATTTCATTCCCACATATTCGCCCACAATGTGTCACACATTCATCTTCATAAATTTCCCAATTATATTTACCTATAATTACCAACACACCCGGACTCGCCCACTTGGTCCATAATTAATTATTTTACCTCAATTCCTTTAATAATTTAGTGTCACCCAACTACAATACCCGAATATTATTTCTCGGCCCAATATCAATATTTATGAATTATTTCCCCAAATTCGTTCATCTCATGACATACCGTTCACACCCTCCTAAACCCAATTATATCGCCCTATAATTGTTGAGGAAATATGTGCCACATATGAATTTTCCACTAAATAAAAGTAAGGGATTAAATAAAATTCTCTTTATATACAAAACTGGCCGAACTGCCAAGTTTCTGGGACCGTCGATCGAGCGATCCCCCTGGGTCGATCGATCGATCGAACAGGTGATCGTCTTCCCCGGCTTACTGTTTCAGCCATTAACGAACCCTCAAGCTTTTGTTTCTTCCCAAACCTTTACTCAAATCACAACCAACAAATTCCCCACATAAGAAAAGGTCCTAAACACCCTAGAGACCTTAATCCATCAACAATTTGTCCAAAACCCTAAGTATATTCGATTTGGGTTTTTCACCTGGGTTTGTTCTACCAAATTCGACCCTACCATATTCAGTCCATGTAATCAGTATACATATTTTAATCCACTCTACAATTTAATCTTAACAGACCCAAATCATAACTTAACATCCATTGAGTAATTAAATATGCCCATTACTCTAAATTCATAAAAACCCAATTTTAAATTTGGTTACACACCCAAAATGAATTTTCATATACACACACTATGACGTGAATTGATTATCATCACTTTAGGAATCACAACAGTTAACCACTTGCCTGGAATTGTTCGTAGGGTCTGATCCGTTGGTGTAGTCCCTTAATTTGGCTCCAAAATCTCCAAATTGGCTATTGATTTGCTTTCCCCCAAATTTCCTCTCAAACCCTAGGTTTAGAGTTGTGTTGACTTCCGTTCCCTAGTCTCTCAATTTGGTTAAAAACCCTTAATTCCATTTTTGGCCATCTGGGCCTAATTAAAATATCCCAACTCACCTCGTGTGGGCCCGGTTATGCCCAAAAATACCCCGAGACCAAATTACTACCCCCAGGTAATCTTTTCTGACTATCTCGACCCTTTTGAACTCAACCACGCACTCAGAATTGCCATCCGAAATACTTTTTGACATTTCTAAATTTCAACCTCAAAATGTGACACATTAATTCGGACAATTAAACTTTAAAGTCGCCAATTATGAATAATTCGGCTCACTCAATTAAATTCTCCAACTCATGAATTTAAGTTTCTCCAATTTAAATATTTTTATAACTCCCAAAATAATTAAATATTAAATCCTCAAAATTACGGGGTGTTATAGGGTTGAAAAATGGATGAGAATGTTTGCAAAAATAGAATTTTGGCGCACTAATTTTGAGGGGGAAGTTCTGATTTACAAAAAGGATCTCCTTGGGAATGAGGTCATGGTCCCCTTAAATAGTAAAAATTTAGGGTTTCAGGGGAGTACCGATCGGCATGGACTCTATCCTGCCTATCCGCAAAGCTCCTGCCTTGCTGGCAAAGTAAAGTACACCCTGCTGATAGGCAGGGGGTCTAGGGTGCCTATAGATAGTCTGGAATGGACTTTAAAAAAATGGGTATAAAATGCAAATCGTAAGTTTGAATCGTGCACAATCAGGACCATTGGAAGGATATTCAGAGCCCTAAAAGAATCCCTTGGTCTAATCCTAGGTTTGAGAGTTGACTAAAGTCAAATGAGGCTCGAAAACATCCAATGGTCTCTAAACGGGAGGTTCTTGAAGTAAAAAGGCAAGCATGCGCAAATCGCGAGGCTAATTCGTGCTTGGTATGGATCTTGAAAAGGGGATTCAGATCCCTATGAGGTTTTATTAAGTTTCACTCGGTTAGAGAGTTGACCGTGGTCAAACAGGGTCCGAGAGCACCCGATGGCCTCTAGATTAGGTCTTAGAGTAAAAAGATGAGTACGCGTGAACCGTGAGGCATATTCACACATGACATGGACCGTTATAAAGGGGATTCAGAGCCCTATGATATTTCATTGAGCCTTGTTATACTTAGAAGGTTAAACGAGCTCAAGAGTGGCCCAAAAGTACCTGATGGCCTATGGATTAGGGTTCGGAGTAGGATCTAAGGAGGTACTTAGGGGGGTACTAAGATGGGGTGTCTATAGATCCCCTGGATGGGTGATCTTGGAACAACTATAGGTCATCAAAAGATAGACATCTTATCGATGTTCAAGGATTGAGGGCTCTACACGACGTTATAAGGTGGTTGGTTAAAGGGTTAAGGTCAATTTTGAGGACATAAAGAGTGGAGATGATCCATTCAGAGGGTCGAGGTCGATTTTGAGAACCTAGAGAGTTAAGATGATTGATTCAGGTGGTTGAGGCCGATTCTACAAATTTAAAAATTTAAAATGTTCGATTCAAAGGGTTGAGGTTAATTTTGCGAACTTAAGTCAATTTCACGGACCTAAAGAGTTAAAATGACCAATTCAGGGGATCGAGGTCGATTCTATGGGCCTAGGTCAATTCTGGGGGTGTAAAGGGTTTTAAATGATCGATTTAGAGGGTTGAGGTCAATTCTGCTGACCTAAAGATTTTAAAATGACCAATTCAGAAGGTCAAGGTCAATTTTGTGGACCTAGGGAGTTAAGACGATCCATTCAAAGGGTAGGGGTTAGTTTTGTGGACTTTGGTCAATTCTGGAGACCTAAAGAGTTTGAAATGACCAATTTAGAGGGTTAAGGTCGATTTTACGGACCTAAAAAATTGAGATGACCGATTTAAAGGGTCAAGGTCAGTTCCGTGGACCTAGGTTAATTTTAGGGACCCAAAGATTTTGAAATGATTAATTAATAGGGTCAAGGTCGATTCTGCAGACCTAGGTCAATTTTACAGACCTAAAGATTTTGAAATGTCTGATTCAGAGGGTTGAGGTTAATTCTGCGGACCTAGGGAGTTGAGATGATCAATTTAGAGGATCAAGGTTAGTTCTATGAAAGATTTTGAAATGTCTAATTCAGAGGGTTGAGGTTAATTCTGCGGACCTAGGGAGTTGAGATGATCAATTTAGAGGATCAAGGTTAGTTCTGTGGACCTAGATCAATTTTGCGTACCAAAATTGTTATTGAGGTGGAGTGTTTTCTAATTTTGGCTTGGATGGGTAGGGTGTCGGTATTGTGAGTAAAAGCGCACTTGGATTTTGGTTCCATTGGGGAGTATGTTGGTGATGAGAGCTTTGAAGGTGCCGATGGATCTGCTTCTAGTCCTGCTGAGGGTTAATGAGAACTTTATAAATGAGTTGGTAATGATATTTTCTCAGAGTAGTGACGTCCTTGATCTTACGAGGATCTTTTGGGAATTTTTCTCGATTTTTTTAGCCATTTTTTGATATTTTGGCATTTTTATAATGAAAATTTGAAGGAGCTACCGATAGGCATAACTGGGGAGGTTCCTATCAGCATAAGGCATAGAATTTTGGGTTTCTTAGGGGAGGGGAAAAGTAATTGCCGATAGGCAGGTCCTACGGACTACCAATCGGCACATCCCTTAATCTCTTATAAAAAGGGCATCCCTCTTCATTTTTTTCATATCTTCAAGCGATTGAATATTTTATTTTCTCTCTCTAAAAGTCAATTTCAAGTTTATTTCTTTAAAATAACTCATGGAGAGTACCTCGAACAACAACAAAAATTAGATGGACGCTGATGACTGGGAGGATTTGGAATGGTGTGAGTTGTTCTATTGGCATTAAAAAATGAGAATGTGTATGACAACTTTGAGTCTGTGTTGGATGAGAGGGTTCCGCTGAGGGAGAGAACGCATCATCATTCTACTAGGGTGAAGAACCCTATGGCAATGTAAGTGTTTTCCCTTTGTCTTTAATTTTTCTTTTTTCTTTTCCTTTTTTATCCTCGGTATGTTAAAGGGTTTTCCTTGATTTTTGTGCAGGTTGATATAGATTTTTTGAGCATTCACTCTTGGGGTCGATCATAATGAATGAGGTATGGAATTGCCTTATTATGGCTATTCGATTGATGGTGGAGCCTGCTGGGTTTGACTCATTGGTGGGGGCTTTAGAAGAGACATGGCATTCCACGATGGAATTTTGTGCATTGGGTAAGAGGTGGTGGGACATGACCCACACATTTCATTTGGGTGTCAGAGAAACAAAAGTTACTCCTTTGGATGTTCAGCAGCTGATAGGGTAGGAGTGCGCGGGTTAGCACATTGTGGTGGATCACACTCTGCAAGTTTTTGAGGTGGCAGTGTGAGCTTCCTTGGGGTGTATATGGAGGATTGTGTCGCAGGATTTTGTTCGTACATCCATGGTGGAGTATACCCTAATGTCAAGGAAGGTTGATGAGACCGACGAACGACCGGTGAGGCAGACAATCTTTTTATTTAGTCTACTTCTATTTGATGGGTTTGTGGTGACGAAGAGTGGCGATATCATCCATAAGTGGTCTATTTCATTTGTGAGGATCATTTTGGAGATCCATTTCTATGATTGGGGGAGTTTCACGCTGGCATCCCTCTATGCTTCTTTGGATGATTTTAGTCGGAGCTGTCAACATACTTTCACAGGACCTACGTATCACTTGGATGTAATAATTAGATTCGATTTCCCTTTATTTTCTTGTTGTATTTCAATTTCTTTCTTTTGACTTTTGTGCTGACTTCTCCATACCTGGTTTTATGAAGTGATAGGTAACAATGTTAATTTGATATCCCTGAAGGTGAGTGAGCTCGAGAATTTTTGTAGGATGTACAGGTGGAGGAAGTCGAATAGGTATTCGAACCAATCCATATCTTTAAAATATGTGTGGGTAGTGCTGAATGCATTGATGAAAAATCAAGTTAGGCCTTTTGTCCTTATCTTTTATGTGCCTTCAAAACTTTGGTTTTTGGTAGAATAATGACTCTTGCTAGGGAAATAAGTGACCTACCCCTGACGCTTATCTTCGAGGTCCGCGAGGGGTTATGAGTATGCAGGCGCAAATGAGGAGGCTACTCGCACATGAGGAGGCTACTCGCACATGAGTTCGGATATGTCTAGTACCTAGGAGAGAGAGTGATGCAAAATATTATAGAGGGTGAGGTGTAGGTCCCACCATTGGTGTACCCAGAGTATATGAGGCGAGTGAAAGGGATGTCTAAGGAGGCTAGGGTGGCAGCGATGGAGGGTGAACCCTACACATATTATATTGATTGACGGCGAGTTACGACTATTTGGACATTGCAACCAATTGGTTAATGTCGTCTTTCATTTATGATGATGGGAACATGATTCTACCTATAGCGGGATCAGGGAGAAAGACTAGCGTACTAGTGGCCGACTCGTAGCACGAGGGAGGCGCAACGGTAACGGCAGAGGACGTTTCATTTCACCAGATTTCCACCCCTTCTTATCATCTTCGGGTGCGTAGTGGGTAGGTGATATCGGTTCCTCAACACCCTTATGCGGGGATAGATGGATTCACGGGTCTTCCTGAGAAGGCTTTTCGGAGAGATGTATGACCTTTTTCTTATCTTTTCCATTTTTTTATTTTCTTCTTCTCATAAATGACTTTCTGTAATGTTGGTGATTTGGTTCTTTTTGAATTCCATTCGCATCTCGATGACTGTGGGACATTCAGGATTGGATGATGCTGGTGTCAGATTATGTGAGAAAATCGTCGAGTTCCTACTTAGTGCCACCGAATGCATATGAGGATTGCTCAGATTTCGAGAGTAGGGGGTCCACCGCACGTCTCCGAGGAAAGCGCATTCGTTGAGGCACTTGATTGTGATGGGTTTGTGAGAGATTTTAGAGGGTTCGGGCTACGTCCCGATTTATCTTTTCTTTTTTCTATTATACCTGTAGTAACAATGTAATTATTCTTGACAAGTTAATATAGGAGCTTTTGTGTTATCTTGATTTAGTGGCTTACTCTACATGCACTTTAATTTGTTGCCGAGGCTTTTTATTACAAAGATAATGAAATATATAAAAAGGAGGACTCAAAGATTGATGTTTCATAAGTAAAAGAAATATTTATTTTGGAAGTTAGTACAAACGAGGAAAGTAAGGAATTTTAAAAAAGGGGGGTTGCCGATCAACATTCCCTTTCGACCACCCATCGGTACAAGGACCAAGTAAAAATAAATTCCTTAGCTTTGATTGCACTTCTTATGTACTTTTGGGTACTTTGGGATTAGAAAGTACGACAGCATCTTGAATGGATTTTCCTTTATGAATGTTTGTAGTATAAAAGGGGGCTTTTAGGGATAGTTTTCATCACCACATCTTAATTTCTTTCCTTTTCAACCTCTCTTCTTATTCTGTAATGGCACTTCCAATGTCTAAGACTTTTTCAACTTACCTCGAAGGCTTAGAGGTCATGTGCCTCAATAACATTAATTACTAAGCTTTCAGTTTACACTATGCCTCTTTGTGGCATAATCGTTCTATAGACTGGAATCTTCTGGAAGTGGCGGTAAAGTTCTGGTACCCCTGAAGACAACGTCTTTCGATTTGTCCTAAATGAGGTGTGTCCCACCTATGAAGAATTTTTTTCTATGAAAGGTGTCACCCCTAGTATAGTGGAAGCTATGCCGAATTTATCACATTCTCCTCGAGTGGAATTAGTAGAGTTGCTCTATGTCCCTCCTTCAGCTGCCCGAACTTTGGTGCATGGAGGAAATATCGTCCTACTGGTGGTAATGAATTTCTTATGCCAAAGGGATTTTTTAGATAATGCATTTGCTGATGTTGTAGCCTTAAAATTGACTGCTAGGCTTCTATTGGTGATGGATGATCTGATGGCTAACCCTTGGATAGCTATAATAGTTTTATTGATGTCTTATCACTGTAATTCTACTGCGGTGATATTAGCGAAGAGTATGAATGGTGGACGTTTGAAAGGTGTATGGGGCTGACTTCTTACGAGGGAGCCTTGTATTCTTATTTATTTGGTTATTCGAGAGATTGCACCTAGAGGCCCCTCCCGAGTACCCTCTGTCAGGTGTTCCCAACTTCTTTTATAGGACACCTTTTTTTAGTTTTGGCTCATCCACAGAGGACTGGATAAATTGGCTTGTAGAGCATGGGGCCTAATGTCCTTACCAGCATGAGAATAGGAAATTTAATAGTTTAATTACCTTATAATTTATAAATCATGGCGTTGATCTCTCACAACTGTGCATGTTCGATCATATACTATATTCCTTATCAGAATGCTAGGATGAGGCAACAAAGAATATATTTCACATTTATAACAACGACTGTGCACCGACATTACCGACACTATCAAAAAAGGCAAAAAAAATAAATCATCCATTATGGATATAATTTCATAAACAGAGCATTCACCCAGATTGTGACGTCTCACAACATATGTGCATTAAATGTGAGCTTTCAAAATACTTAAAGAATAAAGGATTTCGAGTTCTTGTTACAGACGTTTATACAAAAATCATAGATACGCTTTTGCCTAATTGGCCACGTGGATGGAAATCAAACACATCAAACATGTTTTAAAAGATCCTGCATAGGGGTACACACACACACACACACACACACACACACGTGTGTGTAGTCTTAAGCATGATCGTTATACATTATTCGCTAAATTTATTTATTTGTAGGAAATGGAAATTAGGAACAAAGATAATCAACCAAATTAAGACACTCCTTCTCCATCTCAATTATCTCCTAATCAACCATCTGAATTATTGACACCTTTGGGTTCTCAATACTCTACTTCACAACATGCTCATTATACTTCATCTACACTATCTATGAGTCATTAAAATTCACAAATCCTGATTAATCCAACTTCCCTACTCCCGTTACCGATGAAACATAAGAACAAGATAATGCAAAAATTGGGTTCTTCCCTACCGGTGACATAAATTTTGTACAAATTTTTAAAGCCCATTGTTTGATGCTTGAAAAGAATAATGTGGGCATCAGGGGACAGACAACTAGAATAATATTAATTGTTCCTTAATGGATGACTTGTACTATCAACTTTAAAATTTGTTTACATTCTCACCTGGTTAAAAACACTTGTTCTTTCTTGAGTAGGTGATCAATTGAAAACCTATTGGAATAACCTTCAAAAGCATTAATTCCCGGTTGGGACATCAAGAGGTAACATTTTGGCGTTGAAGAGAGAGTTCCATAAAATGTTGAAATACCCGTCGTTTAATGGATTTTTTTTAGATAAAGACGTCAAGGAGCACAAACTTGCCTAGAGGGAGAAAAATAGAGAGAATCGAAAAAAAAAAATTACGTCGATAAACTTAGGTCCAAATCATATGATGTTTTGAAGGATTATTGGGTGGGTAGGACCAATGGGTCTCTGAAAGAAGGTACAGGCCCTAATTGGGTCAACTAGTACTTGCATGCCTGACGAGATAAACAAATCAACAAATTCATATATACTTATTTATGTGTTTTCTTCAATAAAAAAATAATCTCATTTTTTTCAAATATTATCATGTGACCTTTGCCAAGAAAAAATATTGTGTCGCATCATTTAGATAAACATTTGATCTTCTCACAAAGGAAATGAAAGTTTAATCCCGCTCTTTCTAACAATGGAAGTGAAAACATATAAACTTCTTAGCAAAGTAATTTCAACCCCTCTCTTCTCGGCAAAGTAATTTTAATTCCTCTCTTCTTAGCAATGGAATTTTATAAACACTCTTCGAATCAAAGTACGTGTAAAAATCTATTCTTCTTAAAAAAGGAAGTTCAATCCTAGTTTTCTCAGTGATGTAAGTTCAAACATTTGATCTTTTTAGAAAGGAAGTTCAAAACTACTCATTTTAGAAAAAAGAACTGGAACATATGATCTTCTGAACAAAGAAATTACATCCATTCTCTTATCAATAGAGGAAAAGAAAATATCTGATCTTGTTAGTAAAGTAAGTTCAACAATGCTCTTCTCAGTAAAGGAAGTTCAAACATCTTGTTTTCTCATCAATGTAAGTTCAACATCTATCTTCTCAGCAAAGCAAGTGCAATTATAGTAATCATTTCAGCAAATAAAGTTAGAACTATCTCTTCTAGAAAAAGAACAATGAGCATAAATTATTCTTGGCAAAGGAAGTTTAACTGTGCTCTTCTAACCAAAATAAACTTAAGCATAGTGATCTTATCAGCAAAATTAGTTCAACCTAACTCTTCATTATAAAACAAGTGAAGGCATATAGATCTTCTTAGTGAATTAAGTTCAACCTCGCTCTTCTCATAAAAGGAATCATTAAATAACATTGACATAATCTTCTGATGCAAAGTATCATTTTACATCATCCACCTTTCCCAACCAGGAAGCATATTCCTTTTCTTCCACCGTTTGGCTTCATGGGTGGAACCCAAACCTTATCATCAGAGCTGTCTATTTCAATAGTTTTTCTCTTATAACTAACGCATACCATTAAGGGGATCTATAGAAACCCCATTATTACACCCCTAGTACTCTGTGAGTGTTCCTGTTTAGGATCTCCCTCTCGGGGACCTTTACCCATTTAAAACCACTTAGTCTAATTCGACCTTGTTTTTTTAGTTTAAGATAAGACATAAAACAAAAATTTAAGTTCTTTAAACAACCCTTTCAATGGTTTACAATGTACTCAACTAGGATTTTTGAGATGAGAATAATATATAAAAATACAATTTTTCATCATGGCCTTTGTCAATCGACAAGGCTTAGTGTGTGTTGATCTGCAAACCCCGGGGAAACTTGACTCGTTACCCTTTTATGATTTTCTTATTAAATCAAGGGCATGACCTGATTTCAATATCTCAAAATACACATACTTTTTTCCCATTTTATAAATAGTAAGCATACCCTCACACTTTCTTACATTCCCTCACCAAATCTAGCTCCCCTAACATCATTTTCATCAAATCCATCATTATTTAAGCATTTGTTTCTTAATCAAATCTCTTAAATCTTTTGGAAGGATATTCAGAAATAAAGTTTCCTTGAACATCCAAATAAGTATTTTTAGCTTTTACTTTTAAATCTTCTCCTTTAGTTTAGTTAATTAAACTATTTCCTTTTACTCATCTACACATCATTTTATATTTCTCACAATTTATTGCTATTTTTTCCATCAACTAAATTTTTTATCGATATATTCCTAAACTTAATTTCATAAACTCAAAATGCCAAAAATAGGATTTATTTTTATATTTGATGATATAACGGTGTTTTTTTCTTGATCTTTTACAAAGAAGGGTTTCATAACCACTTTTCATCTAATAAAACCCACAACTTCTTGATTGATAATATAATGTAATTCGACTCTGTAACACCCCATTATTATGAGATTGAGAAATTTAATTTTTGGCAAATAAAAATTTAATTAAATTGGAGAATTTTAAAACTTCGGAATTGAGGCCCAAAAATAGAGAACATTTCAAAGTATTCCGGATGATGATTTTGAGAGTACCATCGATCCCGGAAGGGTCGAGATAGTCAAAATGATTGTCATTGGGTTTTATTTCGGCTCCGGATTATTTTTAAGTCAGTTTGACTCGAATTGGAGTAAACGAGTCATTTAAAGTGTATATTAACATTTAAAATTGGGTTTATTGTTTTAAAGGATTTAAAGGCTTACGGATTAAGCCTTCTCAATTGAGAGAAGAGAGAAATAGAAGAGAAAAAGAAAGGAAGAAGGAAAAGAAGAAGAAAAGAAGAGAGAAAGGAAGAAAGCTTGGAGATTTCGGCTCAAACCGCGACATCGAGGACGATCCAACCTCTACAAATCTGAGGCAAGTGTTTAATCTTGCTAAATAAGTCATTTGTGTATTTCATTTCATAATTTGTGGGTTAAACAAATGGATTTTTGGGTATTAATATCAAAACCTAGATTTTGGGTATAAAAATGGAAATTTGATGTTTATACATGGGTTTAATGATGTTTAAATTGTTGGGATGAATTGTAGGATGAGATTTCATGTTAATAATATTATTGGGTTAAAGATTTGGGGGTTTGGTAGTGATATTTGGGTGTTTGAGGATTTAGGGTTTGCTGAAAATGGGAAAATCGGCCAAGATAACTGGTATGGCCGGTCGACCGCGCCTTAAGGGAAAAGCCTACTGCATTTCTTCGTAGGTAAAATTTTGGACCCGCGGTCGACCGGGGGTCTGGGACCGGTCGACCGGTCCCCTGTTTTTAGCCCAAAATTTGGATTTATTTCTTTCCCTTTTCTTTTGAAGTTTTATTCTTAGGGGATTTCTTAATGGGCTTATTATGGAGGGTTATGATATTAGGTTAAAGGAATGGGGCCCTAGGTCGAATAGGGGCTTGGGGGCCTATGTTACATTGATTTAGGAGGATGGGGTTCCTCTTTTAAGATTGAAAGAAATATGGGACTAAATGGATTGGCGGATTTTCCTACTATGATGGAGGTGGGAAATCATGGATTGGTTGTAAATGGTAGAGATAGTCCCTTTTTTCTTAAGTGTGCATTAAAAATGGATATTCCTAGGCATAGTGGGGGATCTCAGTGAGGACGGGAGTTCTAGCTTGAGGGCATAAGTAAGCGTAGATATGCTGGGAGGCTAAGAACTCTTAGAGAGAGAGCAGGGTCACGCATCCTTAGAAATGTTTAAATTAAGGAACAATCGGTAACCCAATGGGAGTAAGGGTTCATAAGATCAATCAAACCATAGGTGAAATGGGGAACGATTTGGATCGTACTATCGACTAGAATAATCGTTAGTATGAATTCTAGTTAGGATAGTTATAGATAATTATGTACTTTCAATTTAGAGATGAAATGTGTAGTGATGGTTTCCTACACTAAACTTAGGGTGATAACCCAAATGGTTGATATAGATACATGAAATTTTTGG
Source organism: Sambucus nigra (assembly GCA_949130495.1). Taxonomy (NCBI): domain Eukaryota; kingdom Viridiplantae; phylum Streptophyta; class Magnoliopsida; order Dipsacales; family Adoxaceae; genus Sambucus; species Sambucus nigra. The sequence continues at coordinate 91,003,353 of OX422211.1, forward strand.
GAGACTATTCATCATAGGAAAAATGGTTGAATATGCTTCAAGTGAGGTATTTTATTCACCTATCGAGGTAAATTAAATGAATTTGTGGTGACGACTTGTATATTGAGGATTATGTATACTTATAGCCGAGTTTAGATATCTTATACATATGAACGAGAATTAGTTGTATATAAAGATATGTGGATATATGTATATATATATCTATATAGATATGAATATATGGATATATTTATGTTATGGACATACATGGTATGGACATTTAAACCTTATATGATGGTTTAATATTTAATCATATGATTGGATCATATGGATGTATATATTATGCATGTGAATGATATATATACTTATTTGGTTAAGCATACCCCGCTCATGCTATCATTGGGAAGTTGCATGCGTAGAGGGTGAGCATCCTGGCTAGAAAAGCAGGGTGTGGATATTCCCCAGGTCATAGTCGTCCTGTGTGTTATTATGTGGTTTACATTTTTATATTTTTGGGATGAGACGTGGTGGGTATGTTTCGTCTCATTGCCGGTTTGGATCTATGACCGCTTCCGGGGACGTCGTGTGCGTGAGTTTACCACGAGATGGGTGTCGTTTAGTCCCACCATGGTGGCCCCAGTATTTCTACGTGAGTCGGGCACTGGGAAGATGATAGCATTGATGCAGTTTATCGGCGCTATATATAGCCGGGTATTTATTTGTGCATGGCCTTTGTACATCATATATGGTATGTATACATGGTCATGGGATTGGATGATGGTATGTATATATATATATATGGTTAGAATAAAATGCCTATATATATTTATATATCCTATATATAAAAGGATATGGACTTTTATGGAGTACATCTTGGATGATTATGGTGTACTAGATGATTGGGGGATTGATATATCGCGTTTAAGGAATATTTCGGTTACATCATCCCAAGGACATTATTGGAGATTGTGGTTGTTTTCATATTCTAGTAAAAAAAAATTTAGTAGTAGTAGTAGTAGAAGTAATATTATACGGTAGGTATGGCATTATGGATCTCTAGGATCGACATTGTCAAGGAGTAGTGTAACGGGGTGGTTCCTTATTTGGATTTCGCTCTGCGAGACGCCCCACGCACGAAACGTAGTGAATTATTGAGATTAGAGAGAAGTTCTGTCAATATTTATGTGTGGCATAATGGATCTCCAGGATCGACGTTGACATGGAGTAGTGTAACGGGGTGGTTCCTTGTTTGGATTTCGCTTTGCGAGACACCCCACGCAGGAAACGCAGCGCAGCGTTGAAATTGGAGAGAAGTTTTGTCAATAAAATTTTTGTATGCATTTTAATTAGAAATTAAATCATGTGTTTCCAACCCAAATGCATATGGGTAACTTATTAGGAATCATAATTGGTTATATTATAAACCGGAATCCGTTAAGCCTAATATGGCATATATGATAGCAAAAATCATTAAGTGTATTTAGAAAGAGTGGGTTCTTAGGGTTATAATAGGAAGGCCAATCTCGTGGGTGTAGGCTAGGCCTATGACAAGTTAGGTTGTCCTTATAAATGGGGGTAATTTAACTAATAAAATTGAGGACACGGATAGGTGCGCGCCTTTAGATGAGAGGTGAGTTGGGGCTCCATGAGAGTGCGATCCCATTTTAATTATGAAATATGTGCATCGATATTTATTATGCACGGTTAACACACTTGCTAAATATTTTTCACAACTCGGGCTCTGACCCATTTACTTTTTTCTCCTGCCTGTATATATATATAGTATTACAGGTGTCCTGCCGCATGGATGTCTGATGACCTTCTATCCAGAGTCTTGGGAGTCGTGACAGGTGCGGACTGTTGCGGGATGTATCATGTAGCCGCTTCCTACTTCTTTAAAATTCTAGGCAGGATTCATGTTGTATATCGGGTTTGTACCCAAGGGATATTTATGTATGTTTACATTTATTCCATTTCACCTATTGTGTTGGCTGTGACCCGACAGCTTATTCGGGTTTATCTCCTTGTGATATATTTAGTTGTATTTATTTATTTTATTTTATTCTAGCATTTATTTTATCATAGTTCTTGTATGCATTTTTCTTTTCTTATTAGTGGTGTTATAGTGTTGGTTTGTTGTATGTTGCATATTTTATTTAAATTTTAACATCTCGCTTATATGATATCGGGTAGTTAGTCCTATATTATATAGTACCGGCAGTTGATGTTAAGACTGGACCATCCGAAACTCCTGAGTTAATGTAGTATAGGGTTGGCCACCCGTTATTATTTTAAGTGGGGTGTTACAGACTCTTTAAATCTTGTTTAAAACTACATCAGTTTTGATATCCCTTTGAGAGAGTACATAGGCATTCTAGATTCACTTTGAGATTTAATTATGATTTTTATATATTTCACTTTCCTATTTTCTTTATTTCTTTATGATTTTAACACTTTTTTAAGCTTAGTGGATTACTTGTACATACTCTCTTTCTCATAGTAATGTCACTAAAATACAAGTCCTCTCATATTTATTTATCTTATTTACTTATTTGTGCTCTCCTTTTACACGGTGATATCATAATAATACTTTATTCTACGCACACATGAATTACACCCCTTACTTTCATATTTACACTCTTACACACCTTGCACATTCTTTCACTTATTCATATATCTATGACTACATACACTGTGACTAACTTGTACACATACACGCGCGCGCGCGCACACACACACACACATTTGATTTATTTTCACTTATGAACATTTTACACACATCACCACTTATCTTACACTTTAACTGCTATCTAAATAACATTCACTCACATGAGAAAAAAGAGAGAATATATGTTGTATTGAACCATAAGAGACCGAAAGGGTGGAGGGGGTGCCTAAGACCTTCCCACTCCATAATATAGTCTTTAATATCATTTCCTTTTTGTGAAAACCCTACTTTTTATATCTAATTCAGTTAGCTACGCCCAATTAAATTAAAGCGGAGCGTCAATATGTTGGCATTAGATTTTTTTTTTTAATAAATGCAGTAAAGTAAACATGTACACTCTCATATGTGTAACCAAATCATATAATAACAACTATAACAATTGAAACCAACTCATAACTATTAACTGCAATAATCCATCAGTAATCTCAAACTGAAAATATAAAATGCCAATACATGCGGCCCAACACAAAACAGGAAAGAATAATACAACAATTCTCTCAAATACCAAGTATCAACAACGTTATATTAATCTCTGATACCACCCTCAAGAAAAGGGAAACAAGCGACATAAATTAAAATAGAATAACTCCATAACTACAGGAATCCTAAGATTGATATGATCTCATCAAGATCCTTAGTCTATTGTCCACCGGGACGAGGACCTGTCATATATTATATATATAGGAGAGGAGCAAGATAGACGAACGTCAAAGCAAGAAAACAAGCTATAAGATTATAAGACATACTTATAATGAAAGCACACTAGTCATTACTCGTCTCCAGTAATTAAGTTGTTCAATTACCCAACCAATGTTCCTATGTCGTGACTACCCAACCCAAACTCGAGTAACGTGTAGTCTCATATCGTATCATGATTAATTATTATTAATCTTATTTCAGTATTTAAAGTATCAAAATATTTCCTTCAAGTATAATATCAAATGCATCGATTCAGGATATTATTTTAAGACACAAGCATAATATCTCACACAACAAGTCATATCGGGTCACTATCGTTGCCCGGGGGAACAAGTCGTAACACTAGGCCTACACACGAATACTCCCCAATATTACGTGGCAAGGGCAATCGTACTAAGTCCTAAATCACATGGCGTTTTAAGGTCTTTCTATCTGACCCGCATTACAACCATGTGTCCGGTTCCGGTGGTTTATCTCCGACACGGCACTCGAGTGAAACCTAATCGGATCAATCATAAAAAATCGCATTCAACATGTGCCTACTTCGACCGTAGGACTAGTCTAGTGTATACTCGACAATATACATGTAAAACAATTTCACGCTTATGTATATATACAATCGTGTCAAGTCTCTTACTCGAGTTATACAATAGTCATTATTTATAATATAACATAATTTACATCATTAATTTACTAATTCAACACCAAATCATTTCAAGGTTATATATCCCTAATAACCTTAAGTATGTGATCAAGTTAGGATATTAGGCACAACACCACAACTATCTTACTAACAACATGAAAAATATTATCACTCTTATTTCAACAACATGCTGGCCAGAATTTAAAATGCAGATTCGAGGCTCTTTCGATCCGTTTTTGGAAAAACTTAAAACTACAAAGTTGTTCGGGACGTGATTTTCTATAAGGACATGCGTGCACGTTTCCATAGCCTGCATAAAACATACCCCAAACTAATATATAATATTCGCCCTTGTTTTCGACAACTTTCTGCCCAAAATTTTAAAACGCCGATTTGAGGCTTTTTCGATCCGTTTTTGGAAAAACTTAAAACTATAACGTTGTTCAGAACGTGATTTTCTACAAGGACATGTGAGAACGCTACCGTAGCCTACTTAAAACAGACCCGAAACTAACATATACAGTTCGGAATTGTTCACGACAACTTTCTGCGCAGAATTTTAAAACGCCGATTTGAGACTTTTTCGATCCATTTTCGGAAAAACTTAAAACTACAAAGTTGTTCAGAAAATGATTTTCTACCGGGCAACGTGGACGAAACATCCATTTTTGGAAGTAAAACAGCTCAAAACAGTTTTTAATATGACGATTTACTTGATTTCATAGATTTCTAAAATTCAAGAGGTTGTTCTACATCTCAATCCCTATAATGATGTTATTGCATTTGAATCTACATGGATGATGATCCTAATACATTGCATATCATTTTTAACATCAATTTCATATTAATTTAGGGATCCAAATAAATGTTCATGTGAAATTTCATTATAGATACATAATATACACATATAGGTTTTCAACTTGCCTTGGATTGTATGGAGAAGTTGAATCTTCTTGAAATCCTCTTAGCTTTCTTCTCTTCTTACTCTCTCTCTCTACCAAGCCCTAGCCCCCACGGTGAAATGATAAAATGAAGAATTCTTATCTTCTTTTCTATTTATATGTAGGGTTAGTTTATTTACAAAAATGCCATTGCCCCAAATTTAACTCTCTCGATTCTTTTACGCGTTAATTTGCGTATAATATTTTAATCGCACATTCGTATCTCAATGAATTCAATTTAACTTTTCATTTCCAATCATTTTGAATATATAGATTGACATAGTTTCATTTCCAAACATTTCGAATATATACACTGGATTTTTTTTTTCAATTTCAATTCAATCAAAAATGCGGGTTAATACATTCTCCCCCTCTACGAACGGGATTTCGTCCTCGAAATCCAAATTAAAACAAATCAAGTCAAGTCAAGTAAGGTTGTTTTGCACGTACCTTCCATGAAGAGATATGGGTGAATAATTCGCAAGTCATCCTCTCTCTCCCAAGTGGCCTCAGACTCATCATGATTACTCCACATAACACGAACAAGAGGAATAACTTTTGACCTCAACTGCTGCTCACGACGATTTCGGATCCTGACCGGCCTCTCCTCATAGCTCCCATTGGGCTGCAGCTCAACCCCATCTAACTCTATGTGTAGGTGTGAGTCCTCGGGACATAAGAACTTCCTCAACATGGATACATAAAAAAATATTGTGTACCCGCTGAAGCTGGTAAGGTAGGGCTAAACGGTAGGCAACTGATCCCACCCTACCCAACACTGTAAACGAACCCACGTATCTCGTTGAAAGCTTCCTTTTGGCACCAAAACAAACATCGCCTCTCATGGGTGAGACCCTCAAAAGCACTTGGTCCCCAACAGCGAACTCTAACTTCCTCTGCCTTATGTTAACATAAGTCTTTTGACGATCTTGTGCGGTCTTCATCCGTGCTCGAATCAAGTCAACCTTCTCCGAGGTCTCCCTAACAATATTCGGACCCATCATTCGGTGCTCTCCTAACTCCAACCAATATGTAGAGGATCGACAAGGCCTGTCGTAAAAGTCCTCATATGGTTCTATGACAATAATTTGTCTGATAATATTATTGTATGCGAACTCCACAAGTGGTAAATGTGTATCCCAACCACCTTTGAAGTCCAACACACAAAATCATAGCATGTCCTCCAAAATTTGGTTTACCCGCTCCGTCTGACCATCAAACTAAGGGTGAAATGAAATACTTAAACTCAACTGAACTCCCATCGCCTCTTGAAGACCACGCCAAAAGTGAGAGATGAACACACTTCCACGGTCGGACACGATATCGTGCGGTACCCCATGCAACTTCACAATCTTGTTAATAGAAATCATGGAATATTGTGCTACCGTATAATGCGTCATCACTAGAAGGAAAGATCCACCTTTACAATCTGTCGATGATGACCCAAATCGAATCATGACCGCACAGCGATCTTGGCAACCCAATAATGAAATCTATGGAGATACTTTCCCATTTCTAATTGTACAACCGAAGTCTCACCACAAAGCCTAACATAACTGAACTACTAAGCTAATCCAAAAATCAATACCCCCAAGTCCCGACTTGCTATGTTTCATGCGTGGAGTGTCTCGCAATCGAAATCCAAATAAGAAATCCCTCCGATACACTACTGTCAGCTTGTTAAGATAAGGAATTTGTCAACTCAAGACCCCTAGTGGTACAAGAATCATCTAAATTTAAAAAAACACTTAGCTCTGGACTCAATGGTTCATCACACAACAAATAATCCAACTTCACCTATTCAATACAGATGTCACTATTCATCAATCATGCATCGATGCTCAACTCAGAATCGACTAACAGATGATATTGAAAGCTCAAAAGCCAACTCTACTCCGGTTTGTCAATAACACTTGCCTTGCACTTATATTGATGGTGAGTTAACCGATATGGCAACCCTTAGGATCCACTAAGGTTGCACATGTGCATAAGCATACAACTTCTATGCATGTGCGAATATTGTTCCATCTTTCCAAGTCTAGACTTAGGTAAATAATATCAACAAGTTGCATACTCTCTCAAACAAGACAACACCGATAAAGTTGCATTCTCGGTGGTCAACGATCCCTCACACAAAGGTTTTGAACTAACCCAAGATGCAATATTCCCCCTTGCACACCCTCACGTCTCACGGTTTGGTAGCTCTAACCCAAGGTTATAGACCCTCGCTAGATTCGACATACCACTCTTTTGTTAAAAACATGTATAGGAATTCAACCTATCCAACAGGATTTTCCTTGGACTGTGAGTATATTAGAATTTTCTCACCGAACATGAAATGAAATTGGTTCTTCAAACCACGAATAAGGCTTGTACATTTTCCAAGAAACGAGGTAAGACAAAAAATTCCCACTTATCCTACCAAATCAGAATATAGGAATTGTCACACTCACCATCCGAATACTCATCTTCCAGCACACTAACGCTACCTGATCTTTATGAAGAACGGTGTGCTATCCAACATGTCAAGGGTCGTAAATATAAGGTAGCGGGTACCTTCACGTACCGTGACCCCAATTAACACTCAGTAATCCACACATAACTGAAGTAAAAATTAAATATCTTATGAACCCATTCGCGGGTGTTTGCCCAAGAGTACACACCCTCCTTACAAAACTTCTCAACAACGATTGAAACACTCTCTTGTTGTCCCCCTACAGTGGAGGTTATGACAACCATTTCAATGAATGGTCCGACATTTGGAATCCCAAAATGTCTCAATCCTTGCCATTAATGACGACACTCAGTTGGTAACACTATCATCAGTCAACCGAAAACTGACCGAGCTACACACGACTCTACCATTATCAAAAGACCATCAAGACCATTCTATGAATATTCACTAGTCTAGACATCACCAAAATCGACCATCTTACACTGATTTCGGAACGCGTCTTTAATCACACACGATCTAAGTAAACATCATGCCACTAACTACTCACTCGTGCTATAATTCACATTAATACATAACGAGGGCCACAATATAGCCACAATCCCATATCTGACGGATTCTAAATCAAGCACCACCATTATCACGGTGTAACAAATTAGTACCCCCAATCACCGGGTGATAACATAAAATCGAACTCATGGATATATCACCAACTCAAGCAATCACACTCGCATAAAACGAAACTCCTATTGAACACTCCCTCGTGATGTTCTCACTTGACAAATCATCCCTAGAGATTCGCTACTCATCGTAGGGTTCACAACTGGTAACTCGAACTCAAGTCCATCCCTTAGCACACCCATATTCATGTTCCTCTCTCGACATCTTTTAACAAATATACCGGTACTACAAAGCAAGATAACCACATCTTATCGAACACCAATTCTAATCTAGGGATTTATGAAGAACACTGAACTCCATTTATTGCCAAATATGGAAATAAAACTACTAAAAAAAATTTCTGGACTTCTCCAATGTCAATCCTCGTATGACCTTGCGATACGAACTTCCTCATCCCTAGTGTCCATGACCAAGATATCATAACATTACTAATACATTCTCATGAACTTGTTCGGGATAACTCGCTGAAACATTTTACTCTGAACATGTGAGTACCCAGCCCACTAATATATCTTGTGCATGACCGAACACACACCTAATCGTCCTTAAGTTGATTCCGTTACGGATTTTATACGATCAGAACACTAAAAACCACTACGCCACCCCAATGCGACATCTATCGCTTGTGTGGACAACGTGTAGGTTTACACGCCTACCAAACTTCCCTGATACCAACATAATATTTCAAGGATAATCACTTATCCATTCCAGATTCAAACTCATGAATCTCCCATTGAACATCATCAAACGGATGAATCTAGTTCGTGCTTTTCACAAGTATGATAACACTCTTGCATAAACCAAAATTGGACCCCTCAGGTCATCCTTTGATGGTGTGGGACATACATCGATTTGGAGTAGTCCTGTCTCAAATCACAACCCTTCCTTTACATGTTCATGAGTAATAATATACTCTTATTATCACAAGACTTACTTCGTTAACCATTCACTTATTAATACGTCATCGAATGCCTCAACAGTCTGTCCATTACGGGTGGAGCGCGATAATTTCTTCTCAGGAAAATGTCACAACAACAACTGGACCACCTCATTTTCAGGTGTGCCATATCTAAAGCTCTACCCTTCCATATTGGAAACAACTTCAGACAACTACACGCGCAAGTGGTACCAACAACTCAGTGGTACTACAGGGTGGGCTATAACTTATACCAACTTCTTTATAGCCATAAGAGCGACGATATTCAAAGTTGATAATGCACAACAAATATATGGGTGTTTCCTCCCCTTAAATCACCAAAATTCAACTCAATCATTGAGTTTAACATCGGTTTTCTCGCCTACTGGTGGGTGATGAAACTGCGATACTTGCACGCGAATTGCGGTCTCTTAAAATTCTTGGACCCTTTGCCCTCCCAGAGTCCACGTCTCATCAAATCACCATCTTAAAAGATAGTAAGTGAACACGTATCCTAAAAAAAAATATTCAAGTGGAGTACTAGTCATAATTACAACAAGTACTCACACACAGACCTCACGCGTACTATCCTGTGGTCGATCAAAGATTCACCTCATGCGTGGGACGTCTCACGAATGAAATCCAAATAAGGAACCCTCCCTATATACAAGGCTAGCTCCGAATCGCCCGTCAAAATAGCAGCGTGAAGATCTTCCAAGTCATCGAATATAATACCTAATCGTAAGGATCTACGTATCAAGGAAACGATGCGCGGAAAATGTAACGGACACCCTCAGATCCCTAAAGGCTCTAAAACCGTGCTCTGATACCAACTGTGACAACCCTTCTTTTTATATCTAATTCGATTAGCTACGTACAAATAAATTAAAGCGGAGCGTCAATATGTTGGCATCAGAAACAAAATTTAAATAAATGCAGTAAAGTAAACATGTAGACTCTCATATGTGTAACCAAATCATATAATAACAACTATAAAAAGTGAAACCAACTCATAACTATTAACTGCAATAATCCATCAGTAATCTCAAACTGAAAATATAAAATGCCAATACATGCGGCCCAACACAAAACCGAAAAGAATAATACAACAATTATCTTAAATACCAAGTATCAACAACGTGATATTAATCTCTGATACCACCCTCAAGAAAAGGTAAACAAGCGACATAAATTAAAATAGAATAACTCCATAACTACAGGAATCCTAAGATTGATATGATCTCATCAAGCTCCATAGTCTATTGTCCATCGGGACGAGGACCTGTCATATATTATATATATAGGATAGAAGCAAGAAGCAAGATAGACGAACGTCAAAGTAAGAAAATAAGCTATAAAATTATAAGATGTACTTATAATGAAAGCACACTATTTATTACTCATCTCCAGTAATTAAGTTGTTCAATTACCCAACCAATGTTCCTATGTCATGACTACCCAACCCAAACTCGAGTAACGTGTAGTCTCATATCGTATCATGATTAATTATTATTAATCTCATTTCAGTATTTAACGTATCAAAATATTTCCTTCAAGTATAATATCAAATGCATCGATTCAGGATATTATTTTAAGACACAAGCATAATATCTCACACAACAAGTCATATCGGGTCACTATCGTTGCCCGGGGGAACAAGTCGTAACACTAGGCCTACACACGAATACTCCCCAATATTACGTGGCAAGGGCAATTGTACTAAGTCCTAAATCACATGGCGTTTCAAGGTCTTTCTATCCGACCCGCATTACAACCATGTGTTCGGTTCCGGTGGTTTATCTCCGACACGGCACTCGAGCGGAACCTAACCGGATCAATCACAAAAAATCGCATTCAACATGCGCCTACGTCGACCGGAGGACTAGTCTAGTGTATACTCGACAATATAAATGTAAAACAATTTCACGCTTATGTAGATATACAATCGTGTCAAGTCTCTTACTCGAGTTATACAATAGTCATTATTTATAATATAACATAATTTACATCATTAATTTACTAATTCAACACCAAATCATTTCAAGGTTATATATCCCTAATAACCTTAAGTATGTGATCAAGTTAGGATATTAGGCACAACACCACAATTATCTTACTAACAACATGAAAAATATTATCACTCTTATTTCAACAACATGCTGTCCAGAATTTAAAATGAAGATTTGAGGCTTTTTCGATCTGTTTTTGGAAAAACTTAAAACTACAAAGTTGTTCGGAACGTGATTTTCTATAAGGACACGCGTGCACGTTTCCATAGCCTGCATAAAACAGACCCCAAACTAATATATAATATTCGTCCTTATTTTTGACAAGTTTCTGCCCAGAATTTTAAAACGCCGATTTGAGGCTTTTTTGATCCGTTTTTGGAAAAACTTAAAACTATAACGTTGTTCAGAACGTGATTTTATACAAGGACATGTGAGCACGCTACCGTAGACTACTTAAAACAGACCCAAAACTAACATATACAGTTCGGAACTGTTCACGACAACTTTCTGCGCAAAATTTTAAAACGCCGATTTGAGACTTTTTCGATCCGTTTTCCGAAAAACTTAAAACTGCAAAGTTGTTCAGAATATGATTTTCTACCGGGAAGAGTGAACGAAACATCCATTTTTGGAAGCAAAACAGCTCAAAATAGTTTTTAATATGACGATTTACTTAATTTCATAGATTTCTAAAATTCAAGAGGTTGTTCTACATCTCAATCCCTATAATGATGTTATTGCATTTGAATCTACATGGATGATGATCCTAATACATTGCATATCATTTTTAACATCAATTTCATATTAATTTAGGGATCCAAATACATGTTCATGTGAAAATTCAGTACAGATACATAATATACACATATAGGTTATCAACTTGCCTTGGATTGTATGGAGAAGTTGAATCTTCTTGAAATCCTCTTAGCTTTCTTCTCTTCTTACTCTCTCTCTCTACCAAGCCCTAGCCCCCACGGTGAAATGATAAAATGAAGACTTCTTCTCTTCTTTTCTATTTATACCTAGGGTTAGTTTATTTACAAAAATGTCATTGCCCTAAATTTAACTCTCTCGATTCTTTTACGCGTTAATTCGCTTCCAATATTTAAGTTACACATTCGTATCTCAATGAATTCATTTTAACTTTTAATTTTCAATCATTTTGAATATATATATTGACATAGTTTCATTTCCAAACATTTCGAATATATACACTGGATTTTTTTTTTCAATTTCAATTCAATCAAAAATGCGTGGTATTACACTTTTGGTTTTGCATTGATCATTTTCCTAATGACACATTTTTATGGTTTATATTTTTTTTTGCATTTTTTTGGTAAATAGGTTAGCGACTCCAAGTTCACAATATAACACACCTCACTCTCCACTATTAGTCGGATATCCCCTTTATCCTCACTCTCGAGGAAAAAAAGTTCTTTTATTGCCCACTCACCCTTTGTAATCAAATCCATGAGTCGGGATATTCACATTAAGAGAAATGTATCTCTGTTGACACATACAATAAGAGAAATAATAGTCCCTTAATCGGTTTGGTTTATATCATAATCAATCTTTTTAACAAAATTCAATTCGAGGACTAATTAATTTGGTCCATTAGAAGCAAAAAATATTCAAACCAAATGTAAGGACATATTTTGAATAATCCGTTTTACATTATAGTATATCGTATACCTCTACAACCGTCAAAGAAATGTCATTTGGCGACTCCGCTGGGGAGGTATTCTCTTTTGAAAAGATGCCAGAGGATAACACCACCAGTACTATTGATTTTGATGCCATACAGCGCAAGGAGGAGGCAGACCTCCGTGTGTTGCTTGAAGGAGTAAGAATAGCACGAACGGAGCAGAGCGCGTCTTGTTTGCAGAGTTCATCAAGACCCCGACGGTGTAACACCTCGCCCGCCCGGGGAGAGCTAACGGAGCGCTACACATCGATAAAACTAATTAAAATCCACAAATAACAAGGTATAGAGCATCTAAATCCCATAATAGAAAAGAAACCACTAATCTCAAATCTCTTCAAAATACAAATACAACAATTCTCTCGAAATAATTACAACAATCTAACTATCTCGAAAATAAAATAAATCTCCAAATGCTCTATACATCAAAATAAATACAAGTCTTCTCATCTCTTGTATTAAAAATTCTTCCCAAATAATCCTCGCTAAAATCATCCCAATTGGTCCATAGCACTCAAATCCGTGCTCACCTGCCAACTAAGAAAAAGATGGGGAAGTACACAATACGACAGGAATATGCTCAACAAAGATGTTAGCGATGAACAAAGCGCAACAATACGACTACGAATACTCAAATCAAATAATGCAAATCTCAATAGCATTTTATCAATAAATTTCTCAGCAACACATTAACCGGAGTCACCAGGCCTCACCATACCGCGCCATACTTTATCAAGTAGCCGGAAAAGGAGTCTTGGCGGGTGCCCAACATCAGTGCCATATTAAAATCTCATGACAGCGTGCTCAAAACAACATGAATAATACCTCATGAATGAAAATAATTCCAACAATTATTTTTCCAGATTTCCAAGAATTTAACAATTCAAAATATGAGTTCAATTAACAAGAATTCAACGGAATAAACACTCGCGAGATTTCAGGAGCATATTGTGTAAAACCCCATACCTTAAACCACAAAAAATAACCAACATGAATCATCACATAATTTCAGCCTCAAAATCTAATCTCACCATCACGTTCTTCTCGCGAAAATAATCAAATCTCGTTCTAGCCCATACTCGAGAAAACACCAAATAAGCCTTCTAATCTAAGGTTGAAATCTTGAATAAGTTTGGGGATATGGTTTGTATATGAAAGGGAGTAATTTTGGAGGTGTTTTCTGGTTGAAAAGTTTAAGAAAAAGTGACTTGAAAAGTCCATCCACGAATTTGTTGATATATAAAGGATTAAGAGTTTGATTAATAAAAGAGTTCTAATCACATACAAACACTAAAAATTTTATTCCGGGCGATCGGACCGTTGGAATCGCTTCAATTTTTAGTATATTGTAGCGAACGGCGAGACAGGACCGCTGACAAAAATTCAGCTTGATCGAACGGTCGGATTTCTAAAAATATTATTTTTACTAGAGAGTTTTATGTTTTGAGGACTCTTAGAGAGCTTTATATTTTGAGGACTCTTCTAAATAATAAAAATTCAATTAAAACTCCATTTTAATTCCGATTTCGAAACCGTTTGAAATTCTCATCTTTAAATATAAAATCCAACATATTTGAGAAATAAAAATAATTTTACCCAAAACTTTATTTTTC